>OX940983.1:38183998-39659527 GCA_954871275.1 Leptopterna dolabrata
TCGCGCGATGGAAGAAAGTGATAAGAGGATCCTTTTATTGACACAAGACAATTTTGTAAGGGAGCGATGAAAACTGTGTTGAGACTCTTCATATTTTACATCACGCGATGAAAGAATTATCGCAGAGCTTCAAAGAAAAACGGAGTTATCGAGAGGTCGACTATTTTCACTGATACACGAAAAATACACTGTCATACCGGTTTCGGTGATCACAACATCGTCAGTAACAAATATAACTGAAGGCAGTTTGTAGAGAGGTGACCTTATAAATAGTCCCAAAAGTGAAAGTTGGTTGGTTATGAAGATGAATCAAAACATAAAGGGGTACAAGTATGTTATAGCCCCGCCATATCGATTGTATCGATTATCTCAAATACATCGATCCTTGTGGTATCGATGACGGCTCAATATGGCGTCCCGATGCCTACATCCCGGGTGCCGATATCAACTTTCAAAATGAATACGGGAAGACCATTGTAAGGACACCAAAAAATAAGAGTGACTATAACATACTTGTACCATCTATTCAGAAGTCCCAAACAACCTGCTCATTCACGGGATAGTTTCTGGGATTGTTTATCTGTTTTGAGATGCGAGCGCTAGCGAGCATCCAGATCGCTTGACAATGCGAGCGGCGGAATGGACTTCTTGTACACCCACCGTCTTGTCTGATACACGTCATCGATACCACAAGGATCGATGTATTTGAGATAATCGATACAATCGATATTGGCGGGGCTATAACATACTTGTACCCATAAAGGAAATACACCATTCATTATTAAATTATGTAATTCCTTTGAGTTTTTCTCCATTATTGCGTTTTTTTCTGTGACAGCTTGGTCCCCCCCCCCCCCCCCCCCCCCCCCCCCCACCCTCATCCCACGGGAGTTTCCCGGTTGACTCCCGAGAGAAGTGAAACTGAAATTCCCGTTTGACTCCCATGGCCACAGTGCGTGAGCATGACATGCTTTTGAGGTTCCGTTTTCCATGTTTTTTTTTGACGAGAAGACCAAATAAAGTCGATTTTGACCAAAGAGTGGAAAATCGAGTTCTACCAAATGTTCAGCTCCCAAAATTGATTTTTTATGAGTGAAAAACCTGGGAAATCGTCTGAAATCATCATCAATTTGTAGAATAACACTGGAAAAAGTGTCAACACGTGGATCAAGACAATTAAATGGCACTACCAATGATCAAAGATAATTTGAGGAAAAAAAAAAGCTGCAAAGTCCTTGTCACATGGGTTTATTATTCTCCTGGACATACCTACAGAAATTTGGCTGTTCATTTATTGTTTCTTTCATGCGTAATAATCTAAATAGCTATTTCTGATGGTTTCCATTAATTTTGGCCCCTAAAACACAAATTAGGTACGCTCCTTTTAGCGAATTTTCGAAGAAAAGGAAGCTATTGTTCTCGGTCCAAAATTTTTAAAACTCGAATTTCCGAAAGATTTTTATACCAAAATCCGTTTCAGACCATCCTGAATTCCCTGCCGAAAGACACCAAAAATTATATGTATATATATATTTATATATATATTTATATATTTATATATTTATATATATATTTATATATTTATATATATATTTATATATGTATGTGTCATTCCAGACGATAACTCTCGAAAGAATTGAGATAAAAGTTCAAATTTGCACGAAAAATCTGTCTTGGCAATCGACAGGCTAAGTTCGAAGATGGGCAGAATCGGATCACCCTAAGGGGGAGTTTTGGGGAGTTTTAGGGGGGGGAAATTACCCATAAATTCCCAAAATGAAAAAGTCTGACAAGTGACACCTCATTTTGAAGGTTTTTGTACGCTGAACACGATGGTGAAATCAGAATTGCGATATCTCATTCCATTCTCAAACTGGAGCACTTTGAAGATGAAGGAACGTGGTTATTTCTTGAGATGTTCTTCCTGGTTCGTCTGCTCTAATCTGATAACGGAATGGGATATCGCAATTCTGACTTCACCATCGTGTTCAGCGTTGGAAAATCTACAAACCGAGGTGTTACTCGGCAAAAAATGGAACAAAAAATTTGTTACGTACCCAATACCTACTCTTCTGGTATTCAAAACATTTTTGATTTCCCCCTCCCCCTCCTTCCGCCCCAAATTTTACTTTGCGTAAAACTACTCCTGTTTTAATTGTGTATGGTATCAAGTTGGGAAAACATTGGCCGAAAATTAATTTTCAGAAAATTTTAGGCGGAGGAGGAAGATGCCGAAAACTTCGAAAATTCGCTCTTATAGCCATGCTGCATGACTGTGGTTTTTTTTTCTTTTTCTTTGTTAACTATCTTTGATCCACGTGCCATTTAATTGCCTTGATCCACGTGTTGACACTTTTTCCAGTGTTATTCTACAAACTGATGGTAATTTCAGACGATTTCCCAGGTTTTTCACTCATAAAAAATCAATTTTGGGAGCTGAACATTTGGTAGAACTCAGTTTTCCACTCTTTGGTCAACAAAAAAGTTAGTACTGTGATGGGGGGGGGGGGGGGGACGAATATTTCTCAAGTAGATAACTGCTGCATTATTTAAAAATAAATTTAAAAAACCCATTTACGGCAGAAATAGATGTGAAGTGATGGAAGCCACAAACCCATTTCGTCACGTTTTGGAACGTCGCCATGAGCACGGGGGCGTAGCGAGTTCCATAATTAGACCGAGTTTTGTTGGTAGCGAAGGGTGGCAACGGGATTTCGGTGAATTATGAATATTAAATACCTGATCTAAAGGATTTTTAGTTTCTTGAAATTATTTAAATTTAAAAAAAAATTTAAACCACGTTTTTAAAAAGAATTAGGTTAGAAGTATGAAATAATTTCTCGTTGCCGTACAACAATTTCAGCATAAAATAGAAAAACCGTAAATAGAAAAACGTGGGAAGCATGCAATAGGTAATAGAGAATATCTCCTTACTATTAAGTAACCTACCTATTGCATGCGCCTCAGGGTTTTCTAGTTTTGTAATGGTGAAATTATTGTATGGCGACGAGAAATAATTATTTCTTACTTTTTTAGAAGGTTGCAGGTTTGAACCGGAAAAAAATTGCATTCCACATCAATTATTTACCTGCAGAATTACATATGAATTTTGCCATTATACTATTGGTATTTATGAAACTGTAATTCCAGGGCCGGATCGAGTACTCGATTTATTAGGGCTTTCCGGGGGGGAGGGGGTCAATGGTAGGTATTGACCACAGAAAACAGTGCGTGTGTGCGAAATTTCGCTTCCTCGTTACTAAAGGTAGGGAAGCCTTGAAAAATATTCGCGCGAGAAGTTAAAAAAAATTGTCCTCCAAAATCGAGGACTACAAAGCTTTCTGAACAATTTTGGTTCCGTGTCTGTCCTTGCCATTTCTGGCATTTCCCGGGTCAGGCCCTAGAGACTGTCCCCTAGGAATTCCATCGCCGTGAGGCCCATGGTAGCAAGTGCGCATGCGCAAACGTGAATTTAATGAAACAACGATTTCTCAGTTCCTAATGGGCCAATTTTGCTGAAATTCGGAGGGTAGTTGGGGACTGGCTTCAAGACGGCTGCCTATGAATTTCGTCGCTATTGGCAACAATATCCGATTTCTCGCTCATAATTTTCATCCAAATAATCGCATATTCTGATGGCTATTTAGTAAGCACATCGCTCTCTTCTAAATAGTGATTACTAGCAACTGCTTCTATGAATGGACAACAGTGAGATCCTTCCTTTGGCGTTATTTTCTGAATGTACGAACCATTTTGACTCATTCTCTTACCAGTTGATTCTATATAGGTACCTACGTCCATTTTACAATAATCTGAATCGGCAGGCGTTTTTATAATTAGTTAATTACCTGATGTATGTTTTTCATGAATGATTAAAGTATTGTCATTGAAGATAGACGACTGCAAAATGTCAGCTCTGGACATTAAGAAGTGGACGAAAAATCGATCACAAGATTGTTTTACCGGACAGCCAAGAAAGCGAGTTAATAAAAACGTTTTAAAATAAAAACCACAGTCATGCAGCATGGCTATAAGAGCGAATTTTCGAAGTTTTCGGCATCTTCCTCCTCCGCCTAAAATTTTCTGAAAATTAATTTTCGGCCAATGTTTTCCCAACTTGATACCATACAAAATTAAAACAGGAGTAGTTTTACGCAAAGTAAAATTTGGGGTGGAAGGAGGGGGATGGGAAAATCAAAAATGTTTTGAATACCAGAAGAGTAGGTATTGGGTACGTAACAAATTTTTTGTTCCATTTTTTGCCTAGTAACACCTCGGTTTGTAGATTTTCCAACGCTGAACACGATGGTGAAGTCATAATTGCGATATCCCATTCCGTTATCAGATTAGAGCAGACGAACCAGGAAGAACATCTCAAGAAATAACCACGTTCCTTCATCTTCAAAGTGCTCCAGTTTGAGAATGGAATGAGATATCGCAATTCTGATTTCACCATCGTGTTCAGCGTACAAAAACCTTTAAAATGAGGTGTCACTTGTCAGACTTTCTCATTTTGGGAATTTATGGGTAATTTTCCCCCCCTAAAACTCCCCAAAACTCCCCCTTAGGGTGACCCGATTCTGCCCATCTTCGAACTTAGCCTGTCGATTGCCAAGACAGATTTTTCGTGCAAATTTGAACTTTTTATCTCAATTCTTTCGAGAGTTATCGTCTGGAATGACACATACATATATAAATATATAAATATATATATAAATATATAAATATATAAATATATAAATATATATATATATATATATACATATAATTTTTGGTGTCTTTCGGCAGGGAATTCAGGATGGTCTGAAACGGATTTTGGTATAAAAATCTTTCGGAAATTCGAGTTTTAAAAATTTTGGACCGAGAACAATAGCTTCCTTTTCTTCGAAAATTCGCTAAAAGATCTGTTTAGGTATTTTATTTCCATTCCTTTCACGACTACTCGGCTCTAGCTGAATGGCCCGTGCGTTGCACAAGATGAGTATAATTTTGGTTATACTGACAAAAACCTTACGGGCAGGGATGTAAGTGTATTTCAATTCAATTCAGTTCGGATTTATTTGGCATCATCAAAAATATATACACAAAGAGAAAAGGGGAAAAAAGAACACAGCGACCTATGAGAGGTTCGAAATAAAAACCTATAAGTACTACCTACGTATTTACCCACATATTTTCTAAGGGAATATTATAAAATTGTTGCTGATTTTTTCCCATTTTTTGCTCCTCACTACCGAAGGTAGGGAAGCCTTGGATGCGTAATTGA
This sequence comes from Leptopterna dolabrata, assembly GCA_954871275.1. Taxonomy (NCBI): domain Eukaryota; kingdom Metazoa; phylum Arthropoda; class Insecta; order Hemiptera; family Miridae; genus Leptopterna; species Leptopterna dolabrata. The sequence continues at coordinate 38,189,265 of OX940983.1, forward strand.
GTAAAAAAAATTGATGTCCTCCAAAATTTAAATTTCCATCACCATTTTGCGTTTCAGACATCAAGGAAAATTTTGGTTCCGTCTGTCTGTTTATGGTAATTCCTTGTAACGCCCATAACTACCCGAAACAATGGTCGAAATGGGCTGAAATTTGGAGAGTAAGTGCGGGTTGGGTCACAGATGGTCCCATACAAAAATCATTGAAAAGGTACCTACTGTAAATTTCATCTGTGCATGCGCAAACGTGAAATATTTGAAACGCCCATAACTACCTTAATGTACTTGAAACGAGTCAACCTTGGAGGGTCGATCAGGAATAACGCTTTGATAGTTCCATATGAATTTCATTGAAATCGTACCGTAACTTTCGTCTGCGCATGCGCGAACATGAAATTTGACCATTACCTTGTAACGCTTCTAGCTCTAGTAGAGAATTGAACATTTGAGCGTGCACGCGGGTTGGATCGCAGATTGCCTCTTTTCAAAATCATGGAAATCGTTCCGTTTACGCATGCGCAAACGTGAAACACTTGAAATGCCCATAACTACCTTCATTATCGTTGTAATTAGTTCAGATTTGGAGATTCGATCAGGAATAGTAGGTACTTTGATAGTTCCATATGGGTTTCATCGGAATCGCACAGTAACTTTCGTCTGCGCATGCGCGGGCATAAAATGTTGACAGTTTTTTTGTAACACTTCTAACTGCGCGAAAAATAGTCGTAGACAGTTGAAATTTTGTGGGTGCACGGGTTGGATCGCAGGTGGTTCGTATCAAAACGAGCCTTCCCAACTACTCCATACGTTCATGTGATTCAAGTGAGGAAGCTGTACCGCCTACTCGAATTGGCAGACTTTTTTTTTGCGGCGTCGAGAACGTGGAAAAAGCAGTTTTCCTTCTCATCAACTGAAGGTCGACTTGATGGCCGCATCCAGGCAGGTCGACCCACGACAGGCGCCAACAGGATTCGGAAATCCTGTCGACTGTTGCGATGTAGTCAGAAATCCAATTCACCGCGCATCAATCATTCACAAAACCTTCAGTTCAAAGAAACGTCGGACAACCAGAACATGTCGCAGCCATCCGCAGAACCATGAAAATGGCCAAACTACGCACCTCATAACACTAAATAATATAAGTTAGACGTAATGTCGGTAGGAAAGAGTTGTAAAACCTAAATCACTGCTAGAGCTGCGAGGCTGCACACTCACTATGTGCAAATCCAGCAACGAATGTAATATATCACTGTCAGTACCATACGATAGTAAAGCGCAATTTTTTCACGGAGGACAGTTTATGACTGGCTAGGCAGGTACAAGAACCACAGTAACATCATAAGTGAATACCTTGGAGGTGAAAACCAAGTGAATTAAGAAATATTACTGTTAAACGTTGAATACTTGACATAACTGCAACGCACGGCCATAACAATATTTGTCGAGATCTGTTTCTATATACGTATATATTATGTAGTCGCATTTACGTAGTCTGATACGGTAAATGTCCATTTTCTATCGCGTCCTTATCATTCGGTAGTGTCAATTTTAACCGCTATCGCGTTGGAAACCAGTGTAAATTGTCTGTTTACAAGCTAAGCTCGAACATCCACGATGATCAGGAAATGGACGAAATCGCACATCAAATGGAGAACCTTGGAGGTTCGACGTGGAGAACAAGGAGATACCAAGGTATTTTACAGCGTAACGAAATGTAGAAATTGCGTTATTTATTTATTTTTCTTTTTTCTTTTTTCCAATAACAATTTCTCAAGGAATCGTATTCTTCCCGTTGTACCAACAATTTCTTGACGGTTGATCCCATATTAGAAAATCTGCGTGAATTTCGATGAAACCACAGGACAAGTAGGTTATTAGCAGGTTCTTAGCTGTAGGTAGGTAATTAGTCCTGATGTCTTATTTTCCCATTTCGTGCGAGTTGGATTCTTATAAGTAAATAGAGACTGGAATTCCCATATACTCGCACATGCAGTTTTTGTTAGGTAGATAAAGCTACCTATTTGGGCTTTCTGAAGCGTCTCCAACCAATTTGAGGTTAAAAATTCAAATTTAAATTGGTTCATTATATTTTAATTTTAGGGAATTTTAGCATATTTCTGCGAAAATTGCCATGTTGTCACATTTTGGTTTATTATTTTCAATAATGAACCTCTGGAATCTAGCATGAAAAAACGCTCCAAAGGCTCATTAATTAAAAATAATAAAATACAATTTTAACCCCTTCTCAATATTTGACGGTTTTTGTTTCAAGGTACGTAGAATCCGAAAATGGAATCAAAAAATTTCTGACGGTTTGCACTTTTCTTAGTTGCCATGAACAAAAATTAATGGCATTAATGAAATTATTTGTGGGTCCCATTTGGGGTCTAGTTGGACTGCGAAAAAATCTGTGAACAGTTGGTAGCTTGATAAATTTTATTAGAAGTTTCAGAAGGTTTTATTAGAAGGTTTTTAAAAATGCTAAGTTGATCTCGAACTAAAGAATTTTTTGAGACCACCGGGAGCATTGTATCCAGCCGTTCGTTTGCACCGAAAAACTTCGTCAACATGATCGCGAATGAAACGGCATAAATCAGGCCCTGATATCATTGCTAGGGAGCACCTGATTATAATCACGGATGGCTGCACGAAGTCGAGTTGGTTGTTCCAAGATATTATTTCATTTGAAGGATGATGGCTCCTTTGGATTTTGTTGAAAGGTAGTTTTGTAACTTGAACAGAAGTTATGCTTCATGAAGAATAACAAATAATGAATGAATTATGGAATCCCGCGCATTTTATGAAACTGTGATTCCCAGGTAAATAATAAACCGTTGTGTAATCACTTGCAGCGTTTTAAAAAAAATACCCTTTGGATAAAGATAAAAAGTGAGGGCACGAGAAAGGAACTAAAAAATAAATAGTTACCTACCTGCTACAGAGGTCACCTTCCTACTAATTATCATTTCCCGTTAGAATATTCAGGTAGGCTCAGGTAAAGAGAAGACAGTTACGGCTCTCAGCCGTAGGTAAATATATTTACCCTCGGCCTCTTGCGACGCAGAACGTTCATTTTCTATGTTAACGCAGGTTTTATCTGAGTGAAGACGATGTTTAACGTCCGACAATTTGGAAAAAAACTTATAATTATACAATTCAATACATTGATACACACTAGACCCTAATTAAAATGTGTATTTACACGGAAAGGGCCTTTTTTAATCTATATAAATACTTATGGTGAATATTTCGAATTTAGGAGAGATTCACAGAATTTCATATAATTTCACTTTTCCGGAATCCGAACTATGAGGAGAATTTCTTCAGAATAAATCCAGGCTGTATTTGTAGAACAGCACTTTTTGAGATGGTCGCGCGACTATAAATTGAGTTTGAAGTTCAAAAAGTATAGTAAATAGAGGGGGAAATGTGGTTTAAATGAACGAAGGTTTGAATGAATGAATGTGTTCTGAAATGAAATGAATGAAACGAAAAGTAACTTCATTTCACATAGAACAAAAAAAAATATATATATATGTACAAAGAAAGAAAAAGGTTTTAAAAATAGGACAAAAAGAAAATAATTGTTTTCCTCTTTCCAGCACTAATTGCGACATAGTAAAATTGGAATACCCCCAACTCTATCGAGCTGGGCTCGGGGTTGAGTGGGAAAGTTGCATCTATCCGTCGAGAAATATAAATACTGGGTTTCTTATACTCGTAATAATGTCTGAATTATGTGTACTTTTTCCTTAGCAACTTCTTCACACACTGCTTTTACCTTCAACTGTAACTCAACTCCTGTAAATACTGTTAAAGAGCATTTGATTGTATAAATAGCCTTGCTCGATTAGCCACGAGAAAATCAGTTTTTTATAAGCTGATCCAGTATATTTCGAGGGCTGTTGTAGTTCGTTCCCACCTTCGTTTTTTCATGAAAGCTCGTTCCCAATGTGATAGTTCATACCCATAAAATTCTTTAAAGTTCGTTCCCAAAGTGTGAGCTTTCGTTCCCACACTAAAACCAGCCAAATAAATGAAAAAAATGAAGGGTGAGTAAAAAATAAAAACTATTGACCAAGAAAATGTATTACTACCTAATGTAATCCGCATAATTCATGCTTCATCTGCAGTCAGTAGTGTTCAAAATTTCGTTATTTCTTTATGTCATCTGGACGCAACCCCCCCGAAACCACAGACCGTTTGGACGCACATTGACCGACCGTTTGGCCGCACCTTCGTTTAGACGCACCCATGAAGCAATTGAATGAAAAAGTTTCTCACGTTTACCTGCAGAATTGTTGCATCGTCGTTAATTGCTGTGGAGTCACTTAGGAGAACGCCTGCTACTGTCACTTTTTCTACTGTTATTATACAAATTTATGGTGATTTCAGACGATTTCCCAGATTTCTGACTAAATCAATTTTGGGAGCTGAACCTTTCGTAGAACCTCAATTTTCCACTCTGGACAGAATCGACTTCATATTCGGTCTTCTCGTCCCAAAAAACGTGGAAAACGATACCACAAAAGCTCATGTTACTAAAACACTATAAAATACCTATTTTTATACCCATTTTCACTCATAACACCCCTGGGTATATTCTGATCGGGCTAGGACCCAAATGGAGCCTGTGTGCGAAAGAACAATTTTTTAAAACCGAAACTGACAAATTCACCGAAAAGAAAAACGGAGTTATTGAAAAATAGTCTATTTCCACTAATACACGAAAAACGCAAAAAACACTGTTATACCGGTTTCGGTGATCAAACCATCGTCAGTAACACACAATAATGCGTTTTGCGTTTTTCGTGTATTAGTGGAAATAGACTATTTTTCAATAACTCCGTTTTTCTTTGAAATGGGTTTCCACGATTTCGTCGCGAGTGATTTAGTTCGTGACAAATTCACATTAATTATATAATGATAATTAACTAATGATAGGGCCGATACCGTTCGATGTGTACCGGTGTTTACTTAGGTGGTCCAAAGCGCCCGTTCGCTGAAAGAGTCATGTGTGGCCACAGGGGTTCCCCGTGTAGGGCGAGCCTTCGCCAGGACTGTTTAGATTTTTTAATCTTATATGTAAAATCTAGATAAAAGTAATTATTAAACCCCCGTGCAATGATGTGAATTTGTTGATAACAATCCGGGAGGATATTTACATTTTTGAGTTCAGGTAAGGGACAATACGCAGGAGGATATTTACATTTTTTGAAAAAGTGAGGGTAGGAATCGCTCTTTTTCAGCTGGCGGGAGAATATTTTTTTTACATTTTTGAAAAAGTGAGGCTAGGATATGCTCTTTTTAACCCAGCGGGAGGATATTTACATTTTTTTGTTAAAGTGAGGGTAGGAATATATGCTCTTTTTCAGCCGGCGGGAGAATGTTTTTTTACATTTTTTGAAAAAGTGAGGGTAGGATATTATGCTCTTTTTCACCCGGCAGGAGGATATTTACATTTTTTGAAAAAGTGAGGGTAGGAATATATGCTCTTTTTCAGCCGGCGGGAGGATATTTACATTTTTTGAAAAAGTGAGGCTAGGAATATATGCTCTTTTTCAGCTGGCGGGAGGATATTTACATTTTTTGAAAAAGTGAGGGTAGGAATATATGCTCTTTTTCAGCCGGCGGGAGGATATTTACATTTTTTGAAAAAGTGAGGGTAGGAATATAAATGCTCTTTTTCAGCCGGCGGGAGAATATTTTTTTACATTTTTTGAAAAAGTGAGGGTAGGATATTATGCTCTTTTTCACCCGGCAGGAGGATATTTACATTTTTTGAAAAAGTGAGGGTAGGAATATATGCTCTTTTTCAGCCGGCGGGAGGATATTTACATTTTTTGAAAAAGTGAGGCTAGGAATAGGTATAATTATGCTCTTTTTCAGCCGGCGGGAGGATATTTACATTTTTTGAAAAAGTGAGGGTAGGAATATATGCTCTTTTTCAGCCGGCGGGAGGATATTTACATTTTTTGAAAAAGTGAGGCTAGGAATATTATGCTCTTTTTCAGCCGGCGGGAGGATATTTACATTTTTTGAAAAAAGTGAGGGTAGGAATATTATGCTCTTTTACGCCCGGCGGGAGGATATTTACATTTTTTGAAAAAGTGAGGGTAGGAAATATGCTGTTTTTCAGCCGGCAGGAGGCTATTTAAATTTTTTTTAAAGTGAGGATAGGAATATATGCTCTTTTTCAGCCAGCGGGAGGATATTTACATTTTTTGAAAAAGTGAGGCTAGGAATAGGTATAATTATGCTCTTTTTCAGCCAGCGGGAGGATATTTACATTTTTTGAAAAAGTGAGGGTAGGAAATATGCTGTTTTTCAGCCGGCAGGAGGCTATTTAAATTTTTTTAAAGTTAGGGTAGGAATACAGTCGGCCCTCGATTTATGCGGACTCGGTATGTGCGATTCATTTTATGCGACGGATGTCAATAGTGACCCTCCCTCGAGTTATGCGAGGTCAACCCTCGGTTTATGCGAGTTGAAGATGAAGGCGATTGAAGATGAAGGTATGGTTGATGACGCACAGCGTGCAATGAAGAACATTTTAGAGCAAGTAAAGGGTGGCTTGAGCGCTTCAAATCACGTTTCGGTCTCCACAATGTAAAAGTCAGTGGAGAAGCTGCCTCTGCTGACCAGGTGGCTGCAGCTCAGTTCCCAAACGAACTCGCCCAAGTAATTTCATCAGAAGGTTACGCACTCGAGCAAATTTTCAATGCTGATGAGACGGGTCTCTTTTGGAAGAAAATGCCGAGCAGAACGTTTTTGGCTCGTGAACAGAAACATACAAGCGGTCACAAAACTGCTAAAGAGAGAGTCGCTGTGCTGTTATGCTCCAACGCTGCTGGTGATTGCCTGATGAAGTCCCTTGTTGTCCACAAGAAGGAATAATTGGCTCAGAGGAGACCCCTAGTAAAAATAAATGATTTTTTGGTACATACATACATATTCTGTTATTTGTTGGGACTTTTTTGAGCCCCTATGGTCCGCTTCCCCCATTAATACACAGGAATATAGACTCGAAATATGTGAATTCGATTTATGCGAGGTTTTTGCGGCCCGCATCCCTCGCATAAATCGAGGGCCGACTGTATGCTCTTTTTCACCCGGCGGGAGGATATTTACAAGTCGCGATTGAATAGGCTTGACGAAGAGCTCTTCGACGAAAACCCCGAAAATCAATTTTCCATTCGATTTCCCCAATGCTACCAGAGGGGAAAGCAATAATGTGCCCAATTAATTCATCTGATAGGTAGCTTACCTTATCAATTCACAAGTACACAAGAACCCAACTCAATTATTTTCGAAAGTACATTTATTAGCTCCCTTGTGCGTCAGCTGTAAAATCAGTAGCCGAATGACCTGCGCCGAGCTGCAGTTAGAAAGGGTTGATCAGGTGAGCCGCATCTACCGTAACGAGATCGACGAATGGGGCGAGGGACCCCCACAACGATTAGGCCATTAAACTATGAAAGCAAACCCCCTATAAACTGCTTGCCATAGCCGGAGTTTAACGGTCGCACAACTTCGACTTTCGCATTGTTGCCCAAGGATTTTTTTCGGACGTGATCGCCCCGGTCGAGGAGCACCTGCCTGGTGTCTAATAATAATTGCAAGTACGGCAACCACATCGTGTGTAGGGTTTATGGAGGATTTTATTACGGGCTTTCTACGCCGTGTATGATCAAGTTCTATAAAATAGATACCTAGCTATATGCCGAGCGGTTTGCATACCTAATATTACGGTGTAGAAAGTGCCGGTCACTCACACCCTAGAATCTCTCAAAATTACTTAACGGCGTTCACGGCTTTCAAGTACAAGAATTACAACATAACTTGTAGAATAAAACGCTGCAAACTCCTTGTCGCATGGATTTAAATTCTACAGAAATTTTGGCTGCTCATTTATTGTTTCTTTCATGTGCAATTATTGATATGGCTATTTTTGATGGTTTCCACCAGTTTTTGCCCCCAAAAACACGAATTAGGCTCGGCTTTTCCTTTCAACAGATTATTTTTGATCATTGATAGTACCATTTAATTGTCTTTATTCACCTGTTCATACAAAGTCTAGTGTTATTATACAAATGTATGGTGATTTCAGACAATTTCCCATGTTTTTGACTCATAAAAAATGAATTTCGGGAGCTTAACCCTCATTAGAAACTCAATTCTTCACTCATCGGTCAAAATCAACCTAACATTCGGCCTTCTCGCCCCAAAAAACATGAAAAACGATACCTCACAAGCTCATGTTCACTAAAACCTCAAAAATCCCTCGAAAACCCCTATTTTCACACTCATTTTCCTCCCATAACACCCCTGGGTGTATGCCGATCGGGCTGCCGTGTTTCGGAGGACAACTAGGAGCCAAATGTGTACCCAAATGGGGACCCGAATGTGTCCGGAAAAACGACGATTTTAGAACAAAATTTAACGTAAATTTAAGGCTGAAACTTCCTTAGAACCTCAAATTTCCACTCTTTGGTCAAAATCGACTTCATATTCGGTCTTCTCGTCCCAAAAACATGGAAAACAATGCCTCAATAGCTCATGTTACTAACATGTTACTAAAACACAAAAAGTACCTATTTTTATACCCATTTTCACTCATAACACCCCTGTGAATATTCCGATCGGGCTGCTAAGTTTCAGGTCACAACTAGGGCCCAAATGGAGCATGTGTGCGAAAGAACGAATTTTTTAGACCGAAAATGAAGCCGGTACACGTGATACGGAAGACGGCGGACGGACATTGCATTTTTAGAATCTATGCACCTTGAAACATAAAAGAAACAATGTTGATGGGGTGATATAAAAATTGTTTGCTGAGCGAATACATATGTATTATGCACAGAATAATAAACCAAAAGCGTTAATAACACGTTCGAGGCAACTTGGGCAACATGAAATAAGGCAGTTGGAAACGAAAATTTCAGCCCGTATGAAGATGTTTCATAAATCAATATTCGGAAAATGAGTATTGGTTCAGAAAGAATGTGGCTCACACAATAATTACTATGCACACTTGAGCTCAAATTTCATGCTAGGTACTTTCTTTATCCAAATTTCAAAGGCATTACGACCAAAATTTTGAAAATCTGGTAAGTTAAGTAAATACAACATGTTGATAGATGGCAGGGTTACCATCTCATTTTTAATGAAGGTAGGACATACCACATGAAAATGTAGGACATGCACCATCTAATGTAGGACAGAACTCATACAGTTGTATGACCTAATGTAGGACATGAAGGTAGGTACCTACCTTTGTTCACAATTAAAAAATAAAATTGTCATAAGCTTTTGGTTCATCATTCTGTGAATAACACACTATGTAATCGCTCAGCAAAAAATTTTTATAACACCCCCTCAAATTTTTTTCTTTTACGTTTCAAGGTGCGTACATTCCAAAAATGCACACAAGCTCCATTTGGGCACTAGTTGTGTCCCAAAACTGTGCAGCCAGATCGGAATATACCCAAGGGAGTTATGAGTGAAAATGTGTGTAAAAATAGGTACTTTTTGCGTTTTAGTAACAAGTTAGTGACATGAGCTTTTGAGGTATCGTTTTCCATGTTTTTGGGACAAAAGACCGAGTATGAAGTCAATTTTGACCAAAGAAACAATAAATGAACAGCCAACATTTCTGTAAGTACGTCCAGTAGAATAATAAACCCATGTGACAAGGACTTTGCAGCGTTTTTCATTTCTCCAAGGGTTACCTATCGATACTTTGAAAACAGAGATTTGAACAAGCATTTCTTGAATTCTTGAACAGGTCGATTTCTTTAAATTTAATGACAAAGCAGAGACCAACGTGCAGAACCAACTTGCTCTGTAAACACAGTACAGTTCTGTAAACTCTGTCAGGAACTCACGAGCGGCTTGACGGAGGACTGAAATTTTAATTTATGTAGTACAAAAACCAAATTTCACGCCGTCACACAACAGTCAAGCAACACTAAAAACTGTTAACAACTCTAAAAACAGCCAAATTGTACAACGTAGGTCGTATCGACTCAGGTGGGCGACGCCAGCACAGCGCAACATTGAGGCGGGATAACTGAGGTATAATTATAAAGAGAGTCGCCCATTTTGTATCGGGTGCCCGTACTTGATCCTCGCCTATAATCACTGTAAAATCAACATTATGTAGATTTCATCTAAATTTCGATTTTTTGGCATCAAGGCTTTACAAAATGACGTGACCACGAAGAGAATATCGCCACTCACTTTTCGGCCTTTTCGGGTTAGGTAGTAGAAATTCGAATGCCTACTCGTAAGATAGGAGAAATCCTTAGGTCGCATTTTTTTAGTTGGAACTCCAAGCAAATAGTAGAATCTAGAATGCCAAGGAAATTACTAAATCTACAGTATTATCTACAGAATCCTCAGTTGGAAAACGGTCTCCACAGGGAAGAGTCCCTGCTAACTGATCTCTCATCAATCAGCCCACGTCCTTTTTCGTGTATATTTATTTGTTTACTATGGGTATCTACTCTACCGTTTATCGCTTCCAAAGTTCTGGGGTTCTAAGGGGATGAGAGTAATCTGCTATGCTCAATTTTTTTTCTGAACATTTTCGTTTGATCACTCAGATGATTTCGACAGGGCAAACAGCTGTAAACTCGAACTATATGGGCATCGCGTGTTTGCACTTCTCAAAACAGACAGATTTGAGCGAAATTCGTTCGTTTCCTAATAGAAACCTTTTCAACCAAGGCTGAACTATAACGCTGACCTGGAACATAATGGGGGATATATCTCTGATGTTACCTACCTCTTGCTGGCCTTGCTACTACGATCGTGACCTCACGTCGATACCACCTACATGGGGGGATCACAGCTGAGCGATATTCGAGTCATCGTTTACACTTTACACGAACCGACTTGTCGCTAAGACCTGAAGAAATTGGTTGTCATTTGCACCAACCTTCCAATCTGACTCTAATTCCGACAAGTTGTTATGTGTCGTTATCGTGGTGTGCAAACCCGCCTTTAGGCTTCTGTCACACATATAACTGACAGAAATGTCACAGTTGCTCGACGAAAGAGTAAACAATACACCCAAAACCCCATGTCGATTGAAAAAGTCAAATCACGTGAACTATCGATGTTCTTCCTGTTATTTGTTTAAAGCTAGCTGTTCTTCGTCCCAAAATATTTTCCGCCTCCGATTGTGAAAGACAGTAAACCACGTTGAACGTGACCACAGCCAATGAAACGTCAAGTTGGTCCGAAATATCGGAGCAGTGTTGAAAAGATAATAACTGATTGTGAGTTCAAAGATTTGCATTCCTTACGACAAATCCATGAACCTTCGATCAGCTTCCGCGTGACCTTCCATGTTGTGTCATTGGGATTTCACCCGAAAATTGATTTTCTTACGTCGATTCTGATAATTGTGCTGCCCTTTGCACTTTCCAACGATGTTAGGTAATCGTATAATTAGCAAAAATCATCGTCAAAGTTCCATGGCAATTCAGCAGGCCACTTGTGAATTTTCTCTAGAGATACATAACTCTCTTCTGTCTCTATCACAATTCTGTAAAAGTGTACGCAACACCCTTGGAACGCTCATAAATAACCAAATGAAGCTGACTCTTAGAAAACTGTAAGAAACCATCCATGATCCAATATCGTCTTGATGAGCGTTTGAGCTCAAACTTCTAGAACGGTTTGTGTTTGATAACGGCTGGGAATCGAGAAGGCAGTGCATGGTCAGTTCTCGTGCCGCCCAACTTTATTCGGACTGAAATGACGATCAGGAAAACTGGCTTTGGATAGTCAGGAAAACACTGCAATGGTATTCACTCGATTCAAACTTTACAATACTGTGAACGAACGGATGGTAGTACAGCGCTCCGGAAAAGACCATTCCATGCAGGAGATTGTGACATACTATAAGATCCCAGTTTAGCAACAGGGATCCTTACACGAATCACCGAAGACAACAAGAAAAATAAAAGAAGGCGAGAGGCAAATTTCATAAAACCAGAAGCGACCAGAGGAATTGGGCCAGTCGCTTTGGTCGCTCCTGGTGTTCCTCTCCTCTTCTTTTATTTTTCTTGAACAAAGTAGGTAATGTACGCAATTTTTTTTTAATTTTACGCAGGTAATTTTACATAGGTACCTAGTCGAAGAACTTAACACTTAGAGCGTCATGTGTATAGCTATGCACACCCAGTTCTTCCCCCACGCCACGTGCATTCTAAGTGATGCGCAGGGAAGGCCTTGGCTTGCATTTATCAAAATATATTTAATCCCATCAAAATATATTTATATTTATACATTATGCTTCCCTTGGTCCAAAATCGAATTTTAGTTGGAAGTGAATGTTGAATTGTCATTATACAGATGGCATTAAACAGAAAAGTGAAGTTAGCATTTAGAAACGTCCCCAATAGAGGCCACGGTGAGCACTCAAATGTAGCCTTCCACATCCCTTCTTAAGGGTGAGTATTAGATATATGCTTATGGCCATGTGAATACTTTCGTTGCAGTAGATTGGAAAACAGTATAAAATAAGTAGAAACACGAAAATTTGTGATTTATAACGCCCACAGATAGGTAAAAACACCGTGGCGTGGGGGGAAAACCATGGTTGTAGACGTGGCGCTCGAAGTTTTGATGAAAAAGTACGTATTTAAGCAACTAGTTTTTCAGGGAACTTGAGAAACTAAGAAACTAATAGCCACACATTTAGAGCCTTATTTTTTTGTTAAATTTGTGTGGATACGTGCCATATTGAATGAAAAGATTCGGAGCTCATGGACGATACAATATTTTTACGTTCTCACGATTTTGATAACTCCTTATATATAGAACCAGTCCATAAATTCCTCACCCGTACGTTGCACAGGATAGCGTTAATTTGGATAAACACCCGTGGGACATCCAAAAACTTCTTTTAACGGGGCTGGGAAGTACAATTAGGTACCTATTTTCGAGGCATCCAACCTGCACCGTCCGTAATTTAGAGACGGTGTACCTACGTACAGACAGACAGAATTGCGATTATATTAGTACAGATGAATGTTATCGAATCTGTGGAACAGCTGGATTGGGCACTGGACACGGAACCAAGTTAGTTCAGAAAACGCTGCAAATCCCTGCACAACGGTTTATTATTTTGTACGGAATACCCTTCTGTTACAGATCACAGCTCTCTGTATAGATAACCCGTCTATATAATATAATATTGAATCAAACTGAAAGGAACTACTGTGCCACACGTAGGGAACTTCTTGCAGCGGTCAAAAGCATCAATCATTTTCATTACTACCTTTATGGCCAGCATTTTACACTTCGAACAGACCACTCAGCACTCAAATGGTTGTCATCATTCAAAAGCCCTGAAGGGCAGATGGCCCGCTGGCTCGAGACATTGCAGGCATACTCATTTGAGATAGTCCACCGGGCGGGTAGAAATCACAGTAATGCCGACGGCCTGTCAAGACAAGTCTGTTACAACAACTGCTCGTACTGCACTCGACAAGAAGCCAAAGGGCGTGTTGCAGCCATCAGACTGTCTTATGATGATGATAATGTCCAACGGCACGATGCTTCCATTCAACAAGTCATCAAGTGGAAAAGAGACAACAAACGGCCTGACCAAAGGCAACTAGCAGCAGAGGACCCCCAAGTGCGCCGTTTAATCCTCAGGTGGGAGTCACTAGTGGTACAAGAGGGGAAACTATTCCATTGTTGGGATTCACCGAAGGGTACCCGATGGCAACTGGTAGTCCCGACCTCCGTTGTTCCCCAAGTTCTCCAACAATGTCACATCAACCAGCAGGTGGGCACTTTGGATATTGGAAGACACTGGCAAAAGTGAGGCAGTTGTACTTCTGGCCTGGAATGGCTGGGGATGTCAAAGCCTGGTGTCGGAGCTGCCAATCGTGTCAAATGATAGAAACCATAAGAAGCCCCCCAGCTCCCCTTCACCAATGTCCTGTGAGCGGACCATTTGATCGGATAGGCATTGACATTCTAGGACGATTTCCTGAAACCAAGCGGGGGAATCGTTACGTGCTAGTGGTTTCTGATTATTTTACAAAGTGGCCTGAGGTTATCCCACTGCCAAACCAGGAGGCGGAAACAGTGGCTAAGGCTCTGGTGGAGCATGTTTTCAGTCGGGTGGGAGTTGCCCAAGAGATCCACACTGACCAAGGGACAAATTTTGAATCAGCTTTGGTACAAGAGATGGCTCAATTGTTGGGTTCTAGACGCACCAAAGCAACGCCGCTGCATCCCCAGTCAGGTGGACTAGTGGAGCGATTGAATCGCACCCTCACCAAGTACCTCGTGGCCTACATTGGACAGCAGCAAGACGACTGGGATGACAAGATACCCCTGTTCCTATTGGCTTATAGATCCGCCCCTCACAATACGACAGGGTTCTCGCCAGCACAACTGGTCTATGGAAGAGATTTACACCTGCCAGAGGAGTTGGTCAGACCAATTGTTGCACCGTCCGAGCTCAAAACACCGTACGCTTTTCAGCTGCGAGCGGACTTGGAGAGGATGAGGACCTTTGCCAGGGAAACAATGAAGACCAGCATGAGACGGCAGAACGACTGTTATGACAGGCGCGCGAAGCAGAGGACATTCAATGTCGGCGATTGGGTTTGGGTCCATGACCCAAAACGCACCCGAGGGCGGTGTACAAAACTCGACCCGCAGTGGACTGGACCATGGGTAGTGTCCCGGAAAAAGAACGACGTGGTTTTGGAAGTGACGATGGGGCGGCGAAAACGGCTCCTCCACATCAATCGGGTAGCCCATGCGGATGTAAGGCCACAGATGGCAGCTGAAGAGGAGAGGGGGGTAGTGTAGTGGTTACTGCACTGTTGATTATTATCGTTCCCAGTTGTTGTTTACATTGACTAAAAAGAGTGAGTTGTCATCGAGCGTTGACGAAAATACACTGGTTAAATTCCAAAAAGTTCCGACCGAGTGTTATTACAATATGTACTACTCTATACATATGTAGATCGCAGAGCCTCCGTAGGTTAGTACCTAACCCCGTGCTCGTTACTACGTACATACCTAAATCACGAGTTAAATGTTGCTAAAATAATTCTGTCGATGACAAACAGTAACTAAAATGGCGAAAAGAAACGCAAATAATGAAGTTCTGAAGGGAAATTGTTGATGTGGAGTGAAATAGATGCCCCTTCTGCGTAGATCACTGTTTTCTGTGGTCAATACCCACCCTCGTGGTCAACTATAATGAACCGTTGTGTAATAACTTGCCCATCAATAATACGTTGCAAAAGTACCGATCAACAAATTCCATCCCCTTCTTGATAGATGAACCGTTGTGTGTAATAATTTGCCGTTGTGTAATAATTTATCATTGTGTAATAAATTTACCCATGAATAATACTTCAACGTTTGTTCAAGTTTCACAAGTACCTACCAACAAAATCCAATAGTCCATCACTTATCAAATGAAATAATATCGCAGAACAACCAACTCGACTTCATACAGAGCCATCCTTGATTATAATCAGGTGCTCCCTAGTGATGATATCCGGGCCGGATTTATACCGTTTGATTCACGATCGTGTTGACGAAGCTTTTTGGTGCACACGAACGGCTGGACGTACAATGCTCCTCAAGACAAATTTAATATCGTTAAAAAAACCATACCCTTCTATCGAAAGTTTTCGAGCTACGGCGTTCTGAAAAGTTCAACCCCTATTTTGAACCCCTTAGAGATGACTGACAGTAACGTCGAGCTTCGAGGACCAACTAGACCCCGAACGGAACCTATAACCGGAATTTCATCAAATTTTTAGTTACCATTTTAGTTACTTAGTTACCATTTTTCATGGTAACTAAGAAAAGTTGCCAGTACGGCGGACAGACAGAATTTTTTTAATTTGCATTTTCGGATTCTACATACCTTGAAACGTAAACCATCAAATTTTGAAGGGGGGTTGGAATTTTTTTTTCTTGCTCAATTCCAATGGTTCATTATTGAAAATAATAAACCAAAAATCGCACACATTGTTTACAGAGCGTCCAGCAGTGCCTGGGGAGGATTTCACTAGCATCAGCTTCAAAAATCGTCAGCCTGTAGGATGGAAGCGGATAATTATTTACCTGCGATGACCGCAGTAACCTACGAGGTCTACATCTGAGTGAGAAGAGTTCCCTATGCCGCCGGCCCTTCACCGCCCTCAGGTCCCTCACGCGTGGTGAATACATTTCCAACGCACACAGAAAAAGGCACGAAGTTCTGTGTGCTCAACGGGATTTTCGAAAGGTGCTAGAGAAGCCTTTGGCCCTTCTATAAATAATCTCCACGGCTCTTGGCACAGAGGAGTATTGTGATTTCGAAACGTGATACCGAATGGTCTGAACTAGCTTTCTATTCGACAGGTTGATGGGACATCGCAGGGGGTCGCCATCTGTCCGTATTTCTCTGGAAATAGTGTCCCTAATTTTCGGAGCATTCCAGGGTGTTGTCTAGAACATCCGGATGTACTGTATATGGGTACTTACCTAATCCGTAATGCCAAATTTTTTCATTTTAGAAGTAACTAGGTACCTAGCAGGTACTAAAATAATATATTAATAATATGGAAGATGGTAATTTGATAGCAGGTTATGCACCTACTCATATTTTTGTCAGTAGTTGTATTCAGATGCACAGGTTTTAAACAAATATCGTCCTTGTTTTACGGTTGTTTTGTTGCAAAACCCGTTTTCAGATTCAAAAGTATCTTGAGCCATTGGCAAATTTGCCCCCGATAGTGCTGCCATCTGTTTTCTCCTTTTCTCACCAGCTTGCCGTTACATTTAGCGTTAATTCAACTCTTTACAATATCACTCTTGTCGTAAGCTTGATGGTAGTCTTACGACGGGGTTGTGATGAATGGTTAGGGCGTGTGGTGATCCTTATGGAGGATAGGTTTGGGTAGGAAGGAAACTAATACTAATACCCCGTGGTTACCACCACAGCTGGTGCTAGGAGAGGTTTGTGAGAGAAGTCGCAAGTCGAGGGTTGGTTGGTCGAATGAGGAGCTGGGCTTGCAGGGCTGCTTATAAAGGCCCCTTTCCACCCTGACCGTTGAGGGGCGATGGCGGTCGGTGGCCCTTCTCCTACTTTCCCCAGGGCGTTGCTCAGCTCGTCCTTCTCCTTGTTTATTTGGTTAAATCTTCACCCATTACGTAGGAGTGGTAAATGTACAATTTTGAGGGGTACCTACCACGATAACTCTTATACAGGTAGATGTACCCATAGAGCAGAATCCATATAACTGTTTAAAGATTTCTCAGCATAACAGATTTTACGGAAGAGTTGGAATTTCTACCTACCAACATTAGTTCTGAATTAAATCTTGAAGTTCCGGTGTGGAGATTGCCACACATTACTTCCATGTTCTTCATAATGGTATGGGTATAAGTTGGCGGCAGGGGCCGCCCATTTCGCCCTGACAGGCCGGCAATTTCCGTCAAAATCGTAAACTTGCATAGATCTCTCACTTTCCACCACTTTCTGACACCACACCAACGTCATTTAGCTAGTAAACCAAGAAAATATTGGAACCATTGACATATTTTTTGCTCCCAATTAGCCAAATCGAATGTGATCAAATTCAAAATCAACAGGCATAATTTAGAAATCCTAACAGACATTTTGGCACCATCCGCACGAATTTTGGTCCTTTTTTACGGCAGAAAAATTAGAAAACCCGTCATAAACTCACTTATTTTTCCACATAGAAAGCTCGTTCTCATTTCAAATTGAAGAGGTCAACAATCTGAACAAAATCCAAAAACAAAATCTGAAAAATACCTTATTTTTCAGAAGTTATGATCATTTGAAACTCCAACATACATAGATACATACAGAGCGAAAACGAACGGAAAACCGTCTAGAAACTCGTTTTGATTCCATGGTTTTCTCGATCACCTATTATTGACGGTATCGCCATACTCATCCATTCCTATATAATAGGAACATGGAAGTAAAATGTACGTTGGGTGTGAAATCATGCTAACTCACCACTCACTCAAGCAGACAAAACTGTCCGATTCTCAAGAGAGTTGAGTGTCAGGTAGTTTTTATTAATAGAATTTTGAACTTGGATCGGTACTAAAAACCTCTAAACTTAACTTATAAAGAACCAATAAATCAATCGCGTGCTGGATGAAGAACACGACACTATCTACAGAATTCTTGGGGGGGGGGGGTTTGTGACGATCTTTTAAAATTTGGTTTTTATGAGAGACGCATGATAATAGAAGAAAAGAGAGATGAACACATCCCAAAATATATTTAATATACACTAACGTGTCTAAAGGCAGAAACCCGATGACTTGGTCTAAATTTATTTTTAAAACTATTCATCAAACTTGATGGGAACAGATCTCCACCTCCAGCTCACAACCTCCCTGCCGAAGGTTTGTTTTGGATGCATTTCATGGGCATCCAAACTAAGGACAGAATTTTCCACCATGCTGCCAACAACACCATGAGCAGGGTTGCCACTCCATTATCTTTTGAGTACAAACGCCCGTCGATTTGGTACCTATTCGATGGAAACTTGACTCAGAAAGCTGTAAAGTGATTGGTGCCTACCTGTAAGGTGACTGGTGCCATTGTGTCTTCTACCATCTAAGAAAATACTAGGTGAGATGAAGGTAGTTCTACCTATGTTGTTATTGTATCTATGTACCACAAAGCTGAACACACTGGAAATAGTAGCAGTGCGTGGGGTCTGAAAATGGTGGGGCACCAGACCAGAACACAAAACCAAAAGATATGTCTACAAAATACCCCAAGGCAACAACACCCTTCCCTTATTTACTAAGATTACTGATATTCCCTTATTTACTGATAGCAGTGATATTCAGCAAAGCTTACCTCTTTTAATCAACACTCTATCGTCGTACGAAAATGTCGACGATTTCTACTGCAAATTAGTCACCGAATTCATGTGTTACAAAAATATAGTAAACTAAAATACAGCAAAACAATGACCAGTGGGCTGGTACCTACCTGAATCTTGAATGGAGAAGCTATTGACTAGAAGCTAGGTAGTTATCTGTGTGTTGACGCCGATCAATCCGCAAACAGCAAACAGGACAAAACGCACGTAGGTACCACAAATACAAATCTGTCATCGGAACCGGACTGAACGCAAAACACCCAAAATTTGACGGAAAAAAAAAACTGGCAGAGAAAGGGAATGTGATAATAAATCAGAAAACAGATAACTGACAGAGAAAAACAAATCAGAAGAAGCATCTCGTATCGAGATGACAAATTGAATCGAAAGGATCGAATCAATTGTAATACACTGCCAAGGTGATGGCACAGGAGCTTCCTCGTCACAATCAGAGTGACCCATTATAAAATATAACAGACTCGGAAGCAAAATAACAACATTACATTCCATTACATAACATTACATTACATTACATAATATTACATAACGTGAAATATACATATTACATAACATTACATTACATAACATTACATAGCATAACATTACATGAAATATACATATTACATAACATTACGTCCATAATAGGTACATAACGTCCATTATACATAATTGCGAAAGTTATGCGTGTTTGAAGAATTTCACGTTAGCGCATGCGCAGGGCGAACCGCTGGCTCTATCATGTTGAAATTTATATGGGACCTCAATGGGCCCTACCCGCTTAATCCCTGAGAATTACATTGAAATTGGGTGATATCTTTGGTTACTACGGCTGTAACAAGGAAATTGAATCTATTTCACGCCAGCGCATGCGCAGAGCGCCCCGAGGGTCCGATCATGCTGAAATTCATACTGGAACTCACTAGGCCTTGTCCAAACAACCCTTGAAAATTTGAGCGAAATTGAATCAAAATTGTGAAAGTTATGCGTGTTTGTTGAATTTAACGTTAGCGCATGCGCAGGGCGTACCGCTGGATCAATCATGTTGAAATTTGTATGGGCCCTCAAGGGGCCTTATCCGCACCATCCCTCAAAATTTGAGCTGAATCAATTCAAAATCGTGGAAGTTATGGCTGTAACAAGGAAATGCGGACAGACAGACTCACAGACCGACAGACACGGAACCAAATTTGTTCAGTAGGCTTTGAAACGCAAAATGCAAGTGGAAATTTTGATTTCTGAAGACAAAAATTTTTTGGCTCACGAAAGTGAACACAAGGCTTCCGCTGCTTCGCAGACTCGGAAGCAAAATGAACGATTTTGGGGTTGAAATCAGATTTTGGGGCAGTGGGCCAAAGTGGGCAAACAACATTTTTACTCGACTGAGCATGCGCGGACGGACCACTTTTCTCGGTTGCCATGGCGACACTAGGTCCCAGGACCTGCCAGTTTCAGGAGCGTAGGTTTCGATTTCGATTGCAGGACACCGATTACTGTCACAATATTCTGATAACATCTGTGGAGCTACAGGGAGCCAACATGACGGAACCACATACTGAATATCCATAGCCAGAGAAATCTGGCGAGTCGCTGTTGAACTTTGTGAAAAATGCTAGGCAGGTACAGTGTAAGGAGGGAAATTCAGATGCCAACCGAACAATGGTTCGTCTTTTTTACCCAAGTGGCCTGGACGCAACGCCCCAGACTGGAAATATGGAACGAGCCAGAAAATGGAAACAATCCTGGAGAACATAGTACCGATAAATATAGTACAGCAAGATTATGCTGAGATTGCGTGAGCTCACCTCCGAATCCTTCACCGAACATGCTGGAAGACATCTTGACAGCCAATAAACCTCTTATCTTCCCTTAAGCCTTTCTTCTCACTATTTTCTTTTCTCTGTGTTTCCTCACATTCTCAATTCTGTTCTATTTCTCTCACTTTATAAATATAATCAACCTAAGACAATTTTGTATTCATGAAAAACCACTGTTTAAATACCTAATTTTTATCTAATATACTTGACGTCAGATTTTTTTTAAATATAAAATTTTGTTTATTTGAGTGCTTAGTATATTTTTAGCATACCATATATTTTGTACACCACGAGGGGACAAAATAAATAAATAAAGGTACATGTGAAATAAATAAATAAATAAATAAAATAAATAAATAAGACTGACTCGGGCGGAGCTAGGAAACTTTTGCGGACACCCAAATTCAAGTCTGGGTTCGCCTCTGGAAGTTGTTCGTCGAGACGCGCGTTCGCTGCACTTCTCAACGGGCGACGAACCGAATAGGAAAATTCCTAATGAAATCACGTCCTCCAATTTGATTGAAAGCTGAGCACAAAAGGAGACGTCTCTGACACTGCGAAAAAGCGAGTCGATGACGGGGGATGAGGCCTGAGCGGATTGATAAAAGGAGGATGCGACATGAGAATGGATGCAATCATCTTATTGCCTCGAGTCATGCGCGATTACATGAGAACATCGCGACTCTTGTGAGGATGCCAATCCTGATGAATAGGTTTAAAATAATGAAAAACCCGGGCGAGGAATCAATCAGGAGTTGGCAGGTGTGGTGCTGTGGATCTTTTCCGTTTTACGTCCACGTTCCTGTTACATAGGAATGGAAATACGGTGATGCCGGCCAAAACTGGTGTTCGAGAAAACCATGGAATCTTGTTCAGAAGTGCTCAAAACGGGTTTATTGTTGTTGGTTTTCCGCTTGATGTTACTTGGTAATTATGTATGTCTGTGTGTATGCGGGAATAGCAAATGGTCATAACTTCCTCAAAATAGGGTATTTTCCAGATTTTCTTTTAGCGAATTTTCGAAGAAAAGGAAGCTATTGTTCTCGGTCCCAAAATTTTTAAAACTCGAATTTCCGAAAGATTTTTATACCAAAATCCGTTTCAGACCATCCTGAATTCCCTGCCGAAAGACACCAAAAATTATATGTATATATATATATATATATATATATATATATATTTATATATTTATATATTTATATATTTATATATTTATATATTTATATATTTATATATTTATATATTTATATATTTATATATTTATATATTTATATATTTATATATTTATATATTTATATATATATTTATATATGTATGT
The DNA here is from genome assembly GCA_954871275.1 of Leptopterna dolabrata. NCBI lineage: Eukaryota > Metazoa > Arthropoda > Insecta > Hemiptera > Miridae > Leptopterna > Leptopterna dolabrata. The sequence continues at coordinate 38,211,311 of OX940983.1, forward strand.
GTCATTCCAGACGATAACTCTCGAAAGAATTGAGATAAAAAGTTGAAATTTGCACGAAAAATCTGTCTTGGCAATCGACAGGCTAAGTTCGAAGATGGGCAGAATCGGGTCACCCTAAGGGGGAGTTTTGGGGAGTTTTAGGGGGGGGAAATTACCCATAAATTCCCAAAATGAAAAAGTCTGACAAGTGACACCTCATTTTAAAGGTTTTTGTACGCTGAACACGATGGTGAAATCAGAATTGCGATATCTCATTCCATTCTCAAACTGGAGCACTTTGAAGATGAAGGAACGTGGTTATTTCTTGAGATGTTCTTCCTGGTTCGTCTGCTCTAATCTGATAACGGAATGGGATATCGCAATTCTGACTTCACCATCGTGTTCAGCGTTGGAAAATCTACAAACTGAGGTGTTACTCGGCAAAAAATGGAACAAAAAATTTGTTACGTACCTACCCAATACCTACTCTTCTGGTATTCAAAACATTTTTGATTTCCACCTCCCCCTCCTTCCACCCAAATTTTACTTTGCGTAAAACTACTCCTGTTTTAATTTTGTATGGTATCAAGTTGGGAAAACATTGGCCGAAAATTAATTTTCAGAAAATTTTAGGCGGAGGAGGAAGATGCCGAAAACTTCGAAAATTCGCTCTTATAGCCATGCTGCATGACTGTGGTTTTTTTTTGGGTTTTGTTTAGCTCGTTGAACCCTTCAATTTGAAATGAAAACGAGCTTTCTAGGTGGAAAAATGAGGGCTGGATGTGGGGCTGAGTTATGACGGGTTTTCTCATTTTTCTACTTTCAACGGTAACTGCCGTAAAAATGGACCAAAATCGGTACGGTCGGTGCCAAAATGTCTGTAAGTATGTCCAGCCTTTTAACTGCGAAGCCGTTTCGGACATGACATCCCCAGGTGCCAAATGGTAATATCAAGTGTAGGCTTTCCTTATGAGACAAATTGGGGTCATTACATTCAATGAATGAATATAACACATTATGTGTACTGAGACCGCCGGTGACCTTCATGGCACTTACAGGCAACAGAGTACTCTGTGTGAGGAGCAAAGAGAAGTGAGGAAGCAAAAGAGAATGACACGGGGAAAGAAACTCGGAGCACAAATTGTTTACACGTAAACGAAAAATACTACGCTGATTTACTCAGCTCTATTTATTTAGGAGATTCAGGAGATTTAGGAGAAAGCCTACAGCTCTTTACCTAGTGGGTGGTTAGAGATGTCCAGAGACGTCAACTTTATGATGTTATTTTTTTTCATTTCATGACATTTATTCTAGACATTTGTGGTGTTTATTTTCTCATTTTATGACGTTTATTTTCAAAAATTGGCCATTTTATGATGTTTAAAAAAAAAGTATGACATTATCGTCCAATCATTTTTGATCGAAGAACGATTATATTATATTAATATTGTACAACTATTCATGACATATTCACAACATTTATTATTTATTATTTACAACATTTACATTACATAGTTACGTTATTCAATATTCAAAATTATCAATATTATCATTATAAAATACAATAAAATGTTGTTCGATGTTCCCGATTGTCAAGTTCGTACGCTTGTCGGGCAGGAGCGTTTTAAATAGCGAAAACGAGCGCTCGACGTCAGCTGAAGAGTTAGGAGCGAATTTCATGCATGAAACCTCCTTTTCGCCCCAGCCCATATTTTTGGTTCGAAGTGCCTTACCTTGGCCTGAGACTCAACTGGCTCTGAACTGTCAAAAACATCGATTTCATGACAAAATAAAAACAATATTATGAAAAAATAGCGAAAAACGCCCATTTTATGATGTTTACCCCCGAACGATTATTTTTATGACAAAATCATATGACATAATCAAATATGACATTTTGACGTCTCTGGAGATGTCAAATAAAAAGTGAGGCTCCCCGCGGTCTCAATGGCACCCGTGGTAACCGCTTCTAAAACATGCTGCAAAACGTATACCATCCCCTGCCCCAGTTGCTAGGGGCCTAATGAAGCTAACAATTACTGGAGGATCTGGAAAAAAAATACTTTTCCGTGGTTATACAGATAAAAAATTGTGAGGTAGCCGGCGGCCCTCGGCAGTTAAAAGGCTTGAGTGTGCCTATTGATTTTGAACTCGATCACATTCGATTTGGCAGCAAAAAATATGTCAATGGGTCCAACATTTTGTAGGTTTACTATATAGGTAAATAAATGACGTTGGTGTGGTGTCAGATTTTTTTTTTTTTTTTTCAAGTGTTTATTTCTATATAACAACTAGTTACACAAATGTAATTTTACAATTAAATATCTAGTTATTTACTTCAAATATCTTTTCTCATTGTTTATGCGGTGAATGCCCACAAGCAGGCACCACACTAGTTTTTACGCTACAACGTCAGCATCCAAGATCCAGGGGTTTGGTTCTTTTCAGACGCCGAACTTGTCCGAACAAGTTCGGTGTCAGAATGTGGTTTAAAGTGTGGAAATGGGCGGCCAGTCGGGGCCCCTGCCGCCAAACTTATATCCATACCATTACGAAGAACATGGAAGTATTATATTTATGTGGTAATCTCCACACCGGAAATTTAATATTCTATAGGCTCATGACGCAAATAAGGCTCCTATTAGGACTCGAGATGCGTTTTTTTTCTATCTACGAGTATGTGTGTTTTTTGTATCATTGTTTGAATCGCACTACATCAGGACACTGCCGAGTCTAGGGAGGTTACTGCAGGCAAAACTTCCTTTTTTTAAAAATTTATTTATTTATTTATTTTTCAAGGACAAAGTTGGCGAAAATGATAATTCAGAGAATATGTATCTACAGGCAACTATCCGACATCGGGAAATATTCGTTGTACGATAGCTTGAACCATGTAAAAAAGCTGAATGAATTTTGAGCTGGAGGCAGTAAATTCAAAATTACTGATGGGACGAGCACTCCTATTTATGCAGATTACCATCCAAGTGACCGGTAATTGTGGAATGTGACCTTAAATTGATACTTTTATGAAAGTAAATTAGGATTATATGGTTATATGTTATGGGTTATATAGGTATCATGTATTATGGATAATACAAGGTATAATAGTATAATGTACTATGGATTATATAGGAATTATGTATTATTAATGTAGCTATTATGATGTATTATGGATTATCATATATATTATTATGGATTATTTGTTAGGATGGATTAATTTGGATTCCCAAATAGGCAACTGTTTACTGCTTTCTCGGCTACTTACAAGCGAAAGCACTTAGGCTGGTTCAGATAAGAAATTGAAACTATCTGTCAAACTGTTAAAATATTACACTGACCCATCTAGAGATAGAGATAACAGTTTTATTGTAAACTCCACAAAGACTCAATTTTACAGCCTCATATCTTATCGTCTTTAGTGCAGTGGCTGATTGTCAAATCTGCAGTTTTTTGTTATTTTCGAGAAGATGGACTGATACTGGTCCTTAGCCAGTGGTGATTTCAACTGAAATTATTTCAACTGCTATGATTTATTATAGTTATACCTATCTATGATTTCAAGTGTGATTCATTCAACAGCTATATTTCATGTAATATTTGATGTAATGAGTTGATTTTCTGTTAAGGATAAGTTGGATTTAAGGAGCATCTCAGTGGGCGATGATAAAATACGTACTTGCTTCAATTTCAGCTTGTTCATCGAAAATTGTAACGTATGTATAATTTAACAAAAACGCTGCAAATCCCTGCACAACGGTTTGTTATTTTCTACAGAATACCCTTCTGTTACAGATCACTGCTCTCTGTATAGATAACCCGTCTATATAATATAATATGTACTATTCTATACATATTATGTAGATCGCAGACCCTCCGTAGGTTAGTACCTAACCCTCTACTCGTTACTAGGTACCTACCTACCTAAATCACGAGTTAAATGTTGCTAAAATAATTCTGTCGATGACAAGCAGTAACTAAAACGGCAAAAAGAAACGGAAATAATGAAGTTCTGAAGGGAAATTGTTGATGTGGAGTGAAATAGATGCCCCTTCTGCGTTGATCACTGTTTTCTGTGGTCAGTACCTACCCTCGTGGTCAAGTATAATGAACCGTTGTGTAATAACTTGCCCATCAATAATACTTCAACGGTTGTTCAAGTTGCAAAAGTACCGATCAACAAAATCCAGCCCCTTCTTGATAGATGAACCGTTGTGTAATAATTTAGCGTTGTGTAATAATTTACCGTTGTGTAATAATTTACCATTGTGTAATAATTTACCCATCAATAATACTTCAACTTGTTCAAGTTTCGGAAGTACCTACCAACAAAATCCAATAGTCCATCACTTATCAAATGAAATAATATCACAGAACAACCAACTCGACTTCATACAGCCATCCTTGATTATAATCAGGTGCTCCCTAGTGATGATATCCGGGCCAGATTTATACCGTTTGATTCACGATCGCGTTGACGAAGCTTTTTACTGCACACGAACGGCTGCACGTACAATGCTCCGGGTGGTCTCAAAAAATTCTTTAGCTCAAAACAAATTTGATAACGTAAGAAAACTCGGCGCTGCGTGCCTCGCCAGGGGGCAAGCCCCCTGGACCCCCGGATGCTTACTGCTTAGAGCCTACGGCTAAAATTCAAGAAACATGGAACATGCTTTAGCCGCGCTTTTTATGCTTCTGTAGCCGCACTGTTATGATTTCACTTCGTCACCAGGATACAACCAAGTGACAACCAAACAAGCGTCATTGTTTACTATCCATTTATAACATCAATTTATATAGTTATAGTATCAAACTACGAAATAAATACCAAGAACAAATCCGAAATAAATTCGTGATAAATCAAGAGCTTTCCAACGAATGGAAAACGATTTTTGTCCGATGAAAATGAAAGAAGTTTCATTTCCCTAGCAACTACTCGGTTGTACGTGAAAATCATCGTTAAAATTTCGTGACACTTCCGAATTTCGTGACACTTCCGCGTCACCCATCCCGCGTGACATTTTTCGGATAGTTAGTCCAAGGCTAAAGCATGTTCCATGCTAAAACCATACCCTTCCATCGAAAGTTTTCGAGCTACGGCGTTCTGAAAATTTCAACCCCTATTTTGAACCTCTTAGAGATGACTGACAGTAACGCCGAGCTTCGAGGACCAACTAGACCCAGAACGGAACCTGTAACCCGAATTTCATCAATTTTGTTCACGGTAACTAAGAAAAGTGGCCAGTACGGCGTACGGCGGACAGACAGAAATATTTTTATTGCAGTTTTGGATTCTACATACCTTGAAACGTAAAACATCAAATTTTGAGGGGGGGTTAGAATTTTTTTTTTTTTTCATGCTCGATTCCAATCGTTCATTATTGAAAATAATAAACCAAAAACAAATGAGGTATCGCCTTTCTATTGCTAACCTTTTTAGGCTGTAAATTGGAAACATAAACAAGAACCACTTCACAATCATTAACTCTGGTTGATCATGGATATCTGCTCTTCAATCAACCCTACCCATGTACATATAAATACCCAAATATGTTGCTATAATGAAGTCTGCACGAGTGCGAAGGGAAAACTTATAATAGGGTATTCGGAGGATTTTATCAGGGACCAACCCCCAATGACGCTCCATATTTCAGTCCAGACCGTTCTTTCTGATAGTTATGGACATTTTAATGGCATTGCGTACAGATAAACGATTTTTTTTTAAATTAGAATTTTAAGGAACTTTAAATTTTAAAGTAGAAAGCAGTAACAACACTTTTATTGTTTCGGTGTAGATTCTGAATCTGAAATCTAATAACTTTGTCCCAAATCCTGTGCGCCACTTGGGTGTTGACTTTCTGCAAATTACTAGGTATATTATTTACAGAAGGAAAATTACGTTAGACCAGTTATGAGTTTCTCGTACATACTTCCATTTCCCGATGTTCAGCTTGGACACATTGCGGTATACAGCAGTAACAGTGTGCCGCGTATTTATCCAATCGAACTAGGTTACCCCCAAAGAAACTCTTTGAAAGAAGACCTTTCGAGAAATGCAATTTTAGAAACAGCTGTCGAATGTGCCCCACTTTCTCTTAACACTTACTTTACTTTACTGCTTAACTTTAGTTGTAAGCCCAGAAACGAAGGTTCTGCCGATAAAAAGTCGATCGATTGAAACATTACCTCAGATATCGTATGAATGGCCTTCCGGTTGACGTTACAATTGCAACCAGAGGAGTCAAGGTTGTGATACCTTCAACAAATCACTGTTTCGTAACGTCTTCGATGCAACTGATTGGTTATTTAATACAAAAGAAAAGAAAACAGCGAAACTAAGACGAAAATAAAACCAAACTCGAACTCCACTGACGCCACAGGAGGCTCGCCGTAAGTGTACTCGAGCGCCTTGTTCCAATGATTCATTCTTTTGTGACTGAAGAGCTAAGTAATCACAACGTAGACAGAGGAGGCACATGAGTCTGCGCACAATGGTACTTATTGATGACCAAGTTTTATCGATGATTACCTTTCACTGACGTTTCTATTTCAAAGAATCTTTTGGTGCTCCCAGTGTTTTCACTAGAATGTGTCTGGTCCTTAAATTTAGAAGTTTTCTCCTTACGCAGACTGCTACATGGAAGGTTTTGCCTAAAACATCTCCTCTGTGTGACACTTTCTGGTAGGAAGTGTAGTGAACAAAAGAAGAAACCGCTAAATCCACAGCATCATTCACCATACCACATATCCAAGAAAACTAGGAAATCCACAACACTTAATATGCTGGTACCTTCTCTGTGTATGGAGGTGGGAGGAATAGGAACCAACTATCGTAACAGAACAGAAGTTTACATTAGGTTTGTTCGCCCTGGCTTTTTCTGGCGGTTAACTGACTCCTACAAAACCATAAGAAACCATCCATGATCCTATGCCATCTTGAGAAGGGTTTGAGTTTTATAATGGTTGGGAATTGAGAACGCATGGTCAGTTCTTGTCCGCCCTGTCTTCCGTGCACTGGAATGACGATAAGAAAAACTGGCTTATGGCAGTCAGTAAGGATGCTAAAAAAATCGATATATCGAAATACCGATATTTCTCTCTCGATATATCGATATATTTTGCCGATATTTGTTACCACCGCCGTTTTGCCGATATGTCGATAATATTTTTACAACATCGGAACCCATATTTTTCTCTTCAGCTCAGAAATAAAACCAAACACCAGAAACTGATCTAGGATCGAAGAGGGAGTAATTTTAAATCAGACAACTGCAGCCAGTAGGGTAGCTCCGGTGTAATACACGAACACAACATATCAGAGCGACTTCATTCCTGGGCAACAAACACCCACAACAACAACACATTTTTTTCTAGAGAACCACCTTTCCTACCAGTTAAGTACCTAATAATTTTAAAAATGCGAGTGCTGTTGACTGAATACGGGCGTGGACAGGGCACAACAACGCAACTTAATCAGAAGATAAACAAGATATTGATTACACGAAGAACCTTGAAGGATTATTATTGGTCAACAAAAATTATGAATAATTTGTTTAAAGAAGTTAAAAAAGGGCGATATATCGAATTACTAAAACGATATATTTCTAAAATATCGATATTCGATATATCGACATCCCCCCCCGATATGGACATCCCTAGCAGTCAGGACAACGCTGCAAACAGCCGTCGTGGATACCAAAAGAATCCGAGAATCAGTGCGAACGGTCAGACGCCTTTCTGACAGTCAGATAACCATCAGATGGTCACTGCAAACAAACCTAATGATTTACGCAGATCTGGCAACGTAATATTTGGATTTCACATACTAACAGATTCAGAAAGAAAGATTTGTTGGAAATCTGGCAACGTAGAATCAGTTCTGTGGTGCATTATGACATTCAGGATCTCCAGTAATACAGCAAAATCTGCAGCGGATGTAAGGTTTGTCGCAGTGACCATCAGACGGTTATCTCACCGTCATAAAGGACTCTCTTCGGACTGTATAGTATCCATGACCAGCTGTTCACAGTGTTTTCCTGAATATCCAACGTCATTTACCTGATCTAGGGATGGGCGTTTCTGTTGGTTTCGAGAAATGAAACTAAACAGTTCGTTTATTGTATGAAACAGTTTCGGGAAAGCTGTTTCAAAATAACAGCTTCAAGAAATTTTGGCTCTCGGCCAAAACAACAAGAGCACGAAACTGTTTCTTCGTTTTTCCAGCTACGAAGCTGTCGCCAATGGAAACGGTTAATCCCCCGTCTTTTAGCGAATTTTCAAAGAAAATGAAGCTATTGCAATGGCTTCGAAATTTAAATAATATAAATTTTTGGAAATTTTCTTCATAGAAATCCGTTTCAGACCATTCTAAAACGATTCCTGAAATTTAACACTTTTTTATATGTATATATATATATATTTATTTATATATGTGTCACTCCAGACGATAACTCTCGATAGAATTGAGATAAACAGCTCAAATTTGCACAAAAAATCTATCTTGGCAATCGAAAGGCTAAGTTCGAAGATGGGCGAAATTTGCCTACTCTAAGGAGGGTTTTGGCGCATTTAAAGTGCGCAAAAATTACCCAAAAATCCCCAAAATGTTATTTTCCAACAAGTGACCCCTCATTTTAAAGGTTTTTGCACGCTGAACACGATGGTGGAATCGGATTTTAGATATCTTGATCCGTTCTCAAATTAGAGCATTTAAAGTGCGCAAAAATTACCTAAAAATCCCCAAAATGTTATTTTCTAACAAGTGACCCCTCATTTTAAAGGTTTTTGCACGCTGAACACGATGGTGGAATCGGATTTTAGATATCTTGATCCGTTCTCAAATTAGAGCATTTAAAGTGCGCAAAAATTACACAAAAATCCCCAAAATGTTATTTTCCAACAAGTGACCCCTCATTTTAAAGGTTTTTGCACGCTGAACACGATGGTGGAATCGGATTTTAGATATCTTGATCCGTTCTCAAATTAGAGCATTTAAAGTGCGCAAAAATTACCCAAAAATCCCCAAAATGTTATTTTCTAACAAGTGACCCCTCATTTTAAAGGTTTTTGCAGGCTGAACACGATAGTGAAATCGGATTTTAGATATCTAAATCCGTTCTTAAATTAGAGCATTTAAAGTGCGCAAAAATTACCCAAAACTAGGATAATCTTTAAACTCTTACCCCCACCCCCTTAGAGTGGTCAGATTGAAAAATGTGAGAAGTATTAATTGAAGACGAGAGTTCGAAGCAAAAAAGGGGGAGGCAAACGATTAGTACAACTCCTTGAATTTACCCACAGCGATCAAATAAATAAGCACTTAGTACAATTACGTAATAAACAAACGGTAGAATCAGGATGGACAAAACGTACAAATTAAAATAAATACGAAGAGAATATACATAGAAAACCAAATTTTAGACCGAAGTTTTCCTTTATTCAAAACCATAGCCATTAATTCGAATATTTCTTTGAAAATTCGCTCATTAAGTCATGCTGCATGACTGATTTTTTTTTTCTTTTTTCCCACAACAGAATTTTTGTTTTTTGGTTTATTATTTTCAATAGTGAACCTTTTGGGATAGACCATGACAATCGGCCTGTTGGACTACTGGCAACCTTGGGACCCGAAACCGAATCAAGACCGTAACACTTCGTTTCGTCTGTGGCCGTTCTTTTGAAACAGTTGTTTCAGGTTTTCAGAAACTGTTTCGTCGTTTCTTCTCAAGAACCTGTTTCCTCGAAACAGTTTCACGTTTGTTTCCCATCCCTAACCTGATCGCCATTCCAGCACACAGGAGATAGGGCGGACGAGAAACTCGATTCCCAACCATTATCAAAATCAAATGCTTATCAAGACGGCATTGGATCATGGATGGTGTCTCTAGAAGTTAGCTAACCGTCAGAAAAAGCCAGTGCAAACAAAGCTATAGGTACGAACTAAATCACTCGTGAAGAAATCGTGGAAACCCATTTCAAAGAAAAACGGAGTTATTGAAAAAATAGTCTATTCCCACTAATACACAAAAAACGCGAAAATCACCGGTTTTGGTAATCAAACCATCTTCAGTAACAAACAATAATTTATTATTGAGTCAATAATTGTCAATGATTGAGTCAATACTTATTATTGAGTCAATAATAAGTTATTGTTTGTTACTGACGATGGTTTGATCACCGAAACCGGTATAACAGTGTTTTTCGTGTATTAGTGGAAATATACTACTTTTTCAATAACTCCGTTTTTCTTTAAAGCTATAGGTTTTCGTGGTAACGAGTTTGGTAGGTAGATAGGTACGTACCCAGTTTCCCCGTTATGGTACGCATGATGTAAAATCATTGAAGGTAATACTGGCAATATACGTATGCACCAAATTGTAGGTGTCCAGTTTATGGGACTGCTGGGATATTATTTCAGTGAAGACAGAATACAGTGAGTATCGACGCAATCAATACTTCAATGGACAATTTTTGTGGGTTGCAAATTCTCCTTTCCAAGTGGAGAATTGAATTAAACGAAGCAAATTCAGTGCATGTAGATTTCACGAATCTCAAAATTGACTACATGCCGCGCTACCTCAGCAATAATATAATTCCGTACACCAATGACGCGAAGTATCAAGGAATGGCGTTAGATGCGAAACTGAGATGGAAAGCGCATGTTGGAAAGAAAAAATCAGAACCGGTCCTAAAATTCAGAGAAATGTACTGGTTGATGGGCAGACGGTCGAAGTTGTCTGTGCAAAACAAATTAACCCTGTTCAACCAATATTACCACACCTTCCGGAGGAGTCCGTCGTCACTAGCTGGTTGGGTACTGGAGGCGAGCGCTTTCGATGTAAGGACATCAAGAATATTCTCTCGACGGCCTGATGATGATGTCCTTACATCGAAAGCGCTCGTCTCCAGTACTCAAAAGGCTAGTGAAGACGGACTCCTCTGGAAGGTGTGGTAATGTTACTTCTTAGACTAGCGGAACTAACCCTTTGGCTGCTCAACCAAGTCTTGGAACCTGTGTGGACTTACGGAGAGCAGCTGTGGGGCTGCACTGCTTAGACTACTACTACTACTGCTGCTTAGGCTGCTGGGGCTGCTGCTGTGGGGGCGGTCGGGCTTGAGGTGACTATCGACGAAACCATAAAGAAAATTGCCACTGCCCACCTGCAGCAGCTAAGAGGTCAGGTCAGCACCGAAGCTGTCCAGTTGCTTGACGTGGATGATTTACTAAGAAGAATGAAGAGAAAACGCAGTGCCACACAAACTAACGCAGCGATGAATAAGATTTATTCTCAGTGGTTATGAAAATGAACACAGTCAAGTCAAAAACGTATCACTGATACGAAGAACAACTTTTTGTAATAAACATTCTCCTTTTTTGTCCAAATTCTGTTCAATAACGGAAATTAACACTTATTGACCACATAATGAGGAGGTGTTTACGTCGGAAAGTCTAGAAAGAGAACGAATGTGAACTGAATTTCTGACTTCCCGCTATGAATGACGTATCAGGTAAATCGCCGAGTAGTTTAAGCTGAAAACATTTTTACATTTTACACCAGAAAAATGAAAACCCTATTTAGTTAAAGCTTTACTTATTCCTCTCTTTACCTACGGCTCTATACTCTACATAAGCTCCATCAACTTCACCAACGGAAGAAAACTAGAGGTTGCCTTCAACTGTTGCATTCGATACGCGTATCATTTAAAACCCATGTTTCCCATGTTTCTGCTCATAAGAATAGGTTGGTCGGATGTGGAATCGCATGTTACCTGAAAGTGCAATACCTGAAATTTATTTTCAAGCCGGTACCTACATTACAGACAATTCTGCACACCTACCTATCTTCGCCAGTTTTATGAGAGGGGTCTATCGGTCCGGCTCGCTTTGCCTGAAGCAGATACGCACCTCTAACAAATTTTTTGGTAGCTCATTGAGGGTGTTGGGGGCGAGGTCCTGGAACGCCTTGCCGGCTGTACACCGGATCCTTCGAGATCAGTAGCTACAATTTCTTTTAGCGAATTTTCAAAGAAAATGAAGCTATTGCAATGGCTTCGAAATTTAAATAATATAAATTTTTGGAAATTTTCTTCATAGAAATCCGTTTCAGACCATTCTAAAACGATTCCTGAAATTTAACACTTTTTTATATGTATATATATATATATATATTTATTTATATATGTGTCACTCCAGACGATAACTCTCGATAGAATTGAGATAAACAGCTCAAATTTGCACAAAAAATCTATCTTGGCAATCGAAAGGCTAAGTTCGAAGATGGGCGAAATTGGCCTACTCTAAGGAGGGTTTTGGCGCATTTAAAGTGCGCAAAAATTACCCAAAAATCCCCAAAATGTTATTTTCCAACAAGTGACCCCTCATTTTAAAGGTTTTTGCACGCTGAACACGATGGTGGAATCGGATTTTAGATATCTTGATCCGTTCTCAAATTAGAGCATTTAAAGTGCGCAATAATTACCCAAAAATCCCCAAAATGTTATTTTCTAACAAGTGACCCCTCATTTTAAAGGTTTTTGCACGCTGAACACGATGGTGGAATCGGATTTTAGATATCTTGATCCGTTCTCAAATTAGAGCATTTAAAGTGCGCAAAAATTACCCAAAAATCCCCAAAATGTTATTTTCCAACAAGTGACCCCTCATTTTAAAGGTTTTTGCACGCTGAACACGATGGTGGAATCGGATTTTAGATATCTTGATCCGTTCTCAAATTAGAGCATTTAAAGTGCGCAAAAATTACCCAAAAATCCCCAAAATGTTATTTTCTAACAAGTGACCCCTCATTTTAAAGGTTTTTGCACGCTGAACACGATAGTGAAATCGGATTTTAGATATCTAAATCCGTTCTTAAATTAGAGCATTTAAAGTGCGCAAAAATTACCCAAAACTAGGATAATCTTTAAACTCTTACCCCCCCCCCACCCCCTTAGAGTGGTCAGATTGAAATATGTGAGAAGTATTAATTGAAGACGAGAGTTCGAAGCAAAAAAGGGGGAGGCAAACGATTAGTACAACTCCTTGAATTTACCCACAGCGATCAAATAAATAAGCACTTAGTACAATTACGTAATAAACAAACGGTAGAATCAGGATGGACAAAACGTACAAATTAAAATAAATACGAAGAGAATATACATAGAAAACCAAATTTTAGACCGAAGTTTTCCTTTATTCAAAACCATAGCCATTAATTCGAATATTTCTTTGAAAATTCGCTCATTAAGTCATGCTGCATGACTGGTTTTTTTTCTTTCTCTTCTGCTTTCCCTATCATGCTTTCCCAGTCCATTCATTCTCTCTCTTCTTCCCACTCTGTATTCTCTCTGTCCTTCTCTTGTGGTTCCTCTCCAAAATCCAATAGGTTTAACAAGGTAGCATTATGTTTACTCTTTCTTATTGTACTTTTGTAATATTTAAAAAAAAAAAGTTATTTTACTATTGTACTGCCATCTGCAATTGTTATATATGTGACTTGTGTGTACAGTTGCAATATGGGACCTTGAGCCCTTAACTGTGGAAATAAAGAAATTCTAATTCTAATTCTAGTTCAACTCAAATCCAGCATAGAGCGCTAGTGCGTAATTTTAAACGATGAACATAACCGCAATGGATAGATGGACGGAACTGCAAATTTATAAGTAAATTTTAAAAAACGTGCCTAAAATCGAGGGGAGGTTCATGAAAGATCACAGCAAAGGTTCTTAAAGGTTGCCAGGAAGGTTTACCATTTCTAATGTTGGGCTGTTGGCAGCATTGAGAACATTCGCCTCCAATGTTTCGCTCCGCCTCCTTGGGACCAACAACCAATCAGATGCCAGTAGACCTGACACGTCATTTTTTACGGCATTTTTACTTTTGAGCGCCTTTATTTAAAAAATACCGCTTATTTTTGGAAACGGGCTTCAAACTACCATTTTTTGCCAAGAGTTCTGAACACCCCTCCTCCCACCCCTTCACCCATAGTTGACGATTGACCCGCATTACTTCTGAACCAGTTTCAGTTTGGCATTTCAAATTATCGTCTTAAATGTCGTATGTTCATTTCCTTTCAAGGCCTACTGCTTTCCACAAGAAAGAACCGGACGCCATAAGGACTGCTCAAGTCGTTCTGTGAGGATGACTTCTAAAGGATGAACCCAGCCTGCATATTTTATTAGTGGAGAACCCGATAGAGGTACAGCAGGCTGTTCTATATTTAGACCGGAAAGACCTCTCTGAAAGATCTGGTCCGGGAGACCTGCTGGAAGGAACCTTCTTTGTTCTTTACAACACACGATCATGTTTCAACTTACTTTTCGTGTTCGCAATGAATAAATTTGAATAATCGACGGACGGGTTGGATGATTTTAACCATTAATTACTCCGTCGATGATATAGCGTGGGATTTTTTTTTTTGTAGGGCAATGGATGCAGGTAAAAAGTTGGAATCGCTGATTTATCAAGTCCCTGCATATTGGGACCCAGAAAGGAAACCAACATCCGCCTCCTGCTCATAGCTTTTCAGGCTCAGCCACTCAGAAGTGGCCAAAGTCTTATGTTTTAGTTTTTACACTGTTTAGACAATTTTCATTATTTTGAGGGGGGTAGCGGATTTCCCCATTTTCAACCACAATGAACACGAATCCATCGAAAAAACGCTGCAAATCCCTGCACAACGGTTCATTATTTTGTACAGAATACCCTTCTGTTACAGATCACAGCTCTCTGTATAGATAACCCGTCTATATAATATATAATAATTAGGGCTCGGATCGATAGGACCGATAAAACCTCTGAATACACGCGTTAAACCCATTAAATAAGATCGTAAAAAGGATCGAAAAATGGCTAAATAAGACTGTCATATAGGATCAATAAATTGATAAATAAGCTCAGTCATGAGCTCCATAGCGCTCGATAGAAAACTTGAAAAAGGATAAGAAAGTGAAGGGGTTTAAAAATCATTCTTTTATTTTAAATTTATATACTAGGTAGGTACATGTGAATTTGGAGATACTTGCTACGTGCAACAAATAAAAATATGAGTACATGTAGGTACATGTGAGCGAAAACGCGCTTTTTACAACTGGGAATTGTACTGAATCACCAGCATCCTTTCAATGTTTTCAGTCTTCAGAGATTTTCTTAAATCAGTTACCAACAACTTCAAGGCGGAAAATGATTTCTCGACGTCAGCTGAAACGAGAGGCAAATACTTTAGTGAAGCTGCTTCTGCTGGGGTGAAATTGAGACATTTGCACGGTTCTCCTCTGAGCATTTTGGCCAACTTTCCAGCCAGGATTCCGTTCAAGGAACGAATTCCAGCTTCTCTTTGACAATTCTCCCAGTCTTGCCGGGCCAATTGCCGGCTTTCTCAAGGGCATCTTCCATCAGTTTAACAACTTCAGTGAGTTCCTTTCCGCTGGTTTCGAGCCTCAGGATGAGTTCAGGAAGTGAACTTAGGTCTGCTAATAAAAATGAGAGATGAAATGCAGCCTCATCCATAAGGGCAGCCTTAATTTTGGCAATGAACTTGAAACAGTTTGAGGATTCAAAATCCTTCAAGTATTTTTCAATAATATACTTATGCCCTCATTTTAGATGGTAGGAAATATGCGATTTTCATGCGAAAATGGGCAAAATAGTACACTAAACCAAGAAAACCCCACATATAAGATTTTATAGGATTTTATTTTTTTTTAAAAGGCCCCAATAGGATTTTATAAGATTTTATAACTTCTATTCTGTAAACTCTAGAGACCTCATTCTACTGCTAAAATGCTTGTTTCAACGAGTATAATTGCCCATTAAAATATGCAAATATGCCCGGATCCGAGCCCTAATAATAATATATGTACTGTTCTATACATATTATGTAGATCGCAGACCCTCCGTAAATTAGTACCTACCCACATGTTAAATGTTGCTAAAATAATTCTGTCGATGACAAACAGTAACTAAAATGGCAAAAAGAAACGCAAATAATGAAGTTCTGAAGGGAAACTGTTTCTGAAGGGAAACTGTTGAGGTGGAGTTGAAAAAGTTGCAAAATTGCCTACCAACAAACTCCAGCCCCTCCTACGTAGTTGGTATAATTAACCGTTGTGTAATAATTTACCGTAGTGTAATCATTTACCATTGAGTAATAATTTACCCATCAATAATACTTAAACGTTTGTTCAAGTTTCACTACCGATAACAAACTCCAAAAGAGCCACCATTTTTCAAATGAAGTAAGATCACAGTACAACCAACTCGACTTCATAGGTACTCCGTGAATATAATCATGTGCTTCCTAGCAATGATGATCTCGGGCCAATTCCCGATTGTTAGCGCGTCCCTAGTGATGATATATGGGCTGAATGTATACAGTTTCATTCACCATCCTGTCGAAAGTGCCTGTCGGTGCAAACTTCTGGGCCTTACTGTGAACGAACGGTTGGACGAACAATTCTCCGTGTGGTCTTAAAAAACTCCCTAGTTCGACAACTATTTAAAACCGTTAAAAAAATCGAGAAAACGGCGTCCTGGAGACGTCAACCCCTATTTTTCACCCTTAGAGATGAATGGCAGTAACGCCGAGCTTCAAGGACCAGCTAGACCCCAAATGGGACCTATAAACCGAATTTCGTCAATTTTGGTTCATGGTAACTAAGAAAAGTGGTCAGTACGGCGTACGGCGGATGGACAGACGTTTTTTATTGCATTTTCGGATTCTACATACCTTGAAACGTAAACCATCAAATTTTGAGGGGGTTTAAACTTTTTTTTTCATGCCCGATTTCAAAGGTACATTATTGAAAATAATAAACCAAAATTGAAATTTCAGCTCCTTCCTGTTGAGTATGCGTGTATGTCTACGCATGTCTGCGAACCGCCATAACTCACGACCCAATGACCCAAATTGGCTCAAATTTCGGTGTTAGTTCAGGTTTAGGTCCTCGATGGTCCCATATGAATTTCGTCGCATTCGGATCAGTAGTAGCCACTGCGCATACGCAAACGTGAAACACGTAGAACCCGCATTACCCACGACCCAATGGTCCAAATTGGCTCAAATTTTGATGGTGGTTCGGGGTTAGATCATTGATGGTCCCATATGAATTTCGTAGCATTCGGACCTGTAGTAAATACTGCGCATGCGCAAACTTGAAACACGTAGAACCCACATAACTCACGACCAAATCACACAAACTGGCTCAAATGTCGAAGGTAGGTCAGGGTTAGGTTCCATTTGGTCTGATATGAATTTCGTCGCATTCGGATCAGTAGTAGAAACTGCGCAAGCGCAAACGTGAAACACGTAGTACCCACGTTTTTCACCTTTACGAGTCAATTGTGACCATTGGGTCGTAAGTTAGAAACAATGGTCACAATTGGCTCAAATTTTGATGGCAGTTCGGAGTTAATCCCTCGGTGGTTCCATGTGAATTCTGTCGCATTCAGATCAGCAGTAGCCACTCCGCATGCGCAAACGTGAAAACCGTTGCACCGTCATAACCCAGAACTCTGTGGTCCAAATTGGCTCAAATTTGCATGGTTGTTCAAGATTATCAGCTGCAAAATACTACTTATGAACACGGACAACTAATTTTACCCGTAGTACCTACCGAGGCCGAGCCGTGTAATCCATGGATTACTCTAAATATGTTTTAGTTTACAGTTTACAGCAGTTGATACTAACTTTTGTTGCTCGAGCATGAGCATAACTATTTAAACTATTTACACAGGCGTTAGTTTCAACACGCCTCCTGAATTCATTTCTATTATTTTACAACCTGGGTGCGGCCCCCTTATGTCAGGGTTTGATCGACGCCGGAACCGCGAGCATATAAAACTGTTTCCAGGATTTATTGCGCGCAGGCGTCGTGCCCGGCGAAAGGTGGGACCATATGGTCTGATACTGATGTAACTCGTGTTCTTCAGCCCACGATTTCTTCCAGGCCTCTCTCCCGGGGTGTTCCCCGTGTTTAATTTCTCATTAATAAAAATCCAAGGAGATAAAGTCTGGAGGCTTTAAATAGACGGAAAACCGGTTGTACCGGCAGGCAGTGTTCACATGGGTCCCAGCTCACCTCGGCGGTCGGACCACCTCGTGATGGGAGCGGGTCAAGCGACAGATCGGGGTCTACGACTTTTTGCTAGGTAATAAATGTAAGGGTTTTGCCATCTTTCAGAAAGCGCCTCGACCAGTGCGTAATGTTATAATGCAATACCGATGTGCTGATGCCTGTAAGGAGTGGGCAAACTTACATTTACGAGTTAGGTCGAATTGTAAGTAACGAAGCCTCCAGCGACAGAAACTAATTTGGTATGCGCTTAGCATAGCAACATCAAAATCCAGATCAAAATCATTGAAATCGTACCGTAACTTTCGTCTGCGCAAGCGTAAACGTGAAATATTTGAAACGCCCATAATTACTTCAAATATCGTTGAAATGAGTTCAAACTTGGAGGGGTGATCAGGAATAATACTTTGATAGTTCCTATGAATTTCACTGGAATTGTACTCTAACTTTCGTCTGCGCGTGTGCGAACATGAAATTTGAAATTTTTTTTAAATGTTTGTTCCTAATACGCATGTTGGGTAATTTATTACTACTCTATATATTGGTATTCAATCATTTTGACTCATCGCTTTTGGTTTATTATTTTCAATAATGAACCATTTGAATAGAGCAAGAAACCAAAATTCTAACCCCCCCTCAAAATTTGATTGTTTACGTTTCAAGGTATGTAGAATCCGAAAATGCAATAAAAAATTTCTGTCAGTCCGCCGTACGCCGCACTGAGCACTTTTCTTAGTTACCATGAAAAAAATTGATGAAATTCGAGTTATACAGGTTCCGTTCGGGGTCTACTTGGTCCAGTCATCTCTAAAGGGGTTCAAAATAGGGGTGGAAATTTTCACAACGCCGTAGCTCGAAAACTTCCGATAGAAGGGTATGGTTTTTTTTACGTTATTAAATTTGTCTTGAGCTAAACAATTTTTTGAGACCACCCGGAGCATTGTACGTCCAGCCGTTCGTGTGCACCAAAAAGGTTCGTCAACACGATCGTGAATCAAACGGTGTAAATCCGGCCCGGATATCATCACTAGGGACCACCTGATTATAATCAAGGATGGCTGTATGAAGTCGAGTTGGTTGTTCTGCGATATTATTTCATTTGATAAGTGATGGACTATTGGATTTTGTTGGTAGGGACTTCCGAAACTTGAACAAGTTGAAGTATTATTGATGGTGAAACTTGAACAAACGTTGAAGAAAAAAAATATTACACAATGGTAAATTATTACACAACGGCAAATTATTACACAGCGATAAGTTATTACACAACGGTTCATCTACCTAGAAGGAGCTGGATTTTGATTATCGGTATTTTGCAACTTGAACAATCTTTGAAGTATTATTGCTGGGCAAGTTATTACACAACGGTTCATTATACTTGACCACGAGGGTAGGTATTGACCACAGAAAACAGTGATCTACGCATATTTCACTCCACATCAACAATTTTCCTTCAGAACTTCATTATTTGCGTTTCTTTTTGCCATTTTAGTTACTGTTTGTCATCGACAGAATTATATTAGCAACATTTAACTCTTGATTTATGTAGGTACCTAGTAACGAGTATTTCGGCAGAAGGCTGAATGAATTCGAATTGTATACCTACATTTAACCCAAATGTCATCACCAGGGACGCGCTAACAATTGGGAATTGGCCCGAGATAAAATCATTGCTAGGGATCACCTGATTATATTCAGAGTATGAAGTCGAGTTGGTTGTTCTGTGATATTATTTCATTTGGAAAATGATGGCTCTTTTGGAGTTTTTTGGTAGGTAGTGAAACTTGAACAAACGTTGAAGTATTATTGATGGGTAAATTATTACACAATGGTAAATTGTTACGCAACGGTAAATTATTACACAACGGTTCATTATACCATCTACGTAGAAGGGGCTGGAGTTTGTTGGTAGGTACGTTTACAACTTTTTTCACTCCATATCAAAAATTTCACTTCAGAACTTCATTATTTGCGTTTCTTTTTGCCATTTTATGTACTGTTTGTCATCAACAGAATTATTTTAGCAACATTTAATCCGTGATTTAGCGAGGCACCTAGTAACGAGTACGGGGTTAGGTACTAACCTACGGAGGGTCTGTGATCTACAGATCTACACAATATGTATAGAATAGTACATATTATTATATAGAAGGGTTATCTGTACAGAGAGCTGTGATCTGTAACAGAAGTGTATTCTGTACAAAATAATAAACCGCTGTGCAGGGATTTGCAGCGTTTTTTACCAACAGGTTCTACACGTCCATGTTACAATAAGTGAGGAAGCTTTCCTGCCCACCCAACTTGGCAGACGTTTTCCCTGTCAGATCCGAATTCGGCAGCAGTGCGTGCGAAGCCTTCATAATACAGAAGTCTTCTCATACAGAGCAGTCTATGAAAGTTTCCAAGTCTCCCAGTATGATATATGTGACGTGGGACTTGTCGTACTCTTCGTGCCAGCCTACCTTTCCAATTTCTATATTTAACCGCAAATCGCCCTTGGCGAAGGTTAAGGCTAAAAAGGAAACGGGGAGAACGAGGCGCCCTGCCCCTCGAATGCCGCATAAGTTATGACGCAAATCATGAGGTTTGCGAGGGCGGCAGTACGGATTTAAACAGGGGATTCTACCCATCACTGTGTCGTGAAGGCGGACTTGCCAAACGAATCACATCTACAGTCACACGAAGGCTACTGAACCTGTTCTACGTATTCGTACCTTTGTGAAGATGGTGTGCAGAACTGATCAACCTTCGATCCAATCGATGTTCTCTTCATCTTCACGAGATGGGACTTTGGGAGGGCGATTTCGACGCTCTTGATGGATTGCAAAATGAGATTGCTTGCAGTTATAATTCTTTTTACCACAAACTTCGAACTCCATGGTATTAATCACGTCTTATTAACAATATTATTACTGTCGTGAGCGGGGGTGAGGAAGAAGTTGAGAGGTTGGATGAAGGTGGATCAGCAGGGATGAGGAAGGACGTCTCCGTAGGGGTCTTCTGACTAACGCCCCGCGGTTTTCACCCCAGCAGGCGCCTGGGATGTGGAAGCTAGTACCCTGAGGTTTTCACCACAGCGGGCGCCTGGGGTGTGGAAGCCAGTAACCTGAGGTTTTCATCACAGCGGGCGCCTGGGATGTGGAACCTAGTACCCTGAGGTTTTCATCACAGCGGGTACTAGATGAGAGGAAGGTGTCCCGCGGTTTTCACCACAGTAGACACCGACACACACAGTAGACACAGATGATGGAGGCTAACATCCCACGGTTTTCACCACAGCAGGCGCCTGGGATGTGGAAGCTAGTACCCTGAGGTTTTCACCACAGCGGGCGCCTGGGATGTGGAAGCTAGTACCCTGAGGTTTTCATCACAGCGGGCGCCTGGGATGTGGAAGCTAGTACCCTGAGGTTTTCATCACAGCGGGTACTAGATGAGAGGAAGGTGTCCCGCGGTTTTCACCACAGTAGACACCGACACACACAGTAGACACAGATGATGGAGGCTAACATCCCACGGTTTTCACCACAGCAGGCGCCTGGGATGTGGAAGCTAGTACCCTGAGGTTTTCACCACAGCGGGCGCCTGGGATGTGGAAGCTAGTACCCTGAGGTTTTCACCACAGCGGGCGCCTGGGATGTGGAAGCTAGTACCCTGAGGTTTTCATCACAGCGGGTACTAGATGAGAGGAAGGTGTCCCGCGGTTTTCACCACAGTAGACACCGACACACACAGTAGACACAGATGATGGAGGCTAACATCCCACGGTTTTCACCACAGCAGGTGCTAGAGGAGAAGGAGGTATCCCGCGGTTTTCACCACAGCATAAGCCAGGAAAGAGGGAGCACCCGCAGTTTTCACCACAGCAAGCGCAAGAGAAGGTAGGAGAGAGACGGTCGAGACGGAAGTCGTGAGTCGAGGGTTGGTCGGTCGAATGACGAGCTGGGCCAAAAGGTCTGCTTATATAGGCCCGTTTCCACTCGTCCCCCGTCCACAATCGGCCGTTATGACCGTTGAGGAGTGATGACGGTTGATGGAAGGAACCCTTCTCCCTTGGCGCTACCTGCTCGTCGTTCCCTACGTTATTTGGTTAAATATTTCTATATTACAAAGGAGTGGTTAGAGTAGAGATTTGAGGGGAACCACGACAATTACAGTCCTGAATAAAAAACTGTAGTCTATCGACGTTCGAAAGTAGGATAAAAAAGCCGCTTCTTGCACACCACTAACAGAACCATCACCGTGTGACCTTCATTACAGTTATGACAGAGCGCTATCTCCATTATCTTTAGTGACTATAGAGTAGAGAATGTGTGGCATCATCACAGTGAAAAGGCTGAACCGTTTGACCTGCAGAGTCTAAAGAATGTACCGTAGAGAAAAAAAGCGGTTACGGCGGCTTTCGCCCTTCGAGAGGGCTCAGAAAGGGCTGAAACGTCGGGATGGATAGGGATTGGTCTAGGAAGGGCAATTCTGTGGTTGTGTCATTATTGTTCATCACTCATCATTTTTTCGTTGAAATCCAAACGTGCATTCCATGAGTACCTATGGAAAGATTAATTAAATTATCGATTATTAATTATTAATCAATCTTGTGATTTTCATCCTTTGTTACTGTTTTTTACATATACAAGGAGGGGTCTAGTACCCTATATATGTGTAAAATGAACAATAAATAAATTGAATTTAATATTTCATCATTTACGGTAAGATACTAACTAATAACTACCTACATAATACATTACATACAAATATACTAATATCCGTATTAACCAGCGCAGAATTTGTCTTTGTCTTGACTTACTGTTGGTGCTGTTGTTGTACAGTTCGAACCTTCGAGTAGGAACAAACCTGTTTAAAATCGGCATTTATTACCCCTCGACTTTATAAATAAAGTGCTGGATAAATAAAGAGAGTGGAAGAAGGTGCTACGAAGAAGGTACGTAACAAGTATTAAATTCAAAGAATAACGTTGAGTTCACAGTATTTCTCCTTCATTAGTTCTTTTCTCTCAATGTATTTCTGATGACTTACTTTCTTACCCGCGTGAATAATCCTTATTTTAGAGCATCTCCGCGCTATCACATCAAGCTGTGTGGCTCACACACGTTTCATACGACTCCTAAGACTTCTCCACTCTTGTCTTCAATAATTATTATAAAAATCATCAATCCGTATCAGGCGAATAGGCTCCCGCTATGTATCAGTTGCCCATTTTACTTCACAGTGTTAAGTCGGCGGATCATATTAACAAGGCCACGTAAACAATATTATCTAGTTTTGAAAAACATGTAACCCCTCGTTGCTACAAGTAATTTGGTTCAAATGTTTCATAATTAATACCCTTGATTTTATAATTATTTTAATTAAGCATTAAGAAATAGTACTTATAATGAAACCAAATAATGAAGTAGTAAGTATCTTTAACAGTGGAAGCTCTGAGAGTGAAGGTAGTAAAAACCAAATCGCAGCACTAAACACTATCATTGATCGATAGTGGCCGAACGACCACTCCGTTTAAGCACCAATTGCCCATTTCACTTTGAATCATACTGAGGCGAATCGAGAAGAAAATGCACGTAAGTATAGGATTTGCCTCTTTAATTAAACCTTTTAACCAACAACACATTAACAGGGTCTTTTAAACCTTTTAATGAAACCCACTTAGATTTAATTGAAAATCGAAAGATTTAATTCAGTTGGTCTTATTCATCTGGAAAATAGTGCGTGATATCAAAAGAATTTTTAGCCCTTAAAAGGGCTGCTGAGTGTGTGAACCTGCCAGTGGGCTATGAGCTAAAAGAGTTCCGTTAAAAAAAATTAAAAAATAAATAAATAAAATAAAATAAAAATAAACAAAATGGACAGAATCTTGACAAAATCTTGATTTATATTAAGCGTTCAAGCCACTTCGGTGAGGTTGGAGTGGTGGTTCCCCACCCAAGAACACCTGTCTTCTTACAGTCAAAAAAAGTACGTGATATCAAAAGAATTTGTAGCCCTTAAAAGGGCTGTTGAGAGTGTGAACCTGCCAGTGGTCTATGAGCTAAAAAGTCTGACAAGTGACACCTCATTTTAAAGGTTTTTGTACGCTGAACACGATGGTGAAATCAGAATTGCGATATCTCATTCCATTCTCAAACTGGAGCACTTTGAAGATGAAGGAACATGGTTATTTCTTCAGATGTTCTTCCTGGTTCGTCTGCTCTAATCTGATAACGGAATGGGATATCGCAATTCTGACTTCACCATCGTGTTCAGCGTTGGAAAATCTACAAACCGAGGTGTTACTCGGCAAAAAATGGAACAAAAACGCTTGCATACGAGTCTGCAACGCATTGGGACATTTTCATGTCTTTCCCCTCCTTCCTTCTCACCTACCAAATTAGGTAGGTACCTAATTATAAAGTCGCAATCTAAGTTGTAGTGTTGATCATAAAAGAACTGGTAATTAGACTCAGTTCTTCGATTAATGTAATAAACGTTGTATTATTGTTTAAATGAAATGTCGGCTAAGATTGAAGAGTGAATTTGAATTTGGCCAATAGATCTTCAGCAGAGCGCTGAGCCTCCCTCCATTTTGCTTGAGCGCGTCGTTCTTCTGTAAGAATTTGGCACGTATGTATAATCTTTGCTTGGTGGTTGGAAACCATTCTCGCGGCTCTATCTCTTTCCAATTTGTATATGATAATAACCGGAGAAGTTAAAGTTCCGTAGCAACGAATCGGTTGTAAGCGAAAATCATCAGAAACTTATATGAAGCTTGCATTCGTGTTGACAATATAAATTATTGAGAATGTTTCACCTGTGTGTAAACAATTATTTTTTAAACAATCACGCTCATACCGCAGCTTGTCGGCCACGCACTCCGCAGTGGTTAACGTAGTATGGTTAGGTAAATCGAGAGCTATCCAACGAGTGGTGAACGATTTTTGTACGATGATAACTGGCGAAGATAAAGTTCCGTAGCAACGAATCGGTTGTAAGCGAAAATCATCATTGTGGCGACTTGGGACAATTTTCGTGAGCAAATTTCGTGATGATTTTTCGTGACGATTTTCGTGACGATTTTTTTGTTATGTGCCATATGAAAGACATGAAAATGTCAAAAGTTTAATATTAAAAAGGCAAATCCTACGGATAATTTAGTCCAGGAATTTTTCTTCCAAGATGAATTTTGAAAGGAAAACCGACACAGACCTGCCAACCATCACGGGTGAGTGGAGGTGGGGTTGATGAATGGGCAGTGAGAGGAGAGGGACTTTGGTACCTAGGTATGGCCTCAATACTGATCTTTTACCCAACTGCTTATATCAACTTGCGAATTTTGCATGTTATCTGATCACCGATTCGATTCATCGTGCTGGAATACATGAAAAACTCTGCCAAACACACGTTTCTCTGACAGATGGCACCGCTGGTGCCATCCACTGGTGCATCGTGGCGCTGTTTCCTGTCCCCATGGTGCCACCAGAAACTACAGCTCCCTAATTCTGGAGGACTAAGTGTAAGGCCTGAGTGCCCGCTCCTAGAGAGCGTTGGGCGGTGCGGGGCGTGTGGCGTTTGATTCAAACACGTGGTTCTAAATAGAAGCGTCCTGAGTGAACACCAACGAATGCGGTGGGGGGAGCGTGCATGTTTGCGTTCGGCGTCGCGTGCGCTGAAAACTCAAACCAGTTTGTGATCAACAGCGTTCTCGAGAGCGTCCTCGATGTCGTTTGAAGAAATTATTTCCACAATTCAAGAAAAACCTGAAATATGGTTGCCTTCCCCATGCATCTTTCAAGAACAGGGTCGTGAAAGCGAAGGTGTGGAGGGAATTAGCAGCCAGACTCAACATTGAAGGCAAATTATACAATATTTAATTTCTGTAAATATTTAATTACAATATTATAATTATGTAAATTATACAATATTTATGTACCTATACTGCACAGTACAATAGGTAATTAGGTATACAAGGTAAATACGACCGGCCCGCTTGAACACTGTTTACCGACTGAGGCCACACAATACACGCCCTGCAGCCGCAGCATTGCACGCCTGACGCCCCGCTACAACGCTGTTTCACTCAGGTCTCACACTAAGGAGTAAACCCTCACAATTTCAAGTCAAAATACCCAAAATTGTGGCTCCGCACTAGTACAGGTATTAGTGATAGTCACTAATATCATAATTTGATTAGATTTATTTTATTAACATGTTTGGTAATAGGTATTTGTATTTTTTGAGAACCAGGAAAAAATTATTTTCTCCTTTTTAGTGCATTTAAAAATAAACAGGGTTTTAAGAAGTTTTTTAATTATTATTATTTTTTAAATTATATCCAATAGAGATGAACCTTTGGAATCGAGCATGATAAAAATGTCAACACCCAATCGAAATTTTATGTTTCAAGGTTGGCTGTTTTGTGATATTATTTCATTAGAAGAATGATGGTTATTTTTGATTTTATTGATAGGTGCTTTTGCAACTTGAATATTTTTGGTTCGGTGCCTGTTTGTGTCCACAAATCCTTGCCACATGCATAGGTCACTTCCTCAATGCGTATCCGATTTTGATGAAATTTGCAGGTTTGTCTGTTATAAATTATAGAATGATCCGGATCATTGGTACGGCACAGCGGATGTGCAAAGCCGAGGTACCTATTAAATTTCTTGCGAATAAATGGCACATTTCTGTTCAAATTCGGTGGGTAGCTGGGTTGCATCTTCTGGATGGCCCCCTATGGATAAAGAATGATCGAATGATTGGTAGGTATGACCACTGCGGATGCGCAAACGCGAAATCTGAAGTACGTACTCAATTTCTCATGAACCTATGGCCCGATTTTGATGAAATTATCAGGAACTTTTCTTCAAACTACGCGGAGGAATTTTCTTTCAAATTTTGTTTAAACTACCTACATGCTCCATGCGCATATCTAACAAAATATAATGATAGAATTCTTGAATCCACCCCATACCCAGGAAAGTATAAATTATTCGTGTTAATTATTGCGTAACTCCTCATCACTAAAATCACAGTTGGATTTATATGGATTTGTCAATGTCTTCATCGGAATCACCTTCCCAGTCTCAGTCGTCATCCTCTAAACTGCAGCCATCGTTCACCAAATTAATTATAAATTGCTCTACCTCCCAGTCAACTAAACGCTTTCTAGTGCAGAGCCGCAATTTAGGGTATTTTGACTTGAAATTGTGACGGTATACTCCTTAGGCCTCCAGAATTAGGTAGCTGTCATTTCTGGTGCCACCATCGGGCCAGGAAACGGTTTCACGCTGGCACCAGTGGGGACCATCTGTACAGTTAGTAGTAGGTACAGTTAGAATCTAACGGTACTATTATCTTCTTATCTTGGGGTAAAGTACCTTCCAAGTCATGCTATGGCAGGTTTTCTGAAAAGAAGTAGTGGCCAACGAAAAATCCCTAGGAAGAAATTTATGTTGTAAATTACCTAGTCATAGAATCTATCCTTGAAGTATTTGAATCTATCCCTGTATTATACAATAATAATTAGGTAGCTAGTATGAAAACTATATGTATTAGTTTTTCTCAAAATCAATAGAAGAATTTGAATTCGAAGGAAAAAGTTTCTCAGATCATTAGATCGGAAAATTTTGATCTTCAAGAGGATGGAAAGAAAATGGTCATTAGAAGGGGTAGCAGTTGAGGGTTTACCTGAGGTGATAGGACAGGCAGGGGCCCCGGAGCAACGTTGCCACTTATTGGCAGGGAAAGGTAGGGCAAGGCCCCTCCAGGTCCAGGGGTTCCTTAGTGTAAGGTAAATAAGGAGAAACCAAGCTCTGGGTGGCAGGCACACACAATTCCAAGTAGAGTGGTAGTCCTGCATTTCTTTTGTTTGTTTAGAACAGGCAAAGAAGATGAGCATTCAGGTAAAACCAAAAGGAAACAATGAAGGTACCTACCTACCAAGGCCCCTCCCCTCTCACACCCCTATCCCACAACACTGCCTCCTTGACCATCCAGCCCTTCTTCACCATGAAACATGAATCAGTCTTCCTCACTCACCCCGGGGTGGTAGGTCGTAGGTCTGTGCGGCTTTTTTTTCTTCAAATTCATCTTAGAAGAATAATTCCTGGGCTAAAAAATCATATATTCCCTGTGTTTTCTTCTCAAATCGCCTTGGTATGATCCGCGGGGTGAACGTCTTCGGTCTGTGTCCATCGATGATTGTGTTTAGTGCTGTGAGTTGGGTTCTAGGAACTTCTTCAGACGTCCCTCTACTAAAGGTGCCCTCTACTAAAGGTACGTGGCCCTATTTTGTTATTTAGATTAATTATAACTAATATTTTTCGTATAATCTAGGTCGAGGGTAATAAATGCCTATTTAAGTAGATTCCAATCACACTGTAAGATTTAAAAGATATAATAATAATAATAATAATAATAAACCTTAATTGTGCTTCATACAAACATAGTATCTCTATAAATGCGCACATGAACAACAGGTTATAATCATTCAGTAGTATAATGGCATAAAAAAGTAAAGAAATGAAAATATTTGCATATATGGGGGGGGGGGGGGAGAGGGATGCATGAAATAATCAAAAATAACCCAGTTGTCATCGCGTAAATGCTTGATCCAGGACTCCAGGAAGCGACTCAAAGAAGGCAGAAAATTCAGAAAGGCAGAAGAGAATTCCAGAAAACTACAGGATAAAAATAGGATAGTCTATTTCCACGTAAACTAACAAACTGTAATTAGACCAGATAGAATTCTATTGTGTACTGATGATGGTTTAACAGCCGAAACCGGTCTACAGTTTGTTAGTTTACGTGGAAATAGACTATATCTATTTTTATCCTGTAGTTTTTTGCTATGGATTTCCACTACTCCGCCGCAAGTGATTCAAGTTATAGATTTCCAGAATCTTGCCACAGTAATGAGAAAAGATTGAAAAAATCAGAAAAAACTAAAATAAAATCATCAATAACGATGTTCAAGCTGCTGAGTAGATCAACGAATATGTCCCTTTTTACAGTCGGCCCCCGCTATCCATTTTTCAAAAAACTTCAAATTCGTGGGAATTCGAACTGAAACAAAAATTGAAATCCATATAAAAAATAAATAAATCGCGGCTAGTCGCAGAAAATTCCAACGCTATTGTGACGGGGAATAGTTGAAGGTTAACGTGTAAAAACTGCATTTTTAATCTTTTTGAGACATTTTCTTTCAAAGTTGACCAGTGAAATTGAATTTAGAACTTTTGTTAGATTAATATGCTCCAAACTTACTGACTTTTGAGGGGAGCGTAAATAATAACAATAATAACTTATATTGGCTGATTGGAGGGATGATGGAGAGGATCCTTCGCGGGAGGTGTCGACACTGAAATTAAATAGCTAAATTCACCACCGATGTTGAGTCTGGAACGTTTTGTTTGTCTTTGCTTTGCAGTTGAACGCATACGGCCGTTCAGACCGGAAACCTTTCAAATCAGCCTCACGTACTGTCTGGTGATGGGTTTATGCTTTTTTCCCAAGGAAAATCTGTCATAAATTGTTTGGCTGTTTTCAAAATCCCAAAGCACTGTGCGCAGTGTCATCCACGTCTACCCTAATTTTCGGTCTAAAAAAATCGTTCTTTCGCACACAGGCTCCATTTAGGCCCTTTTTTTTTTTTTTAATCCTACGCCCGTCCTTGATTGCATTAGACGTCTTGCTGCCCAGTACCTCTCACACGCAGTTTCCTCCGGTGTGGACCCGTTGACCACTTCCAGTGCTGCGCACTCCATGAGGTGGCGGGCGTCCATTTCCCCCTGACTACATAAT
This sequence comes from Leptopterna dolabrata, assembly GCA_954871275.1. Lineage (NCBI taxonomy): Eukaryota > Metazoa > Arthropoda > Insecta > Hemiptera > Miridae > Leptopterna > Leptopterna dolabrata. The sequence continues at coordinate 38,241,149 of OX940983.1, forward strand.
GGGCACATTGGCGAGTCGACTATCCTCAATCTATTTAGATGCTTTTGGAGGTAGTCGTGGCCAGTTAGCATTCTGAACAGAGCTACTGACATTCGCCGTGGTAGGGTTTGGGAAATCTGGCCATCCTCTGCCATGAGGGACTCCCAGTCTTTCCCTGCACTCGCGGCCACCAATCTTTCCTTGGTGCGACATGCTATGGCGGCTGCTATTTGTCTTTTGGCAGTGTGCAGTGACTGTGGTGGATCCGGCTGAGCTTTCAAGGCACCTGCTTTTGCCAGCCGGTCTGCTTCTTCATTGCCTTTTACACCACAGTGGCTCGGTGTCCACTGGAGGTGGACGACCCCGCCATATTCCCTAATCTGGGCCAGCACTTCTAACGATTCGTGAATTGCTCGTGAGGGGGCAGGAGTTGCAGCTGAGCCCAGTGCAAGCATGGCAGCCTGGGAGTCAACAAATATAACGGTCTGCTGCAATCTTCGTGTTTGTATCTCCCGCAAGGCCATCAATACTGCAGCTATCTCGCCATCAAAATTTGTGGCACACGCTCCAACTGGCTCACTCAACTCGAATATTGTCGAGAAGACACCAGCTCCCCCGTTTCTCACAGCTCCATCCGCTGAACCATCTGTGTAGACATGCAGCCAGTTTGAAGACGGGTATCGTAGCTGCCTAGTCTCGAGGAACGCTGCTTTGAGTTCTGCTGGAGTTGCGGAATTTTTGGATGCACCTCCTACAAGATCGAGGTTGTAAGAAAAGGACTGGTGATTTGTAATGGGCGGGAGAGGCTCAGGATTTCCAAGGTTCAGGTTCAGGTCTCTCACCTTATTTTCCACGACATGTGTGAAGTTTAACTGGGATATGAGCCTTGTATGGGGTGCGCTATAATTTCTCCAGTATGGGATGTTAGATCGCCTAAGCTTTTCATTTAGCATTATTGCTGCAGCATCAATCCTTTCTGATAGGGGTTCAATTCCTGTATGGGCCTGCATTGCTGCAACAGGAGTAGATTTTGCCGCTCCGGTAATACTTCGCAATGCAATATTTTGCGATCTTTCTAGCTTATCCCTGGCGGTTGCTGATGCAGTGACGGCAGCCTCGCAGCCATACATCATTGCAGGTCTTACGTATGTAGTGTATGTCATCTTTAATAAGTCCTGCGAAGCACCCCAGGTGGCCCCTGCTACACGGTTCAGCAGTTTCATTCTTGCTCTCCCCTTACCAACAGCCTGTTCTATATGGGCATTCCACGTCATTTGGTTATCCAGTCTCACTCCCAAGTATACGGCTGAGTCAGTTTTTACCAACTCATTCCCAAGATACTCAAGTCGGACCGGATAAGGCTTTTTGGAGAGGGAGAACAGCTGATATTCCGTCTTGGTGGGATTCACAATCATGCAATTCCGGCCAGCCCATTCCGCCAGTGTGGCCAGGGAGTGGTTCAGACAGGTTTCCAGTGCTGGAATTGACGAACTAGTTGCCCACAGAAGAAGATCATCAGCATACAAGAGTGCATTCATGCCAGGGATGTCCCTCTCAATAGCCGATATCAGGTCATCTATCATGATGTTGAATATTGTCGGGCTCAAGACGGAACCCTGGGGGACCCCCTGTCTGGTTTGCCTGAAGCCCGACACACTCTGTCCATATCTGACTCTGATGAAGCGCTGGGAAAGGAAACTCCTTATGAACTTAAACAAATTTCCATGGACTCCCCACTGTGCAATCTTCGAAAGCACCCCTTTCCTCCAAACCTTGTCAAAGGCAGTGCTGAAGTCCACCAGAACTGCTAAGGTTGATTGTTGATGCTGATAGCCATCCTTTATAGCCTGGGTAAAATGAACTATGTGGTCCATTGCCCCACGATTTCTACGGAAGCCAGCCTGATTCGGGGAAAGGATTTCTCTGTCTTCTATGAAGCACATTAGCCGTCTTAGAGCCATCCTCTCCATCACCTTACTCATCACACACGTGAGTGCTATTGGCCTGAAGCTTGGTATCCTATTTGCTGGTTTTCCTTTCTTATGTATAGGAATTATCTCCGCCTTCTTCCACTCGTCAGGGATAGTCCCTTGTCTCCAGATTTCATTTAGCAATGAGAGTATGACACCTTTGGCATATGGACCCAGGTTTATCAGAAATTCTGGCAAGATCCCATCTGGGCCTGGACTCTTACCAGATTTGGTCTCTCGTAATGCACTGTCCAATTCGCTCAATGTGAAGGGGCTATTAAAAAGTTCATGAAGACCATCCTCTAGGCACAGTGTGCGCATTTCGGGGGCTGTTGCATGGATTTTCTTGGGCGGGAAATAGTTGCTGACTGTGGAATAATGTTTACAGAAACTGGAAGCAATTGTTCTGTCATCAGTAACTTCCTTACCCCGAATCAACATCGGATTTTTAGGGCTGGGTGGCTCATTATTCAGCCTGGACAGAAATTTGTGCACCCTAGCACCGTCCCTCCTGTAATCCAGTCCCCTCAGGAAAGAGGAGTAGCACTCTCTCTTGGCAGCCTTAATGGCTTCGGTGAGCTTTGTAGTTGTGAGGGTGAGCAGCGCCAAAGCCTCAGGAGCACCACCCTCTGCATCCACCCTGGCCTTCCTCTTCTCATTCCTCAACTGTTTCAACCGAGGGGTCCAGAAAGGCTTGTATTTCCTTACAGCGCCGCGTGGAATATGTCTGCCCGCCAAATCAAGGATCTTAGATCGGAAACTCTTCCATCTACTGTCAATGCTTAGGCCTATATTTAGGCCCTAGTTGTGTCCCCTATTGGAAAACCCCAGCTGTCATGGCAAAATTAGGTATTTTTGAGGTTTTAGTGAACTTAGGCTCGTTAGGTGTCGTTTTCCATGTTTTTTCGGGCGAGGAGACCAAATGTGAAGTAAATTTTGACCATTGAGTGAAGGATTGAAGTTCTAACGGTTCTCAAAATTATTTAGGGGTCAAAAACCTTTGAAAATGGCTGTAATCAACAGAAATTTGTATAATTACACAGGAGGTAGTATAATTATTACACAACGGTTTATTATTTACCCGTATAGGTGTCCCTTCTGCGTAGATCACTGTTTTCTGTGGTCAGTATCCTCGAGCTCCACCCTGGAAAGCGGAGTACTGGAGCCGGCCCGAGAATTAAAGTTTCATACAGATGCGAGGGATTCAATAATTTATTCAATCATTAATTATTTGTAGTTATTTATGAAGCGTGAGGTAAATAATAAACCGTTGTGTAATAATATACCTTTATAGATGCCCCTTCTGCGTAGATAGTATAATAAACCGTTGCATAATGATTTGCCTTTGTGTAATAATTTACCCAATACTACTTTAACATTTGTTGAAGTTGCTAAAGTACCTATCAACAAAATCCAAAAGATCCATCATTTTTCAAATGAAATAATATCGCAGAACAACCAACTCGACTTCATACAGCCATCCGAGATTATAATCAGGTGCTCGCTAGTGATGATATCAGGGCCGGATTCATACCGTTTGATTCACGATCGTGTTGACGAAGCTTTTCGGTGCAAACGAACGGCTGGTCGTACAATTCTCCGGGTGGCCTCAAAAAATTCTTTAGTTCAAGATCAACTTAAAAACGTTAAAAAAAACCATACCCTTCTATTGAAAGTTTTCGAGCTACGGCGTTCTGAAAATCTCAACCCCTATTTTTCACATTTTCACCCCTTAGAGATGACTGACAGTAACGCCGAGCTTCGTGGACCAACTAGACCCCAAACGGAACCTACAAACCAAATTTCATTAATTTTTGTTCGTGTTAACTAAGAAAAGTGGCCAGTACGGCGTACGGCGGACAGACAGAAATTTTGTTATTGCATTTTCGGATTCTACATACCTTGAAACGTAATCCAACAAATTTTGAGGGGGGGTTAACTTTTCTTTTTTTTTTTTCATAGGTACTCGATTCCAAAGGTTCATTATTGAAAATAATAAACCAAAATTGGAGCTTAATTCGAGTGTTCGGGGCCAAAATTTGTGAAAACCGTAAAAAACTATTTAAATATTATTACACATGTTTAGTAGGGTAATACATCCATGTGACAACGATTTTGCAGCGTTTTTTCTTGATTAGTCGCTAGACTGATAATGCCTAGCGCATTATTAGGAACTACATGTATATAAAATTAATCATCACTACCTGCATATTAGGTATGGATGTAGGTATATTTGGTTCTTCTGACAGAGCAAAACTATAAAACAATGGGTCGGTTGTAAACTTACAAAACTCATGTATACCCACTTGATTTCTCGAAGCAACCGTCGCCAATCACCGCCAGGACGACGTCTTTATTCGCTCCGAATTTACGGTGTTTTGCAATGGAAATTTCTTTGGGACGCCAAACCTCCGGCAAAGCTTTCCAGCGTTTTCATGTCCAAAGACATTAAACCCCAGGGATAACGGGGGGTTGCGTGGGCGGCCAAAGCGAAAAGTTTGCGTTTACGAGCTTTCTCCCAGGAGCCAGTGACGTTTTACGAGTCAGGCACTTCACTTACCTTGCGGGACTCACTCAGTATGTACCAACCAACCAACCTACCTGCGTACATCATCAAACTTATTGATGTTCATATCATTTTTCCCCTTTGAAGCCAAAGCCGCCGCGAACGGTACATTTGTGGAGACTGCGTGTTTTTTGAGCGAACGTTTTGGTACTTCAGTCGTCGGTTGTGCTGTGCCTGCCAACAAATTGCAGGCGTTGCAAGAAAATGTTGGCTTTTATAATATACTGGGTGGAACCGGATAACTGACGAAAATTTTTTTTTCTGTTAATCTGCATCGAAAATGTAATACAACCCCACCTGAACGAGTGTCCTACCTCTATCTGTTGTAAAGTTATGATTTTTGTCGTGTTTTTTCGACTAAACACGACGTTACGTCATAAAGTCACTATTTCTCAAATTGTGGGTCACTTATTTCCATTTTTCACCTCATTTTCGGATTCAGCATTAAATTTCCTATATTAATAGATCGTTTTCGTAGTTATTTAACTTTAATCAGACTCATTTATTATAATACAAACGTTAATTTTTTATGAATTTAGAATTTGCATGAATTTTCAAAAATTAGCCTCTTCGACAAAATTGGTCTTAGAGGCTGTCAAATTTCACAAAAACTGCTTCATCTAATACTCTGTCCAATGGTATAATCGGTTTCAATAATAGCTGTTTTCTTTGGTCTATTATTACTGAGCTTGTGCTGAAAAACACGGTTTCAGTGAAGGAAGCGAAGGGGGCTGGATGAAGCGTACTCGCACGTCATAATTATTTATTGACTAACAATAAATCAAGACATCATCTAAGGCAGGCTTTTCATTATTGAAACAAGTGTGAAGAGATGTGTAGTTTACCCGGCGAGTTCAACGGCCGAAAATAATTTTGACATGCGAGTACGCTTCATCCAGTCCCCTTCGCTTCAGGGCCTAGGCCCCCCCCCCCCCCCCCCCAAGGAATTGATAAATAATGAAAATGACTACTGGAGTTATCTAGAATATCATAGCCTTCTTTTAAAAAGTTATTCTTTTAAAAAGGAATATTTTGAATGAATATTATTGGAATGTAGCAATGCTAATTTAATGAATTGAAAAAGGGTATGTACTTTGATTTTGTTTTTATTTATTCTTTTATTGAAACTTTAAATATGTAAAAGGAAGCATAAAATTAGCCTACATCTAAATGTAAAATTAATGTAAACAAATTTGCGGGGGAAAAAACCCTGGACCCCCTTTCCTTAGTAGATATATCATACCCCCCATACCCCCTGGTGTTTGCCCCCCCCCCCCCCAACAGTTTGGTGAAATGGCGCCCCTGGTAATAATAGACCAAAGTAAACAGCTATTATTGAAACCGATTATACCATTGGAAAGAGTATTAGATGAAGCAGTTTTTGTGAAATTTGACAGCCTCTACGACCAATTTTGTCGAAGAGGCTAATTTTTGAAAATTCATGAAAATTCTAAATTCCTAAAAAATTAACGTTTGTATTGTAATAAATGAGTCCGATTAAAGTTAAATAACTACGAAAACGATCTGTTATTATAGGAAATTTAATGCTGAATCCGAAAGTGAGGTGAAACATGGAAATAAGTGACTCACAAGTTGAGAAATAGTGATTTTATGACGTAAGGTCGGGTTTAGTCGAAAAAACACGAAAAAAATCATAACTTTCCAACAGATAGAGATAGGACACTCGTTCAGGCGGGGTTGTACTACATTTTTGATGCAGATTAACAGAAAAAAAATGTCGTCACTTATCCGGTTCCACCCAGTATACCTATTTCCATCATAGAAACAGCTTCTCCAATACCGACAAAATGTTCAAAACCAAAATAAATTACCAAGAATGAAGACGTGAATAGTCTGGATGGTCCGATTTATTGAAAAATTCACAATACTGACCAAATCAAAAATGTAGTCGATTGTGCTGTACCTACCAACAAACCGTAGACGTTGCAAGGAATTGTTGGCTTTTCTAATAAATACCTATTTCCATAAAAGAAACAGCTTCTCCAATACCGACAATATGTTCAAACACAGGATCCCTAATATAATTTATTGTCGTGGTACCCCTCAGCTGTGATACCACTCACATATTCTTGTAAATATAGATTTATCCAATAAACACGAAGAAAGACGAGCTGTGCCACGCCTCGGGAAAAATATCAGAAGGGTCCCCTCCATCGAACTCCCAACGACGACTCTCAACGGTCATAACGGCCGTTGACAGACGGGGGACGAGGTGGAGGCACCTGTATAAACCGCCCGGCTCGCCCAGCTCATCGTTCGACCGACTGCTCTCCTACCTACGCCTTCTCTCTCCCTCACCTTACGCCCTTTCTCCCCCCCCCCTCTCACTCACTCACTCTCTCTCTCTCTCCCCCCTACCCTTTCACCGCCCGTCGCATCTGCTGTGGTGGTAACCGCGGGATGCTCCCTCCTCTAAAACCTGCTGTGGTGACAACCGCGGGACGCCTCTTCCTCTAACCCCTGCTGTGGTGCTAACTGCGGGGCTTTAGCTCTCCTAAAGAACTCCCTCAACTACCGCTCACCACATTTATAATATACTGTAATAATCATTGGTCACTGAAGCCAAACAAACCTGAAGTCAAACAAACCTGAAGTCAAACCCACCTGAAGTCAAACACACCAGAATTGGAACAAACCTGGAGTCAAAAAAACCTGAAATTTGTTGTCAAGCAAATTTTGAACTACTAGACCAATTTAAGCGGACCAATTTTTTGATTTTTAGGGTTTGTCGGGGTTTACTACCAGATGGTCCCCTATGAATGTAGTCGCCGTCGTGCCAGTGGTAGCATATGCGCTTCCTATAATCCTATCACGCATACTTGGTAATTTATTACTACTCTATTTATTGCTATTCAATCATTTTGATTCAGTAATTTTTGCACCAACTGAATCAATGCGTCCATGTTACAATGAGTGAGGAAGCTGTACTGCCCTCCCAACTTGGCAGGCGTTTTTAGAACAGGATTAGGGGACAGAACCTACCTAATCACGTCATATAACCGTAGGTACTGACGATCCGTGGAAGTTGTTCTGCCCTGTTCTATTTTTAGTTCGACTCGTAACTGGTTCGATTCCGAGCTCCTTGTTCGAACAAACCTGTAGTTTCGCGAACAGAGCATCAATATTATTTATATTATCGTGGCTTCCTTCATTTGAGACCAGAGTAAATAGCTGCGCTCGAAGCTACACGTGATCTAAGCGCTCGTGTTGTGCGGCTGTCAGGGGGTTTTTGTTTACAGCCGTTCGACTCGAGCAGTACGTAGATAAAACTGTCATGGCACAGAATGTCCAGATATTTCCTCGTATCAGTGTGGTTAGAGGTCTCTGCGACACTGCATCTTTGATCTGGTGACCGGTTATGTGACTACTGAAAAACACAGGATTCCTTAGGAACACAGCTTATGAAACTACTGAAGGTGATATCTCGCGATATTTCTTACTGACGTTCATTTGGATAAATTGACAGTTAATAATAATGATGGTTTGGCAATCACTGACAATCAGAATAAAGTGAAACAAAATATCGACAATGTAAAAATAAAAATAAAATAAAATATTAATGATGGTTTGGTAATCAAGTTGACAATAATAATGTTGGTTTGCCAATCAATCGTTTCGTAATACCGATTATGTTGTGGTACCACTCAAATGCTACATTTACCACTCCTATGTAATGTGTAGATTTAACCAAATAAACGAGGAGAAAGACGAGCTGTGCGACGCCGCGGTTGAAGCCCAGAAGGGGTTCCCCTCAGTCCAACTCCCAACACTCCTCAACGGCCGTTGGTGGACGAGGGACGAGGTGGAGGCACCTTTATACCTCCCGGCTCGCCCAGCTCTTCATTCGACCGATCTCGCTCTTACTTACTTCTCTCTCTCACTCACCTTATACGTCCTCTCTCTCTCCCACCCGTACTCGTATCTTCTGTGGTGGTAACCGGGGGACGCTCTCTCCTCTAATAATCGCTGTGGTGATAACGTATTAGCATCCTTATCCTCTTGTGCCTGCTGTGGTGATAACCGTGGGTTACTAACGTCCTTATCCTCTCACGTCTCCTGTGGTGATAACCACGGGGTGCTAGTATCCTTCTACCTTGGCATATGCTGTGGTGACAACCGCGGGACGGCTCTTCCTCTAACACCTGCTGCGGTGATAACCGCGGGGCGTTTGCTGTCCTAAAGAACTCCTAAGGAGCACAAACATGCTTCCTATCCTTCACCCTATCCAAAACTACCCTACTTGTAGGATTACCACAGGTTACAGTAACGATAATAACGTCACACGCAGCTACGAGTATGTTACGTTTCGCAGGACTATTTACAACTCTTTACAACCCACTGGCCAGCAATGAGCCACATTAATACAAATTATCTCGGAAAACACCATTCCTTCATTGTTAAAAACTCTAAAACTTTAGGTACCTACGAGAATATGGGCAAATTTAAACTTTGGAGTTAGGGTTGAATTTTTGGTTCCTCTGCTTCCAAGTCTCACTGAAAGTAAGCCTATTCTACTCACTTTAAGAATATTGGCAGAATTCAATACTGCATAAATAAAATTATCGTAGGTACATCATGAGTTCATGATCACCCGCAATCTACCTGTCATTTGGAATGATTAATTTACTTACACGTTGATTTCTTGTTCACACCTCTTATTGGTAAATTATATCTTTCCATCAATGTAATAAATTGTTAAAATAAGTTCCGCTGTGGAGATTGCCACACAGTATGTAGTCAAATTCAAACCTCAGTCGGGAGGCCGCCACTGACTCGGGCGGTACCTCCGAATTTGACTCGGGCGGTAGGACTCGGAGGGAGGAGGCCTTCTGCGCCTCTTTCCGGCGCAACTGGAGGAGGGGCGGATATAAATACCCCCGCTCCCGACCGCCAGAACACAACCCCAGAGACCTTACCTGAGACCTGACCTGCGACCAGACCTGCGATCAACAGAGAGAGAGTGATAGCCATTTTGTTTGACCCCAGTAGTAGATTCGTTGTTTGTGATTTGGACTGTAAGATTGATTCCCCTTTTGAATATTCCTTTTAAACTGACGCCAAGAGAGAGAGGACGGGAGGTTGCTCAATACCACCAGCCACGGCCAGCACTCGGCGAGCTCCTGCCTTGAACCCACAAGGTGCTGCCGTAATTATCAACCTGTTGCAGGCGGATCCGACTGGAGCAGCCAGGACGAGCCCGGAGACGGACTTCCCGAGACGAACCAGGAGAATTACCGGAGGTAAGGCCTAAGGCCCCTTTATTTCCTAGTCAGAAACTTAAGCGACACTGTCGCGTAACAGCGCCCCTCAGGCCTTCTGCAATCACACAAATCCTTACAGAGGTAATTCAGAACGTTCCCGTTTTGTTTCAGTACCTCTGCAGCCTTCTCTCAAATTGAGCCCTGATTTCATCCCCAAAGTCTTCATCTGTTCACCCAACGAACCCAGTTATCAGACCCCATCAGAACCCATCCAAGACTCCGACTCTGTTGCCATTACATCATTACACATTTCTACACCACCTGTAAAATCTCTGAATCTATTAGTTTTGCCCCTTTGTTATGTAATTAGAATCCCGTTTATTCGCGCACTTAAAGTAAATTCTTGTTCTTGTATCGAGTCATCCGCCTTCGCGACCCCAAATTGTGCTAGCTCTTTCTACAATAAATTCGTTCCTTTCGTTAACTTCCTTTTGTTTTAATTATTATCCGAACACCGTAGAGTCACAATTTCACTAGTCTTTCAGCTGGAGAACTTTGCCTTGGAGACGTCCAAACCTGTAGCGACACTGTGCAAACTCGCTGCGGGGCCAACTGCTCACCTACAAAATTCTCAGGTAATACGTTCAGACTCCCATTTTAGGTCACCTCTAGTTACTCGCCATCCATCCACAGGAGGTAACAACGGGCGTCTGAACACATTACAAGTACTTCATGTTTCTTCGTGTTCTTCCGGTTCATGTTCCATGTCCATGTTCATGTTCCAGTTTCCAGGTCCATGGTCAATGTTCCATGTTCCCTGTTCATGTTCCATGTTCATAGCATGGATACAAGTTTCGCAGCCATTTCGGTCAAAATCCGAAATAGAAATCTCACATACAGCTGGCACCACATCAACGTCATTTAGCCTGGAATATGTTGGGTCCATTGACATATTTTTTGCTGTCAATTAGCCAAATCAAATGCGATAGAGTTCAAAATCAATAGTCCCGGTCTAGACATAACTAGCAATGATCTAAAGGACATTTTGGTACCAACCACACCAGTTTTGGTCCGTTTTACGGCAGTTGTTATCGTTGAAAAACAAAAAGCAAATTAGAAACTTCGTCGTACCTACCTAATTTTTCCACCTAGAAAGCTCGTTGCCATTTAAAATTGAAGAGTTCAACAACACCCAAAAAGTATTTAGAGGAAGTTATGACCGTTTAAAATTCCAACATACGTACGGAGCAACATCAAGCGGGAAACCGTCTAGAAATTCGTTTTGAGCACTTCTGAACAAGATTCCATGGTTTTTTCGAACACCCATTTTTGACGGTACCAACATATTTCCATTCCTGTATAATAGGAACATTATTTTATTTATTTAAACATTTTATTGACATTTTATGTCTTTACTTTGCTACATAAACTCGAAAATGAAACGCGGGACATGCAACGGAGACATGCAACGGAAACAACGTCACGAAAATATTTCTGATGATTTTCGCTTACAACCGATTCGTTGCTACGGAACTTTATCATCGCCAGTTATCATCGTACAAAAATCGTTCACCACTCGTTGGATAGCTCTCGATTTACCTAACCATACTACGTTAACCACTGCGGACTGCGTGGCCAACAAACTGCGGTATGAGCGTGATTGTTTAAATGAATGTTTACGTACATAATACAGTGGAGTCTGGCTAATCCGAACTAATTGGGACTGAAGGCTGTTCGGAATAGGTACCATTCGTTGGAAATCTTGACCAAAACAATTAAGTACGAAGTACTTGGTGTGGGTGCGGGAGGGGGCGCTAAGACATATTTTTAATATTTTATTATTTAAAAATAGAATTTTTTGCATATTCTGCTTACGTCTAGATTCCCAGTTATTTACGATTTGGCCTACAGTTCACTATGGCCTGTCCAGAAGTTTCTCTCCAAGTTTTTGATCAAGTACAACAGGGGTTCCCAACCTTTTTTCACTAAAAGCAACACCAATAACTGAAAAAAATAATAACAAAGTAAATACAATGTTTCTTATCACGAAAACATAGGTACTAGAATTAGCAAATAAGTTTATCGAAAAAAAAAGAAATCAAAATTATTCTTAAAACAAGTCAAAACTGTTTTAGTGTGACCTTTGGGCCTGTTTGGTTATAAATTTCCGTACAAACAGGCCTTCCGTACAAAAACCTCTACATTTCCGTGCAAAACGGATATATATCCGTACGGGTTGGCAACACTGCTGCGGGGGAGCTTCGGAGTGAAGGAAAATACTGACAGCGCTCCAAGCGGGATAGTGATGAGACGGGCCAAAGACCAACCGATAGCGTGAGCGGCAGAGGGCGAACTGACCTTGACGAGCGAGCATGAGTCAGGCCATCGCAGCGTCAGTGAGACCAGGCGCAAAAACATGAAGTCCGCCATTACCAAATATTTTCGGCGTACCCCAACCAGGTCGTTGCGTACCCCAGGTTGGGAACCTATGAAGTACAAGATAGCAGAAACCGTGCAGTGTAATAATGTCTAGCTTTTTTCATCAGGGTAGCTATTTTATTGTTTTTGTAATTATTAATTTATTTTATTTATTATATTACAATAATGTATGTAATATTGCGCGTAATTTGATTATTTTCCAGAATTTCCAGATTTTCTTTTTTAAATATTGCAAGTGTTTTAGCAGTTTTAACTGCGTAAGCTAGTTCCTCAAATAGTGATGGCGCCAGCCAGGGTAATTGCCTCGTGTAGAAATCATTGGACGGCCATGGATTTACTAATATAGGTGATCGATTAGCCCTCGTATTCCTAGTAATTACATGTTTTTGAAACATGTCAATCGTTTTATAGACATAGATCATCACTCGTACACCTACGAGATTTCGTTGCTGAAAATATGGTCTTACCCTCATCAAAAGGTCTCGTATACAATATGTACTTTCCATTTTAAATGTTGGTCTACCGTAAGGTATTTGATGGTCCCGACTTTTTCCAAATTTTCAAATCGAACAAGAAATGTGATTCGAATTACAACTGTCTCGATGCTCCACCAGTCACGATGCTGCAGGCTGCCCTGATCTATTTATTGAAAATGTGACGTATTTTGTTCTTGCCAACTTAACATTGAGACGTGGAAGTAAAAACTATTTGATGCAGCTTCATTTGCATTTTTTGACTCGAAGAAAACCACTTTGCTGAGCGGCACCTTGTTTGCTTTCATCAAGATTTCTAAATTCAAATCAGAAGTGCAGACTGCACCAGTTATGCAGAACGTTTCAAAAGGTAAAGGTGAAAAAAATCAACGCTTCGTTAAAATTTACAGTAACAATATATTTCTATTTACCGACATACATAATTTATATTGTACAACAACTGCTTCTAAGAAAGATCTCCATTAAACAATAATATGCTATCAAAGGTTTCATTATTGCTTTTTCTACATAATATACATTTCAGGTACGATTTTAACGTAATTCTTTACAATAAATAAAACGATGTGTAGAAACGAGTTTAATAGTTTTACTTGAATTTTGTTTCACTCATTCAATTTTTCAATATTTCTCATTCAATAAAATTCTATGATAAAAAACTTTTTTATTGACATTTTTTAAATTTATATTAAAAAAACTCCTTTATGTACAAAAATCGTGAGACTAGACAGGGGCAAGTCATATTGATATTTAATCACAACATACGCTAAGTCTTCAGAAAAATTACAAGAACGATGAAGATTTTTTTTGCTTCAAAATCGGTGGTTTTTTTTCCAGCGTAATATCAACAAATTCCGTATCCTAACCAGTATTACCTAAAAAAATGTATAAAAATATTTTTAACTTTACATGCAGGATGGTTTTAAAAAACACGCAGACAAAAAGTTCAACATCTTTTTTTTTTCAAATGGGAGAGGGGAAAGGGATGACGTTTAAAGGTGGGAGTAAAATGGGTATAAGGATATCAGTTCTTTTGAGGGGAAGGTAATTATGATTTAGTAGGCCCAGGAGTGTGTGGAGGAGCCCCAGTTCTCGAGGGCGATGGTGGAAGGGTGGGACAACATGGCGTCCGTCGTTCCTCGAGACTCCTGAACGGCGTGGAACCCGTAGTTCTGACCGTTGTTGTTGTCCCAGTACTCGGCAGAGGCGACGGAGTATTTGAGGGCGACTTCGAGGCGGCAGCCGGGTATCAGGTCGTCTCCCGGGACGATGAATGTGAATCTGCAACATTAAGGGGGAAAAAACTTGTGAAACTCGTGTTGATGTGATGTGTTGTTGTGTTGAGGGTGTTGTTGTGGTCATAAAGATCATGGTTATCTATGGGGGGTATTGGTGTTGATGGCTTTAGTCAGGGGCGTTGCGTCCATAAGGCCACTTGGGCCACTGCCCCAGTACCCAAAAACATTAGAGTAAAAAAGACCAACCACTGTTCAGTTGGCATCTGGATTTTCCTCCGTACACTGTACCTACCACGCATTTTTCAAAAGTTCAACAGCCACACGCCAGAATTCTCCGGCTATGGATATTCAATATTCCAGTAGAGCATCCATGTTGGTTCCTCAATGTTAGCTCCACAGACCAAGCATTTTACCGGAATAAAGCGACAGTAACCGATGTCCTGCAGTCGAAATCGAAACCTAGGCTCCTGAAACTGGAAGGTAGGTTCTGGGTCCTGGGACCTTCTGTCACCATGGCAACCGAGAAAAGTGGCCCATCCGCGCATGCTCAGTCGAGTAAAACTGTTGTTCACCACGCCCACTTCGGGCCCCGGTCCCATAATCTGATTTCAACCCCAAAATCGTTCATTTGACAATCGATTCGATCCCTTCGATTCAATTTGCCATCTCGATACGAGATGCTTCTTCTTCTAATTTTGTTGTTGTTGTCTCTGTACTACATGTCCGACATCGGCTCATGTCCGACATCTACAGATGGCAACTAAGCTGAGAACTTCACTCCACTTAATCAAATTCGCTTTCTCTGTCTGTCAGTTTTCAATTTTTTTGCGTCAAATTTTGCGCGTTGTCCTGTTTGCTGTTTGTGAATTGATCGGCGTCCTAACATACAGATAACTACCTAGTTCTAGTCAATAGCTTCTCCATTCAAGTAGGTATCGGCTGACGGGTCATTGTTTTGTTGTATTTTAGTTTACTATATTTTTGTAACACATTTCGACGTTGTCGTACGACGATAGAGTGTTGATTGAAAGAGATAAGCTTTGCTGAATATCACTGCTATCAGTAAATAAGGGAAGGGTGTTGTTGCGTTGGGGTATTTTGTAGACATATCTTTTGGTTTTGTGTTCTGGTCTGGTGCCCCACCGTTTTCAGACCCCACGCACCGCTACTGGCTTTAGTGAAATTTTGTACTCCTAATAAATTAATTGCCCAAGATTAAGATGTGCAAATATTCTAGAATAACTCATGCCAGCCAAGAGAAGTTGGTAAACACACAAGGCTGAACCAAAAATGTTCTTCAATTTGTTTTGAAAGAGTTTTGAGATGAAACCCGCACCCACAGTTGGCTGCTGGCTAATATAATGAGAATTTTCTTCTAACTTTTTTGGAAAAAAATATTCAGAACTCTTGGAAAAATGGTACTTTGGCTATCATTAATTATTTGTAGTTATTCCTGAAGCATAAAGTTTGCCATATTAAAAAACGCTGCAAATTTTTACACAAAGGTTTATTATTTACCTGTATCACCTTCTGCGTAGAGCACTGTTTTCTGCGGTCAATAACCTCTAAATTCCCCCAGGAAAGCCCTAAATCGAGTACTGGAGCCGGCCCCGGGATTAAAGTTTCTCACAAATGCGCGGGATTCAATAATTCAATCATTAATTATTTGTAGTTATTCATGAAGCATAAGGTAAATAATAAACCGTTGCGTAATAATTTATCTGTATAGATGCCCCTTCTACATAGATAGTATAATAAACCAATGTGGAGTTTTTTGAATTAGGGTGATTACAAGAAAAATTGGGCAAGAAATGACGTATCAGGTATATTGACAACTGATTGGCTGTTGGCCCATGGAGGCTGAGCGAAGCTTTGAAGGTTCTCAATGCTGCCAATAACCCAACATTAGAAATGGCAAACCTCCATGGCAACCTTCAAGAACCTTTGCTGTAACCTTTAGTAAACCATCCCCTCGGTTTGATTTTGAGGGCTTTTTTAAATGTATTTATAAATTTGCGGTTCCATCCATCTATTGCAGTTCTCAGATCGTTTAAAGTGACGCACTAGCGCTCTAAGCGGGATTTGAGTGGAACTACCTGGCAATTAACCTGATACGTCAGTTCTAGTGGGAAACAGGAACTTCAAATTTCACACTCATTTTCTGCATAGACTTTCCGACATAAACACTTCATTGTGTGATCAATAAGTGTTAATTTCCTTTACTGAACAGAATTTGGCAACAAAACATTACAATTTGCAATCTACGAAAATTGCCCCTTTGCAGTAATGGGAGCATGGGGAACTATAAAAATAATATCAACTATATATTATAAGTTGCCTATACATAAGCCAGATTAACCACTGCTGAAAGTTGATATAGGCTCCCAAACAACAACGTCAGCTAAGGCACTCAAGTGGGTATATTCATTGCTGACTCAGGCTCCATAATAGACCTCCACAGCTGATTTGATGACTGCCGAATAAGAACGCTGGATGGATGCGACATGGAAGACTGTTTTATGGGAAAAGTCCGCAGTTTTCAGGAACCCAGTCAGTCAATCCAGAATGCAGTAAAACTTGAACATTTCAAATGGTTCATGGTCCCTACCTCTGGCAGACCTGGTGCATCACACATATGTATTACCTAATGATAATAATGAAAGTTTACGACTCACCTATCGGAAAAACCACCGTCTGGGCAGGACTCAAGGTAACTGCACGCGATGTCTGTGTGAGAACGCCATCTGTCTTTGCTCAGGCGGGCTGTGACGGTTTTGTGGAAATCCAAATTGACCACTCGAACGGTTCCTCGGATGTTGAGACAGTTCGTGTTTGTCACGAAGGCATTCTCAAGGCATATCTGGCAACAAAACGACACAACAGGGCGTTCAAATACAGTTCAGTTTAAAGGGCGATGAATCGAAAGTGAAATCGATTCTTGTTTCAATGTCATCTGACGCGGAATTCAGTGCCTCTGTACCTTTTGTCTGGTGAGCCTATCGGTGAAGTCTGGACGGCTTGTCGGCTGCACGAAGAGTGGCACCAGGTTCCGATCAGCTTTAGAGTTGTACATTTTCCTTTGGGCCAACGGCGACGAAACTACGGATTTGGGCAATGCAGGCGCGTCCTTGTCTTTGAGGTCTTTGAACGCGGATTTGGGGATACGAGGTATTTCGTCTAGGAAAGTGTGAACATCCGCAAGATCCAAGCCCAGCACGTCGGCGAATCTGTAATCAAACGATTTCAAATTTTTACGTCAATCAACTACGAAGAAGGAAGATTCTTAAATTTTGACAAATAGAAAATTTGTATTCGTGGAGGATAATCAGAAAGCAACGTTAAAAATGTGCAAGTACTGATCCGAGGTTGACTTGTTACAGATCTGATGCAACCTTCTTGATAGTTTGCTACATGGACTGGTCGTTCGAGTCTAAGAAGCCGGTTCAGCGATACAGGAAGACCTGTACGGGAGCCCCACACGCCGCCGAAGGAAACAGGACTCGACCGGGAAACTAAAGCCTGACACAACTGAGTTAAACAGTGGCCGTATTTTGAGCTTACTCGGATTAAATCGTCAGGGTGAAAATCCCTATTCGTCCGTTGTGATTTTGGACGCATAACTCATACGTTATTCTGCTCATACGCACTGAGATTGGACACTAAGATTTTCAAAGTAATCCACTCCCAAGAGGACTTGTCTTTCTCTCCAAAGTGACCTTGATGCATTTTTCAATTGGTGTTCTGTCAACAACATGTCCCTTAACCTTGACAAGTGTGTAATAATGAGAATTTCTCATTCTAAAAATCCAATAACTTTTTATTATAATTTAGCTGGCCACGTTCTACGATCAGTCGACAATTACAAAGATCTTGGCATCATATTTTCATCCAACCTTAGCTTCAAAGACCGCATAGAAAAAATTATAAAATCTGGCTTCAAAACTCTGGGCTTCATTTCTAGAAATTTAAAGCATCTTAGTATGACTACCCTCAAAATTTTATATTGTTCACTGGTCCGCCCATCATTGGAATATTGCTCACAAATCTGGAATCCCTACCAATTAACACTGATATCGCGCATCGAAAAAATACTTAAAAGTTCCTTCGTCTAGTAAATTTTAAACTCGGTGGTAATTATGAATCATTGAATTACGATGTCTTGGCAGCTTGTCTCCATTTAAGCCCGCTAGAGTGTAGAAGAGTTAGATCTGATTTAATTTTTCTATTCAAAATCATTAACAACTATATCGATTCTACACCTCTTATTGAACAAATCAACTTCCACGTCCCTTCTAAACTCACCCGATTAAAACAGCATTTTTTTATTCCGTGTCACAAAACTAACTATGGGAAAAATCACCCAACTCACCGTCTGATGTCATCTGCCAATAAATTTCCATCCTTAGATTTTTTAAATTCATCCTTGAGGACCTTTGCTCAAGATGTTGACAGACTATTGACAAGCCTTATACAATAATTTAAGAACAGCAACAAATTATTTGCGTATCACTTCATACACATTTTTAATTGGATTTATCCGTAATAAAGCATTATTATTATTTTTAATTTTATTTTTTCAAACGCGACGAGGAAATAATCGGTTCCTATCGTTAATATTTTTGTGTATTTGAATATTCATCGCTAAAGGCAGCCAAGTCTTCGTTTACCACGGCCTGATGGTGGTTAGATTTTGCCCTACCCGCTTTTGGACAAACGACGGGTTAGTTCATAATGATTTGCTCATCTCTAGTCATAATCATGATGTTCTGATGCTGCATAAGGCGTTATTTACACTGCGCCATGCGAGGCGAAGCGATGGCTTGCTGACGCGCGAAAAACTCACAAGTCCGGCAAAGTATTCATTTTGAATGTCGTCTGATGCAATCGCTAGACACATTGCGATTTGATGCGAGTTCTCGCGAGTTCCACGTGTCTATTCTATTTAGATTGTTTATAATATTATTCACTATGGACACTGAAAAGCTGAAAAATGGCGTGCATCAACGTCCGTAGGGTTACCAGATTCCGCCTTCCAAAAAAGAGTAGGTAGTTACTTATACAGGATTTAAAAAAATATATATATAGGTATATATACATATAAATGGGTAATGTTAGGTCGTCTTATGAATTGGTAAATGAAATCAAGAAACGGAATTTATTGCGATAGTAAAAATAAGATTTTATTAGGTCAGTTAGTTAACTGTTTTTAAACTCAATTTTGTTGTTGACATTGCGGAATTTTATACACCTAACTGCATTTCAATTGACTCATCAGTGGAACGAGTTTTATTAATAATTCAAATACAGCTGAGTAGGATGAGCCGTTCGAAAATATCACAGAATTAGAGAACACTAGGTAGGTATGCTGTTCAAGGCAACAACAGGAAGAAAAAAATCTTTTTCGAATTCCATTTGTCAAACACAATTCACGAGTACAACCTACGTTTTTCCTAAAGGTAACGTTAAGTTTTTCAAATTGCAGTTTCAAGTTACGTGGTGCCTAGCAATTCAAAAATACTTCTAACCAGAGTAAAACGGAACTACCACAAATCAGTCTCTCAGAAATATCAGACAAAAAACTAGATAAAACTGAATCACAAAAAACTGCCTACTCGTCTGTAATCGCTAGAAACATCGCATCACTTTGAAATTCGCATCTCGCGTTCTGTAAATTTCAACCCCTATTTTTCACCCATAGATGTAATTGGCAGTAACGCCGAGCTTCGCGGACAAACTATACCACAAACATGAGCTACAAACCAAATTTTATCAATTCTGTTTCATGGTAACTAAGAAAAGTGCGGAGTACGGCGTATGGAGGACGGATAGAAATTTTTAATTCCATTTTCGGATTCTACGTACCTTGAAAAAAAAAACCATCAAATTTTGAGGGGGGTTAAAAATTGTTTTTTCATGCTCGATTCCAAAGGTTCATTTTTGAAAATAATAAACCAAAATTTGTTGAAAAAAATAGTTTCTTTTTGATGACCATTTGAAATAGCAGCTCAACTACCGGAAGGTTAAAATGTATTGTAAGCGTTTGCGATAGTTGTAATGGACTTAACATCTGTAACAGTTCCTAATTCATGCAATTTTATTTCATTCACTCATCGCTTTCTTCTAACATTATAACGCCTTCCTCATTCACAAATCCAATACCACGTTCTGTCAAATCGTTAACTGATCCACTGTCATCCAATTCTATGGGCATTTCTGGTGAAGGCATTTTTCTTACTCGATCATGAGCATATTTGTAAGTTCTGTTAGAATTCAAGGATCTTAGTAAGTATCTGTTTCCACTTTGACTTGAGTTTGGTTTGTAACTTTAGCTTTGGAACGATCAAAGAACTGTTACAACTGTTAGAACTGTTACACATCTTGCAAAGGCGTGTAGAATTAGTCTTTACCTGACGATTTTCTTTTCTCCATTTGTGCTTTTGGAACTTTTAAGGCTAGAACTCTTCTTCTTGATCCCTTCCGACGAGGGTTTCCAGTAGAAGGAGTTGCAGAGTTCGTGAAAAGGCTCTTTGTAGAAATCTATGAGCGACCCGAAATTGGGGACAGGAGGCGAATAGCAGGGCGGTGAGTTCCTCGTCTCCAAGAGCCTTTCGTGGAGGAAGCCTTCGGGCAGCGACGTGTCCAGTTGGCCGCTCATGTCCTGCAACATAATCACCTGAATTGTCAATCACTCCGTCTGATCTCCGAGGCCGTATCTTAGCACTGCAAACAGGATATTATCTTATCTATGATAAAAATCTATAAAAAATAAAAATATCTATAATAAAACAATAAAAGTCTATAACAAAAATAGCTGAACTGGCATCCCACCACAACGCCATTCAACGACTACAATGAGCAAGTACTGGAGCACCCCCCAACTGTGAGGGAATGACAGCAAAGACTAGGCAATAGGAACTGCTCTTGTTTGATAAGTAATATGACAAACATCAGGTAGCTTACCGTTAAGAAGGGATAGTATTCTATGTATTACAACAAAATGTGAGGGTTGAACACAACAGACAATAATTTGGCAGGTACAATTAAAATTTGTTCTCTAGATTGCTGAATTTACTTAAAACCCCCGATTTTCATTTTATTTATTGTATTTTCTTGTCTTTTTGTATTTGTGGAGCACCCCCCAACAATGAGGTGAGGGAATGACAGCAAAGACTAGGCAATAGGAACTGCTCTTGTTTGATAAGTAATATGACAAACATCAGGTAGCTTACCGTTAAGAAGGGATAGTATTCTATGTATTAGAACAAAATGTGAGGGTTGAACACAACAGACAATAATTTGGCAGGTACAATTAAAATTTGTTCTCTAGACTGCTAAATTTACTTGAAACCCCCGATTTTCATTTTATTTATTGTATTTTCTTGTCTTTTTGTATTTGTGGAGCACCCCCCAACAATGAGGTGAGGGAATGACAGCAAAGACTAGGCAATAGGAACTGCTCTTGTTTGATAAGTAATATGACAAACATCAGGTAGCTTACCGTTAAGAAGGGATAGTATTCTATGTATTAGAACAAAATGTGAGGGTTGAACACAACAGACAATAATTTGGCAGGTACAATTAAAATTTGTTCTCTAGATTGCTGAATTTACTTAAAACCCCCGATTTTCATTTTATTTATTGTATTTTCTTGTCTTTTTGTATTTGTGGAGCACCCCCCAACAATGAGGTGAGGGAATGACAGCAAAGACTAGGCAATAGGAACTGCTCTTGTTTGATAAGTAATATGACAAACATCAGGTAGCTTACCGTTAAGAAGGGATAGTATTTTATGTATTAGAACAAAATGTGAGGGTTGAACACAACAGACAATAATTTGGCAGGTACAATTAAAATTTGTTCTCTAGATTGCTGAATTTACTTAAAACCCCCGATTTTCATTTTATTTATTGTATTTTCTTGTCTTTTTGTATTTGTGGAGCACCCCCCAACAATGAGGTGAGGGAATGACAGCAAAGACTAGGCAATAGGAACTGCTCTTGTTTGATAAGTAATATGACAAACATCAGGTAGCTTACCGTTAAGAAGGGATAGTATTCTATGTATTAGAACAAAATATGAGGGTTGAACACAACAGACAATAATTTGGCAGGTACAATTAAAATTTGTTCTCTAGATTGCTGAATTTACTTAAAACCCCCGATTTTCATTTTATTTATTGTATTTTCTTGTCTTTTTGTATTTGTGGAGCACCCCCCAACAATGAGGTGAGGGAATGACAGCAAAGACTAGGCAATAGGAACTGCTCTTGTTTGATAAGTAATATGACAAACATCAGGTAGCTTACCGTTAAGAAGGGATAGTATTCTATGTATTAGAACAAAATGTGAGGGTTGAACACAACAGACAATAATTTGGCAGGTACAATTAAAATTTGTTCTCTAGACTGCTAAATTTACTTGAAACCCCCGATTTTCATTTTATTTATTGTATTTTCTTGTCTTTTTGTATTTGTGGAGCACCCCCCAACAATGAGGTGAGGGAATGACAGCAAAGACTAGGCAATAGGAACTGCTCTTGTTTGATAAGTAATATGACAAACATCAGGTAGCTTACCGTTAAGAAGGGATAGTATTCTATGTATTAGAACAAAATGTGAGGGTTGAACACAACAGACAATAATTTGGCAGGTACAATTAAAATTTGTTCTCTAGATTGCTGAATTTACTTAAAACCCCCGATTTTCATTTTATTTATTGTATTTTCTTGTCTTTTTGTATTTGTGGAGCACCCCCCAACAATGAGGTGAGGGAATGACAGCAAAGACTAGGCAATAGGAACTGCTCTTGTTTGATAAGTAATATGACAAACATCAGGTAGCTTACCGTTAAGAAGGGATAGTATTTTATGTATTAGAACAAAATGTGAGGGTTGAACACAACAGACAATAATTTGGCAGGTACAATTAAAATTTGTTCTCTAGATTGCTGAATTTACTTAAAACCCCCGATTTTCATTTTATTTATTGTATTTTCTTGTCTTTTTGTATTTGTGGAGCACCCCCCAACAATGAGGTGAGGGAATGACAGCAAAGACTAGGCAATAGGAACTGCTCTTGTTTGATAAGTAATATGACAAACATCAGGTAGCTTACCGTTAAGAAGGGATAGTATTCTATGTATTAGAACAAAATATGAGGGTTGAACGCTCCAGACAATAATTTGGTAGACAATTAAAATTTGTTCTCTAGATTGCTGAATTTACTTAGAACCCCCGATTTTCATTTTATTTATTGTACTTTCTTGACTTTTTGTATCTGTAGACCCAAAATGTAGGACAAAATGACCAAATTTCAAAAAAGTATGAGGACGGGAGGGCAGGGCGTAAGAAGTAGGAAATCCCCTCCAAAAGTACGACGGATGGTAACCGGGATAGTTGCAGAAATCTATATACCTTGTTTCAGTATGAAATGCTGGATAATCCGTGACCCAGTCTCGTTTTCATTCTCGATCATGTACGTACGCTAGTTGAAAAATATTAGCTACCTAGTTACGTCACGTGAAAAAATGTACCAAGTAAATTCAAAACGAAAATTTAGGAGAATTCGATAGTGGTTCGATCGTCGAGCAGGTGGGTATATGAATTTTACACGGTAGTTGCTGAGAAATACACTCATCCAGGATTCACAATAATAATACTTTTTTGAAACACGGAGCGGCTCCAAATCGTTTGGTAAAGAAACATTTTAGATGAAAGCCCATTAGACCGATTCCCAAACCCCGATTAACCCGTAAAAGTCTTTTTTTTAAATGCGTGATAGGCAAAGGTCGAAGCTGCTCTGCGTCTGAGGTGAGAAAATGAAGTTATTTTGACGTTAAACCCAGGCTTGTTAGTTCAAAGTATTTGGAAACCGCATTGCAGTAGTCTCGATTCTCGTTATCGGGAGAGAACTGTACTCAAAAACGCTGCGAAGTCCTTGTCACATGGGTTTATTATTCTATTGGACACATCTACAGAAATGTTGGCTGTTCATTTATTGTTTCTTTTATAATAATAATAAGATACCTAATTAATAATAATAATAATAATTCAATAATCAAAATAGTTATTTTTGATAGTTTCCACCAATTTTGGCCCCCAAAAACATGAATTAGGCTCCTTTTTTTTGCAAATTTTCTTTGATCATCGATAGTACCATTATTTCTTGATTCACCTGTTAATACTACTTCTAGTGTTATTATACAAATTTATGGTGATTTCAGACAATTTCACAAGTTTCTGAGTCATTAAAAAAATGAATTTTTGGAGGTGAAACTTCGTTACAACCTCAATTCTTCACTCTTTGGTCAAAATCAACCTAATATTCGGTCTTCTCGCCCTAAAAAACATGGAAAACTATACCTAACAAGCTCACATTCACTAAAACCTCAAAAAAAAACTCTCTAAAATCCCAATTTTTAACCATTAATTTCATTTCATTTTTAACCAATTTTTCTTCCATAACGCCCCTGGGTGTATACCGATCGGGCTGCCGAGCTTCGGAGCACAACTAGGACCCAAACGTGTTCCCAAATGTAACGTAAATTTAAGGCTGAAACTTCATTAGAACATCAATTTTCCTCTGTTTGATCAAAATCGACTTCATATTCTGTCACCTCGTCCTAAAAAACACGGAAACACAAGCTCATGTTGCTAAAACACCAAAAAATCCTACTTTTACACCCATTTTTTCACCCGTAACACCCCTGGGTATATTCCGATCGGGCTGCAAATGTTCAGCGCACAACTTGGGCCCAAATAGAACCTGTGTGCGGAAGAACGAATTTTTTAGAACGAAAATAAAGCAGATATGGATGAAACGGCGGACGGACATCGCATTTGTGGAATTTACGCACCTTGAAACGTAAAAGAACAATTTTGAGGGGGTGTTATACAAATTATTTGATGAGGGAATACATAGGTGTGTTATTCACAGAATAATAAACCAAAACGACCGTGTCAATTGCATGCAGAAAGGTGATAAATGTTGATAAATCTGAAGAATTTCCTGTAGTTTCCTTATTAGAGGGACACGAAAGAACCACAAGGATATCCGAGTGTGTATCGGAAGGATATCTTGTTAACTGGTTATCCTTGAGCGATCGCCCAGCCGTTTGACCTCTCAAGAACGTCTTCCTAATTGACTCTATTCTTATCTCGTTTCTGACTTGTTGAAGCTTCAGACCGCCAGTTAACTAGTAATCTCGAACTATCAGTGTGGCTGTCACAGAAATAACATCGTATGTTTCAAATATGAAGTGTTACGTAGTTATCTGACTGTTGACATTACCATGCAGACAATCACCTACATTAACGTTATGCCGTACCAATTCACACAGTCTCAATAACAGAGAAATGTCATGATAATAGACAGTTGTTCGGACATTGGACAAGATTGTGAAAACTGTCGGATAGACAACGAATCTTCGTCTTTTGGATAATAGCGTCAAGGACGCAATTAACTGTAGACTTAATGGCTCTGTTTATTACCTATCGACAAGTTCCAAGAGCATTCATTGTACTTATCATTACTTAATCTTCTTAGAGAGTTTAACATGTATAGCTTCTTGTTTTTGTTTCGTACGGTTTGTTATTTCATTAGCAAGAACTGGAGAGAGGAAGGATCGCTATAATAGTGGTTGCAAACATATTTGTGACCAAAAACCAGATAATTAATTCCTACCATAATTAATAACATACGGAGGTTATGTACAATTTTTTTTTTTTTTTTAGTTATAACTTAACAAACGACACATGCGCACTTTCCCTTTTGTGGAAAAACCTCGCGCTAGGGAAAGGGTTGCTCTTTGTGGTCTTCAAACAGCAGATATTTTTCCGATAGATTTTGCCGATTTCGCAGCGATAACGGCCGGCATATTTGATGCGCCTGGCGCCCACCGCTCGGCACACAGCAATTTAGTACTAAACACCTCGGATACCCACAGTAACAAACGCAGCGCAGAACGACCACCATGAAATGCGGACAATCACTAAATTCAACAAATCAATAATATGTACGTAAAAATCACACCAAAAATAACAATAATAATACCCAACGCATCGATCCTACTGTAACCTATAACCAAAAAACGCTACAAAGTCCTTGTCACATGGGTTTATTATTCTATTGGACATACCTACAGAAATGTTAGCTGTTCATTTATTGTTTCTTCCATGTGCAATAATTGTAACAACTATTGGCCCCTAAAACACAAATCAGGTACTTTTTTTTACTATCTTTGATGAGAGGTAGTGCCATTTAATCGTCTTGATCCACGTGTTGAAACTTTTTCCAGTGTTATTATACAAATTTATGGTGATTTCAGACGATTTCCCAGGTTTTTGACTCATAAAAAATCAATTTTGGGAGCTGAACATTTGGTAGAACTCAATTTTCCACTCTTTGGTCAAAATCGACTTCATATTCGGTCTTCTCATTCGGTTCGACTTCATATTCGGTTGCTAAAACGCAAAAAGTACCTATTTTTACACAAATTTTCACTCATAACACCCCTGGGTATATTCTGATCGGGCTGAAAAGTTTCGGGACACAACTAGGGCCCAAATGGAGCATGTGTGCGAAAGAACGACTTTTTGAGACCTAAAATGAAGCCGGTACACGTGATACGGCGGACGGACATTGCATTTTTGGAATCTACGCACCTTGAAACGGAAAAGAAAAAAGTTTGAGGGGGTGTTATAAAAATGTTTTCTGAGCGAATACATAGGTGTATTATTCACAGAATAATAAACCAAAAGGAGCGTACCTAATTCGTGTTTTAGGGCCAAAAATTGTGGAAACCACCAGAAATAGCTATTTAAATTATTTCACATGAAATAAACAATAAATGAACAGCCAACATTTCTGTAGGTGTGTCCAGTAGAATAATAAACCCATGTGACAAGGACTTTGCAGCTTTTTTTGTTTTCTGGACAGATTCATCCCATGTTGGACCATTTATAATGAGCGCTGTATCATCCGCAAATGAAACTAATTTTCCCTCAACACCCTCCAGATTCAACAACCCGTTGATATAAGAAATATGTTGTTCACAAGTCTCCATTCGTTTGTGAGCCCATAGCATCTCAAGATTACTTATTTTAATACCACCGTTAGTTAGGTGCTTGCTTCATTTTGAACGGTAAATGAACATACATAAAATTTTTCACGTTTTCAACCGGCCAATGACAATTTCAGAGACTGGATGTGGATGTACAGACCAAGTGGGGTTTGAAGCGGTTCAACGTCGTTTGAAGTCGTTCAACGCATTCCGAGGCGCAGGGCTAGTTTTACCCTGGGGCGTAAACCCTACGTCATTATGGAGTCCACTAGGAGCGATTTCTCTAGGAAACACAACAAGAACACAACTACTTTCCCCTGTGGGCCCAAGAGTTAACTGAACTCGATTTATCAATACCTGGTTGATGAAAACAAAAACAGGTGGTCTCGAGAGATGGGGCAGTTGCTATCCCATCCGCTCGAGACCACCTATTACCCAGGTATGGAACATTCTAAATGTTAAGAGGATGTGTAAGAACCTACACGAATTTGAAAAACGCTGCAAAGTCCATGTCACATGATGGTGGTTTCCACCAGTTTTGGCCCCCAGAAACACGAATTAGGCTCTGCTTTTCCTCCAACAGATTATTTTTGATCATCGATAGTACCATTTAATTATCTTGATTCACCTGTTCATACAACGTCCAGTGTTATTATACAAATGTATGGTGATTTCAGACAATTTCCCATGTTTTTGACTCATAAAAAATGAATTTCGGGAGCTTAAACTTTGTTACAACCTCAATTCTTCACTCTTCGGTGATAATCAACCTAATGTTCGGTCTTCTCGCCCTAAAAAACATGGAAAACGATACATTACAAGCTCATGTTCACTGAAACCTCAAAAATCCCTCGAAAACCCCTATTTTTACACTCATTTTTCTCCCATATCACCCCTGGGTGTATGCCGATCGGGATGCCGTGTTTCGGAGGACAATCAGGAGCCGAATGTGTTCCCAAGTGGAGACCCGAACTGTGCGGAAAAACGACGATTTTAGACCAAAATTTAACGTAAATTTAAGGCTGAAACTTCCTTGGAGCCTCAATTTTCCACTCTTTGGTCAAAATCGACTTCATATTCGGTCTTCTCGTCTCAAAAACATGGAAAACGATACCTGAAAAGCTCATGTTACTAAAACACAAAAAGTACCTATTTTTATACACAATTTTACTCATAACACCCCTGGGTATATTCCGATCGGGCTGCAAAGTTTTGGGACACAACTAGGGCCCAAATGGAGCATGTGTGCGAAATATCGAATTTTTTAGACCGAAAATGAAGCAGGTACACGTGGTACGGCGGACGGACATTGCATTTTTGGAATCTACGCACCTTCAAACATAACAGAAAAAATTTTGAGGGGGTGTTATACAAATTTTTTGCTTAGCGATTACATAGGTGTATTATTCACAGAATAATAAACCAAAAGATCACTCAGAAACACTCATCACAGATATTCAATTCAATGGGGAGAACTCGCCTGCAACACACTACCAACCCTGGTATGGAACTTTAATATTAATCATAGTTATGAATGCAAATAGGTACCTATAAATACTCAAATAATCACTTCGAATTTCACCAAAAAACAATCAACAAATTTCACAGCAACAGATCGCGTAGAAAAAGCGGGAGAAGTCCCAGAAAATCAGCATACTTATTGTTACAAAAATCAAGTAATTATGTTATAAATAAATGACATGACTATAGAAATAATAAGAAATAAAATTCCCAAAGAGTTAGTTAGTTGATAAGAGGGAAGAATTCATTATCTTCTCCACGCCAGCAGTGATCCGTATACCTAGTTCAATGTCACATACCTCGAAATTCGCTTTAGCTCAACTCGCTAACTGGTTATAATATCAATTTGATTCCAATTTTCATTTCATATACCTACATTATTTTTACTCGAAAAGAATTAATAATGAAGCATACAAAACTGACACGGTCTATAAGCGGATGATATTTTACAGATTGTATTTCGGCACAAGCGTGTTCGCAGTCATTGCCAAGACTTGAATAACACTGAGAAACCATCAACCTGAATTCCAACGCCTTGTTCGCTCGCCACGACTATTTTCTCCACCAGACGGGTTGAATACGTCGTCCCGCGGAACAAATTTGTGCATATTTTTCTTATTTTAGTGTGAGCACATACAAACATCATGGAAAATGGTGACGGTATCCACAGTCTGCCAAATTAAGAGTTGCTATTATCTTATTACACGTACTTGTTCGTCATAAATTATCTCAAGTGTGCACTTCATCTGTGGAAAGCAACGATAGTTAGTGATGAACATCACATGTTCTTTTCAAGATATCTGTGGACGTATCTAGAAAAAATACGATGTTTACTTTCGAGCCTCCCGCAAATAACGCCAATAACCTCTTGTCGGATGATGACTTTTCCGATAGGTAGCGGATATCGAGGGTTTTCGGAGCGTCTGGCATCATTTTATCGAGTGATTCGCTCAGATAACGCACCTAAATCATCGATATTCGCTCACAAAACGGTTCGCATGACGTCAATCAGTAAAAACTTTCCATGCGGAAATTCGTTCGACCTGAATTCATATGCGATTAGCATTTTTGCACGTTACCGCACGTTTGATTATTTCGTCTTCAATGGGTCAAGAATCTATTCGCTGTGCCAGAACTAAATAATAAAAACAAACCAGTGCAACAAAATGAAGATTAAAAAAAACTATTACACTACCCCAACCTAAAACCTAGTTACGGAAGAGTTCACGAAAAGGCAGCTCGTTTTCAACTATTGTATGGCTGATAAATGATAACAGATAACCTAGATTTGTTGAATTGGAAACCTCAGCATTTTTATCGACATTGAAGTTAAAAGGTGTTGTGTAGGTTTTTATTCGGTTTCGGGACGCTGGAATTTCTCTATCTTGGATTTTATCATACACTGAAGGAGTGGGCTTTCTTGACATAATTTTGGTTTATTATTTTCAATAATGAACCATTGGAATCGAGTATTAGAAAAAAAAATTTAACCCCCCCCCCCTCCCCCTCAAACTTTGATGATTTACGTTTCAGGTTTTATATTATGAATTATATTTTTATTGATGTTACTAGCCGGTTACCCGGCGCGTTGCAGCCGGAAAAAACAAATTGTCGTATAAACTATTCAACGATGGGCTAAAGCATCCAACTACTAAGCATTCAAACGTTGTTTTGCCATGTATCTAGGAAACATTAGGAAACATTCTTTCCTAGGAAACATTTTTTTAATTCAATAAAAATAACTATCTTCTGTAAGTGTGCGGGGATATATTTATAATCAAAAGCGGTATAAACAATAAAAGTATGTTTAATTTAGGTTAATAAATTAATCTTTATTAAAATAACGAATATATTTTAAATTACAATCCTTGATAGCTATCTAAACATCAAAAATAATTATTCATATTTTTACTATCAATATTATGGCAGTTGAAATGTTGCTGCAACATTACTAACTATTTCTGTTGCTCCAAACGATGTCATTTGGAAACATGAATTGAAAGTGCGAATTGACTTCAGGAACAGGTGTTGTAAGCTACATACCTTGAAACGTAAACCATCAAATTTTGAGGGGGGGTAAGAATTTTTTTTTCATGCTCGATTCCAATGGTTCATTATTGAAAATAATAAACCAAAACTGAAACGGATAGAAAAATTTGTTTATATTTGATAAGCTTTATCAACTGTTAATAAATGATATTGGAGAGCGTCATATGAACGATGGGTATCACTGATGAACTGAAGATCATTATTTCTTCTTCGAATCACGATTTGTCGCGTAGCTGTACGGTCGCCAACCATGATTCCAGCAACGTCTTCAACAACAGGTGCGTTGAATCTACGTACATGCTCTCCAGCTGGTGTTGTAAGCTTTATCAACTGTTAATAAATGATTTTTTAACATCATAGGATTTAATAAATATTTATGAACAGTCAATAAGTAATTTATTAAGTACAATTTATTTTTTTAAGCCGACAGAATAAAAAAAAATGTTGCCAAAAAATTAAAGTTTATAATTCACAAATAAAAAATAGGGGTTGATCGTAGAGGGGTGAAAAACTCAGGGTCATATGAAATTTTTTATTCTAAGTCATGACAAAATATAAAAAAAATTCTTGCAAAAAATTAAATTTTTTAGTTAACAATTACAAAATAAGGGTTGATCGTAGAGGGGTGAAAATTTAGGGTTGCATGTATTTTTGTATGCTGTGATCGTGGAAAAATGAAAACAAAAAATTTTGTCTAAAAAATAAAAAAAAATTTAGGGGTGGACTACCCCTACCATTTAGGGGGATGAAAAATAGATGTTGGCCGATTCTCATAGATACCGGATAAGCACAAAAAATTTCATCAAAATCGGTCAAGCCGTTTCGGAGGAGTATGGCAACGAAAACTGTGACACGAGAATTTTATATATTAGATTAAATTCGAAATTATCCACGGACTTCCCCAGTTAGAAGTTTGAATACTAATACTTAAGGGACCTGAAAGTGGTCTAGATTTCCATGACATACTTCTAATTATACATAATGGATCGTTGAAGGTGTCGGGAAGAACTTACGGTAGGTTACCTTGGCATCCATCGGGAACGTGCATTCATTTAACGTAAACTACAATATTGGTTCAGTCGTTTGGGCATTACATCCGGACAAGCAAGTAGCATACAGATACGGGAGGATCCACAAAAGTAAACTTTTGGTTTATTATTCTGTGAATTATTGTATTCGCTCAGCAAAAGAATTTTACAAACCCCCTCAAAATTTTTTCTAAATATGTTTTAGGACGAGGAGACCGAATTTGAAGTCTATTTTGACCAAAGAATGGATAATTGAGGTTCTAATGAAGTTTCAGCCTCAAATTTACGTTAAATTTTGGTATAAAATCGTCGTTCTTTCGCACACAGTGTGGGTCCCAATTTTGGAACACATCTGGGTCCTAGGTGAAACTCGGCAGCTCGATCGGAATACACCGAGGGGCGTTATGGGGGGAAAATGAGTGTAAAAATAGGGGTTTTCGAGGGATTTTTGAGGTTATAGCGAACAAGAGTTTGTGAGGTATCGTTTTCTATGGTTTCTAAGGCGAGAAGACCGAATATGAAGTTGATTTTGACCAAACAGTGAAGAATTGAGGTTGTAACGAAGGTTCAGCTCCCAAAATTCATTTTTTATGGGTCAAAAATCTGGGTAATCGTCTGAAATCACCATAAATTTGTATAGCAACACTAGAAGTAGTATCAACAGATGAATCAAGACAATTAAATGACAATATCAGTGAGCAAAGATAATTTGTAAAACAAAAAGGAGCCTAATTCGTGTCTTTGAGAAACAATAAATGAACAGCCAACATTTCTGTAGGTAAGTCCAGTAGAATAATAAATCCATGCGACAAGGACTTTGCAGCGTTTTTATACATTTTACTTGAAATTTGGCGGCGACTTCAAAAATTTTGTTGCCTCGGCTTTGAATAAATTACGTTTGTTTAGTATAAAAATTATCTTTACTTTTTAGTTTTATACAGCTTTTTATACAGCGTTTTTAGAGATTTTTAGTTTTGAAACTTTCGTTTTGATCTTCTATTATAGAAAGATTAAACGGTTATAGGCCATTTTATCCATATATTATCCATTTTTACTCTCCTTAGCTCTAGTTAGAAATTGTTTTGTTCATTAGGCGATGAAATGAATGAACGATCGAAAGCTAGTTTGTTCAATTTAGCGATTAAAACAACCGGAATCTGCCGAATGCATTTTCGTTGAGGTGGAATTTCACGTTGTGCTCCAAGGAATCGTGAGCATTGGTTGCGATGTGCAAATTACAGTGGTTTCACGTTCTGCGTATTCAAGATGATATTTCACGGAATGTCGATAAGTGCTAATTTCTCATATATACGCTTTTATACACGAGTTATTATTACACCTTGCGACACGATAATTCGGGGTCTGACTGTCGTTTCGAAATCCCTCTAATCACTGGACGACAGGCTTAATAATTAATTGATCGCCGCGTTAGCTCGTAATGTTCCATAGAACGGCCGAAAATAATACCGACCGATAATAATGGGCTTGAACGAGTCAAGTGGTCGAGATATTATGTTCGCGACAAACGAACTGGGTCAAGAAGTGTCGTAGATCTTCCGTTTCGTGGCCTCGAATCTCGAACCCGTTTTGTTGAACAAAAGTGGGAAAAATCCCTCGAGTTGCGTGGCGAAATGCAAGAGCTGTGTGCCAAATGGATTGGAGGCCGTCGTTGAACATCCCGCGTGAAGTGGCGGTTATTTTAATCCGAGTCTGAATGATTATAATGAATTATTATTATCCTTTGTGGGAACTTTCCTCTGTAGCTACATAATTTCTTCATAAACAGCGTTTTAATCTCAGGTGCACCTGAACGCTCAGATTCAAGAAATCAATACTTGGATGGGCTGATGGCACTTAACTGCTGCTCACATTTCAAATCAAACAGCTTTGCTGCAGCCCGTAACAGCATGATTATTATTGCCCGCCACCTTCCACCAACTATCGATGGCATAAAATAAGAATAAATTTAAAAAAAAATTAAAACGTGATTTTAAAGCGTGGAGCGCGTGAAAATTTTAATTTATAGTGAATTAGCGCTCCACCCTTTTATTCATATAGTCACTAATATCATCATTTGATTCAATTTTTTTTTCATCCCTATCAACTTGTTGGTTTTTTTGAGAACCGGGAAAGAAATATTTTCTCCTTTTTAGAGCATTTAATTAATATATGCGTAGTTTTTAAAAAAGGGTTATACATATATTTTTATTTTACTCTTTTAGCGAATTTTCAAAGAAAATGAAGCTATTGCAATGGCTTCGAAATTTAAATAATATAAATTTTTGGAAATTTTCTTCATAGAAATCCGTTTCAGACCATTCTAAAACGATTCCTGAAATTTAACACTTTTTTATATGTATATATATATATATATATATTTATATATATATTTATTTATATATGTGTCACTCCAGACGATAACTCTCGATAGAATTGAGATAAACAGCTCAAATTTGCACAAAAAATCTATCTTGGCAATCGAAAGGCTAAGTTCGAAGATGGGCGAAATTGGCCTACTCTAAGGAGGGTTTTGGCGCATTTAAAGTGCGCAAAAATTACCCAAAAATCCCCAAAATGTTATTTTCCAACAAGTGACCCCTCATTTTAAAGGTTTTTGCACGCTGAACACGATGGTGGAATCGGATTTTAGATATCTTGATCCGTTCTCAAATTAGAGCATTTAAAGTGCGCAAAAATTACCTAAAAATCCCCAAAATGTTATTTTCTAACAAGTGACCCCTCATTTTAAAGGTTTTTGCACGCTGAACACGATGGTGGAATCGGATTTTAGATATCTTGATCCGTTCTCAAATTAGAGCATTTAAAGTGCGCAAAAATTACCCAAAAATCCCCAAAATGTTATTTTCTAACAAGTGACCCCTCATTTTAAAGGTTTTTGCACGCTGAACACGATAGTGAAATCGGATTTTAGATATCTAAATCCGTTCTTAAATTAGAGCATTTAAAGTGCGCAAAAATTACCCAAAACTAGGATAATCTTTAAACTCTTACCCCCACCCCCTTAGAGTGGTCAGATTGAAAAATGTGAGAAGTATTAATTGAAGACGAGAGTTCGAAGCAAAAAAGGGGGAGGCAAACGATTAGTACAACTCCTTGAATTTACCCACAGCGATCAAATAAATAAGCACTTAGTACAATTACGTAATAAACAAACGGTAGAATCAGGATGGACAAAACGTACAAATTAAAATAAATACGAAGAGAATATACATAGAAAACCAAATTTTAGACCGAAGTTTTCCTTTATTCAAAACCATAGCCATTAATTCGAATATTTCTTTGAAAATTCGCTCATTAAGTCATGCTGCATGACTGATTTTTTTAGAATTTAGGAAATGGTTTAGGTTATCAATTTATCCTTCTCGGGAACATTGGAATTCTTTATGACCAAGAATAAAATCGTGGAACAGTAATAATTAATTAGCTCATTGATTAATGTATTTTTTAATGAGATGTCAGCGAAGTCGTTCAAAAATTGATTTCTGACGCAGGCATACAAACAACAGTGGGTTAATAAGCGTGGTAATAAATAAGTACCTCTTGAAATAAAAACGCTGCCAAGTCCTTGTCACATGGGTTTATTACTCTATTGGACATACCTACAGAAATGTTGGCTGTTCATTTATTGTTTCTTTCATGTGCAATAATTGAAATGGCTATTTTTTATGGTTTCCAACAATTTTGGCCCCCAAAAACATGAATTAGGCTCCTATTTTGACCATTGATAGCTCCTTTTAATTGTCTTGATTCACTTGTTGATGTACTTCTAGTGTTACTATAACAATTTATGGTGATTTCAGGCAATTTCCCAGGTTTTTGACTCTAAAAAATGGATTTTGGGAGCTGAACCTTCGTTACAACCTCAATTCTTCACTCTTTGGTCAAAATCAACTTCATACTCGGTCTTCTCACCCTAAAAAAAAAACCATGGAAAACGATACCTCACCAGTTCATGTTCACTAAAACCTCACAAAACCCATGTTTACCCCCATTTTCCCCCATTATACCCCTGGGTGTGTTCCGATCGGGCTGCCGAGCTTCGGAGCACAACTAGGACCCAAATGGGGACCCAAACTGCGTGCGGAAGAACGACGATTTTAGACCAAAATTTAACGTAACTTACGTAGTAAACGATACCTCACAAGCTCATGTTACTAAACACCAAAAAACCCTATTTTTACACCCATTTTTCCGCCATGACACCACTGGGTATATTCCGATGGCTACAAAGTTTCGACACAACACAACTAGGGCCCAAATGGAGCCTGTAGGCGAAACAACGAATTTTTTAGCCGAAAATAAATAGATATGTTTGATACGGCGTAATGCCGGCGGACTTGCATTTTTGGAATCTACGCACCTTGAAACGTAAAAGAAAAATTTTTGAGGGGGTGCTATAAAAGTTTTTTGATGAGCGAATGCACAGGTGTGTTATTCACAGAATAATAAACCAAAAAGCAAATAAGTAATAGCTTGTTTCCTCCTTTCAACCACTCCTTTTCAAAGTAAGTGCCTGGTTGTACGTTTAGGACTCCAGTGTACATGTTATAATTGACAGGATGGAAATGCTCCTTGACACCAACTAAATCACACGCGAAGAAATCGTGGAAATCCATTTCAAAGAAAAACGGAGATATTGAAAATTTGTCTATTTCCACTAATACACGAAAAAACGAGAAAAATACACTGTTATACCGGTTTCGGTGATCAAACCATCGTCAGTAACAAACAATAACTTACGGTGGTTTGATCACCGAAACCGGTATAACGGTGTATTTTTCTTGTTTGCTCCTTGACAAGCGAAACAATGCTGGACAGTAGCGGTGCGTGGGGTCTGAAAACGGTGGGGCACCAGACCAGAACACAAAACCAAAAGATATGTCTACAAAATACCCCAACGCAACAACACCCTTCACTTATTTACTGATAGCAGTGATATTCAGCAAAGCTTATCTCTTTCAATCAACACTCTATCGTCGTACGACAACGTCGACAATTTCTACTACAAATTAGCCACAATTCATGTGTTACAAAAATATAGTACCTAATCTAAAATACAACAAAACAATGACCCATCACCCGGTACCTACTTGAATGGAGAAGCTATTGACCAGAAGCTACCGAACGCAAAACGCGCAAAATTTGACCCAAAAAAATTGAAAACTGACAGACAGAGAAAGCGAATGTGATTCAGTGGAGTGAAGATCTCAGCTTAGTTGCCATCTGTAGATGTCGGACATAAGCCGATGTCGGACATGTGATTCAGAGACAACAAAAAACCAAATCAGAAGAAGAAGCATCTCGTATCGAGATGACAAACTGAATCGAAGGGATCGAATCGATTGTGAAATGAACGATTTTGGGGTTGAAATCAGATTCTGGGCAGTGGCCCAAAGTAGGCGTGGCGAACAACATTTTTACTCAACTGAGTATGCGCGGATGGGCCACTTTTCTCGGTTGCCATGGCGACAGAAGGTCCCAGGACCCAGGACCTACCTTCCAGTTTCAGGAGCCTAGGTTTCGATTTCGATTACAGGACATCGATTGCTGCCGCTTTATTCCGATAAAATGCTTGGTCTATGGAGCTAACACTGAGGAACCACCATGGATGCTCTAGTAGAATATTGAATATCCATAGCCAGAGAACTCTGGCGTGTGGCTGTTGAACTTGTGAAAAATGCTCGGTAAAGTGTAAGGAGGGAAATTCAGATACCAACTGAACAATGGTGGTCTTTTGGTTTATTATTCTGTGAATAATACACCTATGTCCTATTCGCTCAGCAAAAAATTTGTATAACACCCCCTCAACATTTTTTCTTTTCCGTTTCAAGGTGCGCAGATTCCAAAAATGCAATGTCCGTCCGCTGTACGCCGTCCGCCGTATCACGTGTACCGGCCTCATTTTCGGTGTAAAAAAGTCGTTCTTTCGCACACATGCTCCATTTGGGCCCTAGTTGTGTCCCGAAACTGTTCAGCCCGATCGGAATATACCCAGGGGTGTTATGAGTAAAAATGTGTATAAAAATAGGAACTTTTTGTGTTTTAGTAACATGTTAGTAAAATGAGCTTTTGAGGTATCGTTTTCCATGTTTTTGGGGACGAGAATACCGAATATGAAGCCGATTTTGACCAAAGAGTGGAAAATTGAGGTTCTACCAAATGTTCAGCTCACAAAATTGATTTTGGTTTATTATTCTGTGAATAATACACCTATGTATTCGCTCAGCAAAAAATTTTTATAACACCCCCTCAAACTTTTTTCTTTTCCGTTTCAAGGTGCGTAGATTCCAAAAATGCAATGTCCGTCCGCCGTCCGCCGTACGCCGTATCACGTGTACAGGCTTCATTTTAGATCTAAAAAAGTCGTTCCTTCGCACACATGCTCCATTTGGGCCCTAGTTGTGTCCCGAAACTTTTCAGCCCGATCGGAATATACCCAGGGGTGTTATGAGTGAAAATGTGTGTAAAAATAGGTACTTTTTGCGTTTTAGCAACATGTTAGTAAAATGAGCTTTTGAGGTATCGTTTTCCATGTTTTTGGGGACGAGAATACCGAATATGAAGTCGATTTTGACCAAAGACGCGGAAATTGAGGTTTTACCAAAGGTTCAGCTCCCAAAATTGTTTTTTTTTAGTCAAAAACCTGGAAAACTGTCTGAAATCACCATCAATGTGTATACTAACATTAGAAAAAGTGTAAACAGCTGAATCAAGACCATTAAATCGCACTACCAATGATCAAAGATGATCTGGGGGGGGAAAAAAAAGTGTAGGTACCTATTTCATGTTTTGGGGGCCGAAATTGGTGGAAATCATCAGGAGTAGCTATTTCAATTATTTTATATGAATGAAACAATAAATTTAACTGCCAACAAGAATCTCTAGAACTCCAGTTGAATAATAAACCCATGTGACAAGGACTTTGCAGCGTTTTTTATTAGTGAAAAACCTGCGAAATCGTCTGAAATCACCATCAGTTTGTAGAATAACACTAGAAAAAGTGTCAACACGTGGATCAAGATGATTAAATGGCAGTATCAATGATCAAAGATAATTTGTAAAAAGAAAAAAGAGGAGCGTACCTAATTCGTGTTTTAGGGGCCAAAATTAATGGAAACCATCAGAAATAGCTATTTCAATTATTTTACATGAAATTAACAATAAATGAACAGCTAACATTTCTGTAGGTATGTCCAGTAGAATAATAAACCCATGTGACAAGGACTTTGCAGCGTTTTTTACTCAAGTGTTTTGGATGCGGGGGCAGTGGCCCAAGTGGCCTTATGGACGCAGCGCCCCTGATGCTGGAACGTGGATTGAGTTCGCCAAGGTATCTAAAGTACCTCGCTGGTGTCTCGGACGTACGCAGTGCTCTTCGGCTATTTCCTCGCGAAACTTTCCACTCACACTCAACACGGCCAACTAATATGCAAACAATGTGTTTTGAATCAACAGGTTCCACAGAACGGGTTACATCAGACGACGGCCTCACGTGATATCTCGACTGTGCACAAAAAATAAAACAGACTCAGCCGCTCGCGACCTCCGTCAAGGACATTCAGACCACGCGCCCGTCTAGTGATATGGGACCGCACTGGGTATTATAGAAAGGACCATCTCTCGCTGAACACGGCCTTCCATCCATCATCCGATGTTATTTTAAGGGAAGGTGTGATGAATTTAAATATGCGCAAATTCACCCCGAGAGGCGAGGTGGGAATGTGTCGGCATCTGGTTAAGGGCGGACCTCCACCGTAAGCCGAATCATTTTGGATGATTTTGTGCGGTTAAGGGCGGACCTCCACCGATCTTTTAGGGAATTTGCCAGTTCTGGTTAAGGGCGATACCTCCACCATGTTCTGGATCTTTTGGGTTTAGGAGAGAGATGTGGTAAGGAGAGAGAGAGAGAGAGAGAGAGTAGTCAGCGACTAGAGGAGAGCGTAGAATGAAGAAAAAGTCGCAGGATCCGGGGTTATCTGTGGGAGGGGCTCCAGGTTGTGTACTGGATCCTGCGGCCTGTGTCCCCACTCGTACCGTTTATTTGGCAAGAACTAAAGTTGGCTTATAAAATATTTCTGAGAACTTGAATCTGCTAGGAGTAGTTCCAGGAGGAACTCACGACAGGAGGATTTGAACTAAACGGGCTGAATCGACTGACCACTCATTGTGCTGGGGCCGTCCGTCGTCTGCGTTATAATATTAGCCACTGGACGAGGGGTCGGTGACAGCAGAATCGAGGAATGACTCGGCCTAATATTAGCTGCAGAACTAACTGGTCATTGGGTCCATTCATCTACCGCGAGTCGTTTCATAAACCAAAGTCACTGGTTTGAACAGGCACTTGTGAAGGAAATTGTACAGAGTACTGCGCTGACCAGGTAATGCAGTGGAACAGGGATGCACACCTGATTTGTGTATTATGTAGGTCAGGGATTACCAACTTGTTATCCAAATTTGGGCATGAATTGCACAAGTGCTTAATAACCTTAATATAATGCTTAATAACGAATGTAAAAACAACACACCAAAAAACTCTGCAAATGATTACACAACGGTTTATTATATATATACGCAATATGTGCCCCTTCTGCGTAGATTTCATCATAAACCAAAATTTCTGTCCGTCCGCCGTACGCACATTCAGTGGTTTTACTTTAAATTTTGAATTATTATTTCAATAATAAACCTTTAGAATCGAGCATGAAAAAAAAAGTTTAACCCCCTTCAAAATTTAATGTTTTAGGTTTCAAGATATTATATGTAGAATCCGAAAATGCAATAAAAAAAATTTCTGTCTGTCCGCCGTACGTAGCACTCTTCTTAGTTAACCACAAACCAACATGAATGAAATCTGGTTTGTAGGTCCCGTTTGGGGTCCTCAAAGCTTGGCGCTACTGTCAATCATCTCTAAGGGGTGACATTTTCAGAACGCCGTAGCTCGAAGCTTTCAATAGAAGGTTATGGTTTTTTACGTTTTGGTTTTTCTTAGTTACCATGAAAAACGCTGCAAATCCCTGCACAACGGTTTATTATTTTGTATAGAATACCCTTCTGTTACAGATCACAGCTCTATGTATAGATAACCCGTCTATATAATATAATATGTACTATTCTATGCATATTATGTAGATCGCAGACCCTCCGTAGGTTAGTACCTAACCCCGTACTCGTTACTAGGTACCTACCTAAATCACGAGTTAAATGTTGCTAAAATAATTCTACCGATGA
Organism: Leptopterna dolabrata; assembly: GCA_954871275.1. NCBI lineage: Eukaryota > Metazoa > Arthropoda > Insecta > Hemiptera > Miridae > Leptopterna > Leptopterna dolabrata. The sequence continues at coordinate 38,281,959 of OX940983.1, forward strand.
CAAACAGTACCTAACAAAAAGGAACACACATAATGAAGTTCTGAAAAGAAATTGTTGATGGGGAGTGAAAAAAGTTGCAAAAGTACCTACCAACAAACTCCACCCCCTTCTACGTAGATGGTATAATGAACCGTTGTGTAATAATTTACCGTTGAGTAATGATTTACCGTAGTAATAATTTACCCATCAATAATACTTCAACGTTTGTTCAAGTTTCACTACCTACCAACAAACTCCAAAAGAGCCATCATTTTTCAAATTAAATAATATCACAGAACAACCAACTCGACTTCATACTCCGCCAATATAATCAGGTGATCCCTACCAATGATTGGCCGTATTCACAAATTCCTATTGTGGGCGCGTCTCTGGTTACGAGATTTGGTTTGAATTGTATACAATTTCATTCACACTGGAGTCGAAAATGCCTGTCGGTGCAAACTTCGGGGCCTTACTGTGAACGAACGGCTGGACGTACGATGCTCCGGATGGGCTTAAAAAACTCGCAAGTTCAAGAACTATTTAAAACCGTAAAAATATTTACGTAAAAAAATGGTATAGGCGTTTTGAAAATTTCAACCCCTATTTTGAACCCCTTAGAGATGACTGACAGTAACGTCGAGCTTCGAGGACCAACTAGACGCCGATCGGAACCTATAACCCGAATTTCATCAATTTTTTTTCATGGTAACTAAGAAAAGTGGCCCGTACGGCGTACGGCGTACGGCGGACAGACAGAAATATTTTTATTGCAGTTTTGGATTCTACATACCTTGAAACGTAAACCATCAAATTTTGAGGGGGGGTAAGAATTTTTTTTTTCATGCTCGATTCCAATGGTTCATTATTGAAAATAATAAACCAAAAAATTGATGAAATTCGGGTTATAGGTTCCGTTCGGGGTCTAGTTGGTCCTCGAAGCTCGACGTTACTGTCAGTCATCTCTAAGGGGTTCAAAATAGGGGTTGAAATTTTCAAAACGCCTATACCTTTTTTTTACGTGAATCTTTTTACGGTTTTAAATAGTTCTTGAACTTACGAGTTTTTTAAGACCACCCGGAGCACCCAGCCGTTCGTTCACAGTAAGGCCCCGAAGTTTGCACCGACAGGCATTTTCGACTCCAGTGTGAATGAAATAATTGTATACAACAGACGAAATCTCGTCACCAGGGACGCGCCGATTTTATTGGTGGGGTACCTATGAAGTCGAGTTGGTTGTTCTGTGATATTATTTCATTTGAACAATGATGTTTTAGCAACATTTACCTCGTGAATTAGGTAGGTACCTAGTAACGAGTACGGGGTTAGGTATTAACCTACGGAGGGTGTGCGATCCGGCTGGATTTTGTTGATAGGTACTTTTGCAACTTGTTTAAATTGATCTTGAACTAAAGAATTTTTTGAGACCCCCCGGAGCATTGTACGACCAGCCGTTCGTTTGCACCGAAAAGCTTCGTCAACATGATCAGGCCCTGATATCATCGCTAGGGAGCACCTGATTATAATCAAGGATGGCTGTATGAAGTCGAGCTGGTTGTTCTGCGATATTATTTCATTTGATAAGTGATGGACTATTGGATTTTGTTGATAGGTACTTTTGCCACTTGAACGAACGTTGAATTATTATTGGGTAAATTATTACACAACGGTTTATTATACTATCTACGCAGAAGGGGCATCTATACAGGTAAATTATTACACAACGGTTTATCATTCACCTTATGCTTCATGAATAACTACAAATAATTAATTAATGATTGAATAATTGAATCCCGCTCATTTAAGGCTAAATGTAACGACAAGTTAGTGAGATTCTCAGATAAGAGATGGCAGCACTATCGGGGGCAAATTTCCTTGACTCCTCACAGGAGAACGAATCAAGATATTTTGAATCTGAAAACGGATTTGATAATATATCAACCCATAGTTTGGACGAAATCGGTTTAAAAAATTTGCACAATTATTTTGCGCACTGTTCAAAATTTTTTTGATTAAATTGAGACTTTTTCAAAAATGTCGCCTTATACAGCAGTGTGCCCATGCATACAGTGTACAAATCCGTTTTCAGAATTGAGATTGGTCAAAAATTACGATCGTAATCCTTAAGATTGGTGAAACAATAGTAGGGCTGAAGGGGTGGAGGAGTGCGCTCGATCGAGGGGGGCAGTTTGGTGAGGTGGTGCCGGCCGCCTGGACCCCTCGTATGAACGTTCTCCGAATTCTCCTACTCAAGGTCGGCATCAAAATCGAGTCTTCCTGATGTTGGTTGGAAAAGAAGTTTTGTCTGTGAACAGGATTGGGTCAAGCCTTGTCTCACGTTTGTGGACTACGAGAAAAGGGGGGCCTAAGTTGGGGGTAGTAGATTTCGTTTTTTTCTTGTAGGGGATGTGACTGATACGCAAAATCCATGTTTTTGACAACGGTGGCCCCCAAAACTTTGGTCAAAATGCGAGAAACCTCAAAATTTTCGCACTTTTTTTGTTTTTCCCCCATTTTGGCCATGATAGACCGCGTTTTTGACAAAAAGTGTACATTTTGAAACTGAATTAGATTTGCTAGAATACTAGAATAGGCTCGGTAGACTCAATAGTTTCGGAGATACAGCTAAAATACCATACCTACCACCACTCTCAAAACCGCGTTGTGAAATCCAATTTTTTTTCTCGTATTTTTCGCTATATCTCCAAAACGTATTGTCACATCCGGAATTTAGTAGTGAAGTATTTCAAAACTCAAATAATTTTAGATTGTATTGCAAGCTGTGTCCCTAAATACTTACATACAGACTACATACACACTTTCAAAATAATTTTGTTACTTTTGCGCACTGCAACAATTTTGTAGTTCACAAAGATTGGCAGTTACCTACAACAGCGTGCCTACATGCATATAGATGTTTCAAAAAATACAAGTCGATAATGAATCTAGTCTTGAAAAATTAAACTGGGTATTTCAAATCTGAGCAGTATCGAAATTAGGGGACATATAGGTACAGATCATCAAACACTTGAAACATTTCTGCTGTTGAATATACTATATTTGCTTTCAAAATAAAGTATTATACTTTGAGGAATTTTCATCCCAAGTCCTGGGTAGGCTCCCGTATTTCCAGCGAACGTGGTATCCTTGGATCAATAATTTCTGGGAGCAGAACATTTTCATAACAATATTTCAACTTTGTTATCATTTTGTCCTCCCAGAATGAGCGATCCCTTTGTATTATCTCGTAGTGTAGATCGCTGCAAAGTACTTGTCACATGGGTTTATTATTCTTGCGGACATATAGAACTGTACTCCATCAATATCAAAATGTCAAACAATTTTTTCACCATTTATGTATAAACAATGTGCCATTAATTCGTTTTTCCCGTGTTTTTTCCGATACTTTTAGGTTACAAACATCCCTAATATAGATACCATCTTTGGACCAACCCCCACCTACCCTCCAAATTTGAATCACATTCGACCATTTTTACGGTAATTATGGGCGTTACTACCCGTTCAACGGTTTTCACTTCAAAACTCCTAAAAAACGCCTCATTTTTGCCAGTTTTTTGTCCATAAAATCCAAACCGTTGGTCCGATCGAGCTGAAAAGCTTGCGGGCACCATGTCTGCCCTAGATGAGTATTTGGTGCAAATTTCGACTCAATTGGACCAATTTTGAGGCAGTTATGCGTGACACGGCGGACGGCGACGGACATTGCATTTTTTGAATCTAGACACCTTGAAACGTGTAAGAAAAAATTTTGAGGGGGTGTTCCAAAAAATTCTTGCTGAACGACTACATAGGTGTATTATTCACAGAATAATAAACCAAAACGATTTATTCATCTTCTAATAGACAATCACACTCTAGGATACCGCACCAAGCCAGTTTCCGAAAATACCAATTTTGGGAAAAAGTGTCTAAAAATGTGAAATTTGAGCCTATTTTGAAAAATATGTGTTTTTAGGAATCACGTATCAAAATTTTAGGGACGTATCGACAAATTTGGGAAAAATCGAAATAAGACTTATTTTTGGCGATTTTAGCTAAATGGCTGAAGCGATTTTGACGTACTAATTATTCTAGCATAATTATAGTGAAAATAGTTTTCGAGAAGCGAAAAATCTGAAAAAGGTCCGAAAATTTCGCAGTTTTTTGGCTCTCAAAAGTTTAGCACAAGCCAGAGTCCTTCGCAAACTCACATTACTCGTATTATGCCCAAATTCGATTAAAATCATTTCCAGCTAGTGCACATTTATTAGGCAGCAAGCACAAGTCCAATTTGACTTGGCTATGACCCAATCCTGCTCACAGACAAAACTTCTTTTCCAACCAACATCAGGAAGACTCGATTCCGAGAATGTTCATGCGAGGGGTCCAAGCGGCCGAGGGGGCGGGCCCCACCTCACTAAAATGCCCCCCTCTCGCGCGCGCACTCCTCCACCCCTTCAGCCCTACTATTGTTTCACCAATCTTAAGGATTACGATCGCAATTTTTGACCGATCGAAATTCTGAAAACGGATTTGTACACTGTATGCATGGGCACACTGCTGTATAAGGCCACATTTTTGAAAAAGTTTCAATTTAATCAAAAATTTTTTTGAACAGTGCGCAAAAAAATTGTGCAAATTTTTTAAACCAATTTCGTCCAAACTATGGGTTGATATCTTATCAAATCCGTTTTCAGATTCAAAATATCTTGATTCGTTCTCCTGTGAGGAGTCAAGGAAATTTCCTTCATTTTGGTGCTGCCACGTGGTGGCAGGTTTTGCAACTAAAAGCGTTACATTTAGCCTTAAGTACCTACTTTAATTCCAGGGCTAGCTGCCGGCTCCAGTACTCGATTTAGGGCTTTGCTGAGGGAGGGGGAGGGGGGGGGGTTTACGTTTCTAAATTGATCTCAAACTAAAGAATTTTTTGAGACAACCCGAAGCACTGTACGACCAGCTGTTCGTTTGCACCGAAAAGCTTCGTCAACATGATCGTGAATGAAACGGTATACATCCGGCCCGGATATCACTGCTAGGGAACAACTGATGATGATAACTCGAGGTTGCATAAAATCGAGTTGTTCTGTCATATCATTTCATTTGAAAAATGGATGTCATTTCGGATTTCGTTTATAGTTTTCTACTTTTGCAACTTGAACAAGTAACGCTATGCTTCATGAATAACAACAAATAATATTAATGATTGAAAACCTGCGCATTTTTATGAAACTGTAATTCCCGGGCCGGCTGCCGGCTCCAGTACTCGATTTAGGGCTTTCCTGGAGGGAGCTCGAAGGTACTGACCACAGAAAACCGTAATCTACGCAGAAGGGACATCTTTACAGATAAAAAATAAACCGTTGTGTAATAATTCGCAGCGTTTGTATTCCATTTTCGGATTCTACAAACCTTGAAACGGAGACCATCAAATTTTGAGGGGGGGGGGGGGGGTGAATTTTATTTTTTATTTTTTTATTCATGCTCGATTCCGAAGCATCATTATTGAAAATAGTAAACCAATAAGCAAGCGAGTACGACAGTTAGGTGCAGATGAATTTCGGCGGAATTCGCAGACAATAATCTGCTTCATCAAACCTCAAAATAATCCTCCTGCAACAATAATATAATAATCTTCTCGCTTGCTCATGTTCAGATCAAGTATATCGGACAAAAATCTTCTTCTGTTTAGATACCTTGATTCCTTCGGTCACTTGTGATCAATAATTATTAAATTATCAACAACTAGGCCTATTCAAGCCCGTTATCTACAGCAGTGATTGATACACTCCACTATTCTACGTTTTCCTAACAAGATTGAAGTTTTAATGTTTTCTTTGAGCTACAGCTGGCATACAGAGTCCAGACGACAAATCCACGTCTAAGGTTGATCGAGTCGCCCATATTATACACCCGTGTAATATTAAAAAATCGCTTTTGAAATGAAAAAAAAAACAACTCAATATTATTATCAAATTTGCATTAGGTAGATTGTGATGAAATAGCGAAAAGGGCGGTTGAAATGCGCCATTTGCGTTGGAAGCCTTCCTTTAGTGAATTAGGTAGTGCATAAACCCGTTCAGGACTTTTATCTCTAGGCACTTCCTACTAATATCACTATAACACTAGAAGGCCCTAACTACGAAGACCTTACCTATTATTATTGCAACACACCGTCCCAAATAAGGTTAATACCCTACCCAGTACCAACACAGTAACTGCGACCAATCAGCTAGTTTGGCTTGCTACCAGAACCTGTTTTGATAGCTCTGACATGAGTCAGTAGTACGTCGAGCAAATATAGAAAAAAACAACTCGGAATGAGCGTCAAAGTGGGCGCATGGTCAATGGTCACCTACAACAGCTTTGGCTCCCAACCGTACGAACTCGGGCCAACTGCAAAACGGGTTTCGAAAACAACCAAAATATCGCACGATTATTCCATGCCAGCTCTTGTGAAATGTAACTGAACTCCAAAAAAAAAAAAATACAATTGTGGATTTTTAAATTGTTTTTTGTGGCAATAAACATCTACAGTGAAATCCCTCTACAGTGGACACCCACGGGACCAAAATAAGTTTCCACTATAGATATTTTCTTGGTCAGACGCGTGTCCACTGTACAGGGGTACCAAGAAACTCCAACGTGTTTTTTAAAATATTGTTTTCTGATTTAGTGTGTGCACGCCAAAAATTCGTACAATTTGTCAAAAATAGGTAAATACACACTTTACTATATGTATAAAAATTCCGCAACAATTAGGGTATTGTTAGGTAAGAAATACAAGAATAAACGGATAAATTCACGAAAAAATAAAATTTTATAATTCTGATTCTGGAAAAAATTGGGGAATCGAAGACAGTTTTTCATTTTTGATTCGGTCATTTCCCGTTCGTGATGCACTGACACTTCTAAAGAGTGAAAACATGCGAATGGCGACGGAAAGAACGTACGTCCATAAGTAGGTACTTTCCGTACAACAAGAGAGTGTCAGTGGGTCAGAGTTAAATGAATCCGGATGATGGCCGATGTGAACAAACAAAAATGAATTCGAACGATGGACTCGTTAACAAACAGAAAACGAAATCTGTCAGATCAAACACAGCTGGCAGATATAAGAAAAATCTAAACTTTTCTACACGTCTAAACGGGTCCACTGCGAGGGGTTCAGAATGACGAAATGAGTGTCCACGTCCACTATAGAGGGTGTCCACTATACCGGGGTTCAAATACATTGAATCTCCTATAACTTGAATCACTTGCGGCGGAGTAGTGGAAATCCATAGCAAAAAACTACAGGATAAAAATAGAAATAGTCTATTTCTACGTAAACTAACAAACTGTAGACCGGTTTCGGTTGTTAAACCATCATCAGTACACAATAGAATTCTCTTGTGTACAGTTCTTTTGTGTAAAGTGCACAGGTCTACAGTTTGTTAGTTTACGTGGAAATAGAATATTCTATTTTTAGCATGAATATGCTTTAGCCGTGACCTAACTAGCCAAAAAAGCAATTTCGTAACGAAATTTCGTAACGAAATCTGGGACGACAACATTTGTAATGATTTTCACGTACAACCGATTCGTTGCTACGGAACTTTAACTTCGCCAGTTATCATCGTACAAAAATCGTTCACCACTCGTTGGATAGCTCTCGATTTACCTAACCATATTACGTTAACCACTGCGGAGTGCGTGGCCGACAAGCTGTGGTATGAGCGTGATTGTTTAAATAATTGTTTACACACAGGTGATCATTCTCACTAACGAGGTACGTGGTACGTGGTGTGGGTGCGGGAGGGGGCGCAAAGACATAAAATGTGGGACGACAACATGGATAGGTACCGATGATTTGTTGAATAATTACTGGATGAAGTATTGAAAACAAATGTGCAGCCTCACATAATGATACCCACATTTTGGGTCAGAGAAACAGCGAGGAGCACATCATGAGGCTAAAGCATATTCATGTTTTGTAATTTTAGCCAAGGGCTCTAAGTAGTACTCAGGCGAGGCGCGCAGCGCCGAGTTTATCCTGTAGTTTTTTGAATCTCCTGTCTCTACGCCGGGACCATGGCCGTACTGTCCACAAAGAGGGGTGTCCACTATAAAGGGGTATCCACTTAAGAGGAGTTTCACTGTATCCATCTGTCTATACAACGAAAACAGATAATACCTAACAGAAACAGCACACTAAAAACAGAAGTAGACCGGAGTGAACTGCTTTACTATTTGACGTTGAAAAAATGCGAAAGAACACATCAGTGACCAGAATACCAGCGACTCGAACGAAAAGTTGAGGTAGGAAAATGAATGATGGAGGCCGAAAACTGGTGATTTCAGGGTGGAGACGAAATAAAGTTTTGAATGAACAGATGTGAGGGGAACCCAACTATTCTACCTGTGAGAAAACCCTTCTTTGTGGGGGCCACAATAAAAAAACGGTCAACTGACAGTTGGATGATCAGTCAACAGCCAAACGAAGATCAGTGACATGGAATAATATTACTGTTCCAGCTCCGTGAATAGAACATGTAATAGTTCACTGCGAGAACTGAAGTGGTGGGGATGAGTTCGTGAATTTTTCAGTTAATGAACTGAACCGCTGGAACGCCTGGAAACTAGAAACCTTCCTAATAAAAGTCTGTAACAAAACGCTAGCAAAACGCTGCTGATTTATTATGGGCGTAATCGATCTGGGGAAATGTCCTCAGAGGCCCGAGTTGAAAACGCAATCTAAGTGGGGCAAGAGCATGAAACTGAACTGGGGAATGGACCTCAAGAAAAGCCTGTTATTATATTATCGTTACACTCACAACACAAGAACACTGACAAGACGGTGGGTGTACAAGAAGTTTAGTTCCCATTCCGCCGCTCGCATTGTCAAGCGATCTGGATGCTCGCTAGCGCTCGCATCTCAAAAAAGATAAACAATCCCAGAAACTATCCCGTGAATGAGCAGGTTGTTTGGGACTTCTGAATAGATTAGTGGAATGCATTGTCAAGCGATCTGGATCAAGAAATACCTATGGGCTGTAGCTAACCGTTACAACTCGACCAAGGATCCTGAAAACTAGGCAGAACCCCCCAACACGACGGATCAACTCTCGTTGACAACACTTAATTATTTTAAGGTGCGTAATTTTGTTTCAATAAATGCCGTTTTTACCGCCATAAAAGTTGCCCCAGTTCAATTGCGCGTCTTCCAGATCCTTGCCCCAGTTACATGCCGAAAAGTTCCCCAGTTAGATTGCGTTTCGGCCACTTTTGCCCCAGTTGAAAACCGCCCTTTATTATTGCATTGGAAATATCTACAGAAATTTTGACTGTTCATTTATTGTTTCATTCATGTGAAATAATTGAAATAGTTATTTCTGATGGTTTCCAGCAATTTTGGCCCACGAAACACGAATAGGTACGTTCCTTTTTTTTTTTTCAAATTATCTCTAATCATTGGCAGTGCCATTTAATCGTCTAGATCCGCGTGTTGATACTTTTTCTAGTGTTATTATACAAACTGATGGTGATTTCACACGATTTCCCAGGTTTTTGACTCATAAAAAATCAATTTAGGGAGCTGGACATTTGGTAGAACGTCAATTTTCCACTCTTTGGTCAAAATCGACTTCATATTCGGTCTTCTCGTCCCCAAAAACATGGAAAACGATACCTCAAAAGCTCATGTTACTAAAACACAAAAAGCACCTATTTTTATACACATTTTCACTTATAAAACCCCTGGGTATATTCTGATCGGGACACAACCAGGGCCCAAATGTGTGTGAAAGAACGAAATTTTTAGACCAAAAATGAAGCCGGCATGATGCGTGATGCGGCGGACGGCGGACGGACATTGCATTTTTGGAATCTACGCACCTTGAAACGTAAAAGAAAAAAGTTTGAGGGGGCGTTAAAAAAATGTTTTGCTGAGCGGATACATAGGTGTATTATTCACAGAATAATAAACCAATAGTAATTTTTATTCGCGTGAGAAGACCAGATACATGAAAAATTTGGGGGATTATACACATCAGCGAGGTTATCTTCGAGTTTTCAGTTCACAACCCTGCCCTCCGTTTGGAGCAAGAAGTTCATGTACCAGTTCAAGAACTCGGGGCGGATAAAACAGTACGTGAACTGAACCTCGCTGGAACGCTTCACATCCCGCTAAGACCTGCGCAGAGCGATCGCGCCGAATTAGTTCATGAACTCAAGCGCGCTGGAACGAACCTGTTATTACCTCTCTACATTGAATATTAAAATATATATATTACCTACACAAAAATAGATTATGTATACTTAAAAACAGATGATGGTAAGCTAAGCGCGTAATGAGAACGAAAGAATGTTTTGATTGAACGGAGTGGCGCCGGTGGGTAGCTGAAAACCAGTAACGGGCCTACCTGACAGAGACAGGGAGCATGAAAGGGCGTGAGAAACGTAAGTCTTTATGGGAAAGACATAAAAGTCATGGACACTTACAGTAGAGAACTGAGGAAGGCAAGTTGTAACACGAAGATTGATACCTATGTGGTTAGGAATAATATTAACATATTCATGTTAAATTGAACCTACTGAAAATATATCTATGAAATGTTTGGTATAATCGACTTCAAGAGTGTAAGTATTCAGTGAGAAACTGGATAATGTTGCCATTCAAACTGGCAGTAAACTTTCTTTATGGGAAGGCAGTGAAACCAACTGTCAGCGAACTATTATTAATGGCTGTGAACTGAAGAAGCGGATGAGTTGTAGGTAAATGCCAACCTAACAAGTAATACTGCTGTAAAGCAAGTAAGATTATCGACGACAAATATATTCTTACAACCGAACTTGTACAGTGAACCCCAAAATTGGACTAAAATTATATATTAGAATAGAATAGAACCGTTTCGTTCATAATAGGAGCAGGTTCACGCCTAGCTCCAATTTTGAAATTATAAATAAAATTTGGCACAATAAAAATAAAACCAATACCTAAAATAAGAGGTCAGTAAAGATAAATTAGGAATGGAAGCAGAAAACAAATTGGATGACGACAGAAAGAAGACACTGTAGGAATGAAATTGAAGGGGTATGAGGAGAAAGAAGGAAGATGTATACTTAAATCACTGTTTTCTGTGGCCAATACCTCCCCCCGAGCACCCCCCCCCCCTCCAGGAAAGCCCAAAATCGAGTACTGGAGCGTTATTCATGATGCATAACGTTTGTTCAAGTTACAAAAGTAGGCCTATCAACAAAATCCAAAATAACCAAATTTCTTCGAATGAAATAATATCAGGGAACAACCAACTCGACTTCATACAGCCATCCTTGATTAAGTATAATCAGGTGCTCGCTAGTGATGATATCAGGGCTGGATTTATACCGTTTGATTCACGATCATGTTGACGCAGCTTTTCGGCACAAACGAATGGCTGGTCGTACAATGAACCAAAATTAATGAAATTTGGTTTGCAGGCCCCATTTGGGGACTAGTTGGTCCGCGAAGCTCGGAGTTACTGTCAGTCATCTCTAAGGGGTGAAAAATAGGGGGTTGAAATTTTCAGAACGCCGTAGCTTGAAAACTTTCAATAGAAAGGTATGGTTTTTTATACGTTTTTAAATTGATCTCGAACTAGAGAACTTTTTGAGACCACCCGGAGCACGACAAGCCGTTCGTTTGCACCGAAAAGTTTCGTCAACATGATCGTGAATGAAACGGTAGATATAAATCCGGCCCAGATATCATTACAAGGAACAACTGATTATAATCAAGGATGGCTGTATGAATTCGAGTTGTTTGTTCTGTGATATTATTCCATTTGAAGAAATTAGGTTATTTTGTATTTTTTTTATAGGTAGGTACTACTTTCGTAACTTGAACAAACGTTATGCTTCATGACTAACAACAAAATTTGTTGTTCAAGGATTCTATCATTAATTATTTAATAATTAATGATAGAATCCTTGAATCCACCGCATATTTATGAAATAATGTAATTACCCGGCAGGTTCCAGTACTCGATTTAGGGCTTTCCTGGGGGGGAGTACGAGGGTCGGTACTGACCACAAAAAACAGTGACATATTTATGCAGAAGAGGCATACAGGTTAATAATAAACCGTTGTGTAATAATTTGCAGCGTTTTTATTCGATTTTCGGATTATACGTACTTTGAAACGGAAACCATCAAATTTGGGGGGGGTTTCATGCTCGATTCCAAAGGTTCATTATTGTCAATAATGATTCAAAAGACGGATGTTGGCTGATAACGATATCATTTCAATGTAGATTTGTAGGTGGATTTGTAGGCTAAATACAATACTAAATTCATCATTATTACCATTATTTATGGTGCCAGATGAAGATAACTAAATCATAGAATCGCATATTGTTTCAATAACCCCATCGAGAACACTTGCCAAGTTCTGTGAGGAGGACTTTTTGACAACTTATCAGTTAACTGAACATCCTCAGACATTTGCCTAATTAGTCAAAAAACTAACAAAGCAATACTGTCACATAGATAAGTTATAACGTGAGCATTGAGCCAGTTCTAATCGACCACTCACCGACCTGGAATAATTTTCCGAACTATAAATGCCTAATTAAATTTATGGTTTAATTTGCGATTCTCTATCCAATGATTTTTTTTTATATCAGTGATTACTGCTATGATGAAATACTATGTAATCTGTAATGAAGGAGACGCCACATCGTAAAAGAACGTCCTTCGATGAATTCCCTTGTCGCTGAATGATATAACTACGAGGATCAAAGAAATGCCAACACAAGAAAATACCACTGAGCGAATGAATGCGCAGAGGTAGCATTCACGTGACAGGAAACGGGAAAACTGATTTATTACAACCAGAAAATAGACTCAGTGGTCTGTTTGGGGGTAGCTATTCGTGACTTGGCACAAAGTAGTACTTTCTTCTCTTTGAAAAAAAAAATTAGACATACATCACTCTTATAGTAGAGCTTTGAAATTTCCAAACTGTTCAAATTTGAATACCTCCGTATAGTTTTGAATATCAATTGAAGCACAACTTCCGTTTTGCATAGGACACGTGTACTTACAATATAACACCGAACTGGAATGGATTTTTGCAGTGAAATAGGTATAACATCACAGCAGTATGTATAGCATTTCCAAGTCAAATTCAACCTTTTCCAAACCAAATTCAACCTTTTCCTAACCAAATTCAACCTTTTCCAAACCAAATTCAACTTTTTCCAAACCAAATTCAACCTTTTCCAAGTCAAATTCAACTTTTTCCATTTCAAATTCAACTTTTACCATTTCAAAAAAATAAGAAGTTGAATAAACTGAATTTGTGAACCCCATTACTAACTTTTTGTTGCATTATTTAAGGCTTAAATTGAATTTCGTATGACATCAGATAGCGACTGCAAACTCCCTCGCTATTTCGTATGACATCAGATGATGTGCGTTCTATTAAACAGAAGGTTTGATGGGCAACGAAATAGGCATTAAAGGAGTAAACACGAAGAAGTTGCAAACGCCTGCACCTGCACTGAACCACTATAGCGTTGTTTAATTTCCTTAAGTAATGCAACAAATAGTTAGTAATGGCGTTTACAATAAATCAGTTTATTAAAATTATATTTTTTGCTGAATTTAAACGGGAAAAGTTGAATTTGGCTTGGAAAAAGTTGAATTTGACTTGGTAAAATTGAATCTGGTTTGGAAAAGGTTGAATTTGACTTGGAAATGATATAGTTGCTGATTTGTACAAAGATGTTTGTTTTCGCACCTTGGAATTTCTGATTTGTCAGAGTACTCGTATTATCAGCGAAGAAGGAAGTGCACAACCATTAACGTTTTAATTGAGGGAAAAAGTCGAATAGCTCCGTTGCATCCACCTTGAAGATACTGGTGGCCTACGTGACTCTCACCAAGGTTCAAATGGGCGAAATAGCTTGCCCGAATTTGAACAAATCCCCGGAGGATTTGAGGTCATTGTCCGCTCAAACAGAATTAAATGCGACAACGAGTTATATTCATACGTCATCAAACAACAAAAATCCTGCTTAATCGTCGGTAATTAAATATTTTTCCTTTACACTGTACCTAGGTACTCGGGTTTTGTTTATCACCTCATTTCTATTCATATCGCTGACTGAATAAGAGAATTTCTCGAATTTCAGTATTAAGATATGGTTAACTTTCATATTTCATTTCGTTTCATTTCTTTGTTTCCAATATAAATTGAAATTATTCTACTCTTCTTTTTACGATATCATAACATAAGAACATAACTATCATATTAATTAGTGGAAAGTAATCCTCCACGTGGGCACCAACCCGTTGGAGGATGAGTGTCTTACAGATCAAATAAAAAACAAAAATACCCGATCATAATTGTACTTATAATCCAAACAAATTTATGGGGAGATATACATCGGAGGGGCCGCACCATGAACAATTCATTTTAGTCGCTTCATAAAAAATATTGGTGTACTTAAAATGAATAATAAAGAAAAAATATTGGGAGAGAAATTTTTCATCAAAATCTATCACTGCTAGGGAGGTGTGATGTACTACTATATAATTATAATGGTGTAGCTAAAACGTTTGAAGTCCTCGTTTCGAATAACTTTTTTCTTTATGGCAGTGACAGAAGCAAAATGACACAGTTAAGGGTAAATATTTAACAGGTAAATAATTATGCTAGGAGCGGTCAAAAGTATTTTCGAATCTCCTGTCTTGTCTGTAGCACGACAGAATGTTAGACAGTAAGTATATAGCATTTCCAAGTCAAATTCAACCTTTTCCAAACCAAATTCAACTTTTTCGAAGTCAAATTCAACTTATTCCATTTCAGATTCAACTTTTTCCATATCGAATTCAACCTTCCCCTACTTCAGCAAAAAATATCAATTTTAATAAACTGAATTTGTGAACCCCATTACTAACTTTTTGTTGCATTATTTAAGGCTTAAACTGAATTTCGTATGACATTAGATAGCGACTGCAAACTCCCTCGCTATTTCGTATGACATCAGACGAGGTGCGTTCGATTAATCGGAAGGTTTGATGGGCAACGAAATAGGCATTAAAGAAGTAATTTTCTTTGTACAGCACGAAGAATTTGCAAACACCGAAGTCATGTTCCTTACGTCAGTTGAAGGTTCACAAAATTTTATATAAATGTAATGAAAAAATAAAAAGAAAAAACACGCATACCTCGTACCTGCAATGAACCACTATAGCGTTGTTTAATTTAAGCCTTAAATAATACAACAAATTGTTAGTAATGGGGTTCAAAATTCAGTTTATTAAAATTTATGTTTTGCTGAAGTCGGGTTGAATCTGAAATGGAAAAAGTTGAACATCAAATGGAAGAAGTTGAATTTTACTTGGAAAACGTTGAATCTGAAATGGAAAAAGTTGAATTTTGTTTGGTTAACGTTGAATTTGGTTTGGAAATGGTTGAATTTGACTTGGAAATTCTATATGATATATATATAACCTACTCCTCCGCATAATTCAAACTTTCAGAATGAAAACTTAAAATTTCATATCTGGAAATGCCTTCAAGCCAAAAATAATATATGAATAAAATTTACATTTCGCCCAAAAGGACGTAGGTACCTCAAAAATGGCTTGAAACAGCTAACGGTGTATATTGGAATGATGGTCAGGGATAGGTACCACAAATTGTCCTTGATAGCCAATTTATAGAGTCGATTCACGCAAAGGCGGTGTAGCACCCAACAAAATCGTCTAAAAACTAACGAAAACGCCCACCCGTACCCAATACGTCCGGTAGGTTAGTCGGTAATATTAGAATTTTTAGTTTAGTAAATTAGTGCTATCGTAGTTTACATCTGAAACCATCGTCAATCATCATTCCTATAGCACACTGCTGCACATTACTATTTCAGGCTGTTGAACTCTGAATGCAATTCGACTTCCACCGGGAAACTAAATCTAAAATTCACGTTGGTAATGAGACCGTCGAGTATTTAGCAATTCTAAAACCGCGCTAAAAATTACGGAAACGCTAGACAACAAAAAACCTTGAACCAAAGCGCACAAACGTGACTTGCGGGAACACGTTTTCGAGCTGGCGCCATCGTTATTTCTTTTCATTTTTTATTTTTAGAACGCGACGGATAACAGCGAATGAAAATCGGAAGAAGTCGCCCGAAAATTCATTGGACACGTAAAACAGTTTTAACATTATTTTCAAAGTGAGACGTTCTATTTTCGAGGTTCTTCGCAAGTTGGAAGTTACCACCAAGTAGGTATGCTCTCGAATTCTTCCCGAAAACCTCTGGTGATAGACGGAGCTTGAATTTGAGGTGAATTCGCGAAGGAAATGCTTAATATAATCCTAATCAGTTTCTAATTAAAGTTATTTAATAATATCATTAAACTGAACAATTATGTTTAAAGTGAAAATAACTACGTTAGGTGAAACAGCGAACTTCAACCGACATTCAGAAGGTATGACACTAAGCAGTTATAATTCTTCTGTCAGCAAGACGAAATTTTAAGCCGGTTAACCTCATTTCCACTTAATGTAATCACACTACTACTCGTCATCAAATGGGCATGAACATTTCAAAAAAATATCAACACATAAAAGGTACTTACGTTTTTATCTATTCCTTCCGTAATTTCTTCGGTAACACACGAACTTCACTATTTCGAACTAACTTTATTAGGGACTTTCGTTTCGATTGACACTTCTCGTAAATTTGTTACTAAGAGTTTGTTTAGTGACTAAATTATTCTACGTTAATTCATGGGTTAGTGTTGGAAAGTTAGTTTAACACGTTCACGCCCTCCGGGGGTCGCTTCTTCGACACGACTGAGCTGATGCCGGGCGCGAGTGCCGGGTCTAGAACCGACCCCCCACCGACGTCGTCCCCTCCTACGAAGATGCAGCTCCCCGGGGTCCATCCTGGTCGGATCCGACGTACACGTCCCCAGAGGATCGTGATAGATAAGGGCTTATCATCGATTTCGAGGTGATACCCGCATGGTAAACATCCCGTGGAGTGCCTAACTAATGCATGCACTACAGTGGAGGTACACCCATTATTAGCAGAGCCCTTAAAACATGGCAAAATGGCACTTATTTTGGCCAAAAATGGCATTTATTTTTCTGGCTTCCTTTTCCCCATCCCTGATTTTATGGGAAAATAGAATATTTCCGTTCGAATATCATTATATTTATTGTACTGACAAAAACTATGTACAAAATAATATTAAAAACCAGCATAAAAAAATTACAAATGAATTAAGTTGTATCGGGGTCACAACTGTTGTAAAATAATTTCAGGTGGGCTGTGATACTGTCCATACAAAAACCAAGGCGTCGGTCGATCAAAATATATTTCAATTTGGAGAAGGTGCGTTCCACGTCTGCTGATGTTGCCGGTGTGAATTTCATTGAGAGGACGTCGGCAGCTTCCCAGTCTTCCTTGAGGGTAGCTTCTTCCCCTGACAGATTGGCAGCTATAATACTCTTCACTTCTTCAGCTTTGAATGAAGGACGTGGTGTAGGGAAGGGATATATGTACAGGAACAGTCGATAACAAGCCTGTTAGCTTTTCCCCAATAATGGCTTTAATCCCTTGACAAGTGACTATGGGATTCGGGAAGTCCTACCTGAAGCCTTTTCTTGGAACTTCTTCATTATCTGGTATACACCAAAAAAAATTCTCAAATTTTGATTAAATTATTTAATAACGTTTCTCAACAACAAAACAACTATTGCATACTTGTACCATCTATTCAGAAGTCCCAAACAACCTGCTCATTCACGGGATAGTTTCTGGGATTGTTTATCTTTTTTGAGATGCGAGCGCTAGCGAGCATCCAGATCGCTTGACAATGCGAGCGGCGGAATGGGAACTAAACTTCTTGTACACCCACCGTCTTGTCTGACTGAACAATCGATGTATTTGAGATAATGGTAATTGTTGTTGAGAAACGTTATTAAATAAATTAATCAAAATTTGAGAATTTTTTTTGGTGTATACCAGATAATGAAGAAGTACCCTTTTCTTTTCTACCTGGAATCGGTCACAGACTAGGATTTTTGTCATCAACGGTCATCGGGGGGGGGGGGGGGGGGGGGGGGGTTTACCTCGTTTTTTCTGCAAACACAACTAGAATTCAAACTTTCTTTCCAAGATAGTTTTTTGTTTTTGGCGGGAAGGGGGGGGGGGGATAATAATATTAGAAAAAATTAGGCAAAAACGGCAGAAAAGCAGCATTTTCCACGAAAATTGGCAAAGGCGTCATTTTACCTCAAAACGGCCAAAAAATGGCATTTTAGGATGGCGCCATGGCAAATGGCATTTGAAGGGCTCTGATTATTAGGGAAAATTAGGGGGATTATCAAATGAAAAAATCTATATCGATATATCGGATGCAAAATATCGATATCCGATATTATCGAATGAAATATCGAAAAAAATAGAAATACCAAATTAAATCATTTAAAAAATGTAAGCCACACATTGTTGTATTAAAATTAGGTTGAAATTTTGTAAGCAGACTTACTGGTGAGACAATGAATAAACTTCTGTTCCTTCGTTCACTGGGAGAAGAATTCTTTTTTAACTTTTATACAATTAATTCCTTCTTTTTGAAGTTATTTGTGGGCTTTGTTCAAATTGTATTCAATTTGTTTTGTACCTATATACATAATATGAAATAAAATAATTTTCGAATTTTGTTCAAATCGTGGTAGGTAGGTATTCAATTTGTTTTTTACCTACCTAGTATATACAATCATATGAAAATAAAGCAGTTTTGAAGTTTTGTTCAAATAATATTCAGTTTGTTTTTACCTACCTACTTGTTGTGAAAATGAAATATCTTCACATTTGGGTTCATTCCTTACGTCTTCGAAAGTTTAAAACCAAATTTGAGGATTTTTCTCGTTATTAAAAAAACCGATAATATCGGAGGTAAATATCGATATTCCGATATTATCGAAGTGAAAATATCGGATATCGGAAGGAAAATATCGATGTTTCGATAATATCAGTATCCCATCCCTAACCCTTATGGTACCCTACCAATCTACCATATATCAGAGTAGCTGATATTGTCATCATAACAAGCCCCAAGCATATTGTGAATAAATCGATTAATTGATCTAAGAATAGGCTGCTACCTACCTATTTGTAGAAAGAAATCAAGTGGGTATAAGAGTTTAAGTTTTGTAAATTTACAACCAACCCTTTGTTTTATTGTTTTGCTTTGTCAGAAGAATCAAAGACACCTACTTCCATATCTAGGTAGGCTGCTAATGATGATTAATTTGATAAAGGTACATGTAGTTCCTAATAATGTGAAAGGCATTATCAGTCCAGCGACTAATCAAGAAAAAACGCCGCAAAATCCTTGTCACATGGGTTCATTACCCTACTAGACAATGTGTAATAATATTAAAATAGTTTTTTTATGGTTTTCACAAATTTTGGCCCCTAAAACGAGAATAAGCTCCAATTTTGGTTTATTGTTTTCAATAATGAACCATTGGAATCGAGCTTGAAAAAAAATTAACCACCCTCAAAATTTAATTGTTTCCTTTTCTAGGTATGTTAAATCCGAAAATGGAATTTAAAAAAATTCTGTCCGTACGCCGTACCTATTTCGTACATTTCTTAGTTACGATGAACCAAAATTAATGAAATTCGGTTTATAGGTCCCGTTTGGGGTCTGGTTGGTCCGCGAAACTCGGCGTTACTTTCAGTCACCTCGAAGGCGTGAAAAATAGGGGGTAGAAATTTTCAGAACGCCGTTGCTCGAAAACTTTAAATAGAAGGGTATGGTTTTTTAACGTTTTTAAATTGACTTTGAACTAAAGCATTTTTTGAGACCACCCGGAGCATTGTACGACCAGCCGTTCGTTTGCACCGAAAAGCTTCGTCAACATGATCAAACAATGGTGGTCTCAAACAATTATTTAGTTTGACATCAATTTAAAAACTTATAAAAAACCATAACCTTCTATTGAAAGTTTTCGAGCTACAGCGTTCTGAAAATTTTCACCCACTGGTACCTACAAACCAAATTTCATTAATTTTGGTTCATGCTATCTAAGAATAGTGCGAAGTACTGTGTACGGCGGACGGACAGAAATTTTTTCACTTCATTTTCGGATTCTACGTACCTTGAAACGGAAACATAAAATTTCGAGGATTGCGAAGTTTCGATATTGAAAATAGTAAACCAAAATAGGCGGTTGAATATTGTTGTTAGTGACTTTACCTTGGCGTGAAAATTCGCCCCGGTCATGCTGCATGACTGGAATATCATTATTAGGATTTCATACACAACTTTCCACTGCTATTTTACATCCACAACCGTCTTTTTTCCAATATCTTTCAAGCTTAGAAGTTATAGAACTACATGTCAGTCAAAACCGTTTTATGTTAGAATCTTTTATGATCCAATTACGTCCAGTGATTCGCTTCGATTTGTTGACTGACTTTGAGTGTGGGAAATGACTTAAGGTTTAAGGTATTATTCGATCTACATATATAAATATAGGCAGATACGTGCACTTCACGGGGCGCCACCAAGGTTTTCTCGTCCGAGAATGATGAGCAATCCTGAACGAAACGTTTTCGTGCAGGGGTTTACAGCCCATTCCTATTCGTATTGGCTTCCCAACTTTCACCACTCACAGCTCGATAATGGACAGTCGAACTATTCAGACTGGCTATTCAGAACGAAAATGTCCTTCCAACGTTTTCACATAGCGGTAACAACAACAACAACAACAACAACAACCCTGAGTAGGTTTTATGAGTTGTGAGATACCGTTTGAAATTCGTATGTACCTAACTACTTAATAAATTTAGCGATAATGAAAAATACAAGCATTCTCCGTCTTCAACAGGAAGAACGTGGATCATGTCATCATGATCATGTTTTGTCATGATTATTAGGTTTGTTCGCAGTAACCATCTGACGGTCAGAAAGGCGTTTGACCGTTCGCAGTCACTGTCAGTTTTGGACTGTATTGTTAGCAGTGTTCTCCTGACTATCCAGAGCTAGTTGTCTGATCGTCATTCCAGTACGTGCACAGAAGATAATAACAATTTGGCACACTGAGGTTTACCCTGGATAGGAGAAAGGGGCAATGCAGACCTCCATTAGGTAACCAGCTTGTAATATAAAATTATGTCCGCCTTCAACGAGCCTACGAACCTCTAATCTGGGAAGTCCATACTCATTTGTGAGAGCCGAGTAATCAATCCCATCAACTGGCATCCTCAACTTGTAGGCAAGATATCGTAGGAATCTTCGTTGGACACTCTCCAAGCAATCCTTATGAACATCGTAGTACGGAGACCATACAGGACTGGCATACTCCACGATCGGGCGGACCAGGGATTTAGCGACGCGGGGCTTCTATCGATGTGAAATCTCGGCTACATCTCTTAAGGAAACCCAGGGCTCTCAGAGCTGACGCGACAGCCTCCACATGGTTGTTAAACGTGAGCTTCTGGTCAAGAAGAACACCAAGATCGCGCGTCAGCACCCGACTGTCAAGAGGAGCTCCTTCGACCACATACGGGTGCTCAACTAGCTCTAGCAATATGGAGAAAGAAGAGCAGGATTCAATGCCAGATGGTTAGCTGAACACCATTCCAGCGGAGTATCAAAGCAGCGCTGGAGTTGAAGACAGTCATCTGAAGAAGAAACTCGTCTGTAGATCTTGAGGTCGTCCGCAAATATGAGAACTCTAGCATTGGCTGAAGAGAGCAAGGCAGCGACACTGCTGATCAGCAAAATGGATAAGAGAGGACCCAAGTGGGAACCCTGAGGAATCCCAGAGGAAGCATAGTAGGACGAAGACAAGGCACTCCTCAATCTAACTCGCTGAATTCTGCCATCAATGTAGCTCCCAAACCAATCAAGGAGGGGGCCATGGACCCCCTGAGACGACAGCAGGGAGATGACGTGTTTGTGTGATACCCGGTCAACGGCCTTGGCGAGGAATGGGGGGGGGGGGGGGGGGGAAGAACTTATGATGAATGATGATAGTTCGAACGAATAATGAATGAACTACAGAAGATAGGGTTTGGGTAAGGAACCGCTTTGCTTTTAGGGATATGAGATCGGGTCAATCCTCACGGTTGGAGTGATCCGAGCATTCATTTGCAGGAATTCAACAACTGACAACGGAAGTATTTTCCTGACTGACGACATCCCTTTCTCACCTCTATTTCTGCATATAATGAATATTCTGTTGTATCTGTATTAAAAGAAAAAAGAAACCAGTCATGCAGCATGACTTAATGAGCGAATTTTCAAAGAAATATTCGAATTAATGGCTATGGTTTTGGATAAAGGAAAACTTCGGTCTAAAATTTGGTTTTCTATGTATATGCTCTTCGTATTTATTTTAATTTGTACGTTTTGTCCATCCTGATTCTACCGTTTGTTATGAGTAGATTCCTTGTTCCTTCTGAATGGCCTTTCCTCTTGACTACGATTTCAGGCCTGGTATCTAAAACCAGTTCAAGATTTGCTCTACTAGGTAGGTAGATCCTTCCTTCTTCATTGATATTATTTTTATCATGTTAAGTACCTACCTACCTTTGAATATCAAATATTCGTATGATACTGATAATAAATTGATAAGATACCTACCTAACCTTCTTCCTCCTACTGTTAGTACCTAAATTGAATAATTTGAAATAGATTTTTTCTTTCGTCTTCCTTCTAGTAATACGTGGGCCGGTACTTGTCTATCTATGAAGGTATCATAACAATTATATGTCAAATGGGAAATTCAAGGAGTTGTACTAATCGTTTGCCTCCCCCTTTTTTGCTTCGAACTCTCGTCTTCAATTAATACTTCTCACATTTTTCAATCTGACCACTCTAAGGGGGTGGGGGTAAGAGTTTAAAGATTATCCTAGTTTTGGGTAATTTTTGCGCACTTTAAATGCTCTAATTTAAGAACGGATTTAGATATCTAAAATCCGATTTCACCATCGTGTTCAGCGTGCAAAAACCTTTAAAATGAGGGGTCACTTGTTAGAAAATAACATTTTGGGGATTTTTGGGTAATTTTTGCGCACTTTAAATGCTCTAATTTGAGAACGGATCAAGATATCTAAAATCCGATTCCACCATCGTGTTCAGCGTGCAAAAACCTTTAAAATGAGGGGTCACTTGTTGGAAAATAACATTTTGGGGATTTTTGGGTAATTTTTGCGCACTTTAAATGCGCCAAAACCCTCCTTAGAGTAGGCCAATTTCGCCCATCTTCGAACTTAGCCTTTCGATTGCCAAGATAGATTTTTTGTGCAAATTTGAGCTGTTTATCTCAATTCTATCGAGAGTTATCGTCTGGAGTGACACATATATATATATATATATACATATAAAAAAGTGTTAAATTTCAGGAATCGTTTTAGAATGGTCTGAAACGGATTTCTATGAAGAAAATTTCCAAAAATTTATATTATTTAAATTTCGAAGCCATTGCAATAGCTTCATTTTCTTTGAAAATTCGCTAAAACGATAATGTTTCTTTTAAAAAAAAGATATTTTCCAATAGTTACAACGATGATTTGAGTCTTGGGGTTGTGTGTCTATCAGAAATCAGGATAGAGGTTGGAAGTTGTCGATCACACGGTTTATTAGGTATGCAATTAGGGACCGGTTTCGGGTCTTAGCCCATCATCAGCCTCTGCAAATTTACAAATAGTTTTTTGTAAGTTTGCAGTTTGTAAATGTGCAGAGCCTGATGATGGGCTGAGACCCGAAACCGGTCCCTAACTGTATACCTAATAAACCGTGTGATCGACAACCTCAATAGCTGCTTGTTTCAACCACAACGTGTGTTGATGAACTTTTTATTCCCCGCGATTTATTTATTGCAACTGAAAAATATATACATTTCATCTAGTAATATTTCATTTCATAATAAATTAATCTCAGTGTAAGGTAGGGTTTCAGCAAAACCCAGCCCATAGCGGTATCCAGTAACAATGAGTTTTATTTGCAATACAACCGTTGGCACAGAACAGTTAAATCCAGTGGTTTTTGCACTTGATACCCCCAGGGATAAGGCATTAGGTTTGTTCGCAGTGACCATCTGACGGTTATGACCGTCAGAAAGCCGTTGGGCCGTTCGTGGTGATTCTCGGACTAATTTTGGACTGTATAGTGTCCATGACCGGCTGTTAGCAGTGTTTTCCTGACTATCCAAAGCCAGTTTTCTAATCGTCATTCCGGTACACAGAAAACAGGGCGAACGAGACTCTGACCGTGCACTACCTTCTCAATTCCCAATCATTATCAAACCAGACCCAAGCGCTTATCACGATGGTATTGGTATCTTGGATGGTTTCGTAAGGTTTTCCAGGAGTCAGCTAACCGTCAGAAAAATCCATTGCGAACGACCATATTATGTAGGTACCTTCATCTGAAAATTAGTCAGCTACCCAGTAGGTCCTTCCAACTGGGAGTTGAGAAGGTGGCTTTCTTCAAAAATTCACTGAAAAGCTCACTTGAAAAGTGATCGCAAGGCCTCATTGAATTCAGTTACAGCCAACTACACAAATTATAATAACCGGTGTTACAATCATTACTTAGTTACAAAAGTGAATTATCAGCAATAAAATTGACCAAGCCACCAATTTGTACGCAATCACAATACTTGAATTTCAGATAATTCAAAAACACCGAACACATTAATTCAAGTCACAACAATAACATGGTAACTGATGAAGAGGTTTATAATCTGCTGTTGATATTGTGGTGAGGCATTTTGGTTATTAGGTTCCTGTGAATAATTAGCTGTTGCATTATCGTTGCTATGAAAGCAGCTAGGGACGTACTGAGAGCTGGTGTCCCTCTGATTTCCGGTAAAACATGGAAGAACCCACGGACCTTCAGAACTGTGTCAGATGACGCGTGAGTTCTAGAATAGAATGAGTTCTATGATAGAGAGTTCGTGAAATCTTTTCTGTACTGGTTTTGGTCGTCTGTTAGCACATGCGCGACATGAGGGAGGTAGATGTTAGTGAATACCTAAAAGTGAAATTGACATGGGGCCTTTGTGACAGAGTGACGGTGGGCCCTCGAGAGCCCCCCTTCTAGACCAGCGATATTATCACCAGTTAAGAACGGATAACGATTAGGCTTCAGCCGAAACTACCCCATATTCACCAGACAAACAAACGACTCGAGAACTGCCCACCGTCACACCTTCAAGGGGAAAACCATCAACATTAACGGGAATTTCGCAGGCCTCTTTTCCTTCCCAATGTAACGTTAGGATAGATCATCGTTACCTACTTCTTTTTACATAGGTTTGTCAGCGACAAGCACGTAATACGTCAGAAAGCTCAGCAGAAGATAGCCGAGATGAGAAGCGTCGTCATGGATTTCACGGATCACGTTGAAGAAGGGATTAAACGGAGGCAGGAGCTCCAAAAAAAGGCTGAAGAATATCTTAAAGCTTTGGAATCGTAAGAGCCAATCGTTAAATTTAGATTCCGTAACATGTTAATATGTTCAATACATCGGTCAATACAATATAAAAATCGGAATATCGGATCAATGGTCGGTGAGGTGATTGGTAAGTGATCACCACTTTGTCGTGAACAGCGGGTTTTCACAAAAGGAGGTTGAAGAGAAGGGGTCACCAGAGAGTCATGAGTTGGTCACGAAATAGGAGCAGAAGAGATGTGGAGATGAGAAGTGTAATGGATGAGGGGTTTAACTACGCCGCCCATACAGCGTAGTTTCCCCCTCTCCATCCTCTAGAAAGGATAGGGAGGCAGTGTGACAGCTGCCCCCGGAGACAATTGGTTAGATTATAACGCGTTGCCTCCGAGAGTTGATGATTCGTTTCCGCGAATCAACCGCCCCTTCAGCCGCGTGTCATAAAGATCGGGAAGAGCCAGCATCCAAGATGGACGGGATTCCCATATACCGTCACACTCCTCCCCTTAAAAACATACTTCTTTGAAGAAGAAGTATGTGAAGTTAGACACGGGACTGAAAGTAGTATGGAGTTCTGATTCAGGAAGGTTCATCTGAAAAACTCCAAAGCGATAGCTTCCATCGTAATGGTACTACTGAGAATTGTTACTGGTGGAGAACTTAGCTCCTATCAATATCACTTGGCGCACTTGGATAAAAAGGAAAGAAAAAAGTAGTTGTCAGAGGTTCTGGTTCAGGAAAGTTCATCTGAACAACCTCTAGGTGACTAACCCCCATCATAAGATGGAACAACTGGAATATAAATGAAAGTAGTTGTCAGAGGTTCTGGTTCAAGAAATTTCATCTGAACAACCTCTGGGTGATTAACCCCCATCATAAGATGGAACAACTGGGAAAACAAGGGGAAAAATTACAAAAAATAGGCGTTGAACGCCAGGCATAACAGCCTTAAGAATAATATCATGAGGTTTGATATTATTAATAGTAGTAATCATGAGGTTGATTGTAATAATAATAATCATGAGGTTGATTTGATAAAAATAGAAAATCCAATGGCCAAAGTGTATATTGATAAACAAAGGGGTATAAAAAGAGGATTCCTTCTGGAAAACCTCAGAGCTATTCCTTCTGGAAAAGCTCTCAAAAAGTGGAGGGGGTACCGAGGATAAAATCCAGCACATACCCACCAACCACGCTCTGCTACCATGTAATGGATGAGGGGTTTAACTACGCCGCCCATACAGCGTAGTTTCCCCCTCTCCATCCTCTAGAAAGGTAGGGAGGCAGTGTGACAGCTGCCCCCGGAGACAATTGGTTAGATTATAACGCGTTGCCTCCGAGAGTTGATGATTCGTTTCCGCGAATCAACCGCCCCTTCAGCCGCGTGTCAAAAAGACCGGGAAGAGCCAGCATCCAAGATGGACGGGATTCCCATATACCGTCACAGAAGTGAGAGAATGGATGTGGTAGGATGCGCTCCTATGGAGTGTTTTGACTAACTCCCCGCGGTTTTCATCAATAGCAGGAGTTAGTTGGATGGAGCGCTAGTACCCCGCGGTTATCTCCTACAGCAGGTACTTGGTGAGAAGGATGTGGACAAACACGCCGCGGATTTCGCCAACAGCAGGTGTTAGGGGAAACGAAAGTGTCCCGCGGGTTTCACCTACAGCAGACACTGGAAAGATGGAGGCTAAAACCCCGCGGTTTTCACCAACAGCAGGCGTGAGGAAGGGTAAGAGAGAGAGAGGTTCGAGGGAAAGTGGTTCGAGAGAGAAGTTGCAAGTCGGGGGTCGAGTCTTTGAATGAAGAGCTGAGCCAGAAGGGCTGTTTTTATAGGGTTCCACCCGTCCCTGGTCCACAATCGGCTGTTACAGTCGGTTGAGGCGGATGGCGGTTGGGGAAACCCCTTGTTGTTTAC
This sequence comes from Leptopterna dolabrata, assembly GCA_954871275.1. Lineage (NCBI taxonomy): Eukaryota > Metazoa > Arthropoda > Insecta > Hemiptera > Miridae > Leptopterna > Leptopterna dolabrata. The sequence continues at coordinate 38,309,308 of OX940983.1, forward strand.
CAGCTCGACGTTCTCCGCGTTTATTTGGTAAAAATCACACAATATTACAGGAGTGGATTCTGAGGGGGAATCCCGGTAGTCTGTTATAGTAGGTAGGTATGTTTATTGATAAGATAATAAACTACCTATATGGGGCCATACAACTGCATACACATATCTAAATAGTTGTTGCGACATCCTTATTTTATTAATATCAATTCCCATGATGATCAGGTATTTCAATGAACAGCCCCCCTCTCCCTCCGATCCCCGCAATTTTCACGATTCTTCATTAATGCATTGGGTATGGGTGGTAAGGTTTGTACCAATATTTCTTAATGGTGCATATGCATATCCGTTGTGGCCACCCTTTGCTTCATTATGAACAGCATCATTATGAAGATTTTCGACTCTGTTGATTCCATTCAAAATATTGATTTGCTACAAGATGACATCCATTTGACTATATTATGTTATAATCTTTGTGCTTAGAGTGTGGTGTATTCACTATTATAATCAGTTAACATAGGTAATCAAGTACTGACTTCAATAGCCAACGAATTCAAATTATTATAGAAATGAGTTTAATTCCAACATGATCAGCGGGTTTTAAATGTGGGTCGGGATGGATGGAATGGTTTCCGAGCCTCCAAGATTTTTGACAACAAAAAATATTCGCCAGACAGATACACCAAAATTCGACAGCACTTAATCGGGTAGCCAAAACTTTGTACATGGAATTTCAAAAAATTCCCTTCTTTAGCGTTTCAGAGCATTTTGAATCCACCCCTAGAGTAGGAATGTAGGTACCTATTAATAAATTATGGGTACGTTGGTATTAATGGGACGACTCCTGAGATTGGCTGCAACACAAAAAAATTCCAAACTTAGCCAAAATGTTTGTAATAGCAGATGAAAAAATGATTTCGAAGATCAGCAATTTTCGAAAACAAAATGTGCGTAAAATTTGAGTTTTTGTGGGACAGAAATCGCTAAACATAGCTGACAACCACTAAAAATGAAATCACGTGAACGTGTGGTGCAAGGCAGAAAGAGTACTTCAATCGTAAAATATTTTTTCTCCAAAACATTGGGTTGGTTTAGTTTTTGGGGTCAAAAATGGTCAAAAATTCGCTCATATGATCATGCTGTATAACGGGAACTTTACTAATTATTTCCCTCAGATTATTTCTGCCTCACAGCACATTTGTATCGCACGTTCTCCTTGGCTGGGGAAATTCTGCATGGCAGAACTAGATTTTGAATAATGAATGTGCATTCCAGTAATGTTAGGTGAACTGAAGACGATAAGACAATTCAAGCTAAGAATGTAGGTATTCGAATGCAGTCTGTCTTAATTCATACAGAAGCGGCCAGACGATCACGCAAAAACTGAATGAGGAAGACATGAAAAGCGCGGCAGCCAAAGTACAAGAAATGCGCAAGCTCGTGAACGAATTCTCTTTTCATAACCAGGAAGGCATCAAGAGGCGGAAGATGATGCAGGAGATGGCCAACGAATATCTGAAGGCTCTCGATGACTACAGACTGAGGCTGCAGACCATCGACCCGCCCAACATCAGCGACACCAGGGAATGAAGATGTCCTGCGAGCAGATATAAAGCCCGTGCGTGCAAGTCTTCACCAGACAGACGAATCAAGTTGCAACATCAAACGGAACTCTTAAAGCTCCTTTTTGAAGACCATCGTAAAAGGAAACTTGCAGAGTTCATTCCGTATGCTGCGAGCCATCTGTCTCAGCGTTCCAACTTCCTTCGACTCATCGTCCACACGTTTTCAGATCCCTTGCGCTTCCTTTCATCTCCATGACATTACAAAAGTTTGTCAGATAAATTTCATTGATTTCTTGCTTCCTAACTACCGAAGGTAGAGAAGCCTTGGATTCGTGAGTAAAAAAAAAAAGTATGTCCTCCAAAATTTGAATTTCCACTACCATTTTGCGTTTCAGACATTAGGATTTTTGGTTCCATGTCTGTCTGTCTGTGGTAATTCCTTGTAACACCCATAGCTACCCGAAATAATGGTCGAAACCGACTGAAATTTGGAGGGTAGGTGCGGGTTGGGACACGGATGGTCCCAAACAAAAATCATTTAAAAATTACTGTAGCTTTCGTCTGCGCATGCGCAAACGTGAAATACTTGAAACGCCCATAACTACCTTAAATATCGTTGAAATGAGTTCAAACTTGGAGGGTCGATCAGGAATAATACTTTAATAGTTCCAAATTATTTTCATCGGAATCGTAATGTAACTTTCGTCTGCGCAAGCGCGAACATGAAATGTTTACCATTACCTTGTAACGCTTCTAACTATACGAAAAATTGTTGTAGAGAGCTGATATTTTGAGGGTGCACGTAGGTTGCCTCGCAAATGATCTCGTTTTAAAATCATGGAAATCGTTCCGTCTGCGCATGCGCAAACGCGAAATACTTGAAACGCCCATAGCTACCCTAAATATCGTTTAAATGAGTTCAAATTCGGAGGGTCGATCAGCAATAACACTCTGATAGTTCCGTATGAATTTCATTAGAATCGTACCGTAACTTTCGTCTGCACATGCGCGAACCTGAAATGTGACCGTTTTGTTGTAACGCTTCTAACTACGCAAAAAATAGTCGAAGAGAGCTGAAATTTTGAGGGTGCATCCGAATTGTGTCACAGGTGGTTTCGTATCAAAACGAACCTACCCAACTATTCTATACGTTCATGCGATTCAAGGAAGGCAGCTATACTGCCTACTCGAGTTGGCAGACGTTTTTTATTACGGACATTTTTTTGGCTGACTTACATTATGCAACTTGGAATGGAACGTCTAGAACAGTGGTTCCCAACCTAGGGGCGATCGCCCCCAAGTGGGCGATTTGGGTTATCAGGGGGGCGATAAATAAGTGGGGGGCGATTAGGGGGCGATGAGTATTCAAGGGGGGAAAAATTAAAATAGTGCTGTACAGTAGAAGTTGTCGGGTAGCACGAGTCACTGGCTGGTCTCAGCCGGCGAGTTCACTCCACTCTCCACAGAATTATTTCATCATTCATCACCAAGTTAGATATTCATAAGGTAAATATTGGCCGTAGAGAGCTGATTCAGTTTCCGACCCTTAAAAAGTGTTCAGTGTCAGATAACGAGACTCCTGACTCCCAGAAGACAAAATCCTAATTTTTACTGATCACCTTTGGCCAGTTAAAAACTGACATTCAAGATTTGAAGATTTGGCCAAGTTACAAATTCCGGATTGGATTCTAGATCCATTTTCGTTTGAAACTGTGGATAAGCTTGATAACTCTTTGCAGACGGAGTTTCTAGATCTGAAGTATGACTGTGAGGCGAAAATCATTTTAAAGCAGAGCGGTTACGAGTTAGCCTGGGTGAAGCTTATGGACACTTATCCACAACTGTGGGAAAAAACTGAGCCACTTCTCATCTCGTTCCCGTCAACATATTTATTTGAAAAAGGATTTAGTTCTGTTGTCCAGCTCCTCACAAAACAAAGAAATAAGTTGGACATTTGTCTCAAAGGAGACTTGCGCCTGAACTTGACGAACATAAAGCCAGATATTCAAGCTTTAACTAAAATCCACCAAGCACAAGGCAGCCATTGAAAAGGTAAAATAAAACAATAACAAACTTTTCAAACTTTCATTTATTTTTTCAAATTTTAACTGTCAACTTTCTTATTTTTTTTCAGATTCCTATTTAAAAATGAAAACATGTAGGTACTCCTGTTTTTTAAATGTACGTCAATGATGTTAGTTAATTATTTCACTTCTTTGTTCTTAAAAAAAATCTGTAAAGAATGTACATTATAATTTTTTGTCTATTTTGTTTAAGAGTGACCGGATAAAACAGCTTTGGTTGTTTTTATATACGGTAATAAATTTGTTTAAAATGAGAAAACTGCTTTATTATTGAAACTTTACTTCAAATTAAAATTAGGCATATAATGAAAATGAAAACGGGGGCGATAGGTGTTAGTCAATCTCCAGAAAGGGGAGATGGGCCACAAAAGGTTGGGAACCACTGGTCTAGAACGTCTTGGAATAGAACGTCTGGAGTACGCGCGTAATAGTTACAAAGGTCTAGTCGTCTAGTAACTACATCTCGAACTTAAATGATATTCACTATTATAATAGCCACGTTGGTTCCTGTTCAAGGCGATCAGTTGCAGTGTGATCTTGGGTACGGACCGTATCAACCTGAATGAACAGCCGTTCATGTGACATGTAACTACCGGTGGTGTAAATACAGTGAGAAAGTCGCTCAAGAAAAAACACTAATACACATTTTCACTGAACCAACTTGTTCTGGTTCGATAAGAGAGACTGCTATATTCACGTTTAAACTGCGTTGTCAACATCCTGATAGTTCCGTTCAGATAGTCGTAATTCACTGTATGCTTTGTTTATATCTCGGATCACCCGAGCCCAATCCACGTCTTTGAGTCCTTCCCCAGCGTAAATCGGGTTTCCAAGGCGTAAAAGCACCACCACGTAAGAAGCTACTCAATTCGTATTTTAAATAGAGGCGAGCAGAGGAGATTGATACATCAGTATTCATTTTGGCGCTGTGTGCATCCGAATTTACCGATTAACTTCAATAATTTGACGATATTATTAAATAGTAATAAAAACCTTCAAAATAGGAACATGTTTCCGGGCGAACCTTGTGAAACAACAAAAAGAATTAAGTCTAAATAAAGCTAAATTTTAATGCAAATACCGAAATTGGGATTGCAATTTTAAATTTAGAGTTAGGTAATTTATTCATATATAGCGTTTGAAAATTTATTTCAACCCTCTACAAATGTATTTAAACAATTTATAAATTTATTTAAACCGTCCATATACAAATTAAACCCTTTACAAATTATTTAACGCCTTTGGAAGTATTTGAACCTTTTACAAATATAAGTAGGCATTTGAACAGTAGGTACTACATAAACGATGAACATTTACCTCCTGTACCTACGTTTTGAGGAGCGAACACAGATTTAATGAAGTGACGTCCAGGAGCTGCATCAGACAATAACAGGTAACTTCCATCACGTAACTGGCACAATCTTGGGGCGTAATTGAAGAAAAACTTAAACAGATGCTTCCCTCAGCACCTAAGGATCTCTCGTACTTTTGTTTTAGCGAATTTTCGAAGAAAAGGAAGCTATTGTTCTCGGTCCAAAATTTTTAAAACTCGAATTTCCGAAAGATTTTTATACCAAAATCCGTTTCAGACCATCCTGAATTCACTGCCGAAAGACACCAAAAATTATATGTATATATATATATATATATATATATATTTATATATATATTTATATATATATTTACATATATATTTATATATTTATATATGCATGTGTCATTCCAGACGATAACTCTCGAAAGAATTGAGATAAAAAGTTCAAATTTGCACGAAAAATCTGTCTTGGCAATCGACAGGCTAAGTTCGAAGATGGGCAGAATCGGGTCACTCTAAGGGGGAGTTTTGGGGAGTTTTAGGGGGGGAAAATTACCCATAAATTCCCAAAATGAAAAAGTCCGACAAGTGACACCTCATTTTAAAGGTTTTTGTACGCTGAACACGATGGTCAAATCAGAATTGCGATATCTCATTCCATTCTCAAACTGGAGCACTTTGAAGATGAAGGAACGTGGTTATTTCTTGAGATGTTCTTCCTGGTTCGTCTGCTCTAATCTGATAACGGAATGGGATATCGCAATTCTGACTTCACCATCGTGTTCAGCGTTGGAAAATCTACAAACCGAGGTGTTACTCGGCAAAAAATGGAACAAAAAAATTTGTTACGTATCCATTACCTACTCTTCTGGTATTCAAAACATTTTTGATTTCCCCCTCCCCATCCTTCCACCGCAAATTTTACTTTGCGTAAAACTACTCCTGTTTTAATTTTGTATGGTATCAAGTTGGGAAAACATTGGCCGAAAATTAATTTTCAGAAAATTTTAGGCGGAGGAGGAAGATGCCGAAAACTTCGAAAATTCGCTCTTATAGCCATGCTGCATGACTGTGGTTTCTTTTTTATTTTTGAAAAAGCTTTCTCGACAGGTTTGAGCACTAACGAATGGGGTGGCAAAAATTGAGGGTCATTTTTGATTAAGCAGTAAAAGCTGTTACTGCTGCTGATTCGTTGTCCATGACCAGAAGGACACCGACGACAGTTTCATACAGTTTTAATTCTAGTTCCATTTAGGGATGTCCCAAAAGTATCGATACGTATCGATACTTTTTTCCTGATATAATATATCGTAGTATCGATACTTTTTTCCCAGTATCGGAGCCGATACCTTTTTTTTCCCTCACATTTCATCAGTTTCAACCCTAGTAGGTATTGTTGACAGTACCTCTAACTAGATTGCTGGGAGAACAGCCACTTCAACAAATTAAAGAAAGTTGATGTACCACCACCTCCAGCTCTCAGTGAGAATCAGCTGTCCTCCATTTAGTAGGAAGGGCCAACAAAATGTTAACCCAACCAAGCAACCAACCAACCTAACTCAATAGTTTTTTGGTTGGATTTTCTTTGATCTTTCTTGTTTTCTGATGTGATTGTGCCGAATTAACGAAATAATTTCATGCCTTGTCTTGTCTTGTCAATAATTTTGAAGAACAAGCGCCCAAACAAAAAAAAGTTTCAAATAAGAAAGAAGTGATTTATTGTATTGTTCATTTTATAATATTATCCTGAAATAATTCTTCGATAGGCTGACGATGGTATTTTATACAATACCAATGTAGATGAAGTAAAAACGTGGGATGTGATATAATATTCACTGTCACGCTGATGGAGAGAGAACAAAAACGACATTTCCACTCATTTTTGAAAAAGTATCAAAAAGTATCGATACTTTTTGAAAGTATCGTGTCGATACTTTTTGATACTTTTAGATGTATCGATACGATATATATATCGATACTTTTGAAGTATGGACATCCCTAGTTCCATTAGGAATTCGCAATTGCAAAACATTTGGGCATTCGCCTGATTGCTGGTTGACATGCATACGGGAGTAACGTGTCAGGTGCGTCACAGAGAAGTGCTTCTGTCACCATTCAGAAGGGATATTTTTAGTGCCTATAATATGCGTAGGTACGTACAATTCAAAAATCAGTTTTTCCAACGGGCTATTTTTCATTTTGATAGGTTTAAATACATTTGTACATTGGTAGAAGGGCTAAATAAACGTATATGTGATTTAAATACATTCGCAAATGGTTGAATTCAGTTAGTAAAGGGTTCATAATATGGAATCGTAAAGGATTTAAATGAATTTGCAAATGCTGTAGAAGCACAAAAAAAGTGGCGAAAATACTGAACTGTTCCAAGAGAAAAAGAAAGAAACGATGAAAAGAAAAGAGGTTTAAAAAAAAGAAGAAAGTGTTAAGAAGTGCAGTGATCGCGGGTAAGGTTTAAAATATTCCTCGTTATGTAGGTGAACAAAATAGGTGTCTCGTCAAATACACATAATAATTATTGTTGAATAATAAATTATACCTAATACTATCCCTGCCTCACAGATTTGCTACCTGGTTCAAAGCAACATGCATTAAAATCTACTGTAAACGAGCCGTTACGATAACAACGTTCCTAACAGGCGCTGGTAATTCAACTCTGATGAGTAACTATTTAAATGCATTATGGTGAAACTCGATTAATTTTGTAATTTAGGGATTGCGGTTGCAGGTAAATTTGGTTACTATTCTTAAAGAATTAAAGTTCTCGTGTATTTATAAGTTAATAATGTTTGCAGTGCTGCAGTCAGATGTCCCTATTTAAGAAGTTATGTAACAGTATACTCGACCGTCTCTTTTTGGACATACCAATGATCCTTTTGAAAATCTCCGTTGAAACGTAAGGTAAACGATATTAGAGATTTTCTGAGCTCACGCATCGATAGTGTAATATGTGGAGGTATTTTGAGAGCGATAGGTAAACAGTATCATCAGATTCGTATTTATTCATAATCTGTGATATCCAGGGCAAGAACAATGCAGTTTGCTTTCGCTACAGTGCTTGTTGTCAAACAGCAAATAGAAAGGGAGACTCTTTCAGATATATACAGGTTGGGTTTGTGGTTTGTTCGTCAATAAGTTATCTGTCTGTTAACAGTTGCTCGCAGAGCAAAACGAAATGCTCCCAATAAGGTTGAACTTATGTAATAACTAACGAGCACATTTATATCTCGTGATTCTTAGGGTGTTTATCCCTCCGAGTGGTACAGTAGGTACCTAGTAGTATAGTAGGTACCTAAGTATTCAAACAGCGATAGCGTAAGGCCTCAATATATTACACGTGTTGAATATTAGGTACACTTAACATCTCAAAACCCACCATGAACCAGGGTATTATAAAGCCCTGATAATTCCTTTTAATTTCCTAATAACTCCACGAAAAATCCACCAGGAACAACGATGGTTGAGCTGCCATTTACGTGAACACTTCTCACACACTATTTTTAAAAACGAGCTTTATTTTTTTTTTAAACGTAGTGTGCAAAGCAGGAAAGTCAAACTCAAACTCAGATTCTGACTGGCTAAAGTGAACTGCACTGAATGAATGAATGAATGAATGTCAATAGCGAACTAAAGTCTCTGAATGAAGTAACTACACGTCTGGCCCCGTATGTATTATAGCAAGTGATAACAATGCCCACAGGAAGAGACGAGTCGAGAACATTCCACATATCTCTGTAAAAACACTTCGAAAACCTTCCACTCATAAATATGCCTATTTGAGACGTTGAGACGCACATATAACTTGCCCATCTAAACAACTGACTATATCTATCCACTTCATACCAGTATTTCAATTATCAGTATTTTTAGTATTAAAATTTTCGTCATATTGTGGTTGAATATATATCAAAGGAACGGCGATCTATTCGCTGTTTCCTACTTGGTACTGTCAGGCCAAAATCGGAAGGAGACGAGCTTGAATGGTAATGGGGATTGTCAGTAATAAATATATTTCTTGTGGAATGGAATGAGATAAATATAAATTTTAAACATTTGACATTTAAATTGACCTGTCAGTTTGATTTATAATAAAGTTGGTGCCTAGTAGGTCAAGCCCGCCTTGCTATTAGGTAAATGTTTCACAAGAGGGTGGTGTACTGTCTTTACCAAATTGGTTTTAGCTTGTCCAGGATATTAACGGAACTATGGAGAAGGAATGGATTGAAAATTAAGAAAGTACTTCCACAAGAATCTGCAAGGTATCAAGAAATTCTTATATCAAAATATTAAAATCCCAAAAACTCAGACTTATCAGGTTTATACTGTTTACTATCGCTAAATTTACTACAAGGATGATAAATTTACTATCGCTAATTGATTTACTACATCGCTAAATTTACTAAATCTACTGATCTACTATCAGTAGATTTAAATCGCTAAATTTACTAAAAATACTAAATTTTCTACATTTACTATGGCTAAATGTACTACAATATCAAAATATTAAAATCCCAAAAACTCAGACTTACGAGGTTTACAACACTTACTATCGCTAAATTTACTACAAGGATGATAGCCAAACAGTAACCGGATCTAAACGTCAAGTCCGATAAAGTATGAAAAGTTCATCAGCACATTTAGGATTCAGTAAGGACGGTCCTAACAATAGGTTTGTTCGCAGTGGCTATCTTATGGTTATCTGACCGTCAAAAAGGCGTTAGGCAGTTCGCAGTGATTCTCGGACTATTTTCGGACTGTATAGTATCCATGACCGGCTGTTCGAGTGTTTTTCTGACCACTCAACGCCTGTTTTCTAATCGTCATTCCAGTACATAGAAAACAGGGCGAACGAGAATCTGACCGTTCACTGCCTTCTCAATTTCCAACCATTACCAAACTCAAACGCTTATCAAGATGGTATTGGATCTTAGAGGATTTCTTTCGGTTTTCTAGAAGTCAGCCAACGGTCAGAAAAATCCTGTGCGAACAAATTTCATAATATGGAAGTTGCTGAATAACCCGTAAGCGGCATCCAAAAAACAGCGGAATTTAATACTGCTACCGACTCAAACTATTATAAGAGTAGTACGGCAACAGCAACGACCCCTACCTAAAGAAATTTAGATTCATACCTACTCATGCAACGCAGTAACTTGAATTGGAAGTTGTATATAATATATGCAAGTCTTTTACAGAGGCATATTATGAACACCTAAAGCTGCTCATTGCAACACTACGAGCCCAGAGGTAACTATTAAGTAGGCCCTGAGACATGCATTTTGCTTCAGAGTCTGCAAGGCAGCGGAAGCTTTGTTTTTCACTTTCGAAATGAAAATTTTTTGTGCTCCAAAATCTAAATTTCCACTCGCATTTTGCGTTTCAGGGCCTCCTGAACAAATTTGGTTTCGCGTCTGTCTGTCCGTCTGTCTGTCCACATTTCCTTGCCACAGCCATAACTTCCGCGATTTTAATCCGATTTCAATCAAATTTTCAGGAATTGTGTGGGTTTAGCGCTAGATGGTCCCCTATCAGTTTCACCATGATCGAATCAACGGTAGCCTCTGCGCAGGCGCTAACGAGATTTTCTTGCTACGGGCATAACTCCATCAGTTTTGAACGGATTTTGATCAGATTTTCAGAGATGATGCGGGTAAGGTCCCTTGAGGTCTCACACGACATTCATCACGATTGAATCAGCGGTGGCAGTCGCACCACGTACGTTCCAAACGTCGAACGCTCCAGACCACAGAACTATAAACCTGGAAGGGCCTGGAAGGGGCGTTGACGAATGAAATGATGGGCTCCGCACCCTGCTCAGCTGATGTGCTAAATTCTCTCCTGTTCACCCTAGGAAGTTGAAATTTGATAGGGACTCTCTGCGTTCTCAGTTCTATACGTAGACTAATTACTTTATCTTAAAGCATGAATACTAACTTCGAATTAGGTACCCTTATTATTAAATAACAGTTAAATAATTCCGTTAATTAATCTGAAGCTTCATGTTAATTAATCCGTTAATTAATCTGAATCTTCATCTCTGAAAACTTAATGGTGGCATACTGAGAAGGCCACGACGAAGCTTCTGTGCCATGTCCTTGGCAGTGTATTTTTATTTATTTTTAAATATTACTTTAATGTTATGAATTCATGTAGATATGTATGTCGTTGCCTGGAGATTGAAGTGTGTACTTTAAATTGAAAACGACGCCAGCAGCTGAATCGAGCCGCTGGCGTCGTTTTCAATTAAAGTGCATACCACATGTCCAGGCAACGACATGTAGATACGTCTACTTTCAAAGAAATGAATTTCTCTTGCCGTTGGCTTACTAGGTATAGTTAACTCTTTCCAAGTCTCTCTTTTGTAATAGATTATACAGGCAACGGATGGAAATGCAGGCAACGTACCTATGTCAGCCACAGGGCAGACCACCTGATTAGGGTACAGTACAGACCCAGGGTACAGAAACGACTTTGAAAGAGTACGAGTAGGTAAAGCTAACAAAACAACCTCCATACGGTAAAGAAAACCCTTCCTGTTCATTACCTCCTGGATTTCACAAAAACTATACCTAATTGGAACAACAAAGACGACAAAGCTATCCAAACTTTCGTACCCTATGAGCGGGCTGCCCTTTCACGCAAGAGTTAGATCAATCAAAACTTGGAAGTATTTTTATATAATCTTGTTAAACGAAGACAGGGCATAGAAGAATCCTTGGAACTTTTCGACTTTTAGTTAACAAGGTAACTACGGGCAAGTTTTAAACGGAAGGAAGCCTCATATAATGGGACATGAAATTCGTTGGAACGCGGAAGTTGTATTAATTTTCATTATTTGAAGTTGGCTCGTTCGTTGAGAAAATTCATCTGCTTACATAATCTCTATATATAAAAATGAATGTCTGTCTGTATGTATGTATGTTCCCTATAGACTCCTAAACTACTCGACCGATCGGGATGAAACTTTGGGAATATGTTTTGGGAACACCGGGGATGGTTTCTGACTAGGTTTCATTCTCGGTGGAGACTTCCTTCAACGGTTTTCAGGCTATTCCTAGCAACCCCGATCTTGATAAGTTGTTGTCGAGAATGTCGTTGTCAAGAAAAATGGAAAAAGCAGTTTCGTCGAGTTTTTAATCTCGGGTCGTGAGTGGTGTCCTCGGCTAGGGCAAATTCCCCTCTTTCCGAAAAGTGGCGAACGATTTTTCTAGGACCACAACTTGCCGAGTTATTTACATATTTACAATGTTCGCAGCAACTCGCCGAGTTATTTATTGGTACCTATCAACACGGCGTCAAATCTTTTTTCAAAGTTGTTTTCACAAGGAAAGTTCACTCCATTTTAGGACAACTCGATTTAAATCAGATGTTCTACTGTGTATTTTTTCCTTCTTCGTGGTTGTATAAAAATGAACTTTACGTCCAGTTATTTACGCACGACGCACCCCGACCGGGGCAACACCCGGGTGATCCGCTAGTTTATAATATAAGTAAATTTAAAAGTGAGATTGAAGTTTTAAACCATTTCGAGATCCGTAAATACAGATATAAATTCATAGATCCAGTACATTGCAACGGCCACCCACCATACTCTCATATATTGTGTGCAGTAGTTACATATCAGAGCTATGTAGCACACGAAGTTTGACTCAATTAAAAAATTCCCTTTTTGGGAAAATTGTATTTTAAAGGAAATTAAAAGTGTAAATTAACAGTTGGAGAATTTTCCGACGGTGCAGTGGTCTTGAACAGGATGAATGGTGACCCCTCTGCTGCATTCGGCAGTGTGAATATAACGTTTTTCCACAATTTCGAGATCCAAAAAATCCAGTATATATCGCAATGGCCACCCGCAAAATTCACACGATGTGTTCATTTTATCAGGACTACTTATATGTAAAACACGAATATTGACTCAATTAAAAGATATACCTAGGCAATTTTTGAGAAAAATCAATTTTAAGAAAATTTCAAAGTGAAAATTAACGTTCATCAATCTGTTATACCGCAATGGCCACGCACCAAATTCACATATTGTTTTCAGTATCTACATGATTATCATGTAGGTAGTACACGAATATTGAGTCAATTAAAAGATAGGTAGGTATGCGTTTTGAGAAAATTCAATTGCAAGTAAATTTGAAAGTGAATTTAACGTTTTCGACCATTCTGAGATCCATAAATCCAGTACATCCCAATGGCCACCCATCACAATCACGTAAATCAATCACGTTCAGTACCTATATAAGTACTATGCAGCACACGAAATTCGACTCCGTTAAAAGATATTTATATGCATTTTATGAGAAAAATCAATTTTAAGACAATTTCAATGAGAAAATTAACATTTGTTACAATTGTTTGATAAATCCGTTATCGCAACACCCACCCATTAATTTCACATTTGGTGTTCAGTGCATCGATCTAGAAGGTGAATTCTTTGACAAAATTAATTTATGGATATCGAAATGGTATAAAACATCACCTTGAAACTTTCTTAAAGTTGATTTTTCTCATAAATTATTCGTAGGTATCTTTTAATTATTGCTTCAAACTTTGTGTGCTACATAGTAGGTACTGTTATACTGAACACAATATATTAGGTGAGTATGATGGGTTATAACAGATTTATGGAACTTGAAAGGGTAGAAAACACTAATTTATACTTTTCGATTTCCTTAAAGCAGGACTTTCTCAAAAAGCATACATTTTAATTGAGTCAAATTTCTTGTGCTACATACCTAGTTCTGATTATATCTACACAATAAAGTGAGTTGTAAGTGGTTGGTTTCATAGGGAAGTGTTGGGTTTTATCAATGAATTCGTGCTTAGGGTGGCCGAAAATGGAGGGATTAACACTGTGTCGTAGATAAAAAGTATGTTAAGTTTGTCTTAAATACCAAAATAACCCCCTCTCACCTCTCCGCTAATTCTTTTGTTTTCCTTAAGAAATTGTTACTTTTTTTTATGGAAAACGTGATGTCCGCAGTGGAGGAAAATAAATAATGCAAGAAGGTCCTTTAGATATTGTATGTTTACAGAAAACGAAGTAGGTGCAAGTCAGATGTCAGGTTAGATAGATGGGACGTAATAATGGCCTATGCGCATGGGTGACAAAAGCTGTTTATATTATTTTTGAATGAAAGTTAGTTCCATTTTAAGAATTTTGAGACCCCCCTACGATGAATAGTTCTATGATTTTTCATGAATATTTCTATGATTTTCCAAAGATTCCAGCACGTCTTACATCATTGTACCCCTCTCGTCCTTGCGGGACCCACTGTGACGTATGAAGCGCTTTTTGAAAAATCATAGAAAAATAACTAACTATCGCAGGAGGCCTCAAATTCATAAAAAAGGAACCCACTTTCATTTGTTTTAAATTAAATAAATGCATGAAAACACCACATTGGAGGAGATGACATGTGGTGGATGTACTCTAGGCCTGTACATGATTGTGACTGATGGATACAAGCAGCTTGGTTTCCTCATGCGGATGTGGAATACAAGCAGTTTAAATCTCCGGGTATACACTGAATAATACGTCAAACGCGATGTTCCATAAATAAGTCTGAACGAATGTTGGTAGAGTTGGTGGGGTTGTTTGTGTTGGTGGGGTTTTTTGTGTTAAGGAACTTTCCCGAAAAACGCCAGGTCAATCTTCAACGAGAAAGGAAGCGCTGGAATTTTTGAAAAATCATAGAAAAAGAACTAACTATTCATCATAGGAGGTCTCAAAATTCTTAAAAATGGAATCTAATTTCGTTAAAAAAAAATATAAATAAAAACAGGAGCATATGCCATTGGAAATGGTGTGTTGGACTGTGTAGGCGCTTAGGAGATGATTTTTGTTGTTAGTTTTTCTACTTCGTTTTTATATTTCCGCGCCACATGTTTTCCTCCCAACGTAGTTACCTCTGATAAATAATAAAATTCATTCGAGTCCAGAAATTGATCAAGCGAGTTCGTCATTTCAAAAGATTTGTACAAACGTACAATTGGTGACCCCGACGTGATAAAAAGAAACGGAGAAATCGCACAGTGATAGAAAATGGAAGGTAAGAGAGTAATTACAACTACAACAACAGTAACGAAGAAACCCCGTAGTGGGGGAGTCAAGTAGGTAATAGTTTGCCCCTAGTGTCTGGGACCAAGTATCCGAAAGATAAGACGAAAAACGCACGAGTAGTGAGGTCTCGTCTGATAGACACTCTGAAGTTGAGCAATGAAAAAAAATAAATAAATAAAATAAAAAATAAAGAAGAAAGAAAAAATAATACAGAAAGTTCACCTACAGAACAGAAAAATCAACCGAAATTGGTACAAGAGCTCGAACGGACCCCAAAACTTCCACAAAGGGTTCGCGAGTATATGTTTCGATTGACCGACAGAAGCCAGCGTATATTATATACTAAGACACAATGACAGAAGACGAATTCAAGAAAGAAGACATTCAAGAAAGAAGAAAAGTTCAAGAAAGAGGACAAAATCAAGAAAGAAGACAAATTCAAAAAAGAAGAAAAGTACAAGAAAGAGGACAGAATCAAGAAAGACAAACTCAAGACAGAAGTCAAAGCCAGAGGACACAAACAGAACAACAACAAAAGAATGCAACAGTAACAAGAACCAAGAGGAACAAGAAAACGCTAAGGGGGGAGTGAATGTAGGCGCTTAGGAGATGATTTTTGTTGTTAGTTTTTCTACCTCGTTTTTATATTTCCGCGCCACATGTTTTCCTCCCAACGTAGTTACCTCTGATAAATAATAAAATTCATTCGAGTCCAGAAATTGATCAAGCGAGTTCGTCATTTCAAAAGATTTGTACAAACGTACAGACTGCACTCTAGGCCTGTACGTGATTGTGACTGATGGATCCTACAAGTATTATATTCCTCATTCGCATGTGGAATACCAGCAGTTTAAATCTCCGGGTATGCACTGAATTATAAGTCAAACGCGATGTTCCATAAATAAGTCTGATCGAATGTTAGTAGAGTTGGTGGGGTTGTTTGTGTTGGTGGGTTGTTTGTGTTAAGGAACCCTCCCGAGAAACGCCCGGGCAATCTTCAACGAAAGGTCG
Organism: Leptopterna dolabrata; assembly: GCA_954871275.1. Taxonomy (NCBI): domain Eukaryota; kingdom Metazoa; phylum Arthropoda; class Insecta; order Hemiptera; family Miridae; genus Leptopterna; species Leptopterna dolabrata. Next base: position 38,325,358 of record OX940983.1, read on the forward strand.
TGAACCACTCTGACGTAGGAAGCGGTGGAATTTTTGAAAAATCATAGAAAAAGAACTAACTATTCATCGTAGGGGGCATCAAATTCTTAAAAATGGAAGCTAATCTCATTTAAAAATAATAATAATAATTACAGGAGCATAGCCCATTGGAAGAGATGTTGTGGATGCACTCTGGGCCTGTACATGATTGTGACTGATGGATACAAGTAGTATATTCCTCATGCGGATGTGGAATACCAGCAGTTTAAATCTCCGGGTATTCACTGAATTATAAGTCAAACGCGATGTTCCATAAATAAGTCTGAACTAATGTTAGTAGAGTTGGTGGGGTTGTTTGTGTTAAGGAACCTTCCCGAGAAACGCCCGGGCAATCTTCAACGAAAGATCGTGAACCACTTACCATCGGCTTCCCGAAGAGTATCGACCCCACCATGACGCTCGTCCCCTTGCAGTACGGGTCCTGGAACATCACGTCACTCTCCGAACTAATATTTAAAACTCCGTGTTTGTATTATTATCTTCTCCCACAAGAAAAATCACAAGCCGCTCCAATATCGCACTCGGGAGACGCGCGACATTGATTTCGACCTCCACGGGCCAAAGCGAGCTAAAAACTGATCGGACGGCGAGTGGACGCGTCCTGCTTATTCGTCGGGGGATAAGAGTCCAGCCCGAGTCCAACTCGGCAGCGCCACAAATCCAAACTTTCTTTTCTGGAAGGTTGAAGACCGTTGAATGAATTTTTATCTCCGTTGCTATCTCGAGGCAAATCTAATCGGAAGCTGATAATTGTGGTGATTGTAGTCTGGGGGGGGGGGGGGGTAATCGGCTCTCCGGTTGACATATATGCGACGGGCAATGTTCGATTTTAGTAGGTATACTGGAAATAGGTCGTGTTATCTCCCTAAATGTTCTTATCTTGGCGGATCTATTCCGAGCTGTAGATTACGGAAATGAGGCATTTCACGAGATTTTGGTTCATTTTTCCACCGATTCATAATCCACAGTAATTGTATGGCCCAGGATTCAAATATGGTCTATTCTAAGGGCCCCAGATGATTATGAGTTATCATGCACCCGACCGGGACTCCACATTTTGCCGTGGGCACATCAGTCCGTGCTGTACAGCCTCATTCCGAGTTGTATAAATAATAATAATAATAACGCTTTATTACACTTAGACTGTTGGCCCATACATCTGTAGCTAATTACAGAAACATAATTACAGAAATTTCCAAGAAAGAATGTAGGCAGCAATTTAACTACAAAAAACCTCACTCGAACCAGATACCAGAATACTGCTTCCTCACTTGAACCAGATACCAGAATACTGCTTCCTCACTTGAATAAGATGAACGTATAAAGTGGTTGGGTAGGTTAATTTGATACGGGACCATCTGCGATCCATCCCGCGTGTACCTACCCTCAAAATTTCAGCTCTCTACGACTATTTTTCGCGTAGTTCGAAGCGTTACAAGGAAACGGCCAACATTTCATGTTCGCGCATGCGCAGACGAATGAAATTCATGTGCAATTATCAAAGTGTTATTCCTGATCGACCCTCCAAAGCTGAACTCATTTCAACGATATTTAAGGTAATTATGGGCGTTTCAAGTATTTCACGTTTGCGCATGCGCAGACGGGACGATTTCCATGATTTTGAATTGGGACCATCTGCGATCAAACCCGCGTGTACGATCAAAATTTCAGCTCTATACGACTATTTTTCGCGTAGTTGGAAGCGTTACAAGAAAATGGTCAACATTTCATGTTCGCGCATGCGCAGACAAAAGTTACATTACGATTCCAATGTAATTAATTTGGAACTATCCAAGTATTATTCCTGATCGACCCTCCAAGTTTGAACTCATTTCAAACGATATTTAGGGTTGTTATGGGTGTTTCAAGTATTCCACGTTTGCACATGCGCAGACGAAAGTTACTGTATTTTTTCAATGATTTTTGTATGGGACCATCTGTGACCCAACCCGCACCTACCCTCCAAATTTCAGCCCATTTCGATAATTATTTCGGGTAGCTATGGGCGTTACAAGGAATTACCACAGACAGACAGACACGGAACCAAAAACGTTCCTCGATGTCTGAAACGCAAAATGGTAGTGGAAATTTTCATTTTGGAGGACATGATTTTTTTTACTCAATCACGAATCCAAGGCTTCCCTACCTTCGGTAGTGAGGAAGCAAAATGGTACCCACGGTACATAAATATAAAGCACTGTGAGAAAAAAATTATATATATATACATAGCATTTCCAAATTGATTTCGACATTTTCCAAATGAATTTCGACATTTTCCAAATTGATTTCGACATTTTTCCAAATGGATTGACATTTTCCAAATTGATTGACATTTTCCAAATTGATTTAGACATTTTCCAAATGGATTTCGACATTTTCAAAATAATAGATTTAGACATTTCGTGAATCGGAGACGAAATCAACAAGAGGCAACCATGGCACTCTATAATAAGGCTTTCTTGCCTAATATAGTGGAAATTCACAAAACAAATTAACCCACATAGGAAATTTAGGTAGGTACATTACAAATTTAGGTACCTTTACATTACAAAATAGGAGGTGGTACCAAGGACAAAAATGGTTCACAACACTATTCAACAGAAAAAAGATCCATGAATGAATTTGAAGTGAATTTCCATGAATGAATTTTGAATTGAATTTTTGACTGAATTTTCAGTGAAGAGGTTCTTCCAGTTTCCAATTCCGACGAAGTATTCACTGACTTCTGACTGCAGTGCCATGTTTTGTATTTCCGCTATTAACGACCTTAGAGTATTATTATAGAGTGCCATTGTTGTTTCTTCTTGATTTCTTCTTTCGATTCACCTGATGTCTAAATCTATTTGGAAAATGTCGAAATCTGTTTGGAAAATGTCGAATTCAATTTGGAAATGCTATAAATGGCCTGTAACTGTAAGAAAGAACTTAATCGCACTGTTTCTGAACTTGCCTATCGCGGGGATATCCCTTTAGGGAGACATGAAAACTGTCCCACAATCTTGCTCCTGAGAGGCCGAAGGATTTTGGCAAACATGGTGGAACTGTGCTGGACTGACATAATTACAATAACCGTATAATGAACCGTTGTGTAATAATTTACCCATCAATAATACTTCAACGTTTGTTCAAGTTTCACAAGTACCTACCAACAAAATCCAGTAGCCCATCACTTATCAAATGAAATAATATCGCAGAACAACCAACTCGACTTCATACTCCGTGATTATAATCATGTGCTCCCTAGCAATGATGATCTCGCGCCAATTCCTGACCATGATATTTGGGCTGAATGTACACAATTTCATTCACCATCCTGTTGAAAATGCCTGTCGGTGCAAACTTCCGGGCATTACTGTGAACGAACGGCTGGACGTACGATGCTCCGGGTGGTCTTAAAAAACTCCCAAGTTCGAGAACTATTTAAAACCGTAAAAAATTAGAGAAAACGGCGTCCAGGAGATTTCAACCCCTATTTTTCACCCATTAGGGATGACTGACATTAACGCCGAGCTTCGATGACCAACTAGACCCCAAGCAGGACCTATAGACCGAATCTCGTCAATTTTGGTTCATGGTAACTAAGAAAAGTGCTCAGTACGGCGTAAGGCGGACGTACAGAAATTTTTTTATTGCATTTTCGGATTCTACATACTTAGAAACGGAAACCATCAAATTTTGATGGGGGGGGGGGGGGGGGGTTAAAATTTATTTTTTTCATGCTCGATTCCAAAGGTTCATTATTGAAAATAATGAACCAAAATGAGAAGCAAGTGACGCAGCATTTTTTAGTAACCTAGTAAACTTAAACAGAATAATTTGAGATTTACCGCAAATAAGTAAGCAATAAGCAGTTAAAATCACGTCCAGTATAGTAATCTGACTTGCCTGTCTATACCTGTACATTCATAAAAATCAAATCAATAACTTCGTTCTATTTGATTTGAAATTCAGGTGCGATCTTGCTGATAATTGGAAAGCTTTTCTTAAATAGTAAAACGAGGAAGGAGAGAAAAAAGGCATCGATATAATATAATACTATAATAATGAAGCGCTTCAAAGGAAAAGGTGTGCTGGAGAAGATCGATCGTATGTTCACTAAGACACTTGAGTTTAAAATAAATTAATCATTCTTAATCATTAATCATTTAGAATAATCATAAATTAATCTAAAAAAAAAAAATCATTCTTACTTTTCTTTTAATTCCATGAAAAAAAAACATGCATCAATGCCAGCAAGGTATTTTTCATATACCTACTCCCAATTGTGTTTCAGTAAAAATTATTTTTGCTCTCCTGTAAAACATCAGAGGCAACAGAATACTAGGTACCAGAATGAGATAACAAATTGATGTCACCTTATCAGGAGAAAGAGAAAACACTCGATGATAACTCGTTAAATGAGGAAGAGCCTACTTGTAATGATGAAGTGTAAGATTACAGGCAAATATTTTGTTGATGTACAAAAAAAAAAAAGAGAAGTCAGCCAAACGAATCACTTCGTCAGTTAGACCACTAGGTACGCCTTATCGTCCAGCTTGCAGGAGACCCGTGATGTGCGCTCTCAACCTACATACACCCTGCTCTTTACGGCAAATTGTATAGCAGATTTTATGGCAGCATCGTAGAATGCTCCGGATGGTCTCAAAAATGCAGAAAAAATCCAACTATTTAAAAATGCGAGAAAATCCACACCTTAAAATACAATTTTCCGAGAAAGGGATACTCTGGACATTTCAACCCCTATTTTTCACCCCTTAGAGTTGAGTGACAGTAACGCCGAGCTCGAGGACCAACTAGATAGAGCCCAGTCTGGACCCATATACCAAATTTCGTGAATTTTGGTTCATGGGAACTTGGGAAAAAGCCGCGGACGGACGGATTTTTTTCTTCTTTTTTTCAATTCCATATTCGTATTCTATGAATATTCGTATTCCTGTTTTTTTGGGTTTTTTTTCGATATTCGTATTCCTTGAAACGTAAACCATCATTTTTTGAGAGGGGGTTAAATTTTTTTTTTTTTTTTTTCATTGTCGATTCCAAAGGTTTATTATTGAAAGTAATAAACCAAAATTGCTAAGAACTTGTACTACCTAATACCTGTACCTACTTGTATTGTTAAATTTTCATTCTTCACTCCATCGGCCGCTTTGCGTTGTCCAGTGTTGTTTCTTTTGAGCGGCCTGCCCGCCCTTCGTGAAATCCGATTCTGATGACATTTAGACGTTGGTATCCTAATATGAATGTTAAGTTCATCCGATACGTGGAATCATCATTTCGAAAGAGACAAGACACCGGTGCCCTTGTGATTTCTTATTGCGTTCATTAATTGTCACCAGTAATTTCAAGTTTATTTACAAGAGTCCTCGGAACATAATTCAACTCCGATCAAAACAATGACTTGGTGTACTTGGTAATTTATGGAACAGATCATCTTTGATAGTTGACAAAATGAAGAAACAGCGTTGCCGATCTTGGCAGAATACGGATCGGCGTCGTTCATGGCCCTTAATTGAAAACCAATCTTGGGAGTCTTGTGACCTCTTGCGAGAGATGTTGATAAATTGACGACCTCTGTAATTATGTTGCGGTTCGGAAAACACTTTTATCTGAAGCTGAGGGGTCAGTTGAGGGTGGAGGCTATCACCGCACACCACGTGGACACTTGTGTAACGCGCGTGGGCCTTTTTCTAATTCTGTGTTTGGTGCGTTTTAAGAAAAAATTGGATTTCATTTACGATTTGCCTTTTATTATTTAGTTTGATCCCATAACCAAAGGTCGGGAAGCCTTGTATCCATAAAAGAACTAAATAAGAATAATATGCCTAGAAATAAAAACTCCCTCTCGTACTGGGCATAATGTAATATGGCGTATCTAAGAAATCTGGGTAAGTAACCTTGTTAGTAAATACCTACTTCATCTCAATGAACTGTTCAAACAAATAATTACTAATTCCTTAAGGACGGGTATGTGTAGATGGTATATTTATGGCCTTGTCCACCGACGGTCATTTTCTCTTCAGCATTTTAATCTAAATATCATGGAAGCTGTCTTCAGCCCATGCGCAATAACGTAAGTGCACTGATATCTCATAAACACACCAGCTAAGTTGAATTGAAATGAATTTGGTAATGATGGTCGCCTATGAATTTAAAAATGAATTTGGTAATGAGGAATTTGGTAAAAGCAAATTTGGTAATGACGGACGCCTATGAATTTAATTTAATTTTAAAAAGCTGTAGCAAGGTCTTTCTGGGCAGATACGATTGAATGAAATATTGATCCAGCAAGTAGGTATTTGCAACAACTAATTGGGTAGGCAGGCATATATGTATGTAACGAGTTTGAAGAAATTATGCTGCCCATTAGCTATGTCCTGGTATCCTCCCAGAACCACTCCTGTAAATATTAGATCTCGCAAATAAACTCATAGAAGTGGGGACGAAAGACGCAGGAGCACCGAGGAACCTAGTGGGGATCCCCACCATCCTCCACCAACTGGAGGATGGAGGGAGACAGCCCTCAGGGGCTATAAAAACTCGCCTCCTTCGCCTTTCTAGCCATTCTACGTTCTCCTCAAGTCGCTGGCTACTCTCTCACCTCGCTCCTCCTCTCTCTCTCTCCTCAACCTAAAAGATCCTGGAATAGGTGACAGCCTTCAGTGTTGGAACCTGCCAGGCAAATGCTCCCGAAAAGATCTCGTTGAATTGGTGACAGCATTTAGTGTTGGAACCAGCCGGGCACAACCTCACATCCTAAAAGATCCCAGAAATATGGTGACAGCCTTTAGTGTTGGAACCAGGCTGGGCACAACCTCATACCGCCCGTAGTGAATTATCGCTATACCAGTTCACTACAGCCTACTTGGTACTATTGTTTTCTGTAAAGTGGGCAGTCTCCTCATGGCCCTGATCTGAAGATGTAAAGGAATCCATTTTGTAGGAATGGATCTCTACTCTGTGCAGTTCGGAACTGGAAACCTCTCTTGCAGGCTTGAAGGCCTCCAATTACAAGTATGCAAATCTTCTTCTTTCGGTGCCTTCTTTGGTTTCAGAGGTTTGCGATAATTTGCTGGAATGTATTTCGGTTCATGGCCTGAGTATGCAAATACATAAATATATTGTGTTTCCAAAGCAGGGAGATATTTTTCATTAGCAATATTAACTGCTTGTGGACTTTTTCTGCTTCATTTTGGTTTATTATTTTCAATAATGAACCATTGGAATCGAGCATGAAAAAAAAAATTCTTACCCCCCCTCAAAATTTGATGGTTTACGTTTCAAGGTATGTAGAATCCAAAACTGCAATAAAAATATTTCTGTCTGTCCGCCGTACGGGCCACTTTTCTTAGTTACCATGAAAGAAAATTGATGAAATTCGGGTTATAGGTTCCGTTCGCTGTCTAGTTGGTCCTCGAAGCTCGACGTTACTGTGAGTCATCTCTAAGGGGTTCAAAATAGGGGTTGAAATTTTCAAAACGCCTATACCATTTTTTTACGTGAATACTTTTACGGTTTTAAATAGTTCTTGAACTTGCGAGTTTTTTAAGACCATCCGGAGCGTCGTACGTCCAGCCGTTCGTTCACAGTAAGGCCCCGAAGTTTGCACCGACAGGCATTTTCGACTCCAGTGTGAATGAAATTGTATACAATTCAAACCAAATCTCGTAACCAGAGACGCGCCCACAATAGGAATTTGTGAATACGGCCAATCATTGCTAGGGATCACCTGATTATATTGGCGGAGTATGAAGTCGAGTTGGTTGTTCTGTGATATTATTTCATTTGAAAAATGATGGCTCTTTTGGAGTTTGTTGGTAGGTAGTGAAACTTGAACAAACGTTGAAGTATTATTGATGGGTAAATTATTACTACGGTAAATCATTACTCAACGGTAAATTATTACACAACGGTTCATTATACCATCCACGTAGAAGGGGCTGGAGTTTGTTGGTAGGTACTTTCGCAACTTTTTTCACTCCTCATCAACAATTTCTTTTCAGAACTTCATTATGTGTGTTTCTTTTTGTTAGGTACTGTTTGTCATCGGCAGAATTATTTTAGCAACATTTAACTCGTGATTTAGGTAGGTACCTAGTAACGTGTACGGGGTTAGGTACTAACCTACGGAGGATCTGTGATCTACATGATATGTATAGAATAGTACATATCATATTATATAGACGGGTTATCTATACATAGAGCTGTGATCTGTAACAGAAGGGTATTCTATACAAAATAATAAACCGTTGTGCAGGGATTTGCAGCGTTTTTTTTTTTTGAGGTTCATGAAAAATTACGCCAAGCTAATAGAAGATGTAGGTCGTATTGAGCAACTACCAAAGCACTGCAGTGAGTCAAGCTTTTTGTAACTGTGAAGCAAACCTGTTATTTCTTTGTGGAAGGACTTGTAAGAAGACCTTAATTTGAGCCTAAGATTCAGTGTCTCCTATAAGAAATGCCTCTTTTCCACCCCTGACAACTATTCCAAAATTGTTAGTTCGTGTTATTGCTTTCAAGATCCTACACGAATGTTTAGGTGCAAGAACCTCATTTTCACTTGCCTCCATACACCAACCGCATACAAGTCGATGAAGCCCAACTGATGAAAACTAACGAATGTTTATACCTCTCCTGCGAGAGTGTTAATCAATTATTCAGCCGCCTCACAAGCTATAGCTGATTAGAGATTAATTTACTATCCATGTTTTTATTATGTTATTTGATTTCATCTCGAAACTTCAACTCCCTCTTACTAGTTCCAACCAGTTGAATTTGGTAAATAACAAAAAAGAAAGAATAATAATATAAGAACAATAATCTCGAGTCATTGCTCAATTGAGCTCGTGAACGTTGAAAGGAGGTAGTTTTAATGGATTCCTGATAATTAAAAATTAGGCTATCGTAATGATAAGGCTATAGGGTAATGAATGATAAAAGGCGAAGTCCTTTTGCCAGAGCCAAAAGACCCTGAACTGACTATTTAGCCTTGTGAATGGAAGTGTGCGTTAGGGATTTTTCGTTAAGGTCGATTTTTTTGTTTATTATTCACCTATGTTTTGTTTATTCAGCAAAAAATCTTTATAACACCCCCTCAAAAAATTTTCTTTTACGTTTCAACGTGAGAAGATTACAAAAGTGCAATGTCCATCCGCCGTACGCCGTCCGCCATGTCACGTATACAGGCTTCATTTTCGGTCTAAAAATTTCGTTCTTCCGCAAACATGCCCCAATTGGGCCCTAGTTGTGTCCCGAAACTTTGCAGCCCGATCGGAATATACCCAGGGGTGTTATGAGTGAAAAACGCTGCAAAGTCCTTGTCACATGGGTTTTATTGAATTGCATGGTTTATTATTCTATTGGAGTTCTAGAGATTTTTTTTGGCTGTTAAATGTATTGTTGCTTTCATGTGGAATGATTGAAATAGCTATTTCTGATGATTTCCACCAATTTTGGCCCCCAAAACATGAAATAGGTACGCTTTTTTTTTTTTTTTTTTTTTAGATCATCTTTGATCATTGGTAGTGGCATTTAATGGTCTTGATTCACCTGTTTACACTTTTTCCAATGTTATTGTACACATTGATGGTGATTTCAGACAGTTTTCCAGGTTTTTGACTCATAAAAAACCAATTTTGGGAGCTGAACCTTTACCTTTACCTTTGGTCAGGGTTTAACGGGACGTCGGCTTTCACGGAGGCGCCTGTGGTGTCCGTGAGGCGACGACGTTCCATCGCGTTCCGTGCGCGCTGGTGAACACGACGGATTGTACTCCGTGGTGGGTTCCGTAACGAACAACCGTCCGTCGGGATCACGGAGCCACTCATCTGGCGGAGGGTCGTCGTTCCGTAAACCAAAGGTCGTGACGAAGAACGGGTATGAGGGGCATCCGTTGTTTGTCCATCGTCCGTAGTGTGTCCGTAGGATCTTGTTGTCATTACGGAGGGGTATAAAGGTGGTTTCCGTCGTTGGAACGTCCTCCGTAATCCGTCCTTGGTGAATCGTTGTCATTGAGGAGGGGTGTAATTGTGGTGTCCGTCCTGGAATGTCGTCCAGTGTGTGTCCGTGGTTGACAGGTGTTATTAAGGAGGGGGGCATAAAAATGTGGCTTCCTTTGTGGGAACACCGTTCGTAGTGTGCCCATAAGAGCCACTTGTCGTCATGGACGGGCGTGAAGGTCCCGTCAAAGGCGGTGGTTGTCAAAAGCGCGAGGTGGTCCAAAAACACCTAAAGCGGGAATTCGAGAAGAAAGATTAGGTTCATAAGCACCACTGCTTCCTATGTCAACAGCGCGAGCTGGAGCCGTTACTTTTACTGGGGGTATGACCACTCGCACCCGTCGCACAGTGTTTCAAAACGCCAATCTAGCTGTTCAAAAAGGGAAAAAATTGATCGTATATATTTGATTGGAAATGGTTGTACAAGCCAGGATATGAGTCAACTAGAACAGATTGAAAGGAGTGATCGTTTGATTAGTTGACCAGTCCAGACGCAAGTTAAGACATGAGGTGTTTGAATCTGCGAGAGCTTGTTATATTTTTCTCATGCATTCACTGTTGTGCTATGAGTTGTTTCGGTTCTCCTCATCCGCTTATTAAATCATGGAGCCTTCTACCAGTGGTAAGTGAACATTTTATCACCTGAAACAATTTTTTTTAAAGACTTGTAACTACATATAAAATAATTCTCAAATGCGTCAGAATTAAGAGAAATTTCAAATTTGGAAGACTGTATCTTGAAGGGAACCTAACGGATATTCATGAAACCTACTAGATTATATTCCACCACCATCCTGGAGTACGTTCCAATAAATTTCCGACCCATAACGACCCATAGAACACCGTACCTCATCTCTTTGTTCACAGGAACCCAAAATGTTATCATGAACAGCGAAATTTTCATGGAGCTTCGATCCAAAAATAAAGTTTTGGATGGTGGAGCCGACGAAGTTTTCCACTTTATGAGGATTCGAAATCCTAATTTGGAATTCCCAATTGAAGAACAGGCTGATTTGCGTTCCAATATTGATATTTTTTTGAAGACCCTAAGGAAGTATTGGAGACAAAGTAAGTACTGTTACTCCAATTTCACACATAAACGCAAGGAATGGCTGGAACAGCCATTCGTGATTCGTCAAGAAGAGCATCCTTCAAGAAGTAGTGGAAGGCCTATAAAGCCTTTTTCTCAGGCAAGCCGACTAACTCGGAAATTGGATGCAGCTGTCAAAGATCTCCTGATTCTGGACCAAGATCCCTCTTCCAGTGACAGTGATAGTGATGACATAGGTGTAAGTGCCCTAAAAATATAATATTACTCGTTTTTCGCTAATTTTTTTGCTAGTTTTTTGTATCTATAATTTTTATATGTATAATTTTTCTAGTCTGTCTAAAAAAAAGTTTAATTGAAGGTTCTTTAATTTTTAAGTAGTTGAAAATCATTTTATTAGGTACCGATTTTTTCAGTTTTCATTTCCACAAATTCCATTGTAACGGGTGATTCTATCCCATTTTTTGGCGAATTTTCTTAAAAATTCAAGGAAGTGTTTTCGTGTAAATAGTATATTATTATCCTGACACTGTTCTCGTATTCTATACCGTCTGAATGACATTAAACCAGTGATCATGTAGCCGTTTTTTGCGTGTGTATTTTTATTGTTACCTGTTCCTTGTGATACCTGCCTTCTGGTTGATCCTAGGAAAAATCTGACTTCACCATCGTGTTCTACGTTAAAAATCCTATAGGGATAAACATATTTAACACTTATATATGGTTGGAGTTGAGCGTCAGGGATTTTGAACAGCTAGATTGGCGTTTTGAAACACTGTGCGTCGGGCCAAAACGGAGGTCTACCCAGTCGCACCCAAGAGAAAGTCATTTCGCGGAGGCCCACCCGCACCCATACGTGGATCAAAGTTGAGTTGGCCCGCTCGCACCCGAAGCCCACTCGCACCCATTATTGGTCAAAAATTGAAAAGGGTTACTCGAGACAGAGTATCACTTTGCACCAATTACGAGGCTCCATGAGTTGACCTTCAAACTCTCGCATCAATAACACTGTTAGTGGGAAGTCGTCTGCCGAATCTGCGCTCGACCTTCATTAGGCATATTGATCAAGAAAACGATGTGCTTCCACTGTATAAATTCGTTAAAAAACTCTCATGCAAACTCCAACCCCACTTTGACGACGCGTTGGACGACAACGTTTGAGATACTACAACATACTCATACTACTTAAATTTAGGACGATTGACGACGTTTAAGGGTTTTTTTTACCACGAAACCCTACTTCCTTAGCGCCTTGCGCCGTCATATTTCGTTAAGTCTTGGAATATCTGAGGTGGAAGTTCTTAGGAGAACGGAGAACTTCTTCTTAGACATTTCAAAATTGAACGAAAATTTGATGGCATACAGCGCTTTGGAAACATGGCTTCCTGGCCAACAGCCCTTAACCAAAATTTTTGGGGGACATCATGAGCAACCTCCTCGTGGTGTCCTCTGGGTAACGCCAATAGCTCACAAATAGCGGGTGCGAGTGAGCGATGGGGTGCGAGTGGACCAACTCGATTTTGCTCAAGGGCGGGTGCGAGTGGGCCTCCTCACTTTCAATCGAGGGCGGGTGCGAGTGGGACATGGGTGGGTGCGAGTAGGATCCCTTAATCACTCTCGGGTGCGAGTAGGCGGACCCCCCTTTTACTTACGTAGGTACTGTTACTGTTTCTTTTACCAAATACCTACCTACAACCTTCTACTGTACCTACCTGAATCAAGGAAACAGGAATAAAAAACCACAGTCATGCAGCATGGCTATAAGAGCGAATTTTCGAAGAAATAACTGATTTTATGTAAAACTGTTTTATCTCAAGAAATAACCACGTTCCTTCATCTTCAAAGTGCTCCAGTTTGAGAACGGAATGAGATATCGCAATTCTGATTTCACCATCGTGTTCAGCGTACAAAATCCTTTAAAATGAGGTTTCACTTGTCAGACTGTTTCATTTTTGGAATTTATGGGTAATTTTCCCCCCCTAAAACTCCCCAAAACTCCCCCTTAGAGTGACCCGATTCTGCCCATCTACGAACTTAGCCTGTCGATTGCCAAGACAGATTTTTCGTGCAAATTTAAACTTTTTATCTCAATTCTGTCGAGAGTTATCGTCTGGAATGACACATACGTATATATAAATATATATATTAATTGCTATGCAATTTTAACGCCGGGGGTCATGTGAAAAAAATGTCCTGTCACAATATCCTGTCACAAAAACGCGTCACGCAAAGAGGAATGTGATGAAGATGAGCACAAAGAGGAATGTGATAAAGATGAGCACAAAGAGGAATGTGATAAAGATGAGCACAAAGAGGAACGTGATAAAGATGAGCACAAAGAGGAATGTGATAAAGATGAGCACAAAGAGGAATGTGATACAGATGAGCACAAAGAGGAATGTGATAAAGATGAGCACAAAGAGGAACGTGATAAAGATGAGCACAAAGAGGAATGTGATAAAGATGAGCAAAAAGAGGAATGTGATAAAGAATTACCAACGTTATCTTTGTTACCTATGAATAACTAGTTACCTACATTTCATGGTAACGGGCGCCGCTTGGCATTTTTTAATGTGTTTGTTGTTACCTCCTTCAGAAATAAATGTAAATAAATAACGTTTAAACAGAATCGTTTTATTTTTTTGTGTGTTGGTGGTGTGGGGGGGGGGGGGGGTAAATTGCATAGCAAATTCTCCTTTGTTATACGAAGTATAAGAACACATCCTTCGGGGGTGAGGAACGGCGAAGCCGTTCCGAGGGGGCGGGGCCCCCTTTGGGGGTCCAGGGGGCTTGCCCCCTGGCGAGGCCCGAAGGGCCGAGTATATATATATATATATATATATATATATATATATATATATATACATATAATTTTTTGTGTCTTTCGGCAGTGAATTCAGGATGGTCTGAAACGGATTTTGGTATAAAAATCTTTCGGAAATTCGAGTTTTAAAAATTTTGGACCGAGAGCAATAGCTTCCTTTTCTTCGAAAATTTGCTAAAAATCAGAAATGTGAAAAAAATGATATATTAACAACTTTTTTGTCATGTTTTTACCCTATCAAATATAAAGTTGTTATTATATTGAAAGAAATTTGAAATATCAAAAGTATCAGCGCAAACGCACTGAGCGGAGGATGAATACTAAACGATAAACCCCAGGAACAATGACAGTGTGAGTTTAAGTGGGAGTTATGTAAGTACACTGAGTAGGTAAACATTTCAATGAACAGAGGCCTGGGTCTTGGTCAAAAGTCGCGACTCCTCAGTTCGGCGACGATCTGCGATAGGAGCCTAGGAAAGGCGTTCTGCTTCAAGAACTGTTACTTTATTCTATTATACTGCCGTCCTAAGCAAGAAGGACGTGTCTCAAAAAATGAAGATTTTGGGAAATTGAGTTTTTAGTTTTTGTCTTTTCTCACCCTTTAAATATAACTTTTTTTGAACTTTTTTGATGTGCATCGACTCGTGGGTTCATCCCCTATCTAGTCATGTGATTTTCAATAGGGTTTTCCCCAAAACAACCCCGAAAATTGAGATACGTTTTTTTGCTTAGTATTCTATCCAATATACGGTTTTTGGTTTATTATTCTGTGAATAATACACCTATGTATTCGCTCAGCAAACAAATTTTATAACACCCCCTCAAACTTTTTTCTTTTACGTTTCAAGGTGCGTAGATAACAAAAATGCAATGTCCGTCCGCCGTCCGCCGTATCACGTGTACAGGCTTCATTTTCGGTCTAAAAAAATCGTTCTTTCGCACACAAGCTCCATTTGGGCCCTAGTTGTGTCCCGAAACTTTTCAGCCCGATCGGAATATACCCACGGGTGTTATGAGTGAAAATGTGTGTAAAAATAGGTACTTTTTGCGTTTTAGCAACATGTTGGTAAGATGAGCTTCTGAGATATCTTTTTCCATGTTTTTCGGGACGAGAAGACCGAATATGAAGTCGATTTTGACCAAAGAGTGGAAAATTCAGTTCTACCAAATGTTCAGCTCCCAAAATTGATTTTTTTATGAGTCAAAAACCTGGAAAATCGTCTGAAATCACCATCAGTTTAGATAATAGCACTGGAAAAAGTGTCAACACGTGGATCAAGAGGATTAAATGGCAATACCAATGATCAAAGATAGTTTAAAAAAAATAAAAAAATAAAATAACACGAGCGTAGGTACCTAATTTGTGTTTTAGGGGCCAAAATTAATGGAAACCATCAGAAATAGCTATTTCGATTATTACGCATGAAAGAAACAATAAATGAAAAGCCAACATTTCTGTAGGTACGTCCAGTAGAATAATAAACCCATGTGACAAGGACTTTGCAGCGTTTTTGCTAAGGAATTTACGGAGTTACGGTTTTGTTGCTTAGGAATTTCGAAAAGTTACACCCCTCAGAGATACGCTTTTCTTGCTAAGGAATTAAAGATGAGAGGAAAACGAAGGTCAAGTCGCGAGGAATAATTAACTAGGTGAGGCATCAGCTGAGCGCAAGCAGGATTACTGAAACCTGACAGAACAGAGGGTTCCTAACCAAGAACGTCGCATCTCTGATATGCGTCCTTTTTGCTAAGGAAAAGTCTTATTCATTCGAAACAACCACACGAAATACTTAGCAAAAACACCGTATCTCTGAGATAAGGCTTTTTTGCTTAGGAAATTGAGAAAAATAATGGAAGTTACGGTTTTTTTGCTTAGGAATTTGAGATGCGTCTATTTTGCTAAGGATTTTACCGTTTTTCGGACAAGTACTTTTTCTTTACCAGCATTTTTGGACGGGTTCAAAGTCCGATGGGTACACGTACGAGGTACCATTAGATAGAGGAGAAGGTGGAGATTCCAACGGTCCAAAAAACTCAAAAACGCCAAAATTTGAGATACGTTCTTCTTGCTTAGGACGGCAGTAATAGTGGCTCGCGGTTTTAAATCTAAATACTAGCAGGGAACCTCACGCTTTTAAAAATGAAAACATTAAGGGAATTAGCGCTTACTAGCTGTGTTGCCCGTCGCTGACGGGTAGAACTCGGGGTGGGTCCATCTGACTTTGTTACCTCTCGCTTTACAGATTATATCTCTTACATGTCCCTTTAGAAACTGTTATAATGTTAAAGACAAAAAGGTAATTATCATAGGTAGGAACCAGCCATCTGAATACGGGAGATGGCTTTGATCCATTCAGCCGGTTTTGCGTGATGGATCATAAACCCCCACCCCTATCCATCGGATCCGGAAGTAAACCTCCTTATGTCCTTCCCTGGTCATAGAAACATCTAAATACGCGAGATGGGTTCGATCCATTGAGCCGTTTTCGAGAATTTAATTTTTTTATTTTTCTGCTTCCCTATAAACCCCCACCCCTATCCATCAGATCCGGGAGTGAATCCCCCTATGTCCTTCCCTGGTCATAGAAACATCTAAATACGCGAGATGAGTTCGATCCATTGAGCCGTTTTCGAGAATTTAATTTTTTTATGTTTCGGCTTCCCTATAAACCCCCACCCCTATCCATCGGATCCGGAAGTAAACCCCCTTATGTCCTTCCCTGGTCATAGAAACATCTAAATACGCGAGATGGGTTCGATCCATTGAGCCGTTTTCGAGAATTTAATTTTTTTATTTTTCTGCTTCCCTATAAACCCCCACCCCTATCCATCGGATCCGGAAGTAAACCTCCTTATGTCCTTCCCTGGTCATAGAAACATCTAAATACGCGAGATGGGTTCGATCCATTGAGCCGTTTTCGAGAATTTAATTTTTTTATGTTTCTGCTTCCCTATAAACCCCCACCCCTATCCATCGGATCCGGAAGTAAACCTCCTTATGTCCTTCCCTGGTCATAGAAACATCTAAATACGCGAGATGGGTTCGATCCATTGAGCCGTTTTCGAGAATTTAATTTTTTTATTTTTCGGCTTCCCTATAAACCCCCACCCCTATCCATCGGATCCGGAAGTAAACCCCCTTATGTCCTTCCCTGGTCATAGAAACATCTAAATACGCGAGATGGGTTCGATCCATTGAGCCGTTTTCGAGAATTTAATTTTTTTATGTTTCGGCTTCCCTATAAACCCCCACCCCTATCCATCGGATCCGGAAGTAAACCCCCTTATGTCCTTCCCTGGTCATAGAAACATCTAAATACGCGAGATGGGTTCGATCCATTGAGCCGTTTTCGAGAATTTAATTTTTTTATTTTTCGGCTTCCCTATAAACCCCCACCCCTATCCATCGGATCCGGAAGTAAACCCCCTTATGTCCTTCCCTGGTCATAGAAACATCTAAATACGCGAGATGGGTTCGATCCATTGAGCCGTTTTCGAGAATTTAATTTTTTTATTTTTCGGCTTCCCTATAAACCCCCACCCCTATCCATCGGATCCGGAAGTAAACCCCCTTATGTCCTTCCCTGGTCATAGAAACATCTAAATACGCGAGATGGGTTCGATCCATTGAGCCGTTTTCGAGAATTTAATTTTTTTATGTTTCGGCTTCCCTATAAACCCCCACCCCTATCCATCGGATCCGGAAGTAAACCCCCTTATGTCCTTCCCTGGTCATAGAAACATTCAAATACGCGAGATGGGTTCGATCCATTGAGCCGTTTTGGCGTGATTGAAAGACAAACAGACAAACAGACAGACACCACGAAAATCACCTGTAAATTTAGTTACCTATATTATAGACTAGCTGTGTACCCGCGCTTCGCAACGGTAGAACAGACACCCCCTTTAGGACAGGCCCCACTCATAACAGATACCACCTTCTACGTTCAGCCGTTCTCATTTATCGATGCCGAGACAAACAAACAGACTGACACTGTTTTATGATATATTATACTATTTGAACCGACGCGTGTTGCTGCGATTTAAATAAATGGAGCCAACGGTCATGTATTTTAATATGCCTGTATCCCCCCCTCCTCAACTGATCAGAAACCTTCCCCAATGCCAACCCTAACTGCCTTTAACCCCCCCGTATCCTATGAACCCTCCCTACCTGGTTAGAAACATTCCTCAATGTTCACACAACAAATTCCCAAAGTTGCACTCCAATTGGTGGTCAAGTAGTTTTGAAATTTCTGTAGACCCCCCCCCCCCCCTCTCATAACCTGTACCCCCCTCCCACTAACATCCTGATTGAAGTACCACTTGAATGTACTCGTCGAGCTGAATCCAGAATCTAATTACAATCGGATTTACGTCCTACCATTCAAAGTTATTATAAGCATAAACGTCCTCATAGAAGTGATAATAACACGTTTTGGTTTATTATTCTGTGAATAATACACCTATGTATTCGCTCAGCAAACAATTTTTATAACACCCCCTCAAAATTTTTTCTTTTCCGTTTCAAGGTGCGTAGATTCCAAAAATGCAATGTCCGTCCGCCGTCCGCCGTACGCCGTATCACGTGTACCGGCTTCATTTTCGATCTAAAAAAATCGTTCTTTCGCACACATGCTCCATTTGGGCCCTAGTTGTGTCCCGAAACTTTTGAGCCCGATCGGAATATACCCAGGGATGTTATGAGTGAAAATGTGTGTAAAAATAGGTACTTTTTGCGTTTTATCAACATGTTAGTAAAATGAGCTTTTGAGGTATCTTTTTCCATGTTTTTGGGGACGAGAAGACCGAATATGATGTCGATTTTGACCAAAGACGCGGAAATTGAGGTTTTACCAAAGGTTCAGCTCCCAAAATTGGTTTTTTATGAGTCAAAAACCTTGAAAACTGTCTGAAATCACCATCAATGTGTATAATAACATTGGAAAAAGTGTAAACAGGTGAATCAAGACCATTAAATGCCACTACCAATGATCAAAGATGATCTAAAAAAAAAGAAAAAAAAGCGTACCTATTTCATGTTTTGGGGGCCAAAATTGGTGGAAATCATCAGAAATAGCTATTTCAATCATTCCACATGAAAGAAACAATAAATTTAACAGCCAACAAGAATCTCTAGAACTCCAATAGAATAATAAACCCATGTGACAAGGACTTTGCAGCGTTTTTAGTAGTATTTCATTCATAGCGTTTCAACGGATGGACAGATTCAAATGCGGATTTTTCATAAACCTTCCCAGATAAATTCTACGTCAAATGGTACCAGCCGCAACTTTCTACGTTCAGCCGTTCTCAATTGATGCCGAGACAAACAAACAAACAAACAAACAGACACTGTTTTATTATATGTTAGATAATACACCTATGTATTCGCTCAGCAAAAACTATAATAACACTCCCACAAATTCATTCTTTTACGTTTCAAGGTGCGTAGATTCCTAAAATGCAATGTCCGTCGTGTCCTTATCATCCATATATCTACTTCATTTTCTGTCTAAAAAAATCGTTCTTTCGCACACAAGCTCCATTTGGGCCCTAGTTGTGCTCCGAACTCGGTGGCCCGATCGGAACACACCCAGGGGTGTTATGGGGGGAAAATGTGTGTAAAAATAGTTATCGTTATACATGTTCTTTACGGTGAGAAGACCGAATATGAAGTTGATTTTGACCATGAAGAATTAAGGTTGTAACGAACGTTCAGCACCCAATATTAATTTTTTATGGATCAAAATCCTATGTAATTGTCTGAAATCACCATAAGCTTGTATAATACTACTAAAAGTAGTGTTCAGGTGAATCAACGCAATTAAATGGCACTATCTATGATAAAAGATAATTTGTAAAAAAGGAGCCTAATTTGTGTTCTTGGGAAACAATAAATGAACAGCCAACATTTCTTTTAGGTCAGCCCAGTAGAATAATAAATCCATGTGACAAGGACTAGGCAGCTTTTTCTCTTTTGGTTTATTATTCCGCGAATAATACACCTATGTATTCGCTCGGCAAAAAATTTTTATAACACCCCCTCAAAATTTTTTCTTTTCCGTTTCAAGGTGCGTAGATTCCAAAAATGCAATGTCCGTCCGCCGTCCGCCGTATCACGTGTACCGGCTTCATTTTCGGTCTAAAAAAATCGTTCTTTCGCACACAAGCTCCATTTGGGCCCTAGTTGTGTCCCGAAACTTTTCAGCCCGATCGGAATATACCCAGGGATGTTATGAGTGAAAAAATAGGTACTTTTTGCGTTTTAGCAACATGTCAGTAACATGAGCTTTTGAGGTGTCGTTTTCCATGTTTTTGGGGACGAGAAGACCGAATATGAAGTCGATTTTGACCAAGGAGTGGAAAATTGAGGTTGTACCAAATGTAGCTCCCAAAATTGATTTTTTATGAGTAAAAAACCTGCGAAATCGTCTGAAATCACCATCAATTTGTAGAATAAGACTAGAAAAAGTGTCAACACGTGGATCAAGACGATTATATGGTACTATTAATGGTCAAAGATAATTTGAAAAAAAAGGATCGTACCATATTCGTGTTTTGGGGGCCAAAATTGGTGGAAACCACCAGAAATAGCTATTTCAATTATTTTACATGAAAGAAACAATAAATAAACAGCCAGCATTCATGCAGGTATACCCAATAGAATAATAAACCCATGTGACAAGGACTTTGCAGCGTTTTAACATCGCTGTGCGCTGTTGACGCGGAAAACTACACAACGCAACTGTCTAGTCTCTGCCCAGCTGAAATGTAAGCACCCACTCGCCCCATCGAAGTAGCTCGGCCGAGTACTCCACCGACTACTCGGCCGAGCTACTCGGTAGGCTACGGATCCTCGGACGAGCAAAGGAGAGACGCGTACTTCCTTTACCGCTCCGACGATGGGTTAAGCCCCAATTACACCTGCCGAGTACTGGGCCGAGACAGTGCACTCGGCCGAGTAAATCGCAGTGTGATCGGCCCAGACAGTACTCGGCCTAGTAACGGGCGCGTGATTTTGGGCGAGTCAGTGAATAGAACCATGTTCTATTTACTCGGCCGAGTAGGGACCCCCCACCACTCATCCACTCGCTCAGTTGCTTCTCGCCCATCCACTCGGCTAGTGTAATCAGGTTTGGCGGGCGAGCGCGCCTTTTGGTTTATTATTCTGTGAATAATACACCGATAAATTCGCTCAGCAAAAATGTTTTAACACCCTCTCAAAATGTTTTCTTTTAGCGAATTTTCAAAGAAAATGAAGCTATTGCAATGGCTTCGAAATTTAAATAATATAAATTTTTGGAAATTTTCTTCATAGAAATCCGTTTCAGACCATTCTAAAACGATTCCTGAAATTTAACACTTTTTTATATGTATATATATATATATATATATATTTATATATATATTTATTTATATATGTGTCA
This sequence comes from Leptopterna dolabrata, assembly GCA_954871275.1. Lineage (NCBI taxonomy): Eukaryota > Metazoa > Arthropoda > Insecta > Hemiptera > Miridae > Leptopterna > Leptopterna dolabrata. The sequence continues at coordinate 38,346,694 of OX940983.1, forward strand.
CTCCAGACGATAACTCTCGATAGAATTGAGATAAACAGCTCAAATTTGCACAAAAAATCTATCTTGGCAATCGAAAGGCTAAGTTCGAAGATGGGCGAAATTGGCCTACTCTAAGGAGGGTTTTGGCGCATTTAAAGTGCGCAAAAATTACCCAAAAATCCCCAAAATGTTATTTTCCAACAAGTGACCCCTCATTTTAAAGGTTTTTGCACGCTGAACACGATGGTGGAATCGGATTTTAGATATCTTGATCCGTTCTCAAATTAGAGCATTTAAAGTGCGCAAAAATTACCTAAAAATCCCCAAAATGTTATTTTCTAACAAGTGACCCCTCATTTTAAAGGTTTTTGCACGCTGAACACGATGGTGGAATCGGATTTTAGATATCTTGATCCGTTCTCAAATTAGAGCATTTAAAGTGCGCAAAAATTACCCAAAAATCCCCAAAATGTTATTTTCCAACAAGTGACCCCTCATTTTAAAGGTTTTTGCACGCTGAACACGATGGTGGAATCGGATTTTAGATATCTTGATCCGTTCTCAAATTAGAGCATTTAAAGTGCGCAAAAATTACCCAAAAATCCCCAAAATGTTATTTTCTAACAAGTGACCCCTCATTTTAAAGGTTTTTGCACGCTGAACACGATAGTGAAATCGGATTTTAGATATCTAAATCCGTTCTTAAATTAGAGCATTTAAAGTGCGCAAAAATTACCCAAAACTAGGATAATCTTTAAACTCTTACCCCCACCCCCTTAGAGTGGTCAGATTGAAAAATGTGAGAAGTATTAATTGAAGACGAGAGTTCGAAGCAAAAAAGGGGGAGGCAAACGATTAGTACAACTCCTTGAATTTACCCACAGCGATCAAATAAATAAGCACTTAGTACAATTACGTAATAAACAAACGGTAGAATCAGGATGGACAAAACGTACAAATTAAAATAAATACGAAGAGAATATACATAGAAAACCAAATTTTAGACCGAAGTTTTCCTTTATTCAAAACCATAGCCATTAATTCGAATATTTCTTTGAAAATTCGCTCATTAAGTCATGCTGCATGACTGATTTTTACGTTTCAAGGTGCGTAGATTCCATAAATCCGCCGTACCATCCATATCTACTTCATCTTCGGTCTAAAAAATTCGTTCTTTTAACACGCAGGCTCCTCTAGGGCCCTAGTTGTTTCCAAAAACTTTCCATGTTTAGGTTCTAACGAAGTTTCAGCCTTAAATTTACGTTAAATTTTGGTGTAAAATCGTAGTTTTTCCGCACACAGTTTGGGTCTCGATTTTGGAACACATTTGGGTCTTAGCTGTGCTCCCAAGCTCGGCCGCCCGATCGGAATACACCCAGGGGTATTTTGGGGGGGGGGGGGGGGGAGGGGGAAATGGGTGTAAAAATAGAATAATTTTTTGTTTTTTTGTTCACACCTTGTGAGATATTGTTATCCATGGTTTTTAGGGAGAGAAGACCGAATATGAACTTGATTTTGACTAAAGAGTGAAGAATTGAGGTTGTACGAAGGTTCAGCTCCCAATATTAATTCTTTTGTGGGTCAAAAACCTGGGGAACTGTCTGAAATCGCTGTAAAGTAGTACAATAACACGACAAGCTGTATTAATAGGTGAATCAACACAATTAAATTACCCTATCAATGATGGGAGATAATTTGTAAAAAAAGGAGCCTAATTTGTGTTTTTGAGAAACAATAAATGAACAGCCAACATTTCTGTAGGTATGTCCAGTAGAATAATAAACCCATGTGACAAGGACTTTGCAGCGTTTTCTCTTTTTACTTCGCTGTGCCATATTGCGCGGAAGACTACAAGACGCAACTGTCTCGTCTCTGCCCAGCTGAAATGTAATCACCTACTCGCCCATCGAAGTAGCTCGGCCGAGTACTCGACGGACTACTCGGCCGAGCTACTCGGCAGGTGTAATTGGGGCTTTAGTGGGAGCCGTTGAGGCAGCGGACGTCTCTCAGTCATCCTCAGTAGCTCGTCCGTAAAAGGTGCTCTGTAGATGGTTACGGACCCTATACGGACGATGACGGAGAGACGTGCACTGCCTCGACGTCTCCGTTAACCGGTTGACGGGGAGGTGAAGGTAGTACACGTCTCTCCGTTGCTCGTTCATAAAGGGCCCGTGTGTTTCTATGGGGGCATCCTCAACGGAAAGGCAATGGGAGGGTTGCGCTTCCTCAGCCTGTCCGAAAACCATCCGCCCTGATTCCCTACAATCACGGATCATTGAAGGAAGGGCACGGAAGCATTAAGGACAGTGATGGGTGGGCTAGAGAAAACCTAGGGAGAGTCCAGGGATATTCACGGGAAAATCATGGATGGGCTACGGGGAGGCGATGGAGTGCTACGGGTTAGTCAAGGGTGGAGCTATGACGACCCGTACAAAGTCCCACGGGCGTGCGATGGAACGTTGAAGGATTAACCAACGGAAATCACTACACTTAAAATACGGGGATTTTCGGGGTACTCCCGTGAAAATGATCATCCTTTGCCGAAATAGTACACCACGGAAACAACGGGTGTTTCCGTTGACGATCCTTCAACAAGAGGGTTACGGATAAATTTATAGAGTGCATCCGTAACCGCATAATATTAACGGATGCACAACTTCTGAGGGACTATCATTTAGTGCCAATCTACGGGGGCGCTACCGTTGTTTTTTTACGGCAAACGCTCCTTTTGGTTTATTATTCTGTGAATAATACACCTATGTATTCGGTCAGCAAAAAATTTTTATAACACCCCCTCAAAATTGTATCTTTTCCGTTTCAAGGTGCTTAGATTCAAAAAATGCAATGTCCGTCCGCCGTACGCCGTCCGCTGTATCACGTGTACCGGCTTCATTTTCGGTCTAAAAAAGTCGTTCTTTCGCACACATGCTCCATTTGGGCCCTAGTTGTGTCCCGAAACATTTCAGCCCGATCGGAATATACCCAGGGGAGTTATGAGTGAAAATGTGTATAAAAATAGGTACTTTTTGCGTTTTAGCAACATGTTAGTAAAATGAGCTTTTGAGGTATCTTTTTCCATGTTTTTGGGGACGAGAAGACCGAATATGAAGTCGATTTTGACCAAAGAGGGGGAAATTGAGATTCTACCAAAGATTCAGCTGCCAAAATTGATTTTGGTTTATTATTCTGTGAATAATACACCTATGTATTCGCTCAGCAAAAAATTTTTATAACACCCCCTCAAAATTTTTTCTTTTCCGTTTCAAGGTGCGTAGATTCCAAATCCTTGTCACATGGGTTTATTATTCTATTGGACATACCTACAGAAATATTGGCTGTTCATTTATTGTTTCTTTCGTGCGTAGTAATCGAAATAGCTGTTTCTGACGGTTTCCATTAATTTTGGCCCTTAAAACACAAATTAGGTACGTATTTTTTTTTTCTTCTTTTTTTTTAAACTATCTTTGATCATTGATAATGCCATATCGTCTTGATCCACGTGTTGACACTTTTTCCAGTGTTATTTTACAAACTGATGGTGATTTCAGACGATTTCCCTGGTTTTTCACTCATAAAAAATCAATTTTTAGAGCTGAACATTTGGTAGAACTCAATTTTCCACTCTTTGACCAAAATCGACTTCATATTCGGTTTTCTCGTCCCCAAAAACATGGAAAACGATATCTCAGAAGCTCATGTTACCAACATGTTATTGCTAAAATGCAAAAAGTACCTATTTTTACACACATTTTCACTCATAACACCCCTGGGTATATTCCGATCGCGCTGAAAAGTTTCGGGACACAACTAGGGCCCAAATGGAGCATGTGTGGGAAAGAACGAATTTTTTAGACCGAAAATGAAGCCTGTAGACGTGATACGGCGGACGGCGGACGGACATTGCATTTTTGGAATCTACGCACCTTGAAACGGAAAAGAAAAAAGTTTGAGGGGGTGTTATAAAAATTGTTTGCTTAGCGAATACATAGGTGTATTATTCACAGAATAATAAACCAAAATTTTGAGGGGGTGTTATAAAAATTTTCATAGAATAATAAACCAAGAGGAAAAAAATTTCTCTGAATTCTCAATTAGGTACCAACCTAATTACAACTAGAAAAATTATTGACATTATATTTTTGGTTTATTATTCTGTGAATAATACACCTATGTATTCGCTCAGCAAAAAAATTGTATAACACCCCCTCAAAATTCTTTCTTTTCCGTTTCAAGGTGCGTAGATTCCAAAAATGCAATGTCCGTCCGCCGTACGCCGTACGCCGTATCACGTGTGCAGGCTTCATTTTCGGTCCAAAAAAGTCGTTATTTCGCATACATGCTCCATTTGGGCCCTAGTTGTGTCCCGAAACTTTTCAGCCCGATCGGAATATACCCAGGGGTGTTATGAGTGAAAATGTGTGTAAAAATAGTTACTTTTTGCGTTTTAGCAACATATTGGTAACATGAGCTTTTGAGGTATCTTTTTCCATGTTTTTGGGGACGAGAAGACCGAATATGAAGTCGATTTGGACCAAAGACGCGGAAATTGAGGTTTTAACAAAGGTTCAGCTCCCAAAATTGGTTTTTTATGAGTCAAAAACCTGTAAAACTGTCAGAAATCGCCATCAATGTGTATAATAACATTGGAAAAAGTGTAAACAGGTGAATCAAGACCATTAAATACCACTACCAATGATCAAAGATGATCTTTAAAAAAAAAAACACGTAGGTACCTACCTATCTCATGTTTTTTGGGGGGCCAAAATCGGTGGAAATCATCAGAAATAGCTATTTCAATCATTCCACATGAAAGAAACAATAAATTTAACAGCCAACAAGAATCTCTAGAACTCCAATAGAATAATAAACCCATGTGACAAGGACTTTGCAGCGTTTTTTAACGAGGGGAAACAGTGGGAAAATCTTGAAGAAGGCTATCGCTTTGGAGGGTCCGCACTCCTCAGCAGTGTGGGGTTTCACCCACTAAAAACCCACTAACCCTTATCCTTGACCTTATCCTCCCCGGAATTACTTGTTCAGCATTACTTCGGGATGGGGGATTATAGCTCGCATTCCCCAGACCAGGCCTCAAGATGGACCCCTGAGCTGCACCACTGGTGACCCTCTACCTGCACACCCCTCCTTCCGATTGGTAGACAAAGCTGTGGTTTTTCAGGTAATCGCATATGACCGCCAGGAGGTAAGTTGAAATCCTAAAACGCCTCTGGAGGGTATCGATGATCTCCTCCCATCTTATAGAATTGAAGGCATTCATCACATCCAGGGTCACTGCCATGCACATTAGACTTGTACGGTGATTTCCAAGCTCATTCTCCCAGGAAGCCGACACCATCTCCTTGACAGTGCACAGAGTTGACCTTCCTTTGACAAAGCCATACTTGCCTGCTGGCCAGACCACCTGCGAGGTCAACTGATGCGGCAATTCATGGTTTCTGCAGATTCTGTAGGAGTTTCCCCACAGCATCCAGCAGACATCGTGGTCTGTACGCTGAGGCAGAGGATGGGTCGCCCTTCCACTTAACTCAGCAGCACTAAAAATTCGGTTTTCCACTGGCGAGAGAACACTCCCTCAATCAGGCATCTGTTGTATATTTTCAGCAGTACGTCTGGATCTGTTCTGGTCGGTACCATATCTTTATCAGTAGGTAGTTCTTCTGTTATCTATTTAACCTAGGAGCTACCTACCATTCATTATAAAGGAATATAATATTATGCATCAACCCTTCGACATGACTGTAGCTGGTGGAAGAACTTTCATGGCTAACGGACTCTCGAGTTTAATTGGTCATGGGTGCCTAATAATGAAAATCAATGTTATCACGTACATACCTGTCCAAAATTAAGAAACTACCTACACTAATGAGAATATTTCACAAATCGATTAAAATACTCAACGTTTAGACGTTATTTTGGTACTTTATACCAGTATTTATAGGGGGCTTTGGTGATTTATACAGGTTCGCGACGTAGGTATCCGACCGGCAACACTGAGGACTGATTCCCAGATAAAATGGCCAGACCTAGGGTCAGCAAACAACATTCGATTTATATAACAACTAATACGCATCGAAGCTGTAACGACTGGCTGTGTCAGTCAGAATGTCTAAAAATAAACTGTTTTCGAAAGGGACTAATTAGATGAATCAGAGCGCAGGTACACCCCTCGACTCATTTATTCATTGTACCTATCCACACTCTCGGAAGAAAACGTTATCTGTCTCGGCTTTCTCGTCTTGTCTCTTCCATTCCCGGTCTAGAGAGAGGAGACAAAGGGTTGTAGAGAGAGGAGACAAAGTGTACAGAGAATGTGCGAGAACGAAGGGGAATGAAGGAGTGGAAAGGGGAAGAATGATAATAATAATAATAATAATAAGCCTTTATTCTGCTGGGTACAATGTACAGTACATAGTGCAGACATGAATTACATTAAATTTCGAATTAAGAACAAATAATGGACGGCAGTAAACTATGAGTTAGGGACAGATTAAAATATGAATTTGGAGGCTATAAAAACAAAAACAAAAATAAAGTTATGGGCTAATTATAATACATATTTACATATATATATATATATATAATATATATATATTATGTAAAGGGGATGAAAAGGGAAGGGGTGAGGGGGGGAGGGGTGCATGTATATCCAAGATTTCATCTCTCAGTTCTGAAATGGTCAATGAGTGCCAACCGGAAACGTCCGAGGGTGGGCAACGAGCGTAAAGACTTTGGAAGGGCGTTCCAGATCCTAGCCCCGTACACCTGCAATGACTTGCTAAAATAAAGTCCCTCATGTGACGGAATTAAGTAGCCTACAGATCGCTCAGAGGAGGACCTGCAGAACAATGAACGCAAGTATGGAGGAGTGGAACCTTTCAAAAATAAAAACATAAATTTGAGAATTCTTAAATTAAAATAATCGTCAAGAGGCAAACAAAGAATGGAATATCCACGAACTGAATGGCGAGGCTTAATGTCATGTACATAGCGAATACAAGCATTATATGCAACTTTTAGTTTATTACAAAAAACAGTTGAAAGCGAACATGAGATGAACATAGAACAGTAAAGTAAATGAGGGAGAACTAGGGACGTGGCAAGTCTTTTTTTGAGGGAATGGGGAGTGAATCGAGACAGGCGCCTCAGGCTATGCAGCGCTCCGTAAATACGACTGCATACATGAGTCACGTGATGTTCCCAGGATAAAGTGCTGTCAACGTAAACTCCAAGATTTTTAACTCGGGATAAGTAGGGTACAGGCACACCATCAACAAGTAAAGGTGGAATGGGGTCAGTAGGTATTTTATGCTTGTACACAATGATAGCCTGAGTTTTCTTTGGATTAACAACAATTCAATTTCTATAAGCCCACCTAGCAACCTCCAGCAAATCAATGTTAAGCTGATGCACTGACTCAATCAAGTGCTCACTCAGTTTACTAGGTAAATAGATCTGAAAGTCGTCAGCAAACATATGATGTCGACAAAATCGCAGGACATTTGGTAAGTCGTTCACAAAAAGTGAAAACAACATTGGCCCTAAAACCGTACCCTGCGGAATTCCCGCAAGGACCGGAAGAGACTGTGAGGAACCACCACCGTGTGATACCAGCTGCATCCTCCCCGACAAGTAAGAAGACACAAGAGCGCAAGCAGAAGTCGAGAATCCAAAAAGGGTACTTAGCTTCTTGATGAGCAACGGATGCGACACAGAACCAAAGGCGTTCTTAAAATCAAGCAATACCATAAAAGTGCACTTCCCTTGTTCCACCCCAGACCTCACATCCTCAAAGACCCTCATTAAAGCAGTCTCACAACTGAAACCCCTTCTAAATCCCGACTGAAAAGGTGACAACAAGCCGTTTGCCAGAAGATGCTCGTTGATCTGGAGAAGGAACGGAAGTGTGGAGCACAGTGTGAAAGGGCTTTTCGCCTGGTCTCCCTGTTTATCTCGTCTCGTCCATTACCTGTCTTACGGAGACAAAGGATTGTGTAGGTATGCCTACCTATCATAAGCACCATTTCTATTTGACTCACATGTTTACTTGCTTATTGCTTCCGAGTCTGCGAAGCAGCGGAAGCCTTGTGTTCACTTTCGTGAGCCCAAAAATTTTTGTCATCAGAAATCAAAATTTCCACTTGCATTTTGCGTTTCAAAGCCTACTGAACAAATTTGGTTCCGTGTCTGTCGGTCTGTGGGTCTGTGTGAGTCTGTCCGCATTTCCTTGTTACAGCCATAACCTCCACGATTTTGAATTGATTCAGCTCAAATTTTGAGGGATGGTGCGGATAAGGCCCCTTGAGGTCCCATACAAATTTCAACATGATTGATCCAGCGGTACGCCCTGCGCATGCGCTAACGTTAAATTCAACAAACACGCATAACTTTCACAATTTTGATTCAATTTCGCTCACATTTTCAAGGGTTGTTTGGACAAGGCCTAGTGAGTTCTAGTATGAATTTCAGCATGATCGGACCCTCGGTGCGCTCTGCGCATGCGCTGGCGTGAAATAGATTCAATTTCCTTGTTACAGCCGTAGTAACCAAAGATTTCACCCAATTTCAATGCAATTCTCAGGGAGTAAGCGGGTAGGGCCCATTGAGGTCCCATATAAATTTCAACATGATAGAGCCAGCGGTTCGCCCTGCGTATGCGCTTACGTGAAATTCTTCAAACACGCATAACTTTCGCAATTATGTATAATGGACGTAATGTATTATGTTATGTAATATGTATATTTCATGTAATGTTATGTAATGTAATGTTATGTAATATGTATATTTCACGTTAGGTAATGTTATGTAATGTAATGTTATGTAATGTTATGTTATGTTATGTTATTTTGCTTCCGAGTCTGTTCTATTTTATAATGGGTCACTCTGATTGTGACGAGGAAGCTCCTGTGCCATCACCTTGGCAGTGTATTTTTTTATTTTTTTTATTTTACCAAGTTCAATTGTTATTAATTTATCGACATTTTCAAACGTAATCAAACGCAATAAATGTATTGTAGGTACTTATATATGAAATACTCAAGGTTCACAGCATCATTGATGGACGGGGCACGGCATGAGTACACCCAGAGGTGACGAAAGTGCGACTAAAGAAGGCGCGGAAATGTACCAGTAGGTAGTTACACACGTAGTGGGCGAGGTCGTAGGTTCGCCGTGGGTACGAGTACACCTGAGCGAAATTTGGCCCTCGTTAACTATTATAAAGAAGAAACGTCGCATTGGCTGGGTTGGCAGGGGCGTTGCATCCATAAGGGTCGGCACCAAAAACACTAGGTGTAAAAAATAAAAAACTCCATTGCTCAGTTGGCATTTGAATTTCCCCCCTTGCACTGTACCTAGTATTTTTCACAAAGTTCAACAGCGACTTGCCAGATTTATCTGGCTATGGAATTGAAATTCTATGGATATTCAATATTCTACTAGAGCATCCATGGTGGGATCCATAGGCTATCGGAATAAAGCGACAGTAATCGATGTCCTGCAATCGAAATCGAAACCCAGGCTCCTGAAAGTGGCAGGTAGGTTCTGGGTCCTGGGACCTAGTGTCGCCATGACAACTGAGAAATGCGGCCCATCCGCGCATGCTCAGTCGAGTAAAAATGTTGTTCGCCACGCCCACTCTGGGCCCTGTCCCCAAAATCGGATTTCTCCTCAATAATCGTTCGTTTTCACAATCGATTCGATCCCTTCGATTCAATTTGTCATCTCGATACAAGATGCATCTTCGTCTTCTGATTTGTTTTTTTTGTCTCGTGAATTATATTCGCTTTCTCTGTTGATTCTGTTGTCAGTTTTTGATTTTTTGCGTGAAATTTTGTGCGTTTTGCGTTCGGTCCGGTTCTGATGACAGATTTGTATTTGTGGTACCTACGTGCGTTTTGTCCTGTTTGCTGTTTGTGGATTGATCGGCGTCAACACACAGATAACTACCTACCTTCAAGTCAATAGTTTCTCCATTCAAGTAGGTGCCGGCCGAGGGGTCATTATTTTGTTGTATTTTAGTTTATTATATGTTTATAACTAGAGTTCGGATTTTGCATATTTTGCATATACCAGGTTTTTTCAATAGAAATTGTCATACTTATCCGAATTAAGGTATTTGGAGATTTTTTGGACGTTTAAAATTGAATTTAAAATAGCATATTCGTGCATATTTTGCTGTTTATTGCATATTATATGCATCTGCATATGTTACAGAGTTTTTCATATAAATGGCATATTTCTAATAAATATCTGCTTACCTACACTGAAATTCCCGATCTCCGGTCATGTGAAAGGTCTTATACGTGCCTTCGTATGACTGCCCTTTCGATCTCTCCGGGTATTCCCCGACCGATTTCGGTGTGCTTCCTGCAACCATAACATCTCTAGAGAAGTCGGAGGCTGTGGAAATCATCGAAGGGCTTCTCAAATTGAGTAAGAGTTGGCCCAGACATACCGGCGCAAAAAGTGAGAGAGAAGCTGAATGCTGTACTAGCCCGCAATCCTGGATGGACCACAATAAAACTGTCGCAGCTATATTAAAGAAGGAAGATACACCTACTGGAATTGACCTCAACGGACTCACTCCTGGAGAAATTGCCAATTAAAATTCCTTCCTGTTGTCAGCTGCGACGTTGAAAGATCCTTTTCCGCGCTGAAAATGACTCTATCAGACGGACGGAAGAATTTCACAGTCGAAAACCTCGAAAAAGTGTTGATAGTCCAGGAAAATTAATCTGTACCTACACCTACACATTGAAATTGTATTTAATATTGCACAGTTTTATTTGCTGTCATTTTATAAAATATAGATGAATGATTAAGAGTTTCGGGTTACATTGCTCATTCCCGTATTAGACGTCTCAATAAAAACTTGAAAACCGAAAAAATTGGACCAAAATTTCAACTTGCATATTATTTTGAATTTTTGCATGTTTTTGCATATTTTGCAAACTTTTGTTGCATATTTCAGCTATTTTTTTGCATATTGATCCGAACTCTATTTATAACACATGAATTCGGTGGCTAATTTGCAGTAGAAATTGTGGAAGTTTTCGTACGACGATATTGTTGATTAACAGAGATAAGCTTTGCTGAATATCACTCAATCAGTAAATAAGGGAAGGGTGTTGTTGCCTAGGGGTATTTTGTAGACAAATCTGTTGGTTTTGTGTTCTGGTTTGGTGCCCCACCGTTTTCAGAGCCCACCCACCGCTACTGTGCGTTGATCTTTCAGTCTTCCATAATTCTATTGAATCCTGAGTCCGGGTGTACCCTTAAACCCCCCCATAAAACAGTGATCTGCACAGAAGGGACATCTACACCGTTGCGTAATAATTTGCAGCGTTTATTTTCTATGTTTATAGTTTTCATATTGATAGTTTCCTAAACAGCAAACTGCTGTCAATGATACAAGCACTTTCATGAGATCTTTGTTGGTTTGGCTAAACATTAGTAGGTAGTTACCTAGTTAATCATTTTGCATAACGTTGGAATCGTGAATAGGTGGCGTGTGTTGGGGTTACATAAATATAGATATACCGATTAGAGATTATAATATTGCACATATTACTCAATTATTACCTGATGTTAGATCTTTAACACGCTGATTTACCTACTGACTACCCTAAAGCCAATGCTTGGAAAAAGGGCAGTGACCGAAATTTCAAATTTTACAACACTCCCGCACCATTCTAACACAGAGGGGCTCAATTGTGAGGCGGACTTCCATGATAACTGTTGTAATTGTCGGAGTTCTTTTGACAACCGACATCATGAGCATTGACCTGGTTTCAAAGTCACAAAAATTGTCACGATCTCCCTTAACCGTTATCCACAATAAAATAGATTCGTCGCATTTCGAGTAACCTTACGAAAATCGGGTTTTGAGTGAAACCTTGAGTTCATCAATCCTCTGAACAAAAAAACGGTCTTTTAGTGTTAGTATAATAGAAGTACTGTAAATATTCAAAAGGCCAAAGATAATTAGGTCGATAGATAATTAGGTGTTTTCATATGGGTCAGATTGCGCTGAATGATAGCTGAATTACAAATGAAACGTGTTTGATAAATAATTGGAATAAAATGAAGAACCGACTCCGCAAGGAAGAATATTTATAAAACTGCACTGGTCTAACATTTTTCCTTACAAAAAATCTCGTCTTCCAAGTCTTGTCAGGCAGCCTCACATGTACGACTTCCGTATGTTCAAGGGAACTCCACAATTTTCATCTGTCCTTTATCGTTCGCTCATGCGTATACGTCTAACAGAAATCTCTTCGCCAGTCTTTTTTTTAAACTCTTTGTTATCCAAAATGAACATCAGATTCGGTCAGGTCACTACGAATGCAGTCGGAAATGGCAAACAGCGACTGAAGCGATCCAATGAATGACAGCAAAATTAATTTGGGGGAACGTAAGGGGTAAATTATTATAGAAAGATACCAGAATAACAGGTTGCTGGAGTATGTAGGTACCTAAAAATAGTAGAATTTAAACAAATTGTTTAACAAAGCAAAACAAAAAGACTTAAAAAAAAGGTATAAAACTAAAAAGTAAAGATTAATTTGTATACGGAACAAAATTAATTTATTCAAAGCCGATACAACAAAATTTTTGAATTCGCCGCCAAATTTCAACTAAAATTATAAAAACCAAGAGTAGTAGATCGTAATGCGTTTGGGGAAAAGTGAAAGGGAGATGGGACAGAGGGCACAGTGCGTTTGGGGAAACAATTTTTACGACCACAGACAAACTCAAGTTGCTTACATCATCAAAATACGTTTTAGTAGACGGGCACATTTTCGTACGTTCCACATCTTTTCCCTCAAATGTACACTGTGCATGCAAGTATCAACGGCTTCAATATCCCTGTTGTTTACGGGTTTTTGAAGTGAAAAACTAAAGAAATGTACTTGCGATTCTGGAATCACGTAAATGAATTATGCCGGTCCTTGATTAACAATGAATTAATACCAGAGGCAGTTAATGTTGACTTCGAAAAAGGTGCTCATGTCGCAGTCAAAGAAGCATTTCCTACCTGTCGTCTACTACTGCCGTGCTAAGTAAGAGTGCAGTATCTCCAAAATTATGAAATCCGAGAAAAAACATTTTTTTCGTTTTAGCGAATTTTCAAAGAAAATGAAGCTATTGCAATGGCTTCGAAATTTAAATAATATAAATTTTTGGAAATTTTCTTCATAGAAATCCGTTTCAGACCATTCTAAAACGATTCCTGAAATTTAACACTTTTTTATATGTATATATATATATATATATATTTATATATATATTTATTTATATATGTGTCACTCCAGACGATAACTCTCGATAGAATTGAGATAAACAGCTCAAATTTGCACAAAAAATCTATCTTGGCAATCGAAAGGCTAAGTTCGAAGATGGGCGAAATTGGCCTACTCTAAGGAGGGTTTTGGCGCATTTAAAGTGCGCAAAAATTACCCAAAAATCCCCAAAATGTTATTTTCCAACAAGTGACCCCTCATTTTAAAGGTTTTTGCACGCTGAACACGATGGTGGAATCGGATTTTAGATATCTTGATCCGTTCTCAAATTAGAGCATTTAAAGTGCGCAATAATTACCCAAAAATCCCCAAAATGTTATTTTCTAACAAGTGACCCCTCATTTTAAAGGTTTTTGCACGCTGAACACGATGGTGGAATCGGATTTTAGATATCTTGATCCGTTCTCAAATTAGAGCATTTAAAGTGCGCAAAAATTACCCAAAAATCCCCAAAATGTTATTTTCCAACAAGTGACCCCTCATTTTAAAGGTTTTTGCACGCTGAACACGATGGTGGAATCGGATTTTAGATATCTTGATCCGTTCTCAAATTAGAGCATTTAAAGTGCGCAAAAATTACCCAAAAATCCCCAAAATGTTATTTTCTAACAAGTGACCCCTCATTTTAAAGGTTTTTGCACGCTGAACACGATAGTGAAATCGGATTTTAGATATCTAAATCCGTTCTTAAATTAGAGCATTTAAAGTGCGCAAAAATTACCCAAAACTAGGATAATCTTTAAACTCTTACCCCCCACCCCCTTAGAGTGGTCAGATTGAAATATGTGAGAAGTATTAATTGAAGACGAGAGTTCGAAGCAAAAAAGGGGGAGGCAAACGATTAGTACAACTCCTTGAATTTACCCACAGCGATCAAATAAATAAGCACTTAGTACAATTACGTAATAAACAAACGGTAGAATCAGGATGGACAAAACGTACAAATTAAAATAAATACGAAGAGAATATACATAGAAAACCAAATTTTAGACCGAAGTTTTCCTTTATTCAAAACCATAGCCATTAATTCGAATATTTCTTTGAAAATTCGCTCATTAAGTCATGCTGCATGACTGGTTTTTTTCTTCAGGCCACGTGTTAGAATTATTTTGTCTTCCCCAGTCGAAATATCACATGTTACTACTGGATCCGCTGAATAGGTACATAATATAATAAAAAATGGAGTTTTTAGCTCTATTCACAACGGGATGGCAGATACTGCATTTCGGTACCATTGAACCCTACGCTAAACTGCAGTAACAGCCACTCAGTGGGAGATACTGCATTGACGCATAGCAAAAGTCTCCACATAAACTACGCTTAAGTGCAGTAACAGCCATAAGTGGGCAGATACTGCAATCTAGCTTAGCAGTAACGATACTAATAACGATAATAATTACCACAAAATAAAGCAGTAAGCGCCATTGAAAACAGGATCGTAACGTAACCATGATGGGGAAAATTATTACTAATTGATGAATTTATTGATATTTAATCATTGACGACACGAGAATTGATCCGAGATTAATATTTAAATATCCATGATGATTTGGTAGGCAGTATCATGCTGAATCTAGGTCAAAAGTTCTCAAACTCGCCTTGTTGAGTTTATTATGTATTATGTATTATCAACTGAGTTCATCATACCTCATACGAAATTATATTACCTACTGCCAATATGAAACCACAAACATAAGAAACCAATATCACAAATAAATTAATCTTTTATTAAAATGATCAATAATAATTATTAATCACAATAAAATAATCATTCTTAATTGAACTTTTTTTAAAAGAAGGCCAGAAAGAATATGGTACTTGAGAGACAGTTCTCGACGAGAGGAAATTGTTTAAAAAAAAGAAAGCCAGAAAGAAAATGATGCTTGAAAGGCAGTACTCGGCAAGGAGAAATAAAACTCTGAAATTATTGTCCACGTGGAAACTCTTGTTGATCTCGTTTCATCTTCAATATTGGTCCGAAGGTCGAGACTTTGTATCAAATTTTTCCAAAATACATGCCTGTTTTCCGGCATCAGGGGTAGCAAACGTTGGATAATTTCTGCTTTTCTCTCTGATGTAATCCCTCTTAAAGTGGATACCCCCGGGCGTTTCACTTCCTTCTTGTTGGAAGATTTTGTCTTCACAAAATCGATGATATTTATTTCTTTCGAGGAGAAACTAGTCCTGTATGAAAGAGTGTTCTGCCCCCTTGTGTCTGTCATTCGACCATGTCTTTGATGCACGGCCTTTTTCAGGACGAGCGAAATGGATGTAATAGCGAATGAATGTGGGGAAAAGAAAAGGCAAAAGGTTGAAGAGGATGGACAGCTGGCTGTTTCGCCAAGTTGTCATGGCAAGTGCAGCTGTGTTTGCGGAGTTACTGCAAGTAGTGTAGGGACGCCAATCTTAGAACCAACTCTCTGTTACAGTAAATCCAATTATTTAGCGCTTCAATTTGCAATAAACGCCACGAACGTATTGCATTGCCAAGCTTCATTGCAGTAACTCCATTTGCTAAGCTATATCGCCGCAACTCCAGTAAAGTGAGCTGGAGATACTGCTTTCAAGCTTAGCAGCATGGAGTTACTGCATTTAAGCTTGGCAAAACCCAATAACTGTGGCGCTTGCTGCAAAATCCTTAATCGATTTTGACGGGAAAACAAGGTTTTTCCGCACATTTTCTCTCACATTATGATGGATTACATACCTACGAACCTCAAGAGCGTTCTAACTCAAAACCGCCATAAAGTGGAGTTACTGCACTTTTGCTTAGCACGGCAGCACAGGGCTGCATGTTTCCCCTTTTTCCCAGGCATGATGGAGACGTATTCGTCACGAAAAAGCTTTGCGGAAGTACTACAATAAGAAAAGTGACGCTGGATTGTGGATGAAAGTTTTTCAAGCTTCCTTTTCTCCTTCCAGAAAAAGTGTACAATGCGTTCCTCAGCCTGATGTATGCAGCACCTTCAGTGGGCACCTCATTTGCTTACTATGTGCACACGACATATATTGAGGATGTCCCGATGTTTGCCCCTCAGCTTTGGGCGTGTCCACCGACCGAAGACGAGATACGAACAACAAACACTGCAGAAAGCTTCCATGCAGATTTTAACCGTCAGTTTTATTCACAACACCCAAGCATTCATGCCGTTATTGACGTCTTGAAGGAAATTCAAACAGAATCGTCCTTCAAGATTATCAGTGCGAATAAGGGAATGCACAATAAGCCAAGGGCGGAGCAGGAGCACTACATGGAAATTCATCCCGTAGCTTGGGAGAAGTACCAAACCGATAAAGACGTTTGCAAATACTTGAATACAGTGAGTAACCGCTTCCAGTTCAACGAGATCGAAAGAAGCTGTGATGAAGAACATGCCTAACTTCAGTAACGAGCCATTGAATCCGACACACTCAAATCAAGAGTTAGACCAACACGTTGTACAGGTCCGGTTTTCATGAATAAATGCACGATTTCTTCTTTCCCCAAACGCATTGATCCTTGGCAAACGCCTTTCCCCAAACGCATTGCTTTACCCCCCAAAAAACATTGCGTTTTCGGTCATTTTCCCCAAACGCAACGCGCCCTACGTGTATAATGTATAAAACACCAATAGTGACCCATTACTAGCTCAGTAATCTCTCTCTCAAGTAATGATACTACCATCGTCATCTAGGGCATCCACAGTCTTTGCAGGCTGTTTTCTGTCGTCATCGATGTCTGTCATAGAAGTAGCAGTCGAAGAGTATAACTGTCCCAGTATTACTTTTTTCCCTTTAAAAAACTAGTATGTGACAACCGGGGGATGATCCTCTTTCATTTGAGAAAAGATTTATCGAAATCCGACCAGTAGTTTCGGAATACTGGCTGGGCAAACATTCAAAATAAACGTCTGAGGAGAAGATTTGGATCAGCATACCGTAATACAGAAAACTTTCGGATGAAACGAGTGAAATACTAACTTCTACAGTGTTCGAAGTAGGCTATAAAACTAAAAATACACTGCCAAGGTGATGGCACAGGAGCTTCCTCGTCACAATCAGAGTGACCCATTATAAAATAGAACAGACTCGGAAGCAAAATAACATAACATTACATTACATTACATAACATTACATTACATAACGTTAAATATACATATTACATAACATTACATTACATAACGTTAAATATACATATTACATAACATTACATTACATAACATAACATTACATAACATAACATTACATAACATGACTTCCATAATACATTACGTCCATTATACATAACTAGCCTGACCGCTCGCTTCGCTCGCTATCCGAGATTCGCTGTACGCAGTATCGTGGAACCAACAAACGACGGAAAAATCCCATACCCTACCGGGTATTTGTGCCCAATTTTATCAAAATCCGTCAAGCCATTCAGGAGTTGACCATGGTTGACCATAGTTCCGCTATGGTCAGGGAATTAAAAATGCGCCTACGTTCAACTTGGGAGGCTACCGGATATTGGTGCCAAATTTGGTCGATATCCGTTGAGCAATTCGGGATTCGACCATGGAGGGGCCCATGGATGCGCTAAGGTCGACCGCGGGGGTAGTCCGAAGGGTCGATCGTAGATAGAATTTCACGTAGATTACGAATACGCGATAAAAAATAGGGGTTACCATTTCAATTAACGAAGTTGACCATGGTCGACCATAGTTCCGCTATGGTCAGGGAATTAAAAATGCGACGTTGCACAACTTGGGAGCCTACTGGATATTCGTGCCAAATTTGGTCGATATCCGTTGAGCAATTCGGGATTCGACCATGGAGGGGCCCATGGATGCGCTATGGTCGACCGCGGGGGTAGTCCGAAGGGTCGATCGTAGATAGAATTTCACGTAGATTACGAATACGCGATAAAAAATAGGGGTTACCATTTCAATTAACGAAGTTGACCATGGTCGACCATAGTTCCGCTATGGTCAGGGAATTAAAAATGCGACGTTGCACAACTTGGGAGCCTACTGGATATTCGTGCCAAATTTGGTCGATATCCGTTGAGCCCATGGATGCGCTATGGTCGACCGCGGGGGTAGTCCGAAGGGTCGATCGTAGATAGAATTTGACGTAGATTACGAATACGCGATAAAAAATAGGGGTTACCATTTCAATTAACGAAGTTGACCATGGTCGACCATAGTTCCGCTATGGTCAGGGAATTGAAAATGCGACGTTGCACAACTTGGGAGCCTACTGGATATTCGTGCCAAATTTGGTCGATATCCGTCGAGCTGTTTGGCCGTGCATAGAAGGACAGACAGACAGACAGAGCGCATGCGCAGGGCGAACCGCTGGCTCTATCATGTTGAAATTTATATGGGACCTCAATGGGCCCTACCCGCTTAATCCCTGAGAATTACATTGAAATTGGGTGAAATCTTTGGTTACTACGGCTGTAACAAGGAAATTGAATCTATTTCACGCAGGCGCATGCGCAGAGCGCACCGAGGGTCCGATCATGCTGAAATTCATACTGGAACTCACTAGGCCTTGTCCAAACAACCCTTGAAAATTTGAGCGAAATTGAATCAAAATTGTGAAAGTTATGCGTGTTTGTTGAATTTAACGTTAGCGCATGCGCAGGGCGTACCGCTGGATCAATCATGTTGAAATTTGTATGGGACCTCAAGGGGCCTTATCCGCACCATCCCTCAAAATTTGAGCTGAATCAATTCAAAATCGTGGAAGTTATGGCTGTAACAAGGAAATGCGGACAGACTCACAGATTCACAGACTCACAGACTCACAGACTCACAGACCGACAGACACGGAACCAAATTTGTTCAGTAGGCTTTGAAACGCAAAATGCAAGTGGAAATTTTGATTTCTGAAGACAAAAATTTTTTGGCTCACGAAAGTGAACACAAGGCTTCCGCTGCTTCGCAGACTCGGAAGCAATAATCTCAGATCTTCATTAAGTTGAGTTAAAGACTATTGTGGTCAAACTGGTAGGAAGTTTAGAGAAAGGACAAAGGGACATGAAACAGATTTCAGGGATAATAAGGGTGATTCGGCCTTTGTACGTCTTTTGAATGAATCCAGTCATAGCTTCAATTTTGATCTTGCAGATAGACATTTTGTTGAGTACCTTTCTTCATTTCTTCCCGAAAGGGAGCATTTTGGACGTACTTGAAAAATTCGAAATTATCAAGAGTGATAGGTTGGGTAAATCTTCGAATGATGTAATTCCTTCAAGTTTTTCTTCATTATTGCGTTCATTTGCGTAACAGCTTGGTTTCTCCCCACCTTTCCACACTGCCTTCCTTTCACTTTGTGGCATTCACTTCCATGGCCTATCAGAATCAACCCCCTTCACTTTGCTCCCTTCTCCTTTCATTTTCACAGCCACTCCCAGTCGACCACCTTTCACTTTTTGGGACTATTTATAAGGCCACCTCTCTCCAATGTTCAGCTCTTCAGTTATTGATTGTTACTGACGACGGTTTGATCACCGAAACCGGTTTGACAGTGTACTTTTCGTCTATTATTGGAAATAGGCAACCTTTCAATAACTCCGTTTTTATTCATTGTACAAACCAAAATATAGTCGTCAAAAATACTCCTTCCATATTTTCAAGCCTAAGCGAAAAACCGAAATCTTTCATTAGTAATAGATATTACATAGGTAGGTAGTCATAATGAGTAGATATCTACATACTAGGAAATCTCTAAATAATGAGACCACACGTGTAAATAAGGAGGAGAACTAAAAACAGTCAACCTTGACAAGATGTCCTCATTATATAACGAGGGGGACTTTCACATCTTTCTGTCCTTGTTGTTTTGCCGTTTGTACAGCAGTCTGCCGGCCAATTCACTGAAAAATATTCGGCATTCTCAACATAAGTAAATATGTCTATAACGCATAAATACATTAACATAATTAAATATGATTTGTTTTAACGCATAAAACTCAATGTAGGGCAGAAAATCCAGCTATGCGTGATGAATTCGTTTACATAATATTTTGCAGTAGTCCAATTTGTAGTCTAAAAATTCGCTAAATCGTGCCTATTTCAGCTGTGGAAATCCATCAACCATTCAAGTTCTTCTACGTTATCAGTAGATCAACCTGAGCTTAGGTTTATCTTCTTTGTAGATATATTTTTAAGGTATACTTATTGTATACAGGAGATTCGGGTTTTTGACCGTTGATGTTCAGACTAGGTGAAGGATGGGGATCTTGAGGTTCGGTCGAGAAATAATTTCAGATGGTTTTAGGCCGACGTTTCGATGTATTTGTACATCATCTTCAGGGCTTAGGTATCATGTGCAGTTGTTCCCAATGGTGACTATATGAGCGGCTGCTGAATTGTGATCAATTACAATCAATCACAATTCAGCAGCTGTTCATTAGTCACCACTGGGAACAATTGCACATGATACCTAAGCCCTGAAGATGATGTACAAATACATCGAAACGTCGGCCTAAAACCATCTGAACTTATTTCTCGACCGAACCTCAAGATCCCCATCCTTCACCTAGTCTGTATACTTATATATATATTCATGATTTAGCTGCTTTTGAGGAATCGAGATATATAATTTTTTATATAATTTTTTATTTTTATATAATTTTTTATATATATATTTTTTACTGCACTTCGTTCATTTTGGCCAATTTACATATTCTGCAGCAACTCCACCCACCAGCAAAATGTCCAACGGAAAGCATGACGAACCACAAGTGATAAGAAGTCTAGGTTAGACTTTCATCTCTGAATAGAAATCATCTACAAAAATAACTTCACAAATTCGTCAAAAAATCACGAAAGGCTGAAAAGTTTACTTTAAAAATGGTTTAGTCCTAATTATTTGGCTTGGGAGGTTATCTGCTCCTGCCGTTGTAGCTCTTTTGCCATTGATTCAACTATTCTGAATTATTAATTAGTATCTACAATAATAAAGTAGGTATCAACATTTCGTAGCGATCATGTTTCTTTGGAGTTGACCTCATAGGATCCGCCCCTGAATTTCTAGATAAAATAGGCAAATATATTTAAGTTGGGTACTACAAAGGATGACAGAAGTTGCCAGAGGTCAAGTCAGGAACGACCACCAGAATTTATATATATACCTCTACCCCCCCCCCCCCCCCCATTACATCCGTTAGAGATGGATGCGAATTATTTTGTAGGTATATTTATAGTCAAAGGTAAGGGCAAGGTAGGTCACGTGTCTAGGAAGTCGGGGTCCTCCCAGGAATATTCCTCTACCTCAAGCTGATTTAGTGAGTTCACTAAGGTTGTGTGATTAATATTTTTTGTGATGCTAATCACAGCTTGTGGTTATACCCGTAGCTACGATATTCCTTTATCATGTACCTTATCATGTAGGTAGGTACCTATCTATTGGTTTATTATTTTCAATAATGAACCATTGGAATCGAGCGTGAAAAAAAAAAAAAAATCTTACCCCCCTCAAAATTGGATGGTTTACATTTCAAGGTATGTAGAATCCAAAACTGCAATAAAAATATTTCTGTCTGTCCGCCGTACGCCGTACGGGCCACTTTTCTTAGTTACCATGAAACAAAATTGATGAAATTCGGGTTATAGGTTCCGTTCGGGGTCTAGTTGGTCCTCGAAGCTCGACGTTACTGTCAGTCATCTCTAAGGGGTTCAAAATAGGGGTTGAAATTTTCAGAACGCCGTAGCTCGAAAACTTCCGATAGAAGGGTATGGTTTTTTTTACGTTATTAAATTTGTCTTGAGCTGAACAATTTTTTGAGACCACCCGGAGCATCGTACGTCCAGCCGTTCGTGAGCACCAAAAAGCTTCGTCAACACGATCGTGAATCAAACGGTATAAATCCGGCCCGGATATCATAACTACGGAGCATCTGATTATAATCAAGGATGGCTGTATGAAGTCGAGTTGTTTGTTCTGCGATATTATTTCATTTGATAAGTGATGGACTATTGGATTTTGTTGGTAGGTACTTCTGAAACTTGAACAAACGAAGTACTATTTATGGGTAAATTATTACACAATGGCAAATTATTACACACCGGCAAATTATTACACAACGGTAAATTATTACACAACGGTAAATTATTAAACAACGGTAAATTATTGCACAACGGTAAATTATTACACAACGGCTCATCTACCCAGAAGGGGCTGGAACTTGTGTCCCAATCAGGTTCTCTGTGGCCTCAAGTCAAGGTTGAACAGCCTCAGTGCACTTTCCTATCGTGCAAATGAAAATCTCTGGAATAGGCTGCTTTCAAAATGGGTGTTATTATCATGATTTTGACAAGTCCTTGAGGTTATAGAACTCACACACACAAACCTAAAGTAACACGAGCTGATTGTTGTGAATGGAAACATCTGTCTGATTCAGTATTTATGCGTTGTCCGACGTTCTATTCATAGTCTGCCCTCGTTCGACAGTCGATTCGAAGCCAGAATTCGTAACGGGGGCGTTGGCACCACCGGTGAGGGAAATTGGGCCATGTTCTTACCTCTTTACTAGAGAAAAGGGCTGGAAACAATGCAGGAGACTGTGCAGCGTCCGTGGCCAGAGAGCACACCCACGCATGCCCGCACGCACCCACGCACACGCGCGCGCACACGCACTTCCTCGTTCCATTTCCACACCTACGAGCATTCTTCCTGCTGCTTGAACCGAGCTCAGCTCATGTCCAGTGTTCTTCATTTCATGCTCGTTGCAGGTTCAGTCCAGTTCTGAGGACTCACTATGTGCATAAAAAGACAAAGGAATATGATGCATGAAATATAATATAATATAATGATGCATGGTCGATCTTGTGCAAGGGTGTTATGGAAGAAATAGGCTGTCGTGTTGCTATCATAAAAATCCAACTTTTACTGAATAGAACTAAATAGAATGACATAATACTTTTACTCGTGTTTTACAATGACAGTCATAATAACTTTTACTTAACAGAAATAAGTAGAATGACAATCATATTAATAATATATTATACGATGCATGGTCGATCTGATGCAACACTCGTTGCATCAGAAAGAAGAAATCGGCTATCGTGTTGCTATCATAAATACCAAGTTTGCACAAAAAAAAAACTAATCATGGTAATGGCTAAAGGTTAACGATAATCGATGATTCTGCAATGGTTTAACCGGCCCAAGGTGTCAAAATTATCTATTAATTAGCGATAAGTAAATTCCGTTCCTATCAAATGCAACGGGTAACAAAGTAATTAATATTCATCTAAGATAAAGGTAGTCTTTGATTCAACATCATCATCATCATCATTCTATTGACTGCTTTGGATGAAGGGGCTCAGCGTTTATTGGAATAAGTAAAAACGTCTGCCAATTCGAGTAGGCAGTACAGCTTCCTCACTTGAATCACATGCACGTATAGGATAGTTGGGTAGGTTCATTTTGATACGGGACCATCAGCGATCCAACCCGCGTGTACCATCAAAATTTCAGCTCTCTACGAATATTTTTCGCGTAGGATCAACGTTTCATGTTCGCGCATACGCAGTCGAATGAAATTCACATGGAACTATCAAAGTATTATTCCTGATCGATCCTCCAAATCTGAACTCATTTCAACGATATGTAAGGTAGTTACGGGCGTTTCAAGTATTTCACGTTTGCGCATGCGCAGACGAAATGATTTCCATGATTTGTATGTGGGAACATCTGCGATCACACCCGCGTGTACCCTCAAAATTTCAGCTCTCTAAGAATATTTTTCGCGTAGGTAGAAGCGTTACAAGGAAATGGTCAACATTTCATGTTCGCGCATGCGCAGACGAAACTTACGCTACGATTCCAATGAAATTCATTTAGAACTATCACAGCATTATTCCTGATCGACCCTCCAAGTTTGATCTCATTTCGACGACATTTAGGGTCAATCAATCAATCAATCAATAACACGTTTATTGAACAATAAATTAAACAAATTCTTTACAAGACGTGATGCCGTTTTGGTTCTAGGAACCGTCAACGGGAGTACCGTCATAAGGTTATACTAATACTAACACAACATAACTTTTAATTAATACATACTATACACATCACACAACACATATAAATTATTAGTTTAACTAATTCGGAAGGATACGAAGGCTCAACAGCTATTTACCACATATTAAATTCCCTAAATTTGTAACTTAAAATCCAAGAGTATAATTAATTTTAACATACTCGCATATAATTCGAAATTTACTCATAAATTACATTACCAATTTACACGTAAATGGACTCTAACTATCCTCATAATTAAATTCAGAGACGAGAAATTCCCTATACTTCCATGCTACTCTAAAATAGGCACAAAGCAGAGACCAGTTCTTTCCATTAAGTATGTCGATACATTCTTCTCTTGTGAGATCAGTTTTACCGAAATATGCTTTACGATAGTAGCCTAGTATCGGGCAGTGCGCCAGGAAGTGTTCAGTGGACTCCTCCTCACCCCTATTACAAAGGGCACACAGGTAATTTCTCCCGCTGATCCACGGCTTCCAGTTGACATCTAGGAGCTCCCCCCTACATCTCATAATGATAGTTGCCTCGCCAAGACTCGTCCTGGGCAAATATTCAACTGCATGGTTCAGGCGCTGATAGAGGAGGTGGTACCGAGCGCTCGCCGGTCTGGTCCTCAAAAACTCGGGTGTCTCGCAACTTCCCTGCACACAACCGACTCCGCAAGCCCCGGGAATAAGGAAGGGTCAAAAGGGTGTGCACAGGGACCCAATTCCAGGATTTTAGAGCTCCATACTCTTGCCCATCCAATTCCTTTCCTAATCACTTCTCCTGCAGTCAGTTTCGTGAATCTATGAACTGGCTGTTTCAAGATTTTCCCAATGTAGCTTGCGTTCATTTTGAGAGTGAAGATATGGATCGGCTCCTGTCCAGTTTCAGCGTACACTATGTAGTTCGGAGCATTCTGAGGGAGCCGGAAAAGTTTCTTGAGAAAAAAAGTTTCTTGAGAAAAAAACGTTGTACCTTTTCCACAATCTCGAACTGCTCATGCCCCCAGACCTGAGCCCCATAACAGATCGAAGCAAGCAGGACCGACCGGAAAACCCGGAACTTGGCACCAACAGGGACATCATTTGCCATGAACAACCTCGACCAGATAGAGCCGATACCGTGCCGAACCACTCTACTCTTCCCATCAAAGTGCCTGCCAAATCCCAAATCGTACCTGAGCTCGATTCCACGATACTTGTAGGAATCGACACAAGTGATAGGCTGTCCGCTGAGGGCGTTTCAAGCATTTCACGTTTGCGCATGCGCAGACGAAAGTTACGGTACTTTTTCAATGATTTTGGTATGGGATCATCTGTGACCCAACCCGCACTTATTCTCGAAATTTCAGCCGATTTCTACCATTATTTCGGGTAGTTATGGGCGTTACAAGGAATTACCACAGACAGACGGAAAAACAGACAGGCACGGAACTAAAAATCTTCCTTGATGTCTGAAACGCAAAATGGTGGTGGAAATTTTCAAAATTTTTTTGGTAATTCTGAGCAATTACTTGGTCAACCCCAAACTTTTTCATATTTTACTAAGGTCGTAAGGATGTTCTCAGAAAGCAAGAAACATATAATTCAAGCCCCGCAAGGCCGTCGTACTGCAGGTTGCCGAGCGATAAGAAGGTTCAAAGTCCACGCGATATCAGTGGCTTGCGGGAGACGCGCGGAAGTGCGGGGAAACGTTCCGAGGTTCGGCAACACAAAACACCATTTTATTGGCCACCTTGCTGAGTTCATGTTCAAGCGGAAACATAACGATTACAAACAAAGACTACACCATTTGTTTCGTGCTATCGGTGAAGTTTACAACGGGGAACCAACGCAACAGAACACTGATCCAGTTGCCGCTGACTCGGATGAGGACGTTGAACCCGGCGATTAGTGAGGTAATTTCTATTTGTATATACCATATATATTAACTTTCCGGGGCCTAAATTATGTTTTATTAGTTTCACATACATCTCTACATTATCGTACTTAGTAAAATATGAAAAAGTTTGGGGTTGACCAAGTAATTGCTCAGAATTACCTTTTAGCGAATTTTCGAAGAAAAGGAAGCTATTGTTCTCGGTCCAAAATTTTTAAAACTCGAATTTCCGAAAGATTTTTATACCAAAATCCGTTTCAGACCATCCTGAATTCCCTGCCGAAAGACACCAAATTAAAAAATCAGTCATGCAGCATGACTTAATGAGCGAATTTTCAAAGAAATATTCGAATTAATGGCTATGGTTTTGAATAAAGGAAAACTTCGGTCTAAAATTTGGTTTTCTATGTATATTCTCTTCGTATTTATTTTAATTTGTACATTTTGTCCATCCTGATTCTACCGTTTGTTTATTACGTAATTGTACTAAGTGCTTATTTATTTGATCGCTGTGGGTAAATTCAAGGAGTTGTACTAATCGTTTGCCTCCCCCTTTTTTGCTTCGAACTCTCGTCTTCAATTAATACTTCTCACATTTTTCAATCTGACCACTCTAAGGGGGTGGGGGTAAGAGTTTAAAGATTATCCTAGTTTTGGGTAATTTTTGCGCACTTTAAATGCTCTAATTTAAGAACGGATTTAGATATCTAAAATCCGATTTCACTATCGTGTTCAGCGTGCAAAAACCTTTAAAATGAGGGGTCACTTGTTAGAAAATAACATTTTGGGGATTTTTGGGTAATTTTTGCGCACTTTAAATGCTCTAATTTGAGAACGGATCAAGATATCTAAAATCCGATTCCACCATCGTGTTCAGCGTGCAAAAACCTTTAAAATGAGGGGTCACTTGTTGGAAAATAACATTTTGGGGATTTTTGGGTAATTTTTGCGCACTTTAAATGCTCTAATTTGAGAACGGATCAAGATATCTAAAATCCGATTCCACCATCGTGTTCAGCGTGCAAAAACCTTTAAAATGAGGGGTCACTTGTTAGAAAATAACATTTTGGGGATTTTTAGGTAATTTTTGCGCACTTTAAATGCTCTAATTTGAGAACGGATCAAGATATCTAAAATCCGATTCCACCATCGTGTTCAGCGTGCAAAAACCTTTAAAATGAGGGGTCACTTGTTGGAAAATAACATTTTGGGGATTTTTGGGTAATTTTTGCGCACTTTAAATGCGCCAAAACCCTCCTTAGAGTAGGCCAATTTCGCCCATCTTCGAACTTAGCCTTTCGATTGCCAAGATAGATTTTTTGTGCAAATTTGAGCTGTTTATCTCAATTCTATCGAGAGTTATCGTCTGGAGTGACACATATATAAATAAATATATATATATATATATATATATATATATATATACATATAAAAAAGTGTTAAATTTCAGGAATCGTTTTAGAATGGTCTGAAACGGATTTCTATGAAGAAAATTTCCAAAAATTTATATTATTTAAATTTCGAAGCCATTGCAATAGCTTCATTTTCTTTGAAAATTCGCTAAAATTATATGTATATATATATAGGTACCTATATATTTATATATTTATATACCTATTTATATATTTATATATATATTTATATATGTATGTGTCATTCCAGACGATAACTCTCGAAAGAATTGAGATAAAAAGTTCAAATTTGCACGAAAAATCTGTCTTGGCAATCGACAGGCTAAGTTCGAAGATGGGCAGAATCGGGTCACCCTAAGGGGGAGTTTTGGGGAGTTTTAGGGGGGGAAAATTACCCATAAATTCCCAAAATGAAAAAGTCTGACAAGTGACACCTCATTTTAAAGGTTTTTGTACGCTGAACACGATGGTGAAATCAGAATTGCGATATCTCACTCCATTCTCAAACTGGAGCACTTTGAAGATGAAGGAACGTGGTTATTATTTCTTGAGATGTTCTTCCTGGTTCGTCTGCTCTAATCTGATAACGGAATGGGATATCGCAATTCTGACTTCACCATCGTGTTCAGCGTTGGAAAATCTACAAACCGAGGTGTTACTCGGCAAAAAATGGAACAAAAAATTTGTTACGTACCCAATACCTACTCTTCTTGTATTCAAAACATTTTTGATTTCCCCCTCCCCCTCCTTCCACCCCAAATTTTACTTTGCGTAAAACTACTCCTGTTTTAATTTTGCTTGGTATCAAGTTGGGAAAACATTGGCCGAAAATTAATTTTCAGAAAATTTTAGGCGGAGGAGGAAGATGCCGAAAACTTCGAAAATTCGCTCTTATAGCCATGCTGCATGACTGTGGTTTTTTTTTTTTTCTCAATCACGAATCCAAGGCTTCCTTAACTTCGGTAGTGAGGAAGCAATAAATGCGGAATGTGGGCTTACAAAAATTGCATACCTATTTGTGCTTGTGCAGATGTTAGATGTTACTGTGTTTCTTATTGCAATGAAATCTTATGAAGTAGGTATAACATCAGGGACACCTAATTCACATGACTCCTGTTGATCGGGCCAAAATCTATCGAATGATCCAGTCGGTGAGCGGGTGATACAATGGTTTGTTGTTTGCGCAGACGCAGTATTGTGGGTAGGTAATAATCATAATATTCTGATCAAATCGAAATCCAAAAAGGGCTATCTGTCACCCAAGCCTCAACCTGCATATATGTTAATGAAATTCGACGATTTCAGAGGAAGAACATCCTCATTGCTGCTGTATAAGATCTCTCTCGACGAAATCTTATTGCGAACATCTCTATTATGTAGCCTGTTTGTGCCATGGTCGTAAATTCCCCACACGATCAACTTCAAGTCTTGATTTACAGTCCTTTTTATCTCAAGAAAGCGTGCCACTATAGTAGATAGGGTGCTTTGCTCATATTTACCCCTTTTGTTTATCTAGATTCTCAATAGGTATCGATAACAGAAGAAGTGAAAGGCTAGATTTAGTAGGTACTGCTTAGTTACCTACTAGAAAGTAGTAATATAATGTACATGGTATGTTTTTTTGGCTTTAGATTTGTTCCCCAAACAAGTGAAGGTAGTATTGTAGATATTGTAGGTATATTCCTCGTTTCTTATGTGTAAAACACCCATAACTTCGGATATTAAATAAATTAAACCTTCATATTTCCACAAAATTGTACTTGGTTGTGGCAAGCCTTTTCAAGGCATCATCAGGCCACAAAAAGAGAATTGTGGAAAACTAAAGGTGTAATTTATCCGTATCCGAAGTTGTGTTATATGTTCAGTAAAATAATTGTTAGAAAACCCATGGTTTGCAGGTATTCATAACGATAACTTCCCCACACCAAATAATTCATCGCCCATAAGATAACTGTTTTTGCATTTCAGTAATTCCAATGATTTCAGTTGTAAGGCGAATTTTGATGTATCCCTCGGTATACAAGCTTGATTTGATAGAAATCAAGTTTCTATCAAATCATAAGCCGTCCTTGTAGGGTACAGTGTTGCCAGACGCCATCCAACAAAACAGGGGACAGTCATTCATATAAAAAGAAGTAGAAATGCCCTCTGAAATATCAAAAAGAGGTAATTTTGGGGGTAGGGGATTTTTGGTTTATTATTTTCAATAATGAACCATTGGAATCGAGCATGGGAAAAAATTCTGACCCCCCCCCCCCCCCCCCCCCCCTCAAAATTTGATGGTTTACGTTTCAAGGTATGTAGAATCCAAAACTGCAATACAAATATTTCTGTCTGTCCGCCGTACTGACCACTTTTCTTAGTTACCATGAACCAAAATTGATGAAATTCGGGTTATAGGTTCCGTTCGGGGTCTAGTTGGTCCTCGAAGCTCGACGTTACTGTCAGTCATCTCTAAGGGGTTCAAAATAGGGGTTGAAATTTTCAGAACGCCGTAGCTCGAAAACTTTCGATAGAAGGGTATGATTTTTTTTTTACGTTATTAAATTTGTCTTGAGCTAAACAATTTTTTGAGACCACCCGGAGCATTGTACGTCCAGCCGTTCGTGTGCACCAAAAAGCTTCGTCAACACGATCGTGAATCAAACGGTATAAATCCGGCCCGGATATCATAACTACGGAGCACCTGACTATAAACTAGGATGGCTGTATGAAGTCGAGTTGGCTGTTCTGCGATATTATTTCATTTGATAAGTGATGGACTATTGGATTTTGTTGGTAGGTACTTCTGAAACTTGAACAAACGTTGAAGTATTATTGATGGGTAAATTATTACACAACGGTAAATTATTACACAACGGTAAATTATTACACAACGGTAAATTATTACATAACGGTAAATTATTTCACAACGGTTCATCTACCAAGAAGGGGCTGGTCGTATGTTTGAAGCTCACGCTCACTAAATCCTCAAAAAACACTCGAAAACCCCTATTTTTACAAACATCTCCCCCCCCCCCCCCTCTAACACCCCTGGGTGTATTCCGATCGGACGGCCGAGCTTCGGAGCAAACTAGGACCCAAATGTGTTCCAAAATTTGGACCCAAACTGTGTGAGGAAGAACGACGATTTTAGACCAAAATTTAACGTAAATTTAAAGCTAAAACTTCGTTAGAACCTCAATTCTTCACTCGACTCAATCGACTTCATATTCTGTCACCTCGTCCTAAAAAAACATGGAAAACAATGCCTCATAAGCTCAAGTTATTAAAACTCCTCTGCCCTATTTTCGCACCCATTTTTCACCCAGAACGCCCTTGGATGTATTCCGATCGGACTGGAAAGTTTTGGGACACAACTAGGGCCCAAATGGAGCCTGTGTGTGAAAGAAAGATTTTTTTAGACCGAAAATGAAGTAGCTATATGCGATAAGGCACGGCGTACGACGGACGGACGTTGCGTTTTTGTAATCTACACACCTTGCAACGTAAAAGAAAAAAATTTTGAGGGGCTGTTGTAAAAATTGTTTGCTGAGCGAATACATAGGTGTATTATTCACAGAATAATAAACCAAAATGGGTGTTATTAGGCATCCCCCCCAAGGTCTTGGGGGTTTGGGGTACTGAGGTCTACCTATAAATAGGGTAGTCTGGCAACTACACCTAACCGGTAGGTACTTATACCTGTATGCTGCCTTCGCTTGTATCTTTGTCTACCAGTTCTTCCGAAACCCCCACTCAGTGCCATATTTTCGAAAATCCAATCTCCAACCAGTCATTAGGAAAGCTCGTGAAGTTGGCTATTTCACAGAAAAAGTGCTCAACTTATACGCGTTTCCGAGAGAAACCCCCTTTGTATGCACTGGCAACATCTCAAACTCAAACCGTGAAAAACGGGCAGACCCGAATGGCCGTGTAATATCGGTGTTTGAAGAAGTTTTCGGAACCTGGATGCCAATTTCTACTGGCTCCGCAACGGCGCTGTGCGCGAGTCCGGTCGTATATGGGTTTTGTAGATCCTAACGCTGACTTTATCATTGCTAGGCCTCCTCTAAACCCATAACTGACCCGTCCTGAACAACCGAGTGGGATGTGCAACTAAGGATCATAAAATGAGGAGGCGGCAGTTAAAAAGTTTTAAAAGCTCAGTTCAGTGCACTCAATCCGTCCGGATGACTCCTTTCACTCGGATTCTTCCAAGTGGGGGTTGGGTGGGTGTTTTTCTTTTGGATGTCATAATTCATAAACGTTTTCGTTTAATGGCACCACTTCTATTGCCTTCTTCAATGAGAAACGTTGGAAATTGTTACCTGTTGTTGTGCGCGTGGATATTACTAGGTTGTACCTAAAATTGTGTTTGTCGAGATTACTCGTCGAATTCTGCTGCTGCTACAGAACTCGACTAACTGCATAAATCCCTTGCCTAACCGGCAATTTTCTAATACAATATTATATTACAATATTCTAATACAGTATTCTAATACAATATTATATTACTCTATTCTATTACAATATTCTATTACGATTTTCTAATATAATATTCTATTACAAGATTCTAATACAACATTCTATTACAATATTCTAATACAATATTCTTTTACAATATTCTAATACAACATTCTATCATAACATTCTAATACAATATCATATTACAATATTCTAATACAGTGTTCTAATACAATATTATATTACACTATTCTGTTACAATATTCTATTACAATTTTCTAATATAATATTCTATTACAAGATTCTAATACAACATTCTATTACAATATTCTAATACAATATTCTATTACAACATTCTAATACAATATTATATTACAATATTCTAATACAGTATTCTAATACAATATTCTATTTCGATATTCTAATACAATATTCTATTTCGATATTCTATTACAATATTCTCATACAATATTCTAATACAATATTATATTACAATATTCGAACACAATATTCTAATACAGTATTATATTACAATATTCTAATGCAATATCATATTACAATATTCTAATACAATATTCTATTACAATATTCTGATTTCATAAAGTGTACTTCTCTAAAATTGGCTAAACCTTGTCTAACGAACCAGGTAACTATTCAATGGAAACCTACGGCAATAAGAGAAATGAAATCCATATACTATCATATTATCAAACAATACATAGCCTCACCTAAACTACGCTAAGCATAGGTTGCTAGCCGTAACATTGGCTATCTCTAACTTGAATTCAAGAGGAACATACTTATACCAGTGTAAAATACTTTCCAAAGTAAAACAGAAACACGAATGAATGAATGAATGAATGATAATTATATTTTTTTGTCATCCTTTTCTTCCGACATAAACACAACATAGCTTTTCTTCCGAAGTATTTGCAACGTAGCTTTAACATAAATTCTTAATAAATATGAATAACATTTATTCCAGTGAAAAATGTTGATGACCGTGCTGGATAGTGGACACTGTGGCCCAGCAAGGAGTTGAGGTTCTCAATTTAGACAGTAATTGCATTAAAGCATTGCTTCTTGGTTCGGAAATTCGTTCCTAACGAATTAAGTACGTGGCTGCATGTTTATGAATAATTCTGTACAGTGAAAATTTTAAATTGGTTTACTACTAACAAATTTTGTAATTTCCTTACGTGCTAAGTTGTGATTGTGTATCTTCATAATCTCATTAATGCTATCCAAATCCCTTTTAGCGAATTTTCGAAGAAAAGGAAGCTATTGTTCTCGGTCCAAAATTTTTAAAACTCGAATTTCTGAAAGATTTTTATACCAAAATCCGTTCACTGCCTAAAGACACCAAAAATTATATGTATATATATATATATATATATATATATTTATATATATATTTATATATTTATATATATATTTATATATTTATATATTTATATATTTATATATTTATATATGTATGTGTCATTCCAGACGATAACTCTCGAAAGAATTGAGATAAAAAATTCAAATTTGCACGAAAAATCTGTCTTGGCAATCGACAGGCTAAGTTCGAAGATGGGCAGAATCGGGTCACTGTAAGGGGGAGTTTTGGGGAGTTTTAGGGGGGGAAAATTACCCATAAATTCCCAATATGAAACTGTCTGACTAGTGACACCTCATTTTAAAGGTTTTTGTACGCTGAACACGATGGTGAAATCAGAATTGCGATATCTCATTCCGTTCTCAAACTGGAGTACTTTGAAGATGAAGGAACGTGGTTATTTCTTGAGATGTTCTTCCTGGTTCGTCTGCTCTAATCTGATAACGGAATGGGATATCGCAATTCTGACTTCACCATCGTGTTCAGCGTTGGAAAATCTACAAACCGAGGTGTTACTCGGCAAAAAATGGAACAAAAAATTTGTTACGTATCCAATACCTACTCTTCTGGTATTCAAAACATTTTTGATTTCCCCTCCTCCCCCTTCCACCCCAAATTTTACTTTGCGTAAAACTACTCCTGTTTTAATTTTGTATGGTATCAAGTTGGGAAAACATTGGCCGAAAATTAATTTTCAGAAAATTTTAGGCGGAGGAGGAAGATGCCGAAAACTTCGAAAATTTGCTCTTATAGCCATGCTGCATGACTGTGGTTTTTTTTATCATTGCATCCCCTTGTATCTGGCAGTCATCTGTGCGTGCCTGTTTTTAACTTTGGAAATTTTTAACCCCTACATACCGCTACCAGGGATTCTTGAGGGCTTCTTGATATACAAAGAAAATCTGAATGAGACTGAGAAATCAAGCTTCGTTAAGTACCTACTGACTGTATATTCATTAAGAAATGATTAGGTTCGGAATTTTCAAATGGATAATAGCCAAATTGGACAGCAAGAATATCACCTGCGCTCTATCTTTCCACTCAAGTCAACACGCTATCATAAGATTTTGGCAACCAAATCAACAGCTGGCATGTGAGCACTCTCATATTTTACTTCTTGCAGTTATGAATCATCCCACGTTCAGGTACTATTTTTGTACAAGAAATACAAACGTTGTGATGGACTTTTTCAAGCAACAAGATTCCTAGGAGGATACGCAGGGGATACGAATGGGGCAAGACGACGAATTCAGTATTTCTCCCAGTAGCTCACACATGGCGGCATCTGCAATGCAGCATCAGAGTCCCCTGCTGGCTGCCCTTGACACTCACAGCAAGAAATCCGCTTCCGCACACTGTCTGAGGACTGTGTTTAGTGAAAGCCCTCGTAATTTTCGGCCCTCAAATCCTAAGGATTCACCAGCCTACGGTGAATCTTTCAACTTCCTCACTCAAATATTCTGAAAGTACAACTCAAAACCTACAGTTTCATACGAAATCAATTTTGCTTACGATGGTATTGGATTATTCTAGCAAGGATTTCATAATAATGGTGGCATGGGGCAAGTTGACGAAAGATGACTGGGGTAAGATGACAAATGACTTTTCAGTTCACCATCTTGCCCCCCCATGCTATTTTGAACATTCAGTTCTGTTTTATTCTTATTTTCATACCATTAAGTTTGATTAACTACCGACCTCGATCGGTAACTCAAGCATTCAATACTATTCAATAAATTTTGGTGTGTTCAACGTTTGGTGTGGCCAATGTGGACGGGCCTCTAGTGAGATTCTACGATAGGCGATGCGGTCGCTCGAAAGAACATCCATTCCTAAATATTCAAATGTCAATCTGAAAATGTCTTTGAGTTTCTTTGAGTAAATAAAATCGAAATAAATAAAATTTCGAACATTTTTTGGGTTAGATTAACTTTAGGATTAATTATTATGACTTAAACCCAATTTTTTTTTTTTTTTTTTTTTAACACGTCCGTTCCATATTGGGGCAAATGTGCACCGATATTCAGAACCAAATTTTGGTGTGTATGGCTGATAAGCATTAAACTATTCATAAAGTTATGTCGCTTGTTGTTTGGTTTATCATGTACATGTTTGCAGTGAGGAGTTTAGGAGATGAATAAAGGTGGGACTCCTGTTTGTATAAAGCTTGAACATGAAGTTTTTGTGTTTTGATATTTTGTTCGTCGTCTTACACCAAGGTTGGGGCAAGATGACGAAAATGACTTTTTTTGAAAAAATCTGTTTTCACCCCTTGAATGTGGAATTAGGCGACTGAAAAAAATTTAGAATATTCTAGGAAGGATTGGAAGAAGTTCTCATACACATTTCAGCTCTTTAGTCCATTTATTGAGGCCAGGAAAAATCGCAGAAACTTAGCTTCGCCATCTTACCCCACCTTCCCGTAGTAGGTAGTGAAACGTTAGAATATATATATATATATATATGTTTGGTAGCTTGAGGAAGTGCAATGGTACCGCTGCTTTATCCCTGGACTAAATACACGACTGAAAAATAGTTTATGCAATTACGTAGGCTGTATCTACTACCTACAGGCGCCCACTTCTGCGAACCAACCCTTGCAATGAACGACTGTCACCCTCCAATAATGCGTTTCTCTTCGTTTTTTTGGGGAGAGAAGACCGAATATGAAGTCGATTTTGACCAAAGAGTGGAAAATTGAGGTTCTACCACATGTTCAGCTCCCGAAATTGATTTTTTATGAGTCAAAAGCCTGGGAAATCGTCTGAAATCACCAGCAATTTGTAGAATAACACTAGAAAAAGTTTCAACAGGTGGATCAAGACGATTAAATGGTAGGTACTATCAATGATCAAAGATAATTTGAACAAAAAAAAAAGGAGCGTACCTAATTCTTGTTTTCCAATTAATTGAATTAATTAATTTCTCGGGTTTAATATTGTAGTAATAGCGTGGTGGCCCACGAAAGAACGTACGGAAACGTCGTTTAAAACATAGGAAAACAAATGTAACGACACAGTCTAGGGATGGGATATCGAAAGAAAATATCGATATTGGTATCAATTGACATATCGAATGAAAAAATTGACATCGACATATACCGGATGAAAAATATCGATATCCAATATTATCGAAAGAAATTGATATACCAAATTAAATAATTTATAAAAGTAAGCTACACATTATTATATTAAAATTAGGTTGACATTTTGTAAGCCGAAGTCAGTAAACGGAGAAACTAAGCAGAAACAGACTTACTGGAGACACAGTGAACAAACTTTTGTTCCTTCGTTCAATGGGAGAAGAATCCTTTTTTAACTTTTATTTTAAAAAATTTCTTTCTTTTTAAATTTATTAGTGGACTTTGTTCAAATTTTATTCAATTTGTTTTGTACCTATATACAATCATGTGAAAATAAAGTAGTTTTGAAGTTTTGAACAAATAATATTCAGTTTGTTTTTACCTACCTACATGTTGTGAAAATGAAATATCTTCACATCTGGGTACATTCCTTACGTCTTCAAAAATTTAAAACCAAATTTGAGGATTTTTCTCGTTATTAAAAAAACCGATAATATCAGAGGTAAATATCGATATTCCGATATTATCGAAGTGAAAATAGCGATATAAAAATGTCGGATATCGAAAGGAAAGTATCGATATATCGATATCGATATCCCATCCCTAACTCAGTCTACATCTACGGTTTGGAAGTGCCTTCAACGGCGTGAAATCTACCCACAAGCCCGCCCACCGTTTCCTAGACGCCTGGGCGAGCGAATTTTTCCTAGCTAAGCCTATTGTTTAACAGTCAGGAAGAGATTTATGGGGTATCTACGTGCTGTTACGTCCACCGGCCTGCTCACCTCCTTGGAACCAGTTCAGAGACCAACATTTTTGCTTGTGAATTCTTTTGTATTTCTTCTGTAAGTCCACCAGCCTTCCAGAAAGGAACCTTGAAAAGACGCATTAGGCCGCCCGCAAGCAGGTACCCAGGTAACTGGGGTTGGAAAAGTCCTAATTAGGGTTAAAACGACACGAACTTCATATTTCCACGAATAAAAATAATATAATAAGTTAATTATGGATATGTACATCGTACTGTTACAAATCATAACTGAAATTCACGTAAGTATATATAATGAGTAGGCACCTAGGTACTTACCCGTAAGGACTGCTTTTCCAGTCGCATTAATACAACATTGGCTTCTGAACTGAGCCTGTTCGTGTAGTAGGTAGTTCTACCTACATCATTTTTACGTTATACTTCTGCAAACCTGCTCATTTCAAGCGGACTAGTTGATCCACCTGCCCGCCAACAGGACGTAGGTAATTTCGGATTCCCCCAATAAAACATTAGTGGATGCAACTGGCTAATTTTAACAACATTTATTTAGGTTGGCTGCCTTTAGACACAGAAAAATTAAAACTTGAGTAACAGATAGATGGTTCAACTAGATCCTAAAAATCACTTGGTAATCCTAAGAAAAACCTCACCGTTTGTTGACTAGTGGTAGTTGCTGCCTAAGTATCGAAATTTAAGCATGTTAAATAAAACAATGATCGTAAGGCAGACATAACTTATTCAACTTACATTCAGTAGTAACCAGTCCCGATCATAAACCTTCTATGTGGGTATATTTTGGCTGGATTGTACTGAAGTTCAGTCGATTAGCTGGTAGATACAACGTAGAAACTAGAAAGGCTTAAATAAACCTATAAATAAACCTTTCCGTAGTTGAATACTTTCCTACCAGTCCATTTCTCCCTTCTTCTTTTACTTCTTCATGTTATCTTGAAGAGTTGCTTGATCTCATTCATACCTTCTCTTTGATGTCACGGTGCTTCCTGAGAAAATATACTACGTTTTATGCATTCCTTCATAACATACCAACATTTGTGTAAAGAAAAACGAAGTTATTGAAAAATAGTCTATTTCCACTAATACACGAAAAACGCAAAAAACACTGTTATACCGGTTTCGGTGATCAAACCATCGTCAGTAACACACAATAACACACAATAAGTTATTGTGTGTTACTGACGATGGTTTGATCACCGAAACCGGTATAACAGTGTTTTTAGCGTTTTTCGTGTATTAGTGGAAATAGACTATTTTTCAATAACTCCGTTTTTCTTTGAAATGGGTTTCCACGATTTCGTCGCGAGTGATTTAGTTCGTAACATTTGTGTGCTTGTCCGATGTCCATTCTCATCTGTTCTTCTGTACACTGATAACAGTGAAGAGGGAGTGTCCTTGTCACTTCGATCATAATATTACGTTCTGTGAGTTAGCATCATGTTACGTTCTGTGAGGTCCAGTGTAGGAAGGTGTTCGGATTTTCAAAGTTAGGGGAATCAGCTGTTGAGTTTGATCAACAGCTTATGAACTGAATCCCACTTCAAACGTTGCTAAATGACTGCATTCCCCCATCGGAACATACACTTTCAATGTTTGTTTCACAGTTATGCCCCCTACACAAGTAAAAGCAAAATTCCACTCACCTTCCTGTATTGGGCCAACTATAATTGTGGTCCTACGTGAACAGGCAGAAACCCACGAGAAACAGCCGTATCAAAAACAAGTAATATAATAATGAAATAATGATATTAGACGTTATAATCGGATTGAAAATATTGACTTGTCTATTGTCTTTCGTTTCCTGGTACATTAGCCCAATGTGAATAAGTAAACTGTACGATAGCACTCTTACGACACTCGTATTTGTTCCTTGCCAACACCTTTAATAAGCCTCTATACCTACTTACTTGTTGCAATAATTATGATAAATGCGCCTTGATTTGAAGGGATCAGTTAGGAGTGTCGAGACACCCGGCAGACTTGGACATGCGCGATACCAAGTTAGATATCACCATGACAACTCGAGAAGCACGACAACACCCTTTCAAGCCAGTTTGAATCGCCCGAGCCCAACGCCACTTGCCAGAGGTATAGCGATGTTATATTATATTATATTACGATAAATCCCTCCACCTAGGAGGCCAAAATCAAAATTTCTCTACGATTTCGATAATTATTAGTACCTTACAATAGGCGGATTGCCACATCTATGGCCAAAACCTCGAAACTAATTTTAGGCGAACTCTGAATGAGTGTTTCCAAACCTTTTTTTTTGGCTTACGCCCTCAAAAGATAAAAGCAACACAATCTAACTATACATATTGTGACCTCTTCTTGCGTAACAGTGGTCCATGTACCTCCGGGCATTCTAAGGGAATCTTTGTCTCACGACAACCCACAGCGCTGGCTTATGAATGAAAGTTGTTACGTATTATTAAATTAGGAGCAACATTGGGAACCTCTTCCTGTTCAAGTATGGTAGCATTATTTAATGGTTGTTTTGGTCATTTTTTTTTCGAAGTGGAGAAAATGAAGCTAAACCAGTGAACGTCAATGTTCAACCTCTGTCCACCTAGTAAGTATGATGTTTTTTCGTTGCCCTCTGACTGACTGAGTACGAGTAAAATTGCAGCAACATATTTCTGTCTTCAATGACGTTTTCAAGGTTTCACCTGTCACAAAAATATATTTGAGATCCTCACTCTCATTAGGTATCCGCTAAACTATTTAGTCAGTTTACAACTATTTGTTCATTATTTCAACATTTTCCCATGCCTCCTACACCAAAATAAACTACTCTCTAGTCGATTAAAAAACAACAGTAGTTAGATAGCCAAATAGAGTGATTCAAGACACACTGAAGTAGCTACTACTATAATTTATTGAGAACTGTTTTATTCTGCTGCTATTTTACAATTTATTCACCGGCTGTACTACACAGGACTAAAGCAGGTAGGTATAAACAGAAATCCATAGAATGCTATCAGTGGATTAAACTGCATTATATCACTGAACGAGTGAGCTGACTGACTAGATATGTCGAAAAAAATGCTGACTGGACGGGTGACCATTCCGAAATGATTAGGACGAGAGGTAGCAGCAGTACTCACGAGACGGGCTTTTGTTTTCATGTAGTCAGCGGATGAAATCGGACGAGCTGGCATTTGTTGTATTCAATATATATTTTTTTAAACGTCTTTATTTTCATATAATTTACAATAATATACAGTGTAATATTACATAATGTATTATTTGCTTATTATTGCTAAGTACATGAACGATACATATAATGAAGATAATGTACATCATGAAAGAAAAAAAACACAACTTTGGGTGAAAATTTATTTCCCATGTGAGCTACAGGAGCTCGTGTTAGGAAATGAGTCATTAGTTCAGACCATAATTCTAAGTACTGGTAAATAAAATTTAAAATGCCCTCTTCATACTTTTAATTTTTAGATATTCTTAATTATGCTAAATAGATATTTAGCTATTTTTAAACTGAGGTATTCTAAATATGGTAGATGTTAGGTATCCTAAATGCATTAAGCAGACAGTTCTGATAATAAATTTAAAATGTCCTCTTTAAAGCTTTAAATATTTTTTAAGTAGATATTCGATAAAAAATTAAATATTCTCTCCATTTTTCCCAATAGAATTTGTTTTTTTGTATCTCGTGTCAGCTTGTTAAAAGCATTATTTACTGCTCTGTATGGAGTTGGGCTAGGGTTGTTCGAAAACGCGGTACATTTATAGTATAATTTACTTTAGCCCTCGTATTTAGGTGATGATCAGGAAGGGAAAGGGCGTTTTCCCTTACCATTTGTTTCAAGCAGCTAACTTCCACAAGGTTCAGAAATGGGAGAATTTGCATTTGCCTAAATAAGGGTAGCGAAGGTTGTCGGGAAACTGAATTTGTAATAATCCGAATTATTGTTTTTTGGGTATTTATAATAGGTTTATACGCTGTGGCATATCCTCCACTCCATGTAGGCAAACATTATAACAGTATAGAGTATAGAGCATCGAACACTCTTTTTAGAAATTTAGTGTCTAGTAATGCCTTCAATTTGGCAAAGATATAGATTAATTTTCTCAGTTCACTTTTCGTTTCTTTTATTTGGCGATCCCAGTTTAAATTTGCATCTAGAAAGATTCCCAAATACCTTGCGTTTTGCACTCTATTTATATTTTCGCAATCTGTACAACTATTTAGCTCTTGACTTGATATTACAATAATTTAGCTGTTCTACGTGAAAGACTTGATGATACTAAACCATAATCATTAAGATTCGTTGCACTTTATACTGGGGTTGCCATCCGTCCGTGTTTCCCTGGACATGTCCGTATGTTTTATACGTTCAGGGAACGTCCGTATTTTTCAAATTTCAAGTTGAAATCACTCAAGTATGGAAACGGGAAGACAAAACAGTTTTCCTGTGTGTTAGATGGCGCGGCTTAGCTACCCGTGTAGCTACCTACCTTACCTGGTTTGTTATCCCGCTGAGCCTAGCCTCACAACCAGATGCCGGCTCCCACCAAGAAGCCAAGTGACGTCATAGAGTTCAAATTTGATTTTCATACGCCGTTTTGAATGCTTCATTTTAGCGAATTTTCAAAGAAAATGAAGCTATTGCTATAAAATTGATTTAAAATCACTTGAACTGGTATGGAAGGGTAAGTAAAGACGGGAGCATACCATTTCAGTTTTTTTTTAATACAGAATACTGGTCAAATTTTGATTTTTGGGGTCAGAACTTGGTATTAAGGACTAAAATCAATATTAATAATTCACCTGACGTTGTGGGATGGTGATTCACGACAGAAAAAGGGACTATTTCAAGGATAAAAATATATTCCTCAACAAAGAGTCGGTAAAAATCATGAGTCAAAAATCGGTAAAATTACGAAAAAGTGGTATACTTTTACAAAAAGTGGCAGTACCTATAGTTTCTCGCTGTATCATCTTTTTACACCGTAGCACGAATATTTCTTTAAAATTCGCTCTTATAGCCATGCTGCATGACTGGCACTTTTTTTTCTTATTTTTTTAACCGAATTGACAGTTTTCAAACATCGTCAATAAATTAAAGAAATTACATCAAGTCCCTATATATCAGCGTAATATCAAAATATCATAACAAATACCATGTTAAAGCACCATATCAAATGTTACCAAGTACATTTTGATATGGTATTTTGAGGTTTCAGGAAGTTGAATTTTGTTCGATTTTGGTTTACCTATCATTTTCACTAATGAACCTTTTTAGCCGATCAAGAAAAAACATTTTGATATTTTAATTTTCAAGGTACCTATACAGAAAATTATGTGGATAATTTTTTCTAGTATTTTCTCCTATTTCTGTGGCTGTGATGCAATAAATTTACCATTTTGATATTACGCTTATACAAAGAAGATATCGTGCTTCTTTTACTTAGTCTTGTCACAACTTATATCCTCAAAGATTTACAATTGCTCCTTAACAAAATATTTTTTTTTTTGTGAAATAATAAACTTTTTTAATATAGGTATCTACTGTGGCATTTTACGTTCATTTGAGTATCCAGGTTTTTGTTCGTATTTTTAGGGTTGGGGAAGTCCAGGTTTCTAGGTTTCTGTGGTGTCCAGGTTTATAGGGAAAGGAGATGGAACCCTAGTTTATACAGACAACTTATAGGTAGTTTGAAAGCCGAAGTTATGTTCTCTTTAACTGGTAGTCGACATTCTATTCAAGAATGTTCAAATTCATTTTCCAGGAGGCGCTACGAACTACAGATGAAATGTCAAAGAAGGAGAAAGATCCTCCTTCTCTACATATTACGAATAAAAGGTAAGCCATTGGAAGTTTCGACACATCAAGGTTATTTTACTGGTTAAATCGTTTATCTGATTGCAGGTCTATAACGAATTAAATATTATTCAAATTTCGGTGTAACTCAGTAGGCAATAACAAGCAAAACCTGGGAGTCATGATGTTTAGTATTCTCTCCTGGTAGCTTAAACTGATTCGTCTTGCCGCTCTCGTATCACAGCCGTACATATATTATAATTGTACATGTTTACTTAGACATGTTTACTTTATAGACATTCAGTTTATCTAATA
The DNA here is from genome assembly GCA_954871275.1 of Leptopterna dolabrata. Lineage (NCBI taxonomy): Eukaryota > Metazoa > Arthropoda > Insecta > Hemiptera > Miridae > Leptopterna > Leptopterna dolabrata. The sequence goes on from OX940983.1 coordinate 38,390,077, forward strand.
GCAGAATCACGATTCCGTCCGGCTCTACATTGATTTAATCACGAGAAATCTTAAGTTTCTTGTCTATTTTAGGACGACTGGTGCTGCTATTTCAATTTCCTCTTACCTGTCGGCCAGTCTGTAAAGTTTGTCTGCTAATCGGGGCTACAAGAATCACTTCAGTTAGACGAATATGAGAATACGGGGACGGCAGTGTGAAAACTTGAAATCTGCTAACTTCATAGGAGTAGAGGGGACAGGGTTTGAGCATCTCGACGGACCATATAATGTGGCTGGTTCTAATTTAATTTAAATGTAGAAATACCAAAACATGATCGGACATGTGAGGATTATTTAAGAAACATAGTTAGGTACTGGAATGAATGCCAATGTAACATTATGAAAACAAGAATGAACCAAACCAGGAGAAGCGATTCGAACTAGACGACGCGGACATCTCATCGTCAACCAAATCACAAAATTATAATGTGAACTTGATCCAACATAAATATACCTAATATAATAATAGTACATGTTTTGAATTTTGTTCTATCAAAATTGAAATTTTGGGTCATTGAAACTTTTTTTAAATTCCATTCATGCAGCATGGATTAAGGAGCGAATTTTCAAAGAAACAGTTTGGGAAATTGAGAATTTAAATAAATGGTCATCTGTTCTCATTACGGCCTGACTGGGCACTCGTTGAGACCAGAGTAGCAAGTGCAGAAAACGTAGGCCAAAAAATCATTTTTGGGTGTTTCGAACACAAAAATTGTGATTTTTGAATCACTCGATGCAGTCTGAACGTGCTGAAACTGCTCGCAATCGATTCAGCGCCTCAACAACATTATGACAACACCCCACATGCCTATGTTGCTGCAAACCTTTTTTGTTTTGTTTTGGGCCAAAAGTTTGTGAATTTGGTGGACCCCTGCGCACAGTGCGATCGGGCTGGGTAACGAACTCATCATTACTCTTGCGGATAGGATTTTTCTGCGCAAGAAAGAATTGTTTACCGTGAAAATTAAGGGACTTATCGTGCGGAATGACACACACGCACATACTTCGACATCAACTGCACTGTCATGCGATAAGGCTTTCATTTAAAATTAAAATAAAATAGACGCCTGCGCACGCCTCATTGAAATAGTTGGCAAGTCGCTCTATACAAGCTCACGTTATGTCGTGCAACTTGTACACATGTTACGTCTGTGAACCAAACTGACAGCCGAGTGGTGTAGAACAGATTCTCGGTATTTGACAATTTTGACGTAAAAGTCACCCAGGTGTTTAGAGGCTAAGGTGAGAGGGTAAGCGGGTCAATCGATAGTCTTCAGAGTAGTAGGTGTAGGCTACCTGCCGTCCGAAGGCGATCGATGAAAAATGTGGGAGACCTATTATTATAATAAGCCTCTCGCACGAAATGTCTGAAACTGATACTTCCGACGGCTCCGTTTTGTTCCAATCGTCCAGTTTAACGAAAAGAAATTTTGGATTAACGCTGCCCAATACAGAAACATCATTGACCATGGATACCGTTGGTACCTACTACGGTTTCTACATGGGATCGGCTGTTTGTTTGTAGGTACCTACAATATTAAAACGTTTCCTATGCAGTTTAAAACCCTCCGAACTTCAGCGCGTAACGATAATTCTTGAGGAGTTTCCCGATGGGGTGATGGGGGGAGTGTGATCTTTACCTACCTTCCGTGGCATTCAGTTTTTTAGAAAAACGCGAACCATCGCAGCTAAATATGTGCAAAATGAACTAATATTCTGGTTTTTCCGGTTTTGGTCCTCGGACTTGTGTTTGCTGTCTGTATTTGTATTATAATACAGGTCCATCCGAAGTCCACTCCCCAACTACCCTCCGGAAGTCAGATTGTTCGACAGGTTAATCGTTTATACAGGGTGATCCGCTCGTGGATGCAAAAAAAAAAAATTTGCGCAACACTACATCAAAAATGGAGTAAAATGCCGCCAACCGCATATTTTTATCTCAATCCGTTCTCGAGATATGATTTTTTAACGGTTTTTTCAGGAAAACCGTGTTTTTTTCGTTTAAACTCAAATTTCTCCGCTTTACCTCATTTAATTTTACTTTTTGACCTCATTTTCGGAATTAGCGTTAAATTTTCCATACGCATGGCGTACTTCAAGTCTTGAAAAGTACCATCTAGAGACCACAACAACAGCTCAAACATTAGACGAATTTGAAAAAATAAAATTTCTGAAATTTTAAAAACGTTACTACTCCTCCGAAAAAAATGCTGGAAACTGGCAAATCTCTTGAAAACTTCTTCATTTAATAAGCTTTCCAATGGTATGGTCCACTTTGCGATTATCTTGTTTCTTTGATGGAAAATTCAAGTTTCAATGCAAGAAAACGTTAGGCACCTCAAAAGGGGGAATTTGATCAGAGGGTAGAAAAAATGTAAAAAAAAGTGTTTAATGTTTTTAATTGAAAAAATTGAGTCAATAGTGCCAATTTAATTAGTTTAAATGCAAGAAAACGTTAGGAGATTTTATGTTTTTTGTCATCAGGGGGAGTAGTGACCCTGAACAGTAAATTAGCTCTAAGGTTCAAAATCAACGCATTACAGTGTATCCACCTGTTTAAACAACAACGTTATTCCCAATGCAGTTTGATGTTAGAAATGGCACGGCCCACTAACCGCGAGTACGCCGACATACATTTCGTGTACGGGTTGTGCGATGGAAATGCGCTTTCTGCACAGCAGCAGTATCGTGCTAGATATCCTGGCCGACGGGTTCCATATTCTCGGGTATTCACGGGAACTCATCAACGGTTTATGCTACTGATGTACAAGATGTTGAAGATTTAAAGAGACGAATTCAAGAGGCAAGCGTGGCGGTGCAAGAACGTCTGACATTCAACGTGACAGTGGGACAAATGCATAAGTGTGCTAGAGCATGCATAAGAAATAACGGTGGGCATTTTGAAAACGTGCTTTCCTAATTACCGAAAAACCTGATTTCGAATTGTGAATTGGCACTATTGACTCAATTTTTTCAATTAAAAACATTAAAAACATTTTTTTTACATTTTGTCTACCCTCTGATCAAATTCCCCCTTTTGAGGTGCCTAACGTTTCTTGCATTTAAACTTGAATTTTTCATCAAAGAAACAAGATAATCGCAAAGTTGACCATACCTACCATTGGAAAGCTTATTAAATGAAGAAGTTTTCAAGAGATTTGCCAGTTGCAGTTTGCGGTTTCGGAGGAGTACCTAGTAACGTTTTTGAAATTTCATAAATTTTATTTTTTCAAATTCGTCTAATGTTTGAGCTGTTGTTGTGGTCTCTAGATGGTACTTTTCAAGACTTGAAATACACCATGCGTATGGAAAATTTAACGCTAATTCCGAAAATGAGGTCAAAAAGTAAAATTAAATAAGGTAAAGCGGAGAAATTTGAGTTTAAAAGGAAACAAACACGGTTTTCCTGAAAAAACCTTTAAAAAATCATATCTCGAGAACGGATTGAGATAAAAATGTGCGGTTGGCGGCATTTTACTCCATTTTTGATGTAATTTTACGCAGAATTTTTTTTGCATCTACGAGTGGATCACCCTGTATACAGAGGCGAGTGGCCACAAGGATTTATGTACCTATTTGGATGCCTGAAGCACAAAATTCAGTTCGAAGTTTCAATTTCTGCTTGCCGAAGAGTGGACAGCGTAGCTGTTTTGCTAAGCCATTCCACGGTTATTGTAATAATTTGGTGTTCCATAATCGAACCCACATTCTGGTTTCCCGAACCAGCATTTCTTTTCAACCTCCAAGGACTGAGGAGAAAGCCATGAAAATCAGACTTGTTACTGCTACCAGTAGGTACTTGCATTTGAGGAGAATATACTTATTTATATTTGCTCACGCTCAAAAACTACAGCTACCTAATTATTTTCGAATGGAATTTAAGGACCCATCATTGGACCAGTCCCTAACAATGGACAGTTTTCGTGGGTTAAACAATGCTCTCCTTCTTTTGCCCAAATTCTGTTCAATAACGGAAATTAACACTTATTGACCACAGAATTAGGGGTTCATGTTGGAAAGTCTAGGCAGAAAATGAATGTGTATTTATATTTCTGAGTTCCCGCTAAAAATGAAGTATTGCCGAGTAGTTCAACTCGAATCCCCCTTAGAGCGCTATTGCATCACTTTAAACGATGTTCAAAACCGTAGTGGATGGATGGATGGAACCATAAATTTAAAAACACTTCCTCAAAATCAAACCGAGGGAAAGGTCACGGCAAAGGTTCTAGAAAGGTTGCCAGGAAGGTTTGCCATTTGTAATGTTGGGTTGTTGGCTGCATTGAGAACCTTGGCCTTCTTGGGTAGTATCAGTATTCTATGCTTGGGCCAACAGCCAGTCAGATGTCAATAGGCCTCTTTAAATAATATTTATGACATATTATGTCATTTTTGCTGCGTTTTTACTTTTTATCGCCCTCATTTGAAAAACAACGCTTATTTTTTAAAACAGGCTTCAAACTACCTTCTTTCCAAGAGTTCTGAATATTTTGTTAAATTTTTTTTTTGAAAATTCCACTTTCTCCAAATGTGAGCTTGTTTACACCTGTTCACTTTGAAATGCTAGGTACTTACCTACTCTATTTTGGAAATTGCACGGATTATCTCTAGTCTTTGAAAATTCATTGTTCATCAAGTTCTGATAGATGCTATATAAATATATAATATATATTTTTATATATTAATGTCATCATGTGTCGAATAGGTACTTATCACGTGTCGAATAAAGTTCAAAAAACTCCATTTAACTACTGCATATATTGGACATTACCAGGTAACAACAACAACAGTGATATATTACCTACCTATTCAATATCAGTAATCCATTGTCTCTAGAAATTCCAGTGAACACTGCAAAAACACACTATCACATTATATAATGTCATTACTAAAACCGACAAAAATGGACGACATTCCTGTTCAGTCATGAACGTAACCATCCTCGCCATTATACACGTCTCTCTCTTGTTAGCTCTATACACTCTTTGCTCCGTCTTCGTCCTCAGTTGCATATTCAAACGAGCTCCAGTTTTCGTTGAAAGCCAACCCGGAATCGGAGACACTGTGAGTGAAGGTGCTTGGATAGTAAGGCCAGCCAGCATTTCATTCAAGTGCATTTTACGTAGGTAGGTGCAGTATGAGGTATGTACATACTAAGTTGGAATGTGTGAATCAGGTCTGAACAAAAAGGGTGCAGGTCGTCATTGCCCAGTCTGTTGACTTCCATTATGATATGCACAGCTGTGCACTACTTACCTATCTGATAACAGTAACTCTGTTTAAAGCTGAGGAGTTAGTAAGAGACAAATTCTTTTCAGTAGTTTCTAGGTGCAAGCAGTATAATGTCTGATCTCATTGAATATCTTGACTGGTCCTTTTTATATCAGCCTACGTGTAAATTTTTGGTTCATTCACTGAAAAATTTCTATTAAACGATGTACCTACCAGTTATTACAATCCATCAAAATTATTGCTGTATGCATTTTTCAGAGATTCCACCGGGAGTGGAGACCGGCGGAGGAGCGCGGCGAGTGGGGACGGGGAGACAGGTACGTGTACTTTTACTCACCAAATTAGGCTGCTAGCCTAATTTCAAGTAGGTACCTATGAACCTATCACATGTCCTTTATGGCGTCCTTCTCACAAACGCTCATAATACCTGCCACATTCCGAAAGCGAAAGATCGAGAAAGACTTTAGCGTTTATACAAAGTGGAACTACACGGATTGCATCTTTTGCTCGTGGCAAATGACATAACAAACATTCCTCACAGCAAAGGTGTGGAAAGTGGACTGAAATTACCATTGCAGGCCGAGAAAGAGGCTCATCGGGGTTTAGTAAACAAAACTTGCACCTTGCAGCACTATCAAAGCACCAGTGATTTTCTTCAAGTTCATATCTGTGATGGTCTGGTCCCTTCCTTTGCTTCGCTGTTCTGCATCCTTCAACTCTCCTCCCACGGCCTGGTTAGGTCTACCATATACGTTCAAAACAAGGCTTGCCGTCTTCATGTATGTCAGGTTAGGTAGAATAGCTGCAAAAAATCATACCGACACTCCCTTATATAAGTAACAAACTGTGTAGCTTTAATTGCAATACAATTTCGCTGTACAGGTGGCGAGCGCAGGGTGAGCCGGGGGAGTGGTGGTTCAGCAGAGCAGCTCCCAGCGTCACACGGGAAGAAGGTCCTTTTCTCAGAGCCGGTGACGGTCAAGGAGCCGCCCAAACTTTTGTCCCAGACCGGCCCACACCTAGAACGTCAAATATCCCAAGGTAAAACAAATCTCGACACGTCTCTTGGGTAGCTGAGGAATCGCGATGAAGGTTATAATACCCTTTGTATGCAACGCATTGCGCACAAAGCTACCTGTTGCTGATTGTGGAGTGTTGGGATGGACGTCGACTATGTTTGCCTCACTGCCGGTAGAGTTTCAGCAGAAACCCTCACTGGCACTTGGTGTCTACCTGTCTACCTTGAGCAGCAAGTGCGCTTTTTCAGTTTTACATTGGAAGTGTTTGTCTACCTTGCACCTCTACTGAAGGGCTCAGAACATGGGGTCATCTCTAGCTATTGCAGTGAGTGATGATCGGTGCCTACCTGATCAAATTCATATAGGTAGTCGTTTTTGGAAGCATTTTAAATTCTAACGGTTCTCCTGTTTGAATCATCCAGAAGCCCAATAACGTGTGTTCATTCTAGGATGCTCATCATGCATTGCAACACTCCCACAGTCCCGATGCTTGCTGCCCCTCACATTAGCACCTTCTCGTATTAGATTTCGAAACAGTAATACCTACCTACTACTACTGCTTTGCTATAGGAGAGGAAGGTTCTCCTAAGAGTCAAAAGAAAATCGTCTCTACGTGGCGCATGGCCTGTGGGATGACCAAAGACAAAACCAAAGATTTGCTGAAGAGGTGGAGGACGCTCCCTGACCAGGGCAACGACCGACCGCCTTTGCAAGAGCTCAAAGCCAACACCGGTGACCACGGATGGAGTGTGCACGTATGGGGTAAGACCAGTCAAAACAATTGTATTCAAATTTTTCTCTTTTTCACATTTTCTACTTCCCTCCCCGTGCGATCTTTCCAGTTCACCCTCGCAGCACGCGAAAGAAACGCAGAAAAAATTATTGATTTGCATTTTTGCATGCATTCCACTGATCATACAATAAGCGGTGAAACTGCAGAAATTCGTAGTGATCAAAAAAACTCATCAGTTTACGTCAATGAAACTGAAAACAGCGTCAGAATCCAATGCCGCAACTAAATTTTTCATCAAGTCATACTATGAGTCCTTATGTATGTGCTAAAGTTGAAAAAGAATTTACCATACGCACTTGAGCCAGTCGGAAAGTCGAACGATCTTGTTAGCGAATTTTCAAATCACGCTATTGCAATGTGTCCAAAATTTTCAGAACATGAAGTTTTGACATTTTTGTATAGGGTATTCCGTTTTAGAGCATCATTAATTAATCCCTGGATTTCAACAAAAAATTTTATGTATATATTTGTTATGTAGGTATGTATTTGTACATTTATTTAGGTGTCACTTCAGACGATATGTGATCTTGGGTACATAATAAAAAATTCAAAATTTCGCCAAAATGTTCGTATGGCCAAACAAAAGGCAAATAGAATTTCGAAGATGAGAAGATTTCAAAAACTCCAGGGTCAAAACTCGGAATTAACGGCTAAAATTGCGAACATTGATATAAAATCACTTAAAGTGGTATGGAAGGGTGAGTAAAAACAGAAGAATACGATTTCAGCTTCTTTTTTTTTAATGCAGAATGTCAGAAAATGTTTTGGGGGTCAAAAATTGGTATTAAGGGCTAAAATCAATATTAATTCACCTGACGTTGTGTGGTATGGTGATTCACGACAGGAAGAGGGACTATTTCCATGATAAAAATATTTTTCTCATCTCTTTCCTAAACTCCGGTTTCTCGCTGTATCAACTTTTTAGACATTGCACGAATATTTCTTTGAAAATTCGCTCTTAAAGCCATGGTGCATGACTGGAACTTTTTAAATCGTTTCATTCATATCTAATCAAGTCACCAAGTTTTGCACCCTACCATTTCACACAACTTATTCTAGGTACTTACTTCAACATGGTAGTTTCAGTTAACATTAACTATTATGAAGTTTCATGGATGCATGAATAGTCTACTGCGTATCATTAGAGTTCCTTTTCTCCACTAGCTAGGTATTTCTCCACAGCTTCAGATGGTTGAAACACTGTCCAGTATGTGTTTATCCTATATAATATGCCTACAGTAAATTAAGGATGTATTTTAATTAGTTCATGTGGACAATATTTGCTTAACCCTAAGCGGAGCATGTAAATATATTTCAAGAATCATACTGTATTGAAAATGTATGTATGTAGGTATTTATTTTCGCTGATATGTTCTTATGTAAGTATTATGCTGCTGATGCTAAGGCACTTTTTGGCACTCACAGTGGATATAAAAGTTGCTCACATTGTTAGGCAAACTGCCCAATTTGTGCGATTCTGCCCTAATAAGTGTAGGTGGTTATGAAAGAACCGACGACACATCGTGAAGGTAATTGTCGGCAGAGGGGACATTGTGGGAAAATATCTCAGGCTCAAATCAACAATGAATCCGAGGAGTGGAAGAAAAATATAGTGTAGAGCGGAACATCATGGAGAAGAGAATGGATAAGTCCGCAGTTGAAAGAAGGCACTGGGTAATTCGTCACGGTCCCTTGAGTCACAGTGCAAACGAGTCACTTATTACTGAGGAGATTCCCTCACGGATTCCTTCAAACTTTACGATCTGAACGTCGAGGGCCAGTCGTGTGAAGTCTGTTACCGCGGGTGTACTGGTATCTACTCGTGTAAGTTACGCATCGGCCAGTTCCGCGTAAGGCCAAATCAACATACAAATTCTTTTGAACTATATTTCTACAAAACTAATATACTTGGTGCATGATAATTTGATAAATTATTACAGTGCCTATAAAGACTCCCCCCAGAACCACAGACAAGACTTACAATTCGTTACTTGTTCAGGAATGTTGGCCTTACTGGCTGACTCTCCGAGCTGTTTTCTCGAACTTGTTTAATCTGTCCCCCGAAATCCCTTCTCCGATTTCTATGCAACCAGTGAATTTCAACAAAATTTCGTTGCATCTACAGTCCTGCTCGCGTACCAAATCTTTATAAGATCGCAAAATGGGGAATTTTCGTCAAATTGTTTTGTTGAAAAAAATATCCAGAACTCGCGGAAAAATTGTAGTTTGAATCCCGTTTCCAAAAATAATCATTATTTTTTAAATGAGGGTGATTAAAAGTAAAAATGAGGCAAAAAATGACGTACGAGGCCTATTGAAATCTGATTGGCTGTTGGCCCAAGGAGGCGAAGGTCCTCAATGCTGCCAACAATTCAACACTAGAAATGGTAAACCTCGTGGCAACATTCAAGAACCTTTGCCGTGGCCTCCCCCTTGGTTTGATGTCGACGTGTTTTTTAAATTTATTTATAATTTTGCGGTTCCATCCGTCCATCGCGGTTCTGTACATCGTTTAAAGTGATGCACTAGCACTCTAAGCGGCATTTGAGTTGAACTACCCGGCAATTTACCTGATACGTCAGCTCTTGCGGGAACTAGGAAAATCAAATTTCACACTCGTTTTCTGCTTAGACTTTCCGACATAACACCTCATTATGTGGTCAATAAGCGTTAATTTCCGATATTGAATAGAATTTGGCCCAAAAAAAGAGAATTTGTAATCCAGGAAATATGCCCATTCCGATGGATATAACTGGTGAATTACAGGCGTTACGAGAATTGCATATTTAGGTTCATTTTAGAGCACGCGCAATTGCCAATAAGTAAGTACAAAATGACTTTCATAAGGGACCATCCCGTGTGTGAACCGGTGCCTCCGGGTAGCAAATTCAGCTTATGACTTTCTTTCTTTCTTTAGTAAACCTGTAATTTCCTACCCTATTTTCTGCACCATTCATTTTACTGCATCTTTGATTTTCTTCTTTGATAATGACACATTTTTAAGAGAGGGATTTTGGCACGTGCTATGGGTGTGGATATCTAGTTACCTCTGAACGCCTCCTATTATTCCTTTCATTTTATCCTTTATTTACAATTGGTATTTTGTCTGCTACATACCTACGAAAAATTTGAGAAGTTTTAATCAGAATTTAATATTTTAGCGCAAATCCCATAATATGCAGGGTGTCCTATTTAAGACAATGCGTTCAACCATTAGACAAGGCATAATTTTGATCAAGCTGTAAAAATCAATCTGAGTAATCTGGGGTCACCACATCCGTGTTGATCTGTTGCAAATTGTTCAGCGAAGATTTCTAAATGAATAATAATTTAGAATGCTATTTGCTAAAATACTAGGTACCACCTTTCGACTACCCGAACAGAAAACCTTTAAAATATCCCATTCATTAGGCAGATGCACGCACTGACAGGCAAAAGTGTTTTGGCTTTACGCGGTCTGGTTTCCTTCGCACGATGTCGTCCGTGATGGAAATTGCGAGGATGAACCGCGCATGCGCAAAAGGAAATTTCTCCGACGAACTGGGGATATTACTCTTGGAACCAGACACGCCAGCTTGCTGGAGACTCATATTCGTTCCACTGAGAAAACGTAGGTACCTGCTGATTGTTGGAAACCTTACTGATTTTTACTAAACTTATAGGAAACACTGATCAAATCCACTTCTGCCTCTGCACTTGGTATTTTCATAACTTGTTAGGTAGGTATTTATTTTTTTTTAATTATTTATTAATTTCAAAGAACAGTCATATAAATTAGTTCCAAATCAACTTTAGGTCTGGTAGCCAGAACACCTACTTGTGTTCTTGCCTATTGGTCAATGACCCGTGCCGACATGTGTAACCGGATAAACGATTTATTATTTATTATTTATTAATTTACTGTACTGACCTAGTATTTCCATCAGCAGACTCAGTAACATCTGAAAGGTACCAGTCTGCCTACCACAAATAATGAACGTTTTCTATACTGTTCTTCCAGTTAGATTCTTGTGTAGGTTTCTAAGTATTTTCATATTCGCAGATGTTAAATAATTGCATTTATGCTTGACAGAATAAATGTTCCCCATGGTATTTATCATCATGATGACAGTCAAGGTAAGAGGCAGGTGGGATCAGAATTGGATGCATCAACTTATGTACCTACCTACAAGCTTTGCAAAATTCTAGGGACCAGAAAGAGAGTTGCTTATGGGCAATTCGTCTAATAAATTGGTATCTATTTGAATAGGTACCTACGTAATTTCCTAAGCACGTACCTAGCAATAATGTTGGTTTTCAGGAGTTGACAGCATGGAAGAGAGCGAGTCCTCCATGTCGGGGATCGGTATGTTGATGTGTTCTAGTGTCCCTATACAGTCCTAGTTGACACCAGTTTCTGCACCATGCTTTGTGTAATTTAACTGTGAATTGATATAGAAAACTAAGTAAAAAAAAATCAGTCATGCAGCATGACTTAATGAGCGAATTTTCAAAGAAATATTCGAATTAATGGCTATGGTTTTGAATAAAGGAAAACTTCGGTCTAAAATTTGGTTTTCTATGTATATTCTCTTCGTATTTATTTTAATTTGTACGTTTTGTCCATCCTGATTCTACCGTTTGTTTATTACGTAATTGTACTAAGTGCTTATTTATTTGATCGCTGTGGGTAAATTCAAGGAGTTGTACTAATCGTTTGCCTCCCCCTTTTTTGCTTCGAACTCTCGTCTTCAATTAATACTTCTCACATTTTTCAATCTGACCACTCTAAGGGGGTGGGGGTAAGAGTTTAAAGATTATCCTAGTTTTGGGTAATTTTTGCGCACTTTAAATGCTCTAATTTAAGAACGGATTTAGATATCTAAAATCCGATTTCACTATCGTGTTCAGCGTGCAAAAACCTTTAAAATGAGGGGTCACTTGTTAGAAAATAACATTTTGGGGATTTTTGGGTAATTTTTGCGCACTTTAAATGCTCTAATTTGAGAACGGATCAAGATATCTAAAATCCGATTCCACCATCGTGTTCAGCGTGCAAAAACCTTTAAAATGAGGGGTCACTTGTTGGAAAATAACATTTTGGGGATTTTTGTGTAATTTTTGCGCACTTTAAATGCTCTAATTTGAGAACGGATCAAGATATCTAAAATCCGATTCCACCATCGTGTTCAGCGTGCAAAAACCTTTAAAATGAGGGGTCACTTGTTAGAAAATAACATTTTGGGGATTTTTAGGTAATTTTTGCGCACTTTAAATGCTCTAATTTGAGAACGGATCAAGATATCTAAAATCCGATTCCACCATCGTGTTCAGCGTGCAAAAACCTTTAAAATGAGGGGTCACTTGTTGGAAAATAACATTTTGGGGATTTTTGGGTAATTTTTGCGCACTTTAAATGCGCCAAAACCCTCCTTAGAGTAGGCCAATTTCGCCCATCTTCGAACTTAGCCTTTCGATTGCCAAGATAGATTTTTTGTGCAAATTTGAGCTGTTTATCTCAATTCTATCGAGAGTTATCGTCTGGAGTGACACATATATAAATAAATATATAAATATATATATATATATATACATATAAAAAAGTGTTAAATTTCAGGAATCGTTTTAGAATGGTCTGAAACGGATTTCTATGAAGAAAATTTCCAAAAATTTATATTATTTAAATTTCGAAGCCATTGCAATAGCTTCATTTTCTTTGAAAATTCGCTAATGAGTGCTTCCGTAATAAATCAACCCAAAATTTCACCGTGATCTGTGTAAACAAAACAGCTTTGGTGTCCGTCTGGCGTCTATAAAATCTATCGTTTAAATTCGGTTGTGCAGCCCGAATCAGACTAGACCGGAAATTTATTCTTCGTTCAGCAACTAACTCAAATCGGGTTTTTTGTACTGTCCACCACATACCTAATACATTCTTTAGTAGACCCTACTTACCTACCAAACGAAGAGTTGTTTTATGACACTTGCAGCACCAAAATCTGCACTGTACTTCACCATTTTGATGCAAAAATAATGTTCTCCATTCCGGCACCGGCATACACAATAGGTTCAGAGGTCCTTTCAAGAAACGGGATAGGAGGTAACAACATTTCCTACAGGTTACCTACCTACAAACATGGATTATCCAGTCACTAGGAATCACCTCCTTTCCTTATTTTTCGAATTCCTTAAATATTGGTGATTAATGTTACCAAGATTAAAGAAGTAAAATAAAGAGAGTAAGTAAGTAAACAAAAATATTTGTTATTCCTTTTCTATGTTTTGTGCTGGATGCTGCTACGTGGACAAGTAAAAGGAAATATCTAGTCTCTGATTCCCGTGCCTATAGTTGTTTATTTTGCGAGTTTATCTAGCATAAATATAATATTGTCACTCTCAGTACACAGGTAATAAAACTGTACCTACCCCACTACCGGGTTTAACGTAGGTCAACGCCTTAGCCAAGGTTATCCTTATTCCTTGATCTGAAGTTGGTATCTGCTTCATAAACTACTAATGCACTGCAGTGAACCTGATAGCGAATCAAATAAGTTCCAATTGGTAAGCGGTCTGATAAGGCAACAAAAATGTGATAATTAATTAAATTTGACCAGAAAATAACGTCGTCAACGAAGTTAAACAACAAAACCAACCTTCGATCTTACCATTTATGTTACCTACATTATTCAGGCTGTACCTATTGCGGTTTATTTTCATTCGCTGTTTTTTGTACAGGCAATTTAGTTGCCATCAGTTTGGTATGATTTGGATTCTCACTGCCCACGCAGTGCCGACTTGGAATTAAGTATTAATTTCCGACTTTCGTAATCTTTGTAAACAAGATAATCTTAGAGCGTCTCGCATGTTCCGGAAATGGTTGAGCTGGGGCAATAACCACGTGAGATTGATTGGAAGATTTTCTAACAACGTTTTGTTTGTAACGGAGTAGTTCAATATCAATGTCAATATCCGGTTGTTGTAATCGTAGACTAGTTGCAATGGAATCCGATGCATCCCTTAAATACGGAGTAACCATAGTACTACAATAATATTATACCTACGTATGAAAGCCTATATTTTTGCTCTTCAAATGACTGTAAGTAGGTATACTACCTAGCTAGTTAGGCAAGCACCATTTTGTTATGAGAATATTTTGTTATTTGTTGTATTCTACATCGAAATTCCAGAAGCTTGATTGGAAGTCAAAGCTACGTTGAATTATAATGTAAGGTTTATTTAGGTGAACGAAATTTCGTTCGCTTCAAATGCGCTTCTTCGTTTGGCTGGAAAAGCCGAACGAAGATGTTGCATGGAAATGTTACAATACCCATTCTCGAATAATCCCATTTCGGACTGGACAATGTGACATATTTTTGTACTGTAATTGTAATATTGTATATGAAGGCAATACCTTTCCCAGGGAAGATCTGATACGCCTGTGTGTCACAAATGAATCAAGTCGGTACCTACAGAAGTTAATCAAATAATAATTGCATTATTTTATGACAGGCTATAGAGGATAATGCCTACATTGTCAAAAAGAGGTGATTTTTAAAGAAGACTCAATATGAGTTTTCCGATTTACTAAGTAAGTACAATGCACCTAGCTATTATCTTATTTTTCCTTTCAGTTTGTTTGGATACCTAACATTGTTATATAGGTACTTTAACGATTAAGTACCTTGCTGGTGATTAAGCGCACGGCTTTCCATTAACTATGTATGTAAGCGAAGTCTTTCAACCAATATACAACCTTTTAGCGGGGGAACTTATATCAAAGGTCGAACATGCATCCGCAGCAATCCAGCTCGCCTCCCACATCCCGCCTGCTTCCAACCTTGCAGCTCTATCTACCGGCTCTAAGGGATTGTACTAAAATGCATATATTTATAAATAAAGGTGGATAGGTATGTATTATTTACAGGCCCTATTCAGAATTTGTGCCGAAAAACTCATCTATTGAGTAGGTGCCTGTGTAGGAGATTGAAATCGATTTGGGAAAAACAGCGGTCGAGCATTGGGGCGTGCGACAATTTGGGTAAAGCGTACCGGGATGGGGGCATTCGAACTGGGGAAACACGGCGGTCCACGAATGACAGGCTCGTGTATTATCATGCATATGAAACCCCCATATACGACTCGATATCAGAGACCAACAGCTGACCCTGTGAGTCGTGAGCAGTAGGACGGTTGTCGTCATTTCAAATAAATTTGTTTCCACGCGTGGTAAAATGGCAATTGTCGTGGAAAATCAAAAATATGCTCAGCATAGGAAACTGATGGATGGAAGTTCGTCTTTCAGGTGCTACAATCGGAAGTGTTCTGTCACCCCATGTACCGATCCTAGTGTACCGAAAATGATGCCAACGAGCTCGAAGGAACATATTCATCCTCGTCCTGGTGAAGAGGCTCTCGAAGGGCAAAAAGTGTGTTTCAGTCTAACAAGGAAAGCAGCCAGTTTCGAAAGAAACAACTCCAGCATATGAGTTAAAAGTGGTGGCTCTGGAAACACTGCAGACTCGTTTTCCAGAGCTGGACTGGCTCAGAGTCTATGCTCAACACGTAATGGGGAAGCAGGAGTTTACTCCCTTGTCGGCTCAGTATCAGCACCAGTTGGAAGACTAGTGACGAGCTTTGACGGCGTAGTGCGAGCAGTGGTTCTGGCTCTGGACCTTATAGCTGAGGTACATTTTCCTCGTGCTGTCATTTTGATTGACTCACAAGCGGCAATCGTGGCGCTTACCTCGAGCACAGGGACTCAATCCGGGGAGGTTGTGCTTGGAAGAAGGATCCTTGACGAACTCAGAAGAAAGAGATATTACCGTGGTTTTACAGTGGATCCCCTCTCACTGTGGCATTTGGGGGAATGAACGTGCCGACGCATTAGCCAAAGACGGATCCCTGATGCCAATGCCCGGCATGCCGGTTACATTTCAAGCTGCTAAAGGGTGTATAAGGAGCGCTGTAAAAGAAAATATGGCAGAGTTTCAGCAACAAGCGGCCACGGGGAAAAGATGGGCCAGCCTGCTCCAGCCGAAAGACCGTGTCCCTACTATTCTAACAAGATTGGAATCAGTGGCATGCTTCAGACACATTACAGGTCACGATTATCTAAACGCCAACCTTCACAAGATACGGGTGAAAGATAGCCCAGGCTGTTCACTCTGCAACTCACAAACGCCAATGACAACAGACCATCTATTTGACTGTCGTCAACTTGACGACGTATGGAGATCTTTCTCACCAGATGAGTCCCAATGGTCGAGAAGTTCTAAATTATATTGGGCTGCAAGAGGCCGCATGGTGGAAGAGCCGTAGGCCTAACAACTACTGGCGTAGGGAAGAAAAAATAAAAAGGAAAGCAGTGGAAGTGGTACATACAAAGCCTAATAAGTTAATAAGGACAGAGCTGCTGTCAACACCAACAAGCAACTTAGAACACATTGATGTGAAGCTCACTCACCAATGCATCCTACTTCTCCCAAACGAAAATTCTGCCATCAGTGCCCAAGTCTTTCGAAGATTGTGTCCAAAATTAACTTCAGCCGACCTGCAACTGAAGGTGGTTCACCTAGATTTTGAAAAAGGGGCCCATAGTGCTGTCGACAAGTCAACCCTTCAATTGAATACTACAATGACGATAGTGGTACTTTCACATTTCCCTGATTCGATCGTCTGTCATACACTACCGTTTCCCCAATTCGATGCTAAAACTTTCCCCAATTCGATTGTTTCAGCCGGTTTTTCCCAATTCTAATACAGTCGTGTAGGAGAATCTATCGGCTTCCGCTCCAGACCGCTTTTAAGCTGGCGAGTCGACGAATTCTTTCAGACCGTCCGGTGGACTTCCGTGCAATTTGGCACCCAAAAACGTCAGATTATTCCTCTGTGCCGTTGAGGTGCGCAATCGAACTGAGAAAAGTCGATACCGCGTGCGTGTCATAGTACTGTGCTGAACGGTACTATCGACGAATGTAGTTCCCCTTACTGACTCTGGAACGCTGATAGGGGAGGAGTGGGGTTTCCTTGTCGGTTTACCTATCATCACTTATGTTTCAATGGGCGCCTTACAACCAACTAGTATTTCAATACTGGAGGCGACGTAACACAGCAGCTGATTCACGTTAAGTCCAATAACAGTGGAAACTCCATTAACGTAAGTTCCATAAGCAAAGGCCGGCAGGACGGTGAATTAACCCCACACATGCTTTCTGAGCTCTGAGGACAATGCTAACGGCAGTCGAATTGCTGCAAAACTAAGAGGCCGTAGGTACGCCATATGGGAAGCAGAATGGGCGTGGAAAACCTGCATGAAAACTACGAGATGCGTACATAGCAAGTTAGTAGATTTTAAGAAACATCAAGTGCCACAGTGCACTGTGAAAATAATGGCTTGTGTCTGTCCTGAAATAGGGCAAGTTTAGACACTATCTTGGGGGGTTTCTGGAATTACAATCGTAGAAACAATTAATTAATATGTAACATTAAGAAGGTCAATGCGCGAACACGAGAGGTTCAAAAAAACTTTGTAAATGTTTGATCCTATTACGCACATTAGGTAATTTATATCTATTCTATTTATTGCTCATTTTGACTCATCATTCTAAACGTCCATGTTACAATAAGTGAGGAAGCTATACTGCCCACCCAACTTGGCAGACGTTTTTTATATTATAAAGAACAGTGCAGTGAATAGGTATAGCGATAATTCAGATAATTCACTACGGGCGGTGTGAGGTTGTGCCCAGCCTGGTTCCAACACAAAACACTATCACCATATTATCTGGGATCTTATTGGATGAGAGGTTGTGCCCGGCTGGTTCCAACACTAAAGGCTGTCACCAATTCAACGGGATCTTTTAGGATGCGTGTGCCCGGCTGGTTCCAACACTAAAGGCTGTCACCAATTCAATGGGATCTTTTAGGATGCGTGTGCCCGGCTGGTTCCAACACTAAAGGCTGTCACCAATTCAATGGGATCTTTTAGGATGCGTGTGCCTGGCTGGTTCCAACACTAAAGGCTGTCACCAATTCAATGGGATCTTTTAGGATGCGTGTGCCCGGCTGGTTCCAACACTAAAGGCTGTCACCAATTCAATGGGATCTTTTAGGATGCGTGTGCCCGGCTGGTTCCAACACTAAAGGCTGTCACCAATTCAACGGGATCTTTTAGGATGCGTGTGCCTCGCTGGTTCCAACACTAAAGGCTGTCACCAATTCAACGGGATCTTTTAGGATGCGTGTGCCCGGCTGGTTCCAACACTAAAGGCTGTCACCAATTCAATGGGATCTTTTAGGATGCGTGTGCCCGGCTGGTTTCAACACTAAAGGCTGTCACCAATTCAATGGGATCTTTTAGGATGCGTGTGCCCGGCTGGTTCCAACACTAAAGGCTGTCACCAATTCAACGGGATCTTTTAGGATGCGTGTGCCCGGCTGGTTCCAACACTAAAGGCTGTCACCAATTCAATGGGATCTTTTAGGATGCGTGTGCCCGGCTGGTTCCAACACTAAAGGCTGTCACCAATTCAACGGGATCTTTTAGGATGCGTGTGCCCGGCTGGTTCCAACACTAAAGGCTGTCACCAATTCAACGGGATCTTTTAGGATGCGTGTGCCTAGCTGGTTCCAACACTAAAGGCTGTCACCAATTCAACGGGATCTTTTAGGATGCGTGTGCCCGGCTGGTTCCAACACTAAAGGCTGTCACCAATTCAATGGGATCTTTTAGGATGCGTGTGCCCGGCTGGTTCCAACACTAAAGGCTGTCACCAATTCAACGGGATCTTTTAGGATGCGTGTGCCTATGTGGTTCCAACACTAAAGGCTGTCACCAATTCAATGGGATCTTTTAGGATGCGTGTGCCTGGCTGGTTCCAACACTAAAGGCTGTCACCAATTCAATGGGATCTTTTAGGATGCGTGTGCCCGGCTGGTTCCAACACTAAAGGCTGTCACCAATTCAACGGGATCTTTTAGGGAGCGTGTGCCTGGCTGGTTCCAACACTAAAGGCTGTCACCAATTCAACGGGATCTTTTAGGATGCGTGTGCCCGGCTGGTTCCAACACTAAAGGCTGTCACCAATTCAATGGGATCTTTTAGGATGCGTGTGCCCGGCTGGTTCCAACACTAAAGGCTGTCACCAATTCAACGGGATCTTTTAGGGAGCGTTTGCCTGGCAGTTTCCAACACTAAAGGCTGTCACCTATTCAACGGGATCTTTTAGGGAGCGTTTGCCTGGCAGTTTCCAACACTAAAGGCTGTCACCTATTCCAGGATCTTTTGGGTTGAGGAGCGAGAGAGGAGGAGTGAGGCAAGAGAGTAGTCAGCGGCTAGAGACTAGAGGATAGCGTAGAATGGCTAGAAAGGCGAAGGAGGCGTTTTTTTATAGCCCTTGAGGGCTGTCTCCCTCCATCCTCCAGCTAGTGCTCATGCGTCTTTCGTCCCCACTTCTATCAGTTTATTTGCGAGATCTAATATTTACAAGTTTACAAGGAGTGGTTCTGGGAGGATGCCACGACAAACAGTGTTATTAATATAATTTATTATGATGCTGAGATTGCAACTCCTCCCCACAGCACAAGTCTGACTTATAGTGGGGAGTAAGCATTTGCCTGTTTATCAACCACTTTAGATAATTTGTTATTCCTGTCAATAGATGAATTTTTTTAAATAGCCTTTGCTCACACGGCCTCAATACGAGGAGCACAGTTCAGGTTTTTTCCGAATCTCAAAGCCCAGCAGGTTGAGGGAGTCGTTTGGGCTTTGTTCCGAAGGTGACGTGTTTGTTTCAAGTTCGAAGTGTACAATTTTAGTTTTACAAGTGTTCAAAACTAGTTCGTTTGCGGAACACAACCTTCCCATTATGTATGTGATATGTAGCAAGCAGATCTACCTAATTAGAGAGTCTAGGGAACACTTATGTTTAGCCCGAACCACAAGTTTAATCAGTAAGATACTATGAACAATTTAGTAAGTAGGGGTACGCCCTTTGCAGACTTAGGTTCCCATTAATTTAACTACTTTATATTATTATTATTATTGAATCATCGAAGGTGGGTGGTAGGTACCTACTCATGTTTATATTTTGGTTTTTATTGAAGGTAGGTAGGGTGGAGCATAGTTGCCCAAACGAAGGATGTTGTAGAGATTAATAAGTATGAACTACGCAAAAGTAGTTGGTTCACTTCCTGAAATACGAGTTTGGTGGAACTCGTAGTACATATTTTGGTTCTCATCTTCCAACCCACTCACAACTCCACTCGTGACATGCACCTCATTGCGTATTTAGTCTTGTGATATGCGAGTTTTGCGATACTGAAGCGTATTCGTCTCATTGCAGCGACCTGGGTCAAAAGATGTCCCTCGGACGACGTATCCTGCGACGCTTCTGAGAAAGACAAAGGGAAATCCTGCGTCCTCACGGAGACGCAGAGGGAAAAACTCTCGTACTTTTTCGCCCACGTGTTCGACATGGACCGGGACGACGTCATAGCCCTACAGGATTTCGAAGGGTTCGCCGAAGTGAGTCGTGTAATTTTGATGTTATTAACCTCCATTGCCCTTTGCGGTCCGTAGGTCCTAACTAATCTAGGTGATTTATATATAGGGAGGATTGGAATTCGTTTGTTCAAGTACGAAGGCCCTTCATGATAGAAGTTTCACGGTTTCCACGAGGTCCAATGGGAAAATTCTGCAAATTATTACAGAAGGGTTTATTATTTTCAGTATAGATGCCCCTTCTGCGAGGAATCGAGTAAGGAAGCCGGCCAGACAATATGGTTTCAGAAATATGCGTTGGATTCAAGAATTCTACCAATTATTCTTGTTGTTATGCATAATATTTTGATCGAGTTACAAAAGCACTTGCCTATCGAACAATTCCAACATGGCCATCATTCTTCACGTGAAATAATATGGCGACACAATCAGCTCGATTTCATACGGCCACGCGTGGTTATGATCAGCATTGTACTACCTGGGCTTGACGTATACGTTTCATTCACGATCATGTTGACCAAGGTTTTCTGTGGAAACTTCAAGAACTTACCTTGACGAACGGCTAGACATACCAAAAAAGGCCTCCCCGGGTGGTCTCAAAAAATGCCCAAGTTCGAGATCAATTTAAAAACGTTAAAAAAATCGAGATAATCCCCCTGTTTTTCACCCCTTAGAGATAAGCTTCGCGGACCATCGACCCCAAATAGGACCTAAAAACCAAATTTCATTAATTTTGGTTCATCTAACCAAGGAAAAGACGCTGCAAAGACCTTGTCACATGGGTTTATTATTCTACTGGACGTACCTACAGGAATGCTGGAAATACATTTGCTGTTTCTTTCATGTGCAATAATTATTAAAATAGCTATTTGTTTATGGTTTCCACCAATTTTGGCCCCCAATAACACGAAATAGGCTCCTATTTTTTACAAATTATCTTTGATCATTGATAGTACTGCGGAGGGGATGGGGTGGGTCGCGGAAGGGGCAAGGTGGTTGAAAGGGGGGGGGGGGGGATGTAACGAGCCGGAGGGGGCGGGGGAGCATTTCAACGGGCACCTTAGGCGCCTCACAACCAACTAGTTGAAAATAATAAACCAAAAGCCACTGGAAGGTAATAATTTCTTCTTCCAAGAGCATAACGCTTCCTCTAATTCGGTAAATTCTGAAGCAGCCAAACATGAACATTTTTTGACGTCGGGCGAATGTAGTGAACAAATTTCCTAGGTCCCATAGCCTTAAAGGTAGAGTGCAAGAATTGAACGGGTTGGTGATTAGTGAGGTTGTTCAAGTTCTTGGATTAGGTTTCGAAACTTGGCACAAATTAAAGGCGCGTTGCCTGCAATCCAGTGTCTAGTTATTTGTACTGCCCTACTTGATGGAGTTCAACTCCTGCGTTGAGCTTAATTATACCTCCTCCACCAAATAGCAAGGACTGCGTGTTGTACAGACACATCGGGAGGTGGAGGGGTTCACAAGGTAAGTAGGACCATCCAATTATAATTGGATGGGTAGGTACGACCAAGGATTAGATATCCACTCATGAACCTCTGTACACTCAGGCGGACTGCTGCGTTCGAGTGCCGTTCGATATGAAGAACTCGAACGAACTTTTCGACGATCAAAGGGATTTCAAAGAGACTTTAGACGACCTCCTCAATTTGAACGACTGTCCGGAAGTCGAGGGGTCGGAAACGTCGTCGGACAGATACCGCGAGTGGTTGCTGGAAAATCCCGAACCGACTGGGGTCGGTAGGATCCTCACGAAGGAAGAGAAGGGCTACGGTGAGACATTACGAATTGTCAGTGAGGATTCCTGGGTATTCGGGTAACTGGAATACTTAGGTGCTACCGAACTATTTAGAGTCTTGCGTGTTATATGTCTTAGCAGAATAGGGCAATGAAGACGAAGAATCACTTGATTCGTTTGGTACCAACAGGCCTCTTGGGTCATCCTAGTATGTAGGTACCTACTAGATAAATGACATTAAAAATTAAATCACTTTATAAATGAAATAAATAAATAATTCAATAATAATAAATTAAATAATAATAATAAAATTAAAAAAATCACTATAGGTATCACTGTAAAACAAAAAAATTAAAAATAAATCACTATAAAAATAAAAATTAAAAAAACAGATGAATCACATTAAAAATGGCTACTTGCATGAATCAAGCAAACATAAAATATGAATGATTCAGAACTGTACCAAATGAACTGTACAGAAATGTACAGAAAAACTGTACCAATTTTGGCCCCCAAAAACACTAATTAGGCTCCTATTTTTTTCTTATAAATTATCTTTGATCATTGACAGTGCCATTTAATTGTCTTGATTCACCTGCTAATAGTAGGTACTCCTAGTGTTATTATACAAATTTATGGTGATTCCAGACAATTTCCCAGGTTTTTGACTCATAAAAAATGAATTTTGGGAGCTGAACCTTCGTTACAACTTCAATTCTTCACTCTTTGGTCAAAATCAACTTCATATTCGGTCTTCTCGCCCTAAATAACATGGAAAACGATACATCACAAGCTCATGTTTACTAAACCCTCAAAAACAATCTCGAAAACCGCTATTTTTACACCCATTTTTCTCCCGTAACAAACACCCCTGGGTGTATTCCGACCCGGCTGCCGAGCTTCGGAGCACAACTAGGACCCAGATGTGTTCCCAAATGTGCGGAAGAACGACGATTTTAGACCAAAATTAACTTCACTGCTGGGTATATTCCGATCAGGCTGCAAAGTTTTGGGACACAGCTAGGACCCAAATGGAGCCTGCGTGCGAAAGAACGATTTTTTAGACCGAAAATGAAGCAGATATATGCATGATAGGGCGTACAGTGTATGGGGCACGGGGCACAGCGGATCTATGCACCTTGAAACGTAAAAGAAAAACATTTTGAGGGGGCGTTATAAAAAATGTTTGCTGGGCGAATACACATACTGGGTGCATTATTATTCACAGAATAAACCAAAATGTGGCAAAAATTATGTCAACAATTTTTGATGGAAATAAAGTTCAGAAATGAGTTCTATTAACAGCTGCTCTATTCAGTTCAGTTATCAGTTCTATTAACATCTGACTGGCTGTTGACCCAAGGAGGCGGAGCTAAGCTTTGGAGGCGAAGGTTCTCAATGCTGCCAACAAACCAACATTAGAAATGGTGGCCTCTCTTTTGCAAAGGGAAAATGTGTAACCCACGAAAATTGCCCATTATACTAAAAATGGTACGGAGAGATCTGTCCGTTCCATAAGTCGACACTACCTGTAATTTTGTGGGATTTTCCCGAAGAGTTGGTTCGGTGTGGCCATTTGGGGAATGGGACAAAAAAGGAGAAAAGTGCTCCGAATTTTAGATTGTCCACATGGACCTCAGTTGAACATGATTAATAAACACGTGGTGAACCAATACCTAATTAATAAACACGCGGTATGTGGTATGTCTCAACAAAAACAGATGGCTAAAATTGGATGCACACATATATTTCTCTTTGTTGCCAGAGATTGAGGCATTTCGCCGAATGGTCGGGGAACTCGGGAGAATACTTGATACTACAACAGGTACAGCAGGGCTTCATAGAGACTTTCATCTACCCCCTAAGGCAGGAAGGAGAATTCTCTGAAGGTGAGTATTCCCTCTCATAACAGACTTCCCTTGTGACACGGTTGACTTTTCAGTAAGTAATATGTTCATTGGCCATAGAAGGTAGACAGAGCAACACTTTCCTAAAAACCCTCTGTTCGAGGCCTTTCTGTTTTTGCTCTACAGCCAACTTAATTTGTATCGTCTTATCAAAATTTCTCATCCATAGATACCGAGAATGAAGACAGGATGCCCAAAGACCTCGACCGCTTGTTCCTCAGTTTAGACGACTGGCTCACGTTCTGGGGTGAGATCCTTGAGAACAAGAAGAGCTTCTCCGATCTCCCGCTCTGGCTCCAGTATTTCCCCAAGATAGTTTTCACTGCCATCAACAAATCAGGCGAGTTTTCCCCGCATGGCCCTGTTTCCTTAATTTGCCTTGAAGAATGAAACCTTCTCCCGTGTAACTAGAAGTTACCAGGTATTACCGTCAGGTGTTACTTTCTATAATAATAATCCTATGATGTGTTGTACCAGGTTCAGGATGCATCAGCAAAGAGGAACTAGGAGCATTTTACTCCTATGTTCTGAGTTACCCACTGCAGAAACTAAACGATTTACTCAACGAGGCGTACAGTGCTATGACTGCAGTAAGTACCTACATATCCATGCATTTTTGTTAGGTTCTACCAAATTTTTGTGGTCAGGACTATCGACTCTGTGGTGAAAACCATTGAACCATCATTTCCCACTTCAAATCCGACTTAAATGTACTATCAACTGAAGGTGCTGAAATATTTATAGGGTGAAAACAGGGGGCGGGAGAGAACTAGTAAACAACACACGAGCTTGTAATAAATACCTAATTCTTCTCCAGGTAGCGCTAGTTTTGACTTTTACCATCTTCACACCGCCCTCAGATGGGACAACAGCATGAAGCTGCGTCCACACTGTGCCACCTGGCATCACGTTCGGGCCGGTATGTCCAGACTATAAGTAGATGTGGACGCCTCGGGCTGACCCGCCCGGCTTTTCGTCATTCGCAGTAGTTGGTCGGTCGACAGTTCAGTCCTAGACACCAACCACAGTACCTATAATGATAGAAGATGTTATGCTGGTAGGCAGCCAAGGCCGATCCTTTAATAATTCTATTAAAGTCAGTGTCTGTTCGTCAGTCCAGGTCATTATAAATTAGGTCACTGAAAATTGAAAACGCAAAAGAAAATGATGAAACAATAGGTATTTTTATGGAACAAACTACCCCCAACAGCCGTAGGAAGATGACTGGACACGCACTGAAGTCACATGGGCACGTCCACAGTACAAAGGGGGAGCCCTGGCCGGCTCAGCTTCCTTTGATCTGGACCGACTTGGTTAGGATCAGGCAAACCCACTTGTGGAGCTTTGCTGATCAGCCTGTGCGAGGCTGGGTGACACAGTGTGGATGAGGCTTTTGAAATTCGAACCAAGTTACAGAGCATTAACGCGCTCAGCCACCAGCTCATCCATTAATTTTCACTATTTCCAACATTATTTTTCATGTCCTTCCACCCTGTAGATGGTATTGGATCTGTTTCCACAGGGTGGCGACTTCAAACTGACCTACGACTGCTACCGCCTCTGCTTCGCCAATTTCCTCTTCGGCCGCTACCCCAACGGACCGGGTCAGTTCGTGTTCGGAGCCGCACAGAAGTTGCCCCCCGCCATCTTCCCCATCGACTACGCCGCGATGAACACCCCTCTGGAGGACATCGAACTCTACAACGGCTCCCTCAGGTCCAACAGGAGCTCTGTCATTGTCTGACAAGCGGCCGAACGTGTTCCAATAAACCCATACCATACTCTGCAATAGCCTCTCGATGTTCCCAAGATTTGAGAGTTTACTTCGACTAGATCCCTTCTGATGTATCAATAAGTAGAGGTGGTAACACTGGTACTGACGTCGTATAGGCTGGAATTGACCTTATCGTATCTTTCATATCATGCCAAGACAAGATTTCTGACAGATTGAAAGTACCAGCCTATTTGATCGGAGCACCTTCTGACGCTAAGGACAGCCCCCAGCTGTCTGACGACTGTATTAGGAACTCTCTATTAGTTATGTTACTATGGTTTATCGTTATATATATATATATATAGAGAGAGAGAGAGAGAGAGAGAGTATCTGTTGTTGCCCAGGTTACGCGTCTTAAAATCCTATTGTCCGGAACTCTTAAGTGAGGGTTCACATGGAACGGCAATTCCAGACGGCAATCCGGTACGGCCAGTCGTTCTGCAATGCTATTGGCCAACGCAGTGTCACGGATACTACATCAAAATCTCCAGATATTTTCTGCTGTCGGATCCATTACCCTATCTGTGCAGTCACTGCGTACGCCTCCTGTACAACGTACCGCGTGCGTTTGGTTGTTCAGCCATACTGGAATTCTACATTCCTGGTTGATTTTGCAGGGTTGATGATTCCACTGCCATGTGGCTGGCGCATCTGCGTCAAAAATTCTGGCAAACTCGTTGCCCTACCGGACCTCCGTCCGGAATGGCCTCTCCATGTGAACGTAGCTTTACCATCTATTCCACAAACGCATATATCCTTGATTTTTGTAGTGCCTCGGACACGGTGCTATACGCTAATCGAGTTATTAGCATTTGAAATGAAAATGAGCCGGTTTGTTCCATCGGCTGTTTCGTACGGAAATCACGTGACGGTGTTGAGGAGCTCATTTCAATAAGAATTGCTCATGCAAGTAAATGGCCTCTTGGAGAGCAATCTTGTGGTGCTGTAACTGCTTACCGCCCCACAGACTTCAAACAAATTATGTTATAACAGGCCCAACACTATGATCACTACGTTTCTGGGGCATTCCAGATCCGACCTTGGTTAAGAGATAAAAAATTCCAAATTTCTAGAAAAGATGAGCCTGTTCTACAATTTTTGAGATTTTGGGGGTTAAAAATCGCCCGAACTGGTCAAAACCAGGAAGAACCACCTACAAATATTACGAATTCAACAAACCGTTCACAAGTTGGTGGCAGAAGGCAGAAAGACAATTTGAACAGTTGAACTTTTTTTTCTAAACAAATTGGGCCTGTTAGAATTTTTGTGGGTCCCATTGCTATTAAAAAAATCTTCAGATACGGGTAAAAATCATCACTAACTACTCGTAAAAATGGAGCCACAAATATTTTCTTTGAAAAGGTTGAAGATTGAATTTCATCGCCCAAAATGAACCATCAAAATGGAATCACTGGTTTGGATTGGGTTGGGAGGGATCAAATATTTAGACAAAACAGTGTGTAACTTTCGATAGCTTGGGTAGTTATGTTACTTCGAAAATTGGCCCATATGGTCAATCTTATGGGGGGGTATGCCCAGTACGTAACTTGAAAAATCATATTGATATCCCAAACCTGTGTCACTTCCCTCGCTTAAAAGTAATTAGAATATTCGGAAAAACTTAAACCCACCCTGCTACAGAAACAGATAGAAAACAACAGAAAACAACAAACGTTGTTTTCTCTGTTGTTTTCTCTCGATCTCTTTTTGTAGCAGGGTGAATCCAAGCATTTTTCCAGCGCTTCATGTTATTATATGAAGCGCTGGAAAAATGCTTGGATTCATAATATTCCACTTGTAAGCTTCCTCAGAACAATTTCCCAATTTTCAAGCATTTGCATGGGACTTCGGTGACTCCGATGATCCCATCCTGTGGAACCTGCGCGTTATTACGAAAATTTTGTATTGAATTCAAATGAATTTCCGAACTTTCCCGACCTACAGCCCGAGATCGGATCTGATGAGACACTGCTATGAATTTAATTAGGTGTCAAAATGTAATCTGAAAGCTGGGTGGCTTCACATTGACGCGTAAAGCTGGGTTCACATTGACGCGTAATCGACGTAAAACGCGTAAGTGGCAAAACTCAAACGCGTAATTGAATTTTATTGGCTCATCAGTACGCTCTTTCCGTGCCACGTCATTTGATCCATTTGTCCTTTACGGCTGTCGTGATCCTCCCGGAACATCATACTTTGTATACCTTACGATTGTTCAAGTTGATAAACGCAACGGGTGAGGTGGCGTACGTGATCCCAGGCGCATAGGCTCAATCACTCCCCAATAGTCCTTCTGGACTGGAGGAGAGTGGAATGGGCACTATAAATACCCGCCGGCTGCGCCATTCACCTCATTCTGCACTCTCCTTAAGTCGCAGACTTATCTCTCTCTACCCTCTCATGCCTCGTTACCTTTTCTCACAAAAGATCCCAGACTGGTGGAACCAGCATTGGTGGAACCACTGGGCAAACTCCCTCTAGTACCTTTAGTGGTGGTAACCTTCCTGGCTACTATAGGTGTAACCTTTTAGGTACTAGATCCAGCAATCTTCTCTCCATCACACTCACCTCACCTCGCCTCTTACCTCTCAACAAAGCCACCACATCGGCCTTTGCGTTTTACGCGCTTTACTCGATTACATGTCAGTGTGAACCCAGCTTGATCAACTTAAAACGTGCAAAACTCAAACGCGATCAAATTCAATTACGCATTTGAGTTTTGCTCGTTTTACGTCGATCAAGCTGGGTTCACACTGACGTGTAATTGAGTAAAGCGCGTAAAACGCAAAGCCCGTAAAGGAAACTGGTTCAAATGACTTCGCGTGGAAAGAGCGTAAACCTGATGAGCCAGTCAAATTCAATTACGCATTTGAGTTTTGCTCGTTTTACGTTGATCAAGCTGGGTTCACTATGACGCTTAATCGATGTGAAGTGTGTAACACCCAAAGGCCGTAAATGTTCGCGTAAATCGAGTAATCGTCGAGGTGTAGCCTGTGCTCCATCCAGCCCCTGCCTGCACAGACCCACGCGCAGATCCGTAAAGCGTGTAAATATCTGGATCTTTTGATCTTGGACACTCTTGAACCAGAGTGTCAAGAGTCCTCGTGGATGACTTTTGAACCAGTCGTCGCAAGTTAGGAGCGTGAATGTGATGAGCCAATCAAATTCAATTAAGCATTTGAATTTTGCTCGTTTTACAATGATCAAGCTGGGTTCACTAAGACGCTTAATCGATGTGAAGTGCGTAAAACCTAAAGGCCGTCGAGGTGTAGCCTGTGCTCCAGCCTCTGCGCAGAACCCACGCGCAGATCCGTAAAGCGTGTAAATATCTGGATTTTTTTACACTGCATACTTGAACCAGTGTCCAAGATCAAACAATCCAGATATTTACACGCTTTACGGATCTGTGCAGAGGCTGGAGCACAGGCTACACCTCGACGATTACACGCTTAAAATCCGTAACCAGTGTTGCCCATGTGAATGGTTTGATGTTTTTACACGCTTTACACAACCCTTTACAGCCTTTGCGTTTTACGCGCTCGATCAACGTAAAACGCGCAAAACTCAAACACTTAATTGAATTTGATTGGCTCATCAGGTTCACGTTCTTAACTCGTGACGACTGGTTCAAGTCATCCACGAGGACTCTTGACACTGGTTCAAGAGTGTCCAAGATCAAAAGATCCAGATATTTACATGCTTTACGGATCTGCACGTGGGTTCTGTGCAGGCGGAGGCTGGATGGAGCACAGGCTACACCTCGACGATTACGCGCTTTACACGAACCTTTACAGCTTTTGCATTTTGCACGCTTTACATCGATTATGCGTCAATGTGGACCCAGCTTAACATACTTTACAAAACAATAATTTGTCATCCCTCTTGTACAATATGACGAAGTTTTGTTCTCAAATCGTAAAATTAATTTTTTTTTAAATAAACTTCATATTTAGAATTTGTGATTCATTAATCAATAAATCATTCATTTCATAGTTCAGTTTACTCGACTGCACCGTTTTTTTGTACCTTGTACTTTCAAAAATGGGTACTTAGCTGTCTACGTATTATCAACCCATAAACTGAGTTGTTATTCTTATCCGATGGTTCTTATCCGAGAGCTAGACGGAAGTTGAAATTCCACAGGAGAATGGAATGTTGAGATTCGACCTTGTTATAGTCAAATACTCTTATCATAGGTAAATAATAAGTTTCCTGTATTTAAAAAAAAAAGAACGAATAAAGTATCGGTTTACTAGTGTTAACCTAATTGATTTATTTAGTGTTAATCTAATTGATTTATTTATTCCTTCTGTAAATCGTAAGATAAAGTGGGGGAATGGAATCCTTCACAGTTTGAGTTTGAGAGAACTGGGCAATCGACTCGAATTCCGAGTGGTCCTGAATTCTTATGCCGTTTATTTCCAGTCTCCAGCTGACTGCAGTAATATTGTGATTTTCGATCCGTCCGTCTGTTAAGAAGGTCATGTTCGTTCATGAAGGTTTTTCCCTACTTTTTGGTTTTACTAATTTCAATAATGAACCTCAGAAATCGGGGATTTAAAAAAACAATTAATACACAAAAGTTTATTATTTAGGTAGGTACCTGTACAGATGCCCCTTATGCGTAGATCACTGTTTTCTGTGGTCAGTACCCTCCAGCTCCCCCCAGGAAAGCCGTAAATGGAGTACTGGAGCCAGACCGGGAATTACAGTTTCATAAAAATTCGCGGGATCCAATAATTCAATAATTAATTATTTGTTGTTATTCATTAACCATAGTTTGTTCAAGGTGCCGAAGTACCTACCAACAAAATCCAAAAGATCCATCATTCTTCAAATGAAACAATATCGCAGAACAACCAACTTGACTTCATACAGCAATCCTTGATTATGATCAGGTGCTCCTAGCGATGATATCCAGGCCGGACTTATACCGTTTGATTCACGATCGTGTTGACGAAGCTTTTTGGTGCACACGAACGGCTGAACGTACAATGCTCCGGGTGGTCTCAAAAAATTGTTTAGCTCAAGACAAATTTAATAACGTAAACAAACCAAACCCTTCTATCGAAAGTTTTCGAGATACGGCGTTCTGAAAATTGCAACCCCTATTTTTCACCCCTTAGAGATGACTGACAGTAACGCCGAGCTCAGAAGACTATTTGCGACGTATAAACTAAGTAGGTAATTTTGGTTCAAGGTGTAATCAAGACTGCTATAAATTACTCAAGTCGGCGAGAGAAACCATTGAGCCAGCAGACATGAGAAGGAGTAGTGTTACACAAATAACGCAGTTGCCTTACTTTTTGCACAGTGAAAAACTGACGTAGATTTTTCATTTATTTCAAGCTGTAGGTGTAAAGGAGAATTTTCCAAAAAGGTGCTGTATGATGGATCGTAAATCACCGAAGTGGGTGAAAAAGGGGAAGGAAAAAGCTCATTTGGTATGTATTGCCCTCTCGCTCCCGCACACAGGAACCCACTGATATATACCCAGATGACGTCACGCGTTTTTTCTTTAGGTTATTCCCACCGAACTACTCGGATTTCGAAGCTGAAAACTGAGGATACACAGCTTTTCAAGGGTGACGGATCCGATTCTGAGGCCAAAAGCAGCGAATTCTGACCCACGTCCATTCCTCATTTATGACAAAAACAGACACAAGTTTTTCGTCCTCACGTCAAACTTTTTGGCGCTCTCAATGCGAATGCTGAGTTTCAGTTTTGTTCCGTACGGACTCCGTAGTACTGCAAAAACTCTTGGGGTATGTAAAAAGGGAAAAACAGTGCGACTGAATCCGAAACATATCCTGCAGACGCAAGCAAACTCCATTGTCAGGCTGAATCCAAAACATGTCCTGCAGACGCAGACAAACTCCATTGTCGGGCTGAATCCGAAACATATCCTGCAGACGCAGACAAATTCCATTGTCAGGCTGAATCCGAAACATATCATGCAGACGCAGACAAATTCCATTGTCAGGCAGAATCCGAAACATCCTGCAGACGCAGACAAATTCCATTGTCAGGCTGAATCCGAAACATATCCTGCAGACGCAGACAAATTCCATTGTCAGGCTGAATCCGAAACATATCCTGCAGACGCAGACAAATTCCATTGTCAGGCTGAATCCGAAACATATCCTGCAGACGCAGACAAATTCCATTGTCAGGCTGAATCCGAAACATATCCTGCAGACGCAGACAAATTCCATTGTCAGGCTGAATCCGAAACATATCCTGCAGACACAGACAAATTCCATAGTCAGGCTGAATCCGAAACATATCCTGCAGATGCAGACAAATTCCATTGTCAGGCAGAATCCGAAACATATCCTGCAGACACAGACAAATTCCATAGTCAGGCTGAATCCGAAACATATCCTGCAGATGCAGACAAATTCCATTGTCAGGCTGAATCCGAAACATATCCTGCAGACGCAGACAAATTCCATTGTCAGGCTGAATCCGAAACATATCCTGCAGACGCAGACAAATTCCATTGTCAGGCTGAATCCGAAACATATCCTGCAGACGCAGACAAATTCCATTGTCAGGCTGAATCCGAAACATATCCTGCAGACACAGACAAATTCCATAGTCAGGCTGAATCCGAAACATATCCTGCAGATGCAGACAAATTCCATTGTCAGGCAGAATCCGAAACATATCCTGCAGACACAGACAAATTCCATAGTCAGGCTGAATCCGAAACATATCCTGCAGATGCAGACAAATTCCATTGTCAGGCTGAATCCGAAACATATCCTGCAGACGCAGACAAATTCCATTGTCAGGCTGAATCCGAAACATATCCTGCAGACGCAGACAAATTCCATTGTCAGGCTGAATCCGAAACATATCCTGCAGACGCAGACAAATTCCATTGTCAGGCTGAATCCGAAACATATCCTGCAGACACAGACAAATTCCATAGTCAGGCTGAATCCGAAACATATCCTGCAGACGCAGACAAATTCCATTGTCAGGCTGAATCCGAAACATATCCTGCAGACACAGACAAATTCCATTGTCAGGCTGAATCCGAAACATATCCTGCAGACACAGACAAATTCCATAGTCAGGCTGAATCCGAAACATATCCTGCAGATGCAGACAAATTCCATTGTCAGGCTGAATCTGAAACATATCCTGCAGATGCAGACAAATTCCATTGTCAGGCTGAATCCGAAACATATCCTGCAGACGCAGACAAATTCCATTGTCAGGCTGAATCCGAAATATATCCTGCAGACGCAGACAAACTCCATTGTCAGGCTGAATCCGAAACATCCTGCAGACGCAGACAAATTCCATTGTCAGGCTGAATCCGAAACATCCTGCAGACGCAGACAAATTCCATTGTCAGGCTGAATCCGAAACATCCTGCAGATGCAGACAAATTCCATTGTCAGGCAGAATCCGAAACATATCCTGCAGACACAGACAAATTCCATAGTCAGGCTGAATCCGAAACATATCCTGCAGACGCAGACAAATTCCATTGTCAGGCTGAATCCGAAATATATCCTGCAGACGCAGACAAACTCCATTGTCAGGCTGAATCCGAAACACATCCTGCAGACGCAGACAGACTCCATTGTCGGGCTTTAACCCTGCCTAGCAGATCTGAAGATTCTGAGCGGTACTGAGGGAGCAGCGAGAGATGGGATCCCGATATCCCACTAAGCACATTCCGGGAGGGTCAAACAAACGTGGGTTGGTGACGCGGCCTACCGCGATAATCCTTTTATTGCGACATAAGTAACAACACCTGCTAGCAACAGATGATAGGTTTGTTCCAGCTCCGTGAACAGAACACGTACTAGTTCAGTGCGAGAACCGAAGTGGTGGGGATGAGCATGTATTTTTTGGTTTAAGAACTGAACCCCTGGGAACGCCTGAACTAGAAACCTTCCTAATAAAAGACCATAACAAAATGCAAGCAACAATAATTTTTATTCGCGTGAGAAGAAGAGTTCCTAAATACTTTCAGTATTCACTCCTCAAATCCACATTCCGCAACTTTGCGAACGAATTTCCGGTCCTGAAGAATACACTTCTTGATCTGAAGAGGAAGACCGATATGGGAAGTGTAGAACTGCACGGAGTTTTATCCTGTTCTGAACAGTACCGTCCCTAAAGGTTATCTTTCGCAAAGTGCGAAGTGAAGAGTCTGTCTTTAAAATGAAGAATTTACAAATTTTTGCAGTTCCAAATGACTGTGGCAGAGTGACATACTTTTCAAATAGGTTTTTAGGATTTAGTTCTTCCTTTGTAAAATTCAGTGTTTGGTAGTACCAATAAAAAGAAGAGAATTCTATCTTTTGATTACGTCCAAGGTGGCCCAGTTAGTGTGAGGGCAAGCTTATATAATAGCACCGAAGTTACCTCCACTGAGGACATCAAAATACTTTACATTTGGGAGGAAGGAAATGTTAGACATGTTGTAGTTGGTGGATAAAAAGTGACAACCTACCCAATTGTTTTTAATGGAAATTTTCCAATACTTCTCACCAGAGGATGATGATGTTGAACATGCTCTACCCTCCGTCGGCCACATTCATCGAGCGGGAATTAATTTCGTCGTCAGCGACACGACTTTCAAGGAGTCGTTTCGCCCTAACCAAATCCCAAGTAAGTTAACTTATAGAAAGACGGGAAGACTTGATGAAATTGGAGTCTGAATAAAACGATCGGAACACCGAACGATAACAGTTATTGGAGGTTACTCCACAAAACGAAGGCCACTCTTCGTTTCATGTGGAACTGCAGAGTGGGAGCGCGAAGCCTTTGGGAACAGGAAGTTCTTCTACTTTTCATAATTCACGAAGTGAAGAGTACAAATGAAGGCTTGCAAAGCGAAAAGTTGAGGAGTCTTCAGGAATGGGCCCCTGATAAAAGGGAGGTTATACACATCATCGAGGTCATCTTCGAGTTTGGAGCAAGAAGTTCAAGAACTCGGAGCAGGTAAAACAGTATGTGAACTTTTCCTCACTGGAACGCTTCACAGTCTACTAAGTCTGCGCACAGATCGATTGTGCCGAATTAGTTCACATCACCACAAGCGTGCTGGAACGAGCCTGATAGCTGACATTTAGGTGAAACTGTGAAATAACAAAACATGACGAGTTGTCAATTGAAATAATATTTAATACGAATTACCTAGAGTTATCAGTAAGTACAGAAACATGCGTTTTCAAGGGACGATAATATGCTCAACATCAAGGACGAACAGCTTAGTATAATTTCTATAACTTCGATATGATCACAGTACGATCGAAATTTAGATGGATTGATAGACGTAAAATTCGTTTCTATATTTATAATATAAATGGACTAGGGCAGCTAAACTGAAGGGTAACTTCGGGTTGAGTTATAGGAGATTTCTTTAAACATACATTGCTTGTTGGTGAAGTCTAAAGCGAGTTCTTATCATAATATGAAACTAGGAGTATGTTTATGCTACTTTCACAAAGAGTTCCAAGTGCAAGTTACACTGAGCAAGCAGTGCTAACTGTGCAGTAGCTGATACCAAACGATCGCTTGTATTGCTTACACTTACGTCACAGTGGGGCCAAACAAATCCAGGTCAAAACCCAGCGATTTGTATACATTACGTTGTTCGGTGTGCAGAAAACGAAATAGTACAGACATTCTACGACTCTTATTTGAGCTGTTTTTCTTGGTTTTAGTTGAATTTCACTCAGTAGAGCGAGTCAATTTTTACAAAATTCTTGTTCTGCTTTTAACAAATTCTTGTTCTGCCTTCATGGATCCCCCCCCCCCCCCCCACGAGTGCTGTTGACTGCCACGTTTTGCGGGGTGACGGATACGAATACAGGAGACTTCCAAGACAAACTGAGTACTTTCTGAACCAAACCGGGAATTTTCCAAACCAACTTAGCTTTCCTAACTAGGTTAGGAATTTACCATTTCAAATTAGGATTTTTCCTAATCAAATGGCAGCACCAACTATGCACTGATTGGTCCAACTATGTACTGATGCTTCAACAACTATGCACTGATTGGTCCAATTATGTACTGATGCTCCAACGAACTATGCACTGACTGGTCCAACTATGCACTGATTGGTCCAGCTATGTACTGATGCTTCAACTAACTATGCACTGATTGGTCCAACTATGTACTGATGCTTCAACAAACTATGCACTGATTGGTTCAACTATGTACTGATTGGTCCAACTATGTACTGATTGGTCCAACTATGCACTGACGCTTCAACCAACTATGCACTGATTGGTCCAACTATGTACTGATGCTTCAACAACTATGCACTGACGCTTCAACCAACTATGCACTGATTGGTCCAACTATGTACTGACTGGTCCAACTATGTACTGATTGGTCCAGCTATGTACTGATGCTTCAATGAATATGCACTGATTGGTCCAACTATGTACTGATGCTTCAACAAACTATGCACTGACTGGTCCAACTATGCACTGATTGGTCCAGCTATGTACTGATGCTTCAATGAATATGCACTGATTGGTCCAACTATGCAGTGATGCTTCAACGAACTATGCACTAATTGGTCCAACTATGTACTGATTGGTCCAACTATGCACTGATTGGTCCAGCTATGTACTGATGCTTCAACAACTATGCACTGACTGGTCCAACTATGCACTGATTGGTCCAGCTATGTACTGATGCTTCAACAACTATGCACTGATTGGTCCAATTATGTACTGATGCTTCAACAAACTATGCACTGACTGGTCCAACTATGCACTGATTGGTCCAGCTATGTACTGATGCTTCAATGAATATGCACTGATTGGTGCAACTATGCAGTGATGCTTCAACGAACTATGCACTAATTGGTCCAACTATGTACTGATTGGTCCAACTATGCACTGACGCTTCAACCAACTATGCACTGATTGGTCCAACTATGTACTGATGCTTCAACAACTATGCACTGACGCTTCAACCAACTATGCACTGATTGGTCCAACTATGTACTGATGCTTCAACAACTATGCACTGATTGGTCCAATTATGTACTGATGCTTCAACAAACTATGCACTGACTGGTCCAACTATGCACTGATTGGTCCAGCTATGTACTGATGCTTCAATGAATATGCACTGATTGGTCCAACTATGCAGTGATGCTTCAACGAACTATGCACTAATTGGTCCAACTATGTACTGATTGGTCCAACTATGCACTGATTGGTCCAACTATGCACTGACGCTTCAACCAACTATGCACTGATTGGTCCAACTATGTACTGATGCTTCAACAACTATGCACTGACGCTTCAACCAACTATGCACTGATTGGTCCAACTATGTACTGATGCTTCAATGAATATGCACTGATTGGTCCAATTATGTACTGATGCTTCAACAAACTATGCACTGACTGGTCCAACTATGCACTGATTGGTCCAGCTATGTACTGATGCTTCAATGAATATGCACTGATTGGTGCAACTATGCAGTGATGCTTCAACGAACTATGCACTAATTGGTCCAACTATGTACTGATTGGTCCAACTATGCACTGATTGTTTCAACTATACACTGATGCTTCAGCGAACTATGCACTGAATCATCGAACAACGGCTGTGGAGCTATCCTCTACCAATGTAACGAACTGAAGCCTAGGAAGCTCCAATTGCGTGTGGTTGGGTATTCTTCATATTCGCAATCGAGGGGAGGAAATTCAAAGTACATTCAGGGCATCAAGCACTTCGGTATCTGAAAACACTGAAGGAAGCTGTTGCTTGCTGAAGGAAGACCGACTTGCTAGATGACAGGTTTTGATCTTGAGGACGCTGATGCCCTTTCACGTCTTTGTGCATCGAAAGTTTGAGGGGGAAGAAGACGTGAATGTTCATCTTTGCAAGAATTATGTTCGGTCCCGGCAGGAGACGTGCTGCATGCATAACACGACGATTCACACTCAGGCGGTCATGACATGACGGCCTCCTCAGAACCTACTTGAAGACGAAATGGACATTTTGTTGTTGTTGCCAGGAATGAAGCAAAAGACATAACGGAATACGTCCGCAGTAGCCATGAACGTCAGGTCTCAAAGTCAAGCTTAGACCTAAAGCTGATTCGAGGTGATCCCTACTGGGAAATTCCTAATTTTGTTTGGAAAAGCCCGAATTTGGTTTGAAAAATTCCTAATCTCGTTCAGAAAATTCCTAATTTGCTTGGGAAACCTATACAATACTCCCTTAGTCGAATGTAGGGGTTAGTTCAAGCGTGGAGGAAAACTGAAAAAAAAAAGGTCAAAAGCCAGGGGAAACCCAAACAAACTCGACTGAGCATACAAGTGACAACAAATGCTTAAAAAACAACGGCGATCATCAGTGGCAACCCAGGTGGGGGCACAGAGCCTTAGGTGGGGTGCAGTGGCAACCCAGGTGGGAGCACAGAGCCTTAGGTGGGGTGCAAGTTGTGCTCAAAGGGGTCTCAATCAACTGCGCGCAGGGAGAACGTAAGTTGAGGCGCAGTTCTTGCTGAGTTTCTCCTCCGTCATGAAAAATTTGTGACGTAACTTGAATACCGGATTCAAAACCTTTGGCACATTGCAGTCACTAGTGAGAACTGCGGCACGAAGACAGACCAGAAGTCACGTCATGCAGCTCACATTACACAGAAACTGCATTACTTCACCCAGCATACGAACTTTTGCTGTTGCTTTCACTTCTAAGCTCGTCAGAAACACTTGGTGAGCCTCACCCAGCTGCGTCTCCACTTGCACACTGCATTGGGGAGATATTCTTCTTCACTTTCTCTAAATCAGCACTCGAGTCACCGCGTGACTGCTTGCACCAACTACTGCCCTCTGAAACCACATGCGTGGGCCGCACTGAACCGACTTCCCACAACACCTCTGTAAGCGGCGATTCACCGAAATTTCAACATCCACAGCTACACACAGAGAAAGTAAAAAGTGCGGACCATGGAACTGATCAGATCAAGTGTGTAATTAAGACAGCAATTAAAATTAAGACAGCTTTGATGTTCACATGAGATCATCGGTGCATCCCCAATGGCAGTATTGGTATGAGGAAGATTGGTTAAAAACTGGGCTAAAATCTATTAAAATGCTGACACAGAACAATAACGGACACAATCATATTTTGGACACAATAACGTGTACAAAATATAAAAACAAAACGCTGCCGCATAAAAATATAAGATAACTGTACCCTCACGCCTACTCAGAATTTACATACAACTACACGAAACTGCAACCTTACACACATTTTTTGTCTAAATATCCATCTTTATAAAATCACAGCGTTAAAATACCAAAACGCTTACTCAATCCTATCTTGCGCCTCCAGAGAAAACACATTCCGCCCCTTATTTACAATCCGATACATTAAGAATCGATCAAATTCGTCGTTCTACAGCTAAAATATCGCGTTTTCCACTATTACGAAGGATGTGAGATTAAACGATTAGGCGGGGTTAATGGGAAAATTACGCATATTGAGAAAGATTAACTAAAATCACAATGGCAAACCTACCTAATGCAATATTTCGAAATGCTTAACTATAATTTTAAAATGAAGTCAAAATCGATTTCCTACACACATTGAAATCATGCTCTCAAATCTTAACATTTGGAAAAAAAAACAGTATAATTAATTACCATCATTCTATCCATGAGTCTTGTGTTTATAATAGTAACAATTACCAATATTAATTATAATATTAATCATTAGTGAACAATCAATTACATTAAAAAATAATATTTTTTTAAAATAATTAAATAAATGTTAGAACTTATACGTGAACATCTTGTTTTATGAAACCATGTCAGTGAAAGCTTTGGAAGCTGAGATATAAAATAGGGTGATTCAGAGAAATAGTATTTTTCAAACTCCGAACGGTGGTATGTCATGTTGAGATTGTCTATTGACAAGTCTTGTGTGCCTAGGATATTGTGTAGGTAGGTACTTTATCCAGGAGTTCAGACATTTGCTTATCTGTAGTAGAGAGGATCTGTATGGGTTACTGAGTTGTGATAAGCGTGTCCGGAGTACTCTGAGGTGGGCGAAAGCTGATCGAAGATGCGGGGTTGGCAGGGCTGGGAGAAGCTCAACCCGAGTTGTTGTTCTTGTCACCGTCGCACGGTGCACTGGCATCGCCGGCCGGTTTGGCGACTGGGAAAACCTGAGTGACGGTGCCGATCCCTTTGGTGGGGCCTTCGCGGAAGAGGAGGCGGTCACCTGGCCTCACGTATTCAGGATGGCGGACGAACCTGAGGAGGGGAAAATATCAAAACCTGTTAGATGGATCAATGTCATACGGGGGACAGCCAGAAAGTAAGGTTACAAGGGCTCTGAAACCGCTAGGAAATTTTTTATTTCGTAGCTAGTGCAAGTAAGTGTGACACTTGACGATGAATCTCGTCGCTACCCACGAAACCGTTGTGAACACAGCATCACCCCAGCCACCCCATTCTCAAGACCACACACATTTTCACGATCTCAATAATTACGAAATCACATGGGACAGTAAGAAACATGAAGGCAACCACCTGTCAACTACCTATCCGATTACTATTATTCTGACGACGAAATTACGATCGTTAAATAAATGCTAACTGCCGTGAGAACTTCTTTCCGTCAGCACCCACCTACTTCTGGCTTGCGGTCGGAAGTGATCCACGATGTGGGCTCAACCGTAGCAACCAAAAGCACAAACTCGGACGCTGTCGTTAGGGACAATACGATGGAAGACAAGGTCTGAAGGATCGAGCAACAGCCTGTCAACTGGCCCAGAACTCACTGATCACAATGAGACCAACCTCAAGAAAATCCGTTCAGCCGTTTGGCCCTGATGCTGACACACAAACTCACGAATTATACAACGGGATACCTCACTGAGCAGGAATAACCTGTGTCCTGGATCTGAAGACAAGGTCTGAAGGATCGAGCAACAGCCTGTCAACTGGCCCAGAACTCACTGATCACAATGAGACCAACCTCAATAAAATCCGTTCAGCCGTTTGGCCCTGATGCCGACACTCAACACAAACTCACCAATTATACAACAGGATACCTCACTGAGCAGGAATAAGCTGTGTCCTGGATCTGAAGACAAGGTCTGAAGGATCGAGCAACAGCCTGTCAACTGGCCCAGAACTCACTGATCACAATGAGACCAACCTCAAGAAAATCCGTTCAGCCGTTTGGCCCTGATGCCGACAATCAACACAAACTCACCAATTATGCAACAGGATACCTCACTGAGCAGGAATAGCCTGTGCCCTGGATCTGTAATGTGTAAAATGGAGGAGGGCACCCCTAATTGATCATATTTATCATCTCGCCTTGATTACTGTTCCCTCATATCTCTTGAATTCTAAGGAAGTCCAAAACCACGATAAGTTCCACAATGGCTGAGGAGTTACCTGAACAGGACAGACGCTCTGTCGTTCGTATGAAGGGTATCGTACGACATGATGCCCTCTATGACGGCGGTTTGCCGAACGTTACCGATGTGAACTGTCGTCTGGAACCCTGGATGAATCCCTGTGGCGTGGTAAAGCACTCGAACTGTCGCCTGCAAATCACAGAAACACATTCACCAAACAATTTCTACAGAACAGCTACTGACGCTGGATTAGATTGATTTCAAGGACTCGGGAGAGGACCTTACCCACTCCATTGCACCAAAACCTGGGATTATTGTGTGGAGCGCAGCTCCCGCAAGCCTGCCTAAATACTGGGACCACTATACACCACCACCCCCTACTAATGCCCCCCCACCCCCACCCCCCCCCCCCCCCCACTAGACTGATCACCGACACAATTTCCTCTGGTGCCAAGGACCCGAAGATCCTGAATTGTAGTAAGTAGGCGCACTGGCAGAGGAGGTGAGACGCAATTTCGTCCTCTTCCCCGCGTACTCTGCACGAAGGGTCGCCTGTGTAGGCCCCGATTCTGCTCAGACGTCGAGCCTTTTCCTCCTCGATAGCTCCAAAGCTGCTGAACCTTCTTGGGGTTGAGGAAAGATCACAGAAGGTACTGGCAGAACATCCCGGAACAAGAAGTAGGGAAGTTGACAGCAGGGGCCCTGCAGGAGGGGTTCACCAGCTTTGGAGCTATCAAGGAGGAAAAGGTTCGACGTCTGAGCAGAATCGGGGTCTACAAAGTCGACTCTTTATGTAGACTACGCGGGGAAGAGGACCCAGTGCGCCTACTTAGAGTCTTTGGGTCCTTGGCACCAGAGGAACCTGTGTCGGTGAGCAACTGGGGGGGCACTGTCAACTTCCCGAATTCTTTTTTCTGGGATGTTCTGCCAATTATACCTCGTGTGATCTTTCCTCAACCCCAACAAGGTTCTGATCGAACATTTAGAAATACATGAGGAGATGTTCCAACATGGTTTCCACCCAGTTGCTATGGGTCAGTAGAACCATAGCATGTTTACCCATCGCTCCAGCCAGGAACCCAAAGGAAGTATTGCTAATAGCTCCGTCCAGGTCCAGAAAAACTCCGAGCGCTATCGGCTTGTTATCCTACGCCTTATGTAGTATGTCTTGCGGACTTGCTAGACATACTGATGCTTTTCAATTTACTAATTGCATAATTGTACAATCAACTTACCTTCTGGGAAAGTCGATTGAAATTATATATAGGTAATTGGAGGAAGAGATTGTTTACTGGCAGCAGCGCTCCTAGTGCGGAAGTTCGGAATTTTTTCAAAGAAAAACTGAAAACTAAAGTTTTTCGCGTGGTTATGTTGGTTCTTCTGTGGCCCCCCGGTCCTCCACTCCCACTCTCCTTCATGACGCCATTGAAGTTCGAAGACATGCTGGTGGAGGCATGGGTAGGGTGGTGAAGTCCCCCAACCAGACTTCACGGGTGGGAGTGTAACAATCTCTTCCTCCAATTACCTATATATAATTTCAATCGACTTTCCCAGAAGGTAAGTTGATTGTACAATTATATGGCGGTAATTTTCGGAAGAGATTGTTTACTGGCAGCTGTTCAAAGATTCCTCCACCAGCTCCCCAGGGCACTGAGAAAAGAAAAAAGGCACCCATTTAGACATGAGGAATGGTAGGCAGTTGTATCATTCATGGCCACGTCCTAGGCGTCGGGCTCATGTCGAGCACGCCCCCTCCCCTTTTCCATGAACGAAAAGATTAAACAAACGCCAGTAACGGAGAACACATAGGAAGAC
This sequence comes from Leptopterna dolabrata, assembly GCA_954871275.1. Classification (NCBI taxonomy): domain Eukaryota; kingdom Metazoa; phylum Arthropoda; class Insecta; order Hemiptera; family Miridae; genus Leptopterna; species Leptopterna dolabrata. Next base: position 38,433,264 of record OX940983.1, read on the forward strand.
AGCTAGGAAACCATGGACCGAGAACAGACAGGAGACATCTTGTAACATTTTTTGCAGGAACGAAAACAGCAGTTCAGTTGAACGGACAGCCGCGAAAGAGCAATTAATGGTATGAAAGTAACCAATGTTAGATAACAACTATCAACTATCAAGAAACATATATTAATGTCAGAGAGAAATGGTATAAGATTGCCAATAGGCGAACATATCTAAATTATGACGTGTCAAGGTTAGAGCGCCGAGTGAACACATGATCCCTATAAGAAGATGTCAATAGAAACGTCAATATAAAAGGCAATATAAATGGTAATTCGGCCATCAGTTAGGCATCAAAAACAAAATAGGCATCAAGATAGGCATCAAAACAAAAATAAATGGTAAGTCGGCCATCCAATGGGCATCCAATTTGTCACCAAAGGGCTGCAGCTCTGAATTAAACGGAGGACAACACCGCCGTCGCAAAGTCCGCCTGTGAACACAATGGGCGATTGTAAACTGCGTGAAACATATTAGAGTTTTGCGACCATCCTGCCGCTCGAAAAATCGCATTGATGGACACTCCATGGCGAGCCGCCGATGAAACAGCAGCGTGCCGCGTAGAGTGTGCCGAAAAAATACTTAAATCTATACCCGCAGCCCCAATAATATTTCTTACCCACCGACTTAGTGTAGGTACTGTCACAGGCCGAAAGGGCTGCCGAAGAGCAACAAACAATGCCGACCCCTGCACATCAACCGTGTCCGCCAGATATCGTTGTAAATTGGAGGCTACGCAAATGGCCGGACGAGAGGGTAAAAAGGGGATGGTTATGGAAGGGCCTAGACGTTTTTAGCAACCTCGGTATATAAATCCGAACGTCAGAATCCGAGAACACGATATGCGACCGTTCAATTGACCAAATCATTTGCATCCGTTGACCAGACGCCAGTAACAAAAGTACCACCAATTTTTTAGCTCTAAAGGACAAGGAGTCATCCGAAGCCGACATAAAATACTGTAATACTAGTTACTGTAATACTGTAAGTACTGTAATACTAGTTGGGGGTCCCAAGTGGAAGTGTACTTAAGAAATCTCTTCACTAAGTAATCTTGTGATAAGTCAAAATCGGCTACCAGCGCAAGGGCAGACCGATGCGTATTGAAAGCATTATATGACTGAGGTGTCTCGTCCAACAGGTGTTGGAAGAAGCGTAAAACGTCAGCGGTCGTAAAGGTAAGTGGGTCTGTATGCTTCGTATTACAGAGGTTGATCCACAAATTGTAGGAAGACGCGTATTGCTTAAGCGTGGTCTGAGCAAAAGAACTATGAAGAGTCCCAATAACATCAAGTGGGTTACCTTTTTTCATGAAACTTCTCCGGATAAGATTGCCACCATCAATAAGGTTTCATTAGGGCCAAGGCATAATATTTGTGAACTAGCCAACTTCATGAAACCTGAAAACCATGGTTGTGTAGGCCACAATGGGGCCACCACGATTCCCGTAGCTTGGTCCTCCCTGATTTTTTGTAGTACACGGGAGAGTAGCGAAAAGGGGGAAAAGCGTAGAAGAAATATTTCTTCCAGCAAAAGGTAAATGCATCCACCCCTGCAGCTCCCGCCTGAGGCCGCCAAGAGAAAAATTGGGGACACTGATGTAGGTCATCCGATAAAACAAGTCGACTTCAGCTATTCCAAACGTCCGTACAATCGTTTGAAAATATTGAGGTGACAATCCCCACTCCCCACTTGAAAGTTTACGGCGTGACTCAGCGTCCGCCTCCACATTATCTTTTGTGTTAATATAAGAGGCTTTTATCCACAACCCCCTAGATTCACAACAAAGCCATATGGCTCGAGCCGCGGTATAAAGGTGAGGAAATCGGACACTGCCAAATTTATTTAACACCGCTACCGCCGTCCCATTGTCAACCCTAAGGAGAATGGACCGTCCCCGCCAGTTCCTGGCAAACACCTCCAGAGCATGTTTCACCGCTAGTAATTCTTTTTCATCAATGTGGAGACCTTTTTCGCGTTCCTTCCACCATCCACAGGAACGTTCTGACTCCCATGCCGCCCCCCATCCTGTATCAGACGCATCCGAAAACATTACATAATCATAAGTATCCGATCGAATTTTAGATGGAGGCTTTTCAAAGGCAACGGTCCACCAGATTAAATCGTCGCGCGATTGATTGGATATAGAACAAGGCCCGTTATAATTATCGTTATGATTCAATAATGCGAGATACCTATCCCTTTCGAACGACCTAATATACAACTGACTATAGGGGATGGCGGGCATACAAGCTATCAACGTCCCTATCAACGATGCTAAATTTCGAATAGTCCCCTCAGGTTCCTGTCGACGGGAAGGCCTATAGTCATGTTTACTGAATCAAAGAGAAAACCAAGGAAACAAAATTGCGGGACGGTTCAAAGACACTTTTTTCATCATTAATAACAAAACCTAGGCTTGTCAACAGACTGGCAGTTGAAGCTAGAGCGCGCACACATTCGTCATGGGTGGGCGCGAGCAGGAGACAATCGTCGAGGTAGTTAACAATTGGTATATTACGCTCTCTCAACATAGCCATGACAGGACGTAAAACTTTATGAAAGCAAAATGGAGCAGACGCAAGCCCCATAGGTAGAGCGTTCATGCCATAAAACGTATCTTGAAATCTAAACGCTAGGAATTTTCTATCCTCTGGCACGATTGGGATTAAATAATAAGCATCCTTAAGATCCACCGAAGCCCCATACATATTGGGTTCCAACAGATGTAACACCGACCTGTAGTCTTCAAGCTTAAAATGGTTAACAACCACATATTCATTTAATTTTTTTTTTTTTTTTTTAAATTTAAAATGAAACGTGATGACCCATTAGGTTTGGGAACCAGAAAAATCGGCGAGAGAAAAACGTTATCACGCCCCGAGATTTCTGAAATTGCCCCCAACAGCTCCTGATTTATTTATTTTTTTTTTTTTTTTTTTTTTTTTTAATGCATGGCGTCCATGTCATACATCGGACTGGCAAGCCGAACAGCAATGCCCTCACAAAGTGGCGGGATGACTGAAAAGGGAATTCTATACCCTTTAACCCAGTCCAAAACTGGCTGTGAAGCTGGGGTTGACAACCACCTATCTGCAAAAAGAGCCAAACGGCCCGCATGTCTTACCTGGGTTATGTGGGTTCAAAACGTCCAGTGGACGTGTTTTGACGCGGTCTGTAAACCATTTGGGCCGCTTTTGACGCATCCTGGGCCCGACGGATCCACCCCTCCGCCTTTTCATCAAATAAATATAGCGGGCCCACTTTAGAGCGAGAAGCCAACTGTTTGTATTTACCTTTGAAACAGGTCGTGACTCTCGACCTCCTGGTCATCGAGGTTCTGAAAAAACCTGCACACAAAAGGGAGGACGTATCCCAGAGAACATCAAATATTTTGTCTCGTAAATTCGGGCGATCCACATTTTGATTTTCAATGAGTAACGTCATGGCCTCGCCCATGCCAACTAAGGCCTTCGAGACAAAACTATGCGTAGTCGCCATGGACTTATCCGCATTCTCGGTGACGCTAGTCATTACTTCCTCAACAACCTCATCCAATTTGGGGGGCGCCAGAGATGGGCAATGAAAATTCGGGTTGTATTGTTCATTAACCCGTTTATAAAACTCAAGATCGAGACCCTGCCTCATCTGGGACTCCCAGGTGGAGGCAATGCTCGGGTGAATACTTACGAGTTGAGGTTCCGCCTTTTTGGCTTTATCCATAATACGTTGCAGCGTCTCCGGCAACGGCGGTACCTCATGGCGGCTATGTTCGACGGGCTCATCATCGTCCTCTTTGGGACCAATGCCGACTGAAAAATCGGACATCTCGCCATCGGGAGAGCCCTCAAACCCAAAGGAAGAGGTTGATGATACATCATCATCATCGGAAATATCAACGTCCGAGATCGGTTGGTGTAGGTTGTCTCTCGACACCGAATCTAAAGTTGGTGCGAAATCGGACAACCGCGGTCGGCACCACATAGGCGGGATGGCCGCTTCGGAAGTACCCTTTTTAGAAGTACCCGGGACTGAAAATTTATCCCTATTGGGATTTCCTGATTCCGCCAATGGGCCGGAACCTGTGCGCCGTCGTTCCCCTGATTGGTGTGGGTTGTCTCTCGACACCGAATCTAAAGTTGGTGCGAAATCGGACAACCGCGGTCGGCACCACATAGGCGGGATGGCCGCTTCGGAAGTACCCTTTTTAGAAGTACCCGGGACTGAAAATTTATCCCTATTGGGATTTCCTGATTCCGCCAATGGGCCGGAACCTGTGCGTCGTCGTTTCCCCTGATTATGAGAGGAAACCAAAGCCCCAACCCGTTGGTCGGGGGACACACGCCGATCCGGACGCGAACTAACGCGAGCCGAGACACGCTCGGAATCCGACATCGACACTTGCGTCCGAACGAAAAACGTCGAAAACACGAAGAACAACCAATTATCAACGAAAAAACACCACTTTTAACACTGTTTTAAAGGTTTTGAAAAACTAAAAAGTGAGAACCAACAACAGATATCCGAAAACTTCGCACGCGGAACGAACAATGGCGTCATGAAGGAGAGTGGGAGTGGAGGACCGGGGGGCCACAGAAGAACCAACATAACCACGCGAAAAACTTTAGTTTTCAGTTTTTCTTTGAAAAAATTCCGAACTTCCGCACTAGGAGCGCTGCTGCCAGTAAACAATCTCTTCCGAAAATTACCGCCATATAATTCATAATAATTTGATACCCAAACCAGGTATAACAGTGTTCTTCGTGGAAATGGATGACGTTTAAGTAACTCCACTTTTATTTATCTATTTATGAATTATAAATAAATGAATAACTATTTATCAGTTATAAATAAATGAATAATTTATGTTATCAACTGTCAGGAGCGCAACTACAGTATGATCAGTTGGTACTCGCTCCTTGACAACGACAAGACAATCGTCATAGACATCAGATGTTGCTAAAGATTCGACATTCGATATATGCGCTTGCTGGAATTGTATCAAGTTGTCTCAAGTATTTTTCAATAAATGAGTTAAACTACATATATTCACTATCAATCTTACATGGTGCCGAAACCAAAAATGAAAAGGCAATCATTATTATTTGATCGTGACGGTGTTGAAGAAGATGAACATCCCACCAGGAAACAGGCAGTAAGTGTTGAACGTCACAACGGAGTAAGTGCCAAACCACCCAAGCCATTGGTCATAGATCCTAACTTTAATATGAGCCAAAAGTGGAAAAACTGGCTACGCAACTTCGAGTGGTACGCTACCACCTCCTACCTCTACAATAAGCCGCCTGACGTGCAGGTTGCCACATTCATGATGGCGTTAGGTGAGGATGCCATAGAAATTTTTGATACACTCGCGTTAACTGAAGAGGAAAAAGATGATATTTCCGCAATTAAACAGAAATTTACCAACTATTTCGTTAAAAAATCCAATGTCATTTACGAAAGGTACATTTTTAATTCGGTCACACAAGAAAAAGGCCAACAGTTTGACGAATTTCTCACCAAAATATTGAACAAAGCCATCAATTGTGATTTCCGCGACATAAAAGAAGAATTAGTTCGCGACAGAATCGTCATAGGAGTAAATGATGATCGGGTACGGGAAAAACTGTTGGTAGAAGAAAATTTGACATTAGACGGAGCTATAAAGATTTGTTGTTGTGCGGAGGAAACAATGAAACAATTAGTAGGTATGTCTTCAAAACAAAATTCTACATCGTACGAGGTTGATCAACTATCTCAAAAACGAGCGAACAATAATAAAAACTTAGACGACACATTCTTCTGTCATCGATGCGGGCAAACCCACCGTAGAAGAGCATGTCCTGCCTTCCAAAAAAAAAGTTCAATATGCTTGAAATTGGGTCACTTTCCCCAATGCTGTAGAACTGCAAAAAGAATTAACGCGGTTGACGGGGTTTCAGAAAACAGTAACCCTATCAACGTAGACGTAGACTATATACAAAAGTACAACGCAAATGAAATGTTCAGAATTAATTGCCTGTCAAAACCTGAAAATCACTGTGATAACTGGATAGAAATTTTGGCTCTCCCCAACAACACGAAAATTAGCTTCAAATTAGATACCGGTGCGCAGTGCAACATCATTAATTCTGACATTGCTGCTAGATGTAAAATCCGCGTAATGCAGTCTCCAGTTTGCAACATCATTTCGTATTCGAACAACAAAGTGGACGTACTCGGCGAATGCTTTGTCAAAGTAACTACAAGAAAAAACATCACTCGTAGCATCAAATTCATCGTGTTGCCCAACAATTTTCAGCCAATACTGGGAGCAGATACTTGTGAAGAGTTGGGTTTCATAAAACGAATAGAAACAGCGGAAGTCGAGACATTTGATAGCCAGATATTTAACGGCATTGGTTGCTTAAAATATTTTGAGTACGACATAGATTTGATTCCTAATCCTAAATTTAGGATATATCCCGGTAGAAGAATTCCCTTCGCGATAAGAGACGAGGTTAAAAAGGAGATAGATGATATGGTCAATTTAGGAATAATCAAACAAGTTGCAGATCCTACTCCAATCGTTTCTCCAATGATCGTAGTGAGACAAAAAAACAAAATTCGAATTTGCCTCGACCCTACGGACTTGAACAAAAATATCCTAAGACGACACTATCCATTGACAACATTTGAAGAGATAGCACCAAGACTTCACGGTTCATCGTGGTTTACATTATTGGACTGCAAACGAGGTTTTTGGCAGATCAGAGTGACTGATCGAACATCCAAATACCTCACCTTTTCTACACCTTGGGGTAGATACTCGTACCTCAGGTTGCCCTTCGGTATTATTTCTGCTCCAGAAGTATTTCAATTTGTCATGTCCAATTTAATTAACGATCTGGAAGGCGTAGAATGTTCCATGGACGACATTCTGGTTCATGGGAGGAGCAAAGAAGATCTTATAACTAAAACGAGAAAAGTAATGCAACGTTTAAATGAAGCTGGTCTCAAACTCAATAAGGAAAAGACTGTTTTTGAAAAACAAGAACTAAAGTTTTTAGGCCATGTAATATCGAAAGATGGCATATCACCTGATCCCCAAAAGATAGAAACAATATCCAAATTGAAAACCCCAAAAAATCTGACAGAACTACGACTTCTTGGCATGGTAACATACCTTGGAAAATTCATTCCAAACCTAGCCAAGTTAACGGATCCTCTACGTCATCTTCTGTGCAAGTCGAATGAGTGGGTATGGGATCATAGTCAGGAGCAAGCATTCCAAAGAATCAAGACTACGAAACCCCCCCAGTCCTGAGATACTTTGACCCCAACCAGCCAATTACATTGTCGGTTGATGCGAGCAGTTCTGCTGTGGGAGCCGTCTTACTTCAAAATGACCAACCTGTTGCCTACTCAGCCAAAGCCTTGACAACCACTCAAATTAATTATAGCCAACTTGAGAAAGAAGCACTGGCTATCTCAATAGCTTGCAAAAAATTCCATGACTATGTTTGGGGTTGTCCAAATTTGACCATCGAATCGGACCATAAACCACTGGAATCCATTTAAAAAAAATCCCTTCAGGACGCCCCTCTTCGATTGAAACGCATTATGCTGGAAATTATCCCATATAATCCGAAAGTAGTGTACAAAAAAGGGTCTCAACTATATGTAGCAGATACCCTCAGTCGGGATTGTTCTCTTGAAATGGACAATAACGATAAGGGAAATGAACTATCACTATACGTTGATCTGGTGGTACCCATGACACCTGAGCGCCTAACAGAAGCAAAGCAAATGACGCATGAAGAGAATGAGCTACAGATACTCAAACAAACAATAATTAAAGGTTGGCCAAATAACAAATCAAACATTCACGATTCGATTACGAAGTACTGGAGCTACAGGGATCAGTTATCAGTTCATGAAGACCTAATATTCAAAGACGACAGAGTATTGATACCAAGAAAAATGAGAAGCCTAGTGCTCCAAAAAATACACTTGGGGCACAAAGGTCTACAGGCTTCCCTCAAAACAGGCAGAGACCATGTCTTCTGGCCAGGAATGAACAAAGATATTGAAACCGTTGTAAGAAACTGCACAACATGCATGAAACATCAGAGGGATAACACTCAAGATACAATAAATCTTCAAGAAATTCCTTCCAGACCGTGGCAAATAGTTGGATCTGACTTTTGCCAATTAAATGGAAAAACTTTCTTGGTAACAGCAGATGCATACTCTGGTTTCTATGACGTCGCTGAAGTAAAAACAGCCAATTCCACAATCACCGTCATCGAGCTGAAGAGATTATTTGCGACACATGGGATTCCAGATGTCTTATGCACAGATGGTGGCACTCCCTTCACATCAAGGGAGTTTAAAGACTTCGAAAAATCATGGGTGTTCCAACATCGTGTTTCAAGCCCTCACTTTGCAAGATCCAATGGACTAGCGGAACGCTATGTGCAAGAGGCTAAGCTGTTGTTGAAGAAGTGTTTATCTGAAGGAACTGATCCATACATGGCACTTCTCCACCAACGAAACACACCCCGCATCAACAATGGCTCACCAGCTCAGCGCTTAATGAGCAGAAGGACCAAAACACTAATTCCCACATCTGAAGCACTTCTCTTACCCAAAGTTATCACCAACGTAACCGAAATCCAGAAAATGCAGAAAGAGAAAGAGAAGATCTACAGTGATCGCAATAAAACGGCACCAGTGAACTTTAAAGTGGGCGACATAGTTCTACTGCGCCTATCTCAGAGAAACTGGCAGCCGGTAGTTATTATTGAGAAACTCAGCGAACCAAGATCCTACGTCGTCGTTGAAGACCACGATGGCAGAAGACTCAGAAGGAATTCTTGGTACCTGAAACCATATAAGCCCAAGGCTTGATTCTCTGAAGAAGGGAGATGTCAGGAGCGCAACTACAGTATGATCAGTTGGTACTCGCTCCTTGACAACGACAAGACAATCGTCATAGACATCAGACGTTGCTAAAGATTCGACATTCGATATTATGCGCTTGCTGAAATTGTATCAAGTTGTCTCAAGTATTTTTCAATAAATAGTTAAACTAAATATATTCACTATCAATCTTACATCAACCAATGAAACAACTGAAATTTATGAATTATAGATGTATCAAGTAACTTCATTGTCATTTATCTGTAACTCTATTTATCTATAATTTAATATTTACTTTATATATAATATATAATTATATATAATTTATCTATAACTATAATTTATCTATAGTAACGCCATTTATCTACAATTTATCTATAACTCCATTTAAATGACTCCATTTTCACTTATCCATATGAATTATAAATAAATGAAATTAATCTGTTTATGAATTATAGATGACAAATGAAATGAATCTATTTATAAATTATAGATAAATGAAAATGGAGTTATTTAAACACTATCCATTTCCACGAAGAACACTGTTATACCTGATTTGGGTATCGAATTATTACCAGTAACAAACAATAACGGAGAGGTGAGCTTATACAGACCAGAAGCTAAAAGAGGTCTATTATGATTGGCTCCAGAAAAGAAAGGAATCAATGAAATGGTGGGGGGGGGAGTGAAACGGATCCCCACTCACTGCTCCCTTTCTCACCAGAACAACTGTATGTATCTCACAATGTGGAATAAACACAAAATAAATAAATAAACCTTTAGCTTACCACTAATTTATTAAGTGAGGTTTCACTTCTATCTGTGTGTATGTGAGTAGGTACTTACCTGATGATGCTCAGAAGTTGAGCGAAAAGCTTAGTACTTAATAAATTAGTGGTAAGCTAAAGGTTTATTTATTTATTTTGTGTTTACTCCACAATGCAACATGGCTTATCACACATAAGGCACAAAACGAAATTCGATGAATTCATGTATGTATACCACTTTCAGGAAATCCTGGATACAAAATAAACTGCTTAGGGCACCTGGAAAAAGAAGGAGGCGGTGGGTTCCTCGTGGGGGCTGATGAGGACCATCCCAGCTCTGAGCGTTCCCAGAGGCGGATCCAAAGCTAGGGAAGCGCTTTGCGTCGAATGGACAGCTCTGCAGGGGGTTTTGTTCCTGTGGACCGACTGGATCTTCACTGGAGTGAAGGCTCCCACATCGTCCGGCCCTTCAATGAGAATCAACGGTTTGTTAAGACATGCAAAAAAACGGATACAAGTTTTAAACTCTGTATATTTTCATGGATGCGTCACGGATTAAGGCCGGGACACACATATCAGCACCAAGCCCTCTCCGCATCACGGCCGAGTGTCGGTGATGGAGGTGGGAGGCCACACAGTTCCGAGTGTTGGCCACGCATATGGTTCCGGCTCATATTCATTTGCCCTCCAAGACGCAGATATATGGTCAGGAATTTTTCAGGGATTTGGGTATTTTGGCACTCCCACAGAGGAAGAAGACGAGGGCTGGAGGCAAACTCGTCCCCAAAGAAGAATGTGGGTTCACAGTGCTGGAAGAAATTATGGGTTGAAGGGGAATTTGTCTCGCTGCTGCCTCATCTGATGCGCCAATCAGACGAAGTTTTACGAATATTTTAGAATGTCGATGTTCACATTCAACCAGCTGGAAGTGAAATTACTGGAGAAAATTAGGAAAGGAAATCCTGATCCGCACCGTGTCCGCAGAAAACTAAACTATTCGGATGCGGTGCGGACACGGAAAGGAGGTGTCGGCACGGAAAGGTGAGGACTTCCAGGTGAACTTCCTTCTTGTAACTTTCCATCCGAGTGTTGTCCAACACACGGCCATGATACGGTGCGGATATGTGTGTCCCGGCCTTTATCGCCGTTAAAAGAAATGGTGCCGAGTTATCCAAAATCAACTCACCGACAAGTAACTCTGTTCGTTCTGTTATGACCCCTTTGGTGAGGAGACCGCCAACAACGGTGCCCACGTCAGCTACCCTGAATATTTCGTCGATCTGGAATTCAGGTAGCTCCTGGAACGAATCAACAGTAGCTAAGTACGACTAGAAACAAAAGAAAGAGATCTGCTAAGAATTTTGCTGGAGTATTAAAAAGGTTGACGGTGGTTTGGGGTGACGCTACCGACTGAAGAGATGTCTGACTGAAATTTGCAGTAGCTGACAACCTACAAGCCTCTTATTTCTCGCCTCGTGAATAATCAAATATGGGATAAATACGATACACGGTCAAATTGAACAACTTGCATGGGTTTAGACGAGGAAAAACGATGGTGTCATCCTGACTTTTCAAGACAATGCCGTTTAATATCCATGTACCAATGGGGGGGGGGGGGGGGGGGGCTGGTAATTACTTTTAATGCTAGTGGAATTAACAGACCAGTACGTAGCAAATAAAAATACCTCTGCCAAGTTTAATGTCACATAGCTTCCTCGTGTAGATAACATGATCGTACAGATCACTTCACTATGATAAGGCAAGAGCGAAAATCAGGGGAAAATGTATAAATAATTGAATTAAAGGTTTGCACATGCGCAGTGGCTATAACTCATGAGACTGGTATGAAGTTCATTCGTTTTATCTGAGAGAAACATCGTTTGCTCAGATTTGGTGGGTAGTTAGGGCTCCTAGATTGTCTCCTATGAATTCCATCACTAGCAAAGCAACTGCGCACGCGTAAACACGAATCCAAGGTACTCAGTTCGCCTCGCACGAGCCAAAGGCGTCAGTTCGCTCGAATTTGGTGGGTAGTTACGATGTTTCTAGTACTGATGCCTTTGGTTCGTGCGAGGCGAACTGAGTACCTTGGATTCGTGTTTACCCATGCGCAGTGGCTTTTACTAATGATGAAATTCATAGGGGACCATCTAGGAACCCTAACTACTAACCAAATCTGAGCAAAATCGGAACAAAGGTTCGTAAGAATTTTAGTACATTTTGAGAGTTTGCGCAAGCGCAGTAGCCATATCAATGATCCAATTATTCTAAAATTCATAGCCATCTGGGGCCCCAACCCGCATGAGCATGAGCCCCGAAAATTTCAGCAACATTGGACCTGAACTGAGGAAACTATGCGGGTGGCAAGTATTTGTGGACACAGAAGAGGGTCACCAAACCGGATTTCTCCAGAAAGCTCTAGATGTAAACATGAGTAGAAATTTTGGTTTTGGAGAAAAAATTTTCCCTCTCAATTTTGACTCTGAAGCAACTGTAAAAATCAAACAGGTAATGACATCTGTGAACGCATAGTGATTTGAAGGAACAAAATTAAAGTAGGTATCAAACTCAGGCGAACACGATCAAGGAATCCATCATACCTGGTCTAAACGTTCCTTTTCCCTTGTCCCGCAGCCTGGTGGCAGAACGTGGAGGTACTTTGCCAGAAGATCGAGCCCTTCACCCGTCACGCTGGAGACTTGGAATATCGGCACAACCTCCTCCCTCAGTTGCCCCGAGCAGACAGTCATGACGTCATCTTCAGTTTTGACAACCATCGGAATCTGTAATTGACCTGGCATCTGAGTAGAAAGTTACTGCAAGGCAACCATAAAGGAAAAACGGTGCAAATCCCTGCACAACGGTTTATTATTTTGTACAGAATACCCTTCTGTTACAGATCACAGCTCTCTGTATAGATAACCCTTCTGTATAATATAATATGTACTATTCTATATATATTATGTAGATCACAGATCCTCCGTAGGTTAGTACCTAATCCCGTACTTGTTACTAGGTACCTACCTAAATCACGAGTTGAATGTTGCTGAAATAATTCTGTCGATGAAAAACCGTAACTAAAATGGCAAAAAGAAACGCAAATAATGAAGTTCTGAAGGGAAATATTGTTGATGTGGAGTGAAAAAAGTTGCAAAAGTACCTATCAAAAAACTCCAGCCCCTTCTACGTAGATGGCATGATGAACTGTTGTGTAATAATTTACCATTGTGTAATAATTTACCCATCAATAATACTTCAACGTTTGTTCAAATTTCACTACTTATCAACGAACTCGAAAAGAGCCATCATTTTTCAAATGAAATAATATCACAGAACAACCAACTCGACTTCATACTCCGTGATTATAATCTTGTGCTCCCTAGCAATGATGATCTCGGGCCAATTCCCGATTGTTAGCACGTCCCTAGTGATGATATTTGGGATGAATATACAATTTCATTCAGCATCCTGTTGAAAACGCCTGTCGGTGCAAACTTCTGGGCCTTACTGTGAACAACGGCTGGACATACAATGGTCCGGGTGGTCTTAAAAAACTGCCAAGTTCGAGAACTATTTAAAACCGTAAAAAAATTCGAGAAAACGGCGTCCAGGAGATTTCAACCACTATTTTTCACCCCTTATGGCTGACTGACATCAACGCCGAGCTTCGAGAACCAACTAGACCTCAAATGGGACCTATAAACCGAATTTCATCAATTATGGTTCATGATACCCTAAGAAAAGTGCTCAGTACGGCGTATGGTGTAATGAGGACGGACAGAAATTTTTTTTATTGCATTTTCGAATTTGACATACTTTGAAACGGAAACCATCAAATTTTGAGGGGTGGGGGGGGGGGGGGGGTAAAAATAATTTTATTGTTTTTTTCATGCTTGATTCCAAAGGTTCATTATTGAAAATAATAAACCAAAACGAAGATCAGTGGGTTATGATTGGAATGGCCGGACAGCCAGAATAGTTAGGTATGCTCCTGGCAAAATAAATGGTGCGAAATAGTCAAGTTCATGACTTCCGGTGAGTGAATGAAATTTCTTGGTTTAAGAACGCATAGCTTGGAACAGCCAGTATTTTCAGTCCTGCTTCACTGACATACTCTCAGCGGGTGTGAAAAATTCATGAAATCGGTGCAACAAGTTACTGAACCTGTCAAGGTGGGTGTGGAGCTCAAGTTTATGAACCCAGGCCACCAGGGACTCATTCAATAACTCACATCGCTTGGAACAGACCTAATAGGTCCTCAGTTGGGAAAGAATCAAATTCTGAGACTGCTACTTTGCCACTTCAAACGAAGCAATGGGTGGCCCTATCTCACAGGTTCAAGTGCACACGGTGGGAACATCAACTACACTGTCAGCCCCATTTCAAGTGTAGCAACGGCGCTTGTCTATCTGCAGCCAAATTTCGGCTCTCCAGGTATTCAACATGCTCTCCTCAACTTTCTAGAACAACTGAGCAGGAATTTAATAGTAAAACACTGAAGTACATACCTTGCGAACACCTGGAGACGTGAGAAGAGCCGACAGCTGATCCACCGTTGGTTGGGGTCGGCCCAAGTCTGTTTTTGTGATGACAATGAACATAGGGACGTCCAGAGCGGAAGCGATTGCCACGTGCTCCCTCGTCATCCCAACAACACCGGACTGCGAGCTCACGACCAGCATCGCTTGGTGCGGTCTGTACCCGCTCACAGCTTGCACTGGAATGGACAATCGGTTGTTGAAGGTTTAGAACAGTCAAACAAGTTCAGTCTTGAATGAGGCACCACACAAATATACCAAACAAATAACAAAATTCAACCGGAACAGTTTATGTATAATGGGGATTCAACGGCTCCCCGGCTTTTGCACCTAACAGCTATACAAGTTGTGTATTAGTAGACATGCAATGCAATGTGGAAAAGTTTTTGATAAATGTTTCAATACGCTTCAAATATTAAGGTAAGCGACAACATGTTTGACTTTAGTTAATTTCACCAGTTGTATGCAACTGCTGCAGCCGCTATGGGCATGGGTCCCCGCTGAGTTCCTTTGCATGTCTGATGTACAAGATGGCTCACGAACGAGTACCCCCACACCTTATCGAGTTATTGTTGCCCTCAAAATCCGCAAGAGCTGTCAACTTCAACATACCCACCCTTTTCCCCACTCACTCAGTGTTGAAGAAGCAGGACTTTGATTGGCCATCCCTCGCTCCCTCAGATCCTCCCCTATGACGGCAGCCTTCAGAGTAGGCTTTGTGTTACGATAATAACAACGAGATTTTACTTGTTGGAGGCAGTCACAGCACTACACTCTTAACCCTTTGGGTACCCCCCAGGCGACATACTCGTCCAAGCGAATCCGCACTCAGTGCCTCTAGACGACAGCTTCGTCCACCGCTTGACAGTCCCTGAGGCCTCCGGGCGAGTATTTCGTCAGGCGCTCGTAGTGGACCATAGCACTCTCTCGGTCTTCACCTTCGTTTCATTACGATCCCTTGATAGCGTTGGAACCGCTTTTCAGCCTCTCAGTGCGCTTCTTCACCTTCTTTATTTCACTATGACCTGTTGGTACTGCTTTTTAGCCCACAGACTTCGCGAAGGCTTACCAACGGCCTTATCAACGATGGTGGTCATTACTCACAGTTAAGTGTACATGAAACTTGTCGCGTCTTTGAAAGTTTATTTTGTCACAGGTAAGTGAGTGTTTGTACGTGTTCCAGCAGCCTCTGGTCCATGTTTAGAGCTACTAACCCTCGCAGTGGGAGACAAAGCAAACACAGTGTAGCCACAAATCCTTCAGGTGTAGCAAACGAACGGTCTAGGTGTTTGTTGAAGAAAAATGTCAATGACTCACCTGTCGTTCTGAGATATTTGCGATGCCCGGCCAGATCTAGGAGGGAAATCAGTTTTGTGCAGTGGAGATCCTCCCCGCATTCCAAGTCATAGCAGCTCAAAATCTTTCCCTGAGAAAAATACAATCATTTGTACCAACAGAGTGAATACACTTGTTGACAAAGGAGCATGTGGAGTGCCACCAAGAGGAATTAGCATGAAGAGCACGACAAAGGTTAATTTTAGCGGATATGGATGAACAGGGAGTTGACTTACTTTGGAGTCGAAACCCAGAGTAGCGTGGGATATGGAACTGGTGCGCCCGGACCGAACTTCGTGCAGGTGTCTGAACGTGTTGAGACGCGCCCTCCCCCGCCCGTTGTCCAGTTGGCCTTCCGTCAGAACGCCGACCAGAGTGGACTTGCCAGCATCTGCGGAACCCATCACAGCTACCCTGACTTCGATCATGTGCTGATCAGCCGGCACCTGAAAATATTGATATTAAAAAACCAATGCCAGAAGCCGATGAAAAAACCTTCCCTCCTTCCTATCACGGGAAAACGTACGACTTTCCTCTCACTGCTGATGACGTGGCTGTAATAATAAAGGAAAACAGATGGCAACAAGTTACATTTAAAAACTCGGCGCTGCGCGCCTCGCCAGGGGGCAAGCCCCCTGGACCCCCATCCTTACTGCTTAGAGCCTACGGCTAAAATTCAAGAAACATGGAACATGCTTTAGCCGCGCCAACCAAACAAGCGTCATTGTTTACTATCCATTTATAACATCCATTTATATAGTTATAGTATGAAACTACGAAATAAATACCAAGAACAAATACGAAATAAATTCGTGATAAATCAAGAGCTTTCCAACGAATGGAAAACGATTTTTGTCCGATGAAAATGAAAGAAGTTTCATTTCCCTAGCAACTACTCGGTTGTACGTGAAAATCGTCGTTAAAATTTCGTGACACTTCCGCGTTACCCATCCCGCGTCACCCATCCCGCGTGAAATTTTCCGGCTAGTTAGTCCAAGGCTAAAGCATGTTCCATGCTAAAATGGGCAAGATGAAGTGGTATGATTTAAACGGTCTAACAATAATTAACAATTCTAAAACTAAATATCTGTGGCTGCAGTGAATAGTGTGTCAAGTCCAAAACTTGCAAAAACGAGTTAAGTCCACTAATACTTCCCAGACGCTCTACTTATTATCAGGGAACAGTGTGTCTAGTCCTATTGGCATTTCTCGCCAAGCGGTGCATTAGTGTATTTTGGTTCATGTTCATCAAAGTGTACCTGGAGCAGTGAATAGTGTGTCAAGTCCAAAACTAAAGCGTGTCGAGTCCGACTAGCGAGACATGGCACAGTGTTCCAGTGGTCCACGATTTTTATAAAGCTTTACCTACATCGAACAGCGCTGGGAACTTCAACTGTGGCACGGACGATGAAGAGTCAGAATGAACTTTTTCGTTTACCTAACGTTATCAGTAGGCGCAGGACCTCTTTGCATTTGGTGAATTTTGAGAATTATTGTTTAGGTATTTTTCCGTATTTTTTGCATTTTAGGCACCAACACTCACCCATGTTTCTTTTATTATGTAGCAATGTTCCGTGTATCTTGTTGTACTCGTATTACTAACACCAATCATGTACTTACTGATTGAAATCTAATTTTTCTTTGTACAAAAAATTCTTTATAGTTTTTCCAGTATTTTTGTAGAAATAAATGAGAATGTTTTCAAGTACCTATATCATCTGTGAATTCATTAAAAGTTTATCAGAACCTGCAGAATCACGTTTTCCGAAGTCAACATCGATTTCAAGTCCAAAATGAAGAAATTCAGGAGAGTACAACGGGCCAAGTCCCAAATGTTTGGTGCACACTGACTTTATTGTTGAATATTGGGAAGTAAACTTTATTTTAAACGAAAAACCTGTTTAAAATGGTGACATTAGTTTTGAAATACAATAAGCACCAAGATATATTATTGCCGTAATTGCAGGATTTAGCGTGAACTTCAAACTTTAAATTGCGAATTGCCAAAAATCTCATTTTTGGACTTGACACTCTATTCACTGCAGCCACAGATATGTTTTCGATAAAAATGAAGTTGGGAAACCCAGACTCATAAATAAAAACGCATAAGGGAACATGTCTATGGGTTGCCCAACTTTATCGAAAACAACATAATATTTAGTTTTAGATATGTTGGTAATTGGTAGAAAGTTTATATCATACCACTTCGTCATCTTGCCCATAATATTGCTTCAGCGTTTTTTAAATGTAACTTGTTGCCGTCTGTTTACTATGAGGGCCACGTCATCAGCAGGAGGAGGAACGCCATACATTTTGCCGTGATAGGGAGGAGGGAAGTCGTGCATTTTGAATAGAAATGCATAAGGGAACATGTGACTTACACCACGTAAGCGCACTTGTCAGGGGTTAGAGAAAGTGCTCCATCAAATACCTGGGACTTCTGCTGGACCAAAATACACATACAAAAAATCCCATACAAGAAAATACAAATACAAGACCTTGTAGCAAAGATCCACAAAACATCCCATCTCTTCATTATACTCTTGCACATTTACCTATTATTTTAAAAGTAAATATTGTGAATTCTATTCTATTCTATCTGTTCTATTCTATTAGTACTAAGAAGGTGGGTCAGTCGGGGAAATCTCCATGTTTTGCTACTCATAAATATGTATAGAACACTTTAATACCTATTTAGGGTTGTGCTTATGCTAGTAGTTCCAGAAGTTGGATGCTGTTGTAAATACGGTAATACGTATTCATAGCCACGAAATCACATGGGCGCAGGCTAATAGAAAAAATGAATGGGCCTTTCAAAGTACCTCCCCCAAGGGTGGTTTTCCTTCATTTCATTCTACTTTGGTTCTAGCAAGAGGGAACCAAGATGAGATCGACTACTGATCCTGGAAGAAACTAAATGAATGGCCACAGCTGAACCCAGTACCCAGCTGTCACCACCAACATGCAAGTTAGCTGTTCAGCATTTTGGTAAAAACTAAATCAAGAACAATCACCTTTCTAACGAGGACTTCAGTGACCTTTCGACCACAGCCGACTTCCCGCTCGCGCAGTATTGTAGTCGTCGCTCCCAATTCAGCCGCCATCAGGGCAAGAGTTTTCAGGCTCGCGTCCATCTCGTAGGAGGGCAGTCCTTGAAAATTAGGAAAAACAAACCGGTAACGAGAGAAAAATCCATGAGAATGAAAAGCAGAGCAGAGATTCGGTATAAGGTTTGTTCGCAGTGACCATCTGACTGTTAGCTGACTGAAAGAAAGGCGTGCGGCCGTTCGCAGTGGTTCTCGGATTCTTTTCGGAATGTGTAGTATCCATGAACGGCTGTCCGCAGTGTTTTCCTGACTACCCAATGCTAGTTTTCTGATTTTCATTCCAGTACACAGAAGAAAGTGCAGGGAGAAACTGGCCATGCACTTCCTTCTCGATTCCCTACCATCATCAAACTCAAATGCTTATCAAGACGGTACCGGATCATGGATGGTTTCTTATGGAGGAGTCAGCTAACAGTCAGAATACACTGCCAAGGTGATGGCACAGGAGCTTCCTCGTCACAATCAGAGTGACCCATTATAAAATAGAACAGACTCGGAAGCAAAATAACATAACATTACATTACATTACTTTTCATTACATTACATAACGTTAAATATACATATTACATAACATTACATGAAATATACATATTATACATAACATGACTTCCATAATACATTACGTCCATTATACATAACTAGCCTGACCGCTCGCTTCACTCGCTATCCGAGATTCGCTGTACGCAGTATCGTGGAACCAACAAACGACGGAAAAATCCCATACCCTACCGGGTATTTGTGCCCAATTTTATCAAAATCCGTCAAGCCATTCAGGAGTTGACCATGGTCGACCATATTTCCGCTATGGTCAGGGAATTAAAAATGCGCCTACGTTCAACTTGGGAGGCTACCGGATATTGGTGCCAAATTTGGTCGATATCCGTTGAGCAATTCGGGATTCGACCATGGAGGGGCCCATGGATGCGCTAAGGTCGACCACGGGGGTAGTCCGAAGGGTCGATCGTAGATGGAATTTCACGTAGATTACGAATACGCGATAAAAAATAGGGGTTACCATTTCAATTAACGAAGTTGACCATGGTCGACCATAGTTCCGCTATGGTCAGGGAATTAAAAATGCGACGTTGCACAACTTGGGAGCCTACTGGATATTCGTGCCAAATTTGGTCGATATCCGTCAAGCCATTCAGGAGTTGACCATGGTCGACCATAGTTCCGCTATGGTCAGGGAATTAAAAATGCGACGTTGCACAACTTGGGAGCCTACTGGATATTCGTGCCAAATTTGGTCGATATCCGTCAAGTCATTCAGGAGTTGACCATGGTCGACCATAGTTCCGCTATGGTCAGGGAATTAAAAATGCGACGTTGCACAACTTGGGAGCCTATTGGATATTCGTGCCAAATTTGGTCGATATCCGTCAAGCCATTCAGGAGTTGACCATGGTCGACCATAGTTCCGCTATGGTCAGGGAATTAAAAATGCGACGCTGCACAACTTGGGAGCCTACTGGATATTCGTGCCAAATTTGGTCGATATCCGTTGAGCAATTCGGGATTTGACCATGGAGGGGCCCATGGATGCGCTATGGTCGACCGCGGGGGTAGTCCGAAGGGTCGATCGTAGATAGAATTTCACGTAGATTACGAATACGCGATAAAAAATAGGGGTTACCATTTCAATTAACGAAGTTGACCATGGTCGACCATAGTTCCGCTATGGTCAGGGAATTAAAAATGCGACGTTGCACAACTTGGGAGCCTACTGGATATTCGTGCCAAATTTGGTCGATATCCGTTGAGCAATTCGGGATTCGACCATGGAGGGGCCCATGGATGCACTATGGTCGACCGCGGGTCGATCGTAGATAGAATTTCACGTAGATTACGAATACGCGATAAAAAATAGGGGTTACCATTCCAATTAACGAAGTTGACCATGGTCGACCATAGTTCCGCTATGGTCAGGGAATTAAAAATGCGACGTTGCACAACTTGGGAGCCTACTGGATATTCGTGCCAAATTTGGTCGATATCCATCAAGCCATTCAGGAGTTGACCATGGTCGACCATAGTTCCGCTATGGTCAGGGAATTAAAAATGCGACGTTGCACAACTTGGGAGCCTACTGGATATTCGTGCCAAATTTGGTCGATATCCGTCGAGCCGTTTGGCCGTGCATAGAAGGACAGACAGACAGACAGAGCGCATGCGCAGGGCGAACCGCTGGCTCTATCATGTTGAAATTTATATGGGACCTCAATGGGCCCTACCCGCTTAATCCCTGAGAATTACATTGAAATTGGGTGAAATCTTTGGTTACTACGGCTGTAACAAGGAAATTGAATCTATTTCACGCCAGCGCATGCGCAGAGCGCACCGAGGGTCCGATCATGCTGAAATTCATACTGGAACTCACTAGGCCTTGTCCAAACAACCCTTGAAAATTTGAGCGAAATTGAATCAAATTGTGAAAGTTATGCGTGTTTGTTGAATTTAACGTTAGCGCATGCGCAGGGCGTACCGCTGGATCAATCATGTTGAAATTCGTATGGGACCTCAAGGGGCCTTATCCGCACCATCCCTCAAAATTTGAGCTGAATCAATTCAAAATCGTGGAAGTTATGGCTGTAACAAGGAAATGCGGACAGACTCACAGACTCACAGATTCACAGACTCACAGACTCACAGACTCACAGACCGACAGACACGGAACCAAATTTGTTCAGTAGGCTTTGAAACGCAAAATGCAAGTGGAAATTTTGATTTCTGAAGACAAAAATTTTTTGGCTCACGAAAGTGAACACAAGGCTTCCGCTGCTTCGCAGACTCGGAAGCAAAAAGCCAGTGCGAACTACGCTATTATCTGTAGGATTTATCTGTCAATTTCCATCCCCTTTGGATTAGTTATACTCACACTTTCCCCTCAAAACTTAATATGTTTCGATCAACATGAGCATCTTGTAATATTTATCTCTTTGGCGTCTCATCCCAAACAATAACCTTGTTGCCATGTTAACTGGAGCTTTGGGTGCCACTTACCTAGGGTTTGAATGGAAGATCATACGGCAGAAATTTCAACTAGGCCTGAAGTGGGGTGCAGATCTCAACCCAACAATGGCACTGTTACAGATTTTTACCAATAAACAAACACCAAATATCATGATTCATTTTTCAAGGTCTCTCCAATGAATACACAGAAAGAAAGTAAGATAAGGTTTGCCCTATAACTAGGTATGGATCGCATGTAATAGTAATGCAGGCACTGATGAATGGGCCTACTTCGATAAAAACAATATCTGATCGAATGAAACCCTGATAAATATCGATAAAATAAGCGGAATTACTTACCAGCCAGCAAGCCCGAATCCTCAACTCCGATTTCGTAAATGGCTTCTCCTCCGCCTTCCCGTAGCCTCCATTTCAGCTGTTGGTGGGAAAAACAACAGTTAGTTACCAGCAAGTATTCGAGGCTAATACTGACTACGTTCGACATCCACAGTCTACAGTAGGTGAGTACGTAGCATATGGTCCTCCCACTCCACTCTGCTCAGGAACATCCCGAGCACAAAAAACACAAGCACAAAATGTACTTCCTTGTGAGGAAGTACATTTTTCCTCACAAGGTACGATGGTATACAATTACGATATAACCGAGCTATCCTGCCATAGCTATAGAAGCTAAATAGAATTCATAAGAAAGGAGAGTCACTAGTAAGAGCCGATGTACTACTCCTGGTTCAACAGTACAAGATATTCAAATCGCACAACCCCGTTGGACGAGAGACAACCCGGAACACTCCACTTTTTTGCCAAATTTTCTACCATTTGGGGTGTTTTGTTGTAGTGATTCTGATGCTCACACTCACAGTCAAGTAAATTTAGTTTTTCCATAAATCCAAAGGTTGTTGTCTGGCATCAACTCCAGCTGGGGAATTCCCCCGTTTTTAAGAAGTTATTCGTGAGGGAAATTATTATTGTTTTCAATTAGTTTACATTCATCTACTGATATTTGAGCATACAATAGGCCGATTCCCATGCAAATAGGAAAAATAAATTATTTGGGTTATTGTCTAGTGAACTGTTGATTAGAGATAGGGTTTATCTCCCAGAAAGTCATGTGATTTTACCTGGAAATACCGTGTCACCTTGATCAATTGGGCTTTCATGCAGCCTACTGAATTTTCTGTGAATACGCATACGCCTATGCATTCGTACATGTTCTGTGAATAATACGTCTATGTATTCGCTCAGCAAAAAATTTATATAACACCCCCTCAAAATCTTCTCCTTTGCGTCCGCCGTATCATCCATATCTACTTTATCTTTGGTCTAAAAATTCGTTCTTTCGGACATACTCCATCTGGACCCTGCCCGATCGGAATATACCCAAGGGTGTTGTGTGTGAAAAATGGGAGTACAAATAGGGATTTTTTGTGTTTTAGTAACATGAGCTTGTGACGTACCGTTTCCCATGTTTTTTAAGACGAGGAGACCGAACAGGAAGTCGAATTCAGGTTTGAACGAAGTTTCAATCTTAAATTTATGTTAAATTTTGATCTAAAATCGTCGTTATTCCGCAAACAGTTTGGGACTCCATTTGGAACACATTTGGGTTCCAACTGTGCTTCCAAAGCTCGGCAGCCCGATGAGAATACACCAAGGAGTGGAGGGGGGGGGGGGGGTAAAAGTAGGTGAATTTCGGGGTTTTTTAAATGTTTTAATGAACATGAGCTTGTGAGGTATCGTTTTCCGTGTTTTTTAGGGCGAGAAGACCGAATATGAAGTTGATTTTGATCAAAAAGTGAAGAATTGAGGTTCTAACTCTGTTTCAGCTCCCAAAATGCATTTTGTACGAGTCAAAAACCTGGACAATTCTTTGAAATCATCATAAATTTGTATAGTAACAGTAGCAGCAGTATTAGCAGGAATATCAAGATCATATTTTTTTTTTTTTTTTTAAATAAGAGTTTTTGGGAGACGAAATCGGTGGAAACCATCAAAACTAGCTATTTCAATTATTTCACACGAAAGAAACAATAAATGGACAGCCAACATTTCTGTAGATACGTCCAGTAGAATAATACACCCATGTGACGAGGACTTTGCAGCGTTTTTTTTAAATCAATAAATTGATATGTTTATCGCATCCATAAATCAACATGGAGTTTGTGAATGAAGCGTAATTTATTTTATATAGGTATTATTATAAATCAAGGTAGAAAGTAATTTGATTAATAAACAGGACCGATATCTGTAAGAATTTGACGCATTCATGTGGTCGTATTAGTTTTTTGCTCTCCTGTCAAGTTGCGTTTTTTGGATTTACGGTGTCTCCCGCCCACCGTCGATATGAATGAATCGATACGAATTGAGGTTTACAGGGGCGAACAGCTGCACAAACTGATGTGACAGTCGATGATACGGTAACAAAGCAAAGAGCTGATTGAGGCCACCTCGAAGTATATTGTCAGGGTCCTCAGCTACCGACTCACCTGTGTGACGAGGTGCTGAAACCTGGTCCGAGATGGGTTGAGGAGTTTGAGCTTGTACTCGATGTTCCCCAGCTGAGGCTCCGGAGGGAGGGTGTCCCCGTCCAAGTTGTTGTCCTCGTTGGGATCGAAAAGACCTAACAGGGAGTCCATCTGGAACAAAACCGACAAAAACAGGGTCAGCGAAATGTTAAACACAAACTACAGCCACACCCAGAAAATTAAAAACGCTGCAGTCCTCGTCAGATGGGTTTATTATTCTACTGGACATACCTACGATGTTGGCTGTTCATTTATTGGTTCTTTCGTGTGCAATTATTGAAACAGCTGTTTTGGATGTGTCCACCAATTTTGGCCCCCCAAAACAATACCTAGGCTCCTTTTTTTGACAAATTATCTTTGATCATTGATAGTGCCACTGAACTGTCTTGATCCACCTGCTATACTACTTCTATTTATGGTGATTTCAGACAATTTTCCAAGTATATGAAGCATGAAAAATTAATTTCGGGAGCTTAACCTTCGTTACAACCTCAATTCTTCACTCTTTGGTCAAAATCAACTTCATTCATATTCGGTCTTTTCGCCCTGAAAAACATGGAAAACGATACCTCACAAGCTCATGTTCACTAAAACGCTGCAAAGTCCTTGTCACATGAGTTTATTATTCTATTGGACTTACCTACAGTAAGTTTGGCTGTTCATTTATTGTTTCTTTCATGTGCAATGATTGAAATGGCTATTTTTGATGGTTTCCACCAGTTTTGGCCCTCAAAAACACGAATTAAGCTCGGTTTTTCCTATCAACAGATTATTTTTGATCACTGATAGTACCATATTTAATTGTCTTGATTTGCCTGTTGATACTACGTCTAGTGTTATTATACAAATGTACGGTGAATTCAGGCAATTTCCCATGTTTTTGACTACTAAAAAATGAATTTCGGGGGCTTAACCTTCGTTACAATATCAATTCTTCTTGCTTCGGTCAAAATCAACCAAATATTCGGTCTCGTCGCCCTAAAAAACATGGAAAACGGTACCTCAGAAGCTCATGTTCACTAAAACCTCAAAAATCCCTCGAAAACCCCTATTTTTACATTCGTTTTTCTCCCATATCACCCCTGGGTGTATGCCGATCGGGCTGCCGTGTTTGGGAGCACAACTAGGACCCAAATGTGTTCCCAAATGGAGACCTGAACTGTGTGCGGAAAAAACGACGATTTTAGACCAACATTTAACGTAAATTTAAGGCTGAAACTTCCTTAGAACCTCAATTTTCCACTCTTTGGTCAAAATCATATTCGGTCTTCTGGTCCCCAAAAACATGGAAAAAGATACCTCAAAAGCTCATGTTACTAAAACACAAAAGTACCTATGTTTACCCCCATTTTCACCCATAACACCCCTGGGTATATTCCGATCTGGTTGCCGAGCTTCGGACACAACTAGCACCCTAATGGAGCCTGTGTGCGAAAGAACGACGATTTTATACAGATTTTAGACCAAAATGTAACGTAAATTTAAAGCTGAAACTTCGTTAGAACCTCAATTTTCCACTCTGGTCAAAATCAACTTCATATTCGGTCTTCTCATCCTAAAAAACATGGAAAACGATACCTCACAAGCTCATGTTCACTAAAACCTTGAAAACCCTATTCTTACACCCATTTTTCACCCATAACACCCTTGGGTGTATTCCGATCGGGCTGCCGAGCTTCGCAGCACAACTAGGACCCGAATGGAGCCTGTGTGCGAAAGAAGTACGATTTTAGACCAAAATTTAACGTACATTTAAGGCTGAAACCTCGTCAGAACCTCAATTCAACGCTCGTTGGTCATATTCGGTTTCCTCGCCCTAAAAAAACATGGAAAACGATATATCACAAGCTCATGTTACTAAAACATCGAAAAACACTAGTGTTACACCCATTTTCACCCATAACACCCCTGGGTATATTCCGATCGGGGTGCAAAGTTTCGGGACACAACTAGGGTCCAATTGGAGCATGTGTGCAAAAAACGAATTTTTAGACCATATAAGACGGCGGACATTGCAAAATTGGAATCTACGCACCTCGGAACGCAACAGGGGGTGTTATAAAAATACAACATTTTCATTTTTAGCGAATACATAGGTGTTTTATTCACAGAATAATAAACCGAAAGTTGTCAAACTTGAGTGGGTGAGAGTTCCTATCTACGACAGAAAAGAATTCTTTGAATTATGTAAAACCATACAGGTAATGTACCTGCGCCTACGCACTTATTTCTCTGATGTATTGCTTTAAGGAAAAGTAAACATTAAAACCTTTGCGGAGATTTAAGGCTTAAAAAAATAAATAAATGTAACGCTCTGCAACAAACTTATTGTTCGGCTAAAGGCCCGAAGCGCCCAACAAATATCAGGTTTGTTCGCAATGGCTATTTCGGACAGTCAGCTGACTCCTAGAAAACGGTAAGAAACCATCCATGATCAAATGCCATCTTGATAAGCGTTTGAGAAGGGGGTTGAGTTTAATTGAGAAGGCAGCGCACGGGTCAGTTTCTCGCCCGCCCTGTCTTCTGTGTACATGAATGACGATCAGAAATCTGGCTTTGGACAGTCAGGAAAACACTGCGAACAGCTGGTCATGGATAGTATACAGTCTGAAAAGAGTCCGAAAAGACTGCGAACGGCCAAACGACTTTCTGACAGTTAGATAACCCTCAGACGGTCACTGCGAACAAACCCTGTTCTGCTGTTTACAAATTAATACAATATTTAAAAAATACACATACCATAAAAAAATATAAAATATACAAATACCTACAGTGATTCAAGCACTGAGGTTTCAACTGATTTGGAATTTACTACGTCAAGTTTAGTAGTAGTTTACTTAGAAATAACCCAACCGTGATAAATTCTATGAAAAGCAAACGTCAGATCAGAGGCTATGGTTATTTTACGGGCGATAAAACTGGCCTGATAACTCGGCCTAGAAACCTTCAAGGCGAGCTGCAGGCTATGAAGTAACAATTTACCGCTCAACAAAACATTACGGAGGGGGGGTCAATGAATACTTGGGAACTTTCACTTCTTGTTCTTGATCCAACCTAAGGATAGCTGTGGCTGGTACAAGGTAGGTAAAGCGGTGGTGTGGAGGGAGACGACTACGTCAGTCACCTGACATCACCCCCCAGCAACACTTCAACGGTTCTGGATCCGTTCCAACAAACAGCGACCTTCAATTGATTCGTTGTTATTTCTTGTCACGAACAGCTGTCACTGTAGGACATCAACCTCCGGATTCTGGACGGATACGGAGATATTGATAGATGAGAGATCACGATGTTTTAACGCAGATGAAGATAGAGGAAATAATTATACATAACTACTTTACTATACAGGGTGTCCCAGTTCCTTCTGAAGAAATCCAGGGAATCAATTCTGCTCTTCATTTGGAACAAAAAATGCTCAGTAGAAATTTTTTCTAAAAGTCCTTCGTTTTAAAGATATCCGACATTTGTGTTTTTCCAACTGTTCATTACCTTAACACATAGAAACGCTAATAAATTCGAAAATATTGATATTACAACAAATCCAATTACACCGTTTGAAAGAACGTTAAATTCCCTGTAAGATTCTTCTGTTTTCAATGGTCAGAGTTACTTAAAATGTTGGCCAATATCAGTTGGAACGTTTGACATTTTCAAAATTCAACATTTTGAAAAAGATTGTAGGTACGTTCTACTGAGGTTTAAAAAAAAATACCTACAACTTGTCAAATTTCGCAAAACCTTCTTCATCTAAAAGGCTTTCAGACAATTTCCCATGTTTTTGACTCATAAAAAATGAATTTCGGGAGCTTAACCCTCGTTAAAACCTCAATTTTTCACACTTCGGTCAAAATAAACCTAATATTTGGTCTTCTCGCCCCAAAAAAAAAACATAGAAAACGATACCTCACAAGCTCATGTTCACTAAAACCTCAAAAATCCCTCGAAAACCCCTATTTTTACATTCGTTTTTCTCCCATATCACCCCTGGGTGTATGCCGATCGGGCTGCCGTGTTTGGGAGCCCAACTAGGACCCAAATGTGTTCCTTAATGGAGACCCGAACTGTGTGCGGAAAAACGACGATTTTAGACAAAAATTTAACGTAAATTTAAAGCTGAAACTTCATAGAACCTCAATTTTCTACTCCGGTCAAAATCGACTTCATATTCGGTCTTCTCGTCCCAAAAACATGGAAAGCAATACCTCAAAAGCTCAAGTTACTAAAACACAAAAAGTACCTATTTTCATACCAATTTTTCACCCATAACACCCCTGGGTATATTCCGATCTGGCTGCCGAGCTTCGGAGCACAACTAGGACCCTAATGGAGCATGTGTGCGGAATATCGACGATTTTATACCAAAATGTAACGTAAATTTAAAGCTGAAACTTCGTTAGAACCTCAATTTTCCACTCTGGTCAAAATCAACTTCATATTCGGTCTTCTCATCCTAAAAAACATGGAAAAAGGTACCTCACAAGCTCATGTTCACTAAAACCTTGAAAACCCTATTCTTACACATATATTTCACCCATAACACCCCTGGGTATATTCCGATCTCGCTGCAGAGTTTCGGGACACAACTAGGGCTCAAATGGAGCATGTGTGCGAAAAAAACGAATTTTTTAGACGGAAAATAAAGCCGGTACACGTGATACGGCGGACGGACATTGAATTTTTGGAATCTACGCACCTTGAAACTTAAAAAGAAAAAATTTTGAGGGGGGTGTTATAAAAAAGCTTTGCTGAGCGAATACATAGGTGTGTTATTCACAGAATAATAAACCAAACGTGTGGTTTCTATTTGAAAAAACGAAGTTGGTGTACATTGCGCAATATTGTCATTTTTGAGATCCTCACAAAAAAAACACGTTGATTCAAAGAAAAATTTGTTTTCTTTGAAATTTTCTTTGAAAATAACGATTTTAGGAGGAGGGGGGGGGCGTTTCTGGGGACACCCTGTAGGTATAATCAGTGAGCATAGAATTAACTAATTATATACTCATTGGATATAGTCGCATAAATGTAATTCGGATGGGTGTCGGTAACACCTAAGAGCCCTCTGTTATCCAGTTGCGTGCAAATCCCTTCACCTCCACAAACCAGTTGAACCGCCTTATGGGAGACGAGCCCACCAAATGCCAAGGGCGACAACATCGACTAGACAACGACTGGGTTATGGTTCAAGACTTGCAATACACAGCAGGCTCAATATACTGTGCAATACAGGAACTGGAGGTTGACCTACCGGTCAGACATTCCAATAGCCCTGTCATCACCCGCATACTTTCATATTTGATCAATCCGACTAGCAGGATTCATTTTTATTCGACCCTACATTTTTTCTTGATTTCTGTCATGGAATTTATTCGAATTTTGAGCGATTTCGAAGTAGATTTTCGCGCAGAATGTTGATGTGTACTGAAATAGCCCTCCTCATCTGTTTCACTCGTTATATTACGAAATTTTTCCATCTTACGGGAAGAGCTAAAAATCACACCAAAATTTTTGGGACACACCAGTAATCGTAATAAATGAATAAATAATTATTTCTTCCATTGATTAATTCATTAATTAATTCATTAAATATCACTAATTAAAGCAACGATTCTCCTTCAAGAGTGTTTTCTTGAGTAAGCAGATAAACATAATATTCATAGTGAGTAAACAGCACGGTTCAACATAGTCATTACCGATTGCCATTTGATTGTAATACATAGATATACTAAATTCATGGGACACCAGTAATCGTAATAAATGAATAAATAATTATTTCTTCCATTGGGTTGTGATTGTAAACAGATGAGGAGGACTGTGTCAGTACACACCAACATTCTGCGCGAAAATCTACTTCGAATCTACAATCACATCCCATCTACAGTCTACAATCTACGATCACAATCTAAAATCTACAATCAAACCAATGGAAGAAATAATTATTTATTCATTTATTACGATTACTGGTGTACTGTCCCATGAATTTTGGTGTGATTTTTAGCTCTTCCCGTAAGATGGAAATATTTCGTAATATAACAAGTGAAATTGACAATATTACTAATTAAAGCAACGATTCTCCTTCAAGAGTGTTTTCTTGAGTAAGCAGATAAACATAATATTCATAGTGAGTAAACAGCACGGTTCAACATAGTCATTACCGATTGCCATTTGATTGTAATAGACACACTAACACGATAAAATATGAAAAACAACAATCAGCATCAAGAGTACGTGTCTGAAAAACGTGGGAAATCTGAACCGCGACAATCGACACCAGACGGTTCAACAGTGCCTGGCTAGAGATATTTAAAATCGTGGCTTATCTCTTCAGTAGACCGGTGAGCTCAACCAAACCAGACGGTACGACAAAGGCACGAAATGGAGGCCAAATATGGCGTTGAAGCTTGGACGTGTAAACAATAACAGTTCCAGGGAAAGAAAGGTAGGAGAAAACGTCTTGACAATTCGAGTAGTCGAGGTAGGTTCATTTTGATAAGGGACTCGATCCAACCCGCGTGTACCCTCAAAACTTCACCTCTCTACGACTATTTTTTCGCGTATTTAAAAGCGCTACAAGGAAACGGTCAACATTTCACGTTCGCACATGCCCAGACGAAAGTTACAGTACGATTCCAATGAAAGTTACATGGAACTATCTCAGTATTATTCCTGATAGACGAAGATAGAACTTAGAACTCATTCGAAGATATTTATTTAACTCAAGTATTTCACGTTTGCGCAGGCGCAGACTAAACAATTTCCATGATTTTGCAACGGACCAACTGCGATCCAACTCGCGTGTGGGAGTAATAAAAATTGGGGAGTTACAAAAATTTTTTGCTGAGGCGAAATACGTATAGGTTATTATTCAGAGAATAAAAACCAAAATGCAATGTCCGTCCGCCGTATCACGTGTACCGGCTTTATTTTCGGTCTAAAAAATTCTTTTCATTCGCACCAATGCTCCATTTGGGCCCTAGTTGTGTCCCGAAACTTTGCAGCCCGATCGGAATACACCCAGGGGGTGTTATGAGTGAAAATGCGTATAAAAATAGGTACTTTTGTTTTAGTAACATGAGCTTTTGAAGTATCGTTTTCCATATTTTTTAGAACCACAAGACCGAATATCAAGTCGATTTTGACCAATGAGTGGAAAATTGAAGTTCTAACGAAGTTTCAGCCTTAAATTGACTTAAATTTTGGTCTAAAATCGCCGTTCTTCCGCACACAGTTTGGGTACCCATTTGGGAGCACATCTGGGTCCTAGTTGCGCTCCCAAACACGGCAGCCGATCTGCATACACCCAGGGGCGTTATAATGGGAGAAAAATGAGTGTCAGGGGCGTTATAATGGGAGAAAAATGAGTGTAAAAATAGGGGTTTTCGAGGGATTTTTGAGTTTTTAGCTAACACGAGCTTGTGATGTATCGTTTTCAGTGTTTTTTAGGGCGAGAAGACCGAAAATGAAGAAGATTTTGATAAAGAGTGAAGAATTGAGGTTGTAAAACGGTTAAGCTCCCAAAATTCGTTTTTTATGAGTCAAAAACCTGGGAAATTGTCTGAAATCACCATACATTTGTATAATAACACTGGAAGTAGTATCAACAGGTGAATCAAGACAATTAAATGGCACTGTAAACGTCCAAAGATAATCTGTAAAAAAAGTCTGTAGGTATGTCCAATAGAATAATACCCCTGTGACAAGGACTTTGCAGCGTTTTTGGAATCTACGCACCTTGAAATAGAAAAGAAGAAACTTTGAGGGTGTGTTATAAACATTTTTTGCTAAGCTAATAGGTACATAGGTGTATTATTCGCAGAATAATAAACCAATAGGACGCTGTGACACCGGATAGGACTCTGAACGATTCAGGACACCTGAACCGCTCAGTTCGAGTTCCAGGCTGGGAAACACAGCCGTATCGTTTTATAAAATAAAATAAAATAAAATCAGATCGACGTGGAATATTCCATCGCCAGGGTGCGGGTAGGTGTGTTCCGTCTTATTGTAATCAGTGTGGACTCAGCTGGTTGGTTGACTGGGGAGCGCTGGAACGGAGCAGACAGTCCTCTCACTCGCGGGGATCAAGGTCGCTCTGAGCGCAGGAGTTGCCAGCCAGCTACCGTTTGTAAAGGTTGGGAAGATGTGAAGTACAACAAGCAGATTAGAAGTTCAACCTCAAGAATCAGACGCACAGCGCAAATTTAACGGAAGTCTTAAACCGTTTTTCAAGATCGCAATGGACAATTTCATTTGAAAACAAAATTTCCCATTGCGTTTTGTTTATTTTATTTTATTTTTTTTCTCAAGTTTATTTTATTACTAGCTGTGTACCCGCGCTTCGCAAAGGTAGAACAGACACCCCCTTTAGGACAGGCCCCACTCATAACAGATACCACCTTCTACGTTCAGCCGTTCTCATTTATCGATGCCGAGACAAACAGACTGACACTGTTTTATGATATATTATACTATTTGAACCGACGCGTGTTGCTGCGATTTAAATAAATGGAGCCAACGGTCATGTATTTTAATATGCCTGTATCCCCCCCTCCTCAACTGATCAGAAACCTTCCCCAATGCCAACCCTAACTGCCTTTAACCCCCCCCCCCCCCCCCCCCGTATCCTATGAACCCTCCCTACCAGGTTAGAAACATTCCTCAATGTTCACACAACAAATTCCCAAAGTTGCACTCCAATCAGGCGCGGATCCAAGGGGGGGTCACATGGGTCATGACCCCCCCAGAATCAGCCTGCATTTCAAAAAGCAGAGCTGAACGAATTGTTCACAAACCCGAAAACAAAAATAACCAAACGAAAACGAACCCAGTTTTTGTGAAATCAAAAACCAGAAACAAACCAAACGACAAAAGTCAACTTACCATATTGTTAACTTAAAACATTGGAAACAAAATTATAACAATAATTACGATTAAAGTTTTTATAGAATACTGATTTTTTCTGTATTTGGTTTGTAGCAACACTTGTGATTTGTTGTGGTTTCAATGCTTTGATTTGCAAACTCTGAAGTTAGCTCCGCTGCCATAAAATGCGCCAATTTGTTTGAAAACACATTAGGACACTTTTGTAGAAGAAAATTGAAAATAAATACATTTATCAGTTAAATAATTAATAGTTATTGAAAAATATTTTTTACATAAACAATGAATTGTATAAATAAATACAATTAATTTTGTAGGTTGACAAATTGGACGAGTTTAGGCATAAGGTTGAAAATTCGGTTTGTATTGTTCGTTTGGTTATTTTGTTATTTTTTGTTATTTTTTATATTGTTCTACCCTGTGACCCCCTCCGGAAAAAAATTCTGGATCCGCCCTGACTCCAATTGGTCAAGTAGTTTGAAATTTCTGTAGACCCCCCCCCCCCTCTCATAACCTGTACCCCCCTCCCGCTAACATCCTGATTGAAGTACCACTTGAATGTACTCGTCGAGCTGAATCCAGAATCTAATTACAATCGGATTTACGTCCAACCGTTCAAAGTTATTATAAGCATAAACGTCCTCATAGAAGTGATTATAACACGTTTTTTAGTAGTATTTCATTCATAGCGTTTCAACGGATGGACAGATTCAAATGCGGATTTTTCATAAACCTTCCCAGATAAATTCTGCGTCAAATGGTACCAGCCGCAACTTTCTACGTTCAGCCGTTCTCAATTGATGCCGAGACAAACAAACAAACAGACAAACAAACAAACAGACAAAACGCTGCAAAGTCCTTGTCACATGGGTTTATTATTCTATTGGAGTTCTAGAGATTCTTGTTGGCTGTTAAATTTATTGTTTCTTTCATGTGGAATGATTGAAATAGCTATTTATGATGATTTCCACCAATTTTGGCCCCCAAAACATGAAATAGGTACGCTTTTTTTTCCAGATCATCTTTGATCATTGGTAGTGCCATTTAATGGTCTTGATTCACATGTTTACACATTTTCTAATGTTGTTATACACATTGATGGTGATTTCAGACAGTTTTCCAGGTTTTTGACTCATAAAAAAACCATTTTGGGAGCTGAACCTTTGGTAAAACCTCAATTTCCGCGTCTTTGGTCAAAATCGACTTCATATTCGGTCTTCTCGTCCCCAAAAACATGGAAAACGATACCTTAAAAGGTCATGTTGTCAACATGTTGCTAAAACGCAAAAAGTACCTATTTTTATACACATTTTCACTCATAACACCCCTGGGTATATTCCGATCGGGCTGAAAAGTTTCGGGACACAACTAGGGCCCAAATGGAGCATGTATGCGAAAGAACGGTTTTTTTAGACCGAAAATGAAGCCTGTACACGTGATACGGCGGACGGCGGACGGCGTACGGCGGACGGCGTACGGCGTACGGCGTACGGCGGACGGACATTACATTTTTGGAATCTACGTACCTTGAAACGGAAAAGAAAAAATTTTGAGGGGGTGTTATAAAAATTTTTTGCTGAGCGATTACATAGGTGTATTATTCACAGAATAATAAACCAACAAACAAACAGACACTGTTTTATTATATGTATAGATTGTAAGTCATTCTCTCGGCGAGGGCTTCCGAAAAGGTGCTACACGAGGGGCATCCGATGATCGAAAGTGAGCGATAAACCAGTGGAAATAAAGCGAAATGACGTCATAGGTGAAGGCCCTCAGCGCCATCCACCTACGAAGTCATTTAACAGACTTTCTATCCGCCTGTTTCCCAAGCTAATTGGAGTTTTGAGATGAAAACTGGCTGTGAGAGGTTTTCAAGGGTGCTAAACCCCATTCTGAGATCAAAAACGCTGCAAAGTCCTTGTCACATGGGTTTATTATTCTATTGGACATACCTACAGAAATGTTGGCTGTCCATTTATTGTTTCTTTCGTGTGCAATAATTGAAATAGATATTTTTGATGTTTTCCACCAATTTTGGTCCTCAAAAACACGAATTAGGTCCCCCCCCCACCCTTTTGGTTTATTATTCTGTGAATAATACACCTATGTATTCGCTCAGCAAAAAATATTTATAACACCCCCTCAAAATTTTTTCTTTTCCGTTTCAAGGTGCGCAGATTCCAAAAATGCAATGTCCGTCCGCCGTCCGCCGTACGCCGTATCACGTGTACAGGCTTCATTTTCGGTCTAAAAAATTCGTTCTTTCCCACACATGCTCCATTTGGGCCCTAGTTGTGTCCCGAAACTTTTCAGCCCGATCGGAATATATCCAGGGGAGTTATGAGTGAAAATGTGTATAAAAATAGGTACTTTTTGTGTTTTAGTAACAGTAGTAAAATGAGCTTTTGAGGTATCGTTTTCCATGTTTTTGGGGACGTGAAGACCGAATATGAAGTCGATTTTGACCAAGGAGTGGAAAATTTAGGTTGTACCAGATGTTCAGCTCCCAAAATTGATTTTTTATGAGTCAAAAAACCTGCGAAATCGGCTGAAATCACCATCAATTTGTATAATAACACTAGAAAAAGTGTCAACACGTGGATCAAGACGATTAAATGGTACTACCAATGATCAAAGGTAATTTGAAAAAAAAAAGGAGCGTAGTACCTAATTCAAGTTTTGAGGGCCAAAATTTGTGGAAACTACCAGAAATAGCTATTTCAATTATTTTACATGAAAGAAACAATAAATAATCAGCCAGCATTTCTGTAGACCAATAAAATAATAGAATAATAAACCCATGTGACAAGGACTTTGCAGCGTTTTTAGTTTTTTTCTGTGAATAATACACCTATGTAATCGCTCAGCAAAAAATTGTTATAACACCCCCTCAAAATTTTTTCTTTTACGTTTCAAGGTGCGTAGATCCCCAAAAATGCAATGTCCGTCCGCCGTATCACGTGTACCGGCTTCATTTTCGGTCTAAAAAAGTCGTTCTTTCGCACACATGCTCCATTTGGGCCCTAGTTGTGTCCCGAAACTTTTCAGCCCGATCGGAATATACCCAGGGGTGTTATGAGTGAAAATGTACACAAAAATAGGTACTTTGTGTGTTTTCGTAACATGTTAGTAACAGCTTTTGAGGTGTAGTTTTCCATGTTTATGTGGACGAGAAGACCGAATATGAAGTCGATTTTAACGAAAGAATGGAAAATTGAGGTTGTACCAAATGTTCAGCTCCCAAAATTGATTTTTTATGAGTGAAAAACCTGGGAAATCGCCGAAATTTTATGAGTCAAAAAACCTGCGAGATCGTCTGAAATCACCTTCAATTTGTAGAATAACACTAGAAAAGGTGTCAACACGTGGATCAAGACGATTAAATGGTACTACCAATGATCAAAGATAGTTTGGGGAAAAAAAAGGAGCGTACCTATAATTTTACAATTTGTGTTTTAGGGGCCAAAATTGGTGGAAACAATCAGAAATAGCTGTTTCAATTATTTCACATGATAGGAACAATAAATGAACAGCCAACATTTCTGTAGGTATGTCCAGTAGATTAATAAACCCATGTGACAAGGACTTTGCAGCGTTTTTTGTACTATGGGTAAAAAAAAATATGTAGTGCTGAACAAATGGTGGAGTAGGACAATATTTTTGGCGAAATTCTGGTAACACTAACACTAACTGCTACTCCACCGCTTGTTCATCACTACATTACGGATTGTTGTCCTTTGAAAAACACACAAACGTACAGGATAACTTCATACACCTACCTGACTTTACTCGATGGGGCCAATTCGGAACTAATGAGTTGAGATAGTACGGGGAGAAATGGCGAGACAACTTTGAGCCAAAACCCGGACAGGTGAGCGTTCAAAAACAAAACAACTTTTGGACGCTATCCACGGTAGCCAATCCGCGAAATCACTCTCAGCAAAAGTATAAATATAGGAGACACCTTGTTTACTCTCTAAGCGACCCTCGATGAGTTCGCGATAAAAATAGATTTGAGTTAAGCAACGCACGGGTTACTGAGGGGATGCCAGATCAGCGGTTTCAGTTCGCCGAGGTCGAGTGCCAAAATATGAGAGGTTTTTCGGGACACAACAAAGAGCCAGTTTAAACGCAGAGGGGGTTGTATTTGTACACAACTGAAATTGGATTGGTTATTGAGACTGACGATGCAATCAGAGAATCTGATTATGTGGGATTTTAGGAACAGAATTTTTCGAGTTTGTATCCAAATCTACCATAATCAACGTCAAGAAACCGTAGGCATGTAAGGCAAGGCGCTTCCGTAGAAGGTCCCCTAGGGCAGGGGTTCCCAACCTTTTTGCACCTGCGTACCACTTGACTTTTTGAGAAATTTTGGCGTACCAACAGACCTAAATATTTTAATAAACGTGTAATATCTACTCTTCTAAAAGTGTTCAAAGGCTTTTTGAATTAAATTCCTGAAAAAACTTCATATTTAATGGTTAGATATTTGTTTATTTATAATAACATGCTTATAATGAAGGAGAAATAAAAAGATTAAAATGGTAATTACCTACCCTATTTGGGTCTAAAAACATACAAATATAAAATTAGTACAAACTCAGCAAAACATTAATCATCATACAACTTTTATAGTCTTTAGTGCGAAACTTGTTGTTTGCCTGTGATTAAAATATCAACATTAGGAGTAATGGAACTTATCTTCACTCTTAAGTCTTCTTTAACACTTATTCTGCTTCCATGTTTATTTTTTATGTACAAGAGTTCAGAAAATCCACATCACCCACGCGTACCACCTGAAACGTTCCCGCGTACGACCGGTTGGGAACCCCTGCCCTAGGGTTTCAGGACGAGATCAGAAAGAAATATTACGAGATAACAAAACAACCAAGCTGAGACAACTGGGACCTAAAATGTAGGATAAGAAACCAGACAGTGACTGGTACATCAGCTTTGTTCGCACAGGCTTTTTCTGACGGTTAGCTGACTCTAGAAAATCGTAAGAAAACATCCATGACACAATACGACCTTGATAAGAAGCGTTAGAGAAGGGTTTGAGCTTGATATTGGGATTGAGAAGGCAGTGTACAGTCAGTTTCTCGTCCTCCCTATCTTCTGTGTAGGAGGTGAGTTCGGACAGACAGTCCTGGACCGTTCCAGACCGTTTTATCCAAGCCTTCAACAGTCCTGGATTTTTTTAAGGACTGTGTACCTGATGCTTCTACCTAGCTTATATGTGGAAGGTAGCTTATGAAGAATCAGCAGCGCATGTTCAGACAGACACAGTTCTCTGGACTCAAATCCTGGACGGCTCTATCCCCAGAACGCTGTTCCATACTGGGCTAGTCCAGGACTGTCTGTCTGAACAAACCATGGAATGACGGTAAGAAAACTGGCGTTGGATAGTCAGGAAAACACTGGGAAGAGTTGTTAATGGATACTATACATCCTAAAAGAGTCAGAGTATGCAAATGGCCAAACGCCTTTCTGACAGACAACCGTCAGTTGGTCACTGCTAACAAACCTACTATCTAGGCATTATAATTATGGACTAGAAATCCCTGCAGCACAAAAATCCGCCAACAGACAACCCAACAGGAATGTGAGCAACTGAATTTCAATCCAAAAAGCCCTGGGTGTCTGTCATGCAGTAGGTAATGCCAGAGGCTCCCAAGGATTTGGTTGCTACTCCAAGCTACTGAATTTACTGTTAAATCCAAAAAAATCTCTTCACAACCCACCCGGAAGTCTCGAATATATATTATACATACCTTTAGATTATAATAAAAAATTCAGGTTTGATATTCAGAAACCATCTCAGTTGCAAAGGGAACTTTCTGCAGAACTTTCTTTAGCCAGCTAACCAGCAGTAAAATTTTAACAGAAACTGGGCTATAAACATTGGATTTCTGATGTGAAGCTGAGGTCGTAGTTGTAGCTGAAGAGTCCTGTTTTGGACACCAATGCCTTTGTGGTGTTCTCTTCGAGAACTACCGTTCCTACTCAAGGAATAATTTAAAGAAACCTGCCCACAACACCTTCAAGTTACATGGGCAACCAAGTTCTTGTTTGTGTGTGAGCATCCGTGCGTCTACCTGTGTTTCACCCATTTCCAACGTCAAGAAATCATAATCAACCACAACGACTACGATCATCTTGAGCTGAATGATATTGATAACAACACGTTTCTAAATTTCATCGAGTAAGTTTCGTTCTGTCAAATGTGGAAATTTGACCAATTGGATCAACGGAAATAAGGTTCACATTGAACGTCCGCTGCATTAAACAATGTCAAAAGTCCAATAAGTGGATTTCAATATTACATCCATAAGGCACCAATGGGTGACTTATCCATTATCAGCTTATTATTATAATGTTTTGTTATGTTCAAGCTGTGTACCAAGCTAGAGTTGCCAGATGCTCTAATTTATAGTAGACTGCTATATTTTTGGTTACTATATGCTATTTTAAAAAAAAGATACATAGTAGCCAGAACTGCTATATTTTTGAGCCCATGAGATAGATCGTATTGGCGTCACTCAATTTTTATGCTACCTACTTACTTGCAAAATCTCAAAAAATGATAATCATGAAGGACCTCCACGGCATGAATCTCTTGAGCTCTATTACCTTTCAATTACCAGTCATGCAGCCCCCCCCCCCCCCAACCATTTAAAAAAAAACGGTTCTGCCAGTTCTCTGAATTTGAATTTCTTCTGATTTGGGTTATTATTTTCAATAATGATCCACTGTAATCGACCAACAGTTTTTTAACCCCCCCCCCCCCCCCCTCTAAATTTGATGCTTTACGTTTCAACTTTCGAGGTACGTAGAATCCAAAAGTCGAATTTTAAAAAGAAAAGAAAAATGGAAAAAAGCCCGTCCGACGACGGAAAGTTGCTAAATATTTGTGAAAATATTCATCAAGTTCCTGTAATCAGAACAACACCTACTGTATTCTGGGCTGGCTCATTCGATTTTAGCGTTTCCAATTTATTTCTTCTTCTAGTTACCTTATTTTCAATTTGTCAACGTCAGTCAAGAGTTACCTATATCATTTTTCTTTTTTGGAAGTTTAAGGAATTTTTTTTTTAAATTGAAAGTTGCGTTTTATAAAGTTTGTTTTTCCTGATGCTTGCTCATAACATAAAATAATCATACTCCATTTTTGTAATACAAATATTTTTGCTGAATTTATTGTGTTCAATTATTATCTCCTGAGGTATCTTCAGGAGATATCTGTCAAAGAGGGATTTCTACAGTGTTAATTTTTCTACTTACTGATAAGCTATTTTCATCATCATGCGACTATAATATACCTATTTTCTACTGTAATTACCTACACACCCTCTAGTACCAACACTCACTCAAGGGAGCTGAGCTATAAATGAGATTGTACACCAAGAACTAGAAGGGTGTAAGCGGCGTTTCATCACAGGTAAATAATAACATCCGTCGGAAGGAAAACGGGTATAAACATTGAATAAAGTGAACAGAGCAAGTTGAACGAAGAGAAATGGGTCGAGGAGGTTGGGATGAACTTGACCTTCACCTACTCATCCTGGACTGCAGTTTCAAGATAGCCGTATCCCTTTCAGAGTTACAGCACCAAACAAGCGGAACGAACAACAAAAACACTGGAAGACGAAACAAGACAGAAATTGGCTCTCATACATAAGAATCTCGTGAATATTAAATCACCTTCGGACTGCGGTTACTCAGGTTGGAGATTAGGTTTGGTGCTCGTGTTGTCATTTCAAGACAGAATAGCAGAACTGAGTTGGGGATTGGAACAAATACGGATTCATTCATACTGCTGCATAAGGGCAATGCGTCCAATGCAAACACAAACGTACTAATATGCTGGGTGTCTCAGTTCCTTCTGGAGAAACTCAGGGAATCGATTCTTCTCTTCATTTGGAACAAAAAATGCTCAGTAGAAATTTTTCGAAAACTTCTTCGTTTTCTAGATACCTATACGACATTTTTGTGTTTTTCCAACTTTTCATTACCTTACCATGTAAAAACGCTAATAAATTCGAAAATATTGATATTACAACAAATCCAATTACTCCGTTTGAAAGAACGTTAAATTCCCTGTAAGATTCTTCTGTTTTCATTGGTCAAAGTTACTTAAAATGTTGGCCAATATCAGTTGGAACATTTGAAAAGTTCAAAATTTAAAATTGTGTAAAAGATTTCATGTTCTACTGAGGTTACAAAAAAATACCTACAGCTTGTCAAATTTCACAAAAACTTCTTCATCTAATAGGCTTTATATTGATATACTTAGATTTAAAAATAACGTTGTAGTACAGTTTAAAAAATGGAGTAAGAACGCTGTAAATTATTACACAACGGTATATTATTTACCTACCTGTACAGATGCCCCTTCTGCGTAGATCACTGAATTCATGAATTACCTGGGTCGTTTTTTGCGTGGATGCCTACTCACACACGCACACACACACACACGCACGCACTTGTACACAGGCACCTATCAACAAATAGGTTTTTTTAAAAGTACTTAAGTAGGTAGGTGTATAAAAAAATTTGATCTTGAACCGATTAAACGATCTACATAAAGTTTAAATTTCTCCCTTGAGAGGGAAAAACATTAAATCATGTTTAATGTTTTTCCCTCGCAAGGGAGAAATTAGATATAGTTTTTTAATGTCAAGAAAAAATGAGAGCCACAATTTCACTGAACTCTACAAGTATAATGTTGCATTTACTGTACTTAATAGAACTCGCCATCAACATATGGTTGCTACAACAGAAGGTAGTAACTGTGTAGTAACCAATGAAAAACGTAGCTATTGACTCTTGTTTCTTTCGAGTGCGATATTCTTTATGGTTGCTACAACAGAAGGTAGTAACTGTGTAGTAACCAATGAAAAACGTTGCATATTTGCGTGTCGGAATTCACAAAATGACCCCCCAGCCCTAAAACATTAAACATGTTAAAATGATAACTGAACGTGAAGGGGATATATCGAAGTTCAAACAACAACGAATGATTAATTCCAACATTCAACGAGAATGGACAGAGAGGTGTCACTAGAACGTGATTTTGTTTGCACAATGATGAACCTCAGTTAACCATCAAATTGCAACAGGACACTTCTCTTCCATCAGTTCAATTTAATGTGTCTCGTAGAAAGGTAGTTGTTATGCCGCTTTATTTTTCAAATCAGGAGTGCTGAGATATGTTATGATCTGTTCATTTTTTAACTGTACTACAACGTTATTTTTAAATAAGTATATCAATGTAAAGCCTATTATATGACGAAGTTTTTGTGAAATCTGACAAGTTGTAGGTATTTTTTTGTAACCTATAGAAGTACAATATTTTTCACAATTTTAAATTTTGAAATTTTCAAATGTTCCAACTGATATTGGCCAACATTTCAAGTAGCTCTGACCATTGAAAACAGAAGAATCTTACAGTAAATTTAACGTTCTTTCAAACGGTGTAATTGGGTTTGTTGAAGTCTCAATATTTTCGAATTTATTAGCGTTTTTATGTTGTAAGGTAACGAAAAGTTGGAAAAACACAAATTGTCGGATATCTTTAAAACGAAGAAATTTTCGAAAAATTTCTACTGAGCACTTTTTGTTCCAAATGAAGAGCAGAATCGATTCCCTGAGTTTCTCCAGAAGGAACTGGGACACCCTGTATATCCTACATGCACAAAAAGAATGTGTTATGACTTTTTGGTACGCGAGTTGGAAGCACAAGGCGTTGAAGCAGGGAGCAGCTTTAAAAAGTTTCGAAATCAGCTCTCAATCAGCTAAGGAGGTTACAAATGTTTTATTAAACGAAGAAAAATATATGGAAACCCTTGAATGGAAAAATAATATGGCACTGAGTTCGAACAACCGTTTGTGGTATAAATGTTCATATACTCCGTTTGCAGTTGAGCTCAAAGGAATTAAATCAGTAAATCAATCAAATATTGAAGGTACGATGTGAATAACTGAATTTAAAAGGAAAGATATGGAACTGTGGTATGCAAGAAGCCAAATGTTCGGTATGCAACACAGAACGAGGATGCATACCACTTCCTTTGCAGATGCCCAATCATGTTTGAATTTAGGCACATTTGTTTCGGTAAGGGTTTTTTGATGGGTCAGACTAACGAAAACAATGAAAGGATCCATACAAATAATGCTATCGTATTTGAATTTGTGAGAGACGTCCGATAGAATTCTTTAGTATTTGTGAATTTAATATTAGCCGCCGTCGCTACCAACTTGCATATGTTATTTAAAATGGGAATGCGTCTGCGTAAATGAGCTTCAATATGTTTAAAAATCTAACTGCAGTATTCCGACGGGAATAGTTAAAAAGTTGTGTTTTTCATTCATACCGGCAGATCCGGATACATGGCAAAATCTGCTAAATCCTTTTGGTCTTAATTATGTATTTTCTATGAAGTTTGTATTTTATTTAAACAAAACACATTTTCTTTTTCTTCTTCTTCCTACACGCACATAATAATGCAGTTACCTTCGGGGGTTAATAAAGGTAATAGTACGGCAATAGAGCAATTTGTACGCATTAGGGCGCCACACAGAGCAAAGAAAAACGGAGTTATTGAGAAAAAAATTGTCTATTTCCACTAATACACGAAAAACGCGAAAAACACTGTTATACCGGTTTCGGTGATCAAACCATCGTCAGTAACAAACAAAGTTATTGTTACTGACGATGGTTTGATCACCGAAATCGGTATAACAGTGTTTTTCGTGTATTAGTGGAAATAGACTATTTTTTCAATAACTCCGTTTTTTTAATGGGTTTCCACGATTTCTTCGCGAGTGATTTAGTTCGTACCACACAGAGCAGTAGGAAAGGATCTTTGCGTCTCAACATGCATATTACAATCACCAATACCTACTTGATGCAGTAATCGTCGGATTTTGATCGATTTATGAAAGAAGCTGGGAAATGGTTCGTTTAGATCAGCATATTGTAATATAATGAGATGGAATAAATTAGGATATTCATATAAAAATGTTGTATTACAATATAATGATGAAACAGTGCAATATTAAATTGTAATACAATGACGTGGAATAAATTAGGATACTCATATAAAAATAATATTTTTCTACACATTTTTGATGCAATAATCGTCATTCAATGACCC
Organism: Leptopterna dolabrata; assembly: GCA_954871275.1. Taxonomy (NCBI): domain Eukaryota; kingdom Metazoa; phylum Arthropoda; class Insecta; order Hemiptera; family Miridae; genus Leptopterna; species Leptopterna dolabrata. The sequence continues at coordinate 38,477,488 of OX940983.1, forward strand.
CTTAATTTTTCTAGGATTTTCATATCTCTTATTAATTTACCAATCGTTCCGAAGTTTTTCTAAAATCTGGACGTTTCCCATCTCACATCGAAATCCGTTTGTTGGTATGATTCAACGAAATCTGGACAAGTTCAAGGGAGTTTCGAGGTACAAACTGTGGCCAAATGACGAGAAGCTCTACAAAGGGTGTGCCAGACAAAGGAAGCCAATTCCTACGTATTCCAGCCAAGAATGAGGGAGGACGTACCTATTCACCACGAAACTTTCTTAGTACAGGATCCAGAACCGTCGACCCTTCCCCATCGTGGAAGGAAAAGCGTACGTCTTTAGAATCCCCAGTGTTTACCAATGAACTAACCTAGGAAACCGAGAGGGGAGTTCAGCAAGTTGAAGTCATCGACCGCATCACCTGACGCAACCGCCGTTTCGAGAGGCGGCTCACGTGACTCAAAGCCCATACAAACAGGCGACTTCTTGGGCTGGTCACGCTCCGTGTCACAGTTAAACCCGACGGATTTTTACGTAGGAACGGATTTGCTCAACGGAACTGTGTATTGGCTAAGAAGACCGAAATGTACTCAGAAGCAGTAGGGGCGCATGGGCTCTGAAGACAGTGGAGCACCAAACAAGAACTCAAAACCAACAGATTTTTTTCTACAAAATACCTCAAGGCAGCAACACCCTTCCCTCTATTAACTTAATGAGTGACAATCAGCGAAGGCTTATCTCTTCCTAAACTTTTAATTAACATTCAATCGTTGTACGAAAACGTCGAAAATTTCGACTGTATATTTAGTCATTCATGTCGTACAAAAATACAATAAACTAAAATACAAAGAAACAATGAACCGTCCGCCAGTACCTACTTGAATGGAGAAGTTATTGAGTAGAAGTTGCCTACTTATCTGTGCTACGACGCAGATCAATCCACAAGACCACAAACAGCGAACGGGACAAAACGCAAGTATCACAAATCCAGATCTGCCACCCGAACCGGATCAAACGCAAATGCACAAAATTCGACGGAAAAAAAAGTGGAAAAGAAAATGGTAACAGAACAGAGAAAGCAAATGTGATTCACGAGACAACAAATCGAAAGACGTATCCATCCCGTACAGAAGGGATCGAATCGATTGTGAACAGGAACGATTTTTGGGTGGAAATCAGATTCTGGGGACAGAGGGCCGGAAGTGGGCGTGGCGAACTGCATTTTTACACGACTGAGCATGCGCGGATGGGCCTCTTTTCTCATTTTCCATGCGAACACTAGGTCCCAGGCGCACTAGGTTTCGATTTCGATTGCAGGACATCGATTACAGTAGCTTTATTCCGATAACACGCTTGGTCTAGGGAATCACCATGGATGCTCTACTAGAATACTGAATATCCACAGCCAGAGACATCTAGCGGGCCGCTGTTGAACTTTGTGAAAAAAGCTAGGTTCAGTGTACAGAGGGAAATTCAAATGCCAACATGGTTGGATTTTTTATATTCCTGTTTTTGGGCACAAGGGCAGCTGCCCAAGTGGCCTTCGGGTGTAACTCGGGTGTGCTCAGAAGGTAACAAGAGTCAACTGGATTCGGCTATATTATGTACCAGAAACGTGATGGACGTGAGAAAAAGCCGAGTGTTAGGATGTTAGGATGTTGGTTGCACAACATACTCATGCCACATACAAGGGCTATTAAGAGGAACTGAATACAGCAAGACTGAGGCCTGGACTGGGAGGTATACCGAGAGACTATGCCTATTCGTCCGTACACGAGCGACAGATCCAATTGTGGTGAAGTACATTAGGGGGCCTCCACTGCGTGTTTGAGCGATGGACTTCGGGCGACAACAAGTGACGGATCCTGCTCCGATGGAATTGGTCGCCCGTTTTCAATCAGCTCCAGTCGTCCACTCGCCGCCACAACCCCACACTTCGTTTTCCACGGAAGTTTAGACACAGATCCAAGGAAGGTTAGTCCACGCATGTTTAGACACGCGTAGTCTAGCAGTGCAGCTCTGCCCATAACTGAGGACCCCAGTCGCCTCCCATCGCCTGGTCGCTTCTAGTCGAGGACTGGCCTAATGTTCATTCTTTTCAAATTCCATACTCCCGTCATTAAGAAACTGCTATGTAAATTCGTTAATTCAGACTAACTGGCCGTGACTGTGTTCCACACAACTGTGCTGATCAGTTACACATATTTCCACTGGCAAAGGAAACTACAGGCTGAATGCGGATTCAACTGTTGCTTGCTGGTACAGACTGTGGGGAAGGGACGAACGTGAAATGTTGGTTCCATTCCATAATTATCAAGTATTGCTAAGTCCAAAAACTGTGCAAGTGGAGCCAGAATCTGCTGCAATAGCTTTGTATAGGCAGATAGAAGTTTGAAACTTGCAAGAGACTTCGGTGGGACTGCTGGGATAAGAAATCTCCATGTTGCACACGGACACATCGGCTCATGGATATGTCTAATGGTATGGGAGAGATGTGAATCTTGAATGCACAGAATACATTTTATACTTTCACAGAAAGGGGATCGCAATTTTTTTACACCCTAAGTACCTAGCACAGCACAGCGCACAGCTCAGCTTCCGGTGAAGGTACAGGGGTATGGGTAACATGAAAATGTTCTACAAAATCAGAGGTTTCCAAAAAGTGGTGAACGATTTCTGTGGGATGAAAACTGACGGAGGTAACAGCTCCTTAGCAACGGCTCGGTTGTAAGTGAAAATCATAAGTAAAAACCGTGGCATCAACAATGCGAGAAAAAAGTGGTCGAGAAAAAAGTGGTCGGACAAATTTGCAGACATGACCCCTCATCCATTAGACATATCCATGTCAATATCCATAAATATATTAGAGATTTCTTAAGACTAAAGTCGGGAAGATGTGTTCGGATTTATCTCAACTGCGCATGCGCGTCGCCCAAGTTCAAACTTATTTCCTTAAGTTCGACTTATTCGTCTTCGATATTATTATTCGATATTATTATCTCCCAGGGCACAAACTTTAGGAATCGTCTTTAACCTTACTCAGGGGTAACAGTGCACAGCTTTTTGCCGCGTTTTGTCGTATTTTTTTAACGCGTCATGTGTCGTCGGTCCTTGCCATCGTCAGCGTCTTTCAAAGTTACTCCAAACCTAGGGAAAATGGACCCTGTAGCTCCAGTCGACGCATCGCATGAGGATTTTGATGTTCAAAATACACCTCAAAAGCACTTATAATATCGTCATCCGACAAGTCCTTGTCCGTTGAGGTAGAGGCGAAAAAGACCAGGAAAGAAAGGCAGCTGAAGCTGAATGGATTTCGCGTTGTGGTAAGTTAAGTGACGTTACTTTTTAATTCACTCCTACCCCCACCACTTCTGTCGAACCGGACTTATTGGTTAGCATCCAAAGTTAGCATCTTAGCTGCTCGCCTTAGATGGCCGTTCCCTAATGAACTTATCTATTAGGAACTCTCTAATAACCAAGGAAATTTATTACATTGAGACTCACCCGTGCAGATGCCCAATCGCTGCAACTCCTGATGTGATTGTAAAATGTATTAGTTTAGAAGTGACTGAATATTAACTAACAGCTTACAATGACAGGTTTTGCTGTGAGAGAGTAAGGAAAGGAGTAAGGGAGGATCAAACCGTGTTTTTCTAAAACGAGAAGACATTATTCAGAAGAACGAGACGCTTTTTTATCATTTATGGGGATATGAGTGACGCAAGATTGCGTAGGGGTGTCAAGAGTTCCTAATACAAAAACCTGGGAGTGGGGAGAGGAAGCTCAACGGACACAACTGCCCTTCCAGTACTGGAGGATGACAAGAGATTTAAGGGAACCTACCTTACACAGTAAAGTAGTACGGTCTAAGCTAAAATACTGATCGCGTAAGGGCAATACTGACTGAACGAAGAACATCCGGATACTTTGATAGCTCGATGATCAACAACAAAACCAAAACAGCCACCGTCAACACATTTTAGCCGCCAAGCTTCATCACTATCAGCACCAGTTCAGTCTCTGAGTGTTTATCAGGTAACGATAAAAGCTATCAGCACAAATCACCACTGCTCCTGACACTCAAGAACAGGAAATGTGAAGATCACAGTCAGCAGGAATCTTTATCTTGCAATTCGTCCTTATTTATTTCGTCGATAAACTCCCAACAATCCAAGAAGCTGGAACCAACAACTTGTAAAATTCGTAATAAATCCTCAGAAATCCAAAATCGAGTCGTAATTATATTCATACAATCATCAACCCCTCGCCCTACCACGAAATCAACTGTCGTTCTGTCTGTAAAATCATGTCGGTACCTAATAATTTAAACACCAAAACAGGAAATATAAATTACGGATGTCGTAGAGGAAACGTCATCTTCCGTCCTGATTAACACAACAGTAGGTCGGTTACGGAATAAACTGTCGGTTTCGTCAATCAACTATTTTCGAACTCTTTGAGACAATGACATCGATAGAGGATTGGAATTGTACAGATGTTTGGAATAATACATTTGTCGTGACATACCATCGAGTATGCACCTAATGATTCCTCAGGAAGTAGGAAAATAAAGATTACCGCGAGAACGGACCATATCAACTGTCCTAATTATTGGCTCTGATGGGTTATCTGGGGACGATCCTAATCAATAGCAAAGAAGCCGATAACCGTCAATATTGACGGTACGTATCAGTCAGTACCTATGTACCATTAGATGATAGTAGGTGCTTGGTATACATAAACGTAAACCCTCCCAAACTGAAACCTATAAAGAAACTGACTACTGACAGTACCGATATGAGTTGGTGATGATTTTACGATACGTACCTGTACATAACGAAGTTAACTCCTGGTCAGGTGTTGATTTTGGTAAACCAAAACAAGGTAAACCTACCGCCCTATCAACAATCACTGCTTGAATCTTAAGACAGCTCGGTCCATGATAATTATGTCCGTTTTGTGCATTACAAGTACCTATAACTATTGTGTCATTGGCCATTACCTAAGGGTGCCAACCATGTTAAGTGCCTATTTTGGCGCCTACCACTCGACTGGCTTGAAAGCGCTCGCTCACTTGAATCTAACAATGGCAACATCGAACAGCAAGTATCTAAGTACCTGGTGTACTTATTTTGAGCAATATTTATGTACTGTGTACCTGGCAGTAAGTACCTAGGTGCTTATGATGACAACAATAATTTGCACAACTTACCGCTCCTTCGCCAGTACTAAACAACAAGGACGCAGTCCTGTGCTGTGTTGCTCGAGGAAATATTTTACATAAACGCAAATTAAGCTCCGGCTTAATCAAGACTCCCACGAAAAGTTTCACCGAACGACCAAGGCACTCGATAAGCAAGAAAATTTAGGGCACTGGACAACAAAGGATCAAAGAAGGGGATCGACCGTTTCTACTAGGTTTCTAGGTATCTAAGGCCGATAATATTATTGAGCTATGAAATTCAATCAAGTAAAACAACAGAAGTTCGCTGATAACTGCAGGTAGCAGCCTTAAATTGTTTGGTATATCGCAAGGTACGAAATGTATGCCTACAAACGCAGGGCAGCAGTCGGGTTCCTGCCTATTTAAACGTGTATTTAATTTAAACATGAACTGCGCTCACCTTTAGTGAAGTAGGAAGCTTCCCTGAAATGCCACAGAATTCAAGAAACCAGAACAGAAATCCTTTGGGTCGATGACGGATGAAAAGCGGGAGCGTCGGCCGTTCACAACATTCAACCCCTAGCCGCCATATTTTCGTTTACAAAATACAAACTGAAAAACCCGAAAACTCGGTCGCCCCGCAGAAAAGTTCACGGTTGTTGGCTACTGAAAAAGCAAAAAGGGAGGGGAGACGGATGAGTGGGGGAAGTTGCTCGTGACATAGCGTAGATATGAACAGGTTGTATGAATCCTTCTCAATGAACAACACTGGACAAAGTAGAGTTGGCATGGAGGAATGCCAACAGGAAGCTGTCACGAGCCCAAAACCTGCATGAAACCTGTGAAATCCGACTCGCGTATTTTAAACAGATTTGATGTGACTGGAAGTAATTAAATTAAATTATAAAGGTAATTTATTAAATAGCTGCCAGATCGCAACCAAAAATTGATAGAAACTGACTCTGAAGGGAAAAAACCTTTTCGGCAATAATGAAAGGTACCTACATTTTCTTAAATATTTTTTTAAACTAGTATTTTTGGGTTTATTCTACCCTAAAATTATTGTTCAAGAACGCGTTTTTAGGTTTTTCCGAAATGAACCTAAAAATGTAGGTAGGTGCGTGTCAGCAGCATTCAAGCAGCATTATGCGCGTGGATCACAAAAGCGGTTTATGTGATTTTTTTAACAAAACCAGATTCCATTTTGAGAACTTTGACACCAACTGCACTGTCCTTACTATAAGTAGTTCTTTTTCTATGATTTTTCAAAGTTTCCAGAGGTCACAGAGGGCAGGGGGATCCCACTGGAAAGATAGGATAATCGACTTATTTGTGCATAGGAATTAAACCCCACCTCGCGCACAAGTCAGCGCAAATAAGAAAATAACCCAGTTCACAGAAAACAAACCTAAAGTAGATAATGAAATAAGAATAAAATAGAAAACAAGATCAATTAAACTTCTCCTTACATCATATCAAACTAGTAAATATGAATACAATTATATTATGAATGTAATTGCAATATGATGAATGTAATTGAAATGAATCACTCATTGGTCAAAATCGACTATATGTTCGGTCTTCTCGCCCTAATAAAAAACGCTGCAAAGATTATAATAAAATGAAGAGATGTGAGAACTAGGTGGAATGACCAGAGGAAGAAAACTAGATGGACAGACCACTAGATGGAAAAATCATAGAAAAATAACTACTTTTTATTGTAGGACAGTGCGGTTGGTGTAAAAATCTTAGGATGATTCTCTACTTTCATTTTTTTTAAATATAATAAATACGTGCCCCAGACCCCATTCAAATTGAAGAGAGCATTCGACCACTGGATTCTCATATAAAAATCTACTGGAAGGTTATTTATTGTTCAGATGTCATTATTATACACCTAGACATAGGTAATGTAAATGGGCAGTCAGTATGCATGTCGATGTCATTTTATGATGTTTGTATACCTGTCGTGTTTTGAGTGACGCAGTCCTGCGGCCTCACGGGTAGACACCATACCCCACACCTAGGGTACCGTATGGTTCAAAAACGGCATTCAAGTAGGTTGGTAGAGCTGCAGCTGGGCCTATTGTTCTAATGGAACATACCTTGAAATTGGAACATACCTGGAAGTCTTGAAAATTGTTAGCTGTTGGTAGGTACCAACCTAATTTAAAAAAAAAATATTGTTCTGACAAGCGAAATTTGAGTCATTAGGTAGGTAAGGTACCTACCTACCGAAAAATCTCAATTACCACCTCTTCCCTTCAACAAAAATTCCTCTTTGTGGCATTCCATTTGCCTAAATTTTTTACATGTAATAACAACGGTTATAGTGAACGAGTGTAGATGACTATGCATGCACCTGTCTCACAATGCCAGGCTTATCCATGAAGTTGAACATCTCAAAACTGACAAATCAACGAAATTTTCAGTCGTTGACGGTGAGTGATCATTAGAGTTCGGATTTTGCATATCAGGTTTTTTCAATAGAAAGTGTCATACTTATCCGAATTATTTGGAGATGTTGGGAGATTTAAAATAGCATATTCGTGCACATTTTGCTGTTTTTTGCATATTATATGCATCTTCATATGAATATCTGCGTACCTACGCTGAAATTTCTGATCTCCGGTCATGTGAAAAGTCTTATGGTACTTGCCTTTGTATGACTGCCCTTTCGATCTCTCCGGGTAGACCGATTTTGGTGAGCTTCCTGCAACCGTGAAATCTCTAGAGAAGTCGGTGATGCCACTTTGGCAGGCTGTGGAAATCATCGAAGGGCTTCTCAAATTGAGTAAGAGTTGGCCCGGACATATCGGCGAAAAAGTGCGAGAGAAGCTGAATGCTGTACTAGCCCGCAATCCTGGATGGACCACAATTAAAACTGTCGCCGAATTGACCTCAACGGACTCACTCCTGGAGAAATTGCCAAGTTAAAATTCCTTCCTGTTGTCAGCTGCGACGTTGAAAGATCCTTTTCCGCGCTGAAAATGACTGACCGACGGAGGAATTTCACAGGCGAAAACCTCGAAAGTGTTGATAGTCCAGGGAAATTAATCTGTACCTACACCTAAACATTGAAATTTTAATCACTGTAAATTTTATTTAATATTGTACAGTTTTATTTGCTGTCATTTTATAAAATATAGATGAATGATTGAGAGCTTGGGGTTACATTGCTCATTCCCGTATTAGACTAATAAAAACTTGAAAACCGAAAAATATGGTCCAAAATTTCAACTTGCTTATTTTTTTGCATGTTTTTGCATATTTTGCTAACTTTTGTTGCATATTTCAGCTATTTTTTTGCATATCGATCCGAACTCTAGTGATCATACTTGGTTCCGGCTAAAATAACACTTAGGTGCTGCTTCAACACATCGCTAACAACAATATTGTACTCTTTTGAAGCCTCATTTCCACAAATATTATTCATTATGAAGTGTTACGAGGTTGGTAACACTTAAAGGCCAAGCTGCTTCAATGTACGGAACAGGGTTTTTGGTGTCGAACAGGTTTGTTAGAATTTGAACTCAAACTGCCCTTTGTCTTGTCTTCTATAATTTTGTCAGGCACAATATTTATTTGTTCTGTAATATTTACGCTTTGTAACTTAAGCCACAACTGTGTAGTTTTGAACAGAAAACCCAATTCCTCTTGAACCAAATTCGCTGATAGTCTAAATTGGAGACAGATGTGGGTAGTACAGACTGATGAGGAAGATAAGCAGATAGTATCTCGAGCCAGTAGCATTATGTGTAGTTACTCTGTGACTGTCGACCACATCACACGCGACGTTTTATGATTATGTTGCTAGCGATTGTTAATCGCGTGAAAGTAACACAGATAATCTGCAAGACCGAAGCAAAATGCTGTTACTAAGTAGTATGCATTAAGACACCAGAGATGCCAAAGCCTTACGGAATTTCATTCAATGCTTAAAAACTGCTTAAAAAAGCATCGACAATGGTTGCCTAATTCTCAATCGATGGGAGCGTCACTAAGTGTAAAAGAAACAAATCACGGATTTACACAGGCTCAAATTGGTTGACCATTGTTGGATCTACATGAAACCATACAACAGAGACCAAGGAAGAGAACTTTCCACAGACTGCTTAGCTTTTCTACTAAAAACACATTTGAAGCGTTGCAATTATCAATAAACTTCAATAATTTGTGAGATGTGTAGACTGTGCTTAGAAGTAGGTTTTAGATTTATATTAACAAATTGATACTTTAGCCTAACAAAATGAAGTTTGTGGGGAAAATAAATACACCGTCGGATCCACTCGTTAAATTAACATACCTTTAATGTAATGCTTTCACACCGGACAACTAAAAAGCTTAAAATGTTCAAAAAATAGTAATCCAAATTATGAATAAAAACCAAATACTGGCAAAATAAAATTATAAAGATAGAAAAACGAGAAATTTCATTGAAGCTATAGGTTTTAACATAATCGACATAACCAGACTAAGAGAGAAAAAAGATGAAATACTAAAATTAAAAATTTCCAAATCAATTAGATAACAAGTAAGAGTTAGAAAACCAAATCCTACATAGAAATCATGAAGACAAAATGGAAAAATCACATTACAATCCTACTTCTAATGTGTTCTTAATTAAGCAATCCTTACATAATTCATAACAAGTATACAATATTTCATTGAATTGATTCAATATCTTTATTTCTTAACAGGTGAGGGGAAAGAGGTGTTTGAATCAAAAGAAAAATGGAATGATAATAACAATTTTAGTGTAATTGAAACATGTAATTTTTTTTGTATTTTTTTTAGGCAATTTTCTTGTTAAATAACTTTTCTTGAGGTTAATAATTCAAGTGGAAATGGGGGGATGTGCATATAACCGCTTCAAACCAAGGGGAAAAATCAAGAGGTTGAGGAGGAGGGCGAGGGTCCACGGAGGAGAACTCTGGTGGTGGGGGAGTGAACTACTCGACGGTGTATCTCATGTAAAGATTGATGGTGTCCATCGAGTTAGGGATGAGAGGGTGGCCTGGCATCAGAACGGAGAAGCCGAGGTACATGAAGGTCCTCACTAACTGAGCTGCAACAACATATGAAGGTGGTAAATCAATGGTAAAGTGACGTGAATAAAGCGAAACACAGAAAAATCATTACCTACCTAAGCAATGGTGTCGTTGGTGCCCCTTTATACCACTCAATGTGATGTATAAGATTATAACCGATAAATAGAAGGAGAAAGACGAGCTGTGCGACGCCTCGCCCAGGAGGCTCTCCCTCCACCAACCCCCAATGATTGGTAACAGCCGTTGGTAGACGGGGGACGAGGTGGAGGCACCTTTATAAGGTGCCCGGCTCACCCAGCTCTTGCATTCTCACTTCTACCTGCAACTTCTCTCTCTCAATCGCCCTCGCCTCCTCGCTTTCACCCACCGCTCGCATATTCATGTGGTGGTAACAACATGGGATATGCCTCACAAAAGATCTAGCATTCATTGTGGTGGTAATAAATAACCTGGGATGCTAGCTTTCATCTCCTCTAGCATCCGTTGTGGTGGTAACAACACATCCTCTAGAACTCATTGTGGCGGTAATAACCTGGGGTGCTTGCTTCACCTGGGCACATCCTACACCTACGCTATCCTCCTCACTCAACTATCCATCCACACCTACCCTCTCTCTCACGCAATCACCACAAATGGAAATTTACATCTATACAAATTAGAGATCAGGGGCTCATCCACAGTCTGAAGCAATTTCTCCAAGGGAGTGTGACAAGGTTGCACCTTTTCCCCAATACTATTCAATTTTTATTCAGAAGCAATATCTGGAGGCCTGCGGTGACTTGCCTGATGGGGTGCATGCGACACTCTGATAAGACTTGAGTTTTGGCTCGTACTGAATTTGAACTACTGTTCGACTGATGGGTTAGTGTGATCAAGAAGACTTGGAGGTAATCACGGAAACCCACTTCAAAATAAAACTTGAGTTATTGAAAGGTTTTCTATTTCCACTAGTACGCGAAAAATACACCATTTGACCGGTTTCAGAAAAACACATCGTCAATAACAAACAATAACAACTACTGTATAAGACTTGTATAAGAGTATTGTGTCCAAAACGAGATAGTTCTTTGCCACAAAAAGTAGCCTCAATACGAATGGAAAAGCTGCTGACAAGGCAGTCATACTTCATCAGCTTTAGGCAGATTCACCTTGGTGCATGTATGGATAGCCGGAGTAATCCAGAAAAGTTCCAGTCATGCAGCATGGACATATGGGCCAATTTGCAAAGTAATGTTAACACACAATGAATTGAGGTGCTTAGGAGACAGACTGGGTTCACACAACCTCCCTCCACACAAAAAAACTTTTTTTCACCAGTCCGACCAATGCTCCCCGTAAAACTGTATCGACAAACCACTTCAAAATTACCGTATTTAAAACACAATATTCTGTGTTTTACGGGAAGCATCGGTCCGGCTGTCCCCGTTTTGTGGTTTACAGGGAGCATTGGTCGGGTTGGTGAACCATAAGTAAAAAATACTGACAACTCACACAACAGGCTCCGAGCGGAATCCAGGCGAACAGCCCCAGGAATGCCATCCTCTCGTCTGTCACTTTTCTGCTTTTTAGTCAGGTTTTATATACAAAGGGAGTGGAAAGGTTTGTGTGCTGTCAGTCATACTTTAAAAAAAAATTCTTATCAGACACTTCACTGAAAATTGTTGCATTTTTCCAGCAGAAATTCGAAAAATTAAGAATCAAACACCCATCCAAGTACACAGGTTTTCAAAACGAATTTAGGAGAGCCGGTTCTGCTGTCCCGAAGGGATGATCAGAGAAGCTATCAATTAACTATTATCTGAGGAAATGTTGGCAACGGAGTGAAAGCAACTTAAGCCGCAGATGCTCTATGAAATTTTTGCACCGCAACTGATTCCAGAATGTATTCAGCTGAATAAGTTTTGGACACTTACGACGATCAGGACGATCTTTCTTCATACACACGATGATGTCAGTGCAGTGGAGCACTTCTTCCGCATATTCCAGTAGGGTGATGAACCTGAAAAAAATAAAATAAAATAAATAAATAAAAAACCGCAAGTATAGAAAATCCAAATAACAAGAGAAAATAACGAGTGACCAGTCCACAATAGTAACAACATGAAGAAACTACATCGAACTTAATTGATTACCTATCTATAAGATAATGATCAATATTGTGATGTATAAGTAGGAAGTATGCATAAAAAGAGGTAGGTATGCAGTAAAGGGTAGGTACAGAATGGCGTGGTTATTAAACTGGGGACAGAAGTGAAGACCCAGGGCTAGTCTACGACACACAAAATGATCAAAGATAGAAATATCCCGTTCATAAGATGCCCTACTGTGGAGGTAGTATGTTGAGGGTCTACAGCGAGTTCTAACTATTATGATATCAGAACAACAGAATACTCATGCCCACGCCACCCCAGAGCAGTCAGGACTGCAGCACCCAAGTACAGGCTATGCGGGGCAGAGGTAGGTCGTTCTGGATTATGGAGGTCATTTAAAACTTCTATTCCTCTTGTACAAATTAGAAGTTAGAAAGCACCACTCCTGGAGCAATCAGGAAGCAATACTGTAGTGCTTAGGGTAGGTACAAGGACTTTGCATTGGAGTGCAACGTTAGTGGACCTAGCAGAAGCTATTGGAAGCCCCAAAATCCCACGGTATAACGCCCAAGGAACTGTCCTCTGCGTGTTACCTCACTGAATTGTCAGGTAGCACAACCTTCCGATTTCCTTCCTCTGATTTCAAGGTTTTCCAAAGGTACAATGGAGTTCCACTAGGGGGCACAGGTGTAGCACTGCTCCAGCCACCTACTGTCCACTCCTAGACCCAGGCTCTTCCACGGACGGCCAAGGTCAGAAGGCGCTACCAAGAACCAAACCAAACGGTCAACGGACGGGTGACCCAACGATGGGGGGGGGGGGGGGGGGGGAGTATACAGTACATCACTCAATTGGAAAACCAGGGGCCCATTCCTAAAGACTTTCCTGAAGAACTCTCTTGATTTGAAGAGGAAGACTGAAATGCGGAGAGTAGAATTGCAGCGTTTTATCCTGTTTTGGTTCCTAAAGGTTATCTTTCGCGAAGTGCAAAGTTAAGAGTCTGCAATTCAAATGTAGACTTTACAATTTCTGCAGAGTTCCAAATGACACTGCAGCAGGATGGCATACTTTTAAAACCGGGTTTTAGGTATTATTCCTTCGTTAAATTCAATGTTTGGTAGTGCCAACAAAAATGAGAGAATTCTTAATTATAAAAATAAGAGAATTATATTATCTTTTGATTAGGTCAAAGGTGGTCCAATCAGTGTGAGGGTAAGCATATAAAATACCATCTAAGTTAGCTCCACTGAGACCATCAAAATACAATACATTTGGGAGGAAGGAAATGTTAGGAGGCGACAGGTTGTTGTTTGTGGATAAATAGTAACCTACCTAATTTCAATGTAATAACTTCAATGTGACTACATACCCAATTTCAACGTCATAATTTGAAGTTTTCTGGTACTTCTCATCAGAGGATGATAGTGAGGATATTTGAACGTTCTCGCCATTCTTAAAATATGAACTATAGCCAACCGTTGGTCCACGTTTGTTTTCTACAATACATCTCTGTGGTATTACTTATTTCGGGAAAATCTAATATACCATACCACTTGTGATGGGAGACTAAAGAATGAAAGACGGAAAACGGCCGAAAATTTGACGAAATCGGGAGAAAACTATCGGAAACAACAACGATAAGCTGCAAAACTTATTGGAGGTTACTCCACAAAACGAAGGTCACTCTTCAGAAAACTCTTCGTTTCCTGTAGAACTGCAGAATGGGAGCGCCAAGTCTTTAGGAGTTCTCATATTTTTCATAATTCGCAAAGTGAAGATTAAAAATGAAGGCTTGCAAAATGAAAAGTTGAAGAGTCTGTAGGAATCGTTCAACAAATACGTGTCACTTCAACGTTGAACGAGAGCTCCCCCTCTCCATCACGTGGTTTGGTTCCAAGTGCTGGATTATAATGCAAACTACAGGGTAAACAAAATTAAGATGGTATACTTACGCCTCCCTTGAGCCATCAGGAAGCAAAGACTGTGGTACTTGAATGTACAGTTTTGAGCCAATAAGTACTGTCTCCCAAACTGCTTCCGTCTTCGTCGTGAGGCGCAACTCGAATGTAATCCTCTTAGACCCTCCTCCGCAGGTCTCCCCCAACTCAACCTCCTGAAATGAACAGCTGAATCAAGTACGAGAATTCACCAAGTACAACAAACACCAGTAAGTAACTTGTTACATAGGAATAGGGAAGCTCACAACAGGTAGACAAAGGCCACAGGGTTCCAACTCAATTATTCAATCGCCAATATAAGAAGATCCTGCTCAGAACAGTGTCTCACACATGATGGTATGTAACGAATTGAATTAACAGGTCCAACTTAATGTGGCATCAATAATCAGTAGGTAAAATACTCTACACCTTTGTGGGAAATGCCTCGAGAAAATCAGCCTTACACTGGTGTAGAAATATTCAGAAATTGACCAATATATTAGTATAAAGTAAATTATTTGTCAATAAAGTGACGTATCCGTACATATACTTTGTATACTACATACAAAGTTTGTCCTGGCGCTCACTACTGACCAGAGAACAGCAGAATAGCTTCACACAATGAAGTTCTTCAGCACTAAAATGACTCAGCTTGGGCTAGTGAATGAATCATTTGTGGAATAATTCCTATAATTGAGGAAAATTAAGGTTCGGGCAGCAGTACCTACTAAGCGGTTTTCCAAGCTCTGTACGCCAAACATAATATAGGTATATTAAAACCCACATTTCTAGGGGGCTTCCACACAAGATCATCTGCTTCAACCTCATCATCTTTCAAGCAATAAGATTTCGGATATTCAGCTGATCCTACCATTGGCCTTGGATGCAGGGCAAAAAGTTCCAATTTCTCAATCAATAACTTGCATAAGAAGCTAAGGCTAAAGAGAAAACAATAGCTCGAGACCTCTGGATGAAAACACCCGACTGAATTGCCGGTGTCATCCATCCGGCACTACCACATGAAAAGTCATACACGAATTGAAATGTGAAATTGAAATCCAAGTCGGTAGATAATTAAATGAGAATCTATGGTCGGAAACTCATCAGATCTAGATGCTTCTCCAATTCAGTCTGTAAATGAGAGCACAATATTCTCCGTCAGTGGGCAGTATTTGGTCATAGTGAACCATGAACCAAAATTTGGTCACTATGACCAAATACTGCCCACTGACGGCGAACATTGTGCTCTCATTTACAGACTGAATTGGAGAAGCACCTAGATCTGATGAGTCAGTCATATGTTTGTTTGCACTGTCTTTTTTTATGGTTAGCTGACTCCTAAAAATCCTTCAGAACCCATCCATGATCCAATGCCGACTTGATAAGCATCGAGAACGGTTTGAGTTTGATAACTGTTGGGAATCAAGAAGGCAGTGTCATGGTCAGTTTCTCGTCCGCCCTATCTTCTGTGTACTGGAATGACAATCAGAAAACCGGCTTTGGATACTAAGGAAAACCCTGGGAAGAGCCGGTCATGGATACTTTACAGTCCGAAAATAACCAGATAATTAGTGGAAACGGCCAAACGCCTTTCTGATGGTCAGGTAACCGTCAGATGGTCACTGCAAACAAACCTATGGCAATGAAAGATTCATCAAAATTTTCTCAGTACTGCCACCATGTTTGGGAGCCAGTAGTATCATACAGTAATATCATCATCATTATCTCATAGCAAACGCAGCCATCATCAACCAATGGAGATTGCACTTATTTAGAAAAAGTATAAGGGCGGTATTCATAGTCCTGACTTAAGTAAAAATAATACTTTACTTCTGAAAGTAAAATAATTTCTTAAGGAAATGCTTTATCTGATTTCGCTTTCATAGACATTACTCCCCGAAGTAAAGAAAAATCTTTACTTAATCTTTTACTTTATAAAATTAAGAAAAATCTTTATTTAAAGGCAAAATTTTTCCCAACTCTCTGGTTTGAGCTTAAGTTGGCAGTTCTGGCAGGGTGTGTGTTTTTGTTTAGTTATATGTACTCGCCTATTAGCCGTGCCGTTCTGTCGGTTTTCCGGTGTTGTGAACGCCGTTGTCCAGCATCCTCTCTGTGTCAGGACAAGTAAACAGTGGAGCAAGCAACCATTATTTTGAGAACTTCTATAATACACTTGGTGCTCGCGTTTAGCGGTGCTGACGTGCATTTACTTCTCCCTTTCCCTTCTGTATTACTCCTCCCTTCTTTTCCCTCCTTCTTCCCTTTTGTTTTTACTCACTCTTTAACTTTTTTAGTTATCCTTTTAAATTATAAATTACGTTCTTACTGTAGTTCCTTGGTTTGCCTTTTCAGTGGAATCAACTACCAATTGGTCTTAGAAAAAAAGAAATAATTGGGTTTTATCCTACTTTTGGTCAGGCAGAATCTTATTAGTAGGCAAAGTCAATAAAGTTAGTCAATAATGAACAAATCGAAAACGTTTGGAACAATTTTTGATGAACTATCAAAATCGATGGCAAACTCCCGGCTCACGTTAGGATTACTTCGAAGAGTGAATATTTACTAAATGCAAAGGAAATTGATAAACAAAGTCCTTGTCACATGGGTTTATTATTCTATTGGACTTACCTACAGAAATTTTGGCTGTTCAAATAGTTTCGTTAGGTAATGTGAAATAATTAGAGAGTTTTTGCAACACACTCGTGACGAAACGAAACGGAAAACGACACCGAAACGGAAATGGCGGATAGGGCGACCGAAGTCAGATGCTAACCTTTTTCGGTTCAGTTTTCGTTCAGCTTTGGCGTCTACCGGCTGGTGGAGTCACGCTAACGTTATGTCAACCTCTCTTTCATCCATTTTACTCCATGGTTAATACAAATCTATGTCCGCACATGGCGTCAAGTCTGCCAAGACGCCAAGAAGCAGCTGTGAATACGACGCTCAACATTTTTATTTTCCAAGGAAAACAGAAGAAGGTAGGTAGCGTTATACAGATGTAAGGTTAAATTACGTTTCGTCATATCAACACGACGAAAGCTGACACCGCGAGATCCCGGTATTTTTCGTCGTCACGGTTCGTCAAACTTTTCGGTGTCTTAAGTGCGCATGCGCAGCACTGCTTTCGTTTCGTTCGTTTCGTCGTGAGTGTGTTGCAAAAACTCTCTATTGAAATAGCTATTTCTGAATGTTTCCACCAATTTTGGCCCCCAAAACACAAATCAGGTACGCTACTTTTTTTTTCAAATTATTTTTGATCATTGGCAGTGCCATTTAAATTGCCTTGATTCACCTGTTGACACTTTTGCTTCCGAGTCTGCGAAGCAGCGGAAGCCTTGTGTTCACTTTCGTGAGCCAAAAAATTTTTGTCTTCAGAAATCAAAATTTCCACTTGCATTTTGCGTTTCAAAGCCTACTGAACAAATTTGGTTCCGTGTCTGTCGGTCTGTGAGTCTGTGAATCTGTGAGTCTGTGAATCTGTGAGTCTGTCCGCATTTCCTTGTTACAGCCATAACTTCCACGATTTTGAATTGATTCAGCTCAAATTTTGAGGGATGGTGCGGATAAGGCCCCTTGAGGTCCCATACAAATTTCAACATGATTGATCCAGCGGTACGCCCTGCGCATGCGCTAACGTTAAATTCAACAAACACGCATAACTTTCACAATTTTGATTCAATTTCGCTCAAATTTTCAAGGGTTGTTTGGACAAGGCCTAGTGAGTTCCAGTATGAATTTCAGCATGATCGGACCCTCGGTGCGCTCTGCGCATGCGCTGGCGTGAAATACATTCAATTTCCTTGTTACAGCCGTAGTAACCAAAGATTTCACCCAATTTCAATGTAATTCTCAGGGATTAAGCGGGTAGGGCCCATTGAGGTCCCATATAAATTTCAACATGATAGAGCCAGCGGTTCGCCCTGCGCATGCGCTCTGTCTGTCTGTCTGTCCTTCTATGCACGGCCAAACGGCTCGACGGATATCGACCAAATTTGGCACGAATATCCAGTAGGCTCCCAAGTTGTGCAACGTCGCATTTTCAATTCCCTGACCATAGCGGAACTATGGTCGACCATGGTCAACTCCTGAATGGCTTGATGGATATCGACCAAATTTGGCACGAATATCCAGTAGGCTCCCAAGTTGTGCAACGTCGCATTTTTAATTCCCTGACCATAGCGGAACTATGGTCGACCATGGTCAACTTCGTTAATTGAAATGGTAACCCCTATTTTTTATCGCGTATTCGTAATCTACGTGAAATTCTATCTACGATCGACCCTTCGGACTACCCCCGCGGTCGACCATAGCGCATCCATGGGCCCCTCCATGGTCGAAACCCGAATTGCTCAACGGATATCGACCAAATTTGGCACGAATATCCAGTAGGCTCCCAAGTTGTGCAACGTCGCATTTTTAATTCCCTGACCATAGCGGAACTATGGTCGACCATGGTCAACTTCGTTAATTGAAATGGTAACCCCTATTTTTTATCGCGTATTCGTAATCTACGTGAAATTCTATCTACGATCGACCCTTCGGACTACCCCCGCGGTCGACCATAGCGCATCCATGGGCCCCTCCATGGTCGAATCCCGAATTGTTCAACGGATATCGACCAAATTTGGCACGAATATCCAGTAGGCTCCCAAGTTGTGCAACGTCGCATTTTTAATTCCCTGACCATAGCGGAACTATGGTCGACCATGGTCAACTCCTGAATGGCTTGACGGATATCGACCAAATTTGGCACGAATATCCAGTAGGCTCCCAAGTTGTGCAACGTCGCATTTTTAATTCCCTCACCATAGCGGAACTATGGTCGACCATGGTCAACTTCGTTAATTGAAATGGTAACCCCTATTTTTTATCGCGTATTCGTAATCTACGTGAAATTCTATCTACGATCGACCCTTCGGACTACCCCCGCGGTCGACCTTAGCGCATCCATGGGCCCCTCCATGGTCGAATCCCGAATTGCTCAACGGATATCGACCAAATTTGGCACCAATATCCGGTAGCCTCCCAAGTTGAAGGTAGGCGCATTTTTAATTCCCTGACCATAGCGGAAATATGGTCGACCATGGTCAACTCCTGAATGGCTTGACGGATTTTGATAAAATTGGGCACAAATACCCGGTAGGGTATGGGATTTTTCCGTCGTTTGTTGGTTCCACGATACTGCGTACAGCGAATCTCGGATAGCGAGCGAAGCGAGCGGTCAGGCTAGTTATGTATAATGGACGTAATGTATTATGGAAGTCATGTTATGTATAATATGTATATTTCATGTAATGTTATGTAATGTTATGTTATGTAATGTAATGTTATGTAATATGTATATTTAACGTTATGTAATGTAATGTAATGTTATGTTATTTTGCTTCCGAGTCTGTTCTATTTTATAATGGGTCCCTCTGATTGTGACGAGGAAGCTCCTGTGCCATCACCTTGGCAGTGTATTTCTAGTGTTATTATACAAACTGATGGTGATTTCAGACAGTTTCCCAGGTTTTTGGCTCATAAAAAATCAATTTTAGGAGCAGAACCTTTGGTAGAAGCTTAGTTTTCCACTCTGGTCGAAATCGACTTCATATTCGTCTTCTCGTCCCACGAAAACATAGAAACCGATACTGAAAAGCTCGTTTTACTAAAACACAAAAAATACCAATTTTCATACACATTTTCGCTCATAACACCCCTGGGTATATTCCGATCGGGTTGCAAAGTTTCGGGACACAACTAGGGCCCAGATGGAGCCTGTGTGCGAAAGAACGAATTTTTTAGACCGAAAATGAAGCCGGTATGCATCACCCGCATGCTCTCCGTTACATCGAACTCGTCATCCCACTCATCGAAGTCAAACAACATTTCGTAATCCATCGTATCAAAACAAGCAAAAAACCCGAATAATTAGGAAAAGAAATAAAAATGCCGAGAATGATTACACTGAAAAGATGACATAAATGAAAAGAGAACAGTGCAAACGATCAATAAGGAAATGCTTAAGGTACCTTTCGACGTACCTCAGTTTTTTCCACTTATTTAGGCCAAAAAGTAAAGATTTTTCTGTACTTATTGTCTATGAAATAGGAATAAAGGAAATGCTAAAGGAAGACTTAAGCATTTCCTTTATCACTGACTATGAATAGCCCAAGTGGACGTTGCTTCCTTATTTGTTCACTTAAGCATTTACTTTAATTAAAGTGAGGACTATGAATACCGCCCTAAATCTATGAGTACATATGTACCAGAAATACAATATTGTAGAAGGTGAGTAGGCACTGCATCAAATTCCTTGTGATGATTAAGAATACCTCACGAACTTCCAAATACTAGTAAGACATTTTTTAAAGCCGTAAATCGATCACTTCGAAGATTCAAGCATTAAACTGTCTTTGAACAGAGCATCAGAGCGCTAATGATTCAAAAACCTCGTGGCTCACAAACCTTTTCGACAACTGTTGACATCCTTTTTCTAACTACCAACTTTAACATACAGTACTTACCTAGCTAAACTAGTACGGCTGTTACAGGTAATAGAGCAAGTACCGTGTAAGAGTATATGAATCCTAACAAGATGGATTCTTAGTACCTGTCCGTCTTCTTTTCGAAGATAGGTATGTCGATACAAAATTAGGGACATAGGAGTCGTGAATATCACTTAGAGATATTGCTTCGTGCCAGTGGGGCTATTCAAACCATGTGGTCCCCGGAAGAACAGAAAATAAATTTTGATGAACTGCTGCACGAACGTATTATACGGCAAGTACTACAATAAGAGTGGATTACCACTTGTGAAAGTTTCAAACAATCTAACTTATTCCAATAGATCAAGTGGTTTTAGGCCGGTCCTCCACTGGAAGCGATACCCAGCGATCAGAGGCGACTTGGCACGCAGTCTCTAGCAGTGCAGTTCCGTGAAAATTATATTTTAGACTAATTATTTTTTGGTGTAATGAACTGAACCACCACCACTTTATCCAATAAGTTGGTACAACTGTATTCATTGTGGAATGTTTCCGAGACTGCAAAGTCATTGTCACATGGGTTTATTATTCTACTGGAAATACCTACAGAAATGTTGGCTGTTCATTTATTGCTTCTTGCACGTGAAATAATTTAAATAGATATTTCTGATTGTTTCCACCAATTTTGGCCTCCAAAACCCTCTTTTTTTCAAATTATCTTTGATCATTGGTAGTGTCATTTAACTGTCTTGATTCACCTGTTGACACTTTTTCTAGTGTTATTGTACAAATTTATGGTGATTTCAGACAATTTCCCAGGTTTTTGACTCATAATAAATCGATTTTGGGAGCAGAAGCATTGGTAGAACCTCAGTTTTCCACTCTTCGGCCAAAATTGACTTCATATTCGGTCTTCTTGTCCAAAAAAACATGGAAAACGATACCTCAAAAGCTCATGTTACTAAAACACAAGGGTATTTTGCTTCCGAGTCTGCGAAGCAGCGGAAGCCTTGTGTTCACTTTCGTGAGCCAAAAAATTTTTGTCTTCAGAAATCAAAATTTCCACTTGCATTTTGCGTTTCAAAGCCTACTGAACAAATTTGGTTCCGTGTCTGTCGGTCTGTGAGTCTGTGAATCTGTGAGTCTGTCCGCATTTCCTTGTTACAGCCATAACTTCCACGATTTTGAATTGATTCAGCTAAAATTTTGAGGGATGGTGCGGATAAGGCCCCTCGAGGTTCCATACAAATTTCAACATGATTCATCCAGCGGTACGCCCTGCGCATGCGCTAACGTTAAATTCAACAAACACGCATAACTTTCACAATTTTGATTCAATTTCGCTCAAATTTTAAAGGGTTGTTTGGACAAGGCCTAGTCAGTTCCAGTATGAATTTCAGCATGATCGGACCCTCGGTGCGCTCTGCGCATGCGCTGGCGTGAAATAGATTCAATTTCCTTGTTACAGCCGTAGTAACCAAAGATTTCACCCAATTTCAATGTAATTCTCAGGGATTAAGCGGGTAGGGCCCATTGAGGTCCCATATAAATTTCAACATGATAGAGCCAGCGGTTCGCCCTGCGCATGCGCTCTGTCTGTTTGTTGGTTCCACGATACTGAATCTCTGTCGTTTGTTGGTTCCACGATACTGCGTACAGCGAATCTCGGATAGCGAGCGAAGCGAGCGGTCAGGCTAGTTATGTATAATGGACGTAATGTATTATGGAAGTCATGCTATGTATAATATGTATATTTCATGTAATGTTATGTAATGTTATGTTATGTAATGTAATGTTATGTAATATGTATATTTAACGTTATGTAATGTTATGTAATGTAATGTAATGTTATGTTATTTTGCTTCCGAGTCTGTTCTATTTTATAATGGGTCACTCTGATTTTGACGAGGAAGCTCCTGTGCCATCACCTTGGCAGTGTATTTATACCTATTTTCACTCATAACACCCCTCGGTATATTCCGATCGGGCTGCAAAGTTTCGGGACACAACTAGGACCCAAATGGAGCTTGTGTGCGAAAGAACGAATTTTTTAGACCGAAAATGAAGCCGGTACATGTGATACGGCGGATGGCGTACATTTTTGGAATCACGCACCTTGAGACGGAAAAGAAAAATTTTGAGGGGGTGTTACACAAATTTTTTGCTAAGCGAATACATAGGTGTATTATTCACAGAATAATAAACCAAAAAGTGAAAACCGAAAAACGAGTGCAACTTATTGAAATTCGCCCAGTGGCGAGACAAAATCGAATCAGCGATCAAACGGATAGAAAAAGGGTTTTAAAAAAAACCACAGTCATGCAGCATGGCTATAAGAGCGAATTTTCGAAGTTTTCGGCATCTTCCTCCTCCGCCTAAAATTTTCTGAAAATTAATTTTCGGCCAATGTTTTCCCAACTTGATACAAAATTAAAACAGGAGTAGTTTTACGCAAAGTAAAATTTGGGGTGGAAGGAGGGGGAGGGGGAAATCAAAAATGTTTTGAATACCAGAAGAGTAGGTATTGGGTACGTAACAAATTTTTTGTTCCATTTTTTGCCGAGTAACACCTCGGTTTGTAGATTTTCCAACGCTGAACACGATGGTGAAGTCAGAATTGCGATATCCCATTCCGTTATCAGATTAGAGCAGACGAACCAGGAAGAATATCTCAAGAAATAACCACGTTCCTTCATCTTCAAAGTGCTCCAGTTTGAGAATGGAATGAGATATCGCAATTCTGATTTCACCATCGTGTTCAGCGTACAAAAACCTTTAAAATGAGGTGTCACTTGTCAGACTTTTTCATTTTGGGAATTTATGGGTAATTTTCCCCCCCTAAAACTCCCCAAAACTCCCCCTTAGGGTGACCCGATTCTGCCCATCTTCGAACTTAGCCTGTCGATTGCCAAGACAGATTTTTCGTGCAAATTTGAACTTTTTATCTCAATTCTTTCGAGAGTTATCGTCTGGAATGACACATACATATATAAATATATATATAAATATATAAATATATATATAAATATATATATAAAAAAAATATATATATACATATAATTTTTGGTGTCTTTCGGCAGGGAATTCAGGATAGTCTGAAACGGATTTTGGTATAAAAATCTTTCGGAAATTCGAGTTTTAAAAATTTTGGACCGAGAACAATAGCTTCCTTT
This sequence comes from Leptopterna dolabrata, assembly GCA_954871275.1. Taxonomy (NCBI): domain Eukaryota; kingdom Metazoa; phylum Arthropoda; class Insecta; order Hemiptera; family Miridae; genus Leptopterna; species Leptopterna dolabrata. The sequence continues at coordinate 38,501,361 of OX940983.1, forward strand.
TCTTCGAAAATTCGCTAAAATTAACGATACGCCAAGTTTTACCTTGCGACGTTTTTCGTTATGTAACTCGCGTGCGCGTGGTTCTCGTGACAATTGGCAACTTGTGACCGGTAGGTACACGACGTTATCGGGCCAAAAACACGTTGTCGATCGATGAAATATTTCCGTTTCTCCTCGATATGCCAGGAGACAGCGGAGAGACGAAGTCGTTAGTAGGCACGCTGAAGGAATTCACATTAACGAACGACTGGGCGATATCGAAACCTAGAATGTTGAATTTCTTCACGGCAAATGGCATGAAGGGCGGAAAGGAAAAAGGCTCTCATGCTAAATTCGTTTGACGAAGGGGCATACAAGTTGATTTTGAACCTCTCCGTTCCTCATAAACCGGAAGACAAGGCATTCGACGGACTGGTAGCGTTGATGGACAAACATTTTTTGCCGTGCAAATCAACTTTTTCCTACCGATATTTACTCTACAGCGCGATTCCGTGACCCGCATGAAAAACACGTTTTTAGTGAAGAGACGTGAGTTCTGGTTTGAACCCAATGCTATTAAAAAGAATATTTTTGGGTGAGTTTCATCATCATCTTCACGAGGATGCCTCACATCAAACGCGCCCGACGGAAGGAGAGAAAAACAGAATACAGCAAAGAAAATGGTACGCTTTGGAACAAGGGTCGACTTTCAAGCTGGATAAGGGACAGTGGGATTTCGGAGGAACAACAAAGTTTACAGAAGGGGGGGGAGTAGCCCATTCGAGAAAAGACAAGTAGAAATACAGGAAGAGTTATGCATAAGGGTGTAGCAAAAGTCGGTATCTTTTTGATTTTCCCATAAATTTCGTACTTTTCGTAGTTTAGTAGTAAATTTTCGTAATTATGTAGGTAAACATCTCTGATTTAGGTATGGAAGATAATATCCGGCATATGGCCACCCCTAGCTCCATGACACGCGTCTCTACTCGCTCCAAGAAATTTTGCAAGATCCGGATGACAGTCGAAATGCTGTCACCGTCAATGGGGAACGGTACAGAAAAATGCTAACAGATTTTTTAATCCCTGAATTGGAACAATCTGGCATCACTTCAACGGCGACAATGGGTTCATTGCGCGAAACTTTTCAAGACAGAATCATCTCGAGAAACGGGACTCGGAACTGGCTTCCCAGGTTTTGTGGCCTAACTACTTTGGATTTCTTCCTTTGAGGTTACGTGAAGTCCAAGGTCTTCGAGAATAAACCCAGGACCGTCGAGGAACTGAAGGAAGAAATCCGGGAGAAGAGCCGATGTCGACCAGCTGCTCTGCGGGCGAGTTCTTGCAAAATTTCTTGGAGCGAGTAGACGCGAGTGATCGGGCTAGGGGTGGCCATACCTAAATCGGAGATGTTTACCTACAGAATGACGAAAATATGATGTAAATATACCTATTTTTAATAAAGTTATGGGAAAATCAAAAAGATGCCGACTTTTGCTACACCCTATACAAATAAAAGAAATAATTCACAAATAAAACCAACACAATTTACAACTGGGTGTTACCCTAAGTGCGGGACTGTGGTGGTGATGGGACGAAGGGATATGGAGCTGAGCTGAGGTCGCTGGAAAACGCGCGACCAGTCCCATCCCAACGGGATACGTCGCTTGTCGTCGCCCGAAATACGCGTGCAGTGGAGGCCCCCTAATGTACTTTACCGCAATGGGATCATTCGCTCGTGTACCGACGAATACAAGCAGTCGCTCGGTATCGCTTCCAGAGGCGGACCGGCCTCAACATTGACTGTCTACAAACAACAAATTTCAAGAAGGTTTTATTAACGGTAGCTTACTTGTGGTTTGATAAGCGGTGTCCATGAGCCTTGAGGGACATCAGGAGCACCACAGAGGCCCAGTACCGAGCTGGACCTTGTAGTGAGCCCCACGCTCCTCCTCCTCTATGATTCCGGCCCTGCAACAGAAAAATTAAAACATTAGACTATAAACGTGAATACAGGTTTTTAAAATCGAGATATTTTTTAATCAGACATTAACAACCAGTTCCTGAAGGTCCACCAGTAAGTGAACTAAGGGAGGGAATTCGAGCCCTGGAGTACCAGGGCGACTGAAGCGATCCTCGCTTGCGCACACTTTAAATCCTTTTCAATCACTCGACTTCTCGAGGATACCTCGTTCGATCTCGCCCAAGTTTGATGGTTGGTTGAAGAGTGGTTTATTTCCACACGAAAGTGAGGCTCTTAGCACCTTATTTATATACTCCGACTCCACTTGACTGTGTTCCTCTTCGATACTCATCACGGCTCGATTTCAATTAACTCTGATACAGGGGGATCGACTCCAGAACGAGGTACCTACCAAGTTCAGGAGTGGTTTGTTCGTGTATGTTATGTCTAACCAACTCAAACAATAATGATTGAATTTAGGTGTACTTCACCAGCTTAGGTTAGGCTAGGCTAAATTACCATACCGGTCCTCATGGTCGTCACTAGTTGGTCGAGCAGTGACAACGGATTCCTCAGGGAGGTATGGTAATTTTGCATCTACTACAAGCGGTAATAATTACTTGGATTATAATGCTAGACAGGTTCAGAAGCCTGCCTGAGTAGTGGACACAGAACTGGCATGCAGATGATTCTGCCTGCTGTGGAAACCTTTGCCAGGTTCGAGAATGGTTAGATCGGCTATGAAAACGGAACCAAAAGGAGATACTTTCCCGAATGAGAAAAAGCTTCCTGGTAGTAAAAGCTGGGCTGGAGGAGGAAGCCGAGACCATGTTTCGAGACCTAAATGTGGGAGTCGTGCGAGCCAAGTGGTTCTTGGGTGGGATGACAGGGCCAGCCTTGGATAAGAGGCAGTTCGTAAGAGATAGAGTGGAAAAGTGGGTGGATTACGTAAAAATGTTGTTGCAGACAAGAAGTCTTCTGGCAGCCCATGCCGTATTCACAAATTCACTACACTGAGTGTGGGCTTTTGTGCAGAGGGTGGGTGATACAGGGCTGTTTTGAAGAACATCAATCTTTGACAGACAACGGATCACAATTCACGCCCCCTCTGATGAGTGGGGAGACAAATACAAATGAGCATGCCCTCCTGGAATTACCCGTGCAACTAGGGGGCTTTCCGCAATACAGAACCTGGTGGACACACACATTCCAAACTTCTACACGAGCGTTAGAGCTTCTGGCACAATCAATGTTGTCAGGTACTCCTCTGGATTATGGTGAATCCTAGCAGCTTGTGAATGCTCACAGAAGAAATACAGCCCAACACAGGGAGGAACGCCAGCGGAGCCAAGAGATTATTGAATTGCTGCATCCAAATCAAAAAACGGTACTCCGGCAAATAGTCCCACTGGCTGAACGTCGGCAGATGGTTTTGATTTGTCCCCTACCCAATTTCGGGAAGCAATAGCAATGAGGTATGGACACATGCCTCAAAGCCTCCCGGACAGCTGCTACGGATGCGGAGTGATATTTGACTCACCCACGCACTGAAATCCAGGGGGTCTGGGACAGTGAGAGGCCGGCGTTTTTTGATAACCGCATTGTGAAGGCAGACACTGCCTCTCACAGTACTCATGACTGGAATGCCGTGGCTAACGCAGCAGCCTGGGAGAAACACTGAAAATAGGCTGCCGATGACAGTCGGGTCCCCTAATATACTCGAGCAACGGAGCACTGCACAGGGCATACTCCGTATTCCTGAAGCTGATGGCCCTCACTCTATCGACGAAGTGATCGAAACCATATTAGCAAGTTCTGTGGTGGATGAGGGTGAGGACGCAGTTCTCTATATATGAGCAGTTTCGCTTCTATTGAGAGAATCGCGAACCCATATGCCATGTCTCTGCCTGGAGGATGGAGCTGGGATAAGCCCTCTGAACGCCCAGTGGTAGAGAGGAAAAACGCACTGTACGGTCGCCCATCTCTGCCAAGCCTCTCTTTCTCCACTTTGATTAGAATAAAGAGAGATTATTACGAATCGAAATACTAGGATACGTTAGGTAGCTTTCAATTTTGTGGTGCATCGCTTCGGAGCCTAGCAAGGTAGCAGAAGCGCTGCTGTAACTTTACACATACTTCTGGAGCGGAAAATCAAACCGTCCACTCTCGCTTTAAAGCTTCCTGAGCAAATTTCGTTTGGTGTCTGTCAGAGATCAATAAAAAACCGAATTTATTTTCAGTTAACTGCATCTTAAAATTAACGATTATACTCCTCATTGTCGGTTTCATTGAAAATGATAATAAAGAGCAGGGCTTTTGGAATCTACTACATGCTGTAGGTAGGTATTTCCTCCATGTGATTGAAATGGAATTTTTCGCCGTACCTAAAGAACAAACATAGAAATTCTGCAATCGAGCTCTGATTGAGAAATAACAAATAAGCTCCTAGAAACTAATAGGAAATAGTTGAAATTTTCATGACGCCACAGCTTGGAAATTTCCCAAGAAATGGTTAATCTTGATTCTATCCAAGGAACTCCGAACTCTTGATTGTGTCCGTAACTTAGGATATTTTTGGTAGATACGTCTAGGTAGAAATGTACGATGTACTTAGTAATTTACGAGGTAGGAAGGTGCAGTACCATTGCCTGGAACTTGTCAATAAATAGATAATGATGAACCGTTGAGCAGCATTTGTAAGCACGTAGAAAATATTATGGACGAGAAGAAGACAAGGGACATACTTATGGAGATGAAAACCACATCGGTCGTTGTAAAAACAGTAACATCTGGAAGTTGTTGTGGTTATCTTCAAGATGTGGCTGTCAACATCCTAAGGTCATAATGAAGAAAACATACGAATATCCACTTTATCGTCTTCCGAGTAGCTACTTGCATATTCAGGTGAATTATGCATGCAAGAGAGATGTGTACCTTACCAATTTATAAGCGATGCACGCTAAACGTACAGCCAGTGATAATTTTCAGCCTCATAACACGAACGCAGGATGTTGGTTAGGATGAGACGTAGATATCGCCTGGCGTGGCCAGGATGCATCATTTAAAGACGATTAGGAGCTCTAGTTTAGGTTTGGAGTCGACTGTGAATGTTTTCTAAAGGGTTCAACTTCGTCGACGGAAAGGGAAGTCTCCAGTTAGAAAACGAATACTGTTGACCAGCAACACAAATGGACCAATCCACGAGGGAAATGGATCAGAACGAAGAATTTATTATATTCGGTTCAAACCTGAATATTGATGACTGGCCTCCTTAGGGAGACCGACCGGCGAATAAAATATCAATATCCTGAAACTCCAAGCGTTCTGATATATAAACTCTGAGACACTTCTTTTCATCACACTGGTCTTTTCGACTTCATAACGAAAATTTAGGTACCTATCTACACCAAAACATATCTATTAAGCTGACTTTTTCGTGAATAACAATAACAACAATAAAAAAAACGGCAAAGTTGGAAGTGGCAACAACACATTCACCAATGACGTGGAAGGTCATAAGTACCTATAAAATGTAAAATAAGTCACGGTTAATGGAGGAACGTATTGGAAAATTGGGAAAAATTGTGGGGGGAACAATCAAATAGGCAGGTAATGAATACGTACCTTTCTAGGAATAATAGGTTCCTAGATAATATACAAAACGTATTTTCAGCCAAAGAAAATATTTTTATTAATAGTTATTACGTATCAATAATTTTATCAATTGTTTATTATTATTTTATCAATGATTAATTGTTAATTTTATAAATTATTAATAGTTATCTTCAATAGTAATTTTATCAATTATTAATATTAATAGTAATTTTATCAATTATTAATAGTTTACCAATAAGTTAATACCTAGTAGTTTATTTTATAGTTTATAGCATTTTATTTTATTTTTTAATAGTTCATAGTATTTTTATAGTTTGTTAGTAATAGTATTTTATAGTACCTAGTTTACAGTTTATAAAGAATTTAATAGTAGTTTATCAATAACTAATAGTAATTTTATCAATTATTAATAGTTTATCAATCATTTTATTAATAGTTATTATGGTAGGGAAACGCGCATGCCTGCAGAATACATGGTGTTTCAAGAAGATGTGAAAGCATGATCATCCTTGTTGCATTTTAATACATGATATTGATCTTATTACTAACTACGCTTGTTGTTAAGTCGAATAAAAATTTTCCCTTCATGTTCTTATAAAAATTATTTTCGAAATCGTATAAAAATTGTTTTCGAATTCGTATAAAAATTCATTTCAAATTCGTATAATAAAAACGTATTCGTATAAAAAATTGTTAAATTCGTAAAATTTTCGTGTTCGAAGTGTAGGTATAAATAATTGCTATTTTTATACCTACACTTCGAACACGAAAGGAAAATTATTATTCGAATTGTCGAAGGAGAATTTTTATACGAATTCAAAAAGAATTTTTATGCGAATTCGAAAAAAATTTTATACGAAGGAGATTTTTATACGAATTCGGAAAGAATTTTTATCCAAATTCGAAAAGTTTTATTCGAATGCGTAGTAGGCAACAAGATTAATTAATGTTCTTTCCCATCCGATATGAATATGTATACCTACATAATTTATTACACAAAATATTGCTTCTCAGTGAGCGATACCTTACTGACAAGGAGCAGGTCGAGCAGAAAACTGGATTACGAACCTAAACTAATCGCAACAGTGGTATCATATCAATGTTTCGTGAATGATGAAATGACAACACCTCGTTTCGTTCTCAAATATATTCCGTTCTATTATTAGATCTCCATTCCCAACTCATTAAACACAACAATTCCTTCAAAGATAAAATAATCAAACAACTGAAGTGGAAAAACTCGAGGGGGCCCAGGTCGATAGCGAGCACCTAAAATGACTTGTGTCGTTCGTAATGATGTATGTACTCGTGGGAAAACTCGAAGAAAATTAATGAACAAAAAATGTTTTGTTGCCTCATCGACTGACTCGACCTGAATTTGGTTTTCGGCGATGGAAACACGAAAGTTTGGTGGCCAGTTTACGAATTGTTTCGCTCAGCGGATCGCTAGCAGTTCCTCCTAACCGTGGGTTTGTTTTGTTTACGCCACTGAACTGAACATGGCCTTTGTTTTTGTGACTCCGTCAATGAAAGGTTGGAAGGATGTTATGATATGCATAAATGCATGAGTTTAGTTGAGTCAAATGACTTTGGTTTATTATTTTCAATAATGAACCTCTGGAATCGACCATAAAAATATTAACCCCCTCCACTCAAAATTTCATGGTTTACGTTTCAAGGGACGTAAATACGAATATCGACTTAAAACATTTCCGCCCGACCGCCGTATCCGTTCGAGGCTTTTACCTTAATTCCCATGAACCAAAATTCACGAAATTTGGCATATGGGTCCCATTTGGGCTCTAGCTGGTCCGAGAAGCTTTACTACCACTCAACTCACTTTTACATACTCAAAGGGGTGAAAAATAGGGGTTGAAATATTCAGAGTATACCTATCTCGGAAAATTGTATTCTGAGGTGAGGGTTTCCTCGCATTTTTAAATAGTCCGATTCTTTTCTGAATTTTTGAGACCATCCGGATCATTCTACTATGTTGCCGTAAACATTTAACTTACTGTAAAGTGCAATGTGTATGCAGGCATCAACCTGGATTAAGAGCGCACATCACTTGCCTCTTACCCATTTGGCCCCGTAGCTCAGTGGGCTAGGCGTCGGAATCCCACGCTGAGGGTCGCAGGTTCGAATCCCAGCCGGGACCAAAAAATATTTTTCACTCCACATCAGCAATTTACATTCAGAACTGCATCTGAATTTCTACTACATACTGGCCTTTTATGAAACTGTAATTCCAGAGCCAGCTCCAGTACTCGATTTAGGGCTTTCCTGGGGAGTTATCTACGCATAAGGGGCTACCACACACCACACCATACGACACTTCACCAACATAGAGAAAGAAATTTTTAATAGGTCGTAAATATTGGATAAGATAAGCATCTAGTGACGAAATGGCGACCCGTGTGCGTTGAGTTCGCTCTCGCACCTCAATGGGTATCAGCTGTTCATCTAGCTCTAAAATTAGTCTAGAAAATGTAAACACGGTTGTGAGGCTTTCTCTTAGGGTCGTACGACTGACCTTGCCGGGCTTCAAGGCTTTATTTACCCCGAAATCAAACCAGTTACTGTTCCGGGGTTGTCGGTGAGAGGATTGTGAAACATTTCGTCGACCGGTTCACAAAGGAAATTTCCACTGGCCTACGCGTAGAAATAGCTCTCCCGCACCCACCTAACTCACAGAACCACCAGTTTCACCGGTGTCAACAAGATGGATGCTTCGGATGCACAATTACTTACATATACAGTCAGACAAACACAGAGTTAACCAGATAAAACAAAACAAAAAGGAAAAACGCTGCAAAGTCCTTGTCACATGGGTTTATTATTCTATTATCTTATTGGTCTACAGAAATGCCGGCTGTATATTTATTGTTTCTTTCATGTGAAATAATTGAAATGGCTATTTCTGGTGGTTTCCACAAATTTTGGCCCCCAGAACTTGAATTAGGTACAATCATTGATTGTACCATTTCATCGTCTTGATCCACGTGTTGACACTTTTTCTAGTGTTATTATACAAATTGAAGGTGATTTCAGACGATTTCGCAGGTTTTTGACTCATAAAAAACGCTGCAAAGTCCTTGTCACATGGGTACCTACCTACAGAGATGTTGGCTGTTTATTTATTGTTTCTTTCATATAAAATAATTGAAATAGCTATTTCTGGTGGTTTCCACCAATTTTGGCCCCCAAAACTCGAATAAAGTACGCTCCTTTTTTTTTTAAATAAATTATCTCTGATCATTGATAGTACCATTTAATCGTCTTGATCCACCTGTTGACACTTTTTCCAGTGTTATTATAGAAATTGATGATGATTTCAAACGATTTCCCAGGTTTTTGACTCATAAAAAATCAATTTCGGGAGCTGAACATCTGGTAGAACCTCAATTTTCTATTCTTTGGTCAAAATCGACTTCATATTCGGTCTTCTCGTCCCCAAAAACATGAAAAACGATACCTTAAAAGCTCATGTTACCAACATGTTGCTAAAACGCAAAAAGTACCTATTTTTATACACATTTTCACTCATAACACCCCTGGGTATATTCCGATCGGGCTGAAAAGTTTCGGGACACAACTAGGGCCCAAATGGAGCATGTGTGCGAAAGAACGATTTTTTTAGACCGAAAATGAAGCCTGTACACGTGATACGGCGTACGGACATTGCATTTTTGGAATCTACGTACCTTGAAACGGAAAAGAAAAAATTTTGAGGGGGTGTTATAAAAATTTTTTGCTGAGCGATTACATAGGTGTATTATTCACAGAATAATAAACCAAAATCAATTTTGGGAGCTGAACATCTGGTACAACCTCAATTTTCCACTCCTTGGTCAAAATCGACTTCATATTCGGTCTTCTCGTCCCCAAAAACATGAAAAACGATACCTTAAAAGCTCATGTTACCAACATGTTGCTAAAACGCAAAAAGTACCTATTTTTATACACATTTTCACTCATAACACCCCTGGATATATTCCGATCGGGCTGAAAAGTTTCGGGACACAACTAGGGCCCAAATGGAGCATGTGTGCGAAAGAACGATTTTTTTAGACCGAAAATGAAGCCTGTAGACGTGATACGGCGTACGGACATGCATTTTTGGAATCTACACACCTCGAAACGGAAAAGAAAAAATTTTGAGGGGGTGTTATAAAAATTTTTTGCTGAGCGAATACATAGGTGTATTATTCACAGAATAATAAACCAAAAAGAGGATATGTGTGTACACAAATAGGTCATGTTAGGTCGTTTTATGAAGTTGACACCTACGTGACATCATCGAATTGAATTACGCTATAAAGTAAGAATTTATTAGGTAGTCACCTAACTTTTTTCCAACTCAATTTTCATGTTCACACTGTGGACTTGAGGATCAAGTAGTGGGTAACTAAAATTATAATGCTTAGGAGGTATTATTATTATAATAAATAAAACTACATTTCAACTGAATTATAAGTGGAACATGCGTTTCGTTATTAGCAGATTTTCAAAATTACAGCCATTCCTATCAGGAAGCAGAATCCTACTTTCACGTTCCTAGCCAACCTCACAGCTGGTGTTCCCATGGAAGAAGTAAACTAGGTACGTCTGTGTTCCTACTTACAACCTAGGTACAATTATGTTGGTATCTTATTAGGAGTAGAGGTTTTATGAACTGAAATAAGAAAAAGAGTAGGTATATTTGGAGGTAATTTTAAAATGGAAGAAAAAGTAGGTATATTTGGCTATAAAAATGTAAAGGTATAGTATAGATATAAGTGTATAAATGTATATAGTATGTAAATGTATATAGCTTAAAACATTTGTGTATGGTATATTTTTGGCAATATATATATATTTTAAAAAAGGGCTATTTAAAAAAAAAAAAAAACAGAAAAAAACTATGAAATACTATAAAACGAGTATGTCTGGTAACCTTAGACAGACTGAAATTCTGAATTCAAAGCAACATGCACTAGCCTACAATCACTCAGGCAGGAGAACTGTATCGACACGAATTTGCGCTAAAACGTAGCAGCAGGGATTAACAAGGTGACTTTGGCGGAGGATGCTTATGCAACAAAACCTGAACTTCTACTAGCAAGTTTGAGCTGTTAGATCACCCTGAGAACATATTTAGGGATTTCGAAGGATTTTGATGTAGTTTTCATTTAATTGAAAAGGCCAGCAAACATCAGAGCAGAGGCAGTAGAGAACACCACATCCTCCAATAGGAGGAATAGTAAGCCTGAAGTCTGAAGCGATTCAAATTTTTCGAGTTTGACTTGATGGGTTCATGAACCCACATTTAGGTTCATGGACAGTTCATCGGGCTTTGAAGAAAATACTGAAGCATAGGTAGCAAATACCAAATCGTACGCTTTCCCCACCATCTAAATTTCTATCAAATTTGGATGATTCAAGCAAGTTTTTTTTTGTCGTAGGGAGGATTTGGATAATTGTGACGTTGATCACCATCAGTATTATCACGCTTAAGGGAAGACTTCGTTTCAGTTGGAGCCAATCTCACGAACTCACCATCCGATTTTGGTTCTGACTCATATTCCATTAGGTAATTTAAAGATAAGACATGTAGGAAATTCATGAGGAATGCATACTTGCAGCACAGGTATCAAGCAAACGTCTAATCATGCATGAGCCCGTATCCAACTACAAAATTGTATCGTAATTAACAGTTCTCATAATTGGTACATCAAAGGCATAAATACGCAACGTCCAACTGGCAATAATAATAAGGAAAGCAAGACCACTGAATTGAGTTCAAATGTAGAGAACGTTAAAATCTACAAACGTCAATTTGTTAGGGCAGTCTGATTTTGTTATTGACTCGATCATCAAGCTGTACTTATTATGCACAGCTGTACATGTACATATTATGCCAGTCAAGGGTCAGGATATGGTTCATCATGTTGCAAGGAAGATTCAATCACAACTGGAGCAGAAGTAGCACACGACAAATCTAACAACAAACTAGTCGAATTTTTGTCAGATTTTGTTTAATTATCTATCTTCAAGACCACTTACATACGATAGATTCGTCAGGCATTATCGAAAAGAAGGTAAGAGAAGATAAGGAGGTACCTAAGAGGTGGAGAAGGCATTGGTGCGAAGATATAACACACTCGTGGAATTATATTGTTCTCCAATCAGTCTGGTTCACCAGTGATTGATCGTGGAGATCAACTTCTAGGCAGCAAACAATAAGGTTTCATTTAAATCCAGTTTGATCAACATTTGACTACTGACCGATGGATGAATTATAGGTATGTTTATTTCTGGTTTAGAAATGTTTTATTTGACTGTTTAAGGACGAAGTAAGAGGTACCAGAAGAACAAAGAAGCTTGGGTAGGTACCTTGGGCTGGAGGAGGGAGTCGTGGGGGTACTCCTGAGTTGGGGGATGTTGATACACCTGGAAGGCATCTTCTATCATCGGCGTAAACACTACATCGACTGGCCCCTCAGAGCGGATGGGAACGAAGATTCCCTTCCACCAGACCAGCCAACCGCCCGACCAGGAGGAGGGGAACGTCTTCCTTTTATTTATAGGTCACAAACATCGGAGTTTCGAATCAACGCCCTGTGTCAGCAGTAGGCAGCGAAACACTCGTCAGAACATTAAAAGAAATGACCTTGCCGACCAGCGGAAATGCCTGCCCAGTAACACCGTGGGAAACACAACAGAATGTGACATTAACAGAAAATATACCTCAATAGGTTTGTTGCTGTTTGAATAGATCATGGTTGCTGTTTGAACAGAACATGTAGGTACTAGAGTTCAGTGTGAGAACCGCTGGAACGCCTGAACTAGAAAACATCCTAATAAACTACAATAACAAAATGCAAGCAACAATTTGCGTGGTAAGACCAGATACATGAAGCTTTGGTGAGGTTATGCACATCAGCGTAGGGATGAAAATCGATCATCGATTAAATCGATTATTCACCACCTTTTTCCGATTATTTTGAAATCGATTAAACGCGTCGATTAAAATCGAAAAATGGGTTATTGGACCCCAAAAATCGATTTTCCGTCCTTTTTGTTTCAAGACAGTAGTTTTGTAAAATTTCATCAACAATTACCTACCTTACATACATAGGTGGATATTTAATAAATTGCGGTTTTATCAAGTCCCATCAGTTTTATTTCATCCATCTCGCCAACTCATCCTACGACCCCAGGCATTCGTCTAGACAGAATATCTACGTCCGACATTGAATAAAGGACATCAAAGCTGCGACTGAGAAGTTCTCATTCTTAATACTCTTCTCAAGTCTCATACCCCCACATCGTTCTGAATTTCTGATTCCACCTTACTGAAAGTGAAGTGAATACTAAGTGACTCCTCAAATTCTCATTTGATCTTGTGTCATTTTATCGCTGTTTTAATGTTCGAATTTAAATAACCGATTACTGCTGAAAATCGATGTTTGAAAGCAATTATTCGATTTAATCGATTATGGTTTGTCGATTGTCAAATCGACGTCATAATCGATTATTGGCCTTCGATTTTTCATCCCTACATCAGCGAGGTCATCTCGAGTTCACAACCCTGCTCTGTTTGGAGCAGGAAGTTCATGTACTGGTTCAAGAACTCGGGGTGCTGGAGGGCGGGTAAAAACAGTATGTGAACTTAACCTTACTGGAACGCTTCACAGACCGCAGTCCTGCGCAGTTCGACTGCGCTCAATTACTTCAAACACAAGAGCGCTGAAACGAACATACACTAGGTTTGTTCCATCCGCGTCAGTGCGAGACCCGCCAGTACGGAACCGAATGGGGTGGGGGTAGGTGCAGATACGAGTGCGAGTGAGTGCGAGTTCGAAAATATGACGGTAGGAACTGTAATGGATGAGGGGTTTAACTACGCCGCCCATACAGCGTAGTTTCCCCCTCTCCATCCTCTAGAAAGGATAGGGAGGCAGTGTGACAGCTGCCCCCGGAGACAAATGGTTAGATTATAACGCGTTGCCTCCAAGAGTTGATGATTCGTTTCCGCGAATCAACCGCCCCTTCAGCCGCGTGTCAAAAAGATCGGGAAGAGCCAGCATCCCATATACCGTCACACTCCTCCCCTTAAAAACATACTTCTTTGAAGAAGAAGTATGTGAAGTTAGACACGGGACTGAAAGTAGTATGGAGTTCTAATTCAGGAAGATTCATCTGAAAAACTCCAAAGCTGACAGCTTCCATCGTAATGGTACTACTGAGAATTGTTACTTGTGGAGAACTTAGCTCCTTATCAATATCACTTGGCGCACTTGGACAAAAAGGAAAGAAAAAAAGTAGTTGTCAGAGGTTCTGGTTCAGGAAAGTTCATCTGAACAACCTCTAGGTGACTAACCCCCATCATAAGATGGAACAACTGGAATATAAATGAAAGTAGTTGTCAGAGGTTCTGGTTCAGGAAAGTTCATCTGAACAACCTCTGGGTGACTAACCCCCATCATAAGATGGAACAACTGGGGCAAAAAAATACAAAAATAGGCATTTAACGCCAGGCATAACAGCCTTAAGAATAATATCATGAGGTTTGATATTATTAATAGTAGTAATCATGAGGTTGATTGTAATAATAATAATAATCATGAGGTTGATTTGATAAAAATAGAAAATCCAATGGCCGAAGTGTATATTGATAAACAAAGGGTTATTAAAAAGAGGATTCCTTCTGGAAAACCTCAGAGCTATTCCTTCTGGAAAAGCTCTCAAAAAGTGGAGGGGGTACCGAGGATAAAATCCAGCACATACCCACCAACCAGGCTCTGCTACCATGTAATGGATGAGGGGTTTAACTACGCCGCCCATACAGCGTAGTTTCCCCCTCTCCATCCTCTAGAAAGGTAGGGAGGCAGTGTGACAGCTGCCCCCGGAGACAATGGTTAGATTATAACGCGATGCCTCCAGGAGTTGATGATTCGTTTCCGCGAATCAACCGCCCCTTCAGCCGCGTGTCAAAAAGATCGGGAAGAGCCAGCATCCAAGATGGACGGGATTCCCATATACCGTCACAGAACGCAAATTTGGTTCTCAGTCTTCTTTGGCTCTCAGAATTGAATTGGAGCACAAGTCACGGTAACGGCGGTCACGACACGGCACCAACATAACAAATGAATTTTGGGGAGGTTACAGACTGTTACCTCTTGGGTTCACTTCAAAAACTCGATCGCCGTGAGTGCGGAAAAGTGCCGCACTCGGTACGGGACTGTTCTGCACTTGACGTGGAAGGAACACGGTTCGGTACAGTCGATGTAGAAAGTAGAAGTTTGGGTTCATGGAACCGACACGGTAGGAACACAGTTTTATGCGCGGATCGATCTGCGCATAATACGTTCTACTGAACTCGCTCGGATGGAACAAACCCACTATCTGTCGCCGGGAAAAAGCTACGAATAGATGGGCAGCCCCAACCGAACGTGAACAAATGGGGACACACGAACTGCCACAAATTTTGGGTCCATCTGAAACGCACTAACTGCCACAGTCATTAGAGGGGATTAGAAAGGGTCAACTCGCAAGATAAGAAACCCACGAACTGCCACAAGGGTTCTTTCAGGTAGCCGGTACAAGTCAGGGAAAAACGGGAATTATACTGCGGTTATCCCTCGATGATATTCCTGCTCTACTTGTCTTCTTTTCTGGTATTTTCGAAGGCATTAAACAGTCTTGTTACATACCTAACATTACATTCCACTAATCTATTCAGAAGTCCCAAACAACCTGCTCATTCACGGGATAGTTTCTGGGATTGTTTATCTCTTTTGAGATGCGAGCGCTAGCGAGCATACAGATCGCTTGACAATGCGAGCGGCGGAATGGGAACTAAACTTCTTGTACACCCACCGTCTTGTCTGACTGAACCCTTGTGGCAGTTCGTGGTTTTCTTATCTTGCGAATTGACCCTCCCTAATCCCCTCTAATGGTTGTGGCAGTTCGTGCATTTCATATTTGGTCTAAACGTTGTGGCAGTTCGAGTGCAGCCGAACAAATATACTATGAATGAGGCCTGGTGTAGGGAAGGTGGTGAAACCCCGCTCAGAATCAGACAACGTAGGCCTTGGTGACATATCAAAACCTACAATACTTGACACAATAATTATATCAGAATGTATGTATGTATAGGGGTGAATAATCGAAGTGGAACTTACCAATGTAATAATAAACCAATGGTTTTCCACAACCTATACAACGTTCATGGTCCTAATTTACCCTGCCCTTAGTTAACACTAGTTAGATACTGTTAGTACCTATGTATTATAGCAGTATGCATAACCTTTAGGACATACGTGTGACGGGCAACAGTAAGCGTAAGTAGTCAGAACTCCACTGATGAAACGTTTCGTTCATTCGAAGCTATTAAAAGCTAAAAATTAACTAAGATAAAAAAGGCTGCAAATTATTACACAACGGTTTATTTACCTCTATATATCCCCGTTCTGCGTTGATCACTGTTTTCTGTGGTCAATACCTACCCTCGTGCTCCCCCCAGGAAAGCCCTAAATCGAGTACTGGAGCCGGCCCGGGAATTACAGTTCAATAAAAATGCGAGGTATTCAATAATTCAACCATTATTTGTTATTATTTTTCGAGCTACGGCGCTCTGAAAATCTGAACCACTGTTTTTCAGTGACAGTAACGCCGCTTCGGAAACCAACTAGACCCCAATCTGGACGTAAAAACGAAATTTCAATTTTGGTTCATGGTAAATAAGAGAAGTGTGTAGTACGGCACAGACAGAGATTTTTTAATTCCATTTTCAGATTCTACGTACCTTGAAACGGAAACCCTCAAATTGAAAGGGGGGGGGGGGGGGGGAGGGAGTTCATGTTCGATTCAAAAGGTTCTTAGTGAAAATAAACCAAAAAAGCTTGAGTTAGTAGGCACAATGTGTGGACTGGGAGGGAACTTGCATTTAGTTTTTAGAGTTAGCAGAGGAGCAATTTCAAAGCTCATTTCTCAAAGCTCAACACATTATCTACCAATAAAACAGCACTACACTCAAAATGTTAATAAATGAAAAGTTGAAATGAATATCAAATCAGGTGCCCACCAACATTTTGGACCCATTGCAACAGCTGATTTTCTTGGAAAAGCCGAAAATTACCTACTTTTGGTGAACACAAATTTACTTGCGCAGTTGGAAACGAAAGCGGGTAACGCGATGGTCACGCTCCAATAAAATACCCGTGCGTTATCTGTAGGAATCTTCCGTCCCCTTGAACTAATTTTTCTCGATTTATTTCCAGACCTCTCTACTTGCTTTCGGCGTTGACATTCTGTAATCGGGCCGAACAAATTGTAGTATTTCAATAAACTTCAGTACGATAATAAGAATATTTATTGTATGAAGGATACGCTTTAAAAACACCCTGGGGCAACGAGGGATTTTTTAATCACTAAACCTGGTCAACAACTTGCGTGCCAAAACTCAAAATAAGCGACAAAAGAGTTTTTGGCAAACATCTACTACTAGGAAGTTTTTTCGAGGCCATCCACCACAGTGAATATCATGTTGACGAATTTAAATGTACGTTGGTTGAGTACCTGTTAAGAATTTCGCGGTAGGTAGAAGAGGGAATCCAAATTTCTATCAGCTCTGAATTGGATAGTGCTGTTCGTATCACCTATGTTTACCCTTCAGTTCTTAGTATACTACGATATGTTAATATATGAGGTAGGTATATTTTTTAAAATGATTTTATAAAGATTGTGTGAGCTTTTTGGGATGGATAGGTAGTATTAAACCTTTTGTCAGTTTAAACGTTTTAACATTTCAATTTACCTTCAGAACTCAATAATGGGGAACTGTTGTCAATTTGTTTTGTTGGAAAACAATAGCCGAAACTAAATGGTAGTTTGAAGCCCGTTTTCAAAAATAAGCACTATTTTTCTAAAAATTAGGATGATTAGTAAAAGCGATGAGGCCTATTGACATGTGATTGGTTGTTGGCCCAAGAAGGCGGAGCGAAGAAGGGGAGGGGAGGGTTCTCAATGCTGCCAACAACCAAACACTAGAAAAATGTAAACCTTCCTGGCAACCTTCAAGAACTTTTGCTGTGACTCCCTCTAGTTTGTGAACCTCCCTTTGGTTTGATTTTGAGGACTTATTTTCTTAATTTATTTATAATTTTGCGGTTCCATCCACCCATATGGTTCTGTGCAACGTTTAAGTGATGCACTAGCGCTCTAAGTGGGATTTGAGTTGAACTAGGGCGACAATTTACATGATACGACATTTCTAGGGGGAACTCAGAAATTCAAACTTCACACTCGTTTTCTGCCTAGACTTTCCGACGAACACCTCATGATGTGGTCAATATGTGTTAATTTCCATTATCAAACAGAATTGGGTGGAAAAAAGAGAATTTGTAACCCACGAAAGTTGCCCATTCACTCTAGTGCTAACACTTGTAGTCTTGGCAAGTGAGAACGCTGCTGCAGATGTGGCATAAGCCGGTACATGTTATCTGCAAGTTTTTTCCCCTCAATAATTGTCAATTATATTTTATATGCACTTAACCGTTAAATACGCTATTCTAGACAAATATTCGAAATATAATGGCGAAGAAAGAGTCAAATGTTAAGACACAGTTGAAAGGTTGACAATTTTACAGAGATACAATTCAAAATGTAAAGGTAGAATGCTACGCCATGGAATATTCATACCTCGGCCTTACCTGAGGAACGTCTTGAATTCCACTATCATACAACGACCGTCTTCTGAGGGAAGCCATCAATAACTATGAAGTTGGACCCAAAAATAATACGAAGGGGGGAGACGAACTCACCAGTTCGTGTTCCGGGCATCGATCGCACCGAGTCGTCAACTGGAATCGAACAGTTTGAAGGTCTGGTCGTACTTGTCGCGGAGGTCTACCAGACTTGAAAGTATCGGAGACTTGAAATGAACAATGTCGTGTTTCTTCACAGAGCGAACAACGATGAAGGCGATGGGAAAAGTTTTGAATATCTCGTTCACATTTATACTTGGGGGGAGGGGGGATGGCGCACTCATCAAGAATGACCAACTTCAAATCGAAATGTGCCAGAGCTACATAAAATTCCTCTTATCAATCCCGCTGCGCTCAGATTTGAACGAATTTTCACCCATCCTTCGGAAAATTGTCCAGTCGAATGAAACTATGTGCAAGGAAATGAGTAAGAAATACGCCTGTTCACGTTCAAATACGAAGAAAACGTTATTTATCCTACGTACGTACGCCAGCCAAGAGGAAAATTTTATAGTCAAGCAAGACAGAACTGGTGAACGATCAATAATATTTCAGGGCGAACTAATTTTGAATGACCTCCTTGTGGCAATTTAAATTACCCTTTGATTAACACTCCAATGCCCTAAGACTCACAAGGAAATAACTGAAATGATAAAACAAAAATGCTGACCGCTATTGCAGGAAACAATAAATTCGAACTAGAAAATTGATAGTTAATTCTCTTAATAAATAAACAATAAATTAAACTATATTTGACATAAATAAAGAGTTATTACAAATAATAATACAAAATTTCATATGAAAGAACTGATATTTTAAAATTCTCAATAAGAAAACCGATAGTCGACATTCAGCTGGAGTAAGATTTTGCTTACAGGACAATAAAAAACTACTGTAATAATATACCTCGATATGACGTATTTGCTATTCTAGTGCTAAATTATTGTTGGCTTAGCGATTAATGAAAAGGAAAGTGGACCATCGAAAATACTGATTGCATTATTTAACCACGCGAGATCCCCCAAGTCTATTTCCGTGTAGATGAGTTAGATCCGCGAATAGTCTGGCACCTTCGTCCAAGTCAAGGATCATAACAACCACAGTTAACGCAATAGAAGAGGTCGATTCTTTTCGATTTTACTACATAAATTACTCTGTGCTGCATGATATTAAACAATAGATATAATAAGATAGTTTACTAACTTTGGTGACCCTATAACTTTTATACCGGTTTCAACATGTTCTAAGTAAGAAGATTTCAATATTAGTAAGGAGAGTACCTGCAGCATAGTAATTCAAAATAATAGATGACGCACCTACACAGTCGAGGCTCATTCTGCATGAATGTAGCTGTTATACTGTTTACCATAGAAATGCTCTCTCCCACATGCTCTCATGGTTACATGCGAAAAACCAAACAGAAATTGATAATATGAATCAAGATATATGATTCCTCTAATCAAATCCGATAGGCAATTGGAATTAACTGGTTTTTCAAGTATGAAAAAACTCCAATGGGCTATCATTGTGTATGAGAAAATCCAAAAGTGTGATCAACATCTCGAGCCCAAAAAGTATTGGCTGTTGCGATTTCACGTTACTTTTTTTTAATTTAGTAACAAAACCTCAGCGGAAGATAACCACAAATGTTGCTGCCTCACTGTACAGGTTGGCCAATGAGAGACACCCTTTTGCATTTCACTTTCCCACCACATGGCAAATGAGCCAAATATTAGATGATTTTCGGAATTTTTAGTTCAACGAACTGTGAAAGAGTGTAGAAAAAGGTGATAATTGTGTAACGCAGGGAAGGAAATGCGAAACAAAGATATCCAAGGTTGAAAAACGAGGGTGCTCCGTGTACGTCATGGCTGGGCCGAGTGTGTGTACGTGCGTTATAGCGGTAGAGCATTATAGTATCCATAGGGATCTCTGTGATCAAGGTCTCCCACCTAACGTTACTTAATCGTTCGAAATTGGTCAGGTTACGTTACAGGAAACTTCAGCCATTATATTATTTCCATCTCATCTTGTTTATTCCGTTTTGTCCCCGATACTCAGTACGTTTTTTGTGAAGCCTGAGGAATTATCTCTTAAGCTTGAAGTTGAATTATCTCTGTCACGCCCGCCTTTTTTTCGAACTCCCGCAGATTTCCATTTGCTTCTCTAATTCTTCATAGACATTTTCTCGACGAACGGATCCGATTTTCGTGAACACCCCCCCCCCCCCCCCCTCCATCACAGGCTGGAATAATGATGGCTTAAAAGAAACAATAATAAGTCACAGGGCAAAAGCAGTGTAGGTATCTACTTATTATAAATTAAGAAATTTCTTAATTTATATTCTTTATAAGTACCTTACAGAAGAAAAAAAAATCTAGATGCGAATTCTACATTCAGAATGTAGGCAGGTATTTGAAAATTGCATCTTTCTGATATTGTAAAAATATCATTAAAAACTGGTGTGCTCTAGAAAAGGAAAATGCATCTCTAGTAAACAAATATACAAATGAAAATTTGTTCATTTCTACCAGGCAACCTGCCTGTCGTGATTCCCTCTCAGAACCCCCACTCCTGTAATATTGTGTGATTTTACCAAATAAAAGAGGAGAACGCCGAGCTGGTAAACAACCCCAGGTTTCCCCAACCGCCATCCGCCCCTACCGACTGCAACGGCCGATTATGGACAGGGGACGGGTGGAAAAGTCCTATAAAAACAGCCCTTCTGGCCCAGCTCTTCATTCGACAACTCGACCCCCAAACTAAATCACTCTCGCGACAAAATCGTGGAAATCCATTTCAAAGAAAAACGGATTTATTGAAGAAATAGTTTATTTCCACTAATACACACACAAAAAAAAACGCAAAAAAACACTGTTATACCGGTTTCGGTGATCAAACCATCGTCAGTAACACACAATAACTCATTGTGTGTTATTAGTTAGTTATTGTATGTTACTGACGATGGTTTGATCACCGAAACCGGTATAATAGTGTTTTTTGCGTTTTTTGTGTGTATTAGTGGAAATAGACTATTTTTTCAATAACTCCGTTTTTCTTCGACCCCCGACTTGCGACCTCTCTCCTCTCTCTCTCTCTCGAATCCTTCTCTCTCGTCCTCTCTCCCATATCCTAAAAGATCTCCTCCTGCTGTTGGTGAAAACCGCGAGGAGCACACCCTAAAAGACCTACTGCTGAAACCGGGGGGGGGGGGGGGGGGAGCATACCCTAAAAGACCTCCTGCTGTTGGTGAAAACCGCGGGGAGCATACCCTAAAAGATCTCCTGCTGTTGGTGACAACCGCGGGGAGCATATTCCTAAAAGATCTCCTGCTGTTGGTGAAAACCGCGGGGAGTTTGCCTAAAGATCCCATACAAGTCCATCCTACCACTTCCAGCTTCTCTCTCACTCCCATCTCTCTCCTGCTCCTATCCACTCGCGACCAACTCATGACTTTCTGGTGACCCCTCCTCTCTAACCTACTGTCGTGAAAACCCGCAGTTCACGATAAGTGGTGAACACACACACCCGTTCACCACAATTCCAATCCTTATTTTTTTATAAAAAATCAATCAATTCAACTAGGACACCTGTTTTACTGACTTCAGTTCAGAGTGTGAGCTGTGACGTGCGTAAACTACTGTTGGTTTTCCATCATTCACACGGATCTGTTGAATGGGTACCGACCAGCGACATTCGGACGTGAAACAACCTGTAAAGTGCCGCAGTCCTGATACTCGTAAGTCGCGTTCTGAATGCCAACCCGCGAAGGCAGGTCACCAGCCCCATTGAACAACTCGTTTTTTTTTCGCGCGTATTTTTCTCGTGGCGTGTGGTAGAGCTACGCGGAATTACAGTTATTAGGAAGTCGTGATTAGCGGCCTTCTAATCTAAATAGCCGATGTAGACGGTCAGGCTGGCCACGGACTGGTTTCCATCTTAAGGGGATTTATTTGGGCAACGGCACATGCGTGGCAGGATCTGACGTCTAATATATGAGAATAAGAAACTTATTATGTGATTCGACGTTATTACCAGAGTTGATGATTATCTCTTTACTTTAATCCTGTATTTAAGTACATGAAGCAGCAAAGATATGAGCCGAGTAGGTTAATAGGTTGGGTACTTTCTCCCAGGTCTGGTGAGCAGCCGCTCCTCAATTCTCTGGATTCACCTAAATTTATATAGATTTCGTTCCTGCGCAATGAAATGAATTTCGTCAATTCGGTTAATAATGAACGTCCTACTAACCGAACTCCCAAATGGCCCCTGAAGTTAAGAAGTATTCCAAACTATCCGCAAAACCGACTGGTTTTCAAACCCACCTTTATTTATGTAATGTCGAATGTCGACGTGAAATATTTGGGAGTTTGCTTCAACAGAGGTTGAGGTTAACGCAAAGATGACAACAGCTCAATTCATATTATGAACGACCCAAGACCAACTCGTATGTACGAATAATTGTTCTAAATGGATAAGACGTGAATTTTCAAAGATGAAAACTCAAAACTCGACGTTAGCAACGGGCAAAAAATTAGAGCGGGGCCACAATATCATTTCCTTATCTAAAAGAACGTCTGGTATCTATCAACAGATCCCTCCACATTCAAATTCTCTGTTCATTTCCAATGGGAATTAGCGATGTCATCGGATATCAAATGCGAAGAAAAAGATTCAACCACGGCAAAAGAAAGATCATCATGACTGGCATAGAACGAGGTGCAGTGACGTCACACCGAGATATAACTGTCCATTTCCTAATGCGTTGACCATGGATGAGATTTCTATGATATTCCCAGCGCTCCAATACCGAATTTTTTACTATATGTTAGGATTGCGGTGCCCAAAGGTTGAATCGAATCAACGGACACGATATTGTGATGGAAACCATCACATGTGTTTATTGTTGTTTTCTGGAAAATTGTTGTTGTCCTGTTTTGGTATTGATTGCGGTAGGTTCGAAAAAATATACGAGCTCTTCATAGCGCGATTCTGGAGTGAATCTGTACAATTGGCGCCCAACGTGGGGCAGCATGTCGATCATTTGGTGAAGGAGATGCGGGAACAAGGAGTGATAGAACCTTCCCAAAGTCCTTGGGCCTCCCCCATAGTGTTAGTCCCCAAAAAGGATGGTACAACAAGGTTTTGCGTTGACTACCGCCGTATTAACTCAGTGACAAGGATTCGTACGCCATCCCTTGCATTCAAAGCATGCTCGATGCCCTCAGTGGCTCAAGTTGGTTTTGCTGCCTTGATTTGAAAAGTGGGTACTGGCAGGTGGCCATGAGTGAGGGTGACAAGGAAAAAACAGCATTTACGTTGTATGGAAAGGGGCTTTGGCAGTTCAAGGTGCTCCCGTTTGGTCTCTCAAATGCACCAGCAAACTTCCAGAGGCTGATGGAAAAGGTCATACCAGCTGATCCTGCATTGGTGTATTTAGGCGACATCATTGTGCATGGCCCTAGTTGCGCCGATGTCTTCAACAAGCTAGAAGGGGTTTTCTGCAGATTGAAAGAAGCAGGACTACAAATACATCCAAAGAAATGCACATTTTTTCGCCAGGAAACGCATTATCTGGGACATGTCATTTCAGGCGAGGGAATCCACACAGACCCAAAGAATACTAAGGCGGTTGAGCAATGGCCCACCCCAAAGAATAAAACGGAGGTTCGCTCATTTATGGGAATGTGCTCTTATTACCGAAGGTTTGTCAAAGATTTTGCGTCAATCGCTCAGCCTCTCTACAAGCTAATGGACAATCACACCCACTTTGCTGGTCCGAGCACTGCGAAAGGAGCTTTGTTCAGCTAAAGAGAGCTATGGCTACTTCACCGGTTTTGGCATTTCCAGACCTCAAATTACCATATGTTCTTGACTGTGACGCCAGTGCACATTCGGTTGGAGCAGTACTGTCCCAATGGGTTGTGGAGGAGAAAGGGTTGTGGCGTATTTTAGCAAGACATTATCAGCCCAACAAAAGAATTATTGCGCAACCAGGAGGGAGCTTTTGGCTACTGTCCTCAGCATCCAGCATTTCCATGAGTACCTCTATGGAGCCCCCTTTACATTACGCACTGACCATGCGTCTCTCGTGCGGTTAACTTCCCTTAAAAGACCCGAAGGACAACTGGCAAGATGGCTAGAAATGCTACAGACATACTCTTTCAGGATAGTCCACAGGCCAGGGAAGAACCACGGAAACGCGGATGGGCTCTCAAGACGGCCTTGCGGTAGTCAATGCTCCTACTGTGATCGGAAAGCGACCCTTCTACCAAAGGAGGAAATGAATTATATTTGCAAACCAGCTGCATCCGCCCAACTCTGGCAAGATGGCGTCATCCGGGTGGTAATAGCCACATTGGGAACAGGGAGGAAGCCAACTCAAGAAG
The DNA here is from genome assembly GCA_954871275.1 of Leptopterna dolabrata. Lineage (NCBI taxonomy): Eukaryota > Metazoa > Arthropoda > Insecta > Hemiptera > Miridae > Leptopterna > Leptopterna dolabrata. The sequence goes on from OX940983.1 coordinate 38,526,056, forward strand.
AAATGACCCCACTAGAACCCAAGGCCAGACAGTTGTTGATGCTCTGGGACTCCCTACAGACAAGAGATGGGTTGTTGTACCATCGGTGGGAGAGACCACAGGGTAGAGGTTACTGGCAGGTTGTAGTGCCTGAGATTCAAGTTCCTCATGTGCTGCAGGAATGCCATAATAGTGCCACAGGCGGTCACTTTGGCTTCATGAAGACCCTTGGGAAGATTCGCCAATGTTACTTCTGGCCGGGTATGGCATCAGACGTGAAGGCATGGTGCAAGACGTGTGTAGATTGTCAGAAGATTAAAGGGCCGCAACAAAGGAAACCTGCACCCCTACAACAGTTCATGGTTGGGGGACCCTTTGAAAGAATCGGGTTGGACGTACTAGGACCGTTCCCACAAACAAGAAGTGGTAATCGGTTTGTCCTAGTAGTTTCGGACTACTTCACTAAGTGGCCGGAAGCTGTCGCCATCCCCAACCATGAAGCTGAAACGGTTGCTGCTGCCCTTGTAGACCGGGTATTCAGCCATCACGGGGTCCCAAATGAAATCCACACGGACCAAGGGCGCAACTTCGAATCAAAATTAATAAAGGAAATGAGCGAAATACTTGGCACAAGACACGCCCGGTCCACCCCACTCCATCCCCAGTCTGGAGGACAATAACAAAGTACCTAACAGCGTTCATAAACTCCAAGCAGGATGACTGGGACAAGTTGTTGCCTTTATTTTTGTTGGCATATAGGAGTGCTCCTCACGTCACTACTGGGTTTTTGCCAGCCCTCATGATGTACGGGCGTGAACTCCAACTTCCAGAAGATTTGGTGCGGCCGGTGTTGGATGAACAGCGATGCTCTACCCCCTACGCATTCAAGTTGCGCGAGGACTTATTGGAGATAAGGGAGTTCGCTCGTCGAAACATCGGTATTCAGATGAAACTACAGAAAACCCAATTTGACAGGCATGCAAAATTAACGAGCTTCCAGGCAGGCGACTGAGTATGGGTACACGAGCCGAGAAGAGTTGTGGGGCGGTGCCCGAAGTTACAACCTCAGTGGACTGGCCCTTGGACGGTGCTGAAGAAAGCAAACGATGTGTTGTACCAGGTCCAGTTGGGGAGGACTAAGAGGTTCATCACGTCAATCGGATGGCTCGTGCTGATGTCAAGAAGACGGGGGTAGTGTGATGGAAACCATCACATGTGTTTATTGTTGTTTTCTGGAAAATTGTTGTTGTCCTGTTTTGGTATTGATTGCGGTAGGTTCGAAAAAATATACGAGCTCTTCATAGCGCGATTCTGGAGTGAATCTGTACAATATTTTCTGGCTGCTAATGTTTTACTGTACTGTTTTTCAGCAACAGTTGCATAGAGTTGCTGATGAACTGCTTACCACATTAGAATCGAAGGAAGTGTGTCTGGGACTATTTCTCGATACAGAGAAGGCCTTTGATTGGGTGTGGCACAAAGGCCTACTTGCCAAACTCAAAGTTATTCTACCGGACACCCACTACAGAATAATACAGTTCTACCTTCTAAACAGAACATACGCTGTCAAATTCTATCAACCCTCTCCAAATCTCACCAAATCGAGGCAGGCGTACTCTACATTTTTTACACCCACGACTGCTCGCCCACCCGCGCCCACTTCGCAGATGACCAAGCTGTGCTCGTGCGACATAGTACCAGCCAACAAGCCCACGCCGTTCTTCAAGAATATGTTTCCTTACTCAGCCGGTGGACGGACAAAAAGAAAATTCGTTTGAATCCTGCAAAAACCACGCTGGTCTGCTTCACCTACAAGCTAGATGTCACTGTACCGGACATAATACTTAACGACCTGTCTGTGAATAAAGAGGACACAGTTCGATACCTACGTGTTACCGTGGATAGCAAGCTAAACTGGAACGCCCAAATTAAAAACCTGCAAGCTGCTATTCGTTCAAGAATCTCCCAAATAAAATACCTTTTGGCTACAAGTCCATCCTGTTCAACATAAAGCGATTGCTCTACCTCACTGTCATACGACCCATCTGGCAATAAGCTTGTGAACTCTGGAACTCTGCAGCTGAATCACAAATTAAGAAAATCCAGACCCTCCAGAATAGAGTTCTACGCTTAATCACAGATGCCCCTGGGTACGTGCGCAATGCAACCTTACATACGGACTTGGACATTCCCTATGTGCACAAGGTTTTGAGCAAATCATACAGCGCCCTTGCCAATCGTATGACTCAACACAGTAACCCTCTATTCAGCTCTATACTGGACGAATCTCGACCGCCTAGAAATCGACGTCGATTTAAACGGAAGTGGCAGCGATCTGCTGACCAGCTAACACCTTGGCAATAGAATAATTATTATACCCTTCGTGTTACAATCTCAGCTCCATGAAAATGACTATCTTTCCTTATTTAATTGTTGCCAATTTATGGTTATTATCTCTAGCTATCAACTTCAATTGTTATTTTTATCATAGTTCTGTATTAACTCACCAATGGGTGAGGAGCAATACTGCATGTGCCATGTGCTTTGTGTATTTAATGTATTGTTAGCGCACTTGATAGTGGCCACCACAATAAAGTTTGATTTAAAAAACAAAAAAAACTGTTTTTCTTCTTGTATTTGTTTTTTTCTCCGAATTCCCGTGTAGTTGAGACCCCTGTTGACGTCATTTGGACCGCTTCCTTGGCCTCTGCGCCAAATAACTCGCGCGATACAGCGATAATGCCGTCGCGAGCGAGCGAGGAAGAGCGGGTAATGTCATACGACCTCTTATGGTATGATCGGTTCGCGGGGTGCCAGCTTTGCCAAAATCCACTTGGGAATATAGAAAACTCCTCTTCATCCGCCTTGTTGTTATTTTGCGAAGAAAGTACCGGAGAAAAATGTTTTCAAGAATAGATCCTCTTTGAAGCCCGTCTTACTCGGCGGTACATTTGAAACCAGGACCAACAGACATCAACTTAATTACATATATCAATTAGGTTCATAGAATTTGAAAATCTAAAAACAACATCGGAATTCTAAAAACACGAGCTGGTTGTATGTAGAAAGCTACGACTTTCAAGGATAATAACGGAGTGAAGAAAATCGACCCTACCTCGTCAGATTTTTTTTAAGCGACATATTGCATCGAGTAGCGAACTGTGAATTATCCCAACCGAGATGATCGGTCTTTGAACGGTGTTCTGAATTTCAAACAAGCAAACAGCAAAATTTACAGTAAAATCAAAGAGCCTACCACGTCTAAACTGTATGAATCTTGCCAAATTTGTGTATAGGTCATTGTTTATTTTACTACTAGAGCTAGATACAGCAGCACAGTGCTTCAGATACACACGAAAGTTACCAAGCAATTTTTCAGCAAGCCTTGTAGGCAATTACCAAGATAGACCTAGACGAGAAATTCGGTTTTGGTTAGGCAATTCGAAAAAGTTGTCTTTCATGGTTGAACGTGAAAGACGACTTTTTCGAATTATTAGTGATAGGCATCGACGTACTTTTATTTTTGGTACTTACGTACTTTAATTTTTAGTATTGCACTTTATTTTTGGTTACTGTACTAGTATACTTCAAAAATTCCGAAAGTACGGGTAAAATACTTTTTTTACTAGACCACGGCAAAAGAAAAGATTTCTAACTAGGTAGGTAGGAAATTATACCTAAAGCTAACACATCCGATCTAAACAAAACTAAATCTAAAACATTTTTATGGTGTCCCTCAGTAGTAACGTCCCTATGTATTTGATCTGGTCAGAAGGGGACAACATTAGCCGAGAACGAAAAGAACCACATTCAAATCCGTGGAAAAAACCCATAGGTGTGTGTGAGTGTGACAGAATTCTCAATTCTCGATTTGAGGTTATTTTCTGTTCGATGCAGACAACTGTCTAGTTGTGCCTTAGGTTGCTGGAATTTCGAAATTTACGTCTAGAAGGGGAGGGGGAGGGGGTTAATGCAGAAAAAACGTGTATTTCCGACAAACTCTTGTGCGCGCTGCCCAGGGCTCAATTCTCAACCGATTTACGTGTTTCCTTTTTTGTTCGACACAAAATTGAGTCTAGTTGTGCACTACGTCGAGGGTATTTCGAAATTTCCTTCTAGAAGGGGAAAGGAGGGATTTAATGCTGAAAAAAAGTTGGTTTTCGGGATACATCTTGCGTGCGCCGCCCAGGGCTTAATTCCCAACTGATACAAGTGACCTTTTTTTGTTTGACGCAGACAACTGTCTAGTTGTGCCTTGAGTAACCCGAATTTCGAAATTTACTTCTGGAAGGGGGAAGGGGGGGGGGGGGGTGTCAATGCCGGAAAATGTCGGCTTCCCACAAAATATGTATGCGCTGCTCAGGGCTTAATTCTCAACCGATTTACGTGTTTCCTTTATTGTCTTGTATTGAGCCTAATTGTGCACTATGTCGCCGGGATTTCGTAATTTATTTCTACGGGGGGGGGGGGGGGGGGGGGCGCTGGATTTTCTGCAAATCCTGTGTCCGCTGCTCGTATTCTGAACCTATTTGGGTAATGCACACATTACTCTACAGGATATTTAATGGATAAACAGCTATTAAAAAAGGCTCAAAGAAGCGAGAAATATTATCGTGCTACCTGATATTATTTATTGTTTTAATGATTTTTTCTTTGTTCTGTTTCAATTTTTCGTCCATTCAGTCAACCAGTTTTCTTTACTTACTTCACCCCGTATTTGGGCCAGAATTTTGCATTAATCACCTCAAATATGGATTCTACGCACTTGAAAACCCCTTGTTATAAAAATTATCGTCTCGAAATTCCGATAGCTCAATTTTCCGCGAAAAATTTCTTAAATGTTTACAAGTCAACATAGTTTATTCGTTCATTGTTTACTGTGGAGTGAAGTATTTTGTTTATAATCAAATTTTTCCTAGAAAAGGTTCAAATATCAACTGGAAATGCTGCATTACCCACTATTCTACAACCTGCCTAGTATCTACTGCTATATAATTACTACCCTGTTCTCTTTTGAAAACCCAGCCAACTTGGCATTTTTTAAATAAGTGGTATGTAGCTTTATGACTTCCATGTTCCTATATTTTACTCCTATAATAATAGTGTGACTGTTACCTATTGTTCCGTTAAGTTCGTAACAGTAGGTAAACTAATGTTCCTAAAATTATAGTTACTACGTAGGTAGCTATCTCTGCTGTTTTTAGAGTAACATGGTAAATATTTTGCTGTTACTATTCCTATCCAAAAAACAATAATAATTGGTGTGGTACATGTGGATTAGTGAGCAACGCCCTGGAAAATCTGGTAACCCTGGTGATAGGTGACGTGAGATAAAATCTGTCTGTTCCCTATGTTGTGATATCTAGGAAGAACAGACCTCACAGCAGGCAGGCATCATACCATACCACAACGCCACAACCACCAAATCCAGTTTCTCAAATCACGTCAAAACAATAAAATCCATAAATAGTAGTAGGTACATTATTAATATTCCAAACGCTATCGATAATATTTATGATGAACTCTTAATAGAAACTATTTCAGTTTGCCCGAACTACGCAGGTCAGAAAATTGGCAAGAAGAAAGCTTGAAGAGCCGACTACTGCCAAAATGTGTAATAACCCGTTGAAGACATCGTGGAAAAGCAGAACAAACACTTTGTACTGACATTTCTAAAAACATTTTCGGTAGTTCCGGTTTCGTGATGCAACCCAGTTTCGAAGGTATGTGCCCAATTTGATTTCGAGAACTGATATCGAGTTCATAAATTGTTCAGAATACGTACTGAGATGTTTTATCGATGAACTGGAGTTTATTACTTTCCCATTTTTAAATGAAAGCAGGGTTTCCATTGTAAGAATTTTGAGACCAACCGCACTCTCCTACGATGAAAAATTTGTTTTTCTATATGAGCTTTCGAAGTTTTGACCCATCTGGGCGGGACCCAGCAAGTGTGACGTCAATAATAATTATTGTTGAGGCAATTGTAGCTAGTCGTTAGTATTTACGTGTGGCTGTGTCCTCTGAACCATAAATCTGCGGCATCGTCACCTTATCACCGATCATCAGACCCCCCCCCCCCCCCCTAGCCTATCCAGTCTCCAGCCCTTTTCGGTCTCATCAGTCTTCCATCTGATGTCTACCTGCACACGCCAAGCGCGCTCGTTGACATTGCAACACAAAAAAAAAATCAGTCATGCAGCATGACTTAATGAGCGAATTTTCAAAGAAATATTCGAATTAATGGCTATGGTTTTGAATAAAGGAAAACTTCGGTCTAAAATTTGGTTTTCTATGTATATTCTCTTCGTATTTATTTTAATTTGTACGTTTTGTCCATCCTGATTCTACCGTTTGTTTATTACGTAATTGTACTAAGTGCTTATTTATTTGATCGCTGTGGGTAAATTCAAGGAGTTGTACTAATCGTTTGCCTCCCCCTTTTTTGCTTCGAACTCTCGTCTTCAATTAATACTTCTCACATTTTTCAATCTGACCACTCTAAGGGGGTGGGGGTAAGAGTTTAAAGATTATCCTAGTTTTGGGTAATTTTTGCGCACTTTAAATGCTCTAATTTAAGAACGGATTTAGATATCTAAAATCCGATTTCACTATCGTGTTCAGCGTGCAAAAACCTTTAAAATGAGGGGTCACTTGTTAGAAAATAACATTTTGGGGATTTTTGGGTAATTTTTGCGAACTTTAAATGCTCTAATTTGAGAACGGATCAAGATATCTAAAATCCGATTCCACCATCGTGTTCAGCGTGCAAAAACCTTTAAAATGAGGGGTCACTTGTTGGAAAATAACATTTTGGGGATTTTTGGGTAATTTTTGCGCACTTTAAATGCTCTAATTTGAGAACGGATCAAGATATCTAAAATCCGATTCCACCATCGTGTTCAGCGTGCAAAAACCTTTAAAATGAGGGGTCACTTGTTAGAAAATAACATTTTGGGGATTTTTAGGTAATTTTTGCGCACTTTAAATGCTCTAATTTGAGAACGGATCAAGATATCTAAAATCCGATTCCACCATCGTGTTCAGCGTGCAAAAACCTTTAAAATGAGGGGTCACTTGTTGGAAAATAACATTTTGGGGATTTTTGGGTAATTTTTGCGCACTTTAAATGCGCCAAAACCCTCCTTAGAGTAGGCCAATTTCGCCCATCTTCGAACTTAGCCTTTCGATTGCCAAGATAGATTTTTTGTGCAAATTTGAGCTGTTTATCTCAATTCTATCGAGAGTTATCGTCTGGAGTGACACATATATAAATATATATATATATATATATATATATATACATATAAAAAAGTGTTAAATTTCAGGAATCGTTTTAGAATGGTCTGAAACGGATTTCTATGAAGAAAATTTCCAAAAATTTATATTATTTAAATTTCGAAGCCATTGCAATAGCTTCATTTTCTTTGAAAATTCGCTAAAACGTCCAAGGCGTCCGGCCGTATCGAGGTGGCCGCCAATTCGCACCAAGTGCATCATTCCCGTCGGAACGCAGCGGCTCCTATTGCGAATCCTGGAAGTCCGAATTCGGCAACAACCAACAGGTCAGTTCGTTCCGAATCTATTTTTCACCATCAGGCGAGCTATAACGCCATCACACGTAATTACATCACCGCCCCCCCCCCCCCCCCGTTCATCAGCGCTTCCATCAACCTACACCACGTGTGGAGCGATCGTAAAGACTTGTACCGTTTAGTGAAGTGTTCTTACATTTACATATTGTACCACAAGATCATTTGCATGGCATGCCATTTGTTAGGTAGGTTCGTTATAATAAAATAGGTATCTTTGCAACCATCTGAAGTCAATCTTTGCATTCCTTCTCAACCTTTTTTTGTTTCTGAATTAGCGACCTCATTTGAGGTTGATTAAGAATTTGGTATCAGCTCTGTGAGCACCACACTTTCCTCATCATTTCTCTGGTCCTTCGTGCTGCAGATTATAATAATTTCTTTTATACATAAAATTGAGAAGGATATTTAGTTGGTTATAATTTGAACAATTTATAAAATTTATCCGCAACTTAGGAATACGTGCAATATTTACTAAGCGGCTATCTTGTTCGTGTATGTTCTATGCCGTTGTTGTTCCACAAAATTATTTTATTAGGTAGGTAGGTATTAAAAATTAATTTATTAATAATAGCATATAGGATTAATTTGAAGTATTAATATGTTCTCATTTCATTGTTTATGTATTTCTGATGTTTTCAGCGTATTTTCTATACCTATAGGTTGAAGCGTACCTAAAAATCATTTCGTAGGTATTTTTTATTCGTATTATTAGCTGTTTGAACAAATTGTTTGGGTTTTGAATGTAAATTCAGTTTCCTTTCTCGTCACACTTTCATTTCAGACATTTACCACTCGTGCTACCTACCTCCTTTCCTAGTCTCTATCCATTCCTTCCGAACACTTATCATCATGGACGCGACTTGTCAGACCCAGGTCGAAGTGCTGGTTTTCAAGGCAAGGGCTGTTGCGTCAAAAATTTACAACATCGTTTTAAAGGGTCGGAGCGCAAAAACAGACGAAACTGCTAAATTTATATTTAAGGGCATGGTGAAGGAAATTAAGTCCCACTATGATGATTTCTCTACCTTTAACAATGAAATTATTGAATACTATGTACTCGCTAATATCCAAGATAAATACCCTTCTCCAGAGATGAAGAAACTTATAGATGATACGGATAGGTACTATTATGAATCGCTGGCAATAATAGAGACACTTTCACCTGCAGTAAATACGTCCCCTGCTGACCTGCATTCTCGAAGTATGAACTCTGGTAATTTTCGTACAATGCGAGCGTCCTTGCCTCCCATCAAATTACATCAATTTGATGGCACATTAAGTTCATGGCCTTTGTTCAAGGATCAGTTCCAATCCGTTGTCCATTCCGATGACTCTATACCTCGTGTTGAAAAATTCAATTTATTGCTTTCGAATCTCCAGGGTGTACCCCTATCATTAATTAAGGGTGTACCTATTACGGAGGACACTTATCAACAGGCATGGAACATTCTTCTCGATCATTACGACAGTCAACGTATAATGGCCAATTACTATCTACAGCAAGTTTTGAAATGCAAACCGTATACTGGTAAACCCACGATTTCGTCTCAGAAGAGGTTCATTACTGAGGTTTGTGAAAATATAAATGCATTTAAAAAACTCAATATTCCGAGTTCGTCAGAATTCGTTTTGTTCACACTTGCCGTGAGATGTTTGGATGAAACCACTCGCCATAATTTTGAAAAGTCGAACAATGCAGAAGAGTTCCCAACGTTTGATGCTCTTTTCAAATTCGTTAAAATGGACTGTCGAACTCGCGAATTGTGTGGAATGACTACCGAGGATTCAACTTCGTCATCACAAACACCTCTACACTCATCACCCAATAAAACACAATATAAAAAATCATTTTTCGTGGCGGATAGGCATCCCAATATGAGGGAAAGAAATAAACCTTCTTATGATAATTCGTCAAACTCACCTAAGTGCCCTGGTTGCAGCGGTACAATGAATCATTCATTGCATCGCTGCCTTAAATTTCGAGCATGCAGTCCTCGAGAACGATTGGAATTGTTAAGGAATTGGGGTGGCTGTAAAAATTGTCTATCCTCACAGCACACAACAAAAAAATGTCCATCAAATACGAACTGTCGTGAATGTGATAAGAGACATAATACATGGCTACATCTTGATCAATCTTCAAAATCGGACAATTCAACGTCGTCTGCGACCCCCGTTCAACAAAGTACTTCTAATTCAACTGTTTCAGCGCCAGCACTTATTGGCACTCCGAGACTTGATGAATGCGTGATGTTAGGTTCGGTAGTGGCCCTCATTAGAGATGCCTTTGGAAATTTTCAGGCAGTTCGCATGATTTTGGATAGCGGAAGCCAGTTTTCTTTTATAACGGCGGATTGTGTCTCCAAACTTGGTCTCACTCCCTGCGGGTTCCATGGATCAATTAGTGGAATAGGAAGGGTTACTCTTGAAGATCATAGCCCCAAGGGTATAGTGGAGTGTAGTATACGCTCTACCATGGATGAGCACACAATTTTCCATACTCAGGCTGTGGTGCTCCCTCACATCACCAGCGATCTTCCACAATCACCAATACCAGCGAGTTGGCGTACCAAGTACCAAAAATACCAACTTGCCGATCCCAATTACTGGAAACCGGGACCTGTGGAATTTCTGCTGGGAGGAGATTTATTCTACGATATCCTCCAAGGAAAACCGATCCACGTAGCTGCGAATATTCCAAAACTCACCCCTACCGCATTTGGTCTCGTTATAGGTGGTCGATTCCAGCGTCCAGTGAAGCAGAATCATTCAACATCACTGTTCGCAGCAAGTCACAATGCGGAGTTGTCGAATATTATGAACAAGTTTTGGTCCGTTGAAGAGGTGGAGGAGAGAGCCCTAACTTCTCCTGAAGATGACTTCTGCGAGCTGCATTTTCAGCGCACTTGTAGCAGAAGTTCATCAGGTCGGTATATCGTAGCCTTGCCCTTCAAAGAGTTGCCGCCAAACTTGACCTCATCAGGTACTGCTGCGATGATACGCTTTAGAAATTTGGAAAGTAAATTTGCTCGTAATCCTGAATTAAAACACGCGTATGTCCAATTCATGGAAGAGTATCAGCAGTTGGGTCATATGTCCGTGAGTGAAGAGTCAGCTGCGTACACAATCCCTCACCATGCGGTGTTCAAGTCCGACGGTGTTAGTTCCAAGATCAGGGTTGTATTTGATGGCTCATGCAAGACGTCACATGGAAGCTTGAATGATTTTCTCCTTCCAGGTCCTAAACTACAGAAGGACATAGGCTCTGTGATACTCAGATTTCGTGTGCATCGTTATGTTTTCACTGCCGACATTGTTAAGATGTTTCGACAAATACTCATCAGAGATGCCGATCTCAAGTACCAACATATTCTGTGGCGCAGTGATCCGACAGCGAAAGTGCAGGATTTCACGCTGAACACTGTTACTTATGGCACCACTTCAGCCCCATGGCTAGCCATCAGAACTTTGGTCCAATTAGTTGAGGACGAGGGTGCAGCTTATCCTGAAGCCTCGGAGGTCATCCTCAACGAGACTTACGTTGATGACATCTGCTGTGGATCTAGTACCCTGCAGGGCGCTCTTGAACTGAAGTCTCAGCTTATTGGCTTACTCCAAAAGGGTGAGCTCGAATTGAGCAAGTGGTCATCTAATCACCCATTCCTCCTCGAGGCAAATCAGAAACCATCTGACTCAAGTCCATTGCAGCTGGGATCTGAGGATCACACCATCAAGGTGTTGGGTCTCCAGTGGGATTCCAACAAAGACATCTTTACTTACCACATCGATACTCCAAAGCACGGTCTGTCAAAGCGCTCCATCCTATCATCTATTGCTCGTATTTTTGACCCCTTAGGGTACTTGTCTCCAGTGGTTTGCTATGCCAAGATCATACTTCAACAATGCTGGGAGGCCCGTGTGGATTGGGATCAGGAGGTTCCTGACTCTGTTGCCGCAAAATGGAGAAGTTTTGTTGAGCAGTTGCCAATTCTGGACCAAGTTGCCATTCCTCGATTCATTCCAACATCTAATGCCGAGAGTCTACAGATAATTGGGTTCTGTGATGCATCCGAGCAAGCATACAGCGCCGTGCTATATTTGCGTTCAGTTAGCACCCAGGGTGTTCACATATCTCTTCTCAAGGCCAAGTCCAAGCTCGCTCCGCTGAAGCTGCTAACCATACCCAGACTTGAACTTTCAGCAGCACTGCTTCTTTGCAGGCTTTTCTCATCTCTCAGAGAGTTTCTGTCCTTGTTTTCTATTAGTGGATACTATTGGTTCAGTGACTCAACGGTAGTTTTGGGGTGGCTTCGCACCAAGCCCAGTGCCCTGAAGACCTTTGTAGGTCACAGAGTCACAGAGATCATTGACACTTCGAACTCGGCTGATTGGTACCATGTGAGGTCAGCTCAGAATCCTGCTGATTGCTCTTCAAGAGGTCTTTTGCCGGCAGAGTTTATTGATCACCCTCTGTGGTCATCGGGGCCTTCCTGGCTTCAACTATCTACTGAAGACTGGCCCATTGAATCAATCCCTGTTCTCACCAACGTCGACCTACCAGAAATGAAGGATAAAACAGTCAGCCACTTTGTTGCCAAGCAACCTGTCTCACTTCTCATCCCATGGATGGAGAAGTTTTCATCATTTAGCAAATTGGTTAGGGTCATAGCTTATGTGGTGAGATTTCTGCGGAACTATGCTGGTTGGCCATCAGGAAAGTGTAAGGTAAAGCCTGACATCACCTGTGTAGCAATTGCTGACCTTCTGAAGAAAGTACCCCCAATTTCAGTACCAGAGTACAATTTCGCCTCCATGATTCTGATTAGAGCTGTTCAATCATATTACTTCTCACTGAAGGGATCAACTCTTGATCAGAAAAAATTGTCAAGCAACCTGCAAAGGCTGAGCCCATTTGTTGACAGAGATGGTTTTGTCAGGGTGGGCGGCCGACTGAGCAATTCCGGTTTGTCTGAGTGCCAAGTTCATCCTATTCTGCTACCTGGGAAGTGTCATTTCACCAGAATCCTTATTGATCACTATCATCATATTAACTTACATGTTGGACCGTCATCCTTACAGAGTATCCTGCAGAACCAATTCTGGATTACTTCTGCTCGTCTGGTCGTTAGACAGCGGATCCATCGTTGTGCAAGGTGTTACAAGCTGTCTCAGGAGCCCCAAGCACCTTACATGGGTGACTTGCCCAAATGCAGATTTCAGATGGGAAGAGCATTTCAGGAGGTTGGTGTGGACTTGGCTGGTCCATTTCTCATCAAAGAATCGCAGCGTAGAAGGGCAGCTCGTGGCAAGGCTTATTTGTGTGTCTTCATTTGCATGACCTCCAAGGCTGTCCATCTGGAGGTTGTATCAGCTTGCTCAACTTCCGCCTTTCTTGCCACTCTCGATAGGTTCATTGCCAGAAGAGGCTGCCCCACTCGTATCCACTCTGACTGTGGCTCGAACTTTGTGGGTGCCAGCCGCGAAATGAAGGAAGTTCTGGATTGGTACCGTAAGCAAGATACCTATGACGCACTCGTGGAGCATCTAACTCCTCGCGGCATTGAATGGTCTTTTAATCCTCCAGCGTCACCACATTTTGGTGGCCTCTGGGAGGCCGCAGTGAAGTCGTCCAAGTCCATCTTCAAGAGAATATCTGGCAGCAGCCCCCTCACCTTTGAGGAACTCACGACACTATTCAGTCGGGTTGAAGCAGTTCTTAACTCAAGGCCTCTTTGCCCTTTGAACAATGACCCTGAAAGCCTTGAAGCTCTGACCCCTGGTCACCTGCTTATTGGCGCCCCACTCACTGCTCGCCCCGACTTACCACTGCTTGATCTCCCTGAAAACAGATTGTCGCGCTGGCAGCTCATTCAGCAACAGACCCAGCACTTTTGGAATCGTTTCAGATCTGAATACCTCCATCACCTGCAACAGAGGAATAAATGGACAAAGAGGCACACGAATCTCGAGATTGGAGATCTGGTTATCCTTAAGGCGAACTCTGCTCCTACCAACTGGATATTGGGCCGTGTCCAGGACTTGTTCCCAGGCAAAGATGGTGTGCTCCGCGTTGTTGAAATCAAGACCGCACATGGCGCCTTCATCCGTCCTGTCACAAAATTGGTTCCCCTGCGCCCTATCACAGACCCCGAACCTCCTCCTTCTCCTTCTCCTGTAGACTGAAAATTTTAGCAAAATTTTGGTGGGCGGGATGTTGAGGCAATTGTAGCTAGTCGTTAGTATTTACGTGTGGCTGTGTCCTCTGAACCATAAATCTGCGGCATCGTCACCTTATCACCGATCATCAGACCCCCCCCCCCCCCTAGCCTATCCAGTCTCCAGCCCTTTTCGGTCTCATCAGTCTTCCATCTGATGTCTACCTGCACACGCCAAGCGCGCTCGTTGACATTGCAACACAAAAAACGTCCAAGGCGTCCGGCCGTATCGAGGTGGCCGCCAATTCGCACCAAGTGCATCATTCCCGTCGGAACGCAGCGGCTCCTATTGCGAATCCTGGAAGTCCGAATTCGGCAACAACCAACAGGTCAGTTCGTTCCGAATCTATTTTTCACCATCAGGCGAGCTATAACGCCATCACACGTAATTACATCACCGCCCCCCCCCCCCCCCCCCCGTTCATCAGCGCTTCCATCAACCTACACCACGTGTGGAGCGATCGTAAAGACTTGTACCGTTTAGTGAAGTGTTCTTACATTTACATATTGTACCACAAGATCATTTGCATGGCATGCCATTTGTTAGGTAGGTTCGTTATAATAAAATAGGTATCTTTGCAACCATCTGAAGTCAATCTTTGCATTCCTTCTCAACCTTTTTTTTTTTTTTTTTTTTTTTTTTTTTTATTTTTTTATTTTTTTTTTTTTTTTATAAAATACTTTATTTATAAAATGATAGTCGCTTTGTTTGGCGTTTATTACGGGAATTGTAGAAGCGATGTGTACATCAATACAAAAACTAATAGTAATTTATGATGAGGAAAAAAAAAAAAAACAAAAACTCAACCTTTTTTTGTTTCTGAATTAGCGACCTCATTTGAGGTTGATTAAGAATTTGGTATCAGCTCTGTGAGCACCACACTTTCCTCATCATTTATTGTTATCGAAACTTGGGAAACTCATCGAAAACAAACTACTCATCGTAACATAGTGCGGTTAGTCTCAAAATTCTAGAATGTAACCTACTTTCATTCAAAAATATAAACGGAAGTCATGGATAATCCTAATGAAGGTTTCGTTATCAACATTAAGAGTTAGTTTGAAACAAATAACAAAAAACGCTGCGCTGCAAAGTCCTTGTCACTTGGGTTTATTATTCTATCGGACATATCTACAGAAATGTTGGCTGTTCATTTATTGTTTCTTTTATGTGCAATAATTGAAATAGTTATTTTAGATGGTTTCCACCAATTTTGGCCCCCCCCCCCCAAAAAAAACGACCTCGGCTCCTTTTCCCCCCACAGATTATCACTGAACATTGATAGTGCCATTTTATTGTCTTCATTCACCTGATAATACTACTTCTAGTGTTATTATACAATTTTTTGGTGATTTCAGACAATTTCCCAGATTTTTGAGGCATAAAAAATGAATTTCGGGAGCTTAACCTTTGTTACTACCTCAATTCTTCACTCTTTGGTCAAAATCAACTGCATATTCGGTCTTCTCGCCCTAAAAAACATGGAAAATGATACATCACAAGCTCGTGTTCACTAAAACCTAAAAAAACCTCGAAAACCCCTATTTTTACACCCCTTTTTCTCCCATAACGCGCCCCTGGGTGTATTTCGATCGGGCTGCCGAGCTCTGGAGCACAACTAGGACCCAAATGTGTTCCCAAATGGGGACCCTAACTGTGTGCGGAAGAACGACGATTTTAGACCAAAATTTAACGTAAATTTCCACTCATTGGTCAAAATCGACGTCCTATTCGGTCTTCTCGTCCTAAAAATCATGGAAAACGATACCTCAAAACTTCATGTTACTAAAACACAAAAGTACCTATTTTTGTGCACATTTTCTCTCATAACATCCCTGGGTATATTCCGATCGGGCTGCAAAGTTTCGGGACAACTAGGGCCCAAATGGAGCCGGTGTGCAAAAGAACGCATTTTTTAGCCCGAAAATGAAGCCGGTATGCGTGATACAGCGGACGGAAATTGTATTTTCTGAATCTAAGCACCTTGAAACGAAAATTTTGAGGGTGTTATAAAATTTTTTGCTGAGCGAATACATAGGTGTATTATTCACAGAATAATAAACCAAAAGCCCAATCAAATTTTATTTTTCCAACTCCAACTACCATGGGATACTCACAGGTTGAATGTTTAAGATAAAAAGAAGGGTTGCAGCTTTTTTAATGGTCAAACATATTGATTTATGTCTCACGGTGAAGTTGAATTGAATGCTGTTGCTGACGTAAATTCATTCTCAACTCCTCAATCTCGTCTTTTTTACCCATGAATCCCTTCTGTTTTCACTGGTACTATCGACGCAGCTTCGCTTTCTGCTAAGACAGGGAGGTACCCATCTACTTTCAGAGCAGTTACTTGCCGTAATCTTCAGCTGTGGATCGACCATCGAAGCCGGTCGTAGGTGTAGCAGCGTACATTTTTAGCCCAAACAGCAATAACTGCAATAAATCCGTTTCGACTTTTATTTATTCAATTGTCCTGCCATGAGTCATGACAACACTTCAGTTCGCTCCACACCCACACACATAATAGGTTCATTAATAATAGACTGGAACCAGCCATTTTTAGAGGTCAAAGAGGGTCACCAACTACCAGAAACCATAGAGAAGTAAAGAGAAAATAAATGTGGAAGGTGAAGGGGATTTATCGGTCAATCCATCTCGGATAACCTCGGACATTATTGCATCAGTCAGTCGCCTTCGACGAACCCCCTCCCAACACAGTCGGCCATACATAATCCTTCATTTGGCTCGGGGAAGTGCCCCATTTTTCCAATCATTATCGCTATCAAATAATACCAACGAGTGGGTGATGATAAATTATAGATGTCATTTAACTGTTATGATGACTTTGAGAAATCGGTATTTTTTGCCCCATTTTTACTTTTAATCGCTTCATTAAACAAAAACTATTTTGGACATACTTTTTTTAAATTTTGTTGAAATTAGTTTTTTTATTTTGGAAAACGGGCTTCAAACTACATTTTTTCAAAGCATTCTTAATATTTTCTTTCAACAACAACAAAAAGAGACGAAAATTCCCGGTGCTCGGCTACATTAACTTAAGTGACCGAGTTTGTAACCGAGCACCGGGAATTTTCGTCTTTTTTATTTTTAAAGAAAATATTAAGAATAATTTGAAAAAATTTAGTCTGAAGCCGCCCGTTTTCCAAAGTAAAAAAAAAACTAATTTCAACAAAATAGATTAAAAAAAAAAAGAAGCGATTAAAAGTAATAATGGGGCAAAAAAATGACGTATGCGGTCTACTGACATCTGACTAGCTTTTGGCCCAAGGAGGAGGAGCGAAGCCTCGGAGGCGTAGGTTGGTTCTCAATGCTGCCAAAAAACCAACATTAAAAATGGTAAACCTTCGAAAAGTTGAGGAAGTCTTTTTTAAATTTATTTATATATCTGAAGTTCCATTCGTCCATCCACTGCAGTTCTGCACATCGTTTGAAGTGACGCAATAGCGCGATCTAAGCGCGATTTGAGTTGAACTACTCGGCAATTTACCTGATACGTCATTTCTAGAGGGAACTCAAATTTCACACTCGTTTTCTGCCTAGACTTTCCGACAAACACCTCAATATATGGTCAATAAGTGTTAATTTCCGTTATTGAACAGAACTTGGCCAAAAAAAGGTGTATTTTAACCCACGAAAATTGCCCATTGGTGCATCTCAATGGAGAGAATCTTCACTTTTAAATATATTTGGGAGGTCATCTGTAGATATCCCATAGAGCGTATGAATAAAAATCAGTTTAATAATCTTTGAAGTCGCGGCGTTTTGCTACTCGAGTTTGTATTGTCTCATGCTAGCTGGTATTAAGAGTTCAAAGATTAAGAGCACGTTTCCGATAACATGTCTTGCGTTTGGCTCTTGAAACCAACAGACAATCAGTTTCTAACCTCAATATTTGAAATCACAAGTAACAAATGTCACCAATATCATAAAGTTAATATAAATCATTGTCACTCGCATGACTTATATTCACTTGATGATATTGTTCAAATTAATGTATTACTTGTGATTTTCAAATATTGAGGTGAGAAACTGATTGTCTGTTGGTTTCAAGAGAGTGACAATGATTAACAGTCAACGATCGGAATTAGTTTGAAAACGCCTAAAACACAATGAGATAGGAAACTTTGATTTTTGCGCCTTTTGGAACACACCGTGTTGTATTTCTGAAAGACTCGCCGAATCGATGGATCCTACTATGGATAGGCTGATATGACGAACAGGATACGCAATCTTCAAAAACATCCTACGGGGTCAGAAAATACAGGGGATTTATGGCTGTATCTACTTGAAAGCAACCAGGAAGCGCCACAGAACGAGCGTTTTCATCTCATGATTATTCGAGTCCTTCGTTTTAGTTGCCACGTCCTCCAGGAACTCATGAAACAAGCTAAATCCCGTGGAGTATTTAGTTGGAATCGAACAAGCACAAAAGAACCCGCTATCTTATCAATGACGACAAAGATACAACCGGGTAGCAACAGGCCCCTCGACCGGATCACCTTTTCGGTCCACGAGGAAGGAATAAATCGACGACGTAAAACGATAGACAGTAAAAAAAACGGGACAGAGTATTTAATGGAACACGAATTATATTTGAGTTGGGAGAGACAGATGGTTGAATGGTCGCTGGACGTCAACGAAATTGAGCTTGGAACCGGTCAAGTGTGACAGATAAAGAATGTCGAATTGTTGACCGTTGGTTAGCTGTTTCTACATAAAATATTGCGGGCTGCCTCATGTTTTTTGTTGACTTAGCTGAATGAATATAAGGTCAGCTGTGTGAGCCACCATAGCAGCCCGAATCAGCTGTCTATTGGGTGAGAGACCATCGTGGGAGCCCGAAAAAATTGTGCGCATGTGCACATATTTTATTTATTTAAATGAAAGTACATTATTCCGCATTTTGTCACCAACCGCGCTGTCCTACGGTAAGTATTATTTTTCTATGATTTTTCAAAGTTTCAACCAATTCTGACGTCACTGCACCTCTCTCCCTCCAAACTGTGACGTCAGAATTGGTTTGCGCTTTTGAAAAATCAAAGAAAAAGAACCAATTATCGTAGGACCGTGCGGTTGGTGTCAAAGTTCTCACAGAGGAATCTAGTTTCATTAAAAAAATTATATAAACCGCTTTTGTGACCCATGCACATACCCCATTTTGAAACCCGAATCACCTGTGGTGGGGCTATTTGGGTCTTCATGCTATCAGATTTGATCGCAACTAGTACATTTAGAAACTGGTCCAACCAATTAGGTATACCTAGGTAAGTAGTAAAATGAGCCTAATGAAAGTTGATATAATATATTATGAACCAATGCCTCAAGTCAGTAGGCCTTTGCTGTTGCAGCTGTTGCATAGACATAATGTCAATGCAGCCACAATTGGCAAATGTAATCTTATCACCCGTAATTATTGCCAGCGATTGGGACAAGAGATTGGGACAATACTGGTGGAAAAGTACCGTCGTAATCCGAAATCGATAAATAGGAACTGGTGTTCGCGTAAGACCTCGATAAAATAAACATGTACTCGTAATGACAGGTAAATTAAGCTGTATTCGGAAATATCGACGGTGAAGTGACAACACGTATCTCCACTTTTGACAAAAATGCTTTTTTCTCGATAACGCACTCGTTTGGGTTTTTTAAACCGATTCTAACACTCATGACGAAAACCTTTCGAACACTTATTTTTGGTTTTCACCACTAAGAGCGTTAGAATAGGGTTAAAAAAAATCCAAAGTACATAAATCTACTATAACACTGTCATCCAAAAAAGAAACATTTTCGCCAGAACTGGAGATATTTCTTTACGATCGATGTAATAAATTTAATTCTTACATCACCATAATGTGAGCACTTATTAAAGGCACCCATGGAGGATATATAGTTTCTATACATGTTATACATTCCAATGATACAAGTTGCAGGTACGAGTCCCACACGTAACACAATAATATAATTAAAAAAAAAACCAGTCATGTAGCATGACTTAATGAGCGAATTTTCAAAGAAATATTCGAATTAATGGCTATGGTTTTGAATAAAGGAAAACTTCGGTGTAAAATTTGGTTTTCTATGTATATTCTCTTCGTATTTATTTTAATTTGTACGTTTTGTCCATCCTGATTCTACCGTTTGTTATGAGTAGATTCCTTGTTCCTTCTGAATGGCCTTTCCTCTTGACTACGATTTCAGGCCTGGTATCTAAAACCAGTTCAAGATTTGCTCTACTAGGTAGGTAGATCCTTCCTTCTTCATTGATATTATTTTTATCATGTTAAGTACCTACCTACCTTTGAATATCAAATATTCGTATGATACTGATAATAAATTGATAAGATACCTACCTAACCTTCTTCCTCCTACTGTTAGTACCTAAATTGAATAATTTGAAATAGATTTTTTCTTTCGTCTTCCTTCTAGTAATACGTGGGCCGGTACTTGTCTATCTATGAAGGTATCATAACAATTATATGTCAAATGGGAAATTCAAGGAGTTGTACTAATCGTTTGCCTCCCCCTTTTTTGCTTCGAACTCTCGTCTTCAATTAATACTTCTCACATTTTTCAATCTGACCACTCTAAGGGGGTGGGGGGGGGGGGGTAAGAGTTTAAAGATTATCCTAGTTTTGGGTAATTTTTGCGCACTTTAAATGCTCTAATTTAAGAACGGATTTAGATATCTAAAATCTGATTTCACCATCGTGTTCAGCGTGCAAAAACCTTTAAAATGAGGGGTCACTCGTTAGAAAATAACATTTTGGGGATTTTTGGGTAATTTTTGCGCACTTTAAATGCTCTAATTTGAGAACGGATCAAGATATCTAAAATCCGATTCCACCATCGTGTTCAGCGTGCAAAAACCTTTAAAATGAGGGGTCACTTGTTGGAAAATAACATTTTGGGGATTTTTGGGTAATTTTTGCGCACTTTAAATGCGCCAAAACCCTCCTTAGAGTTGGCCAATTTCGCCCATCTTCGAACTTAGCCTTTCGATTGCCAAGATAGATTTTTTGTGCAAATTTGAGCTGTTTATCTCAATTCTATCGAGAGTTATCGTCTGGAGTGACACACATATATATATATACATATAAAAAAAGTGTTAAATTTCAGGAATCGTTTTAGAATGGTCTGAAACGGATTTCTATGAAGAAAATTTCCAAAAATTTATATTATTTAAATTTCGAAGCCATTGCAATAGCTTCATTTTCTTTGAAAATTCGCTAAAAGAAAAAAGTTCGCCAGAACTGCAGATATTTCTTTTCGATCGATATGCAAGTTCAACCTTTACAGCCAAATGGCTGAAACGATTTGATGGGACAATGAAAAACAATTATTGGCAAGGCCACGATTCATTCATGCGGGCCCCTTTTGCTGAGACCGTGGGTACCTGTCGTCACGCTCAAACAGCTATATTTGTTATGGATTTTTGAACATGGGTAAGCTAGCGGAAATAGTAGTCTTTGATAATAAGGCTAGACAGAGCAAACAACAGATCGATGCACGATAATTTTTGAGGCGATATATACCTAAATGGGTACCGACCGATATTGGACAGACCCTGGCACTGTCAAGCGTAGTAGGAACACCACAATATTATTTGATAAATGTGTTGAATAAATAGTTAGACTGCCAGTTCTTACCTCATTTGAGGGCCGGCCATCCAGTTAGTGGAACTACTACTACTACTACTACTACTATTTAATAAACCACTACAGTGGAAGAAGTAGGACGAGGCGTCGGACAGGTCGATAGACGCCGAGCGGGTTACGGGAGTTTGAATCATGTCGGAACGCATCTTCAAACGGTTTTGGGATGAGCTGGAAAAACTCGACTGTAAAATTCTTTGTGTAAAGACTGAACGTCGAATGAGGTGGCTGGCTGTAGGTCGTTATATAGACCCAGGAGGGGGGGTTGTGACCACTAGAAACAGTCTCCGCCTATTACACACCTAACTGATAACTGAAGAGATTAGAGGACCCTGTCAGAACTGAACACAATAGATTTTTTCAAAATGCAGACATAAATCGATAAGGGAACTCTCAAGGGAAGGGAGAAAACTCCTGACGTAAGTACAATCGTAAATCTATCTGTCAGTACACTGCTTACTCATGCTTTTACACGAAGATCAGTATCGTTGTCTTTTGTCTGTACCAAGGTAGCGGACGCTCTGTTTTAACTTTTGATTTAAAAAAACAAACATATTTTTTGTCGCGTTTTACGTTTTGCAGCTGATGAATTCAAATCCGAATGAGTTGAAATTTTCAGGTATCATGTGGGTTGGGCCCCAGATAGTGAATAGCGTGAATTTCAGAACAATCGGATCATTGGTGTGACCACTGCGCATGCGCAAAGGCGAAATCCGAAATCTAGTTCTTATGAATAAATGGTCCGATTTTCCTCAAATTCGGTGGGTAGATGGGGAGTAGCTCGCAGATGGTCCCCCATGAATTTTAGACCAATCGGATCATTGGTATGACCACTGCGCATGCGCAAAGGCGAAATCCGAGGTTTATTTCTCATGAATCAAAGGCCCGATTTTTCTCAAATTCGGTGGGTAGATGGGGAGTAGCTCGCAGATGGTCCCATGTGGATTTCAGAACAATCGGATTATTGGTGTGACACTGCGCATGCGCAAAGGCGAAATCCGAGGTCTATTTCTCGTGAATCAATGGCCCGATTTTTCTAAAATTCGGTTGGTAGATGGGGAGTAGCTCGCAGATGGCCCCCTATGAATTTCAGAACAACTGGATCATTGGTCTGACCACTGCGCATGCGCAAAGGCGAAATCCGAGGTCCATTTCTCATGAATCAATGGCCCGATTTTTCTCAAATTCGGTGGGTAGATGGGGAGTAGCTCGCAGATGATCCCCTATGAATTTCAGAACAATCGGATCACTGGTATGACCACTGGGGACGTGCAAACGCGAAATCCGAGGTCTATTTCTCTCGAACCAATGGGGCCCGATTTTGCTCAAATTCGGTGGGAAGATGGGGAGCAGCTCCCAGATGGTCCCCTATCGGATCACTGGTATGGCCATTCGCATGGGCAAACGCGACTCCATGGTACTCAACTTCTTACGACCCAATGGCAAACATTATTACAATGCTTATAAATTATTTGGGATCTTATTATGTAATTATCATACGTTAAATTTACATATACGAGGAAGCAATGTGCCAAAACATGAGGTGTTTTGGCATATTGCTTCCTCGTATAGGTAAATAACTTATAAGCATTGTAATAATATTTGCCACTGGGTCGTAAGAAATTGAGGCAGAGGTGTTCATGATTGCTCTTCTTAGTTTGAATTTTCGAGAGAATGTAGTTTTTCTCATTATTTTAAGATCTCATTATTTATGATTTCCAAAATTCAGTTAGGTATGACCGATTTTTTCCCCCGCAAAGAAGCATACATCCCCCATTTTTATATGTACTATTATTAACAGCAAGCTTTTAGATCCATATATGCAAAAAATATTATCAAGTTATTCCGTCGGAAATAGAACCTATAGTTTCGTCTCGAGTGTTTAAAATGGTTTTATTATTGATGTTATGTACATTAAAAATAGCTGCAAGGTTTTAGAAGAGCACGAATCAATCTAGAGGATCAGTCTATAGGGGTAAACTACCTCTACAAATTTTGCTCGAACTTATCAGTCTATAGGGGTAAACTACCTCTACAAATTTTGCTCGAACTTGACAGGTAGTTCGGGTCTGTTCCATTCAGGCCCATTACTTTTTGGTTGATTCTGGTTACGGGTGTGAAGAAGCTACGTGCCATAGCGCCACACCAAGTGTACAGGTTTTCCATTAGAAACACTGCCTGACGTACTTCAATGTCGATCTTCCGATAAAATGAACTTGTTCTGCGACACAACAAAATATAGCATTTTCCTTTTTAATTAAACCTTTTACCAAAGAATTGAACCTTTTACCAAATGAGTTAAACTTGCCAAAATGATTCATCTTTTCCCCATAATAATTATTTAAACCTCTTCCCAATACAATTAAACTTTTCCCCAAAATAATTAAACCTTTTCCCGTAACAATTAAACATCTAGCAAAAAGGGATTGTAATAGAAATAAACGACATAACAACCAGTATAAATTCAGTGAGCAACTCATGAAGTAGACACGACTGGTGAATTCATATTAGGTATGCGGCTATTCCTCCTTAAAGACCCTACAGCGTCTGACCACAGTTTCTCCTAGCCGTATACCACTTTCCTCCTGTACTGTTCGATTCGAATGAATGTTATATATGATGAGCGATTCTAGCTCAAGTTATATTTTTGTTGCTGGGCGAAGGCTGTAACTGAAAGTGAATCAAGGCCCGAATTTTCGTTGCCTTTCTACAGGGACCCGAAACAGAACTACCTGATATAGAGGATGTTGTACCTACAATGGAGAACCGCTACATTAACTGTAATTTGGTGCATCGCTCATTGGCCCATAGATTGTTCACCAGGACTTTGTTATTAAGTTGTCTGTAGTCCCTAATTCATGATTAAACTGTTTCGCAATTCGTGTACATACAATTCCATATTTTCTCGCAAGCGGTTTAATTGTTTCGGGAAAAGGTTCAATTATTTTGGGAAAAAGTTTAATTGTATTGGGAAGAAGTTTAATTATTTTGGGAAAAAGATTAATTATATTGGCAGAAGGTTTAACTCATTTGGCAAAAAGGTTTGATTCATTTGGTAAAAGGTTTAATTAAATCGGCAAATCCTATATTATGATCAATGACCGCAAACAGCACAGTGGGAAAACAGAACGTACCTCATGTCGTCGTAGCCTGTGTGAAGGGCTTGAACAGACATTTCAACTGACATATTCGAGACGATTTGGTTCTCTGAAGAGAAACGAGAAGATCGAGGTTCCGAGAGAGACTGTAATTCGAAGCTGGCCGTTTCGGTCTAATTGGGGCCATTTGAGCCCAACCAATGACCTTTTCAATAAAACTCTGATGGGGATGGGACGGAAAAATCTTGGGAATGATCTTAATATTGTTTAAAACGCCACGAAATCGTGCCTAGATTCAATGTATTTAAGACAACATCGAACACTACACAATATTTCGGCCTCATTTCCCTTTATTGTGAGGGCCAGAGCCACGCTGTCAGAATGAATGACCGGAGATTTAAATATTGTAACCACATTATTTCTGAGCACGCAAACGATTATGGTAAAGAGCAAACAACAACCTTGGGGTTGGGATCTTGAGAGGAAAGTTGTACAAAAGTATTGAAGACGACATTGCAAAGATACATAATAAGGCCGAAGAGAAATTTAACGAGGTCACAACGAAGGAGCGGGACATGGGGGTCGAGTCACCACCAGAAGGACTCAACGATATTCATAATGTGTAAGTAAAAGAATTATGCAAAATTACACCCAAAATGCTGCAAATACAATGAGGAATGTTCGTCAACAATTTTTTTTTAAAGAATATTCAAATTCAAATTTGGCACTCGTTTTCTGCCTAGACTACCCAACAAAGACCTCATTACGTGGCCAGTATGTGGTAAATTACACTGCCTCACAAATATAACCCACAAAATGTGCCCACTGCAAGCTATTTGAACATTGTTAGCTAAAATTCAATTATTTTGCTCTATGTGGGAAGTACCTACCTTTTTCTTAAGGTTCACAGAGGGCTTTATAAAGCATCAAACCCATCAAAATACAAGGGCTGAGAGCTTTTGCAGGCGTTTCACCAAAAGCCAGGTAAGCATATGAGGCATAATTTGTCATAATACTCATTCATTAATGAACTTGAAACGTAAAGCTTTTGGTTTATTTACTTTCAATAATGAACCTTCAGAATTGAGCATGAAAAAAATAAAAATAAAAGTCGTAACCCCCCCCCCCAAATTTAATGGTTTCCGTTTCAAGGTACCTACGTAGAATCCGAAAATGGAATAAACAAAATTTCTGACCGTACGCCGTACTTCGCACTTTTCTTAGTTAACGTGAACCAAAATTAATGAAATTTGGTTTGCAGGTCCTTTTGGTTTATTATTCTGTGAATAATACACCTATGTATTCGCTCAGCAAAAAATTTTTATAACACCCCCTCAAAATTTTTTCTTTTCCGTTTCAAGGTGCGTAGATTCAAAAAATCCGTCCGCCGTATCACGTGTACAGGCTTCATTTTTGGTCTAAAAAATTCGTTCTTTCGCACAGATGCTCCTTTTGGGCCCTAGTTGTGTCCCGAAACTTTTCAGCCCGATCGGGATATACCCAGGGGTGTTATGAGTGAAAATGTGTGTAAAAATAGGTACTTTTTGCGTTTTAGCAACATGTTAGTAAAATGAGCTTTTGAGGTATCGTTTTTCATGTTTTTGGGGACGAGAAGACCGAATATGAAGGCGATTTTGACCAGAGTGGAAAATTGAGGTTGTACCAGATGTTCAGCTCCCAAAATTGATTTTTTATAAGTCAAAAACCTGGAAAATCGTCTGAAATCACCATCAATTTGTAGAATAACACTAGAAAAAGTATCAAGAGGTGGATCAAGACGATTAAATGGTACTATCAATGATAATTTGAAAAAAGAAAAAAAAGGAGCGTACCTAATTCGCGTTTTGGGGGCCAAAATTGGTGGAAACCACCAGAAATAGCTATTTAAATTATTTTATATGAAAGAAACAATAAATAAACAGCCAACGTTTCTGTAGGTATGTCCAATAGAATAATAAACCCATGTGACAAGGACTTTGCAGCGTTTTTGGGGTCTAGTTGGTCCACGAAGCTCGGCGTTACTGTCAAGTCATCTCTAAGGGGTGAAAAATAGGGGTTGAAAATTTCAGAACATCGTAGCTCGAAAACATCCAATAGAAGAATATGTTTTTTTAAAACGTTTTTACTGATCTGAAACTAAAGAATGTTTTGAGACCACCCGGAGCACTGTCAACATGATCGTGAATCAAACGGTATAAATCCGGCCCGGATATCATTGCTAGGGAGCACCTGATTATAATCACGGATGGCTGTATGAAGCCGAGTTGGTTGTTCTGTGAAATTATTCAATTAGAAAAATTATGGCTCATTTGGCTTTTGTTGGTAGGAACGTACTTTTGCAACTTACAAACGCTTTGCTTCATGAATAACAACAAATAATAATGACTGAAATATTGAATCCTGCACATTTTTATGAAGAAACAGTAATTCCCGGGCCGGCTCCAGTACTCGATTTAGGGCTTTCCTGGGGGGGAGCTCGAGGGTAGGTATTGACAACAGAAAACAGTGATCTACGCAGAAGGGGCAACTGTGCAGGTAAATAATAAACCGTTGCGTAATAATTTGCTGCGTTTTCGGCCCACAACGATTCACGAATAGATTTCCACTCCAGGCAGTTGTCCATCATTGCATCGTATCATGAAAACCCCATACAAACGAACAGATCCTCGCGCGAGGTGGCTCACTTAACTCAACTAGGTCTTCCTGCACACAGCAGAATCCCACGGTAGAAGGAATACTAGTGACCGAAGTTGTTGGATCCTAATTATTTGGGAATATCAATTTCAATTTTCATATGCAGTCTAAAATGAATTTTTTTTGAGTATTTGATTGTGGTGAGACGTCGAAAGCCGACATGTTGGAAACGAGAAGGTTCGAGACCATTCGGAGCTGTGTTGCCCATTACGTCACCTCACTGAGGGTTTATTGTGACGTCACGCTTGACGAAGCCTATCCACAACCAAACTGTCACGTTTAATATCAGAGTCACGCGGTGTTATCGGTCGGCACGTGCTCCCATCGCTCAGTCCAACCACTGCCACAATATAAGGATCAATGTGGAAAATACTCCTGAGTTAGCAGCAGTTCAGTTCAGCTTCGGTTTCCTCTATTTATGGAATTTATTCAAACTGTTAGCAATCATACGTACGGAGTAATTAAAAGTTCCAGTCATGCAGCATGGCTATAAGAGCTAATTTTCAAAGAAATATTCGTATAAAAAGGTGATACACCTAGCGCAAAACCCTACCACTTTTCGTGAATTATATATTTTTTCGTGATATCAGCCTTTTTACCGATTTTTGACCATTATAAAGCCAATCGTGACCCTTTTTTTTTTAGAGAAAAGTATTCAACATCATCGAAATATAGTCCTTCTTTCTGTCGTGAATCACCATCCCACACAAGGTCAGCTGAATTACCAAACATGGATTTTAGCCCTTAATACAAATTTCTGACCCCCCAGAACTCCAAATTTGACCCCTATTTTATATGAAAAACAACTGATATTTTTTAACAACTGATAAATTTTTATTAACAACTGATATATATATTTTTTTGTTTTTTCCAACGCCTGTTTCAACAGTAAATTGCTACTGCTTGTTAATAAGCCCAATATTATTGTTCACCACCATCATCAGCTTCTATTCATCAGAATCATAATCTTCATCAGTTTATCATCATCATAATCTCTAAGCCCTGAAGATGTTGAATAAATTCGACGAAACGTTGGCGTAAAGAACCTCCTACCTTACTTATTCCAGCGGTCAAGAACCTCATCATAGATATTTTTATTTTCCTGCCTTTACTCACCCTTCCATCACTTTCGGTGATTTTATAACAAAATTTCGCAATTTTTGTCGGTTTTACCGATTTTTGACTCCTTAAAAACTCAAATCTGACCCCCTTAGAATTTATGAAAATTGCTCATCTTCGAAATCCAGATTTTGTTTGGAAATATTAAAATTTTGAAGAAATCTGAGATTTTTATCACGTACCCAAGGTACGTGATACAAAGGTACGTGTGCATATAAATTATTGCTAAAATCTAGGGATGAATAATTCAGGATGCTCTGTAGGTAACGGATTTGCCTATACAATTTTTTCAAAAATTCATGTTCTGAAAATTACGGACCCACAATATTTATGTTGTGCCATTCAGATTGAACGAACTCTGACGACAGATCTTGTAAGTTTTCGATCCGCTATTTCAAACGACGTTCATATATTATATAAGAAGTCATTCTGTTTACATTCAACTGTTTTATAGTGTACTAGTGACTTGATTTTAAGGTTCTGACGTTTTCATGGCATTGCAATTTTCTCGTTTGTAGTCACCAGGAGGGATACACTGGGAGTTTACTGTTCTAGTTGAATTTTATAATAATGCATTTTAATACATATACTTATCTGAATCTTAAATTATTCATAAATGGTGGCCACGATCTGTAGAAGAAATAAAGATGAAGGAAGTTGGCTAAGTAATATGAAATTTGATGTTTTCAATCCTGATTCTGTATATCTTTAGTGCGTACGCACTAAAATATGATACTGAACCAGCCACAATGCCGTTTAGAGAAAACGTAGGTAGGCTGAATTATACATGTGAAACTTGCCCTAGTAGGTGCATTTTTGTAACTAGGTCACCATGGGTCTGGAAAAATTGCATTATTAAAGAAAATACCAACCTAACTAGTTTCATTTTGCGCGTTCTTACACAAACCCATAAACAGAGAGCGCAAAATCCTTTATTTTTCAAGGATTTCTATTATTTAGAACGGTCTGAAACGGACTCCTATTCGGTTACTTTCCCACAGTATTGGGTCCTTCCCCCTCAAAACTGAAACGAAGAGGGCGCCCATCATCTAGACGGCAAGCTATTGAGAGGCGTCCCTAAACTTTGGGATCTTCTACGCCTTTTGTGGTATTAGAGACCCAATGGTTGATTGAAACTGTTATGTTCCCATGAATGTATGGTAATACTGCTAACGTTGCCTGCCATGCTCATTTATACAGGTTTGTGGGAAATACTGATGCGGTTTTCCTAGTCACATAATTATGCAACTACTAATCAATTTTCTCAAATCACAATTCTCTCACGCAGAACCAGCGTTACCACCTTCTTTTTTGGTTTATTATTCTGCGAATAATAATACACTTACGTATTCGCTCAGCAAAATTTTTTCGAACACCCCCTCAAAAACTTTTCCTTTACGTTTCAAGGTGCGCAGATTCCAAAAATGCGATGTACGAACGCCGTATCATCCATATCCACCATCATTTTCGGTCTAAAAAATTCGTTCTTTCGCATTTGGGCCCGTTGTGCCCCGAAACTTTGCAGCCCGACAGTATAACCAAGGGTGTTAAGGGTGAAAAATGGGTGTAAAAATAGGGTTTTTTTGGTGTTTTAGTAACACGACCTTGTCAGGTATCGTTTTCCATGTTTTTAGGGCGAGGAGATCTCGAATATGTAGTCGATTGTGACCAAAGAATGGAACATTGAGGTTATAACGAAGTTTCAGCTCCCAAAATTCATTTTTTATGAGTCAAACCACGAATCTGTACAATAACACTCGAAGTAGTACCAAGAAGTGAATCAAGATAATTAAATGACACTATCAATGTTCAGAGATAATTTGTCAAAAATAGGAGCCTAATTCGAGTTTTTGGGGGCCAAAATTGGTGAAAACCATCAAAAACAGCTACTTCAATTATTGCAAATGCCAACATTTCTGTAGATATGTCCTACTGAATAATTAAACCCATGTGCCAAGGACTTTGCAGCTTTTTAAATCAAAATTCTTGAAGCTAAGGTATAAACAACTTAATAGTAAACTGCTTAAGATCAAGAAATTTGATGAAAAAGGCTGCTGTTTTATGAAAGGGAAT
This sequence comes from Leptopterna dolabrata, assembly GCA_954871275.1. Lineage (NCBI taxonomy): Eukaryota > Metazoa > Arthropoda > Insecta > Hemiptera > Miridae > Leptopterna > Leptopterna dolabrata. Next base: position 38,556,503 of record OX940983.1, read on the forward strand.
GTTTGAAGCTGGTGGTGGGGAGGATGGAGGATGGATTGAATTGACGACGCTGGTTCTGGATGTAGAGATTAACCGTGCCTTGACAAAGGGAGTGATTAATTAATAGCTACATTAATCGTGCCTACGTTAATTTCTTCCAGAAACTTGTAAGAATTGTTATTATACAGAGAAACAGAAGAAGAAATTTTGTTTTGTAGAATGGGTACTGTAGGGAAGGAGAATTCTCACCACATTCCAGGCATCTCCGCAGCGATCAGAGGACGCAAAGGGGAAACCACCGAGTCGAACATCCGCTCAGACGTTAAACACTTCAAACGCCGATAGAAAACTTCATGATGGGCAGAACCCGAATTCGGTTCCGAGGTTGGGGGAAAGTGCGAGGACAGGACCGTGGGCATCTCATATCAACTGATTCAGACCAACCTACGGGACTATTGATCTGCTCCCTTCACGCTTGCCCTTCACCGCCCTATCGCCTTCAACACCCCTCGAGCCGAAGCTTTCTTGGGGGTTTTTTGGGAGAGAAGAAATGTTTGAAAAGACAACACCAACCAGAACAACGCGAGATTGTTACAGTTGGGACCAAAAATTACAGAAGGCAATAGCGCACAGCGGGGTAGCGAAAAGGGATTTTACAGCAAAAACTACGGTCTATCTATCGTTAAATATACATAAAAACTATGGTCTATCTATCGTTAAACATAAATAAAAACTACGGTCTATCTATCGATAAATATACATGAGAACTATGGTCTATCTATCGTTAAATATACATAAAAACTATGGTCTATCTATCGTTAAACATACATAAAAACTATGGTCTATCTATCGATAAATATACATAAGAACTATGGTCTATCTATCGTTAAATATACATAAAAACTATGGTCTATCTATCGATAAATATACATGAGAACTAGGGTCTATCTATCGTTAAATATACATAAAACTTATGGTCTATCTATCGATAAATACTTATACATAAGAACTATGGTCTATCTATCGTTAAATATACATAAAAACGATGGTCTATCTATCGTTAAACATACATAAAAACTATGGTCTATCTTTCGTTAAATATACATAAAAACTACGGTCTATCTATCGATAAATATACATGAGAACTATGGTCTATCTATCGTTAAATATACATAAAAACTATGGTCTATCTATCGTTAAACATACATAAAAACTATGGTCTATCTATCGTTAAATATACATAAAAACTATGGTCTATCTATCGATAAATATACATAAGAACTATGGTATATCGTTAAATACACATAAAAACTATGGTCTATCTATCGATAAATATACATAAAAACTATGGTCTTATCTATCGATAAATATACACAAGAACTATGGCTTATCTATCGATAAATATACATAAAAACTATGGTCTGTCTATCGTTAAATATACATAAAAACTATGGTCTATCTATCGATAAATATACATAAGAACTAGGGTCTATCTATCGATAAATATACATAAAAACTATGGTCTTATCTATCGATAAATATACACAAGAACTATGGCCTATCTATCGATAAATATACATAAGAACTAGGGTCTATCTATCGATAAATATACATAAGAACTATGGCCTATCTATCGATAAATATACATAAGAACTATGGTCTATCTATCGTTAAATATACATAAAACTTATGGTCTATCTATCGATAAATACTTATACATAAGAACTATGGTCTATCTATCGATAAACATACATAAGAACTATGGTCTATCTATTGATAAATATACATAAAAATTATGGTCTATCTATCGTTAAACATACATAAAAACTATGGTCTATCTATCGTTAAATACTTATACATAAGAACTATGGTCTATCTATCGATAAATATACATAAGAACTATGGTCTATCTATCGTTAAATATACATAAAAACTATGGTCTATCTATCGATAAATATACATAAGAACTAGGGTCTATCTATCGTTAAATATACATAAAACTTATGGTCTATCTATCGATAAATACTTATACATAAGAACTATGGTCTATCTATCGATAAACATACATAAGAACTATGGTCTATCTGTCGTTAAATATACATAGAATTTCTATGGTCTATCTATCGTTGAATGTTACATGAAAACTATACTGCTCCTCTAGAGATTTTGGTATGGCTGGATTCGTATCTTAAAGAACAATTTAGTATTTAGTTGTAAAAGTTGAGAAAATGTCCCTGAAAAAGTGATTCAAGGAAAATGGCTACGGTTTTTCGAGTTTTGATGGTTTTCCAACGATGAAACGCAGTAGTAGTTCTTCCAGGAAATAAAAACAGCAGATCCCAGACCTATTGAAATTCATTCAATTCATTGGAACAGCGAATTTAATTTAATGGTCATCAGGGCAGTACTGTTTTTCTTTGTTGTATCCCTGTCATAGTTGTCTGAATTCGTCAGGCGGTAACACGTTTCAGTTTTGTGATGAGCGCCAAAAGCTTCGAGCGATCGACTGTAGGTAGGTGGCTCGTACATCGCCGTAAGTCGTATTTTATAATGAAAAATAAAGGTACTGTTTTTCTCTTTGGGAAAGGGGTGAAAAAACTCCAGCAACTACAGTGGGAAACAACAGTAGCATGAGCGTCCAACGAAGAAAAGAATAGCAGACCCTCAACCGTTGTTTGAAGCAAAATGTACCTCATCTTCTACGACGGAGAAAAACAGTTGCTAACATAAATTATGTGTATTCATCCAAAATTGATGCGCCTTGCTGCTACAGACGTAGAAACTAAATTTGGATCAATTGAAAAAAGAAGGAAAATACTGAAGAATGCCCATTTTACAGCCTGAAAATTTTACCTGCGTTATTCTCGAAACTAGATTTCCTTGTTCTACGGCTTTCTTGGTTTGGACGGCAGTATTTATAGTCTATATATCGTTAAATATAAATAAAATTTCGCTTTGAATAACCTGAACAATGGGTATGTAAAACAGCTCACTAGATGGTCCACAAAGTCTGATGGGGATATGAGTGAGTATAGCCAACTCTGTGACACAAAAGTGGTGAAATTTCAAATGGAAGGTAGGTACCTACTATGAAGAAAAATTAGCTGTTTTTTTGGCATTTGGCAACGCCCTTCCCGGCGTCGTTATGAACCAAAAACTATCCAAGCCATAATATCCAAATTGAGATTAGGTTTCAATAGGCGAAAATGATAATTATTTGTTCTTTGAGAAAATGACCGCTGTTATTCGGGAAGGTACCATAACTAGGTTTATTAAATTTTGAGGTATCACTGAAAACTGCTACGATAGCAAAATAGAGGTATCAATTTGGTTAAGACCCCTAAAAAAACAACTAACTGAATTAGTGAACCCAAATATGACTGACCTCAAATATGCAAGGAATTGATTGATTGAATTACTGACTATTGATGTCAGGCTACTGATTGAACGAGGATTCAAAAAAATGGCGTGAGAAACAGATTCAGACTGAGGTCCAAAAGGAAAGAACACGGACTGCATGGTCTGTATCTGCAGCAATTCAGTTTCAACAGATTGGAAATCGGAACGGATATTTTTCCCGACTGGGGCTTCTCCCGAATGGGGTTTTCGTCAAAAATGTTTCTTGGAAAAAAAACAGAAATCTTGGAAAAAATGCAGTTTGAAGCCCGTTTTCAAAAAGAGATTTTTTAAAAGAACAGTTAAAAAAAAAGATTTTTTTAAAAGATGGTGACAAAGTAAAAAACGCTGCAAAGTCCTTGTCACATGGGTTTATTATTCTACTAGACATACCTACAGAAATGTTGGCTGTTCATTTATTGTTTCATTCATGCGTAATAATCGAAATAGCTATTTCTGATGGTTTCCATTAATTTTGGCCCCTAAAACACAAATTAGGTACCTACGCTCCTCTTCTTTTTTTTTATTATTATTTTTTGTCCAACTATCTTTGATCATTGGTAGTGCCATTTAATCCTCTTGATCCACGTGTTGACACTTTTTCCAGTGCTATTATCCAAACTGATGGTGATTTCAGACGATTTCCCAGGTTTTTGACTCATAAAAAATCAATTTTGGGAGCTGAACATTTGGTAGAACTCAATTTTCCACTCTTTGGTCAAAATCGACTTCATATTCGGTCTTCTCGTCCTCAAAAACATGGAAAAAGATATCTCAGAAGCTCATCTTACCAACATGTTGCTAAAACGCAAAAAGTACCTATTTTTACACACATTTTCACTCATAACACCCCTGGGAATATTCCGATCGGGCTGAAAAGTTTCGGGACACAACTAGAGCCCAAATGGAGCATGTGTGCGAAAGAACGAATTTTTTAGACCGAAAATGAAGCCTGTACACGTGATACGGCGGACGGCGTACGGCGGACGGACATTGCATTTTTGGAATCTACGCACCTTGAAACGAAAAAGAAAAAAGTTTGAGGGGTGTTATAAAAATTTTTTGCTGAGCGAATACATAGGTGTATTATTCACAGAATAATAAACCAAAAGGGTCCAGAAATGACGTTATCAGGTCTATTGACATCTGACTGGATGTTCCCCCAATAAGGCGTATCAGGTCTATTGACATCTGATTGGCTGCTCCCCCAAGAAGGCGGAGCAAAGCTTGAAAGGTGAGGGTTCTCAGTGCTGCCAACAACCCAACATTGGAAATGGCTTTTCGCGAAACTCCACAGTTTGATTTTGAGAACGTTTTTTATTTATAAATTTGCAGCTCCGTACATGCGGTTTCTGAAATATGCGGTTCTGTATATCATTTAAAGTGATGCGCTAGCGCTCCAAGCGGGATGTGAGTTGAACCACTCGGCGATTAACCTCATAAGTCATTCCCAGCTCGAACTCAGAAATTCAAGATTCACTCGTTTTCTGCCTGGGCTTTCCGACGAACACCTCATTATGTGGTAAATAAGCAAGTGTTAATTTCCTTCACTGAACATAATTTTGCAAAAAAAAAGGGGAATTTGTAACCCACGAAAATTGACCATTCGCATGATGAAATTCTAGGGGGTCAAGGTAAATGAACCTTACATCGATTATCATCAATATGTACCTACTAATTTACCCTCGGGGATCTTCTAATATATACCTATATATATTTTTTTAATTTTCTTGTTTCTCGCGGATACCCAGAAAATCACGAAGGTTTTTCAAAATGTAACAATCGGTTACCCCAGGAGTCGCACAGTTACAAGTGCCACAGTTAATTTCAAAATAACAGATAAAATGAGTTTCTGTTCTCCCTTTTTCTGAAATTCAACTCGACACACTGAAAATCGTCACTTCAATCAAATACGAACACAGAATGGTAAATTGCGTTCAGAATGGGTAATCGACTACAGAGAGAAACAATGAACATAGTTTCATACTCGTATGCAAAGGATTCCAACATTATGAGGCAACAGTTTGTACTGAATGACTGGTGGTGTGGTAAGTCGGGTATTCAACTGATGATGGTATATTAGCACAGCTCATGCTTAATATACATTTATAAATTCGTTCATAATATATGTGTAGGTACGAGAACACGAGTCTGAGAAGGGTTCAAACCACACTCCGAAACTGTCATCTTTTCACCCTTGAATAAGGGTGGTCGTCCACTGGAAGCGTATTCACGCGGCGCGGCGCTACACGCGACACAAGCGGCTACGAGCGACAGGGGTCGTCCACTGCAAGCGCCTTCGCGCGTCGGGCTTCAGTTTGTTTTCAAGTGTATTCAAGGAAAGTGGGGACTTCCTTTTTATTCGTCATGGACCCAGAGGAATTTTATTTCCTTGAAAGTAGCAACCATTTGCGAAGACGAATGTTAAATCAAAGAACATGTTGGTTGAAATTGAAGTTGAAAAGTTGGTTGGCTTGAATGGTACCTCTTGTCTCTCATATCCCAGAGAGGCGTATGAGAATGAATGGCACTAATTAATTTGTCGGTGTTATGGTCCATTTTCTGCGTAGAGGGGAATTTTCACCTACTCAGAACGGGGCTTTCGCGTGAACTGACTCGAAATGACCAGGGATACGAGTGATATGGTACAAACGACAAAGGTAGGTAGGCGTTCTGATGAACCGTCCGTTTGCTATGTTTATTTACGTGGAATTCGTACCAAAACTCGTAGGGATTCCTACCAAAACAATAGAAATGAACGAGCTGCACGAGTGGCAGATCCAACTTTTTTTGGATCGGCCGCTTGTAGCTCGTTGCCGCTCGTGTACGCCCGTAGCCGCCCGCTCGAACACGCTTCCAGTGGACGATACCACATATAACTCAATGTAGTTGGATCTGTAGCGCGTGTCGCTCGTTGCCGCTTGTGTAGCGCAAAGCGCCGCGCCGCTCGAGTACGCTGCCAGTGGACGACCCCACTAAGGCGCATACCGATTGACATTCTGAGACTAATTGAAGTACTCAGGCAAGTGAGAACAGAAACAGAAACTTTTCTTTGAAAGTCTTGGCATACTTTTGGTATATTATTCTGTGAATAATAAATACACCTATGTATTCGCTCAGCAAAAAAATTTTATAACACCCCCTCAACATTTTTTTTTTCCGTTTCAAGGTGCGTAGATTCCAAAAATGCAATGTCCGTCCGCCGTATCACGTGTACAGTCATTTTCGGTCTAAAAAAATCGTTCTTTCGCACACATGCTCCATTTGGGCCCTAGTTGTGTCCCGAAACTTTTCAGCCCGATCGGAATATATTATCCAGCGGAGTTATGAAAATGTGTATAAAAATAGCTACTTTTTGTGTTTTAGTAACATAGTAGTAAAATGAGATTTTGAGGTATCGTATTCCATGTTTTTGGGGACGAGAAGACCGAATATTAAGTCGATTTTGACCAAGGAGTGGAAAATTGAGGTTGTACCAGATGTTCAGCTCCCAAAATTGATTTTTCGTGAGTCAAAAACCTGGAAAAATCGTCTGAAATCACAAGCAGTATGTATAATAAAACTAGAAAAAGTGTCAACACGTGGATCAAGACGATTAAATGGCACTATCAATGATCAAAGATAGTTTAAAAAAAAAAAAAAAAAAAAAAAAAGCGTATACCTAATTTGTGTTTAGGGGCCAAAATTAATGGAAAGCATCAGAAATAGCTATTTTGATTATTACGCATAAAAGAAACAATAAATGAACAGCCAGCATTTCTGTAGACCAATAAAATAATAGAATAATAAAACCCATGTGAAAAGGACTTTGCAGAGTTTTTGGTTGTAGGTACACTACTAAGAATGTACCTACTTGTAGATATATAAATGGCATACCTATTGTCCATCCGCAGCAGTACCTACGTTATGTACTTGTTCACTGTGAAATGGCGCATCAGTAACTGGTAGTGGTGCGTTTGATTTATGCCTTGCATAAGATTGTTCAACCTGCGTTTGATATGTGCCTTGCGTAACGGTTGTTCAAACCTACACATTTTGACCCATGCGAAAAGACGAAAATCACGACCTTCCCAGCTGCACCTACGTCAACTTAATGACTAGATTTAGAGTGTACCTAATTCAGGTAGGTACTACACAAGTACCACATGGGTTTCTTGACCTGCCTATTCACCACGGTTGTATGAGAAGCATAATACCGATGTAGATACCTAACAAGAAGCAGGGATAGAACCATCAAAATGTATCGTGAATCGATATTGTGTACCCAACAAAAAATGGTACTCAGATACGTCTAATCAAGATCAATTTCATAATAACTTAGTGCCTACGCACTTTTCCATCAGAAACCTCAAGGCTACCAACCATGATGTAGCAAACAGGTAATTACTATAATACATCTAGCACAATGTATACCTAAGGATAGCTACACCAAAGTTCGCACTTCCATACAATAGAAGGTACACATTCTTTTTGCAAACAAATCCACATTTTAATGGAAACGCAGTACTAGGTCAGATACACTCTTTTTTTCTCGTATTACTTATCATAAAAACTCACGTGAGATACCTACTTACAAAAATATTGAAACCTGAGTCCCAATTTGGGGTGAACACCAAGAACGAAGGTTATAACCAACAATGAAGTCGTGAGCCCGTTCCATGGGAAAATCGATCGATTCGTTCTGTCGCGAATTTTTCAGATGAATTGAACGACAAAAAAATAAGAAAAATTCTTTAGAAAGACAAATTGAGATGTTCGTAAAACATTTGCCATATGGTATAGTTATGAGTAAAGAAAAGAAAAAGTTGTCACTTCACTGATCCACTTTCTAAACGTAACAATAAACCACCTAAAATACAGGAGCAGGAGTCCATCACTCGGAACAGACTTTTTGGAAGGATGATATATAAAGAGACTTACGTGGTCGAGATCAATCCTGGCATATTGTCGAGACAATTGGACTTTTCACTACTTAACGATTTAGAATACAGATTCATAATTACTTGATAATTGAATCGAAAAATTAACGAACTCAAACTCAAAACTGAGAAGTCTCATGCCACAAAGTGTGAACGAGTGTGGAAGTGAGGTTGGTGGTTGGTTTTGAGTTCATTAGTCGGCCATTGATCATCTGATGACGTCAGGAGGATTTTTATCAGATTAGCCAACAAAACAAAGTAATACTGCTCGAAGAAAATTAACAAACATATGTTTAGTTTTGATGTTTATACGACAAAATTTGTATATTTTGATAGAAAAATCCATTTTTAAGTATGAGTTCCACATATTAAACAATTAAAAATGATTAAGGCTCAAGTTTTGAAGGAATTTACTTGATCGAAATTATGAAAAAGGCATTGAAAAATGACGTACATCCCCACTTTCACCACCCTGCCAATACGAGTACCTACCAAAATACCAATACCCGCTTTGTTGTACGATGGTAGTTTTAGTAGTGGTGAAATAGATTTTTTCCATTACAAGCAGTTCTTTTCATGTACTTGATTTACACGAACTACCAATATCGGTGAATCGTTTCGTCGTCCTCAAGTTGTCTGAAAGTGTGTCGCTGTGGTATGGAGTCATTTTGATACATGGGATTGACACCTTCGCGAACTACAATGTCGTCACACGGACGTGTCGAAGAAGAGGATTCGGAAAGTTCGGATAACGATGCGGATTTGGCAACAATCCTGCAATATTTGATCCGAAGGTACATCCCCATTACATTAAACCATGTAAACACGTCGGACGTATACGAATATACACGAAATTATGACGTTTAAAACTACATGGGGCAGCGGCCTGAATGACAGGTTACTCGGTACTTATCCACTGTTTTCTCGAGTGAAATGCCTTTGTTCAACTGATTTCTGCTATAATTGTCCAGTTGTCTAGCAATTAGGGTTCGCATTTAATCAAGCGTGCCGAAGTTGTTCTGTCACAGTAACGTTGAGCTGGTACGACCCACCACCACTCGGGAGAGCCTACATGATTACTCAGACTGGCTCAAGTATTCTTTGAGTTATTGGGTTGCACATAACATAAATCTATAATTTGAAGTCAGGTTTGTATACATTCTCGCCTTACTGCAAATAATCACCATTGGTCATTGAACTGCTGTCGTCCATTCTAAATAATTACACAATCGATACCAAGGGCACCTCAAGTACATTTTGATTCCTTATTCCTACGATTTTATTTTTTGAGATGAACAATAATTAGGTATACCTATATGGTACTGAGAGTTAACGAACATAAATTATACTTTATAGTGGACTTCGGTGGTAGGTATGAGAAATAAGCTTAACGCATAATTTGGGAAACAACCCAACCGATGCAACTGAAAAATGTTGCGCAATATTCGTATGCAATTAATGCGCGGCCGTCTCTTACTGTTGCACTTTCAAGTGTTTTCGAATACAGCGGCTGGGTGTACTCCGCAAATCCTCCAGCAATTTCATCCCATGTTACATGAAATGGTGGTTCTTGAAACGTTAGTCTGACACATTTTTCGTCGACCATTTAAGGAAAGGCCATAACTAAATTTAGTGAAGAATTGAAACAAAAAAATTCATTCCCGAAATTAATTTTTTTTAAATGGGTCAAAAACCTGGGAAATTGTCTGAAATCGCCTAAATTTGTATAACACTAGAAGTAGTTTTAGTAGGTGAACGAAGACAAATGGCACTATCAATATTCGAAGATAATCTGTAAAAAAAAGCCGAGGTCGTGTTTTTGGGGGCCAAAATTGGTGGAAACCATTTAAAATAACAATTTAAATGATTGCGCATGAAAGAAACAATAAATGAACAGCAGCATTTCTGTCCGATAGAATAATAAACCCATGTGACAAGACTTTGAAGCGTTTTTGCGTTGACAGGTACCGAGAACTGATACTTCTTAAAATTTATTGTGATTTTCTTATTATCGGTAGTAATATTACGGAAGAGTTACGTAGTTACAGGGAATTAGTTTTGAAGGTTTTATTACCATAATAATCTGTTCAATGATCCTGGTAATGTGGAGGACCATCCACCTCCACATGCTTAGTAAGTTGTCTCGGTACAAGTATGTTATAGCCCCGCCAATATCGATTGTATCGATTGTCTCAAATACATCGATCCTTGTGGTATCGATGACGTGTATCAGACAAGAGGGTGGGTGTACAAGAAGTTTAGTTCCCATTCCGCCGCTCGCATTGTCAAGCGATCTGGATGCTCGCTAGCGCTCGCATCTCAAAAAAGATAAACAATCCCAGAAACTATCCCGTGAATGAGCAGGTTGTTTGGGACTTCTGAATAGATGGTACAAGTATGTTATAGTATCTTCCCGTATGCATTTTGAAAGTTGATATCGGCACCCGGGATGTAGGCATCGGGACGCCATATTGAGCCGTCATCGATACCACAAGGATCGATGTATTTGAGATAATCGATACAATCGATATTGGCGGGGCTATAACATACTTGTACCGTTGTCTCCAATGCTTACTAAGAACTGGACCAGCAGGAACAACATTTTGGTCATACAAATGACAATATTAGCGAATTTTCAAAGAAACTAGCTGTTGGGCTCGTTCCAAATTTCATAGATGCTCCCTGTCCGCCGGAAAACCCTCAAAAATCCTTTTTATGCATCAGGTATTAAATGATAGATTTTTTATATATTATTTATTTATATATTTATGTGTCATACCGCACGATAAGTCCCTGAATTTCCACGGTAAAAAACTTGTTCTTGGGCAGAAAAATCCATCCGCGAGAGTAGGTAACATGAAGTACTACCAAAACAATAATAATATTGGGCCACTGTGCGCAGTGGTCCTAAGTTACTAATTTTTGGTCCAAAAAAATTGCAGCAACACAGCCAGGGGAAGAATGTGTTTTTTGGGGCGCTGAATCGATTGCAACTAGTTCCAGTACGATTAGGCGCACCCAGCGTACCAAATTTACAAAAGTGAAGCCCGAAATATAAAGCAATTTCATTTTTTTTGTGGGCATGTGAGGGAAAAAAATTGTTGGTCGTTGAATCGATTGAGAGTAGTTTTTCAGCATGTTCAGACCGCATCGAGTGATCAAAATTACAATTTTTTGGTTCAGAACACCCTAAAATGATTGTTTGACGTAATTGTTCTGCACGACGTGCTACTATGGTCTCAGGCCGTAATAGTGCTCTGGCAGTATTGTTCATTCAGATTACGTAGCATTTCTTCTTTAGTAACGAATACCATTAATTTAAATTCTCAATTTCCCAAACTATTTCTTTGAGAGTTCGCTCCTTAAGCCATGCTGCGTGACTGGAATTTTTTTATATTTTGGACGATTCTGAGCATGAGGTGTACAGGATGAAATGTGTAACGATGACAAATGGAGGTAGATCTCATGAATTTCATCAAAATCCTTGAAGTTTTCTACAGAACTAAAACGGAATGCGTCCAAGAATTCTAAATTTTTTTATTGTTGATTTTGTCAAGAAAAAATATTATAACTGTCTTCTGGAAAGTGATGGGAGATTATCGTGGGGTTGTTCAGAAGACCCCGTGAAAAGCTCTGCTACATCCTTGAAGGTTAAGTAAAGGTTGGTAAGTTAATCACACCAATTAAACGGGAAGAAGTCAACAACCCCTCACAGTCAATAACCCTTCATATTGGATATTCATAAACTTGAATTATTGATGTTTTTGTGGTTGATTTTGTAGTGGTCAAGTGCAAATTCTGAGTGATCAGCCGGACTATGTCGCTGGGCCGTATCATCGGCCGCCTCGAACTTCGAAGTCGAACGTTGACAATTTTCACGTGAGCATCTTATAAGCTAATATTTGTTAATGATTGAAGCTGCTGATTGCAAAATGGCTTCCTTCTTACACTCGAAACGTTATTTTATTACCTACGTCATGTAAGTATCTATTAAAGTCTTTTATTGAACTTATTCATAAGGTGTGAAATGTATGGTGTTTACAGAAAACAGCAGTTTCAAACTTCACTGAAAATGCCAGTGGTGGCCGGGTTCCTCCATCCATAACCGAGATGATTCTGAGGAGAGAGGTATGATTTCTTATGATTTACAACATATGCATAGGCATATAGGTAGTATCCTTCTACACTCAGGTTCACAAGCCTAGGCAGGTCTAGGCAGGCCTAGGCTTTCTGGTTTGTCTGTGTCATCAGATAGTTTTTATAACCCACAGGCACTGTGCGAGCTGGGGAGTGGTGATGAATGCAAAATAGAATTCATAGGGAAAATATACTTAATGGGGAGTTTCTGTCATTTTTATTTTTTGTTTGAAACAAAAAATTGAAAAAAATGGTATTTTGAAGGCCCTTTTCAGAAATAATCAATTTATAAGTTGTTAAATGAGGGTAATTAAAAGTAAGAATGTGGCAAAAATGAAGTATCAGGTCTAGTGACTTATGATTGGCTGTGAGCCCATGGAGGCGGAGCAAAGCTTAAGAGGCGAAGGTTCTCAGTGCTGCCAACAAACCACAAAAATGGCAAACCTTTGTGGTAACCTGCAAGAACCTTTTCCTTGGCCTTTGTGAACATCCCCTTAGTTTGATTTTTCCCTTAGGTTTTTTTTAAAAATATATAAATTTGCGGTTCCATCCATCCATCCATTGTGGTTCTGTACGTCGTTTAAAGTGGCGCACTAGCGCTCTGCAGGATTTGAGTTTAACTACTCGGCAATTTGCCTGATAACGTCACTTCGAACGGGAGCTCAGACATTCAAATTAGGGATGTGTAAGATCCGTTCAATTCCGGGAGTTAACTCCCACCAGTTCACTCTTTTCTGGGATCAGTTCTTTGGGATCCGTTCACCGTTCTTCAGTTCTTCACTCTCAAGTTTGACCCTCCAAAGCCCGTTCAGGTAGAATCCGCCAAGCTTTCTACACATGACTAGGCACTAGGCAGCAAACACATGAACTAGGTACATAGAAATAGAAACATCAACTATAGCTGACTTCCGGGGGACAGGAACTTTTGATAGGGAAGGGGAAATGCGAACGGTGAGCGGTGAAGGGAGGGTGATGTGAACGGTAAGGGGTGTAGGGAGGGGTGATGTGAACGGTAAGGGGTGTAGGGAGGGGTGAAGAGTGAAGAAGGGAAGGGAAGGAGTTGCACTTGATTCTGTTATTCCGTGGAGTTGATGAACTGGTCAGTCAACTCTCAGCTCAAGGGATAAGGGAAGGGGGGAAAGAACGGTAAGGGTTGAAGGGAAGGGCAGAAAGAGGAGTGGCGAGGGGAAGGGTAAAGGAGTTGAGAACGGGTGGTGACAAGGAGAAGGAGTGGGATCGGAGGAAGGTACGAGGAGTGAGGACGTCACAAGAGGGAGTTCATGAACTGGTGAACGGCAACTCTTTGGGAACCCGTTCAGTTGGGATACGTTCAACTGAAAGATCCGTTCAGTTCGGATCCGTTCAGTGCTGAACGCCACATCCCTAATTCAAATTTCACACTCGTTTTCTGCCTGGGCTTTCCGACATAATCACCTCATTAGAGAGTTTTTGCAACACACTCACGACGAAACGAACGAAACGAAAGCAGTGCTGCGCATGCGCACTTAAGACACCGAAAAGTTTGACGAACCGTGACGACGAAAAATACCGGGATCTCGCGGTGTCAGCTTTCGTCGTGTTGATATGACGAAACGTAATTTAACCTTACATCTGTATAACGCTACCTACCTTCTTCTGTTTTCCTTGGAAAATAAAAATATTGAGCGTCGTATTCACAGCTGCTTCTTGGCGTCTTGGCAGACTTGACGCCATGTGTGGACATAGATTTGTATTAACCATGGAGTAAAATGGATGAAAGAGAGGTTGACATAACGTTAGCGTGACTCCACCAGCCGGTAGACGCCAAAGCTGAACGAAAACTGAACCGAAAAAGGTTAGCATCTGACTTCGGTCGCCCTATCCGCCATTTCCGTTTCGGTGTCGTTTTCCGTTTCGTTTCGTCACGAGTGTGTTGCAAAAACTCTCTATTATGTGGTCAATAAGTGTTAATTTCCGTTATTGAACAGAATTTGGCCAATTTCCGACCCACAGGCATTGCTCATTGTATCTGGGGGGGGGGGGGGGGGTGTTGATACGTATGGAGCAAGTATTTTGATTATATCCAAAAAATAAACATGGCTGTGCCAATGGTTAACACCCATACCACATTTACCATTGTTTTTGTCTGCTCGCCTCCTGATATTAATATAGATTATGTTAGTTTTCCTATTTTCAGTTGAACTGTCCGTCTAACTGTCCCTTTGTGTTTTGTGAGATCCTCTTCCGTTGCAGGGTGGTCGCCTGAGGACCGGCCGTGGGTTCTGTATGAAAGAGCGGTGCGGCATCAACAATCGCAAGCTCCCCGTCAACATGAAAATCGTTGACAGCTACGAGAGCAAAGCTTTTTGCGGCGTATACAACAAGACGGGCGATCGCCTTCTCACAGCTTCCCAAGGTATATGCAATATACATCCTGACAAATAATCCCTCATAATATTCTTACATAGGCGTCCCCCGCATGCAAACCCCGAGGTCTAGGGCGTGGGCCTCGATTGCGCATTGTGCTTCGAAAGATCTCTTGTTCGAAACGGTTGGAAACAAATTTCATTGTAGGTCTGCATTCTGAAGGGTTACTCAAATCACTCAACATTTATTTTCATCACCTCTTTCAAGTCTAATCATCGTTGCGTAAAATTTTCAGAAAACGTAATTAACTATTCAGAAATAATATCGATACCATACTTGATAAAATATCAATACTGTTGATTTGTATTAGTCAACAGGAAATACTACGTGTTTGAAGAAATGTTCAGTATTTTACTGTTCATATTCTTCTTTCGTTTTAATCGATTGGTTAATGTCATTCATTTTTCATGTTTTCTAGATCGTTTCATGAGGATATACGATAGTTCAAACGGCTGCCATTTCAGATCCTTATATGAAATACAAGGGCGCGACGTTGGCTGGTCAATACTCGACGCTGAGTTTTCTCCTGACTCCAATTCCATTTGTTATTCCAGTTGGTCGACTAACTGTAAGTGTGCCCATTATCAAGACTCGTTAATGGAACTTTGGATAGTATCCATATATGATATTAGTTGGCATCCATACAAGAAGTCCTGAAGAGTGGTTGAGAACCCTTGTTACAGATGAGGAAGTTACCTAATACGAAAATGATTTGGCTGTTTGATCCGCTGATGTTTTATTATCATCGTTACTTCTCTAGCAAACCAAGTAGGTAAAGTGAGCAAACCAACCCAATGAGGAGTGGACGTCCTTTTTTTCAAATTCTTTCAAATTGTAGATCTAAGAGCATTTCAAAAAGGTGCTATATGATGGGTCAGAAATCAACGGGAGCGGGTGAAAGAGGGGAAAGAAAAAGCGTGCAATGCCATCTGATATGTACTGCCTTCTCGCTGCCGCACATGAGAACCGAGTGAGAGGGAGATACATACCAGATGACGTCACGCGTTTTATCTTTAGCTTACATATTCCTGCCAAACTACTCGGGTTTCGGAGCTGAAAAATGGGAAACAGGGGTTTTCGAGGGTGATGGATCCGTGTCTGAGGTTGAAAGCAGGAAATTCCGACCCATGTCCATTCCTCATTGAAATTATTTCCACATCTCTTTAGAATTATCTCTGTATGTTTTGGTGTTTCGGGATTTGGTGATACCCATCACCAAAAAAAACCAACCCCCGTGTCCGTAATTTTTTTTAAATTTAAAAAAGTTGGAACTTTAAAAAAATGGGCGTCCATTCCTCATTGGGTTTACTCACTTACTAGAGAAGTAACGATGATAATAAAACATTAGCGGAGCAAATTACCTAACCACTATCGTATTAATTAACTTCCTCTGTAACTCCTATGTAAGAAGTGTTCGCAACTAGGTACTCTTCAATACTTGTTGTATGGATACCAAACTATGTGTATGGATACCATGTGTATGGTATGTGTATGGATTCCATGCATGGACACGAAGTGTATGAGTAATGAGTGTTACCCACCCTTTTTCTCCGTTTTTGTTTCATTGTGTGTTATACATCCCCCAAGGTCTTAACAACTGCTTATCAAATATCAAAACAGTGGATTTTTTTTTCTAATATAACCCCCTGGATTTGACCTCTTGGGTATATCCTGGGGGGGCTTTTTACTCGGACGATATGACTACTCGTTATTTCAATCTTTAGTCCCTCTAAGGCTTCACATGATTGTTATCAGAGGTGAAGAGCTAATCGCTGGTCGGGTAAGCACATGCAAGCTTTTCAAAGCTTGTATTGGTGCCGCCCAAGACGAGAACCAGAGACCGAACTTTTATCCCAAACGGGGATATAAAGATAGGGCGATCTAGCCCGCTCGAACACCCCGGCCCCTAAAACAGCGGATGTATTTCGTATCTAGTATCAGTATACCCATACACCATGCTCCCTGTGTTTCCCGACGTGATAATCGATTCCCGAATGGTTTCAATAGTTGGTAAGAAGTTGATGAGACCCTGGGGGACGTATAACTAACAGACAAGTACATTTGTTGCTTCCACGTTCGTATTTTATAGGAATGGAAGTATGGTGATCCCGTCAAAAATAGGTGTTTGAGAAAACCTTGGAATCTTTTTCAGAAGTGCTCAAAGCGATTTTCTAGACGGTTTTCCCTTGATGTCGCTTTGCACTTACCTATGTATGTTGGAATTCCGAATTTTCATAACTTCCTCAAAATACGGCCTTCTTCAGATTTTCTTTTTGGGTTTTGTTCAGCTCGTTAAACTCTTCAGTGTGGGAAGAGAACGAGCTTTCAAGGTGAAAAAGTTAGAGAGTTATGACGGGTTTCTAATTTTTCGGTTTTCAACGATAACTACCATAAAAATGAATCGGAAAAGCCAAAGTGCCCGTTAGGATGTCTAGATCATAACTATGGATTTTGAACTCGATCGCATTTCATTTGGCTAATTGACAGCAAATAATATGTCAATGGGTCCAACATTTTCTGGTTCGCTAGCTATATGACGTTGGGGTGGTGTCAGAAAGTGGTTGAAAGTGAGCTTTCTATGCAAGTATATTATGTTTCAATATAACTTAAATCACTCGCGGCGGAATAGTGGAAATCCATAGCAAAAAACTACAGGATAAAAATAAAATAGTCTATTTCCACGTACAATAGCAAAAAATGTAGACCGGTTTCCGTTGTTACACCATCGTCAGTACACTATAGAATGAAACCACTGGAACTTGAGCGCCTATTTATACAAATGGTAGTGCAATCTCATTGGCTGTTGAGGCCAAGGAAGTGAAAGGGAGGTGGAGCCTGATTGGCTGGAATACAACGCTAGTGAAGGGTGGTACATTCTGATCGGTCCAATCTCATGAATGAATTCGGTGGCTAATTTGCAGTAGAAATTGTCGGCGTTTCCGTACGACGATCAAGAGTTCATTAAAAGAGATAAGCCTTGGTGAATATCACTGCTATCAGTAAATAAGAGAATATCAGTAATATCAGTAAATAAGGGAAGGGTGTTGTTTCCTTGGGGTATTTTTTAGACATATCTGTTGGTTTTGTGTTGTGGTCTGGTGCCCCACGTTTTCAGGCCCCACGCACCGCTACTGGGTATATATGGTATATCATCACCAATGGGCCACCCAGGGTGCAGAATTCCTAATGAAAGGAGAAGTGTTGTTATTGATCCCAGCAACTTCTTCAGTGTAAACAGTAGTTAAAATCCTACATTATTTATTGAACTCCCAGTTCTAATAATGCCAATGTTAACCACGTTGGTTCTCCATTCCCGTTGGCTTGAGGTTGCATTCGTCACAGTTTCTGCACCAGAGTATAATTCTGATAGGATACTTACAAGAGTTCTGCGTTATAGTGTCTATGGGTACAAGTTGTAAAATACAAGTTTTTCCGTGATTTCAGTACACTTGGTGGACCTGGACTCGGATTTAACGTCCCACACCGCCCTCCCTCTCGTCGCTCCTGGGAGGAAATTCTGCGTTTTCTCGCTCAAATTCTCGTCCGGGGGTGATGAGATTCTCTGTGGCGCCAACGACGGTCAGATTTACATCTACGATCTTCAAGCCAACCGTCGCACACTCAAGGTCTGTTGCAAAATCCCAGTGGAAATTCGAATATCGAGTACCTGACTTAATTTCGATACTCGTACGTATTTCATTTAGTGAGTTCTATCACGTTGCGTGTAACTATTGGTCCCTCAAACCCCATTCAGCCCTCGAATCGCTATCGCTAGTTCGTTTGTAGGTCACAGGTGCATCTGCCAGACACATATAAATTTTAGAAGTTGGTATTCAGGTTTGTAAGGTACTGGGACTTGGTAAAGGAGGAAAATTTAAGGTGAACCAGTTCAATAAGAGAGGGTTTCTAACTCATTTGCTGGAGTCCCAGTAATTTCACTAAAAATTTAATAATAAATTCTGCCTGCCAATTGGGCTAAGAATTGTTTATAGGGATATCAGTTCCCACTGACCTGATTAATGGTGATTAAGGTTATCAGGTTTGAGAAGTGAGAACAAGTATTTGAGATTTAACCAGGAAACTTGTATTTTTCCTGTAAAGGTTTAGGCTTAGAGTTCTAAAGGAGAATTCCAAGATTTAGAATAGAAGGGTTGATTGAACCGCAAGGGTGAGGGACTGGTGGTTATTAGAATGGTATTCAAATGACTCGCCGATGGAAAGGCTTCAGGGCAGCTAACTTGCCCTAGGAGGTTCAGAAGAGGTGGAAGCCAAGGAACTGTTCCTTTGAGAACCAGAAGTCCCAAAAAACATTTCCCGTGATGATACTGTGCAGCTGTCATCACACTCCCCCTCCATGCATTTGAAAATTCGCACAATTTTCAATCATGAATGTGTGGGGGAGGGTGTTGGTGGGGGGTTCTGGGCCAGGATTAGGATTTTTTTGTTTTGTTAATTTTTTTGTGGGTTTTTGTTACGTATGAAAATCCATTAGTAAGTGTTGTCATTCGTGCGCTGGGCTGGGGGGACCGCTGTTGGGAGGTTTCCTAATTCTGACTCAGAATTATGGGTTGGCTACCTTGTGCATTAAGGCCCACAGGGTTAGTAATAGAGAGACGAGAGGGTGGTAACAGTAGTGTTCGTGGTATCGCGAGATGCATCGACCATATCGAACTGTTTCAGGCCTTATACTTGTAGATACTGCCAGTATTGCCAGGTGGCCAGTGACTCACCAGAAGGAATTACTGGTGACAAAAGGAGCATTATTTTTCCTGCCAAAAGTGGAATGTTCTGGGTGTCGTAATTATTTTTTTCAACTTTACTGAATCTTTAGCCTTTGAAATGATTGATTTCAAGGGATTTTGATTCCAAAATGAATCCCTTTTCAACCAGCCACCAAAAAAGGAGGGGTTTCTCTACTCCTGTGGATCCGCTCAGTGAAATAGATGTGCCACATTGTATGTGAATATTGAGTACTCTAGTATCCTCATGCATTGAACACCCAGGTTGTTGTTTGATCATGATATCATGGAAGAAGGGGAGATTTCCCGGGATTGTCATGGCTATAGTCCATGGGGTGGGCCAGGATTGTTAAAATTTAATTTTTTGTTTGGCAAAAAGGGTAGCTGGAGGATTTTAGTAAATACGGGATTTCATTGTCCCTCAGAGGTCTTTAGGGGATAAGGACACTAATTACTGGAAATGGGGACCATTCCGTTTTCAGGAGACTAGTAACACTGGATACCACTCCATACTTGAGCAGGCTGAAACTTATAACCGCCTCCCTATGTAACCTGCATGCCAATAACACTTTCACGTATACAGTAAACAGGCAATGCTAATTTTATTTTCTCTGTGAACTGGAAGTTCTTGTTTTCTTGTAATTCATTCTTTAATAAACTGATTTGAATTGGTATTGTTATTTTGAAATGAATTTTGTACAACATTTCGGATTTGAAATAAGCTGGTCGAGTCGTGTTCGCTTCATCGTGTACGACACATTTAAGAATTTTGAAGGTTAGTTGAGCTTTGTTTTCACCACAAAATGAGACCCCCAACTGATACTCATGTACAATTTTAATGTTATACCGGTATACCTACCAAAGCACCACTTCTAGACACAGATAGGGAATTAGTTTCTTCAAGTTACCCATAGACAGGATATGGGATCTTGAACAGCTCCACCTGCCCTGCGAAATGGAGGAACCCATGAATTCTCTCTAATATTATCAGTAACAAATAAATATTTAGTTGGCATCAGGCCATGTCACGTGTTAAGGCTTATGAGAGTTCTCCATCTAAACAGTATTTCTGTCATCACAAATCAAGCGGTGTTAGTGTTGTTTTCAGTTGATGGATGTCTGATCATTAACATACCATTTTCCTTCTAATCAGGTTGAGGCTCATGACGAGGATGTCAACACGGTAGCTTTTGCCGATGAAACATCTAAAATCCTGTTCAGTGGGAGTGACGATGGCCTGGTTAAGGTTAGTGCAATTCTCAATTCCTGGTAAATCTGCAGAGTGCTCTAGGCACAATTCAATCTCCACAGTCTCCTCTCTGAATGATGACGGTTCATACATTTTATTCAGGTCTGGGACAGGAGAAGTCTGAACGAGCATTCGCCCAAACCGGTCGGAATCCTCGCCGGGCACCTGGACGGAGTTGTCTGCATAGACTCGCGCAAGGACGGCCGCCATCTCATTTCAAACAGCAAAGATCAATCGATCAAGCTATGGGACATGAGGAAGTTTTCTTCAGAAGATGCTCAGGTTAGGACACTCAGTTCTTAAGGCCCGTACATTATTGGTTCGTTCCAGCGGCGCCGAGTTCATGAACTCTGGTTAGGAAGAGTTCACTGACCGAGTTCGACTGGGTTCAGCGGGGTTGAAGTGGGTCCTGAGTTTATGAAACCAACAGCTGGAACGCCCAAAAACGAAGAGACTTAAAGGGATGCGCTGGAGAAAAGAAAACCGCCAAATACTGCCCAAACTGTCAGGTGATGTCGGGAAAAAATGAAGCAGGTTATGATTCTGGTAGGGTTACGCCGATGTTACCTGGAGGTGCACACACTTCTCTTTGGGTTCATTTGAGTTCATGAACTCTCCGTACTAGATTTCATGAACTCACGCGGTTGAAACACAGTTCATCGAACTGAATTCATGAACTCAGAATGGTTGGAACGCATCATCTCGACCATCTGCCCTGCGCGTGGTTTCTGTGCCGAACTTCATCATGAACTCAGCACAGCTGGTACAAACCTTATAATTGGCTGCATGACCCAAAACAGTCCTGCCAACCTCACCACCCATTTTTTAATCATAGAAAATCTCAACTTGTTATCCCCAGGAAAAGACCCGGAAAGCTGTGAGCCTCAGCAGATGGGACTACCGGTGGCAGACAGCACCCAGGAAGCGTAAGTAATGTTTTTACAGTTTTTCTTTGGCAAAAATCAACAATAAATGTTGGAGGATACTGACCAGGTAGGCTCATTGACACAGGCCCAGTAACACGGAGATTCCAGCCTGGGTTTTGAGGGTGAGGAAATATGCAGCCGGTTCTTCTACCTCATTTACTTATCATTGAGATCGAATTACTTTAGCCCCTTGAGGGAATACATGTACCTATTAACAATACATACAGCAAGTTATACATTACATGATAATGTTGTTCCTCGCGGGGCATGTTTTATAACTGCTGATGGTATTCCGGGGGCCTGCTTCATAAAACAACAAGTACATGTACTTGTAAAGTGTACAAGTGTTTCACTAAAACAAAAGGTACAAGTTTAAAAATGTTACAGTTGTAGAACAAATTGTCAAGAGGTTGTTACCCAGTGAATTGATTGAATTGATCATCAGGGCAACCTCCAGGGGATTAACCTCCATCATTAAGATGGAACAACTATTCGGACTTGTAAATTGGGACATGGTGTTAGTTGCCTTCAAATGAGCTCAATACGCATATCGATTGGTGGGGGGGGGGGGGGGGGGTAGATGTATGTATTATAAGATGGACTGGATGTTTGCAAAGGAATCCTTCTGGAAACCTTTGGGCTCGGGTTGGGAAAAAAGTCAACTGTTTCAAAGAAACTGTTTTGTGAAAAGAAACGGTGAAATGGTTTCTCAAAACCCGAAACAACTGTTTCAAAAGACGACCTTTTACACTCTTGATTCGATTTCGGGTCCCAAGGTTGCCAATATTCCATTGCGAGAGCTTTGCAGCAGGAAAAACGAAGAAACTTCTTCGCGTTTTTGTTGTTTTGGCCGACAGCCGACATTTCTTGAAGAGTTATTGTTGCCAAAGCTCTTATTTTGGAGCAGCATTCCCGAAACTGTTTTGTACAATAAACGAATTGTTTCGTTTCGTTTCTCGAGAGCCCACCTTCTAGATTGGCGTTATTATCACCGGTTAAGAAGTGTCAGGGATTAGGTTTCAGCCTGACCCCCATCCCCATCTTCACCTGAAACACAAAAGACTCGAGAACGCCCACCGTCACACTCCAAATTCAGTTACTTGAAGGTACATTAAAAATTGGCCAACTTTTACAATTTACTGTAGAACTGGAACTTGTAGATAATTGTGGAGAAACACCTGTAATTCGTCCAAATGTGCCTGTACA
The DNA here is from genome assembly GCA_954871275.1 of Leptopterna dolabrata. Taxonomy (NCBI): domain Eukaryota; kingdom Metazoa; phylum Arthropoda; class Insecta; order Hemiptera; family Miridae; genus Leptopterna; species Leptopterna dolabrata. The sequence goes on from OX940983.1 coordinate 38,579,460, forward strand.
ATTGTAAGAATTCACTGTCAGTTACAAGTCTACACACGTAGCTTTGTGAAACACAGTTGATCGCGTTTTCTACAACTTGTACAATAATCGACGTGTAACTCGTTGCTTTGTGAAACAGGCCGCAGGCATCAAATTGGTTGCCATAAGGTACAACATTATTAAGTAACTTCGTGTGTTCTAATGGGTTCCCCGAAGAGGCCAATCGGTGAATGTACATGGAACTTGAAACAGAAGAGGTGAAAGAACGGGGCAGGTTATTTCCTCACCGACTCAGAAAGCTGCTCCTCAGTGGCGTAAGGGCAAAATTGTGGATTAGACATTAATTTTCCGTTTTATTTCGAAGTGTTGAACAGGAAGACCAATCTGAAGGGCGACACATCTCTAGCCACGTATCGTGGTCATTCGGTGCTCCAAACTCACATCCGGTGCCATTTCTCACCAGCTTTCACCACTGGCCAGCGCTACATTTACACAGGCTGTGCATTCGGCTTCGTCGTTAGTAAGTAACAAAAAGCTTTGAGAATTGGAAGAATCGCAAGATTCTTGATATGCTGTTGTCGTCGTTCAAGAATCGCACAGCCACTTTCTGCTCATCAGCTAAAGATAAATCCTAGGCGTTGATGTTGGTAGTAACTGTTTCTAATTTTCGTCATCTGGTTTTCCAGTCTACGACGTCCTTACGGGAGAGCAAGTGGCCAAGAACAAAGGACATTCATCCGTCGTGCGGGACGTTTCTTGGCATCCATATCGAAATGAGATTGTCAGCGTTTCTGTAAGTACTTTGCTGTTAAGAACTCTAGTTTGGCAGCAGTTATTGTATTCATAAGTCTCACTTCTGCGTTCTTTCAACAAGCGTTAGAACGAATATGAAAGCTAAGCGTGACTCAAACATTAGATAGTGATTAAGGCCTTATCAAGTGAATATGGTGATGGGAACGAAAATGCACAACAGTGTTGCTACGACAGTCGTGGATAAAAAATGAAGCAACTAATGTAGAGAAAGTAGAACAGCAGTTGTAAATAACAGCTTAGTTTCGCAGCGGCGTGACAAACCTCAACACTCATAACCATAATGGTGGATTTCACCAACTTCGAGTTAAAGTGCGGGTTAGCAAACACTCAGAGTCAAGGGGATCTTCGAGTTAGGAGAGGTCCCATTTCACCATGGGTTTCAAGGTGGGAGTTAGTTAGTCTTCGGTTAGCTTCGCAATGGCTAGCCCCAGACCAGTTTTCCCATGATAACATCGATAACGCCTCTTCTGTCTTCCCCCATGAGTTTCAGCTCGTTGTTTGATAAGTTGAGTTTTGTCGTTCGATTATTTATGATGGAGAGCCAGAAGAGAAGGAGAACTGTAAATTTTTCGAAGGCAGAGGAGCAGTTGCTGGTTGAGTTTTTAAAGAGGAAGGAAGTAATAGAAAACAAAAAGACAGATGCGGAAGGATGATGTGGAAGGAGAAGAAGGCTTCGTGTGGAATGAATTAAACGTGTCCAACAGTATTGGGTTCAGCTGAAATCAGTGGCGTAGCCAGGATTGTTGAATGGGTGGGGGGGGGGGGGGTATTGGAAATCGAAAAAAGTTCCTGTCATGCAGCATGGCTATAAGAGCGAATTTTCAAAGAAATATTCCTGCTACTGTGTAAAAAGATGATATAGCGAGAAACCGCGCATAAATATTATATACATAATACCTACATTTTTGTTAAAATCTGGGATGAACTGAGGATGCTCTGAAACGGATTTGCCTATACAAATATTTCAAAAATTCATGTTCTGAAAACGTTACCCATAGCAATAGCTTCATCTTCAAAATTCGCTAATAAGGTTTGGCATTAGCTGAATTTGAATTAAATTTAACAAAGCACTAAATGTTACAGGTAACGTTAGGTAAGATAAATTGATGAAATAAAACATTTATTTGGCAACAATGTTCGAGAATTTTCAAGGAATGATGCTATCAATGGGTCCAAACTTTTCAGAAAAATTTTTTTGAAATTATGTTATAGGCTAATCCGTTTCAGAGCATCCTGATTTCATCTCTAGATTTAAAAAAAAATGTATACGTATATTATTATATTTATTTATGTGTCACTCCAGACGATATCTGACCTTGGGTACTTGATAAAAATTCCTAATTTCGCCAAAATGTTCTTATTGCCAAACAGAAGGATGAGCAATTTTCAAAAATTCGAAGTGAGTCTAATTTGAGTTTTTAGGGGTCAAAACTTGGTAAAAACGGCTAAAATTGTTATATAAAATCACTGAAAGTGGTATGGAAGGCTTAGTGAAGACAGAAAAATACCATTTCACTTGTTTTTCACACAGAATAGGGGACTAATTAGGATTTTTGGGCTAAAATCAATATCGAGGGACTATTTCGATAAGCATTTTTGTTAAAAAGAGTGGATCAAATTTTTGGGACAGATCGATAGTAATCAAACCAACAACAACAACAACGACTCAAGCAGTAACTCTCGGAGTCAACGCGCTATTCCCTGGATGGAGTAGGGACTAAGATCTGGGAGTTTACTCGCTCGGTAAAACGGGGGTTAAGACTAACTCGGGGTGGTGAAACGCATTTTTCTCGCAATCTTCGAGTTACCAGTAACTCGAACCTTAACTCGAGGTGGTGAAATCCACCATAACAGAAGTAAACCTGTTGTCAGAGAACTGTTATTTTGGTATTGTGAGCCCCTAATATTCCCGATATTTGTTATCTTTTGCCTGTCGGCCTCCACCTACCTTGGGTGGGTTGGGGGCCAGGCAACGCTGAGCTCCTGAAGGGAGCAGACTTGGTGGTATTAGGACGTAGGACACACAACGCCGGGATTCCGTGGTACATGGGAACATTTTATTGGTATTTAAATAGGCCTCAGTGATACACTACTCCGAAATTCCTACCTACTTCCTCCCAAGGGCTATTGTGCGTAAATTACCCGAGTTACGCCCAACTGCACGACGATTGTGGAACGGACGGGAATGAAATTACTCGGGATGGTCCACGTACCTTCGATCCTGCTCCGACCTGGAAACGAGCTAAGTCCCAGTCGTGCCGGCGTCATTTATTCATTCATTTATTGCCTGAAGAAGCAACAGAAATGGACTGAACGATCGAGTGGCCTGTTATTCGGTACGAAAGCCAAATTGCTTGAGCTCCTGTTGTCTTCTCAACTCACTATACATATTTTTCACTGGAATACCCGTTGAAACGCTAATTTTATCCCCTCCTTTCTGACGGATGAATTTTTTTTTTGCACTGTTGTAGGGCCACTTAAAAATCAAAACGAAAACTTTCCGAAAACGTACAAACTAGAGATGTTATCAACAGCTCATCAACAACAGACTGTTATTGGTTGAGTTCGTATTTCTTGCTTTTTGATTTCAAATATGGGTGTAAACGTGGAAAATTTAATTTATTCCGTGTGTAATCGAAATTTGTTGCCATCCTGTCGAAGTTGTTGATAAAGTGTGGCAAAAACTCCTGTGTCATCCCGCCTTTGGTTGATAGGATGGACCCGACACCATCTGGTACTTCGGCGTTTTTGGCTTCAAAGACGGTGTTGACGATGAGGAAGGTAAATGGCCAAAGTACGCATGCGATCCGTGCTTCTTCAACTGGGCGGAACTAGTGACTGAGCGCTCGAGAGCCAAAAGGCTCTCAAATGTGATAGGTGGGAGTCAAGAACGGAAAACGCTCCTGACTGCGAGCCACGAGCCGTGCGGCTCCCCATGTGAAAGAGGGCTATCCTACTGTAGACTAGTTTTGGTTGTTACACCATCATCAGTACACAATAGAATCTATCCATGGGAATCGACCATAAACCAGGCCCAGATATCATCACTAGGGAGCACCTGATTAATCACTGATGGCTGTTTGAAGTGGAGTTGTTGGTCTGTGATATTATTTCATTTGAAGAATGATGGTTCTTTTGGATTTTGATGATAGGTACTTTTGCCACTTGAACAAACTTTGAAGTATTATTGGGTAAATTATTACACAACGGTTTATTATACTATCTATCTAGAAGAAGCACCTATGCAGGCCGAAGCAGCTATGCGAAGCAGCTCCTTTCTCTGGTCTCTCCCTCTTTCCAATAATCCCGGGTGCAGAGCAGTTAACGACGTCTTTGAAGCTCCAAGTCGCGTTTGGGGCTTTGTTTCAAGGTTGGGGAGGTTCCTTCATGGCTTGTCGGTATTCCAATTCCACAGTGATTCCCACTTCTCCTTAGTAATTTGTCAGACGGAGTGGATCAGCCACATCTAAACTGACGGCTTTTGGTCCAGTTCTCCAAGTCCGTTTGACCAGTGCTTGTGCATTAATTTAATTTCCCTTTGACAGAACTGCTCCATGGCTAAAGATAACCAGAATGAGGAACGCACATGTTTTGTTGAAAAGCAGTCTTGATAAAAATCCAACCGTACATGGAACCAAAGCAGAGTTTGATGTTCAAAAATGCTACGATTTCCGCTCTTAAAATCGTTATAATAATAATAATAAACGGCTTTATTTGTGTTGGAGGCCATGAGGACCCATGGTACACAGTGAATGACATTAACTTGTAACTTCCCGCTGTTCAGTGCCTTTCACTAGAGATCCCAATACGGGTATGTAACGTCTCCCTCCACAGGAAGGGTGAAAATGGTTCTTAAAATAGTTTATTTCTGACTCCTTCACAACTGTACTGAGGATGCAGACGAGGTTATGTCGCTTCACAGTTTGCTGAATGTGGTGTAGAAAGTTGCGTATGGGTATTATACCCAAACGCTACTCAAGTTGAGGTAACTTGAGTATCCGTGGAATCGCCTAATGTGAAGAGGGCCTAACGGTCACCACGAAGTGAATACAAATAGTTTACAGTGGATATGAGATAGCAGACAAATTCAGAGCGTGTTGCGCTTTTTTATGGTTTTGGTAGCACCACGGCATTTCACATTAGGGGGCTTGGGCCCAGGTTCTGAGCCACTTCAGAATGACCAGGGGAGGGAAAGGGTTACGTGTCAGTGTTGCCAGAACGTACTCGTTTGTCCCGAAGATATTCAATTTTTTCCCCTCCCTCTGACAAATCGATCTCTTGTTACAGTGGGACTTCTCAGTAATGGCGTGGAGTCAGCTTCAAGCGTTCCCTCAGTCGGACGAAGAGGAAGAACCCCGAGACAAGCAGACGCCAGGGGAACAGCAGGAACTCAACAGCACTTTCGAAGGCACCGTGTGGAGTTCGGGTCGCAGGAGGTCTTGCCGCCTTGTCAACGCTCTCCAGACCTGGTTGCACGATTGATGAGGCTACCGCACGCCGTCTGCGTACCTCACTGTAATATAGTTCATTGCTATTCTAACAGTCTTGTACTGTATATAGCATCGTTTGATATTGTGAGTACACTGTTGGGGGTCAGTACTGACGGCAAGCTGTCTCGTTTTTCTCTAATCGAATGTAGATGACAGTAAGTTGAAACAAGAAACTCCGAACTTAAGTCAGATTTCTTTTACACTGTTATCGAGTCCACTGGACAGTAGAAACAGAATCCATTATTTTTAAACTTTCACGTCCGTTTTCTCCTTTCGTTTCAATAATGATTTCACTCGAAATATAAACCCTTCACAAAATAACATGCCTGTTGCAAAAGGTATTTCACTTGAAGTAAATGCTTTGCAGGTTTCACATCCTACTCCAAAGATTCGTTGATTCTTTGCAAATTTACATGTTTTTGAATTGAAGCACTAGATTCTTCCAAAGCGGTTAATTTATTATCTGTAGGTCTGGCCAAAATGTGCCTTTACCTAGGTGTAAAGGTGTAGTACCTGTCTGTGGTATGCAATTACATACACACCAACCTTCAATCTGCGATTTGCTGTTGTAAGTCAAAGCCGAGTGCTCTCGAGGCAATCAAGGGAGGAGCAGATCCCCCACCCCCTGGTTGCAGGTATTCTGTTGAATCCCATGGCATTATAGTGTCATGAGGTGACGAATCTGTGACGTCATTAACGTGCCGACTGTGCACAAGATAAAATCAACAATCTTGAATAACTGGCAAAATATAGCTTAACATGCATTTATGGGCAGTTTAAAAGCAAATACGGAGTTGCCTCAATTTTTTGTTTCCGGATTTTATTTGGTTTACAGAAAATTGAATAGTGATTGTTGAATTGAATAGCCTTCATTTTCACGTTTCTTTAGCAATTTTTTTCTTCCCATTTTAATAGCTTGTTTAGCCTACTGAAGTCATCTGGACTGTATAACCAAATTTGAAAACATTTTCCTCAAGTTTTTATGCAGGAAAAAAATTAGCAACATATTTTTTATAAAATTTAAAAAAAAAACATGCAAATAGTTCATTCTTTCAATTTTAATAGCTTGTTTAACCTACTGAAGTCATCTGGACCGTATAACTAAATTTGAAAACATTTTCCCTTTAAATATGTAACATAAATGTGAATGTGTAAAGGTGCTGACACACCCGACAGTAACATCGCTAGAAACACTATTGGCATGTACCGGAAAATTTTCCCTCCAGACCGAAGTAACAATGTGAGCAACTATGTTTCTAAATAAGCTTGTGGAATTGTCGAGAACATTGTTAAGAAACCCGAAAAATGTCAGTAACAATTCCACCTCAGAAATGTTTGCTGAAAAACATTGCCAATAATAATAATAACACTTCGAATAACATGTTACTTTTTTCTCCAACACTGTCCAGCGATGTTAGTAATATTGTTTTGTTATTTCGGTAACACTTTGGTGAAGGAATCGAAATTAAAAACTTCGAACATTTTCCAAGTAATTTGGTTATGCGTTTCTGGTACAAAATAGGCTATCGAGTACGGGCAGCATTTCCAATACAGCTGGATCCGGAACTCGGAAAACAGGGTTAAAATTAATCACGATTGATGTTTTTTTTAAAGTCTGCCAAGTGGCGTCAAACCCAAGTTTCTTTTCCCACCAACCTGCACTTTGAACTACAGATAATCCACACCTAAGTGATATCGTCAAAACTGTTGAATGTTGGTAAAATTGTTATCAACAATTGGTAATATCTACTCAAGAATAAGCTTTGCTCGTGCTGCCTGAACGGAGCAAGTTTAGTTTCTGTCCAGTTCTTCTTGCTCAGTGCAGGTTCAGTTCAGTTCTGGGGGCTGCACGGAAGGTGTTTGATTTCAGAAAAAGCGAACCAGAATAAAATTCCCCACTTCTTCAAAGAGTTCAAATTAAAAATTGTATTTATAGTTTTACATAGAAATGGGTACCTCACCCATTTTAGTTTCTATGCGGAATAAATAACAATAAAATGTGCAAGATGGCTTTGAAAACAATTACAATTTTAATAAAATTAAGTTGGAGAAAAAGGGAAACAAATCAGGTGATGATAGGAACGTACTCAAGTTATGTTCCACCGGAAAAGTTCATGGATTGGACTCCTGCGTGAAATAAATGCTGCCCTGGAACGACCCTTTTATGAGGCACTAGTTCTGATATCTAGAAGGCTCAGGAATTGTGGAATGTACTACACCCACAAGTAGTGGTGGGTTAGAATAGTTAGCAGAACAGATCGCTCCTTCTCAAGGAGTAGTTCTTCTGATTTGTTTTGCAGTCACAGCACTAGAACGATTCCGACTGAGTTCCTTAACAACACCAACTTAGTTCCTGAACGATACCGACTGAGTTCCTTAACAACACCAACTTAGTTCCTTATTCCTTTGAACTGTCGGTCGTTCCGTGATACTATAAACTTACGTGGTATCCAACCCATCTGAACTAACTCCTAATGAACTAAGGAACTGTTGTTCAGTGGATACTATCAACTCCTTATGTGTAAAAGGAACTACGGTTCTGTGGCTACTATAAACTCGTTAAGCAGTATTAATTCCCCATCTGAAGACTCTTAATGAACTATCGTTCAGTGGATACTATCAGCTCCTCACATGGTAAAGGAACTAACATTCTGCAGTGTTATAAACTCCTCAGTATTAATTCACCCCATCTGAATCCCCCAATCAACTGTCGTTCAGTGGATACTATAAACTTCTCACATAGTATCCACCGTTCCTGTGAGCTACAGGAACTAAATAACTACTTCAGTCACCGTCTGAATGAGTTATTTAGTTCATAGTGTTCACAGCGACAGTTCTTAAGTTCCCCCTTCCTACCTCCATCTCTACACACTGGGTCCATCTTTTACTCTACGGTACTAGTGAAAGAACGTTCAGTGAAGTGAACTGAGTCGACGAGTAGTTCAGTTGGTAGAGTTAGTTCTTCAAGAGCAGTTCAGTCAGGAACTACCCACCTCTACCCAGAAGATTTGTTAAGGGTTCTTTGGGTACAGGTCATAGGACACATCTCTGTTCGTTCAAAACTGTTTGAACTCGCCTTCACTCAGTCCTCGAGATTTTCCATTACTCTTCTTTTACCCAATCAGAATTTCTTGTCAGTTAAGCACTGGCAGTGAGGCAAATGTGAACTTCTGGGGTCAAAACCAAATACAGTGGCTCCCCCTTATATCGGACACATCTGTCAGAAGGCAGTTTGTCCGATACAAGCGGGTGTCCGATATGTGCGGGAGGTGTACAAAAAAACTTTTTTAGCGAAAAACATAATTCATTACTACGAATACGAATACATACATAATTATGTAGTTAGGGCTGTGGTAGAGGGTTAAAAAAGAATCAGTGTTTGGTGCTTATTCTGGCTTATCTGTCTTGCAGCATCCCTCAGGCTCATTTTAGGTAGGGCATCAAAAGCCTTCAACGGGTCACACTTATTGCGTACACTTGCATTTTTACGTTTTGCATTCATTTTGCTTCAAAACAGACGGGAAAACACTAGCGGGCACGGCACAAAGCACTGACTGACGAAATGGAGTCTAGTGATGGAAACGAAAACTCACAACAGTTTTGCTACAACAGTTGAGGATAAAAAACGAAGCAACTGTTGTCAAGAAAAGAAAATAACAGTTGTAAATAACAGCTTAGTTTCACAGCGGCGTGACAAACCTCAACACTCATAACAGGTAGATGTAAAACTGTTGTCAGAGAACTGTTACTTTGCTATTTTTTCCAGTTCGAAATAACCATGTTATTATAAAGAATGATTCCCTGGAAATAACTGACATTTCGGGGTGTGTGTGTATATATTATATGTGTGTGGAAACCTTCATTTGTTGTCTGAAGAAGCAACAGAAACCTATCGAGTTGCCTGTTCTTGGTACCAAAGCCAAATTGCTCCTGCAGTCTTCTGAACACCCTATACATATTTTTGACTGGAATGCCCCTCAAACGCTCATTTCTTTCCCGTTCAAACCCTCTTTCTGACGAAGCAACTCTTTTTTTTTTTTTTTGGTATTGCACAGTTGTACGAGTTGTTAAAACGAAAAATGTCCAAAAACCTCCACAACGAAAGGTGTTATCAACAACAGCCTGTTATTAGTTGAGTTCGCATCGCAGAGTTATTTCCAACAACACAAAGAAAAAACTTCCACAACGAGAGGTGTTACCAGCAGTTGTAAATAACAGACTGTTATTGACAACAGTTATTCTCGGGCAACCAACAGCCTGTTCTCGTTTTCTGAAAATAGCAATAGAGAGTTTTTGCAGCACCCTCACGCCGAAACGAAAGCAGTGCTGCTCATGCGCACTTGAGACACCAAAAAGTTTGACGAACCGTGACGGCGAAAAATACCGGGATCTCACAGTGTCACCTTTCGTCGTGTTGAGATGACGAATCGTAATTTAACCTTTCATCTGTATAACCCTACCTACCTTCTTCCGTTTTCCTTGGAAAATAAATCTCGAGCGTCATGTTCACAGCTGCTTCTTCGTGTCTTTCTATGTTAATTCAGACTTTACGCCATGTGTGGACGTAGATTTGTATGCACCACAGAGTGAAATGGATGAAGGGAGGTTAACATAACGTTAGCGTGACTTCACCAGTCGGTAGATGCCAAAGCTGAACAAAAACAACCAAAAAAGGTTAGCATCTGACTTCGGTCGCCCTATCCGCCATTTCAGTGTCGTTTTCTGTTTCGTTTCAGCGTGAGGGTGCTGCAAAAACTCTCTATTATACGATACCAACTTAGTTCCTGAACGATACCAACTCAGTACCTGAACAATTACCAACTTAATTCCTTATTCCTTTGAACTGTCTGTCGTTCTGTGGTACTATAAACTTATGTGGTAACCACCCCATCTGATCTAACTCCGTTCTAAATAATTCCTAATGAACTAACTGTCGTTCAGTGGATGCTATCAACTCCTCACGTGGTAAAGTAACTAACATTCTGCGGTATTATAAACTCCTCAGTATTAATTCACCCCATCTGAATCCCCCAATGAACTGTCGTTCAGTGGATACTATGAACCTCACATAGTATCCACCGTTCCTATGAGCTACAGGAACTAAATAACTACTTCAGTCACCGTCTGAATGAGTTATTTAGTTCATAGTGCACACAGCGATAGTTCTTAAGTTCCCCCTTCCTACCTCCATCTCTACACACTGGGTCCATCTTTTACTCTACGGTACTAGTGAAAGAACGTTCAGTGAAGTGAACTGAGTCGACGAGTAGTTCAGTTGGTAGAGTTAGTTCTTCAAGAGCAGTTCAGTCAGGAACTACCCACCTCTACCCAGAAGATTTTTCACGGGTTCTTTGGGTTCAGGTCACAGGACACATCTCTGTTGTTGACTGAACTCGCCTTCATCAGTCATCGAGATTTTCCATTGCTCTTCTTTTACCCAATCAGAATTTCTTGCCAGTTAAGCACTGACAGTGAGGCAAATGTGAACTTTTGGGGTCAAAACCAAATCCAGTGGGTCCCCCTTACATCGGAAACATCCCTCAGAAGGGAGTTTGTCCGATATAAGCGGGTGTCCGGTTTGTGGGAGGTGTAAAACTTTTTTTTTTTAGCGAAAAATATAATTGATTACGACGAATACTAATACATACATAATTATGTAGTTAGGGCTGTGGTAGAGGGTTAAAAAAAAAAAGAATCAGTGTTTGGTGCTTATTCTGGCTTATCTATCTTGCAGCATCCCTCAGGCTCATTTTAGGTAGGGCATCAAAAGCCTTCAACGAATTACACTTATTGCGTACACTTGAATTTTTACATTTTGCTTTCCTTTTGCATGAAAACAGACAGGAAAACACTAGCGGGCACAGCACAAAGCACCGACACTGACTAACAAAATGGAGCCTGGCGGGATCACACCGCTGGGTAAACTTTGACATTGTTTTCTTTCATGTGACTCAAGGCCTCGAGATAATTACTCATGGGTACGGTACCCACAACAACATTACTCCGTACGATGAAGCAGTACATAGCAAGTGCTAAGTTAGGATAAAAGTTTTACGCCTGCCTCTTCCACGAAATTTTTGTTGTTCGAAATAAGCGGGAAAATGTCCGATAAGTGCGGGCGATTTCTTATTTGAAATGGCATTCCGTTCCGTCCCACCAGCTTTTTTCCGAAATAAGCTGACGTCCGTTATATCAGTGTCCGATAAAGGCGGGACCCACTGTACTGTAGAAACGCACGACCATTACAGGCTGTCATTTTAGATGATTTCGTCGAGAGCAGTTGACATTCCCGCTGTCTGAAATACTCAGTTCTTTTAATTAAGGTGGAGGGAGCTTAGATTGTTTTTGTATCAATATAAATAATGAAGTTATTAGTGTAATATAATAATTCTTAGTCAATTGTCCTAAGGAATATTTTGAACTTACTGCGACAGGTTCAGCACAGTGGGAATACGGCCTCAAATTATTCCCAGTTAATAAATTTTGTTTCCCGCTCACACTTCTAGTGATTGAAATAACGAGGTGACGTGTTCGCTTGGAATAGGACTATTTCGGAGGCGGTGTACAATTTCAGGCCTGCCAACTGACTGTCAATTCAGTCTTCGACCAAATACCTTCAAGTAATCATAGTAAGTTAAATATTTCGTCCTTGTTACAGTGCAGCTGATCTGCAAACTGCTCTCAACAGGTGCTTGATTACTTGTAAATAACTGTTATCTGTTCTTTTTTCTTGATAATTATAACTTATTTCGCTAAAAACTGCGTTTTACTTGCCCCTTGTTATAAGTGTGATAATAAGTAATTAGCCTTTATAGAATCACCGTGGCCCAGATAGATCGATTTGATGTTATTAGTAGAGTAGGTAGGTACTAATCGATTTGCGACTTCCTTCAAGTTTAAGTTCTTGTGGGTCAAAAAGTTGTTGAGAATCACCAAAAAACGTTTTTTAAATCACCATAACTGTTTTAAAATGGAGATTCCTGACAGTGATTATTCCAGTTGCAACATTTATATCAATCAGTAGATCAAGAATAAGTAGATCAGAAACTGAGTTTTTGTTTTGTAAACTAAATTCAAATTCGAATTCAAATTGTAGTTCTTGTGGGTCAAAAATCGTCAGAAATTGTTGAGGATTACCAAAAAATACTTTTAAGATCACCATTACCGGTTTAAAATGGAGTGATTATTCCAGTTGCAACAATAAGTAGATCAGAAATTTAGTTTTAGCGAATTTTCAAAGAAAATGAAGCTATTGCAATGGCTTCGAAATTTAAATAATATAAATTTTTGGAAATTTTCTTCATAGAAATCCGTTTCAGACCATTCTAAAACGATTCCTGAAATTTAACACTTTTTTATATGTATATATATATATATATATATGTCACTCCAGACGATAACTCTCGATAGAATTGAGATAAACAGCTCAAATTTGCACAAAAAATCTATCTTGGCAATCGAAAGGCTAAGTTCGAAGATGGGCGAAATTGGCCTACTCTAAGGAGGGTTTTGGCGCATTTAAAGTGCGCAAAAATTACCCAAAAATCCCCAAAATGTTATTTTCCAACAAGTGACCCCTCATTTTAAAGGTTTTTGCACGCTGAACACGATGGTGGAATCGGATTTTAGATATCTTGATCCGTTCTCAAATTAGAGCATTTAAAGTGCGCAAAAATTACCCAAAAATCCCCAAAATGTTATTTTCTAACAAGTGACCCCTCATTTTAAAGGTTTTTGTACGCTGAACACGATGGTGAAATCAGAATTGCGATATCTCATTCCGTTCTCAAACTGGAGCACTTTAAAGATTAAGGAACGTGGTTATTTCTTCGAAAATTCGCTCTTATAGCCATGCTGCATGACTGTGGTTTTTACTTTGTTTACTTAAAATTACTCAAATTTTGGATAACCAACAGAAATGTGGGACGGAGGGAATTTTGTACAATATACAAATGTTTTCTTCAAATTCCTTTTAGTTCTTGTGGGTCAGAAATAGTTGAATCACAAAAAAAGTTTAAAATCATCATAACTGTTTTAAAATGGAGATTCCTGTCAGTGATTATTCCAATTGCAACGTTTATCTTTCAACAATAAGTTGATCAGAAATTTAGTTTTTGTTTTCTTAAAATTACTCAAATTTTGTATAATTAACAGAAATATGAGACGGTGGGAATTTTGTACGATACACAAATGTTTTCTTCAAATATTAGTTCTTGTGCGTTAAAAATCGTCAGAAATTTCTTGATAATCACCAAAAAATACTTCTAAAATCAAATTGTAGTTCCTGTGGGTCTTAAAATCGTCAGAAATTGATGAGAATCACCAAAGAAATACTTTTAAAATCACTATTGCCTTTTTAAAATGGAGTGATTATTCCAGTTGCAACGTTTATATTTCAACAATAAGTAGATCAGAAATTTAGTTTTTATTTACTTAAAATTACTCAAATTTTGTATACTTAACAGAAATGTGGGACGGAGGGATTTTATACAATATAAATATTTTCTTCAAATTTTACTTCTTGTGGGTCAAAAACCGTCAGAAATTGTTGAGAATCACCAAAAAATACTTATAAAATCACCATTACTGTTTTAAAATGGAGATTCCTGGCTTACTATTCCAAATGCAACGTTTATATAGCTTTTTCAAATTGAATTCGTCCTTTTACAAAATGAATTCGTCCTTTTTTAAAATGAATTCGTCCTTTTTCAAAATGAATTATTCCTTTTTCAAAATGAATTCGTCCTTTTTCAAAATGAATTATTCCTTTTTCAAAATGAATTCGTCCTTTTTCAAAATGAATTATTCCTTTTACAAAACGAATTCGTCCTTTTACAAAATGAATTCGTCCTTCTTAAAGAGGGACCAAATCTTGAAGGTAACCAGACCAAATGATATGCAGATACCTTTTCTCGAAGAATAATAATTTATTGCATTTGTTTGCATAGTTAATAAATATGTAATAGAAGAAATTTACAAAGTTTACAAGGAATAATTGATACAAGAAATTTACAGAAAGTTGGCAAGACATTCATACCTACAAAGCCAATGTAAGGAAGCTCCATTGAGAAAATGTGCGGGAGATAAGGAATGACATGCAGAAGATTTCCGCGCCCTTGCATAAAGACCGCATGCCTACCGCCACCGTTTTCCAGAGCCCCAGACGCCGCCCTTAGTACCTTAAAGATTTGGGCCCTCTTTATGAAGGACGAATTCATTTTGTAAAAGGACGAATTCATTTTGTAAAAGGACTAATTCATTTTGAAAAGGGACGAATTCGTTTTGAAAAAGGACGAATTAATTTTGTAAATGGACTAATTCATTTTGTAAAAGGACTAATTCAATTTGAAAAAGCTATATTTCAATAAGTTGATCAGAAATTGAGTTTTTGTTAACTTAAAATTATTCAAATTTTATATAATTTATTAACAAATGTGGGACGGAGGGAATTTTGTGCAATAAGCAAATATTTAAATTTGAATAGTTGTGAAGGCGTCTAAATGGATTTGAAATTTTTATGGCAGTTTTATTATGAACATGAGGAATTTTCTGTTCTTCTGGTTCAATGATGCAGTAAAAATTGACTGGTAGTTAGATTTGGTAGCTTTGAGAATTATCTCATTATGGATGCTGCTAAACTCGCAAATTTGATGGTAATAAGCGGGTTGCTGATAAACGGGGGCTACTGTATTTATATGGTCATATTATAAAACAGTCCGATTTCGCCTCCTCGTACCGGACCTAGCGGAACTACCAGAAACCGTGAAAATACAAATTTGATCGACGATGAAGGGATCAGTATCTGTAATGAATGAAGACCGTTTCTCACAGCATAGACAACTTTATTTTCATGTAAATCTTAGGTAAAATATATCCATATACAACACATCATTATGTAATAAATACATCAAGACATTTACTTCTTACGTAAGAAAAATGGTCGTTTTACACTTGGCTCTAGTAGGAAACAACAGGTGTACTTAAAAAATAATTCACGAGTACCTACAACAACTCGGAAATATTTGACAAAATCGATCTCCATATATAACATTTAATAACGTGGATTTGAGAACATCGAACATCTTCATTGACACAGGTTCACAATACGTAACATGTACTACCTAAAAGTAACACACAATGGGGAAAAAATTACCTTTATTATAGCATTTAAAACCATTACTTCCCCATGTCCAATTCTTAATCATCCAAATCACCACAAGACGAATACGGGCAGTTTTTACACACAAAAAACCGCAAATGTGGAAAATTCAGAATTCACATGGGGAAGCTCCACAACAAATGAAATTGGTTTTACGTTTTCTTCCACGGCGATCAATGGGCGAATATAGTACAAACACTTAACATGAAAAACGAGTAATATGGTTTCGCCGTTTTTATTTCACACAATTCTCTTTACTTCAACGTGAAATTGGCGCAATAATAAAAATCGTACATCTTTGGTCTTTAGAAAAAAGTAAACTATACAAGCGACGTGAAGAGCACAATCAACGATGAATCAGTCTAATTGAAAGCATAAATTAAACTAAATGTCTTAGTAACATCTGTTACATTCATAACTAATATTGGCAAGACTGATTTCCGTTCAAGATTTAACGTCTTGTGCGATTCGAGATGACGTCATGTTGGTAAAATGCCAAGCACCGATATGCATGAGCACCTGGAGGAAATGAGCAAAAATTCGAGAGTCGAACAAAACAAAATATTAGTACAAAGTGTTAGGGTAGGAAGCTCTAATCAGGTACCTATATTTGGAGGCCTGAAGCTGAGAAAATTGAAATTATTTTGTCTTGGGATATGTTGCAGGATCAAAGGAGAACTGTCTTGATTGCATTGGCAACACTGATGAGCTACAGGCAGCAGGTTAGCCAATGGCTGCAAAAATGCCAGCTGAGCAGCTGTTTCCAATATACGACACGCATTCCTTCATAATGTTGTTTCAAACCGTCCAAAAAGCAGTCAATTTCCTATTTCCAAATTTCACAAAAACACAAATAGGAATTTTAGCGTTCATCGGATTTTTCACCTGATCAGTATATTCGCTTTTTAGGCGGTCTGTGTAAAAGGTGGAACAAGTGGCAACTATGAGTCTCGAGCAACTTACAGTTGAAGAAAATGTGCGATGAATTATGTCACCGGCTATGATACTGTCTGTATGATTTTAGGCTACATCAAAATTATTTGAATACAAAGCAAGGAAGCTTTTAAAGGTATTGAAACTAGATGAGGTAACGCGGTGTTTGGGAAAAACAATAAATAATTAACTCAATTTTAACTGAGGCTGAAGAGGGTTAAATTAATATAGAATATCAAGAAGAGATCGTATTATAGAATCTCAGGTTTGAAACTAATGAAAACAATTAATACACGACTTGAATAGTGAGCTAGTCGAGTATTAATTTCTTAACAAATTAATATTTTCAGTGGAAATTATTAATGTTTGGTTGAACATTAATAAAAAATTAATAAAATTAAACTCGGGCAATTTTTTGTTTTCAACGTTAGAAGTTGAAAGAAGGTTCATGTTTAAAGAGTGCTGTAATAAACTAGTAATAAAACAAATAAACCTTCAATAATAAATCACATGGCACAGTCAAACCGGAATATGTGTTCAGCCATAACTGCTACAGAATGTACGGAAACTTCACCTGTCTGGGGAAGAATTACGGAATTGGTAGATGAAGTACACTGCTACAGAATTTACAGAAACTTCACCTGTCTGGGGAAGAATTACGGTATTGGTAGATGAAGTACATTGCTACAGAATTTACAGAAACTTCACTTGCCTGGGGAGGAATTACGGAATTGGTAGATGAAGTACCTAATGGCCGAACGTGAGTGAGGCTTCTTTACTTAGGTCTGTTTGGATATACAGTCCTGGATAACTCCAGAACTGTGTCTGTCCAAACACGCACTGATGGTTCTGAAAAGATAACCTGAAGCACTGAAACCTTCCACATAAGCTGAAGGTGGAAGCATCAAGTGCGCATGTGCAGAATCAATAGTCTTCAAAAAATTCAGTCACTTTCCGGGTGGCAGCCTGAATTTCCCTGATCAGTAGGACCACCTAGAAGAGACAGATTGGAAAAGAACGGCGGTGCACCATTTTTGCAATGTTGATCACACCCACCGCTTGTTATTCCGTATTCGGACGACGTCCTATTAGGATTTCATTGATATCCATATGGAACGATCCCGAATAAAAAACCCTGCAACAAATTTGGATGGACAGAACCTTATCCACCTTAGCACATACGTGGACGATATATCACAGGTGCTGTAATGGAATTCACAAGGGATCATCTCAACTCCCACTTTTCCTTCCCAGAGGAGTTTGCTAAGATTCCGGTCAAGAAGGGTAAAATCCTGCAGTCTACCCAAGTCTACAGGGAGGTACATCACTAAGGCAGGCTTCACACAGAGGAATCAAGCGACGGGGGACCCGCGCCTCCTGGCGACAGGTGACATGCTTTTTCAAAACCAGCACACTCAAATGAATGAGAGCCTTCACACTGAAGAGACACTTGCTTCTTGCCTCCTGGAAGCAGGAGGCACGTATCACTTCAGAACCGGCATCTTCGTCTTTGCCGCTTGCAGCTTCCTTGCTTCTGCAGTTTGCATCTTTTTTCCTCAGTGGCTTTTCCATAAAATTCAACAAATTGTTGAACGTCAATATTTCCATTTTATAATATGATCGAAATTTTCTTGGGTGGGACAGCAGCTCCTCCGACACCACTATGTTGCTCAGTGTTGCCCCAATACGGATGGGTTCACAGAGACTGCTGACGCATTCTTCTTCTACTAATGACGCTGACTACAGCAATTAATTCATCATCCGATGAGTCTGATGAATACATGACAAACACCAAAACACAAGCTTCATCAAATTGCGGCAAGTACTGCGATGAACAAGAGAAGACAAGCAGCATGGGTCGCGTCGCTTGCCTCCTCAGTGTGAAGCCTGCTTGGATGTCTCTCTCGAGTCATGGTATGAACTGAAAAGTCTGTGTTAACGAGTGAAACAAAACAATGTTCTTTGTAAGCTGCGTGCACAGAACAGGTTGCACACTGCGAGGTTACGTAAGACTGTGCCGATCTGTGGTAACAAGTTGGATTAGGTAAAAAAAATAACAACGACTGAAAATAGAGAAAGGTAGCTATTTTCACGAACTTTCAAATAAAATCATTCTGAAAGAGAAGTTAAAATCAAGAGTACCTACTACCCATTTTGGAATCGATTTTTTAAAAAGGTTTTTTAGTCAAATAAAAGAGACCTGGAATATCACAGAAACGACAGTCGTTTTGGGGTGGGGGGAAGAAGAGGTTGAAGAGCGACTCATGTGATGGGAGAGTCGTCATCGACGTTGGCAGCCGTGGAGACGAAGACGGTGTCGTAGCGGCGGACGCGGAGTGCGTAGAGGCGGTCGAGAAGGGCGTAGCGGCGGATGAGTATGGCCATCGTGGCAACCAGAGCCGCTATCACGCCGACGGCCCACAGGAGACCTGTGGCTACACTACCTGAACATACGACACGAGGATGGTGAATTGTAAGGCCGGGTACGTCTTTCAAAATGATGGATGTAGGTACATGAGAATGAAATAAACGGGGAATTATAGTAAACATCCTCTAAAAGTCATAATATCACACCAGCAGCTTTCACGCATTTTTTTCCGCATTTCCTTATTCCCAAAGGAGAAGTGGAAGAACTGCACTTTTTCGGGATTTTCTCAAGATGAACTCCTTTAACCCCAGCAGCCCAATGCGCATCCTGGCTGAGCAAAATTAAGCTCAGGACATTAGGACAAAATTGGGACAAGTTCTAATTTTTCCCTGGACGCCAAAAAAAAAGCTAAACGGTAACCCTTGGAAAGGTAACAATACATCACAACTCCATTGGTAACCCTGTTGTCACCTTCTCCATTTTCCAGCTTTGAGAATTAATAGATATCCTTCTTTTATTCTGTGATAATGCTACATGCTAACAGTGTTCAATATTTCAAGCCTTAACACGACAGTAGTGACATAGAGTAGTTTCAATGTTAATTGTGTGTGTTATTCTTCTTCTGTTGCTAGTTTTGAGTTCGAAAATGCGTTAAAAAATGCAGAAAAACTGCTGAGAATTTTGGACGCGAAGATCGCTGGATTACCTACAAAATATCCCAGATTACAAAATAAATGTAGGGAAAGACGTGTCGGGGAAAAAGGAACCGTTCATTTTTATATTATACAGTTAAGAGATACAGTGTATGAAGTAGGAACCATAAACGGCTTTCCAGCAACTGGATGAAACTTACTTTGCCGTAAACATTATAGTCTACAGTCTAGAGTAATCCATGGATTACATGGCTTGGCCATGGTACTACTGGTGGAATTCCGTGTTCATAACATTAGGGAAATTAAGAAGCGACATACCCCGTATTAACAAGGTTTGAACAATGCTCTAAATATATGGAACACTAGAGACCATTGGACCACATTAAATAAAGATGATTAGTATGGACCATTGGGTGGTGCTTGTGGGGTATGGCGGTCCAACGGTTTTCTCGTTTGTGCATGCGCAGTCGCTACTACTGCTACGAATGTGACAAGATTCATATGGGACCAACGAGGACCCAACCCTAAACTACCATAAAATTTGAGCCAATTTTGACCATTGTGTCATGAGTTGTGGCGGTTCCCAGAAATGCATACACACACACACACTCACATGTAACTACCTGAAGGAGCTGAGAAAATTTTTCCCCCCTCAGGAATTAGTGTCCAGTGCGGTCGAAAATGGGGAAATACGCTTTTCCCCCCTCAAAATAATGAAAACTGCCTGAAAAATGTAAAAAAGAAAACACAAGGAGTCCGCCACTCCTGAGGGGCCGAGCCTGAAAAGGGGGAACTTACTACTAAAACGAAGTAGTACTATCCATGGAGAAGACATTATACTGATTTAAGCAACACACATAAATATACCTACTGGATGTCTCTTGAAGCACTATCATGAATAAGCGAGATACCTACTCGACTAGTTACCTCATACCTCACCACTCCTGATTAGCTACATTTTTGACGAATACTTTCAAGATTTCTACAATATAACTATCCAAGTTAGGTAGGTACTCAGAACGATGAAACCACCAACTATATCGAATATTACTTCAACTACTGGTGGTTTTAGAAAAATCCGGATCAATTAATAATGAGCAATTCCAATCAAATAGTAACTTCCAAGTTCCAAAAACTAAGTTCCAACCTGAATCAGGAGGATCTAGGCTTTGGCAGCAATCGAAGTTAGGTAGGTACCTAACAAGACATTTAAACTGAACTAAAGAATTTTTTGAGACCACCCGGGGCAGCAGTAAGGCAGTATTCGCATGGGGTGTAGCACGGAGTATTCACAAGTAAAGCAGGGTTCACATGGAGTGCGGAAACGCAATGCGGACTGTGTAAAATGATGAAGGGGGTGAGTAGCGTCTGCCATTCTGGAGGGTCCCGTTCAGATGGAGGGCTGGAAATCCGTAATACGGAGGGCGAAAGAAAGATAGGCAGACGAGAAAACATGCTGGAAGGTTACAAAGGCTGCGAAGTGGCCCATTGCGCAGATTCGGACTTGCGGAAGGATATTTCTCGAGAGTATTCGGTACAATCCAAGTCAAAAGTCAACCTGTGTAAAGATACCTCCCTCTTTACCAACAGCCAATCAGGTTGCTTTACAAAGTCCAAATTACGCATTTCCGCGTCCATGTGAACCCTGCTTGTCACCATCTATAAAAATTCGCTCATATGGTCATTCTGTAAGAACTGGCACTCTTTTTAACCGTTCCGAGTTCCAGCCAACCTCATCTGTCGGTGATTCATATTGCAGGTATTATCCTCGCTCTCCAGTGCATTGGCATAAGATTTTCCTTTGCACCTTGACTGACAAAGTCATCAACCTTATGACTTCATTATCTTCGAAGACAAAACAATTTAATATATCATACAAAAGCAAACCAGTTTACAAGTATTATCAAGCTTCCTTAAGACGGTTTTAATCCTACATTAACCTCTCAAGACAAATTACAGCATAGCTCCAAATACCAACCTAAAATAGGTTCGGATGTTGAAGGAGATGATATGGGGCTATTGATGATGCAGTCGGTTCCTTCTCTATGGAAGCCCGTGACACAGGAGCAGATGCCCTGGAACGGGCCGTCGTGGGTGTGTTCCTGCAAGCACGTCTCATTCGCTCCGCATTCTTCCAAGTCGCCACTGCATCTTCCTGAAAACAGACAAGATAATTCATCGGGTCAATGCAGAATTCAGAACACTACAATTAGTGCCATTCAAATGGGTTGAATGGACCTGAAGAGTGGCCACATTTCTCGGCTGTTCATGAGTAGAGGGAAGTATCAATCGAATTTTGATACATTTGATACACATTTTTTATTATTATCTATCTATTTATTTGTTTTTAGAAAGAAGAAACTGAGACGAGACTACCTCTTTTTGCTTTTCTGACTTGACAAATAGGAAAGATATACGATATTTATGACATCACTGTACACAGTAGCACCTCAAGTTATCCTACCTTCGAAAAAATCATGGAAAAACTTGGTTGACGCTTACAGATGCTAATTAGTATCCATGTAGTAGATGGAAGGCAACCCAAGTGTCGAGTTAACTTTGTAGCAGTGAGGAACCAAAGCTGGGCATACCATTCCATGTGTCCAAATGGCGAGATGCCTCTCAAAAATCGTACCGTGTGTTGGGAAAATGACGTGGGGGATGGTGTGGAGTGACAGGCTGGATTGGATATTCGGTCCGGCGAAAATCCTATCAGCTCGCCCAATCCAATGGACCGTCCGTGGGGCAAACATGAACGTGGTGCGACGTCACTCCATGAATGACAGCCTCATCACGCCAACTAACAGTGTTTGGGGAAAACGTGGCCCAAATCTTCGTCACTCTGCCATGATACGTCCAGCATAGGTGTTCCCAAGTCGGCTGTTCTAGTCTTCTACAGATCTGTTCGCAGAGACCGCCTGAGTGTATAGCATCCATGACCACTTATTCGCAGTGTTTTCCTGTCTATCCAAAGCCAGTTATCTGGCCGTTATTCCAGGACGGACGAGAAAATGGCCATGCAGCGCATTCTCGATTCTGAACCATTATCAAGCTCAAGCTTATCAAGACAGTCCTGGATCATGGATGGTTCCTTACGGTTTTCTAGTAGGCAGCAAACTGTCAGAAAAAGCCAGTGCGAACAAAGCTAAAGATCCGGGCTAATCCCGACTATGAGGATGAGGAACACACACATATTTTTATTTATTTGTCACTTCAAACGATATCTGACCTTTGACACATGATAAAATTTCCGAATTTCGCCAAAATGTTCATACTGCCAAATGAAAGGATGAGTTCGAAGATAAAAACCTTTCAAATATTCTAAGGGGGTCATCAAATTTAAGTTTTTAGGGGTCCAAAATCCGAAAAAACTGCTAAAATTGCGAACTAGTGACATAAAATCACTGAAAGTGGTACCTATGGAAAAGTGAGTCGATTTTGATGATGAATATATTTATATTTTTCCCAAAAAACAGTTTTCCCAATTTGACTGTATAAGGGTCAAAAATCTGTTTAAAAAAACGGCTAAAATCACGAAAAAATTACCTATATAATTTTACGAATGGTATGATTTCTCGCTATACCATCTTTACACAGTAGCACGAACATTTCTTTGAAAATTCGCTCTTGAGCAGAGTTCACATGGATACGGAAACGCGTAATGACTGTGTAAAGCAACCTGATAGGCTGTTAGCTGTTGTTAAAGAGGGAGGTATCTTTACGCAGGTTGACTTTTGATGCGGATTGTACGGAATATTCTCGAGAAATATCCTTCCACAATTACGCAAGTCCGCATCTGCGCAATGGGCCACTGTGCAGCCTTGTAACCTTCCAGTATGTTTTCTCGTCTGCCTATCGTTCTTTCGCCCTCCACATTACGCATTTCCACTCCGCCATGTGAACGGGACCCTCCGGAATGGACCTCCACACTCCCCTCCATCATTTGACACAGTCCGCATTAAGCGTTTCCGCACTCCATGTCAACCCTCCTTCATAGCCATGTTGCATGGCTGTAAGCTTTCTAGTCCTCTTTACAGCCTAACTTGACGGTACATTTAAAACCAGGACTAACAGATATCAACTTTACCACAAGGTGTGTAATATATCAATTAGGTTCATGGAAGTTGAAAATCTAAAAAACATCCGAACTCTAAAAATACGAGCTGGCTGCAGAAAGCTATGACTGGCAGGCTAAATAACAAACCGTAGCGTAATAATTTGCAGCGTTTTTAGTAGGTGCACGAAGGCACAAACGAAAATATGGATCATTTTACGCCTTCAACTGCACAAGAGGAGGAGGAACGGAAAATCCCACGTTGCTGACCAAAATGCATGCAGACTCAAGCTGTACATACAGTCGAATCCGCTTAATGTGGGCACCGGGTGCCCTCATTAAGCGGTGCCTCTTTAAACTTAAAAGGGAAGACAGCCTTTAAAAAAATCCTGTTGCAACCAATAAATAAAAATTGTGTATTCCCACGTCGTAAGGTAAGTACTGGATGTAACGATGATGTGATCTGTACTATGGGTGTCTGTAAGAAATGTGGTAAGTCATAAGGAGTCTACAAACTAAATTACAGCTCCGGAGTGTAAATAGCCTAGAAATTAGCTTTAGGAGCCTCTTGGCTGATCCGGGGCCTATGGATCGTCAGGTAAAAGTCCTAAGGAGTCTACACACTAAATTACAGTTTCGGAGTGTAAATTAGCTTTAGGAGCGAAGAAAATGAGTACTTCATGACGGCTCGCGCTGTGTTCAAGCACACAACCCAGCGGTAAAACATGATGCATGTTAAATTGGAAAACATAAAATAGCGTCATGTATTTCGCCAAGTTATTCAATTACATACAATTCGGGTCAAGAAAACAAGAAAAACATTACTTAGTGAAATAAGAGGTGATGGCGCGTTGTCTTTACTTATCAAGGCGCGTATGACTGACGAAGTCAGCACAAGATTCGAGCTGATCAGAAGGACTGCTTTCGTTAGCCAATTGCATGAAAAACTTCCGCAATGTTTCGTTACATTTTTATACATCTCTTGCTGTTACTGGTGGAACAGTAGCCTGATCGGTGTCCTCTTCTTCTTCAGTTTGGGTCAAGTGACAGAAGAAACAATCATATTTGACCTCCGAACTGCCCATATAACCCGACCTACCGCCCCATTACCCGAGGTTTTCAACATCGGTTTACATACATCGGGATCGGGAATTGAGCGTTTGCCCGCAGTATTCTGATGTCCACTCCAACCAGTGGCCCCATTCAGCGGATTCGACTGTATACATAAAGTTACGCTCAAGACAGAATCCAGTTGATCTACAGCATGTTGAGCAACGGTCCATTCGGATCAAGTACAGGGGGCCTATTCACTAAGCGAAATAGACATCTCTTTTCGTTCTGACTCTCTCTTTTGGCAGAAGAGATTTTTATAGCATCCATGACAGGGTTATTCAGTAACTTCTAAAAGAGAGAGCTGGCGGCCATCTTGGCATTTTCGATCTCTTTCAGAGAGACAGCTAATTAGGTGTCTTTCCTCGAAAGAGAGTCTATTTCTAGTTTGTCTGACAGTGATAAATCAT
Source organism: Leptopterna dolabrata (assembly GCA_954871275.1). NCBI lineage: Eukaryota > Metazoa > Arthropoda > Insecta > Hemiptera > Miridae > Leptopterna > Leptopterna dolabrata. The sequence goes on from OX940983.1 coordinate 38,604,429, forward strand.
GTAATTTATCCTCGTTCATTCGCAACCACATCGGTAATTTTGATCGTGTGCTTTTAACCTGACCCTTCAGGTTTTTGCGATGGGACCCCCCGCTGAAAAACGACAGGAAAATGTGAGACCAAATAGTGAGACGAAAGTAGCGCGTATTTTAACAATGATTTTCACTTAAACCGAGTAGTTGCTAGGGAAATGAAACTTCTTTCATTTTCATCGGACAAAAATCGTTTTCCATTCGTTGGAAAGCTCTTGATTTATCACGAATGTATTTCGTATTTGTTCTTGGTATTTACATCCTAGTTTCATTAAATGAATGTTGTAAATGGATAGTAAACAATGACGCTTGTTTGGTTGTCACTTGGTTGTAGTAAACTACGCGGCTAAAGCATGTTTTTTTAAACTGACCTACCTAATTATACAAAGCGGTTTACTCGATCAATATAACGTTAGCAATAGTAGTTGGGTACCTACATAATAATACGTATTTATAAAGTGATACTTATATTTTTACTGAAAAACAAAAAAGGTGGAGTCTAGTATGAGCCGCGCGTGAAGTAAGGTAAGAAACAGCCGATCTTATATAATACAGCGAGGGGGACAAAAACCTGAAGGGTAGGGATGTATAAAAAGTATCGATACTTCAAAATATCGATACTTTTAAGAAAAAGTATCGATACTTTTTGATACTTTTTTTTTGCAATGTATCGGGATTCTTTTTCTTTTTTCGCGGTATCGACACCGTTACTTTTTTCAAGGATCTTTTCTTACTTCCAAGTTTCACAGAAGACTACAACGCCTGATCGCTACCATGCCTGAAGTCCCACCATTTGTCAACAACCTTGACATAAAAATGGAGATGATCACTCATTCAACTGATACTGTCCGGAATCTAGTAGGACTGGAAACGTGAAACAACTCAACTGATACTGTGCACTTATGTCAGGCATAGAATTATTCTATGGTGGAACTGGAACACTGGAAGGGGAAGGCGCAAAACAACACAATCCATGAGGCCGGAACTTTTCTAATTTTGAGTTTGTAAAAAGTATCGATACTTGAATGTATCGATACTTTTTGAAAGTATCGGCCTGATCTTTTCGATACTTTTTAGAAATATCGATACGATATGTATCGATACATTTCGAAGTATCATACATCCCTACTGAAGGGTCAGGTACACCACATTTTAGCCGTCAGGCTTTAAGCGGAAGTCATCCGGGGGTGCAGGGGGCGAAGCCCCCGCCGAGGCGCGCAGCGCCGAGTTTTCATTCCATGTTCCATTCAGTCAATGGTCATTAAAAATTATACATATTACTGATTCATGAGTAAAAATGTCCAAGTACGGGTTGAGGTAGGTACCTACCTTCCTAAGAGTGGCCGTTCATTAGGTGAACATATAATACAAGCATTAAGCCTCCTAATTCGACTTTTTCTGTTTATAACTGAGACTTTTTTTTCAATTTCATTTTAAATTTTATCCGATTCATGAGTAAAAACGTCCAAGTATGGATTGAGGTAAGGTACCATTGAATTGAGGTACCAAGGTACCAAGTAAGGATTGAGGGAACCATTGAATGGGTATTACTAATGCGTGTTCATTATTAAGGAACTGAACTCCGGGGGAGGCACAAATATCTCGCACTTCATGGATACTATGGGATTTTCATGCATTAGAATCCATATCTCTTTCTCAAGGTCACTGGAGCTGTTCTGTAAAATAGAAGAACCCCGGAGACATTGTAAGAGACTGTCTCTCCCAGATTTTCAAAATAGATAATCTCTTTCCATTATACAATATTTTAGTGAATAGGGCCTCAGGTCATCAGAACCACTTCTGGCCGATCGCTGTTCTCCAGATGAGTTTCAGGTGGGCGGAGTTGGAACTTAAGTACGAATACACCCAAGGATGACAGAGCCAACTCGGTTTTGCCTGTCACATCGGCTGTCACATGTGCCGCCGCGCCTCCTCCGAGCTTTCTCATCGTCACAGTAACAAGTTGAAGGACGACACCAACTCAACAGGTCACCAGTCATCAATGAGCAAACGTCATTCTCCGACTCAGGGATTCCAAGAGAAGAAACCGGCAGCTCTACCCAGTTTGAGCAGTGAGCTCGGCCGGAAGTGCGTAAATTAGGAAGATTTGTCGTTCATATTTCTAGAAACTTATTTGGTATCTAACAACCTCATTTAACGTGTGTCCAAAAAACGAATAAGTACATAAAAACATAAATAATTGGTGAATTGAGGTGACAAATTAATTTACTACTAGGCCGCCTTGATTATAAGTACCTACGTACCTACTACGAGTATTATCAAATAGCTGCACCAGGGCAAGCTGCAAGGGTAAAAATACCCAAGTCCCTACTTTTTGCAACTCGTAAATAAGAACAGGTGAAGTTACATTAATAATGAAGGTACAGAGGTACAGGTAAGAAGAATAGGAATGATAGGAGTAGGTAAGTAAAACAAGGCAGGTATATAGCTACGTGCCTTCATTTAAAATAATCGAAACTTACTTTAGTAGGTAAGATCTTACCACTGGTTACCAATACACAGTCACATCGACACCACAAATCAAAATCACTGAACATCCTAAAGCCCTGCATACTTTATACATTTAAAGATAACAGATGAACTTCTCTAAGGAGGCTTACCAACGTGTATTTCAACGTTACCATTTTATGATGAAAACCTTTTCATTTGTCCAGTCATCACTTCTTGAATACACAGAGAGCTCAAAACTCTCTCTGCACCTCTGTACCTTTATTATTAATGTAACTTCACCTGTTCTTCTTTACGAGTTGCAAAAAGTCGGAACTTGGGTATTTTTAACCTTGCAGCTTGCCCTGGCGCAGCTATTTGTTTGATAATGGTAGGTAAGTAGATACTTATAATCAAGACGGCCTAGTAGTAAATTAATTGTCACCACAATTCACCAATTTATGTATTTATTTACTTACAGCAACTGTTTATAAAAACCGAACCTCTCTCAGTTCCCGTTCTGCCTATTATACATACAAATTCTCCTAGGAGGTGATCAAGAAACTACTGAGTAGATATGTATGTCAAGATTCGAAGTACATTCACCAGACATATGCATATAGGATTCATATAGATACCTATATGAATCAGTCTATATGCATCACAACTACATACAAGCACCCATCACTTCTAAATGAATTTTTGTGCTTTCTAGATATATGTGGCCTACTTCTGCAGTGCATTTACACTGTTCCAAACTAAATTTCTATCTTCCTCCAGAAACCCATGTACCGGAAGGTTCTGACTTCTCCGTCAAAATCGATAAACAAAAACTACCAACACATTCCGGTTCCTGTTGTGTATTTAGAGGTATGAAGATAGAAATCACTGTCATGGTACCCTTAAAACATACCATTCCTGTAAATATTAGATTGTTACCAATAAAGACGCGGAGAAGTCGAGCTGCGTAATGCAAGGGACAAAGCCAGGTAGCTCTCCCTCCAACGATCCCGAACGGCTTCCAACAGCCGTGGGTGGACCAGGGGAGGTTAGAGGTGCCTTTATAAGGCGCCCGGCTTGCCCAGCTCGACATTCTACCGATCTCTCTCGAACCAGAGCCTCCTCTCTCTTACCTTACCTCACTCATCTTCAACTAACCCTTCTCCTCAACCCTAAATTCTCACCGTGGTGAGAACCGGACGAGAATTTCCTTCCCAGCACTCAGTGGTGAGAACCGGACGAGTGCTTTACCAAGTATCCAATGTGGTGAGAACTGGACGGATATTTCCTTATCGCCTTTCCTTATCGGATATTTTCCTATCCTCGAGGCACATCCAAGGTGGTGAGTACCGTGCGGATATTTTCCTATCCTCGAGGCACATCCAAGGTGGTGAGAACCATGCGGATACACTCTCATACTCCTCTCTTCATCTAAACTCATCTCTTTGACCTCACCTTCCCAAACCAACCTCCAACTTACCACTCACTATCTACGATCACCTTCCTTACCCAAGCACACAAACGACTAGGGCATTAAAATTCAAAGGAAGCAGAGGTGGGTAAGAGTAGTTCATTTGAAGGACTCAAGTTCAGATAGTTCACTCCTTGAAAGGAGTAGTTCTTTTGATTTAGTCAATAGTTCATTCAGTTCCTTTTCGCTTTCAATCACACGACACACTGAGCTAGTACCAAGCATATCAGACTGGCTTCTGGTATGGATACATGAACGACCAGACAAAGGAAGGAGGATACTATAAACGCCTTATGTAGTATCCACCCCATCTGAACTAAAGGTTCAGATGGGGGACCTAAAGAGTTCAGGTTGCTAACTTGTGGATGGATACACCGCAAGCACTACCATACCATAGTCACAGTATGCGGATAACCATCAAATAATACCGCTACACCACTAGCACGCCAGAACAGCTGTTCTTTGTGAAAACAGCTGAAAACAGGAAACACGAAAATGAGACCTGAGTAGGCTTCCAGCACGTTCAGCGTAAGTTAACAGAAATTAAATTGTAAGGAGGTTCTAGAGGGTTTCTTTTAGTTCCAGTTCGGGAACTCATCCCTGGCGGGTTCGAAAAATTTCTTGAACTGAGTGCGGAAAGTTTACACACCCATGGCTGTGGGAGCATGGTGCGGGAATTGAGTTACAGAAGTGAAGCTGCTTGGAACTGAGTTTTCGTGCGCAATGGGTTCTGTGCCAAATACATTATGAAACTCGCCACGCTTGGAACAAATATTAAATAACTCCTAATGAACCAAAAAGGAACTACTATCAACTCCTCATGAAGTAAAGGAACTAACGTTCTGCGGTACTATAAACTCCTCAGTATTAATTCACCCCATCTGAATGACTCGAACTAAAGGAACTATCGTTCAGTGGATACTATCAACTCCTCACGTATTATCCCTGTTCCTATGAACTACAAGAAATAAAGGACTAACTCAGTTGCCTTGTGACTGAGTTACTAGTTCTTCAGTTCTTAATGCACAGAATGACAGTTCGTTAGTTCCCCCTCCAACTAAGTTACTACTTCTTCAGTTCTTAATGCAAAGAACGATAGTTCTTTAGTTTCCCCTTCGACTGAGTAACTACTTCTTCAGTTCTTAATGCAAAGAACAACAGTTCTTTAGTTCCCCCTCCGACTAAGTTACTACTTCTTCAGTTCTTAATGCAAAGAACGACAGTTCTTTAGTTCCCCCTTCGACTGAGTTACTGCTTCTTCAGTTCTTAATGCAAAGAACGACAGTTCTTTAGTTCCCCCTTCGACTGAGTTACTGCTTCTTCAGTTCTTAATGCAAAGAACAACAGTTCTTTAGTTCCCCCTTCGACTGAGTTACTACTTCTTCAGATCTTAACGCAAAGGACGACAGTTCGTTAGTTTCCCCTTCGACTGAGTTACTACTTCTTCAGTTCTTAATGCAAAGAACGACAGTTCTTTAGTTCCCCCTTCGACTGAGTTACTAGTTCTTCAGTTCTTAATGCACAGAACGACAGTTCTTTAGTTCCCCCTTCGACTGAGTTACTACTTCTTCAGTTCTTAATGCACAGAAAGACAGCTCTTTAGTTCCCCCTTCGACTGAGTTACTGCTTCTTCAGTTCTTAATGCAAAGAACAACAGTTCATTAGTTCCCCCTTCGCCTGAGTTACTACTTCTTCAGTTCTTAATGCAAAGAACGACAGTTCTTTAGTTTCCCCTTCGACTGAGTTACTGCTTCTTCAGTTCATAATGCAAAGAACGACAGTTCTTTAGTTCCCCCTTCGACTGAGTTACTACTTCTTCAGTTCTTAATGCAATGAACAACAGTTCTTTAGTTCCCCCATCACTGAGTTACTACTTCTTCAGTTCTTAATGCAAAGAACGACAGTTCTTTAGTTCCCCCTTCAACTGAGTTACTACTTCTTCAGTTCTTAATGCAAAGAACAACAGTTCTTTAGTTCCCCCTTCAACTGAGTTACTACTTCTTCAGTTCTTAATGCAAAGAACGACAGTTCTTTAGTTCCCCCTTCGACTGAGTTACAACTTCTTCAGTTCTTAATGCAATGAACGACAGTTCTTTAGCTCCCCCTTCGACTGAGTTACTACTTCTTCAGTTCTTAACGCAAAGGACGACAGTTCTTTAGTTTCCCCTTCGACTGAGTTACTGCTTCTTCAGTTCTTAATGCAAAGAACGACAGTTCTTTAGTTCCCCCTTCGACTGAGTTACTACTTCTTCAGTTCTTAACGCAAAGAACAACAGTTCTTTAGTTTCCCCTTCGACTGAGTTACTGCTTCTTCAGTTCTTAATGCAAAGAACGACAGTTCTTTAGTTCCCCCTTCAACTGAGTTACTACTTCTTCAGTTCTTAATGCAAAGAACAACAGTTCTTTAGTTCCCCCTTCAACTGAGTTACTACTTCTTCAGTTCTTAATGCAAAGAACGACAGTTCTTTAGTTCCCCCTTCGACTGAGTTACTACTGCTTCAGTTCTTAATGCAAAGAACAACAGTTCTTTAGTTCTCCCTTCGACTGAGTTACTGCTTCTTCAGTTCTTAATGCAAAGAACAACAGTTCTTTAGTTCTCCCTTCGACTGAGTTACTAGTTCTTCAGTTCTTAATGCATAAAAGGATAGTTCTTTAGTTCCCCCTTCGACTGAGTTACTACTTCTTCAGTTCTTAATGCACAGAAAGACAGATCTCTAGTTCCCCCTTCGACTGAGTTACTGCTTCTTCAGTTCTTAATGCAAAGAACAACAGTTCTTTAGTTCTCCCTTCGACTGAGTTACTAGTTCTTCAGTTCTTAATGCATAAAAGGATAGTTCTTTAGTTCCCCCTTCGACTGAGTTACTACTTCTTCAGTTCTTAATGCACAGAAAGACAGATCTTTAGTTCCCCCTTCGACTGAGTTACTGCTTCTTCAGTTCTTAATGCAAAGAACAACAGTTCTTTAGTTCTCCCTTCGACTGAGTTACTAGTTCTTCAGTTCTTAATGCATAAAAGGATAGTTCTTTAGTTCCCCCTTCGACTGAGTTACTACTTCTTCAGTTCTTAATGCACAGAAAGACAGATCTTTAGTTCCCCCTTCGACTGAGTTACTGCTTCTTCAGTTCTTAATGCAAAGAACAACAGTTCTTTAGTTCTCCCTTCGACTGAGTTACTAGTTCTTCAGTTCTTAATGCATAAAAGGATAGTTCTTTAGTTCCCCCTTCGACTGAGTTACTACTTCTTCAGTTCTTAATGCACAGAAAGACAGATCTTTAGTTCCCCCTTCGACTGAGTTCAGTTCTTCAGTTCTTAATGCAAAGAACAACAGTTCTTTAGTTCCCCCTTCGACTGAGTTACTACTTCTTCAGTTCTTAATGCACAGAAAGACAGATCTTTAGTTCCCCCTTCCTAAATCCATCTCTAACACTGGGTCCTTGATTCGTTTACTCTGCGGTCCTACTGAAAGAACGATCAATGAAGCGAACTAAGTCGAGGAGTAGCTCAGTTCGCCGAGTTAGTTCTTCAAGGGTAGTTCAGTCAGGAACTACTCACCTCCAAAAGGAAGCAGGTAGTTGGTGTAGATGTAGGTAGTTACCGATACATAATATTATTTAGGCATCAAAAGCTCATTGAAACATTTCTGACAAAAACTGGATGTTTCGTCATACCTGTTCCTTGTACACTGCCCATCCAAAATACAGTCAAGAGCCATGGAATAGGTTATGACATCATAGGTGTACAGGTTGCGAGGTGAACTTGTCAAAACAAAAGCTCTTCATTCCAAACCAGGTTACCGACCGCTGAACGAGCAACACTTACCTAACGAACGACCTCTAAAATGCCAGCGTTATCTGCTCCCAGTCTGAATTATCAACGTTCGTGTTTCGCGGTTGATATTCCCTTGGCCGCCTTACGTGTAAACATTATCACTACGAGTATTATTAGACCTCCTTGACTTGTCACAACAACAAGGGAAATGCGCTGCTAACGTCAGGAGCACTGAGATATTCAATTTTCATCTTCGGTTAACCGTCTGGAAACACGATCCAACAGCATGACCATTTGAGCGAATTTTTTATCTTACATCCTATAATAATAAAGCAATTTGTGTTTGATTTTCAGCAATTTTTATCAAGTATAAACAATAAGTGACTCACAATAAATCGAATCCGACCCATAACCCCCCCCCCCCCCCCCCCCCACCAAATAATTTCACTCGGAAGGTTCGCCCTTTGAAAATCACACGAGGAAAGGAAACCATGGGAGGATTCACACACATTCCGTCGAGATGGGCCAATTAATAGTACGGGTAGTATCAACGAGTACGGTTACCTATCTATTATATCGCTTACAAAGGAGCATTCCTCCTTAGGTGAATCCATTGAGCCTCGAAACCGAACATTTTTTGACATTTGTTTTATAGACCGGAATGTGGTGCAGAGGTTATACAGGGTGTCCCCACTTTAAACCGCCAAACTTCAAGGATCGATTCTACAGTTAATTTCAAATAATGAGGCCCTCTACGAAATTTTTCTAGTTTTCTTGAGTTTTTTTGCTTTTAAGACTTTTTTTCTCGTGTTTTCGACCTTAAAAACCACTAAAATGGCCATAACTCCCATAAACTACAGTGTAATATTGAAAAAGAAGGACTCCGTTGGAGAGAGTTAAATTTCTTATCAGAATATGGCCCAAACAAATTTTTTCAGGAGTTTTTAACTAATAATTGTGGGTAATTAATAGCATAATAACTCCAAGTGTGGTAAGTCCACAGGAATGCTGAAAAGAATCAAATTCGGAACTTAGGAGGAGGGTCAGGGGTCCGAAACTCAGTTCTGTTTGGCGGTTGAGGAGGTCTGGCAGTGACAACGTTCGATTCACCGTGAAAAATTACGATCACTCGCGATGAAACTGTAGAAACCCATTTCAAAGAATGAAAACGGAGTTAATGAAGGGTTGCCCATTTCCACTAATAGGTACAATGCGTGGAAAACGATACCTAACGCCCCAAGTAGTTTATTTGGCATTCAAAAGCAATTTTCTCCCTTAATTAGTACAGTAAAACTAAAAAAAATACTACACTGTTGGAAACCTGAGATCCTGGGGAAGATTTTCCCGCAATTTTCACCTGTTGCCGGTAGGTTTCGTGGACCTACAGCCACGTTTTGAAAACGCTGCAAAGTCCTTGTCACATGGGTTTATTATTCTATTATAGAAATCTTGGCTGTTCATTTATTATTTCATTCATGCGAAATAATTGAAATAGCTATTTCTGGTGGTTTCCACCAATTCTGGCCTTTTTTTTCCAAATTATCTTTGATCATTGGTAGTGCCATTTAATCGTCTTGATCCACCTGTTGAAACTTTTTCTAGTAATATTATACAAACTGATTGTGATTTCAGACGATTTCCCAGGTTTTTGACTCACGAAAAATCAATTTTGGGAGCTGAACATCTGATACAACCTCAATTTTCCACTCTTTGGTCAAAATCGACTTCATATTCGGTCTTCTCGTCCCAAAAACTTGGAAAACGATACCTCAAAAGCTCATGTTACTAACATGTTGCTAAAACGCAAAAAGTACCTATTTTTACACACATTTTCACTCATAACACCCCTGGGTATATTCCGATCGGGCTGAAAAGTTTCGGGACACAACTAGGGCTCAAATGGAGCATGTGTGCGAATGAACGAATTTTTTAGACAGAAAATGAATCCTGTACACGTGATACGGCGGACGGCGTACGGCGGACGGACATTGCATTTTTGGAATCTACGCACCTTGAAACGGAAAAGAAAAAAGTTTGAGGGGGTGTTATACAAATTTTTTGCTGAGCGAATACATAGGTGTATTATTCACAGAATAATAAACAAAAAACCTGACCAAAAGGGAATTTTTGTTGGAAGTCAAATGTGATTCTCTTAGTTCAGCGGTTCAAAGCCGGGGACAACCGGTAGACCTACTTTTGGTTTATTATTCTGTGAATAATACACCTATGTATTCGCTCAGCAAAAAAATTTTATAACACCCCCTCAAAATTTTTTATTTTCCGTTTCAAGGTGCGCAGATTCCAAAAATGCAATGTCCGTCCGCCGTGCGCCGTATCACGTCTACAGGCTTCATTTTTGGTCTAAAAAAGTCGTTCTTTCGCACGCATGCTCCATTGGGCCCTAGTTGTGTCCCGAAACTTTTCAGCCCGATCGGAATATACCCAGGGGTGTTATGAGTGAAAATGAGTGTAAAAATAGGTACTTTTTGCGTTTTAGCCACATGTTAGGTACATGAAGTTTTGAGGTATCGTTTTCCATGTTTTAGGGACGAGAAGACCGAACATGAAGTCGATTTTGACCAAAGAGTGGAAAATTGAGGTTCTACCAGATGTTCAGCTCCCAAATTTGATTTTTCGTGAGTCAAAAACCTGGGAAATCGTCTCAAATCACAATCAGTTTGTATCATAACACTAGAAAAAGTTTAAACACGTGGATCAAGACGATTAAATGGCACTACCAATGATCAAAGATAATTTGAAAAAAATAAAATAAAATAAAAAGAAGCCTACCTAATTCAAGTTTTGGGGCCAAAATTGGTGGAAACCACCAGAAATAGCTATTTCAATTATTTCACATAATGAAACAATAAATGAACAACCAAGATTTCTGCGGGTATATCCAATAGAATAATAAACCCATGTGACAAGGACTTTGGAGCGTTTTTTGTCTGGAACATGTGCAGGTAGATGAGCTATCAGACTGGTTGAGTTCCTGAAATACCTTTTCCAGGGAGATTGCAGCAACACATACTTCCCTGATACCCTTCGGGTTGGGCACTGAAAATAAAAACAAAGGCCAAAGTTATCCAAAGTGACCTGCGAAGAAGGATACCTCACTCAACCAGCACAGCACGCAAGAGCAAAAGATGCTAAAACTCAAGTAGGTACCTTTTTGGTTTACGTATTTTTGCTTCCTCACTACCAAAGGTGGATTCGTGACTGAGTAAAACAAATTTGTCTTCCAAAATGAAAATTTTCACTTCCATTTTGCGTTTGAGACATCGAGGAACATTTTTGGTTCCGTGTCTGTCTGTGGTAATTCCTTGAAACGCTCATAACTACCCGAAATAATGGCCGAAATGGGCTGGAATTTGGTGGATAGGTGCAGGTTGGGTCACAGATGGTCCCATACCAAAATCACTGAAAAATTACGGTAACTTTTGGCTGCGCACGCGCAAACGCAAAATACTTGTAAAGCTCATAACAACCATAAATATCGTTGAAATGAGTTCAAACCTGGAGGGTCGATTAGGAATAATACTTTCATAGTTACAAATGAATTTCATTGGCATCGTACTGTAACTTTCGTCTGCGCATGCGCGAACATGAGATGTTGACCATTTCCTTGTAACGCTTCTACTCGTAACACATGGTTACGAGTAGAGTCGTGCAGAGCTGAAATGTTGAGGAAAAACTCGGGTTGGATCGCAAATGATCCCGTTTCAAAATGAACCTACCCAACAATTCTATACGTTCATGTAAATCAGGTGAGGAAGCTGTGCTGCCTACTCGAATTGGCAGACGTTTTTGCTTTATGTAACTTTTTTCCTTACGGGTTTCAGCTCTTACGAGCGACATTTAGTGGTGGAATCTCTAATATTTTAAACAATATTACGTTATTACTCAAATATTACCAACAAAGACATGAACATGAAAACAAGTCAGTGAGTGACCTGCCTATCGAGGAGATAAGAACAAAACTACGCTACTCGTCAACAGATATTCCCGATTTTAGTGAATGTTTGTCGAACCTACTTGATAAGAGAGCTGGATTAGTAGGTACCTAACCACGAACAAATTAGTAAAGTGATTTCTGCAGAACTCGGATGTTTTTCGTGTCCGTCATCCACATAGTAGAGATTCGGCCAAATCTTTAGCCTTGTTCGCACTGGCTTTTTCTGATCGTTAGCCGACTCCTAGAAAACCGTACGAAACCATCCATAATCCAATGCCATCTTGATAAGGGGTTGAGTTTGATAGCGGTTGGGAATCGAGAAGGCAGTGCACGGTGCAAGTTTCTTGTCCGCCCTATCTTCTGCGTACTGGAATGACGATCAGAAAACTGGCGTTGGATAGTAAGGAAAACACTGTGAACAGTCGTTCATGGATACTATACAGTCCGAAAAAAGTCCGAGAAATCACCGCAAAAGGCCAAACGTCTTACTGATGGTCAGATAACCGACAGGTGGCACTGCGAACAAACCTAATTCTCTTCTACACTTCCAGAGCGTAGATTTGACCACCAGGACGAGTTGTTTTCTTTGCCCGAATCCCGAAAATACAGACGACGAAAATCAAGCAGGGGGCCTATTCACTAAGCTAAACAGACATCTCTTTTCGGTCAAACTCTCTCTCTCTTGGCTGAAGATATTGTTATAGTATCCATGACAGGGTTATTCAGCTACTTCTAAAAGAGAGAGTTGGCGGCCATCTTGGCATTTCGATCTCTTTTGGAGAGACACCTAATTAGGTGTCTTTCCTCGAAATAGGGAGTCCCTTTTTCATTTCTTGTTTGTTTGATAGTGATCCTGTCGGCTACCATATCGGATATTTTTATGTGTTTTTCATCTCTTAAAGGTAAGTCGATTGTTCATTAAAAATATATACATTTCGATTCATGAGTAAAAAGTCTAAGTAGGTACGGGTTGACACCTATTCAGTAAAATATACGAACCTGGGAGACATTGGTAGAGACTACCTCCCAGGAGATTTTCAAAATAGATAACAGAGTTTTGGCAAAAGTTTGTCCACTAGCTCGTTGACGGAATAAGGATCTCCGAGCTTACGATCCAAGGGGAAAAAAACCGGATGCTAGCCTCTTAGATCTTGAAACGATCTAAGGTCGTTGAACGATCTAAGCTGATTCGATGGGTGACGCTAAAGTTAACGTTGAACTGTTCTCATCATAATTATCCTCATCAGTTGAAGATTTCAGTTTAAAAAGCCGTTTTTAGTTTTCATCTTCGCTAGTACAATTATACGGTTGTTCGTAGACTAGCCAGGTACAATTAATTAAGATTTTCCAGTAAAGGATCACAGAAACATTTCCTATTACTATTTTTAAATGGACAATAATGTAGGGTTGCCCATAGACACGAGACAAATTAGCCACAAAACTAAAGGTTTGGCTAATTAAAGTTATCTGGCAAAAATTAGTGGCTAATAGGTAGACATTATTAGCCAAAAAACTGTAAGGTTGTCCATAGACAGAGAAATTAGCCAGGTACAATTTATTGACATTATCCAGTCTTCAAGGATCACAAATATTTCCTAATACTGTTTTCAAAAAAATATAGATATGTAGGGTTTTTATTTTATACAGCAGAAAAACCGAAAATCGAGAGAAAAAAGACGCACGCTATCAGGTACACATACACAACACAAACAAATAATCACAAATGCCATGGAAGAAGGCAATCCATGCGATGAGGTTTCCTTGGTGGAAGGTTAGTACAGGAATCGGCCCATACGACCTAGTGGTTTACGTTGACTGGTGGCATCCAACGTTGATGAGCTAAGTTACGTCGTTCCCACCCAGACGTGCGCATGCGCAGTTCGCACTTTTCTTCGTACGTAGGCTTTAGCCCGTCAACGGGCTAGTAGCCAAACCTTTGCGAAAACTCTCTAATCTATTTTCACTAATAGGCCCTCAGGTTCCTATCGAACCATTTTCAGCATTGCAATCTATGTTTGAAAATCAATAGATATTTAATAAATTGATTAAAAAACAAATTACCTACTTCTCAGAATGTTATGTAGTGCTTACAGTTAATTTATAAATTTCGCAAATATGTTGTCTACAAAATGAATCATTAACTTATTCTTCCCTCTTGATGGTTCTTCTTTTCAACATTAGGTAAAAGGAGTGAAAGGGCAAAATATGTTTATATTGTTTCACATGCTGATTTATGCTTCCTCACCATTGAAGGTAGGGAAGGCTTGTATTCGTGCAATAGTCGAAAAAATGTATGTCCTCCAAAATGAAAATTTCCACTCGCATTTTGCGTTTCAGACATCAAGGAACTAATTTGGTTCCTTGTCTGTCTGTGGCCCTTGTGCCGGGCAAAACTATACGAAATAATGGTCGTAATGTGTTGAAATTCGGATGTTAGGTGCGGGTTTGAACAAGATGGTCTCATATCAAATTAAAAAACCACAGTCATGCAGCATGGCTATAAGAGCGAATTTTCGAAGTTTTCGGCATCTTCCTCCTCCGCCTAAAATTTTCTGAAAATTAATTTTCGGCCAATGTTTTCCCAACTTGATACCATACAAAATTAAAACAGGAGTAGTTTTACGCAAAGTAAAATTTGGGGTGGAAGGAGGGGGAGGGGAAATCAAAAATGTTTTGAATACCAGAAGAGTACGTAACAAATTTTTTGTTCCATTTTTTGCCGAGTAACACCTCGGTTTGTAGATTTTCCAACGCTGAACACGATGGTGAAGTCAGAATTGCGATATCCCATTCCGTTATCAGATTAGAGCAGACGAACCAGGAAGAACATCTCAAGAAATAACCACGTTCCTTCATCTTCAAAGTGCTCCAGTTTGAGAATGGAATGAGATATCGCAATTCTGATTTCACGATCGTGTTCAGCGTACAAAAACCTTTAAAATGAGGAGTCACTTGTCAGACTTTTTCATTTTGGGAATTTATGGGTAATTTCCCCCCCCTAAAACTCCCCCTTAGGGTGACCCGATTCTGCCCATCTTCGAACTTAGCCTGTCGATTGCCAACACAGATTTTTCGTGCAAATTTGAACTTTTTATCTCAATTCTTTCGAGAGTTATCGTCTGGAATGACACATACATATATAAATATATAAATATATAAATATAGTTCAGGATTGAGGAATGACCAGTCATCTGAATCAACTTGTTATATAAATATATATATAAATATATATATATACATATAATTTTTGGTGTCTTTCGGCAGGGAATTCAGGATGGTCTGAAACGGATTTTGGTATAAAAATCTTTCGGAAATTCGAGTTTTAAAAATTTTGGACCGAGAACAATAGCTTCCTTTTCTTCGAAAATTCGCTAAAAGGAGGTACTGAAGTTTCGTCTGCACACGCGCAAACGGGAAATCTTTGCAAAGCTCGTAACTACTCTGGAAATCGTCGAAAAGAGCTGAAAGTTTGAGGATATACGCAGATGGTTCCATATCGACTTCATCAAATTCGGACTGTAACATTCGGATGCGCATGCGCAAACACAAAATGTTTACCCATTCCTTGTAACGCCAATAAATAATGTGATAGCAACTGAAAAATAGGCTTTCTGAGACAATTTAAAAAATAAAAAGATGTCTGTATATTTAAAAAAGCACTTTCTTAGTGTACTGCAAGGGTAATGATCTTACCAAAAAACTACAGGATAAAAATAGAAATAGTCCATTTCCACGTCAAACTAACAAACTGTAGAACGGTTTCGGTTGTTACACCATCATCAGTACACGATAGAATGAAACTACTGGAACTTGAGCTCCTATTTATACAACTCGAGTGAATGGTAGTGCAATCTCATTGGCTGTTGAGGCCAAGGAAGTGAAAGGGAGGTGGAACATGATTGGCTGGAATACAACACAAGTGAAGAGGAAAGGAGTTAGGACAAAAGGAAAATGAAACAAACGCCATGAGGTGATACTAACCAAGCTTACAGAAATAAATCGATCAAAGGTGAATGATTTTGGAAATTTATTTCATTTACAGAAGAGCCTCACTTATGAATTTTCAGTATTTCCAATTGTTCCAATGCATCCAGTTTCGTTCTACCTCCCTTTCACTTCCTTGGCCTCAACAGCCAATGAGATTGCACTACCATTCACTCGAGTTGTATAAATAGGAGCTCAGGTTCCAGTAGTTTCATTCTATCGTGTACTGATGATGGTGTAACAACCGAAACCGGTCTACGGTTTGTTAGTTTGACGTGGAAATAGAATATTTATATTTTTATCCTGTAGTTTTGGTTTATTATTTTCAATAATGAACCATTGGAATCGAGCATGAAAAAAAAAATTCTAACCCCCCCTCAAAATTTGATGGTTTACGTTTCAAGGTATGTAGAATCCAAAACTGCAATAAAAATATTTCTGTCTGTCCGCCGTACGCCGTACGCCGTACGGGCCACTTTGCTTAGTTACCATGAAACAAAATTGATGAAATTCGGGTTATAGGTTCCGTTCGGCGTCTAGTTGGTCCTCGAAGCTCGACGTTACTGTGAGTCATCTCTAAGGGGTTCAAAATAGGGGTTGAAATTTTCAAAACGCCTATACCATTTTTTTACGTAAATATTTTTACGGTTTTAAATAGTTCTTGAACTTGCGAGTTTTTTAAGACCATCCGGAGCATCGTACGTCCAGCCGTTCGTTCACAGTAAGGCCCCGAAGTTTGCACCGACAGGCATTTTCGACTCCAGTGTGAATGAAATTGTATACTCTTGTCACCAGGGACGCGCTGGATTCAGTCAATCAATCAATTGATCGATCAATCAATCAAAATTTTCAATTGAAATTGGAATAGTTTGTAAATTATTGGATTACTTTATTGTTTGCAATTGGGGAATCATAGGCTTGTTTGTGTGTCTGTTGTTTTCAATTGCAATTGGCCACTGCTCACTTGAATTGGAATTCATTAATTTGAATTGGAATTCATTTCGAATTGTCTAATTGGCATGGTGCGCATTGGCATGGTCCGAAATGGTTCTGCAATTCTATTGGCCCAACGCTGTCTGCGATTCTCATCATAACATGTATAGACTAGTACATATTGTATTATACAGACGGGTTATCTATACAGAGATCTGTGATCTGTAACAGAAGGGTATTCTATACAAAATAATAAACCGTTGTGCAGGGATTTGCAGCGTTTTTTGCTATGGATTTCCACTACTCCTCCGCAAGTGATTTAAGTTATAATGACCGTATGATTGTTAACACTTAATTGCCGAGTGGTTGTATTTCCTTTTCTTTTTACTTTAATAATAATAATTGGCACTTATGTTGCAATGAGTGGGAGCCGCCTGAGCTAATCATCCCCTAACCGGGCATTTAGCCCATATTGGGGATTATGTTTCCAGTGTTGCTACATGATAAGGGACTTCTCCTCTTTGATTTATGCAAGATTGAACTATGCTGTTTTTTTTCTCTTCTTTTTCCTTTTCTTTCCTCTGTTGCATAAGTAGGCAGTTTAGTTCATTTCTTGTCAATTTTGCTTCCGAGTCTGCGAAGAAGCGGAAGCCTTGTGTTCACTTTCGTGAGCCAAAAAATGTTTGTCTTCAGAAATCAAAATTTCCACTTGCATTTTGCGTTTCAAAGCCTACTGAACAAATTTGGTTCCGTGTCTGTCGGTCTGTGAGTCTGTCCGCATTTCCTTGTTACAGCCATAACTTCCACGATTTTGAATTGATTCAGCTCAAATTTTGAGGGATGGTGTGGATAAGGCCCCTTGAGGTCCCATACAAATTTCAACATGATTGATCCAGCGGTACGCCCTGCGCATGCGCTAACGTTAAATTCAACAAACACGCATAACTTTCACAATTTTGATTCAATTTCGCTCAAATTTTCAAGGGTTGTTTGGACAAGGCCTAGTGAGTTCCAGTATGAATTTCAGCATGATCGGACCCTCGGTGCGCTCTGCGCATGCGCTGGCGTGAAATAGATTCAATTTCCTTGTTACAGCCGTAGTAACCAACGATTTCACCCAATTTCAATGTAATTCTCAGGGATTAAGCGGGTAGGGCCCATTGAGGTCCCATATAAATTTCAACATGATAGAGCCAGCGGTTCGCCCTGCGCATGCGCTCTGTCTGTCTGTCTGTCCTTCTATGCACGGCCAAACGGCTCGACGGATATCGACCAAATTTGGCACGAATATCCAGTAGGCTCCCAAGTTGTGCAACGTCGCATTTTCAATTCCCTGACCATAGCGGAACTATGGTCGACCATGGTCAACTCCTGAATGGCTTGACGGATATCGACCAAATTTGGCACGAATATCCAGTAGGCTCCCAAGTTGTGCAACGTCGCATTTTTAATTCCCTGACCATAGCGGAACTATGGTCGACCATGGTCAACTTCGTTAATTGAAATGGTAACCCCTATTTTTTTATCGCGTATTCGTAATCTACGTGAAATTCTATCTACGATCGACCCTTCGGACTACCCCCGTGGTCGACCATAGCGCATCCATGGGCCCCTCCATGGTCGAATCTCGAATTGCTCAACGGATATCGACCAAATTTGGCACGAATATCCAGTAGGCTCCCAAGTTGTGCAACGTCGCATTTTTAATTCCCTGACCATAGCGGAACTATGGTCGACCATGGTCAACTTCGTTAATTGAAATGGTAACCCCTATTTTTTTATCGCGTATTCGTAATCTACGTGAAATTCTATCTACGATCGACCCTTCGGACTACCCCCGCGGTCGACCATAGCGCATCCATGGGCCCCTCCATGGTCGAATCTCGAATTGCTCAACGGATATCGACCAAATTTGGCACGAATATCCAGTAGGCTCCCAAGTTGTGCAACGTCGCATTTTTAATTCCCTGACCATAGCGGAACTATGGTCGACCATGGTCAACTTCGTTAATTGAAATGGTAACCCCTATTTTTTTATCGCGTATTCGTAATCTACGTGAAATTCTATCTACGATCGACCCTTCGGACTACCCCCGTGGTCGACCATAGCGCATCCATGGGCCCCTCCATGGTCGAATCTCGAATTGCTCAACGGATATCGACCAAATTTGGCACGAATATCCAGTAGGCTCCCAAGTTGTGCAACGTCGCATTTTTAATTCCCTGACCATAGCGGAACTATGGTCGACCATGGTCAACTTCGTTAATTGAAATGGTAACCCCTATTTTTTATCGCGTATTCGTAATCTACGTGAAATTCTATCTACGATCGACCCTTCGGACTACCCCCGCAGTCGACCATAGCGCATCCATGGGCCCCTCCATGGTCGAATCCCGAATTGCTCAACGGATATCGACCAAATTTGGCACGAATATCCAGTAGGCTCCCAAGTTGTGCAACGTCGCATTTTTAATTCCCTGACCATAGCGGAACTATGGTCGACCATGGTCAACTTCGTTAATTGAAATGGTAACCCCTATTTTTTATCGCGTATTCGTAATCTACGTGAAATTCTATCTACGATCGACCCTTCGGACTACCCCCGCAGTCGACCATAGCGCATCCATGGGCCCCTCCATGGTCGAATCCCGAATTGCTCAACGGATATCGACCAAATTTGGCACGAATATCCAGTAGGCTCCCAAGTTGTGCAACGTCGCATTTTTAATTCCCTGACCATAGCGGAACTATGGTCGACCATGGTCAACTCCTGAATGGCTTGACGGATATCGACCAAATTTGGCACGAGTATCCAGTAGGCTCCCAAGTTGTGCAACGTCGCATTTTTAATTCCCTGACCATAGCGGAACTATGGTCGACCATGGTCAACTTCGTTAATTGAAATGGTAACCCCTATTTTTTATCGCGTATTCGTAATCTACGTGAAATTCTATCTACGATCGACCCTTCGGACTACCCCCGCAGTCGACCATAGCGCATCCATGGGCCCCTCCATGGTCGAATCCCGAATTGCTCAACGGATATCGACCAAATTTGGCACGAATATCCAGTAGGCTCCCAAGTTGTGCAACGTCGCATTTTTAATTCCCTGACCATAGCGGAACTATGGTCGACCATGGTCAACTTCGTTAATTGAAATGGTAACCCCTATTTTTTATCGCGTATTCGTAATCTACGTGAAATTCTATCTACGATCGACCCTTCGGACTACCCCCGCAGTCGACCATAGCGCATCCATGGGCCCCTCCATGGTCGAATCCCGAATTGCTCAACGGATATCGACCAAATTTGGCACGAATATCCAGTAGGCTCCCAAGTTGTGCAACGTCGCATTTTTAATTCCCTGACCATAGCGGAACTATGGTCGACCATGGTCAACTCCTGAATGGCTTGACGGATATCGACCAAATTTGGCACGAGTATCCAGTAGGCTCCCAAGTTGTGCAACGTCGCATTTTTAATTCCCTGACCATAGCGGAACTATGGTCGACCATGGTCAACTTCGTTAATTGAAATGGTAACCCCTATTTTTTATCGCGTATTCGTAATCTACGTGAAATTCTATCTACGATCGACCCTTCGGACTACCCCCGCGGTCGTCCTTAGCGCATCCATGGGCCCCTCCATGGTCGAATCCCGAATTGCTCAACGGATATCGACCAAATTTGGCACCAATATCCGGTAGCCTACCAAGTTGAACGTAGGCGCATTTTTAATTCCCTGACCATAGCGGAAATATGGTCGACCATGGTCAACTCCTGAATGGCTTGACGGATTTTGATAAAATTGGGTACAAATACCCGGTAGGGTATGGGATTTTTCCGTCGTTTGTTGGTTCCACGATACTGCGTACAGCGAATGTCGGATAGCGAGCGAAGCGAGCGGTCAGGCTAGTTATGTATAATGGACGTAATGTATTATGGAAGTCATGTTATGTATAATATGTATATTTCATGTAATGTTATGTAATGTTATGTAATATGTATATTTAACGTTATGTAATGTTATGTAATGTAATGTAATGTAATGTAATGTTATGTTATGTTATTTTGCTTCCGAGTCTGTTCTATTTTATAGTGGGTCACTCTGATTGTGACGAGGAAGCTCCTGTGCCATCACCTTGGCAGTGTATTTTTGTATGTGCACACATGTCTTGTATATCTATTTTGGAAATAAATAATTTAAAAAAAAACGCGAAAAACACTGTTATACCGGTTTTGGTTATCAAACCATCGTCAGTAACAAACAATAACTTATTGTTTGGTTAACGATAACTTGGTTATTGTTTGTTACTGACAATGGTTTGATCATCTAAACCGGTATAACAGTGTTTTTCGTGTATTAGTGGAAATAGATTATTTTGTTCAATAACTTCGTTTTTCTTTCTTTACGTCTACGTTACACTGGTTAGGAAGCTACAATGCCTACCCGACTTGGCTTTCTTTGTTTCGCATTACGAGGTGCCAGGAATGTCTTGTGTTGTGCATCATCGTCCAAGTCACGTAGCTGTCTAAAGGTTAAGGTTATCCACCTCAGTGCCAAATGGTCAATATCTTCTCTTCGTCAACGAAGTAGTTTGAATAATGCCAATACCCACTCCCTTTAAATTGAGCATTAATTCCGAATCAAACCAGAAAACTAAGAGTCCTGCATTCAACAAGGTTTGATACTCAGTTACTCCACGTTTAAAGACCTCAATAAAACTGTGGGTGATTATCAGTGTGTAGTCAAATTCAAATATGAAAATCCGCTGACTCGGGCGGTCCCCGTGGATTTGACTCGGGCAGTGGGAACAGGAGAGGGAAGGGTCTTCTGCGCCTCTCCCCGGCACAGCTGGAAGGGGTGAGTATAAGTATCCCCGCTCCCCGTCGCCATGACACTTCCATAGAGACCTTACCTGAGACAACACACCTGAGTATCATGCGACAGTAAGAGAGAGAGAGACCAGTAGCCATTGTGACCCCAGTAAATTCAGTTACTAGTAGTAGAGTGATTTGGACCTTTGATTTTGACTGCCCCTTTGGAATTTCATTTAATAATCGACAGTAAGAGAGAGAGTGACGGGAGAGTGAACATCGTTGCTACCAGCCACGGCCAGGATGCACCCGACGAGCCCTTGCACCCAGTATCAGGGTGCTGCCGTAAACCTCAAACTGTTGCAGGAGGAGACGACGCCGGAGACAGAACGAGACGAGAGACGTGCTATCCGAGACGAGCCAGGACGGATACAGGAGGTAAGACCCGAAGCCCCTTTATTTCACGTTTGAGACTTAGGCGACACTGTCGCGTAAAAGTGCCCCTCAGGCAGTCTCCGGGCACACCATTTATTGCGGAGGTAATCCAGGACGTTACCTGTTTTGTTTCAGTGCCTCTGGAGACTTCTCTAAATTTGAGCCTTGGTCCTGCTGAATTTAACCCCAAAGTCTTCCAACTGAACCCAGCCTTAGGAACCACCCTGAACCCATCGAAAACGACCCCGACTCTGGTGCCCAACGATCACTTACATTCTGCCACATCACTTGCTATCTCTCTTTCAAATATTATTGTCCCTTTTGCATTGTATCGTAGAATCCCGCCCACCCGCGAATTTAACGTAATTCCCTTTGCTTTCTTGTATCAATTCATCCGACCTCGTGAACCCCCAACTTGTATGTATGTTTTCTTGAATAAATTCTTTTGTATTACTAAATTCCTTTTGTCTAACTTCTTGCCAACACATGTAGAGTCACAAATTCCGGTAGCCAAAAGGCACCACCTTTTGTTAGCCTTTCAGCTGCAGTTATCCAGCCCTGCGACACCTAAACCTGTAGCGGTACTGTGCACAGCCGTTTACAGGGCCATCTGCCCACCTACGAAAACTTCAGGTAATGCTAAAATTCCATTTGTAAGTTCACCTCTAATCGCTCGCCATCCATCCATCAGAGGTATCAATAGGAGTTTGAACACATTACAAGTGCATTATCAGAACAAAATAATAAAGATTCTCACTGCGTTATCAGAACAAAATAATAAAGAGAAAATAATGTGACGAAACTCCCACAGCAATTTGTCCTCAATCGATCGAGTGTAATAATAATGCTCCTATATTGAACACTCGACTCCTTTTATATTATTTAGTTCAATGAGTTCAGTTTTCTCTCACCAGGTTGACGAAAGTTTTCTTTCGTTTCTGATTTGTTCGTCGTTTCACGGAATCGTTTGATTTGGAATACAGCGAAAGCGAGGCGGATGAACTAATGGATTTCGAGCGTTTCGAGGTATTTAATTGAGCGGTGTTTTCTCAGACATCCTGTTTACCAACTCAGTGGAATTTTCCGGTTGGCAAACTTTCATTTGAACCAATTAACAATCCCATGTAATCCTGAGAGACTATTTACGCACCTTTAACTCCCACAGAGTCGAAATCGACGTAGAGGACAGTCGGATGGCAACAAACAGAATCAGCTTAACCGTCCCATAGCATTTTACATTTAAAATTAAACATGTTTTATTCATTTGAAGTTTTTCACAATATAATTAATTAATGGGTCCACTCATAAACAGGGTGGCTGTCGGAGATACTGGCAGGAAGAGAAGAAAAGAGACGAACCCCAAGCAGAGGGTTCTTAGGCCAAATCCCGACAATATGGATGAATAACAAGAAATACCATCATCAAGATCTTTTGCCATGAAATTTCATTAGAAATCACCGAAAATCACGAGAAAAAGAAGACGTAGGAAATTCTGATTGGAATATTTATCAAAGGTTGCTGGGAACCTCTGAGACTGTACTCTGTATTCTACAGATTTTTCCAAAGAAATTCTCTCGTAACATTGAGATACGCTTGACCGAGTGTTTTAGGGATTTTATTTTTCTAAATCGAATGGTGACACTCTCAGACCATTTCGGGCGCGCAAAAACGGCAAAGAACTACTAAGTAACCCCATTTTTACTCAATAGGCTTTTCATAGCCCATCATCCAGCATTTTTTGAGACGTGGGATAGCACAGTCCATTTGTACGCGCCCGAGATGGTCTGAGGGTGTAACCATTCGATTCAGCTTTTTTTTTTAAATACCTACCTAAAATACTCGGTCAAACTTCCTCAATGTGACGACAATTTCTGTGAAAAAATGTCGATTTTTACCGAAAAATTCAAGTTTTTTGGCATTCAAACGTAATTTTCTCCACTTTTGAGAGAGGCAAAAAAATTGGTTAAACCGCTGAAAACCTGACACTTCGGAGATGTTTTTCTCGAAGAGCGCACAGCAAAATTTACAGGTTTTTTAAGCAGGAAAACCGATCAAAGAAAGTCAAATTTCGGAAAATTTTAAAAATTTCCTCTCCGGCCTGATTATTTCTTCTCTAATATGCTGCAAAAACTTTGGTTTTGCGCTAGGAAGATAGGAAATTTAATGCTATTTCCAATTCTATAGCTGTTTTAGTGAGACTTTTATCACGAATAAAATCTGCAAGTGAAAAAACTCAGCTTTTCAGCGGAGTAAAAAAATTTACAGGACATTTCGTGATTCCCTCACAGAAACCACTCCTGTAATATTACGAGAGATTTGACCAAATAAACGCGGAGAACGTTGAGCTGGACAACACCAAGGGTTTTCCCCAACCGCCAAATGCCTCAACGGTCGTAACGGCCGATTGTGGACAGGGGACGGGTGGAAAAGTCCCTATAAAACCAGCCCTTCTGGCCCAGCTCTTCATCGATGATCCGACCTCCGACTTACGACAGGGGACGGGTGGAAAAGTCCCTATAAAACCAGCCCTTCTGGCCCAGCTCTTCATTGATGATCCGACCTCCGACTTACGACTTCTCTCTCGACCCTTTCTCTCACGCCCTCTCTCTTTCTCCTTTCCTCGCACCTGCTGTGGTGAAAACCGCGGGATACCTCCTTCTCCACTAACACCTGTTGTGCTGAAAACCGCGGGGTGTTAGCTTCCATCCACCCGGTGTCTGCTGTGGTGAAAACCGCCGGACACCTTCTTCTCCACTAGTACCTGCTGTGGTGAAAACCGCGGGGAGCCTCACCCTATAGCGCCTGCTGTGGTGAAAAACGCGGGGAGCTAACCTTCCCTATGATTAACGCCTGCTGTGGTGAAAACCGCGGGGCGTCAGTGAAGAGACTCCGAAGGAGCACCTCCTTCCTCATCCGCCTTCATCCGCCATGTTGTGAGCATCCAGCACACACCCGCTCACAACAGTACAACATCTGTTGCAACTTAGTTGTAGAATCGATCCCTGGAGTTTTGCCAAAGTTAACTGTAAACACGCTGTAGTTCATCAGGATCATCCTAATTTAAAATATTTTCCAAATTTATCAAATTTACCTCAAAATATTGATTCAAAAATCTAAAAATTAGTTTTGTATCAACTACTATGAAAGTGCGAGTTTAGGAACAATCTTTTTCATCAGGATCATCCTAAATACAGTATTTCCAAGTCAGTAAATACCCTGTATATACAGTATTTCCAAGTCAAACTGGACATTCTCCAAATCAATATGGACCATTTCCAAACTGAATTCAATATTTTTCAAATCAAATTGGACATTTTCCAAAACAAATTTAACACTAAAAATCAAATATTTTTTAAAAGCTAACCAATTAAATAATAATAATGTTCATTATTCAATGAACATTTAGAGAAAGAATGTTGTATACACCTATACTATAATTAACAGGAGATTCGGTTTTTGACCGTTGATATTCAGACTAGGTGACGGATGGAGATCTTGAGATTCGGTCGAGAAATAAGGTCAGATGGGTTTAGGCCGACGTTTCGATGTATTTGTACATCATCTTCAGAGCTACAAGAAAGAAAGAGTTCTTTCTTGTAGCCCTGAAGATGACGTACCCATACCCATCTGATCTTATTTCTCGACCGAATCTCAAGATCCCCATCCTTCACCTAGTCTATACTATAATTATATAATTTTGCAGAATGTCATCATCGTTTGGAAAATGTCCAATTTGACTCGGAAAATGTCCAAATTGATTTGGAAAATGTTGAATTTGGTTTGGAAAATTTCCAATTCGACCTGGAAATGCTATATTTTGATAACCTCGAAGGAGTAGGTTCGGGGTACGCGAGTCTACGACCCTACGCCTACCAGCGACTGAAACTGATCCACACAGCCAGGACAGCCTTGAGACTGATTAGGTGGAATAGCGCAGGACGGGATGCTGCCCAGGAATCAGCTCGGCTCCCGTTGACGTTTCACACGACTCAGCCGCCTACATCGTCATTATCTTATCCACGAGGAAGAAAACCGGCTAACGATGCGATTAGAAATTATTCGAGAGGCGACGGAATCATCGGCGCTTTTGTCTTTCCCTTGATATTTCAAGAGCAAGGCGCTGCATTCGAGTCAGGAATTAGTAGGCAATTATTAGTAGCAATTAATAGGCACCTAAGTATCAGTGCTCAGTCAACGCAAAAACGCTGCAAAGTCCTTGTCACTTGGGTTTATTATTCTATCGGACTTAACTACAGAAATGTTGGCTGTTCATTTATTGTTTCCTTCATCTGCAATAGTTGAAACTGCTATTATTGATGGTTTCCACCAATTTTGGCCCCCAAAAACACGAATTAGGCTCCTGTTTTTGACAAATTATCTTTGATCATTGACAGTGCCATTTGTCTTGATTCACCTGATGATACTACATCCAGTGTTATTACACAAATTTATGGTGATTTCAGACAACTTGAGTCAAAAACCCATAAAAAATGAATTTTTGGAGCTGAACCTTCGTTACCACCTCGATTCTTCACTCTTTGGTCAAAATCAAATTCATATTCGGTCTCCTCGCCCTAAAAAACATGGAAAACGATACCTCACAAGCTCATTTTACTAAAACACCACAAAAACCCTACTTTTACACCCATTTTACGGGCTGCCAAGCTTCGGAGAACAACAAGGGCCCAAATGGGGACACAAACTGTGTGCAGAAGAACGACAATTTTAGGCCAAAATTTAATGTAAATTTAAGGCTCAAACTTCGCTACCACCTCAATTCTTCACTCTTTGGTCAAAATCAAATTCATATTCGGTCTTATCGCCCTAAAAAACATGGAAAACGATACCTCACAAGCTCATGTGACTAAAACACCAAGAAACCCCAATTTTTCACCCATAACACCCCTGGGTATATTCCGATCGGGCTGCAGAGCTTCAGAGCACAACGAGGACCCAAATGGAGCCTGTGTGCGAAAAAACGACGATTTTAGACCAAATTTTCACGTAAACTTTACGCTTAAACTTCGATAGAACCTCAATTTTCCACTATTTGGTTAAAACCGACTTCATATTCGGTCTCCTCGCCCTAAAAAACATGGAAAACTATACTTCAAATTCTTATTTGTACACCCACTTTTTAACCCATAGCACCCCTGGGTATATTCCGATCGGGCTGCAGAATTTCGGGACACAACAAGGGCCCAAATGGAGCCTGCGAGCGAAAGAGCGAATTCTTCAGACCGAAAACAAAGGTAGATATGGACGGTATGGCGCACAATAAATTTATTGAACTGTTTTTTCTGTATTCGTAAGCCGTTTTGTACAAACTGGAATTTTAAAACCGCAAAAGAGCAGTTTCACGTCGACTCGTGACGGTTCACGGACGTGTTTCTGATACACAGACGTGAAAATTAGTAACATGATCAAGCAATGTGTTAAGAAGTATATTAGTGCATAGGTGTATCAAGTCAGAAGTATAATCTAATTGAAAATATATTAATGGAAATTATATGTATTGTATTTATATTTATTATTAAATTATTAATAATTATAATTATAATTATTAATTTTTATTAATATATTTATGGAAGGTTCCAAATGTAGGAACACGTTGGCGTTTCTGATACATCAATGTGATATATCAGCAACACGTGTAGCAGATAAGCGCAACTGAGACACTAGGATAATATCCCAGTTGTCAAAAATAGGAAGGTTCCTAATGAAGACAGACATGACATTTATGTTATGACAGTGACATTTTTGTACACACACACAATATCTTATTGCAGTTTCATTTATGATTCGGATTTCCAATTAGTCCAAAGGTTACTCTGTACCGATCTGTACCTATTTTAGTTACTCTGTTTATCAAGTTTTTTGATTGAGCGAATTGTTACCAGTTTTTGTTCAGTAAAGTTTGCTCGCGATCCGTCACAACCACAATCTCGTTAACTTTTCAACGTTTTTTAACTTTTATACAAACTTTTTCTTTCCTTCTAAAATTACTTGTGGTGCTTTGTTCAAATTGTGTTCAATTTGTTTTGTACCTATATACATAATGTAAAAATAATGTAATTTTAGAATTTTGTTCAAATTGTGGTATTCACTTTGTTTTATCCCTACATACAACCATGTGAAAATAAAGTAGTTTTGAAGTTTTGTTCAAATAATATTCAGTTCGTGTTGTACCGATCTACGCGCTGTGAAAATGAATTATCCACATTTGGGTTTATTCCTTACGTCTTCAATAGTTTAAAACCATATTTGAGGATTTTTCTCGCTATTTATTTAAATTTAAAAAAATATATATATATATCGGAGGTAAATATCGATATCCCATCCCTACCTAACATTATGAGATAATATGAAGGTAGGTAAGTTATAAGCAACTTTGGGTAGATGCAACATGTTCCTTCATTGTCCCACAATTTGGTTGTGATTCGAACGAACGGATCACAACTAAATAAACAGCCAAAACGAACATTTATTGACGGGAACTTCACGCAAAATGGTTTAGGGGCAACGGTTTAAAATAGTAAAATGTTTTTGGCTCCTCCTGATCGGACAGCCGACGCAGTTGGACGTCAATCCCACTTTTAAATCAAACAACCTTCTCTACTATAGTAACAACGTTTATCGATGACCAATACAGTCAAAAATCCAACAACTCTTCCCAACGTCAAGCTGGAGTTAAATAAGCACAATTTACGCACAAATTGGACAACGCTGTACATAAAAGCCGTTGGTGAGTGGTAGCAGATACGTCTACCAGACTCAGAATAGTAGACGTATTAGTAACGCTGCAAATCCCTACACAACGGATTTATTATAGATCACCCTTCTGTTACAGATCAAAGCTCTCTGTACAGATAAACCCTTCTGTATCGATCACAGCTCCTCCGCAGTTTAGTTCCTATTCGCCACTACAAATTAATATCATAGTTAAATGTTCAAACCGCAGCTAAAATGGCAAACAGAAACACAAATGTAGTTCAGAAGTGATATTGTCGACGTGGAGTGAAAAATATTCGTTGCCGTAACCGAGATTCGAACCTCTGATTTTAAGACCACTCCGCTACGGCAGCCCCCAGGCCGAGAGACAAGTGACGTGCGCTCTCAACCCAGCTTGATGCATACACCCTGCTCTTTAGGGCGAATTTCATGACAACTTTTATGGCAACATCGTACAATGATCCGGATGGTCTCAAAAATTCAAAAAGAAAATCAAACTATTTAAAAATGCGAGAAAACCAACACCAAAATAAAATGTTCCGAGATTCAACCGTTAGTGACAGTGACACCGAGCATCGAGGACCAACTAGAGCCCAAACAGGACCATATTATACCAAATTTTGGTTCATGGGAACTGAAGACAGAGCTGACGGACGTTAATCTTTTTATTCGACATTCGTATTCTTCGTCCTTTGATACGTAAACCATCAAATTTTGAAGGGGGTTTAAAAATTTTTGTTTTCATGGCCGATTCCGAAGGTTCATTATTGAAAATAATAAACCAATAAGACCTCCGTTTGATCAATGAAATTCAACTGGACAAATCACGTAGTGCGCGAGTGCGGCGAACTTGCTACACCGAACACGTCACTGATGTCAGCGTATGGATGCAAGTTAAGTGGGCTACGAAGATGAGGTATCGAAATCTCAACGACACCAACGAGGAAATGCAGCGTAAATAAACCAAGTACTCACTGGATTCTTCGGCGAGGGCAGCGTACAGCAAATGAAAGATCGACGAGACCAAGAACATCACTCGGTTGACCGACGGCATCGCGAACAGCGGGAAAAGTCGTAGGAATTACGTTGAACAGTGGGGCACCGTGTGGTTAGAACCGCATAATAAAAATCAATGAACCTTTTCACAAGCCCCAACCGTCAACTCTTCAACGAGAATTTCCGAGTTCCAATTAAACTAATCACACTTCAACGTTCGACCTACGAGCAGTATCCAATGAAACAGTGATCTGTCGTTTGTCAACTGATAAGACGTCGATATCAATTTCTCAAGCAAGGTGCACCAACAAAACAACAACAATACATATGCAATGACGTCGTACTCCAACGGTTGTCACTACACTATCAAAAAATTTCCAAGGCAAAAAAAAAGTGTATCGTACTCAGTTCAAAATTCAACGTGAACAGTTTCGTCGACTATGGAACAGACTGCCAGCACGTTTGGCGACCTCTGCGCTGTTACAATCGATTATGCCATCGATTGTAACATCGGAAGCCCACAATCGATGTCACCGATTAATCGCGCCTCCATAATCGATCATCGACGATTTTAGTCGATTTTTTTATTCAGTCTCAACCCAATTTAATGGAAAATTGGTCGAAATCGTTTGAAACCGCAGAATACCCAAATGTGCAACAAACATTGAAAGATTCATGGTAAAAAGAAATACTACAGAACATGAAAAATAACGTATGTATTTAATTAAAGAACCTAATAATTAGGTTGGGGAAAACCATGCGTCTGTCCCCAATGTTCAAAAAAAATAATGTTCGGGCGCACTCTGCAAAAAAAGGAGTTTGGACAGAACGATTCCTCCCTTCCTTCAAACGATTTCTCTCCTGTGTGAGAACTAGCCCTGCTTTATAAAATAATCGTTCACACGGGACTGAAGTGGCCACTGAGGAAACGTGCTTCAATGCCACCAAGCTAAGCAGAGGGGAGACAGCACTCATGCTTTTCCAGTAGGCCGGGGATTTCTACAAGTTCAACATCAGCTCCCTCTTTTCAGCTTGTTGTTGATCTTTTTCAACTTTGGATCCTGGTTGTAGAGAAAACATCGATGCATCGTGGCCTAACAGTCGATCATCGGAAAAAATCGGAGCTTCACGATCGATTGTGAAAAATCGATGATCGGTGGAGAAAAATTTTTATAAAAAATCGATTATCGATTCCCATCCCTAACGTAGACTTCCCAAGCTTCGAAAAAATGTTAGGCCAGGCTGATGAACAATTGGTTTATTATTCTGTGAATAATACACCTATGTAATCGCAAACTTTTTTCTTTTCCGTTTCAAGGTGTGTAGATTCAAAAAATGCAATGTCCGTCCGCCGTCCGCCGTACGCCGTCCGCCGTATCACGTGTACAGGCTTCATTTTCGATCTAAAAAAGTCGTTCTTTCAAACACATGCTCCATTTGGGCCCTACCTAGTTGTGTCCCGAAACTTTTCAGCCCGATCGGAATATACCCAGGGGTGTTATGAGTGAAAATGTGTGTGAAAATAGGTACTTTTTGCGTTTTAGCAACATTTTGGTAACATGAGCTTTTGAGGTATCGTTTTCCATGTTTTTGGGGACGAGAAGATCGAATATGAAGTCGATTTTGGCCAAGGAGTGGAAAATTGAGGTTGTACCAGATGTTCAGCTCCCAAAATTGATTTTTTATGAGTCAAATACCTGCGAAATCACCATCAATTTGTAGAATAACACTAGAAAAAGTGTCAACACGTGGATCAAGACGATTAAATGATGGCACTACCAATGATCAAAGATAATTTGAAATTAAAAAAAAGATCGTACCTACCTAATTTGTGTTTTGGGGGCCAAAATTGGTGGAAACCATCAGAAATAGCTATTTCAATTATTTCACATGAAACAAACAATAAATGTACAGCCAACATTTCTGTAGAATAATAAACCCCATGTGACAAGGACTTTGCAGCGTTTTTTTCAGTGTAGGTACCTATACCTACTTACATACGTAAATAATATATTCATTGATTAAGCACCTATATCAAATAGTAATGAATAAATATAGTTAACATACCCACTTGATACAGAGAAAAAAAATGAAGGTTTACTTCATCAAGTTATTTGGAAAGGAAAACGAAATGTATTTAATTTGTTTTTTGGGTACAAGTATGTTATAGGTTATAGCCCCGCCAATATCGATTGTATCGATTATCTCAAATACATCGATCCTTGTGGTATCGATGACGTGTATCAGACAAGACGGTTGGTGTAGAAGTACAAGAAGTTTAGTTCCCATGTTCCCAGTTCCCATTCCGCCGCTCGCATTGTCAAGCGAAGCAATCTGGATGCTCGCTAGCGCTCGCATCTCAAAAAAGATAAACAATCCCAGAAACTATCCCGTGAATGAGCAGGTTGTTTGAGACTTCTGAATAGATGGTACAAGTATGTTATAGTCACTCTTATTTTTTGGTGTCCTTACAATGGTCTTCCCGTATTCATTTTGAAAGTTGATATCGGCACCCGGGATGTAGGCATCGGGACGCCATATTGAGCCGTCATCGATACCACAAGGATCGATGTATTTGAGATAATCGATATTGGCGGGGCTATAACATAATGTTCCATCCGAGCGAGTTCAGTAGAACGTATTATGCGCAGATCGATCCGCACATAAAACTGTGTTCCTACCGTGTCGGTTCCATGAACCCAAACTTCTACTTTCTACATCGACTGTACCGAACCGTGTTCCTTCCGCGTCAAGTGCAGAACAGTCCCGTACCGAGTGCGGAACTTTTCCGCACTCACGGCGATCGAGTTTTTGAAGTGAACCCAAGAGGTAACAGTCTGTAACCTCCCCAAAATTCATTTGTTCTGTTGGTGCCGTGTCGTGACCGCCGTTACCGTGACTTGTGCTCCAATTCAATTCTGAGAGCCAAAGTAGACTGAGAACCAAATTTGCGTTCCTACCGTCATATTTTCGAACTCGCACTCACTCGCACTCGTATCTGCACCTACCCCCACCCCATTCGGTTCCGTACTGGCGGGTGTCGCACTGATGAACTCGCACTGAGCGAGTTCAGTAGAACGTATTATGCGCAGATCGATCCGCGCATAAAACTGTGTTCCTACCGTGTCGGTTCCATGAACCCAAACTTCTACTTTCTACATCGACTGTACTGAACCGTGTTCCTTCCGCGTCAAGTGCAGAACAGTCCCGTACCGAGTGCGGCACTTTTCCGCACTCACGGCGATCGAGTTTTTGAAGTGAACCCAAGAGGTAACAGTCTGTAACCTCCCCAAAATTCATTTGTTCTGTTGGCAAAGAAGACTGAGAACCAAATTTGCGTTCCTACCGTCATATTTTCGAACTCGCACTCACTCGCACTCGTATCTGCACCTACCCCCACCCCATTCGGTTCCGTACTGGCGGGTGTCGCACTGATGAACTCGCACTGACGCGGATGGAACAAACCTATACTTGTACCGTTTTTTGCAGTGCAGATAAAAGCAGCTAACAATCAGTAAAATTTACAAGCTTTGTAAATTCCGTTTGTTTGCACTGTCTTTTTCTGATGGTTAGCTGACTCCTACCTAACTGTAAAGCCTAGTACGCACTGGGACTTTTTGGGTCGATTCATGTTGCGATGCTGCGTCCGGGCTGCGTAGATTCATTGTTTGGATGCAGCCCCGACTCAGCTCCGCGACAAAGAATCGTGTCCACACCAAGATTCAGTCCACGTCAAGATGTCGGAGGAAATAGCTCTTTCGGGAATATCTGTCGCTCTTTTTTTGATCGCACGTAGTGCATCCAATCGGAGGTGCATTAATAAAAAACGACCCAAAAGATGGTGGGTCCGCAAAATATTTCACGGCGGGAATCAGCATGGGCAAGACCTTCTGAACACTTTGAGATTGAATGATAGCACAGGGTTCCGGAATTTCATGAGGATGTCCCCAACTGATTTTGAAATACTTTTAACGAAAGTTGGCGGTCGAATTTCGAAAAAAAAATACCAACTTTCGGGAATCTGTTTCACCGGCCAACAGACTAGCTGCCACTCTCCGGTTCCTAGCTAGTGGAGACTCGTACACAAGCCTCATGTAGGTATACCTTCAGGATTTCCAAACAGACGATATCGGAGTTTGTTCCAGAAGTGTGCGAAGGCATACTTAATTCATTGTTTGAGAGAATACATCAAGGTAAGAAATTGCAAGCAAATAATGAACCATTAACTATGTTTAGAAAGTATAATTATTATGTTGCTGTAAAAGTAATGAAAATGGAACCCAAATTAACCCAAATCAAAAAACAATCGGACAATAATTCAGCAAAAAATAATGAAATAATATTATTTGTTAATATTACTGTACTAACGTAGGTAGTTTATGAAACATAAAAGGTAAAAACATTAAGCCCAAACCGCAAATAATCAAATACAATGTTGAGAAATTACTCATTGGTGTATGCACCTCTACATTACAAAATTGCAGGCTGAAAAAAGGACATATAACCATTGCTTCAGTGAGGCAACAAAATGAGAAAATTAGGCGCCTTCTTCATCGAATGTGGTGAAGTAATTTTGCAGAGAGAAATTTTGCTGGGGCTGCTGGGGAGGGCGAAAATCGTATTGATGTTGTGGTGACGAAAGTGATGATGTTGATACAGAGGGTGATGGTGAGCTTACAAAAGTCTGATGACTGTGTGCATAGCCTCCATTTTGCAACTCGAAGATAATCGCTGTGATTTTTTGTTTCGCATAATTTACCTCAGAACTTGGCCTGTTGCAGTTTCTCAAGGAATCCGCAATATATTCAGCAAAAATAGAGCTGCTGTCTTTTTTTGTCAGCAGCAACATCATCTGGGGCTGGGGTTTCAGTCGGTTTCAATCGTTTATTTTTGCCAGTTTGCGGTCGTTGCCCTGGTTGTTCCTGCTCAGAAGTCGAGGGACAAGAGTTGTCACTGAGGCACGAACTGGAACGATCACTGTTCGCTGAATTCTCCTGCAACACAAAAAGAATTCTGCTAATTTGATTGAAAAAGTACCTACTAGTTTGACTGAGAAACTATTTTTTTTCCTTTTTTCCACAGAGACCCAGAACAAACAGTATGGAATGGACTCGAATCGCAGAAGGGTTTTCTACAAGGTGGAATTTTCCTCATTGCATCGGCAGTATTGATGGGAAGCACATACACATCGTAGCACCTGATGACAGTGGTAGTCCTACTTTAGTAGTGGTACTTTAATTACAAAGGGTTTCGTAGCATCGTTGCACTTGCAGTTGCTGACGACAATTACAACTTTATTTACCTAGACGTAGGGTGCCAGGGACGCATTTCTGACGGGGGAGTATTTCATTACTCTTCGCTGTATGATGATTTGTCTGCTGGAAATTTGAATTTGCCGCAGCTCGCACCGCTAAATGGAAGGGAAATTCCAGTTCCCTACGTCTTTGTAGCAGATGACGCCTTTGCATTATCTACAAATTTAATGAAACCTTTTCCTGGGAGAAGCGGCGGCATGGCAATGAATGAGAGAATATTCAACTACCGGCTGAGTAGAGCTCGACGAATTATTGAGAATGTATTTGGGATATGGAGTTCGAAATTCCGAGTACTTCTGAGTCCCATAGATTTGTCTCCTGAAAAAGTGGAAACAGTGGCTCTTGCTTGCGCTTACTTACACAATTTCCTTCGTAGAAATGCTTTTTCGAGGAATGCGTACACTCCCCCTGGCACTCTTGAGGCTTGTTTCACACGTGTACGGTTTCATTCGGTTCGGTCCGTATTCGATTCGTTTTCGGCAGTGCCGACTGCGTGTGAACCGATTCATTCGGTGCGTATTCTGACCGAGCAGCAACCTAATAGAAACATCATAGCACCGAACGCCCCCTCGACACGAATCGGTTCCGCTCGGTTTCAATTCGGAGCGTATTCGAGTCCAAGGTACACAAAGTCCACCGCGCGTTCACACTTGCAAGGTTCAGGTAAGGTTTAGTTTCGGTTTCCAGCCAACATCTGAATTGGTTGAATACAATTCCTCATAACTGTATTTTGACGTTGTAGATGATACTTCAGCTTCACATGCAGCTCATCGAATGATCTTGTTGACATCCTGAAGTAGCAAAAAAATTTATCTTCATTTTCCCTCAACTTAGGGAAAATTGTGTAAAACACTCCAAACTCCATTCGTCTGGTGATTATAGGATGCTCCCAATGAATTCTGGTATTCCTTCTTCTTTTCTTCATTCTTCTGTGGAGAAACAACATGGCAATAATCCTACTTCTCTCCATTGTAGACTGAACTTTCGGAAATCAAATCCCTGAACGAATACAAACCTGATAGGAACCTCATGCATGTGAACGAACGAACGGCGGCAGGAATCGAATCGAATACGGACCGAACCGAATGAAACCGTATACGTGTGAAACAAGCCTGATTCAGAAGATTCTGATGGGAATGTAATACCAGGGTCATGGAGGGCAGAAATGTCAACATCTGAAGCCCTTGTACCCATTCAAAATACTCCCAGGAGATCACCGAATGATGCAAAGGAAATAAGAAACGAATTTCGTGATTATTTCATGTCAGAAGTAGGTTCAGTTCCGTGGCAAAATGACGTCATATAAAGCAATGTCACCGCCTCAACAACACAAATTGCTTCTGGGAATCTACTGTTTCAGTGAATATTAAACCCATGTGTACTTTGCATTTTTTTTATGTGGTAGGTATAGGTACGTAGGTACCTACTTAAGTTACTTGTATGTGTATTAAAAATTAATTATTCCACTTACTTGGTCTTCCTCTGCATTTCCCGTATCATGAGTGTTCCTACTCCCTCGAGATTCTACCGTTGGCACCAAAAACAACAGAGGTTCATACCCAAACCAATTGCACTTCGCAGGAGAAGTTCCACTCTTCCAATTTTTCATTTTTTTATGTTCCCGGCGGAACTGTCCCTTCAAAGTATGCAATTTTTTTTCAATTTCGGCGTCAGAAACTTCGTACTTTTGCGCTAAAGTTTTCACGGTTTTGCTTTTCAAGTCACGATTTCTGTATTCCGAGTACGAAGCATCCCACAAACAGCGGTGGGAATGCATAATCTTCAATAAATTTGAGAGTCAACTCCGTACTCCACAACATTTCTTCAATAAAAAGATCGGAATCACCAAAACACCGAAAAAGAAAAAATCACCAAAAAGATCGGAACTACCAAAAATCAAGAAATCTCGAATGGACGAGGTCTAGACTGAGCAAAAGCTTCGCGGCTGTCCCGATTCACGTCCGCACTGACACATGTTGCGCAACTGAGACAAAGAATCCCATCTTCGATGGGATACAAAAGAGTCCGGAAATACTAGTCCGCAACACACCAGATTCATCTCGACAATGTGTCGGCGCAGCGTAGACTCACCCGGGACGCAGCCGAGATTCTCCGGAGATGCAAAGAGTCGACTCAAAAAGTCCCAGTGCGTACTAGCCTTATAAAACCATCCAATAACATACTATACAATAGTGTCTGAGAAGGGTTAAAGTTAGATATCATATGGATGAGAGTCAAGAAGGCAGTGCATGGTCAGTTTCTCGTCCTCCCTATGTTATGTCTCTGTGAAATAGTGAAATGGAAGGTTCGATGGTACACAGTACTGGACAGTTCCAGACCGGTCTCTTCAAACCACGCCCCATTTGTAAATTCAGACAGCACTAGAACAGGTCCTGGATCAAGAGTGGGCTGTTCGGACACAGTCCAGGACCATTCGGGACAAGTTCTAGCAGTCCTGAAAAAAGAGGGGATAGCGCCGTCTAGGACTGAGTCCAGAACTGTATCTGCTCAAACGCGCGCTGATGACTCCGAATAGATAGGTAACGTTTCACATAAGCTGATGGTAGAAGCGTCAAGTGAGCATGTGCAGGATCAACAGTCCTCGAAAAAAATCCAGGACTGCTAGAACTAGTCCCGAACCATCCTGGACTGTCTGTCCGAACAGCCAACTCTCGATCCTGGAGCAGTTCTGGCACTGTAAAACGCACAAAAAGGGGCATGGCTTCGATAGAACGGTCCAGGACTGTCTGTCCGACTGAACCTCTGGATTTGTTTCGAGGACCGTTGATCCTGCACATGCGTACTCGATGCTTCTACCTTCACCTTATGTGTAAGGTTGCCCGTTCAGAATCATCAGCATGCGTTCAGACAGACACAGTTCTAGACTCAATCCTTGACGGTTCTATCCTCTCTTTTTCAGAACGCAGTTCCATCCAGGACTGGTCCGAACGAACCTGGAATGACAATCAGAAAACTGGCTTTGGATAGTCTGGAACACTGCGAAAGCTGATCATGGATACGAGAAACTCCAGAAGTGTAGGATAAAGGGAGCAGAGGGGGCGAGGAGTGTGTGTAAACGTGCTAAGCCTCTTCTCAGTACCTACAGAATCTGACCACGCAACTTCTCAGTTCCCAAAACGCAAACCCTTCAATCAAGAAGGTATTGGATCATGGATGGTTCCTTACGGGTTTCTAGGGGTCAGCAAACCATCAGAAAAAGCCACTGCGAACAAAGCTTAGTGTCGTGAGTCCCTCCCGGGAACACTCCTCTAGTAAACTTTAAGTTCTCACCAATATTCGAACGCCAAACTTAGTTTCTGTCAATAAACGAATGAGTGGGGAGACAAGCCACAGAACCCAGGGTGCACAACCTGGGGCCCCACCACCAACCCCTAACAGGGGGTTGGAGGGAGAGGCCTCCACTTCCTATAAAACCCTGGATCCTGGGGCTTTAGCTTCATTCGACACTTCCTCTAACCAGCTCTCTCTCTTCTCTCCTCTACCTTGCTCCTCCTCTCTTAAAAGATCCTAGATGTCGGTGGATATCCGCCGCCTGGGCAAAACCTCCTCCTCTAAAAGATTCTAGATGTCGGTGGAAATCCGCCGCCTGGGCAAATTCTAACACTCACCTCCACCTCTCCATTCTACCAAAAGATCGTAGATGTCGGTGGATATCCGCCGCCTGCGCATTTCCTCACGCCACCGTGATGAACCAATTTTTAATTCATCACACTTAGGTAACTAAGTATAGTACCTACCTAATGGCAAACTAATTTATAAAAAACCACAGTCATGCAGCATGGCTATAAGAGCGAATTTTCGAAGTTTTCGGCATCTTCCTCCTCCGCCTAAAATTTTCTGAAAATTAATTTTCGGTCAATGTTTTCCCAACTTGATACCATACAAAATTAAAACAGGAGTAGTTTTACCCAAAGTAAAATTTGGGGTGGAAAGAGGGGGAGGGGGAAATCAAAAATGTTTTGAATACCAGAGGAGTAGGTATTGGGTACGTAACACATTTTTTGTACCATTTTTTGCCGAGTAACACCTCGGTTTGTAGATTTTCCAACGCTGAACACGATGGTGAAGTCAGAATTGCCATATCCCATTCCGTTATCAGATTAGAGCAGACGAACCAGGAAGAACATCTCAAGAAATAACCACGTTCCTTCATCTTCAAAGTGCTCCAGTTTGAGAATGGAATGAGATATCGCAATTCTGATTTCACCATCGTGTTCAGCGTACAAAAACCTTTAAAACGAGGTGTCACTTGTCAGACTGTTTCATTTTGGGAATTTATCGGTAATTCCCCCCCCCTAAAACTCCCCAAAACTCCCCCTTAGGGTGACCCGATTCTGCCCATCTTCGAACTTAGCCTGTCGATTGCCAAGACAGATTTTTCGTGCAAATTTGAACTTTTTTTCTCAATTCTTTCGAGAGATATCGTCTGGAATGACACATACATATAAATATATATATATATATATATATATATATATATATATATATATATATATATATATATATATATATATACATATAATTTTTGGTGTCTTTCGGCAGGGAATTCAGGATGGTCTGAAACGGATTTTGGTATAAAAATCTTTCGGAAATTCGTGTTTTAAAAATTTTGGACCGAGAACAATAGCTTCCTTTTCTTCGAAAATTCGCTAAAAGAAGGTACAATTCGAAAATAGTCACACTGCATGACCTGATGTTTTTTGTTTACAAACTTTTGTACTGAATATTCAACTGAGGTAGGCTCTAGTTTAAGCAAGGACCACAGATGAAAGTTCTATGTAGGATGTATTAATGATTTTTTCGATTTTAATTTATATGTATTATACGTAACACCTGTTTTGCTGGTGAGTACAGCACTTCCGTGGGTAAGGCTTTGCATACTGTCGTGGTACCCCTCACATGTAGCATATACCAGTCAGATGTAACTTAAAAGATTTTACCACTAAAGGAGAAAGATGAGCTGTGTGACGCCTCGGGAAAAAGCCCAGAAGGGTCTCCCTCCATCGACACCCAAAGGCCAATAACAGCTGTTGGTAGACGAGGGACGGGGTGGAGGCACCTTTATAAGGCGCAAGGCACTTCATTCGACTGACCTCACTCTTACCTGCGACCTCTCTCACTCACCTTGCGCCTCCTCTCTCGCCTATCCTTCCATATCCTTTAGTGTCTGCCGTGGTGATAACCGCGGGATGCTTCACCCTCTAACACTTGTTGTGGTGATAACCGCGGTGTGTTAGCATCCGTCTCCTTTAGCGTCTGCTGTGGTGGTAACCGCGAGGTACTTCATCCTCTAACGCTCGCTGTGGTGATAATGACGGGGTGTTAGCATCTGTCTCCTTTAGCATCTGTCTCCTTTAGCATCTGCTGTGGTGGTAACCGCGAGGTGCTTCATCCTCCAACACTCACTGTGGTGATAACCACGGGTGTTAGCATCCGTCTCCTTTAGCGTCTGCTGTGGTGGTAACCGCGAGGTACTTCATCCTCTAACGCTCGCTGTGGTGATGACCGCGGGGTGTTAGCATCCATCTCCTTTAGCATTTGCTGTGGTGGTACCATGGGGTGCTCCATCCTCTAACGCTCGCTGTGGTGATAACCACGGGTTGTTAGCTATTCCTAAAAGATCCATAAGGGGCACATCCTCCTCTCTCCCGCGGCCTGCACAAACCGACCCTACGTAGCGCTCACCACACATACCATATATCGGGAACAGCCAAGAAATCATCCTAACTATTTGAAGCTATGGCACTCGTTAGCCTCGCTGGCGGGTCCCCCACACCTTTCAATATGGCAGGCCGCACCCTGACCATTATTAATTCCACATAGACCAAGTACAGTACCAACCAGTCACTGCCAAAACTGCTATTGCAAGGAGGATCATGATTGGCGGATGATTTTCTTAGTAAATGCCCATCCACCAATGGAATACACCGTCCTGGAATGTTTTTACTTTTCCTTTTGACAAGCTCGGGGGCTTTGGGACCAAAAGGACACACTGTGTCTCTCTCTCGTACTGTAACGTGCTCAACAATAAAATCATAATTTTCTTCTCGTTTGAGCAATCAACCGACTTGCTTGTTTTAACTCCTATCCTTTCTGAGGTATTATCTACTTCAGAAGTGGGATCTGTGAACGTGAGTGCCCGCAAAGTGCTTTATTTTGTGATTTGAGATAGTGACTCTTATTTTCTTTTCGTTTTGAGATAGTGATTAGTTTCCTCTCTGAGACAGTGACTCTTTTGTAAATATTTTAAATAGTATTTAGTGTTTTAGTTTACATATATTTATCACCACGGGTTCCTATACGTCAAAGGGAAACGAAATGGAGCACGACCACGGACCAAACGACGCCGCGGACGTGTTAGAGGATGAGTTGGTTTACGAAGGCGATGAGGAGGGCGAAGTTCGTGAAAACCAACCTCCGCCTGAAACTACGCAAAATGACGTGACAACGTTACTCCAACGATTTGCATCTATAATTGAAAGGATCCAGACACCTCAACAAATTATTATACCACCACGCGAAAAATTCGTCATCCCAGACTTCAACCCAACTACCCAAGATGCGAAGGGGTGGCTCTTAGCCGCGGATATGGCTTTTCAAGCAAGAAATCCATCCATTCCCGAACTTTCCCTACAGCTTACAAGTAGTTTGAAGGGGAATGCATCGAGCTGGTTTACCGGAATCATGGGCCCTGATCTGACGTGGGAAAAATTCAAACTGATGTTTACAATGCGATTTTGTGAAATCAATACTCCTCCTGCGCTCATGCATCAAATTTTAACTTCGCACGTCAAGGATGGGGATGTACACGCCATGGTGACAGAGCAGTTACCGAAAATTCGCAGCGCTCTAAGTGGATTGGATGCTGAACAGATCTCCATTCTAATAGCTGCAGCCCTGGCTGCTAGGTATGATCCCAATGTTCGTGAGTGGGCCTACAAGAAAACGACAATCACGGAGGTAGAGCTGCTTCAAGAACTACAAGCTGTGAAGGCCAGTAAAAATAGGCCTCTCCCACCTCGCGGACGACAAGCTTCGGGACAACAAAATGTTCCG
This sequence comes from Leptopterna dolabrata, assembly GCA_954871275.1. Lineage (NCBI taxonomy): Eukaryota > Metazoa > Arthropoda > Insecta > Hemiptera > Miridae > Leptopterna > Leptopterna dolabrata. Next base: position 38,646,392 of record OX940983.1, read on the forward strand.
GCAACGGGTCACAAACGTCCCTCCACAGGGTCAGGGGAACCTGAACACAAAAAGTTAAAGTTCGGTAACCCATCTTCAGCTCAATCAAGTCCTGGGCCATCCCGCCAACAGCAACAAGCATCCAACCAACAACAACGACAACAACAGACTGGCTCAAGATATTGTCAGCGGTGCCACAAGACGAACCACTCATGGTCGAGATGTTGGGCAAATCCCAAAAGCGCTACATATCGTCCTGGATACAACCCCAGTCAGCAACAGAGACCTGAAAAAAGGGTGGTCGAATGTGCTGCTAACCCAAAAGGAACTTTCATGCATCAGGGTGAGTCATATTCCTATATGTTTGATTCTGGAAGCGAAGTTTCTTTGTTGTCTCAAAATTTATTGCCAAATTTCTCAGGTCAAAAATTTAGAAGCCCCATTTGTCTTTCAGGAATCGGAAATAATAAGATACCTATAGACGATCAAATTTCCGTAGTAATCACCATTGATAATATAGAAATCCCAGTCGTTTTTCATATAGTCCCTGAGGGCATAATTAAAAATCAGATCCTTTTAGGACGTGATATATTGACCACTGGTATTGCAGTGAACGTTTTGGCGGACAAATATGAAATTATAAAACTAGACAAACCTAAGGAAAGAAATAGGGATTTAAAACTCAAATATTTACAACGAAAGTTCAAGACAAATAACTCGAAGTCTCAAAATGTTATGTTGGACAAAATTTCCGTAGAATCTACAAGTAATTTTGTAAATAAATCCGTAGAAAAGTCCGTAGACGCAGCGGTTGAAAAGTGCGTAGAAACAAACACTGAAAAGTCCGTAGATACAGGCAACAAGAAGTCCGTAGATGCATCTGTCAAAAAGTCCGTAGATGCATCTGACAAAAAGTCTGCAGATACCGGCAATCAAAAGTCCGTAGATTCATCAGGTGGAAAATCTGTAAGAGCAATATCAAAACCTACCTCATTAGCTCCACAAAAATCTTTTAACTTCGAAGAGGGAGTAGTAGATCGACCCTGGCCTGTACCTTGTAGATTCCCATTTGTAGACCTTAGAGTTGAATCAGTTACAGCTACAGAATCGAATCCAACTCGTGTGATTCAGGGTTCAATGTCAGGTGGTATCGAAAGCGAAATATTTAGACCAGATATTGAAACATTGGACACAGACTTGGATAATCCAGAGGATATAAATAAACTTCGCAATATTTTAATAAAATACTCCGATATTTTCACCAGAGGTTTGCCTAGACGCAATGTGAACTGCGCAGAATTTAAAATAAAATTGCATGACCCTAATAAAATTATTTACAGGCGTCCTTATAGACTTCACCCGCGTGATAGAGAAATTGTCAGAAATTATTGTAAAGAATTATTGGACGCGGGAATAATTGAAGAATCAACTAGCCCTTATTCCTCTCCTATCTTATTAGTTCCAAAGAAAAATGGAAAACTGCGTATGTGTACAGATTTTCGCGCGCTTAATGACAACACTATTCCTGAGAGGTATCCTATTCCTCTAATTCAAGATCAAATAGCTCGGTTAGCTGGACAAAAGTATTTTATTAGTCTTGATTGTGCCTCAGGTTTTTATGGTATTCCATGTGACGAAGACACAAGTAAAATTTTAGCTTTCCAAACACCAGATGCTCACTTCCAATACAAACGTATGCCATTTGGCGTCAAAAATGCTCCCGTTTGTTATCAACGCGCGATTATGACGGCATTAGGTGAACTCTCCACTACCTGGTGTCTTGCGTATATGGATGATCTGATGATAGTTGCCACAACTAAAGAAGAAGCATTTTCTCGAATAGAAACTGTCCTTGAGGCGCTGTCTAATGCTGGGTTTTCATTAAATCCGGATAAATGTCAATTTCTTAAAAACTCCGTTGTATATTTGGGGTACAAAGTAGATAATGGGGAAATCCGACCCCACAATGATAGGATCACAGCCTTATCCACATTACCACCTCCTAAGGACAGAACCGCCCTTAGATCGTTCCTAGGTCTATGTTCATATTTTAGAAATTTTGTTAGACTTTTCCATAATATGTGCCCCTTTGTATGACCTTACATCAATCAAAATTCCATTTTGCTGGCGTCCTGAACATGAAGAAATCCGTCAAAAGCTAATTAATGTTTTTACTTCAGAACCATGTCTAACCATATTTAATCCCAATTATCCCGTAGAGGTCTGGACGGACGCATCAACAGTTGGTTATGGATCAGTCATGTTTAACATCATAGAAGGAGAGAGAAAAGTTGTTGGATACTATAGTCACAAAACTACTGCTGCTGAAATTAAATATCACAGTTATGAACTTGAAACACTAGCAGCAGTTAGAGCGTTCAAGCATTGGGAGTGCTTTTTACTTTATAAGAATTTTACCCTCGTGACTGACTGTAAGTCTTTCCAAGCCTCATATGTGAAACAGTACCTCAACCCTAGAGTCCATCGTTGGTGGGCGTACCTCCAGATGTTTGACTTCATCATTCAGTACCGTCCTGGTGCTAAGATGCAAGTAGTCGACTTTTTTAGTCGATACCCAATTGGAGAGCCGGAAGAGGTAAGCGTGTTCGAAGCTCAGGCTGACGACTACCCACCGACTCACAATTCCAAGACGTACAAACTTATACAGTCAAGTTTACCTATTGACTCAGTGCCCTCTAAGCAAATTGAGAAAATCGTAAATCTAGTCGAGCTTACCGGGGATTGGCTACAGGTAGCACAACAGCAAGATCCAGAAATTAGGCTTATCACTGAACGATTAGAAAATGACACATTACCCCACGATCTAGCAAATACTTACGAATTAAAAGATGGAATATTATTTAGAAAATTTCAGTATAACAAGAAAAATCGAAAAGCCCCGATAGTTCCGAAAAATTACCGTTGGATAGTTTGTAATTCAGTACACGAAGCAATTCTACATCAAAGCCTTCCCAAAACTATGGACAAAATTTTAGAAAAATTTTGGTTTGCTAATATGCATAAATTTGTCAAAAGGTTCATCGAAAATTGTGTCACTCGCAAAATAGCAAAATCACCATCTGGGAAACGTCAAATACAGTTATACCCTATACCAAAGACTGACATACCGTTTGATACAGTTCATATCGACATTACAGGTAAACTGAGTGGGCAAGATGGCCCTGCTGACTATTATGTCGTATCCATTTGCTCATTTACCAAATATGTACATTTGCACCACACTCGTAATCTATCTGCCAAAGCTGCAATAAATGCATTATCAGAACTAATCCAATTTTTTGGGGCTCCTGCACGACTTATTTTTGATCAGGGAACTTCATTCACTGCAAAATCCTTTATGGACTTTTGTGATAAAAATAATATAAAAACTCACATGATTGCTACGGGTGCTCCTAGAGGCAATTCTCAGGTTGAGCGTTATATGAAAAATATTACCAATTTGATCACTGTAGCAAAGTACCTAAAAAAACAAAGTATTCGCCAATTAACTCCTCACATCCAATTAGTCATGAACTCTACAGCTAATAGGATAACTGGAGTATCCCCAATCGAATTACTTACTGGCCATAAACCTCGTTTACCTAAAATGATAACCGTAGAGGAAACAATCTGTGCCCCTGAACGCTCAGATTTAATCCAAATTCGAGCTGAAGCTAAAACAAACATTGACCGTAGCGCCCGATATGAAGAACAACGTTTTATGGGTAAAGGAGCCCCAGTACAACCACTGTTAGTTGGGGATTTTTGTGTAAAACAGGTGGATCCCAGGTCCTCACAAAAGACTGCACCTAAATTCAAAGGTCTCTATAAAGTCGTCGAAGTTTTGCCTCATGATAGGTATATTTTAGAAAATTTAAATTCTGGTACTCGAGTGAAGTACCCTCATGAGCGAATCAGAAAAATCACTGAAGACGTTACCTTGTTGCCACAACTATTTGAAGATACAGAATCTGAATCCGATGAGGATCCATCAACTTAAACAAATAAATAAATTAAACAAAAATTTCGAACCAGCGAGCTTAGTACCTTGACGAACATACTAATAATTTCAAATTTACCAAAAACACAACAACAACAAAAATACTTGTACGCATTCTTAACCTAAGCTATCGGACGAAATTGGGGTAGTGCCTGATCAGTCCCTGTTGCGTATCAGCCATCGTATATAGGAAGCGTGTTTCTAGAACTCTGTTTACACTGAACGGTGTTTCTGAAAGCCCGGGCCTTATACTTTGGCTAAGCAGCAACTGAGCATTCCTTTCCTTATTTCAACGGACGTCTCGTACTTCCGGGGTGCGAGATGACGTTATGAAGTCCGTTTTCAGGGGCGAATGGAGCTTTTTTTTCGGCTACCGTTTCGTCCCTGGGCGGCGGGTAATCACGTGGGGCTATGCGTTTTTAAGACTTAGGCTCTTGGGCGTCGGGAACCACGTGAGAAACCCTTGGGGGAGACCCTGCCGAACTTAATACGGCCAGATATCTATAACGTTGTTGGTATCCTACAGCAGATCCAACACAAACCACTGGGGGAGACCCTGCCGAACTTAATACGGCCAGATATCTATAACGTTGTTGGTATCCTACAGCAGATCCAACACAAACCACTGGGGGAGACCCTGCCGAACTTAATACGGCCAGATATCTATAACGTTGTTGGTATCCTACAGCAGATCCAACACAAACCACTGGGGGAGACCCTGCCGAACTTAATACGGCCAGATATCTATAACGTTGTTGGTATCCTACAGCAGATCCAACACAAACCCTTGGGGGAGACCCTGCCGAACTTAATACGGCCAGATATCTATAATGTTGTTGGCATCCTACAGCAGATCCAACACAAACCCTTGGGGGAGACCCTGCCGAACTTAATACGGCCAGATATCTATAATGTTGTTGGCATCCTACAGCAGATCCAACACAAACCACTGGGGGAGACCCTGCCGAACATAATACGGCCAGATATCTATAACCTTGTTGGAATCCTACAGCAGATCCAACACTGCCTCTACTGCACACAACTACAAGCAAAAAAGAACATTCAGAATACTTCACATTTCAAATTCATTTCAACAAAAAAACATTTCATCAACACAACAAAAAATTTTCTCGTATTCTCTAAAACAAAAAAAGAAGTATGTATGCCAACAAATCACTACATGATTTAACATCAGGGATTTGGTGCACCCAATCTTATTATTTCATGGACCAATATATCCATATATTTTTTTCACTATTCATGTGTATTCATGGTATACACGTTGATCGAACAAACTTTTCCTTTTGTGAATCGTAAGAAGCCACACTCAACAACACTGACAATTTATTGACGCCTTCCTCATACGATTTGATGTAACTTTTTTTACATTGGCGTACATTCTACTTAGTCCCTGGAGATAAAATGTCTCACTTGGACACGTGGCTTCGCTCGATTCACCCTCATAATCTTTTTAAGAACAATACTAATGTTTGACATTTTCACTTTCAGCCAAGAGCCCCAAGTAGCCGAGTGGCCTCCGACCTAGGCGCGGCTAATGTAAATAAGCTTTGGGATTCCATGTACATTTGCTTTTTCCTTTCTCTATAATTACATTTTTAATCATATCAGAAGATCTTCACTCCCCACCTTCCTCTGTTCTGTATTACTTGAAGTATTTAAGAAGTATTATCTGAAGTATTCAAGAAAGAAGGCTTGCTGCCTTACCATGCAAATAAACTGCCCAAGCCCAGGTTTTACCGAACATTGCAATACAATTGGCGTATTATCAAGGCTTGTTTTTGCATACCAATAATACTCACACCTCCGTGACAGGACTGTTGTGGGTCTTAAGGAGATGCTTTTTTTTGGTCTTTCCAAATTTAACGTCGGGAAAAATCCGCGAAAATATCACTAAATTGTACATCTTTGATCCGTTTCATGTAGGGAACCGAGCTTCATAGGTAGTGCCTAGTGTAGGGCCATTGTTAAGTCCCTGTACATGTTATGTGCCCCCTGGGAAAATTTCAAATTTCACGTGGGGCCGTGAAACGTCAGCATGGCCGTATCGGGAACAGCCAAGAAATCATCCTAACTATTTGAAGCTATGGCACTCGTTAGCCTCGCTGGCGGGTCCCCCACACCTTTCAATATGGCAGGCCGCACCCTGACCATTATTAATTCCACATAGACCAAGTACAGTACCAACCAGTCACTGCCAAAACTGCTATTGCAAGGAGGATCATGATTGGCGGATGATTTTCTTAGTAAATGCCCATCCACCAATGGAATACACCGTCCTGGAATGTTTTTACTTTTCCTTTTGACAAGCTCGGGGGCTTTGGGACCAAAAGGACACACTGTGTCTCTCTCTCGTACTGTAACGTGCTCAACAATAAAATCATAATTTTCTTCTCGTTTGAGCAATCAACCGACTTGCTTGTTTTAACTCCTATCCTTTCTGAGGTATTATCTACTCATACTAAATAACAATCCTACCTAACTTACTTCGGCTTTTCTTCTAAAATATCAATGAAATTCGACTGACTGGTATTTTCTTCTATTGAATGTTTTCTTCGATTTTCTTTCTGATATTTTCTTCTAAAATTCGATGAAATTGGTTTGACTGGTATTTACCAACAAAAAGGAACTGACGTAAACATAGTAAGATACTTCGAATTATTACCAAGGGTTTTAAATGCTACTGCAACAGGTACGTATGCCGTGAACAGTATTGAAGAAATTCATAGCAATGCGATTAGGGGTACTCGACGTATAGGAAGGTATTCGTGTAAGTAACTCGCGTGTATTCTACAAAGATCTTCAAACTGATTTCAGAAAAAGTCCTGCAAAAGAGCTTGTTTGGGAAGCAAGGGAATCAAAAACTATTACATTCTTTGGATTGATTAGAATTATAATAATACATTTCAAAATACCACACAACAGTACAGCAGCTAAATGAAGAAGAACTATTCGCAAGTCGAAAAATTAAACGTGCTACCGACTAAGAAATATTGCCCGACGTAAAAATTTAAAAAAAATCTGGATAAACCCAAAATCACGTTCCAGGTCGGCAATAACGACGGAACATATTGAAAAGTATAATTGCACCGTGCTCTGGTAACTAAGTTAATATAAAGCAAAAATTAAGAGGATTCAGTAAATTGTTAATTTAAATACCAATTTTTGCTTTTAAAAAACAATCGTTAGAGCTGCCCTTAACCCTTAGAAGCTATAATAATGTGATGCTGGGTTTGAGTAAACTTACAACCTAAGTCAGAACATAAGCATACCTAAACCTAACCAAGTTGCTATTATTAAGACGAGTATTTTTATTAACTGTCTTGCATACAAATTTAGATTCAGATAAAATTAAACACTAACCTTTGAGGACGAAAAAATATTCTACGTAGGAACTTACTAAACTAAGAATCAATACATTACAGAAAACACATGGAAGATTACAATCATTCAAATGATGTACTAGGTATTATAACATTAGTACATGGTTCAATATTATTGAATAGTGGTTTTGGAACAAAAATCAAAATTATGAAAAATCGGCACTTCAATCCCCTAATTATCGTTCTCTACATGAAGCTCCTAGGCAGGGGCGGATTTAAGCACAGGCTACAACATAGGCATGCGCCTAGGGGCCCACATCACAAGAAGAAGAAGGGAAAAAGAAAAAAGCTAACAACCATTCCAACATGTACTGGTACCTGCATATTTGGCGTATTTTTCTAAATATAATATTTTCAACAAAATGCAATCAGATGAATAGTTTTAAACAATTGAAGATTTTTTATTTTATTCTTCTAATGCTATGCAATACAATTTAATGTTGCAAAAGATGTTAAACTGTGTTGTCGCGACGATAATAAAGGTCTATGTTACTCATTCCGGGTTCCGCACAACTTGGGAAAGCGCAGCCTGCTTTACCACACAGAGGAGGGCCTATGCAAGATTTATGTCTAGAGGAGCGGCTCAAGGGCCCATCTTAGGCCCTGAACCAGAACTACGTCAAACTGCTCGGCAGTCGCAAAACCACTGATTCAGTAGGCAGCAGAGGTTTGGCAGAAGCCCTTGGGTGTACAGTACAATGCATGTTAATGTAGATTCATCGATGGCCACAGACACAGCTAATACTAAGCACATTTTCCCACGTTTCATTCCTTTACATTTCCAAGATGGGAGGGATGCTGGAAGAAGTGGATGCTTGTCTGCAAAAAGAATGGCGTTGACGTACAAGGCGGAGGTGTGGGCAGCCCTTGAAACCAGAGTGGAAGCCCATGGATCACACTCAGATCCCACAGGTAGCCCTAGGAAGTGATGCGAGGTTGATTCATCAATTTGGTGAAGCCAGAGATAGTTTGGGCAACATGGACCAGAGAAAACCAGGCCCTGGCAAGAGATATCCCAGCCCAACCTGACTGAGATGATCTGGTGATGCAAAAACTGGAGAAGAATTATGTCTTAAATAATCAAAATCCTACAATCCATAAAATAGAAAGACAACGACATAAAGGTGCCCAGACACGGTACAAGTGTAGAGTTCGAACAGTTGGGGCCTGTTGGACCATCTGTGGGAGGATGTTCAACAGTCGGACACTGCCACGGCCTTCAGGCGGCAAAACCACCGGAAAAACCATATTGGATCGTTCCCTCGTCCGTTAACTATGGGCACCTTAAAATAAAATAAGTTGAGCGTGGCATCAGAATAACCAACCCTACCACAACATAATGCTGAGTGATTCCAGGGTCTGGGGCTGGTCAAAAATAAGATCTAGGTTATTAATGACAACTATTTTACCAAATATAAAATGTGGTTTTATAAGACAGTCATGTGGCTAGTTGTTACCTATGGCCATGAAACACTGCCTCTCTCCCAGGCTGACGAGAAGCGTCTTTTCTTATTAGAGAAAACTTCTCTGGCAGATTGTTGGCCCTATGAATGAAAACGGAGCCTGGCGCAGAAGAACAAATAGGGAAGTATCAACTCAGCCTATAAGTCGTATCAACTCAGGTGGGCTGGCAATTTGGCGGGTAATTAAGTATAGCATCCACAATTCCATACATCTGTAAAGTCACCCATTGATCAAGGTGCCGGACAGAATTCTAGCCTACAACCACTGTGAAAACAACATTATGAAGGTATTTTATCGACATAATCCTATAGTATTTATAAAATTCTGTTCAGGGAGCCTCAAGCTATTTAAACTGAAACTAAGAACTTTGTTCAGCTTGTGACCCTGGCAGCACTGACTGCTGTGTTTTCACCAGCGCCTAATTTACTTGTTTGACTGTGCATTTGTGGTAGCTGTACAACTGTTTCGTTCTCTTTGGATTGAAATTATACTGCGACTGTCGCTTTGCTTATCGTGAACAAGGGATAAAACCGTTTCCTAATTATATTAAAACGCTATCGGATACCGACCTGCTGCGCTATAGAGCGAAAATTCGTATTTTTGAAGGGGTTGACCCTTATGTGCTCGAGCCTGGGATCGATGTAAGGAACATCTCAAATGTGTCGAGAGAAGTTTTAAGTAGTGAATTATCTAGCACTCAGTGAATTATCTAGGGCTCGGGTGCTATTTCTTCACACTGTAGCAACCAAAAATGCCCTTAAAGCGCGCAATTTTTTTTACATCAAGGCTTATAAAGAAGGGCACCACGAAGATCAACACATATATTTTTGGCCTTTGGAAAGGTTAGTAGAAACTTGAATGCCTACTCGTAAGATTGGAGAACTCCTTAGATCGATTTTTTTAAAATTTAGACCTCCCAGGCAAGTGGTAGAATCTACTAAGAATGCCTAGGAAATAACTGAATTTTATCTACAGAATCCTCAGTTGGAAAATAACCTCCGAAGGGAGGAATCCCTGCTAACCCATCTCTCATTCATCAGCCCACTTTCTTTTTTCGTGTAGTTATTTATTTTTTGTCTATCTGCCAATTTGTTTATCGTTTTCATTCAAGGTTCGGGGGGTCATAAGGAAATGAGAGTCCTCTGCTTTGCTCGATTTTTTTCTCGAAGGTTTCGTGTTATCACTCGAATTATTTACGATCGACGGCAGGCCAAACAACTCCCTTCCTCTTGCCATTCGCTCAAACAATTGTACATTGCGCATTATGAGCATCGTGTTTGCACTTCACAAAACAGAAAGATCTGAGCGAAATTCGTTTGTTTCCTAATAGAAACTCATTCAACCAGGGCTGAACAACAAAACTGATATGGTAATCTGACGCCGGATGTACCAGTTTCAGCTGTTAATGACCTCTTGCTGGCCGACCATGACGTCATGTTGATACCTCCTATACCAGGAGCCCGACATCGACCGTGTTGTCCGTCTGGGGGCTGAGACGGGCTGACCATGTGGCCAGGATGGGGAGCGCTCCAATCCCTAGAATGATTCTCGACACAGGAGTGTGCTCTGCACGAAGAGCTGGATGTCCGGGGCTCAGGCGGATTGGCTGTGTAAACCGGGATGCTGCTGCCACCGTCCAGACTCCTAACTGGAGGTCGACAGCACATGACAGGGTTGTCTGGAGGAGACTGTGAGAGGATGCCAACAAGACCCGACAACAGGCTGTCGAGCTATGCAAGAAGAAGAAGATTTTATCAAATATTATCATTTGTTAGGACCAAGTGGTGATGATTAAATATTTGAGCAGGGCAGCAAACTAGCAGGACAGCCGCCACCTCCCCCCCCCTCCCACGGGAGAGAGGGTTTCAACCAACATTGTCTCTATCTTGGTTTACAATTTTTCACCAGTAGGGAGCATTGCAGACAAGCACCATTCTGACGGGAGAACTACCAAGAGAACGGTCATTTCTGGATCTGCTGTCACAAAATCACAACACACCATACATCATAGTTTGGTACAACCATACATAATCAAAAACGCATAAGGCCTATGAACATCATACGTTAAGTCGCAAAATTGAATAAATTTAATGTGTCTTTCTACGATATGCTTATATATTATAGGCAAACATTTTCAAATTACGCTTTGAAGACATAATAATGAACCTACTTACAAGCTAAAATATATATTTCTGATGCTAAAATACGAATCTCATCTTCAGTAACTGCAAGTTCTGCACATCTTCATTTCCAGTTTCAAGATCAAATTTTTTTAAAGATTTATTTCTAGAGGAAGCAGTTCCAAGTCGGCTAAAATATATTACCGTTCACTCTTAAAAATAGATTTTTGATACCTTTTTAGAGTAATTTATAATAGCACCATGAAAAACCCCAATACCGGAATAGAGTGCAAGAGAGAGGGGATTTATTATGTGATTACTACTACGTGCGGGGGTATTTATAACACAGGGCAAAAATACGAGAGGACCGTGTGATCTTGAACTCGTCTACTAGCCATTAGTAATCATTTGACTCTAAGAAGAAACATAGGGACCGTCCGAATTTCGAATTAAAGAGTGAAGAAGTTGAGGAAGTCTGAAGGGCGGATTATGACTGAAAAGCAGGGGTCGCCTCCGCCTACACAGGGGTGCCCCGAGTCGGTCCAGTAGAGGCACCGACATGCCCGGCAGAGCGACAGAGTCTCTGCATAGTCTTCTCGCAATCCATAGTGCCTGAAACGTCAGGATATCCAATTGTAAAAGGTGTAGTCATAAATCAGCATACAAAACAACCCTTTCACATCCATCCAAGCAGCCTTTCACTTCTATACAATCCAACTTTCACTTCTCCCCGTGTAAGTAGGAACCAACAATGAACGGGCTAGGGACTGCAAACGAGGATTAAAACTCACTTTCTAAGGTAGTGAAACGCATCTTTCCAGTCCACGGTCTGTTTCTCGACTTCTGGAAGTGATTTGGGCTCGTCCTGAATCTGCTTCAACGCCCGGCGCTCGAAGTAGCTGGAAACCTGAGCGTTTGAGAAGTGGAAGGCCACCAATTTCTTCCAAATGCGTTGCTCCGACGTGAGAGGCCCCGCAGTCTCTGGCCAGGCCTCTCTGCAGGCTTCGATGTCTTTGTGGTCGGACAGGCGGAGGAGGACTTCACGAACGACTTCCTCAGGCATGTCCTCAAGCAGGGGTTGACCCTCAGGCTGAAAATGAACATGCATGATGTCAGTCAGAGCTGTCGATATTAGAGTACCAGTTTCTCAAAAGTCAAATGGAGAACTGGAACTATTTCTGAGAGGGAAATACCAACGAACTGAGTTGGAGCACCTCGTTTCCAAGTTGAGCAGAGCTTTAAGAAACACATCGATCTCATTTGCTCACCAACTGAATGACGAGATTATCAGCTATATGCGTGATCCTGTGTATGACTGCAAGGTGGCTTTGCCACAACTGTGTGCTGCCAATCGGGCGACCCCAACAAGCGCAATCTACCAGCGACCGCAGCTGGACTATGAGCTTACGCAAGACGTCAATATTCTCCTGCCTCATTCTCACTGCAAAATAAACAGCTATGAGAGGAGCATTCTTGATTTAACATGTCTACCTGTCTTTAGCATCAAAGATTGGAGGGATTACTGAGATTACCTTGGTGAGCGACCTCTTCCAACATCGTGAACAAAGTTTTCCTGACGTTGCCCGAGAGCTCGGATAATGGGCGCTCATTGCAGAGGAGGTCGAGCAACTTGCAAATGTATTTGAACCTTCTCCTGTCCCTCACAGCACCTTTCCAATCCAAGCGTTTCAAAGCGTCGCTCAGCCCAGTAAAACCCGCAACCTAAAATCACGAGTAGGTACTCAAATATCGACGAATGTCTGAAATCGCAATGTTTCTCCAAAACAGAATATTTTATTTGTTCATTTTATAAAATATGTTTGATATTAGTGGTATGAACATACTTAACACGTTCAGTGTGTTTCTGAAATCTTGATCTACCCCCACCGACGTTAATCACTCTTGGAATGCAAATTGATATAGGCTTCATTTTTTTTTTGTCTTCTAGTAATAAGAATAACTGTTTGGAGCAAAAACCATTTTTTTACGAGTTTTCAGCAATGACTCAACTGGTGGGTCAAACGACGGGAGGAATAATTTGATCATGCCATCCAGGAACACATGATCCCTCGCTCGCTCTGTTTTTAAATGCCCCAGAATGTATTCTCTTACGTACATGAACCAAGGATAAAATTAAGTAAGAGCCAAAGGAAAGGATGTTCAATGTAGGTATACTATGTATTTATAACGAAAAATTGAACATTCCAACATTTTGGGACAGGTAAAAATTGCTACAATATTCTGGTACAGGTAGAAATTGTTACATTCCAACATTTTGGTACAGGCAAAGAACGGCATCAAGCCGAAAAAATGAGAAACTTAGGCAAAGTAGGTATACCTATGTGAAAAAAAGAATCTCTATACATTATAAATTCGAATCTCTGTCTGTCTGTCTGTCTTTCTATGCACGGCCAAACGGCTCGACGGATATCGACCAAATTTGGCACGAATATCCAGTAGGCTCCCAAGTTGTGCAACGTCGTATTTTTAATTCCCCCACCATAGCGGAACTATGGTCGACCATGGTCAACTTCGTTAATTGAAATGGTAACCCCTATTTTTTTATCACGTATTCGTAATCTACGTGAAATTCTATCTACGATCGACCCTTCGGACTACCCCCGCGGTCGACCATAGCGCATCCATGGGCCCCTCCATGGTCGAATCCCGAATTGCTCAACGGATATCGACCAAATTTGGCACGAATATCCGGTAGGCTTCCAAGTTGTGCAACGTCGCATTTTTAATTCCCTCACCATAGCGGAACTATGGTCGACCATGGTCAACTCCTGAATGGCTTGACGGATTTTGATAAAATTGGGCACAAATACCCGGTAGGCTATGGGATTTTTCCGTCGTTTGTTGGTTCCACGATACTGCGTACAGCGAATCTCGGATAGCGAGCGAAGCGAGCGGTCAGGCTAGTTTAAAATAAGAGGGATTCGAAGCTCAAATATTTACTGTGAATCACACTCGTGGAAAAAAAGAAAATACGACGCGTGAAATAAACAGCAATAACCCCGCAAATTCTCATCTCAAATTAAAGAGTTTAACGTGTTTAGAGGAAGTTAGACCATTTAAAATTACCACATACTCCCATTCCTATATAACAGGAACATGATGGCAGGATGGGGGGTTACGGGGTAATATTCTGCACAAATTTACCCAATCATATACTGAAATGAGGTAACATCCACAACGTAATCTTTAGGAGAAGTTAACGGCAGAATGGTGGCGGGAGCTGCCAAAATTATAATATAAGAATTAGGTACCTACCTAAATATAACTTAAATCACCTGCGGCGGAGTACTGGAAATCCATAGCAAAAAAAAAATACAGGATAAAAATAGCCATTTCCACGTTAAACTAACAAACTGTAGACCGGTTTCGGTTGTTACACCATCATCAGTACACGATAGAATGAAACTACTGGAACTTGAGCTCCTATTTATACAACTCGAGTGAATGGTAGTGCAATCTCATTGACTGTTGATGCCAAGGAAGTGAAAGGGAGGTGGAGCCTGATTGGCTGGAATACAACACAAGTGAAGGGTGGTACATTCTGATTGTAAAGGAGGTAGGACAAAAGGAAAAGGAAACAAACGCCATGAGGTGATACTAACCAAGCTTATGTACAGAAATAAATCGATCAAAGGTGAATGATTTTGGAAATTTATTTCATTTACAGAAGAGCCTCACTTATGAATTTTCAGTATTTCCAATTGTTCCAATGCATCCAGTTTCGAACCGTTATTGCAAAGATGAACTATCTCAACTGATGAATTGTTCCTATCAATACTGAAGTTAAATCCATGACCCTCCTCCCTTAACTGATTAGCAAAAGCCGAATTACCAGAACCATCCCTAAAACATCGTTGGTGTTCACTTAATCTTTCCCTGAATTTACGTCCCGTTTGACCACAATATTTAACTCCACAATCACATTTCAAAAGATAAACATATATAGGTTTCAATTATCTATTATCACATATCCCAAGAGGACTATGGGTAATATCAATACAACACAAATTCTACTGTATTCTGTGGAACGCGCGGTTCATACAGTTTGTTATACAGTACCTAGAACAATTTATTGGTTGAACTGAATTCATTTGCCTCTGGGGCCCAAGTATATGTGATTCATGCAAATATCCGTGTCCTTACTTCGAACAATAAGTAAAGCTGGGTTCACATGGAGACGCAATTCCGGACGGAAATCCGGTACGGCAAGTCGTTCTGCAATGCTATTGGCCAACGCAAAATGGATTATTGCAACGCAGTGTCATGGATACTATATCAAAATCTCCAGATATTTTCCGCTGTCGGATCAGCTGCCGTATCTGCATGGAGGTTACTGCGCACACCTTTCCTGTTTGGTTGTTCAGCCATATTGGAATTCGACATTCCTGGTTGATTTTGCGGGTTAGATTTCCGGTTATGATTCCGCTGCCACGTGAACGCCTCTGCGGCAAAAATTATGGCGAATGCGTTGCCGGACCGGATTGCCGTCCGGAATTGCATCTCCCTGTGAACCTGGCTTAAGACAAAAACAATGTAAATTGGTTAAATAGGTGGGCTGATGAGAATAGACGGTCGAAATGTCAATTTTGGCATATAAAAATTAAGGTTAACCGCCCGAGCTCTTCAAACTATGATGCTCTAGGCCTGGGCCAACTGTAAAACATCCACTTGAGGGTCCGATGGGACATCAAACTACACGGATTTGAGAAAAAAATTAATTGAGTCAAACCTTGAAAGCATAAAATTTAGTATTTAACTAAAAACAAAGCTACCGAGTCAGTTTTGCTTCCTCACAACCAGAAGGTCCTCCAAAATGAAAATGTCCACTACCGTTTTGCGTTTCCGACATCAAGGAACTTTTGGTTCCGTGTCTGTCTGTCCGTCTGTGGTAAATTACTTGTAACGCCCACAACTACCCGAAATAATGGTCGGAATGGGCTGAAATTTGGAGGTTAGGTGCAGGTTGGGCCACAGATGGTCCCACACCAAAATCATTGAAATCGTGCAATAACTTTTGTCTGCGCATGCGCAAACGTGAAATACTTGAAACGCCCGTAACTACCTTAAATATTGTTGAAACGAGTTCAAACTTGGAAGATCGGTCAGGAAAAATACTTTGATAGTTCCGTATGAATTTCACTGGACTCGTACGGTAACTTTCGTCTGCGCATGCGTGAATATGAGATGTTGACCGTTACCTTGCAACGCTTCTAACTACGCGAAAAACAGTCGTAGAGAGCTGAAATTTTGAGGGTACACGCGGGTTGGATCGCAGATGGTCCCGTATCAAAATGAACCTACCCAGCTGTTCTATACGTTCATGTGATTCAAGTGAGAAAGCTGTACTGCCTACTCGAATTGGCAGACGTTTTTCCTTTCTGCCAGCGCATTCTACAGCCCCTTTGTGGGCACGACACTGGACTAGTTCCAGGATTGTTTCATCATTACTATTATTATTATTACTATTATTATTATCACGTAGGTAGCTTTGGTTTGGATACACACTCACTTCTTTCGAAGATTTCGTGATGTGACAGTAGGGTTGAACGATGGAGCAATCTAAAAAATATCGACCAGCAATTAATATTTTCAACTGTAATTAAGAGCAGATAGGAAGGTTACATATTTTTTGCCATTCATGAAAAATACAACAAGCTTTTTGACAGCCTCAGAATAGAATTTAGTCAGAAATTGAGAACGTTAACGTAAGTTCATAATTATTACCATCTATCCTGGAAAATTCATGCAAGTTTGTGTTCATTTTGTAAACAAAAGCAAGCATCATAGGTACCTCTATTATGATCCAGAACATTTTCTTTTTCTTCCTCCTCATTTTCAGCAATTCTGCAACATAAAAAAGTCAATTCAAAGACTGAAATTGACAAACGTCTACTCCCCGAGTCAAATCCCTAGTCTGATTCCTAGCCGCAAGCGGTTTGTGGCGCTGCAGTCGTCCCTTGTATTTTGAAATCCCCGCACGTTTCTCTACTATTTTTGAAATCCCATAGCCAGATAAAGATGTGGTAGGTACCAATGAAGACGTTGACTACAATAAAGTAAAAAGGACTTTTGGACGGTAGGTACTTACGTAGTAATGCTTTTTGTACTTTTATTACAAGGAATTTGCTCCTTGTAAAGAAGAATAATGTCCTGGGGTTAGGTACCAAAGAATTCTCATCTTGCTTACGGATCTGCTTATTTGACATTCCATCTCTTTATGCTGTTAAGTTCCACTACTCAGCTTCTCACGTTCTGGTAACTCTTTGAATGTTTATTGGTACCTATGTCGTTTCTACTACCTATTCATTAGAGAGTTTTTGCAACACACTCGTGACGAAACGAAACGGAAAACGACACCGAAACGGAAATGGCGGATAGGGCGACCGAAGTCAGATGCTAACCTTTTTCGGTTCAGTTTTCGTTCAGCTTTGGCGTCTACCGGCTGGTGGAGTCACGCTAACGTTATGTCAACCTCTCTTTCATCCATTTTACTCCATGGTTAATACAAATCTATGTCCACACATGGCGTCAAGTCTGCCAAGACGCCAAGAAGCAGCTGTGAATACGACGCTCGACATTTTTATTTTCCAAGGAAAACAGAAGAAGGTAGGTAGCGTTATACAGATGTAAGGTTAAATTACGTTTCGTCATCTCAACACGACGAAAGCTGACACCGCGAGATCCCGGTATTTTTCTTCGTCACGATTCGTCAAACTTTTCGGTGTCTTAAGTGCGCATGCGCAGCACTGCTTTCGTTTCGTTCGTTTCGTCGTGAGTGTGTTGCAAAAACTCTCTCTTTTCTATGCCGCTGAGGACGAATGCAGCGCCACAAACCGCTAGCAGCTGGGAATCAAACTAGGGATTTGACTCGGGGAGTAGACGTTTGTCGAAAATTGAGCTTATGAGGCTAGGTGATGAAGTGGGACTCATGCGAAACTAGATGCATATTTATTATGGAATAATAACTCACCGCACGAGCCTACTCATAAGGAGCTGGCTCTATGGAGGAAGTAGGTGTCTTAATTGAAGTCCTCTATTCCAGCAAAATCAAACCTCCTTATGAGTAGGCTGAGGCTATAAGTACATTTTTTTGGCCGGTAGGTAGTTTTTGTTTCCTCACTATCGAAGGTAGGGAAGCTTTTTATTTGTGCAAGAGTCGAAAAAATTCCTGTCCTCCAAAATGAAAATTTCCACTCGCATTTTACGTTTCAGACATGAAGGAATATAATTTGGTTCCGTGTCAGTCTGTCGCCAATTCCTTGTCCCGGGCAAAACTATACGAAATAATGGTCTCAATGAGTTGCAATTCAGAGATTAGGTGCGGGTTTGGTCACAGATGGTCCCATATCAAATTTATAAAAAAAGTACTGTAACTTTCGCCTGAGCATGCGCAAACGTGAGATCCTTGTAAAGCTCATAACTACCCCTAGACATCATCGAAAAGAGCTGAAAGTTGGAGGGTAGATATGCAGAATGGTACAATGATGGTTCCGTATCGATTTATCAAATTCGGACCGTAACATTCGGAGGCGCATGCGCAAACACGAATGTTTACCAATTCATTGTACGCCCATAACTACCCGAAAAAATATTCTTAGTGAGTAGAAATTTGGAAGGTAGGCAGGGGTTGGAGCACAGATGGTCTCACACCAAATTCATTGAAAAAGTACTGTAACTTTCGTCTGCGCATGCACCAACGAGAAATCCTCCTGAGCCCACCACAACTTCCCTAGAATTCGTCGTGAAGCGTTTAGGTTTGAAAGGCAGGTTGGGGTTGGGCCACAGATAGTCCCATATTAAAGTTACTGATAAAGTACAGTAACTTCCGTCTGCGCATGCGCAAACGTGAAATCCTAGTAGAGCCCAACATCCCTACTAGAAATAATTTTGGAGGGTAGATGGTTGTTAGGTGTCGGAGGGTCCCACATGAATTCCATCAAGATTGGACTGTAACTTTCGTCTGCGCATGCGCAAACAACAAATATTTATGAACAGTGACATTTTCCATTAGTGTTATTTTCTGAATGAATGATTCGCTTGAATAATAATGCTTGATCATAATGCTCCCATTTTGATAATGGGCAGGGCTTGTCTATAGCCCACTGTCAATTTTAGAATAAGTTCTAATTATTACGTCCATGTTACATAGGTGAGGAAGCTGCCTACCTACCCGACTTCGCAGAATTTTTTTTTGTAAACAGGAAGTTGTTCCATGTCACCGTAATTGATATTAAATATAAAGATGATAGACAATGAAGGAATGTGAAACATGAGCTCAGGAGAATCATTCATCAGTCATACCTAATCGTTCTATTTCTTACAGGTAGGTACCTAATTAAACCTAATCATTCTGGTCACTGGGTAATTTTTGAACCTCAATTCTGGCCATGATAGGATATGAGTCCAAAACAGGGATTGTGAAACTGCACTGATTCTCATTCCCGTTCAAAAAGACCTAGTCAATCATAATTATTTATGTACCTGTAATTAATAATTTTTATGTTTACAAAATACCCCTGCACTCACACACAGATCAGAGAGCTGACGTGGCCAGGTGCTAGGTATGTGGTAGGTAACGCTCTAGAAGTTTAGAAAAACACCTAGATACGGGAAGGAAATTTATGTAATAAGGGAAGTGAACCAAGAGGCCAACATGACGTTTTGATGGAGGATTTGCCAAGTCAAAAAGACTTTTCTACACATTCCCCACCGATAAATGATGGGTCGGCCCATTTACGCTCAATATATTCCTCATTCTTGCCCAAAAATACCTATACGGGAAGGAATTTATGTAATAAGG
The DNA here is from genome assembly GCA_954871275.1 of Leptopterna dolabrata. Classification (NCBI taxonomy): domain Eukaryota; kingdom Metazoa; phylum Arthropoda; class Insecta; order Hemiptera; family Miridae; genus Leptopterna; species Leptopterna dolabrata. The sequence continues at coordinate 38,666,177 of OX940983.1, forward strand.
GAAATAAATTAATCAAGAGGCCAAAATGACGTTTTGATGGAGGATTTGCCAAATCAAAAAGACTTTTCTACACATTCCCCACCGATAATATTGATGGGCCAGCCCATTTACGCTCAATATATTCCTCATTCTTGCCCAAAAATACCTATACGGGAAGGAAATTTATGTAATAAGGGAAGTGAACCAAGAGGCCAACAAGACGTTTTGATGGAGGATTCGCCAAATCAAAAATTCTTTTCTACACAGTCCCCACCGTTAAATGACGGGTTAGCCATTTACGCTCAATATATTCCTCATTATTGCCCAAAAAAAGCGACAAAAAGACCCAAAACCTTAGAGGTCAACCGGACTCCATTTCTGCGTAGTGGAACATGAGCAATGGAGACCGAAGTCTTTCCATAAGAATTATTAACAATATTACCCTACATGTCTCAACGCGACAACGGTTTCAACTTGTTGATTAACAAGTTGAAACAATAATATTATTGAAACGTCGATGAAGTCAACGCAGAAAAAGGCCCTGGGAAGTGAAACTGACTTCAATCGATGACAGATACGAATACAAGCAAAACAGCTGTTCGCCACAATAAACAATGGGTTTACTACGTACGTGAAATCGTCGCTGCAGCACTCCAAGATTTTCTTCTTTTCCCATCCTTCCCTCGTCTTGACCCAGGCCTCTCCCGGGGACCTCCAGTCTTTGGAAATAAAAGGCATTATCGGTCGCCCTGTCCACCACGGCCGATATCGGGAAGATCTCTGGATGAAGAACTCGAGATTTGGATCTTGCAAGGAAAACGTAACAGATCGAGATTTAAAGCAGCACAACTCCTCCCCTCCCCTCTCGCACTGCCACACACCCCCGCACGGAACAAAGAAAATCAAAATACCGCACAACTGTGTTCAATTAGATGTCGAACAAATCGATAGGCACCCAACTTGATTTTCAATCTTCATAATCATCAAACTAGAATGCAGTGTCTCTACTTCAAACCAATAAAAAAAAATGAAAACACTTTATTTATGTGTCCCTTGTATTTGAAAACACTGGATTATAAAGCTGACGAACCGAGAACGCATTTTCCTGGAAAATTTAGGTATGTCAAATTTTTTGGTTTTAAAAGTACTGATTAATCGATACGAATAAAGTCGATTACGATGTCACTCGATATCGTTCTACTGCGGAAGTTCGTTCACCGATCAGCTGATGGACGCAGCAGTTCGCTCTAGTTCTGTGATGCGGAAGAAACCTTAGTTTGCAGATTCCACGCTAGGTTTCAGGCCATTCGGTAAGTGGATAGCTAATGGTAGTAGCATTTTACTTTGCACTTTAACTCTTTACTTCAAAAAGTGCACACAAGAAACCACCTCACTTTTGATGAAGATTCCGATTTTGAAGTCAAAAAGCTTTTTTTTCATGTAAAATTTTGTTTATTAGAGTATTTAGTACACGAGGGGACAAAGATTTTCTTTTTTTTTTTAATGAAAATTTTGTTTTTATGTGGGTGCTTAGTACACGAGGGGACAAAAGTTCCTATGTACATGAGAAAATATGCCCATAAGCGCCATGCTCATAAGCGAATTTTCAAACAAGATGGATGAACGAAAAACCAACATGTAAAACTATTTTTATCTGTTTCTAACTGCTTATCTTTGTAGACGAAACAAATCTGTTTTTCTGTTATATAATATATACTTACCTGAAATGCATTTGTTTTAAACAATAAAATCACAATTCCACGAATTTAGATGAGTGTGAAATATCCTTCATAATTAGATCTTCAAATATAGCTTTTTCAATTTGAATTCGTCCTTTTACAAAATGAATTAGTCCATTTACAAAATGAATTCGTCCTTTTACAAAATGAATTCGTCCTTCATAAAGAGGGCCCAAATCTTGTAAGGGCGGCGTCTGGGGCTCTGGAAAACTGTGGCGGTAGGCATGCGGTCTTTATGCAAGGGCGCGGAAATCTTCTGCATGTCATTCCTTATCTCCCGCACATCTTCTCAATGGAGCTTCCTTACATTGGCTTTGTATGAATGTCTTGCCAACTTTCTGTAAATTTCTTGTATCAATTATTCCTTGTAAACTTTGTAAATTTCTTCTATTAGGTACATATTTATTAACTATGCAAACAAATGCAATAAATTATTATTCTTCGAGAAAAGGTATCTGCATATCATTTGGTCTGGTTACCTTCAAGATTTGGTCACTCTTTATGAAGGACGAATTCATTTTGTAAAAGGACGAATCCGTTTTGTAAAAGGACGAATTCATTTTGAAAAAGGAATAATTCATTTTGAAAAAGGACGAATTCATTTTAAAAAAGGACGAATTCATTTTGTAAAAGGACGAATTCAATTTGAAAAAGCTATAAACAACCTATGCGCGAATACCCACCAACGTACCTACCCGCTATCGCCTATCTCCACAGAGTGCTTATTTATTTGATTTATTTATTTATATTATACGGGCAAGCCAATGCAGCCAAGCAAATGAGATAGAAAATAATATACAGTCGACAGTTGTTGTGACGTTAACTTGAAATAAATTTATACTAGGATAAATACAGTAGTAGGTACCTAGGTAGGTAAAAAGGAAACGAAAGTGATAATGAAGTAAATCCTATGAACCCCAACCCTAAATCCTGTAAACCTATGAACAATCAGGGCCGCCCAGAGCTGGGAAGGGCCCCTGGGATAAATTCTCATTGGGTCCCTCCCCACGACAATTTTATAATTTATAAACAGGAGTATTGGACGTACTGTTCTACTCTTATTTATTAAGGAAGTAATTGAGCTCATTTATAAAAGGGAAATTTTTAGCCCTGTGAACAATAATGGCCTAGGTATGAAATTTGGGACGATGAGGAGGATACATAGGATGGAAACGTATGGCAGTAGGAAAGCATTTTTATAGATGAGCGCAGAACTAAAGTTAGAACACTAAAAACCTTAGCCCAAATGTAAGTGGGTATTTATTTATTAAAATTGACCCCCATAGGTACACCAATGTCTATACTACCCACCTGTTGGAGTAGGTACCTCCTGAGTTGTTGTAGGTAGTCCTCCCGTAAGTATCCATCTACGGAAAAGTGACGTCAACAAATAATGAACGTTCGAGCGAGCCCTTCCACTCCATCCCTTGATGCGCTCGCCCGTCGGCCATTTGGCAACAGTTGTTAACCTCTTCATTTGTCAAGCAAGCGATTTTCTTCTGGACTTTTCTAGTTGAATTTTCGTAAATCTTGGGCCGCTTCTCGAGAAAAATCCCCGTGGATTCATGGTACTTATTGGTTCCTGAACAGTTCTACAAGTTGATTTTCTGTCGTAGGGTTGGTTTTTTTTAGAGACGGATATTTCTTGTGAACTCCATCTTATCTGCTCTACCCCAGCGCCTACAAGGTTAGTTCGATTTACCTGTACATCATCTGTACCTACTTGAAAGCACTGTCAAAATGATAATGAGGTTGTATTTAAATTTTGTATTTTTCTTGCGTTCATAATTATTAATTTCTTCGATTAGGTAGTTGATTATTTGTTCTTTCTATAAAATACTGTCAAACATTGCATTGATTTCATCCTGACGGCATGAGATGGCCGCAACCACATCTGTCTAACGCACTGCGAATCGACGAGGTGTTTTTTTCAGGTTCCAAATCTGTCATTTACGAAGACCTGTTTATCATGAAACCTCACTTCGCAGCGTACTTACCTACCAACATCCTCCTTTCTAGCTGTTGAAATCCAGAAGAAAGTAGAATGTAAAAGCGCTGCTTCTTGTTTTTCATCCTACTGGTGGGGGGATGATTTACCACGGTCGTTTTCTCTGCGAACTTTCCACCGGATTTGGTTCTTTTTCAATCGATATTTATTATCTGCCTGATTGTCTTGGAGACGGAATTGTATAATTCGTGGTCGTCTTCGATTTTTCTAGTCTTTGTTATGTGGGAAGCCATCCGTCGAGTTCCGGCACTTGTATGGTCTCCCTTTTATACTTAAGTTTGTACATATTTCGTGGGAGGTAGAAAAATTATAATTTTCCTTTATATCAAGTTCGTATATATTCAAACCGACCCGACTTCAACGAGGTTTTGGGAAAAATAAAGTTTTAATATACCTATCGTATTTTTGTTATATAATTGTTATATAAATGCATAATTCACTAGTTTTTGACGAAAATATAATTTTAACTTATTGTACTTTCGAATAAACAACTTAAATCATTGTTACTACAAAAGGTAAATGACGAGTGAAATTTTTTCAGGAACTCGATACAAATTTCATATCAAAATCAAAGCAACCATAAAATGAAAAATTAATTAAATTGCAACATACCGCAAATGATAAAAACTACCTAGAAAATAGAAAAAACTAGAGGAAAACTCGAGAAAAATTTAGAACTACAAAAAAACTCAAGTACCTCTCCTCTTCATCATCAGATTCCCCGTCCTGTTGACGAAGTAATTCCTCCAAAATATTCTCAGGTTTTGAGAATAATGGTAGTTGAGGCATCTTGGGGACTGTACTGCAAAATAAAGGTAAACATACTGAAGAAAAATCTGTTGGTTATTGGTACAGTCGGGTCGGATGCGACCAAACACCGGAGGGCTCTCAGACAGAAGAATATGCTTCCAAGGACTTTTATGCAATTTTTTCTAAAATTGAAAGAAAACTGTACAATTTAGCTTAAATATCAAGTTTTAACGGGCTAGGCAATAAAAAGATCCTGCCACAGTTTTTCGTATCTCCCGTAAAATTCGGAAAATGGCGCTTACGGTATTCTGCCTTTCAGGGGACCTATTGGCCCAATTTTGAAAATGTCCTCCATATATTTCGAATGCGCTTGTGCAGACGTCTCCTTAGTCCATATTTTGTGCTCGGATGCTGATGGAAGTTGGGAAATGGCTCATTGATGATTCCATGATTTTCTGGCACTGAATACTGAGTACCTCCGAACACGTAATGTGAAAAAGTACCTCCTTTCTGGCAGCACGAATAGTACAGGTTGGAAAGTACGTAGATCTCAGAATAGGAGACTCGGTATCACAAATCCACGAGACATTGCTGAATATGCTGTTGGATCAGTATGATTTGGGCATTCTTTCTGTTCCTTGTTTTGTTACACATACACCAAACAATGATGTTATGTAGATAAAAATGATGTTCTCTAGATAAATCAAACTTGTGGGTCAAGACTAGAAGGTATACAGGAACCAAGAAACTTGACGTATGGATTGGAAGGATGCGTTCAGGAATCCTAAGAAGGTATCATCTGTTTGTGATTACTGATTTCAGTAAGTGTATGATGGAACGAACTAAATCACTCGCGAAGAAATCGTGGAAACCCATTTCAAAGAAAAACGGAGTTATTGAAATTGTCTATTTCCACTAATACACGAAAAAACGCGAAAAATACACTGTTATACCGGTTTCGGTGATCAAATCATCGTCAGTAACAAACAATAGAGAGTTTTTGCAACACTCTCACGACGAAACGAACGAAACGAAAGCAGTACTGCTCATGCGCACTGAAGACACTGAAAAGTTTGACGAACCGTGACGACGAAAAATACCGGGATCTTACGGTGTCAGCTTTTGTCGTGTTTTGATGACGAAACGTAATTTAAACTTACATCTGTATAACGCTACCTACCTTCTTCTGTTTTCCTTTGAAAATAAAAATGTCGCGTCGTATTCACAGCTGCTTCTTGGCGTCTTTCTATGTTAATGCAGACTTGACGCCATGTGTGGACATAGATTTGTATGCACCACAGAGTGAAATGGATGAAAGAGAGGTTAACATAACGTTAGCGTGACTTCACGAGCCGGTAGATGCCAAAGCTGAACGAAAACTGAACCGAAAAAGGTTAGCATCTGACTTCAGTCGCCCTATCTGCCATTTCCGTTTCGGTGTCGTTTTCCGTTTCGTTTCGGTGCAAGGGTGTTGCAAAAACTCTCTAATAACAATGTTACTGACCATACACGAAAAACCGCGAAAAATACACTGTTATACAGGTTTCGGTGATCAAATCATCGTCAGTAACAAACAATAGAGAGTTTTTGCAACACTCTCGCGACAAAACGAACGAAACGAAAGCAGTGCTGCTCATGCGCACTGAAGACACCGAAAAGTTTGACGAACCGTGACGACGAAAAATACCGGGATCTTACGGTGTCGGCTTTTGTCGTGTTGTGATGACGAAACGTAATTTAAACTTACATCTGTATAACCCTACCTACCTTCTTCTGTTTTCCTTGGAAAATAAAAATGTCGAGCGTCGTATTCACAGCTGCTTCTTGGCGTCTTTCTATGTTAATGCAGACTTGACGCCATGTGTGGACATAGATTTGTATGCACCACAGAGTGAAATGGATGAAAGAGAGGTTAACATAACGTTAGCGTGACTTCACCTGCCGGTAGATGCCAAAGCTGAACGAAAACTGAACCGAAAAAGGTTAGCATCTGACTTCGGTCGCCCTATCTGCCATTTCCGTTTCGGTGTCGTTTTCCGTTTCGTTTCGGTGCTAGGGTGTTGGAAAAACTCTCTAATAACAATGTTACTGACGATACACGAAAAAACGCGAAAAATACACTGTTATACAGGTTTTGTTGATCAAATCATCGTCAGTAACAAACCATAACAATGTTACTGAGGATACAGGAAAAAACGCGAAAAATACACTGTTATACTGGTTTCGGTGATCAAATCATCGTCAGTAACAAACAATAACAATGTTATTGACGATACACGAAAAAACGCGAAAAATACACTGTTATACCGGTTTCTGTGATCAAATCATCGTCAGTAACAAACAATAACAATGTTACTGACGATACACGAAAAAACGCGAAAAATACACTGTTATACCGGTTTCGGTGATCAAACATTGTTATCGTGTAACATTGTTATTCTTTGTTACTGACGATGGTTTGATCACCAAAACCGGTACAACAGTGTATTTTTGGCGTATTTCGTGTATTAGTGGAAATAGACTATTTTTCAATAACTCAGTTTTTATTTGTATGATGGCAAATTAGGTAGGAATTGGTATTTTAATAATGATTCGGCACAGTGGTTAGGTGTAGGATCGAAAATATGTGCGGAGTAGAATGGTTAGAGCCCAGTGTGCCCGCAAGTACTCCAAGCTTGAACCATCCTGTCTTCTGACGTCACTAGAATCGGGTGCCACACAGGGCGGTCTTGAACCTAGCTATTGGTTTTAAATAAGACGTGGTGGTGGAAAAAATAGTAAAAAAGCTGGAAATCGCTTTATTATACGTATCTAATTAAAGTATCTAGGTTTGTACCATCCTCCGCTGCGAGCTTCAAAGGCGGAGGCCAAAAATTGTCGGACTTGTTTCAGGTTTTTGCTTATTGTTCCTAAAATATATATCCCGCAGAAAAGTCTACTAATAAAAGCATTAAATCTAATTAATGAACATCAAAATTCTGCGTCAGCTGGCTACCCACAACTTGTAATTCGACCTGCGCTGTGGCCGAATTAGTAGTAAAAAATGACTATTTTTGCCAACATTGCTGAAAAGTTTATAGTGACTTGCCGTACCGTTGAAGCGGCTGTTTCTAAATGAAAAACTCATAGAAAGAAAGTTTTAGTGCATCAAATTCTGCGTTCAGCAAGCACCTTACTTGTCAAATTTGGTCAAGTCTACAAATAAAATAGGTTTATTATTCACAGAATAATAAACCAAAATTCAAATTTTCAGTTTTCTGTTATCTGCGAATTTGCCGTGTAAAGTACTTGCTGAATGCAGAATTTGATTCTCTACAGCTTTCATTCTATCCCCCGTTTAAAATCACCTTATCAACTTTATCAGCGATGTTGGTGAAAATTTTCATTTTTTAATATTATTTTGGCCATACTACCGGGTCGAATTACAAGTTGACGCAGAATTTAATGCTCCTTGATTAATTGAAGCGTAAATTTTTCTTTAGGAATGATTTAGGAGAGAAAAAAAACGGGGAAGACGGAAAATGTGGGTTTTTTGGACCCCCCTCTCTCCTTGAAGGTTGCAGCGGAGGATGGCACAAACCTAGGATACTTCAATTAGATGTCACAGTGGTTAAAATGATTTCCAGCAGCTTTCCTATAATTTTTCCCACCCCCATAAATGTTTATCTGGTTTATAAAGCCTGGTTCAGATTGAGTGGCAGTGAGTTGTGTAAAAGCTTTGTGGCAGTGATGTGTCTACATATGCATTTGCTGCTGAGGCGTTCACATGACCTGAACTCGTCAAGCTAGTTTCACGTGAGGCGGAAATTTGGTACGGCAAATCATTGTGGGATGCGATTGGTCAACACAAAGTGGATTACAGCAACGCAACACATGGATACTATATCAAAATCTCCAGATATTTTCCGCTGCCCAAACCTTGCTGGATCTACAGGGGTTACTGCGCACACCTTTCCCGTGGGTTTTCCACGCCATATTGGAATCCGCCATTTGATTGGTTATGATTCCGCTCACGGATTCCAGCTCTGTACTGCCATGTGAACGTCTCTGCGGAAAAAATTCCGGCAAATGCGTTGCCATTCTGGATTCGCACGCCTGATTTCCGCCCCATGTGAACGTAGCTTCAGCATCCGACAGCCTAGCCTCTGAAATTCAGGGTTGCAACATCAACATGAAGGAAAAAACTTATATTTCATTATTTATTTGTGAGTAAAATAAACTCAACATTTTGAGTGCAATATGAAACCAAGATCCGGCAAATATCTGTAAGTTTGATTTAGTATCCATGAGTTGCCGTGTGACATCTCTATAGTGTCCATGTTGACGTCCAATGAAATTGGCGTGTACAGCCGCTCTGTTTGAATGTGCTCCGAATCATTCAGTATCATAATCGAGATTATCAGAATTCGTATGCGCCTGGGTTTCAGATGGTCTCCCTACCGCGAAGGATCATCAAAGAAACCCAAAGGTTGCTCCAAGAGCCGGTCCCCGGCATCTCTGCCGTCCCAGACGACTCCAACGCCCGCTATTTCCACGTCATCGTGACGGGCCCCGGCGACTCTCCTTTCGAAGGCGGTCTGTTCAAACTCGAGCTCTTCCTTCCAGAAGACTACCCCATGTCAGCTCCAAAGGTACCTGCCAAAATTCACTATATCTGTTCATTGGTGGTTATTGTGGGTGTAATCGAGTTTGTGGGCATCTCAAGTGGTTTCTTATCATCACTGTAAGCTGACCTCCTTCAGGCCTCATTAGAGCTAGAAAAATATTTAGTTATATAATGAGCAAGAAAAACAGCACTATCATTAGAGCTATAAAAATATTTAGTTATATTTATAATGAGCAAGAAAAACAGCATTATCATTATCATAATGCCTACTTTCCCAAGTTCCAGTACCTATCTATACAATAAATTATCCGTCTACTTGCTGTACTTACTAAAAGTACCTACATACTTTTATTAACTATTAGTTAATAAAAGTATGTAGTTACTTTTTTTAGGTTATTTAGGTATTTAGTGTACTGATGGTACAGTAGAAGTCGCTTAGTAGAAAGGTGGTTAAAGGAATAAGTTGGAAACAGGTTAAGGATAGTAACAGTCAGGTCCCGGTCGGCTGTATGTAAACACACCCCTGGGAATTGGCCTGTAATATTGATCAAAAGGTCGGTTATTAGTGATCAGTTCTTGCGTTTTTGAGGGTCAGCAAAATAGGTAAAGGTGGCTGATGAAATCTCCGAAACTTGTTATGTATTCACCAAAAGTGGTATTGAATGATGACCCGAAACAGATGATAACTTCATCGTAAAAATTTCCTCAGAAAAAAAAATTAATCAAAAGTAAGTAGGTCAATTTTGGTGGGGGTCACAATTCGCCATTGTCAGTAAAAATGGCTAAAATCACCACAAAGTATGTACAGATGGCGTGGCAGGTTTCGCTCAAATTGGATGGTAGTTGGGGGTGGCTTCAAGCCATTGCCTATGAATTTCATCGTGGTTGGATCAGTAATTTGGAATTGTTTGCAATTTGGAATTTGTTCTCACAGAACTCCAGTACTGTCAGTCCAATTGCCGGTTTTATACCTCAACTATTTAAAACACTAATATTAATTCCTATAATCCTATTACGCATATTAGGTAGGTAATTTATTATAGGTAATTTATTACTACTCTATTTATTGCTATTAAATTATTTGAACTCACCATTTTTCTACCAATTGATTCTATACGTTCATGTTACAATAAGCGAGGAAGCTCAGGACCCAACTTCGCAAACGTTTTTTCTATCACTGACGTGGCTAGAAGGTGCTCAGCTTATCATTAGGATACAAAACCACCTGAGATACTCCGAACTCTGTTTCACCCTTCACGAGTAGCCAAGTAAAGAGCGAAATGATCAGACCGAATTCTGATCCCCTCATTGGAGGACAGCTCATTGGACATCCGTGACACTGGCAGGGCAGTCGGACGAAAAGCCCCAGCCTGGAATGGCTGTTTACTTTACTTTATTACTTTACCAGTACATTTAACATGGCAGGGGGACACCCAGCAACAACTGTTTCTCTTCAGTAATTTAGTGGAGCTGTAGGGTGATCGGTCTGACGATAGATACATGTAGTGATTGAGGAGGAGAACAGACGAGTCGATCGCTTTGATTGAGAATGGTTGCTTTAATCATGGCACCTGGCTCTTTTATAGACCCCTGACATGATCAGAGGGGGGTCGGGGGGTCCCCACTCTGAGATAGTACATTGTGTAGGTTGTGGAGGAGCAGCTGATCACAACACTGCTCCCCCCAGAATTTAAGTTACGTATTTATTTAAATTGTGTGCCGTTGGTTGACGGGCGTGGGAGGTGCGTGTGCTGGTTGCGGTGGTTGCGGTGGTCCGTTGTGGCTGTCCGGGTGGCTGCAGTTGTCGTGGTCGTGGGGTCGAGTCCAGGGTGTGGTTAGCGGCGGTCGCGGTGATGGAGGCGGGACCGTGCGTGGCGGCGGTCTAGTGGTGTTGGCCGTGGGCGACACGGTGGCGTGCGCCGGCGTGACGACGGTGTGCGGGGTGGCGCGTGCGGCGATGGCGGGTGTGCCGGCTTGGGGGACATCGGCCGTGCCGCGGGCGTGGCCAGGGGTGATGTCCCCGTGGGGGTGGTCTGCGTCCCCTTGTCCGTCGTCGCGAGGAGTGCCTTCGCTGGGTGCCGGGCGTAGATGGCTACGGTAGCGGTGACGGGCGAGGCTTGTACTCCTGTGGTGTGCTGTGCGGGACGACGAGTTTCGTGTATGCAGCAGTCGCTGCAGGTGCCGGCGTACGGAGGGAGCTGGAGCGTCACGGTGTGGTGCGGTGTAGTCGTGACGCTCATCACGGGGGTCCCGTGGCTGCAGGTGGGGTCCCGCGCGGCGTGGCGTGGCGGTTTTCCGGGGCCGCGCGTGGATGGGGATCGCGCTGGCACGGGAGATGGTCATTGCCTGGCGGATCGGGACGGGCGCCTGGCGGCCGGGCGGCTGCGGCCGAGTTTTGATGCGCTTGGTCAGAGCCGCTGGGGACGGCGTCATGGCGAGATCCCTTGCGAGCTGGGCGGTCGTGGGGGGTCTTGGCGACATGGCTTGTGAGTGGTTGTCGTCGCTGTTGGGCGTGCGATTTTATAGCCGCTGCAGTTGGGTGGGGGGCGGTTGTAGTTGTGGTGGCGGGGCCCGTGGTGTGCGTAGGAAAGGGGGCCAGCTTACACGGGAGATGGTCATTGCCTGGCGGATCGGGACGGGCGCCTGGCGGCCGGGCGGCTGCGGCCGAGTTTTGATGCGCTTGGTCAGAGCCGCTGGGGACGGCGTCATGGCGAGATCCCTTGCGAGCTGGGCGGTCGTGGGGGGTCTTGGCGACATGGCTTGTGAGTGGTTGTCGTCGCTGTTGGGCGTGCGATTTTATAGCCGCTGCAGTTGGGTGGGGGGCGGTTGTAGTTGTGGTGGCGGGGCCCGTGGTGTGCGTAGGAGAGGGGGCCAGCTTACACCGGTCGACGGACACTGACGGCGTTTTGTGCTCGTCCGTGATGTATGTGAGGGTTTTAGCGTCATTAGTGAGGATTTGATGGGGGCCGGTGTATGGTGGCTCTAGTATCCCTCGCGGTGTGTCGACGCGTACGAACACATGGGTGGCTGTGCGCAGGGTAGATGGCATGTACGACTGTGTGTAGTGGCGGTAAGACTCGTTTGTGCGGAGGGGTACGGTTGTTGGTGGCGGCTGGGTGAATAAATCTCCCGGGAGTCCAGGAGTGGCCGAGAAGAGGCGTTGAGCCGGTGAATACCCGTCGGGGCCAGGGCGATTTCGTAGGCCGAGGAGGAGGCCGCTGAGGTTAGTGGCCCAAGTGCGGGACGTGGCGGTTGCGATTATTGCGTCTTTTAGGATGCGGTGTAGTCGCTCGACGAGGCCGTTTGCTTGGGGATGATACGTGTTGGTATGATGTACCTCCGTGCCCATTGATTTGCAGTAGTTATGGAAGTCTGCGGAGGTAAACTGTGTGCCCTGGTCGGTGGTGATGTGGGCAGGGGAGCCGTATCGCGCGATCCAGTGGGTGTGTAGGGCCGCAATCACTGTGTCGGCAGAAATGGTCGATAGAGGGGCGCATTCAAACCATCCAGTGGCGCGGTCGATCATCGATAATATATATTTTTTCGTAGTTAAAGGTGGGAGTGGGCCGAAGAGGTCCATGTGTACGTGTTCCAGTGGTGCTGCGTCGGGGAACTCGCCGAGGGGGGCCTGATGTGTCGCGTCGTTTTTGTGTGGTTGCAGCTCGGGCAGGCGCGCGTGAATAGCCGAGTTGATGATGTCATGTTCGGCCAGTAGTATCGTGCCTGAATTAGGGCGGTTGTGGCCTTAATCCCGGGGTGTTTCATCCCGTGTAAGTGCCTGAAAACAGCTAGGTGGAGAGGCGTCGGGACGTAGGGGCGGGGTGCGGCGTCGGTGTTGTCACACAGTATTTCGTGTCCGTGTATCTGGTGTGGCGTGCGGGTCATGGTGGTGACGTGTTCATCGGCGGCTTGGGCGTCGGCGAGCTGTTGTAGTGTGAAAGGGGTTCGATGATCGGCGACAGCGTGCGTATCGGGCGTGTTAGCCGTCGGTGGTAGGCGAGAGAGATAGTCGGCGACGATATTTGTAGGGCCCTCGGCGTACCGGATGTCCGTTGTGAATTCTGAAATGAATCTGAGGTGACTGAGTCTCGTTGGGGGGTCCGTATTGGATTGGGTCGCAAGAGAGGTCGTTAGTGGTTTGTGGTCCGTGTATATGGTTAGTGGGCGCCCCTCGATCTGTTGCCGAAAATGCACGATGGCGAGGTATATAGCCAATAGTTCGCGATCGAACGCGCTGTAATTACGTTGAGCCGGGTTGAGCGTGCGTGAGAAAAAACCTAGTGGTCGTAGGTGCGAGTTGTCGATGAAGTGAAGTGCTGTGCCGACGGCGAAATCCGACGAGTCCGTATGAAGGACGAGTGGTTGGGTTGGGGCCGGATGGGCGAGTGTGACGGAGGTTTCGAGTAAGCGTTTCGCGCGGTCCACGTGAGCGTGCGTTTGTCCTTTTTCCTTGTGTCGGGTGGTATCATTTCCACTAGGGGGCGAAGGGTTGATGGGGCTCGTGGTATGGCTCGGTGATAGAAGTTAATGAGCCCGAGGAACGTTCGGAGTTCGTGGACGGTGTCGGGTCGAGGGAATTTCTTTATGAGGGCCGTGCGCTCGGGGAGGGGTGTGATCCCTTCGGATGAGACGTTATGGCCGAGAAATTTGACTGTCGGTCGGGCGAGCTGGCACTTGGCGGTGTTGATTTGTAGGCCGTATTTGGCGAGGGTCTCGAGGAGCGTGCGTACGTGGGTGTAGTGTTCGGACGGGGTCGCCGAGGCGAGCAGTATGTCGTCGAGGTAGCAGTACACGAAGGGTAGGTTGCATAGGACGTGGTCCATGTAGCGTTGCCACGTTTGCGCTGCGTTTCGTAAGCCGAAATTCATTCGTCGGAATTGGTAGGCGCCGAAGGGGGTGAGGATCGTTGTTTTCGGCACATCGCGTTCGCTTATTTTACAGTGGAAAAATGCGCGGGCGAGGTCGAACGTGCTGTACACGGTGGTCCCGTAAAGAGTTGTCGTGAAGTCGTGTAGGTGCCGGACGGTGTAGCGATCGGGTATCGTGAGACGATTCAGCGCTCAGTAGTCCCCGACGGGACGTATGTCGCCGTCGGGTTTTGGGACAATGTGTAGCGGACTTGACCACGGCGCCTCCGAAGGTTCGATGACCCCCGCCGCTAGTAACTCGGCGAAATGGGCCTTAGCTTTCGCGTAGAGGTCCGGTGATAATCGCGAAGTTTCACGTAACAGGGGGGTCCCTTCGTGACGATATGATCTTCTACGGGCTCGTCACATGGTGTGTCGGAGGGTTTGTAGCCGTCGAGAAGTGCTTGAAAACGGGGCTCGTTCGTTGTAGTCGTGCAAATTGATTGTCCCGGAGGTACGAATTCTACCGTTCCGGTAATGTACCGCTCCGTGGCCGCGTTGATGAGTCGGGCGTTGGGTAGGTCGACGAGTAGGCCATGATATGTCAAAAAATCGGAGCCTAGGATCGGGGTTGATACGTCGGCGACTGTGAACGTCCATTCGTAGGGAGGAAGATCAGGTAGGTGCACTGAGGCGGCGTGTGTTCCGTACATTCTGATCTCGGTGCCATTGGCGGCGCGTAGAGCGCTTGGGCGTGTGTGTTTTCGACGTAGTAGGGTGTTCGGGACGATTGAAACGTCGGAGCCGGTGTCAACGAGGAATTGTAGGGCGGTACGTTTACAGCGAATGAAGAGCCGGGAGGTTGGTGGGTTGCGCACAGTCGTTACGGCAGGTCGGGCCACGCGTTTTCGTTTTCCGACGGCTTCGTGCGCCAGCTGCAGGGGCTGCGGCATTTTAACGCTCGGGGGCCCCATGTGCGGTGGTAGAAACATAGGGTGTTCGTCGAGCGGCGAGTGGGCGGTGTCGGCTGCGTTGGCGGTCGCCGTTGGCGTCTGTTCTGAATCACTTCAAACTCTTCGGTGACGGTAGCCACACGAGGAGGCGTGGCGAAGGGTATGAGGCGATCGGCGAGCGCAGCGAGTTTCGTGATGTCGGGTTCGTCGCGCGCTGCGATGTGAAGGCGAATGCTGTCTGGGAGGGCGCGTATGAAAAGCTGCCGAACGAGCGGGGTCGGTGTGTCGGCCGGGAGTGCTCGAGTGAGTCGGCGGGCGAGGACTGACGGTATTTCGTCGTCGGAAGTGACACTGCGCAACGGATACGGATACGGGCGAATGTTACAAGTAGTGAGGACTAGGCTTAACATCTACGTTCGATAAGTATAGAAACTAGAACATCAGTGTAAAACATCGATGTTTTGATAATATTGAACATCGATGTTCCATCCTTAGTACCCACCTTGTTGTTTTTGTGCTCTTTATGTGACTCGGGCACCTACTTCCTTCTCCTTCACACCTGTTATCAACAGATCAGGGGATGCTATTCACGAGTAACGGTTTATGGGGATTCAAGGAGTTAACGCCCACCAGTTCACTCACTTCTGGGATGCTTTCTTTGGGAGTTCAACTAAGTCCCTCTAATTATCCCACTCTAAAAACTGCGAAACGGGGTTTTATAGGTTTGATTCAATACTATTATACCGATTACCGAGGTATACCGTCATATACTTGCCTCAACATACTATTTTAGGTAGGTACCTATAACACATGTCATGTTTTGCAGATTCTGCTGTGGAGACTAGAACGAAAGTACGAAAAATGTTGAAATACCTGTATACGATTAGAAAAGCTTCAGAGACTAGGCTGGTAGGTATACAATGCAAAATCATTACTTACCTATGCATTGAAAAATTACTACCTACACCTACATAGTGGAGTTTTTGACGCTAACTTCAACTCCACAATATCGGTATTTTTCCGTAGCTGCTCCATCCACAACCATTAAAATGAAACAACACCGCACTTTTCGAAACGTTTTTGTTTTTGTTGGAACAGAACAAGGTGAAGGGTGTAACAGTGTGGCTGTTGTCGATACATTTGTTCTTCTGGTGGAGACAGGGTCGCTTGGGGAAACCTAATCGATATCCCTTCTTAACCTGTGATAATCTCGCTGGTCTAGGAGGGGGACTCTCGAGGGTCCACCCCCACTGTTATACTCTGTCACATGGTAGCAGAGCGTGGTTTGGTAGTATGCGCTGAGTAACTCACCATACTCCATCCACTTTTTGAGTGCTTTCCAGAAGGATAAGCCCAAAGGTTTCCAGAAGGATTCCCTTTACAAACATCCTTTCCCTTTGATAATACATACACCTATTGGCTTCCCCACCCTCTTTCCCCCTTTAGAGTGCCAGTATAATTAAAATATATTGAGCTCATTTGAAGGCGATCAACGCCGTGTCCCAATTTATAAGTCCCAATAGTTGTTCCACCATAATGATGGAGGTTGATCACCTAGAGGTTGCCCAGATGAGCACAATTCACTAGACAACAACCTCTGACAACATTATCCGCCAGTACTCGTATGAAGGAGCTTTGTTCTTCACCAGTTAATATTATTGAGGTAGTACCATTACGATGGAGGTTAGTCACCTTGAAGTTGTTCAGATTTCGTTTCCTGAACCAGAACTTCATACTGCTCTTCATTCCCCCTTTTCCTTCTCAAACTTCTGCTACCCAGAAGTATGTCATGTGGGGAGGAGTGTAACAGTGTGGCTGTTCTTGATAAATTTTTTCTTTTGGTGGAGACAGGGTCGCTAGGGGAAGGCTAATCGATATCCTTTCTTAACCGGTGGTAATCTCGCTGGTCTAGGTGGACTCTCGAGGGTCCACCCCCAACTGTTACACTCTGCCACAAGGCTGAACGTGTAGTACTCAAGATAATATGTGGTACTTTGTGAAGTAAACGGCGAGGAAACCTGAAAGCGAGGAGGGGAAGAATGATGAGAATAGTAAGGGGGGAAGGGAAGAACGATATGAACGTAGAGTGGTGAAGGGAGGGGTTGGCGAATGGATGAACTGGTGTAGAGCTGGGTTCACATTGACGCGTAATCGACGTAAAACGCAAAGGCCATAAAGGTTTGTGTAACACGTGTAAAAACGTCATATCGTTCACATAGACAACACTAGTTACGGATGTAAAGCGCGTAATCGTCGAGATATAGACTGTGTTCCAGCTTGCGCCTGCGCAGAACCCATGTTGTGACATAGTGAGAGGAAAGTGGCGGTGGACCCTCGAGAGTCCCCCTCCTAGACCAGCGAGATTATCACCGGTTAAGAAGGGATATCGATCAGGCTTCCACCAAACGACTCCATCTTCGCTGGAAGAAAAAACGACTCGAGAACATCCACACCGTCACGACGTGCAGATCCGTAAGGCGCGTAAATATCTAGATTTTTTGATCTTGGACACTGATTCAAAAGTCGTTGCGTGTAAAGAGTGTAAACCTGATGAGGCAATCAAATTCAATTACGCGTCTGAGTTTTGCGCGTTTTACGTCAATTACACGTCAGTTTGAACCCAGCTTGACTGAGGAGTCGTGAAAATCCGTTCAGTTCGGATACGTTTAATTGAAAGATCCATTCAATTCGGATCCGTTCAGTGCTGTACGGTCAAACACCTTGTGTCTCGTTCCCACCATTTACGACGTTTTCGATTTAACTTGTTCAATGTAGTCGAGAAATCCCCGACTACCTGTATTAATCACAGCAACAAATAGCTGTTGATGCGAACATTGTTTCGAGTTGCCATCTTGCAGTCACCACAAGGGCTTATCCAGAAGCAGGTGGGTTTAAGCCATGTCGAGATTAGCATCTGCACTTGTTCCTCCTAGACAGAAGGCTTTGGTCGTTCTCGAGCGACCAAAGAGATGAATGATCCTGCAAAAAGTCAAAGTTATTGTTTAAAAACCCCCTTTCTGATTCTTTCCAGGTGAGATTCGTCACTAAAATCTACCACCCCAACATCGACAGATTAGGCCGCATCTGCCTCGACATCCTCAAGGACAAGTGGAGCCCTGCTCTGCAAATCCGGACCGTCCTCCTTAGCATCCAAGCCCTCCTGTCCGCCCCCAACCCGGACGACCCTCTCGCCAACGACGTCGCCGAGCTGTGGAAGGTCGACGAAGCCGAAGCCATTCGCAACGCCAAAGAGTGGACGCGCCGCTACGCCATGGAAAACTAAATGTCACTCACTTCCTTGGTTTGCTTTCCCCTTATTTCACCTCCCCTCAAAGGGCGGGACAAACATTCTTGATTTTTGCTCGGAAATACAAGATGAACTTGAGTTTATTTTAAATAATGATTTTGCTACGTTTAAAAATAGAAAGGTTTTAATTTTTCCCAAATTCATCATAACATAGCTCATTTCCACTACTTGCGCCATACTAGGTGAAAACCATTAGGTCGATACTGAACGCACTTTCACCAAACAGCTCAAGGATACAATTCAAGGGTACATTTTCGATTTACGATCGTATCCTTGATATAAAGCCTTCATAAATCAAAACGTCTCACGTTACACTACCTAAATCTCAGCAAAATCAACAAGGCCATAAACCAGGCCAGGTACCATAAACTCCAGGCCCGGTACCTTAAACTTCGCCTTTATTTTATTTTATTTAAATCATTTTCATACTATCATCATCGAATCATCACCTACTCAAAACATTTTTCAGAATCGTGGCCTTTTGTTTGATGTCACAGGTGGGCTTTGCTGGATTTTTTTTCTCGTGTTCTACACATTTCAGTCGATCTTATAAGGGCACCTCCAAGGTAGCTGCCACTTTGAATCCGGAAGGGAGTATTTTCATTTTGTTCGAAAAACTACACCAAAATGTCATCTTGATCGAGAAATATCCTAAATTAGTACAAATGATTTGGGATTTTTACTTGGTTTTGAGATTCACCCGCGTTCACATCGAAACAGGTCAAACTCGAGTTCTTGAATAAGCCCCTGAAGTAAATAAAGCTCTATCATCTAACTATAATAAACAGCGTATTTTGTCAATAAATCGAATGTTGTCCAGGTTGTTCAATCGGAAAACGCCAGTTTCGACTGCGCCAAACCTACTAAGTAACGCCTGAAACACTTTCGCCAAAATACCTGAATTTTACTTAAAAAAAAAACCAAAAACATCTTTTTGGAATTTTAGGTGTTTTGATGACATTTTAATGTTATTGGAACAGTAGATTCATATACACCAGTTTGAAGTATTGATTACTAATAATGCAGTAAGTGTTAATTGGAATAATTGATTAATAGGTACTTGGAGCCCTTATTCAGATCTTTTAGGGGCAGACTAACAAAAACTAGTTTTTTTTACGTTTAGGAAACAGGAAAACTACTCCTGACCCTGGTAAAACGAAGGAATCTCAGCGAGAATTGCAAATAAGTAGCTGAAATATGTTTTGGGCCGGGTTTAGACTCAAATGGATCATTACGGAGCCTCATGGAGTATTTAATCGACGCAGAAGAAAAATATCCCGTCCAATTTCTCAGTGCAGCTGCCTTGGTGCGCTCTTGCAAGTTTCCATTTTGCACATTGATGAACCAAATTTTAGATACAAAAAATTTTACCAAAAACTTTTTTTTTTTTCAAGAATAATTTTTTAGGAATTTGACGGTCTTTTTTATTTTTGAATTTTATTGTATAAATTATTTAAACGTTTATTAACATGCAATTGAATACATATTATAGGAACAAATTTCGTTTGTCGTACATATTTAATTTAAAGAAAATATTCCACCAACGGGAACTTACTATCCCCCCCCCCCCTCTTTACCCCTTCACGTATCTTTCTCATTGCAGGGCGTGAAAGTTTATCAAGCTGATAGAGAGCATCTTTGCAGCAGATCTTCTGTTTTATACTATTAATTGCTATTAAGTATAATGGTGTATTTAAGAACACGTCACATTCTTGTATCGTTTTATTTTAGGATTATGGCGTGGAGTAATGATATTGTATGATAAATCTAAGAAATATAATTTGTTACTGTAATCCTGTTGCCTATTAGGTGTTTATTCTACATTAACAGACCATCAGAATGACTCAGTATAATCGTATTTGGATCACATCGTGAGGTTTGATAGGATCACAAGATATAACAATAGTTTTTTTCTTTGAACATTATGCACAAAATTTACCTAATCTATTTCTAAATTTCATTTTATTTATATTTATAATTTTACCTGCAAATTATTTATTTATTGTACTAACCATTCATGGGCATGGATGAAATCCGATTTAATGTTCCAACAAAAATGGAATAAAATAGAAAAAAAAATGGAGAAAAATAGAAAAATAGTTCTTTCGTTCCGTTGGTGGTTCCTGGCCGCATCCCGACAAAATTAATGGAAAAATAGTATTAAAAGAAAAAGTTCTGACCAGTTAAATAAGAGCGTTGTCGAAAAATTTTGGCTACAAAAAATATTTAGAACAAGCTCGTTAGTTTTTCCCAACCAATAATATTATTATTGAAAGTACTCGAAGCACCGCTAATAGGTACATTTCGTAAAACAGAGAGAGCTTAATGGCAGTTCTGGTTTATTATTCTGCGAATAATAAATACACCATTGCTGAGCAAAACATTTTTTCAACGCGCGCTCAAATTTTTTTCTTGTACATTTTAAGTTGCGTAGATTGAAAAAATGCAATCTCCGTCGCAATATCTACTGTATTTTTGGTCCAAAAAAAACGTTCTTTCGCACGCTCCATTTGGGCTTTAATTGTTTCCCGAAACTGACGCCCGATCAGAATATACCCAGGGGTGTTATGGGTGAACGATGGGTGTAAAAATAGGGTTTTGGTTTATTATTCTGTGAATAATACACCTATGTATTCGCTCAGCAAAAAATTTTTATAACACCCCCTCAAAATTTTTTCTTTTCCGTTTCAAGGTGCGTAGATTCCAAAAATGCAATGTCCGTACGCCGTATCACGTGTACAGGCTTCATTTTCGGTCTAAAAAAATCGTTCTTTCGCACACATGCTCTATTTGGGCCCTAGTTGTGTCCCGAAACTTTTCAGCCCGATCGGAATATACCCAGGGGTGTTATGAGTGAAAATGTGTGTAAAAATAGGTACTTTTTGCGTTTTAGCAACATGTTGGTAACATGAGCTTTTAAGGTATCGTTTTTCATGTTTTTGGGGACGAGAAGACCGAATATGAAGTCGATTTTGACCAAAGAATAGAAAATTGAGGTTCTACTAGATGTTCAGCTCCCGAAATTGATTTTTTATGAGTCAAAAACTTGGGAAATCGTCTGAAATCACCATCAATTTGTAGAATAACACTGGAAAAAGTGACAACAGGTGGATCAAGACGATGAAATGGCACTATCAATGATCAGAGATAATTTATAAAAAAAAAAATAAATAAATAAATAAAATAAAATAAAGCCTTATGAAATAAATGAATTCTTATTCGTGTTTTGGGGGCCAAAATTGATGGAAACCACCAGAAATAGCTATTTCAATTATTTTATATGAAAGAAACGATAAATAAACAGCCAACATCTCTGTAGGTATGTCCAATAGAATAATAAACCCATGTGACAAGGACTTTGCAGCGTTTTTAAAGTAACGTGAGCGTGTGTTGTATAGTTTTCCATGTTTTTCAGGGCGAGGAGACCGAATATGAAGTCGATTTTGACCAAAGAATAGAAAATTGAGGTTCTGACGAAGTTTCAGCTCCCAAAATTTATTTATTATGACTTAGAAACCTGGGAAATTGTCTTTAACCTCCATCCATTTTTGTACTATGAAGTGGTACCAACAGATGAATCGTCAAATAAATGGCGAATCAATGGTCAAAGATAATTAATTTGTAAAAAACGCTGCAAAGTCCTTGTCACATGGGTTTATTATTCTATTGGAGTACTAGAGATTTTTGTTGGCTGTTAAATGTATTGTTTCTTTCATGTCGAATGATTGAAATAGCTATTTCTGATGATTTCCACCAATTTTGGCCCCCAAAACATGAAATAGGTACGCTTTTTTTTTTAAGATCATCTTTGATCATTGGTAGTGGCATTTAATGGTCTTGATTCACCTGTTTACACTTTTTCCAATGTTATTGTACACATTGATGGTGATTTCAGACAGTTTTCCAGGTTTTTGACTCATAAAAAACCAATTTTGGGAGCTGAACCTTTGGTAAAACCTCAATTTCCGCGTCTTTGGTCAAAATCGACTTCATATTCGGTCTTCTCGTCCTCAAAAACATGGAAAAAGATACCTCAAAAGCTCATGTTACTAACATGTTGTTAAAACGCAAAAAGTACCTATTTTTATACACATTTTCACTCATAACACCCCTGGGTATATTCCGATCGGGCTGAAAAGTGTCGGGACACAACTAGGGCCCAAATGGAGCATGTGTGCGAAAGAACGACTTTTTTAGACCGAAAATGAAGCCTGTACACGTGATACGGCGTACGGCGGACGGCGTACGGCGGACGGCGGACGGACATTGCATTTTTGGAATCTACGCACCTTGAAACGGAAAAGAAAAAATTTTGAGGGGGTGTTATAAAAATTTTTTGCTAAGCGAATACATAGGTGTATTATTCACAGAATAATAAACCAAAAGAGGAGCCTAATTGTAGTTTTTGGGGGCCAGAATTGGTGGAAACTAACCAAAATAGCTGTCAGTTATTGCACACGAAATAATAAATGAACAGCCAACATTTCTTTAGGTGTGTCCAACAGAATAATAAGCCCACGTGATAAGGGCTTTGTAGAGTTTTTTAAAAGGTAATTTGGTGCCAATTTCAATGGGGCACAATGTAGGTATGTAGTACTTTGAAGGACTTGACTCGCATAGTGGAACAAAGCAAAACTAGTATTTTACCAAAACATAAACCTTGCTTACCACCAATTTATTTAACACAAAGCTTTTCGCTCAACTTCTGAGCATCATCAGGTAGGTACTTCCGAGTACCATCACGTAGGTACTTACTAAGAAGTACCTACGTGATGATGCTCAGAAGTTGAGCGAAAAGCTTTGTGCTAAATAAATTTTATTTATTCCACATTGCAAGATGGCTTACCACAAAAGGTGTGAAATTAAATTCGATGAATTGATAGTATTTTACCCTTCGGGACAGACAAGATGAGCGCAATGTACCGATGTAGTATTTAGCATTAGCGTTGCAATTTTGCAAGAAAAAGGAATGCAAAGTTCAATCAATATCAATGACTTCCTAAATATAACACAACAAGTAACAAGCTGATCGCGGGTGGCGTCGACGTGATGTTCAGTTATGTTAAACCCGCCAGACCGCTCGGTATTGAAGGGAAGGAAATCCCTTGTGCCGCCCTTACCCACTACTATGTTACCTACCTACAGAAGAGCTCCTTGTAGGGATGTGTAAGATGCGTTCAGTTCCACCAGTTCAATCACTTCTGGGATGCTTCCTTTGGGAGTTCAACTGAGTCCCTCTAATTATCCCACTCTATAAACCACGAAAACGGGGTTTGTGCTGGTTGAATAATAATAATATAGGTAGGCACCCACTTACTGTCACATAGCTCAATATAAATAGGCTTTTTTTTTCTCATTTTGTAACTATTTTAATTACCTATAAAAAAAATGCCATATTTTGCAGATTCTGCTCTGGAGACTAGAACGTAAATGTTTGAAATGCGATTGAAAAGCTTCAAGGATTGGGCTGGTAGGTATACAGTGGAAGAACGGTACGAACGTAGAGTGGCGAAGGGAGGGGTTGGTGAACGGATGAACTGGTGTGACTGAGGAGTCGTGGAAATGGTGTGAGGTTAGGGATCGCCCGTTCAAAAAAGAACAACTCCATGGTCACCCGTTCAGTTCGGATCCGTTCAGTGCTGAACGCCACATCCCTAGTTCCTTGATGGGCGAAAAACGGGTGTAAAAATAGGGTTTTTTTTGGAGTTTTAGTAACATGAGCTAGTGAGGTATCGTTTTCCATGTTTTTTAGTGCGAGGAGGCCGAATACGAAGTCGATTTTGACCAAAGAGTGGAAAATTGATATTATAACGGGAGTTTCAGCATCAAATTTACGTTAAATTTTGGTCTAAAACCGTCGTTCTTCCGCACACAGTTTGGGTCCCAATTGTGCTCCGAAGCAGGGGAGCCCGATCGGAATACGCCCAGGGGTGTTATGGGGGAAAATGCGTGTAAAAATAGGGGTTTTCGAGGTTTTTTGTTCAAGTGAACATGAGCTTTTGAGGTACCTATTGTTTTCCATGTTTTTTTTAGGGCGAGAAGACCGAAAAAAAAGTCGATGATTTTGACCAAAGAGTGAAGAATTTAGGTTGTAACGAAGGTTCAGCTCCCAAAATTCATTTTTTATGAGTAAAAAACTTGGGAAATGTTTTGAAATCACCATAAATTTGTATAATACTGAATCAGGATAATTAAGTGGCACTAAGTATCAGTGATCGGAGAAAATTTACAAAACAAATGTTTTTTGGGGCCAAAATTGGTGAAAACCATAAAAAATAGCTTTTCAATAATATTATTGCACATGAAAGAAACAATACATGAAAATCCAACAACAATCGTTAGAAGTTACGGCTAATATTGGTTTGTGATAGCTGAAGTAACTGATGTAATTTTTACAATCAATTTGGTCAATGTGTCGAGTCCCATTTCCGAATCCAGGCGTAGATGTACCAGTAGAACGACGAGAACAGACACCTGACGATGTCGAAGGAGGGCAATCTGGACCAGGACACAACATCACCGGTCGACGGCTGGAGGTATACTGATTACTTAGTTGAGGTCTCGCGGGTCAGGTTCTCGCAGAACTATAAAGGTTTATAGCGCTAATGATGACTCACCACTACGTATCTATAACCAAGTGACTACCAAACAAGCGTCATTGTTTACTATCCATTTATAACATTCATTTATACAGTTATACGTAGTATGAAACTAGGAAATAAATACCTACCAAGAACAAATAATACGAAATAAATTCGTGATAAATCAAGAGCTTTCCAACGAATGGAAAAGACTTTTGTCCGATGAAAATGAAAGAAGTTTCATTTCCCTAGCAACTACTCGGTTGTACGTGAAAATCATTGTTGAAATTTCGTTCCACTTCCGCGTTACCCATCCCGCGTAACGTTTTTCGGCTAGTTAGTCCAAGGCTAAAGCATGTTCCATGCTAAAAAAAAATTCTAACCCCCCTCAAAATTTGATGGTTTACGTTTCAAGGTACGTAGAATCCGAAAATGCAATAAAAAACGCTGCAAATCCCTGCACAACGGTTTATTATTTTGTACAGAATACCCTTCTGTTACAGATCACAGCTCTATGTATAGATGACCCGTCAATATAATATGCACTATTCTATACATATGTGAATCGCAGACCCTCCGTAGTACCTATGTACCTAACCCGGTACTACATAAATGACGAGTTAATTGTTGATTCTGTTGATGACAAGCAGTAACTAAAATGGCAAAAAGGAACGCAAATAATGAAGTTCTGAAGGAAAATTGTTGATGTGGAGTGAAATAGATGCCCCTTCTGCGTAGATCACTGTTTTCTGTGGTCAATACCTATACTGAACCGTTGTGTAATAACTTGCCCATCAATAATACTTCAACGGTTGTTCAAGTTGCAAAAGTACCGATCAACAAAATCCAGCCCCTTCTTGGTAGATGAACCGTGCTGTAATAATTTACCGGTATGTAATAATTTACTGTTGTGTAATAATTTGCTGTTGTGTAGTAATTTACCCATCAAATATACTTCAAAGTTTGTTCAAGTTTCACAAGTACCTACCAACAAAATCCAATAGTCGACTTATCAAATGAAATAATATCAACCAACTCGACCAACCAACGCAACCAATTCGACTTCATACAGCCATCCTTGATTATAATCAGGTGCTCCCTAGTGATGATTTCCGGGCTGGATTTATACCGTTTGATTCACGATCGCGTTGACGAAGCTTTGTGGTGCACACGAACGGCTGGACGGGTGGCCTCAACAAATTGTTTAGCTCAAAACAAATTTAATAACGTAAAAAAACCATACCCTTCTATCGAAAGTTTTCGAGCTACGGCGTTCTGAAAATTTCAACCCCTATTTTGAACCCATTGAATTATTACACAACGGTAAATTATTACAGAACGGTTCATCTACCAAGAAGGGGCTGGATTTTGTTGAACGGTACTTTTGCAACTTGAACAACCGTTGAAGTATTATTGATGGGCACGTTATTACACAACGGTTCATTATACTTGACCACGGGGGTAGGTACTGACCACAGAAAACAGTGATCTTTTCAGAAGGGGCATCTATTTCACTCCAGATCAACAATTTTCCTTCAGAACTTCATTATTTGCGTTTCTTTTCGCCATTATAGTTGCTGTTTGTCATCGAAAGAATTATTTTAGCAACATTTAACTCGTAATTTTGGTAGGTACCTAGTAACGAGTACGGGGTTAGGTACTAACCTAAGGAGGATCTGCGATCTGCATAATATGTATAGAATAGTACATATTATATAATATAGACGGGTCATCTATACAGAGAGCTGTGATCTGTAACAGAAGGGTATTCTGTACAAAATAATAAACCGTTGTGCAGGGATTTGCAGCGTTTTTTCTTTACGTTTATTTAGCATGCTCCCTTTACATACTAATGCTATCATAATATTATAACAATTATAATCCATTTGAAATTTTAAATGAAACACGTGAAAATCACGACTTTCGCCATATTGCTTAAAAATAACAAATTGAAGTGTGTAATTATTATTTCTCCGTATGTCCAAATGATCAAAATGTAACCTGCTAAGTAATAAAGCAACTGAGCCCCGGGAAAACTCCCCCACTAAACTGTCACTTTAAAATCTGTCGATGTTTAGATGGGTCATTGATGCTGTGATCTCAGTAAATAAGCCCGTGAAAGGACACCTCTGGGACATTAGGCAGTTTGTAGATATTAAAAATACACTGCCAAGGTGATGGCACAGGAGCTTCCTCGTCACAATCAGAGTGACCCATTATAAAATAGAACAGACTCGGAAGCAAAATAACATAACATTACATTACATTACATTACATAACGTTAATATACATATTACATAACATTACATTACATAACATTACATTACATAACATTACATTACATAACATTACATTACATAACATTGCATGAAATATACATATTATACATAACATGACTTCCATAATACATTACGTCCATTATACATAACTAGCCTGACCGCTCGCTTCGCTCGCTATCCGAGATTCGCTGTACGCAGTATCGTGGAACCAACAAACGACGGAAAAATCCCATACCCTACCGGGTATTTGTGCCCAATTTTATCAAAATCCGTCAAGCCATTCAGGAGTTGACCATGGTCGACCATATTTACGCTATGGTCAGGGAATTAAAAATGCGCCTACGTTCAACTTGGGAGGCTACCGGATATTGGTGCCAAATTTGGTCGATATCCGTTGAGCAATTCGGGATTCGACCATGGAGGGGCCCATGGATGCGCTATGGTCGACCGCGGGGGTAGTCCGAAGGGTCGATCGTAGATAGAATTTCACGTAGATTACGAATACGCGATAAAAAATAGGGGTTACCATTTCAATTAACGAAGTTGACCATGGTCGACCATAGTTCCGCTATGGTCAGGGACTTAAAAATGCGACGTTGCACAACTTGGGAG
Source organism: Leptopterna dolabrata (assembly GCA_954871275.1). Lineage (NCBI taxonomy): Eukaryota > Metazoa > Arthropoda > Insecta > Hemiptera > Miridae > Leptopterna > Leptopterna dolabrata. Next base: position 38,693,838 of record OX940983.1, read on the forward strand.
CCTACTGAATATTCGTGCCAAATTTGGTCAATATCCATCAAGCCATTCAGGAGTTGACCATGGTCGACCATAGTTCCGCTATGGTCAGGGAATTAAAAATGCGACGTTGCACAACTTGGGAGCCTACTGGATATTCGTGCCAAATTTGGTCGATATCCGTCAAGCCATTCAGGAGTTGACCATGGTCGACCATAGTTCCGCTATGGTCAGGGAATTGAAAATGCGACGTTGCACAACTTGGGAGCCTACTGGATATTCGTGCCAAATTTGGTCGATATCCGTCGAGCCGTTTGGCCGTGCATAGAAGGACAGACAGACAGACAGAGCGCATGCGCAGGGCGAACCGCTGGCTCTATCATGTTGAAATTTATAATGGGACCTCAATGGGCCCTACCCGCTTAATCCCTGAGAATTACATTGAAATTGGGTGAAATCTTTGGTTACTACGGCTGTAACAAGGAAATTGAATCTATTTCACGCCAGCACATGCGCAGAGCGCACCGAGGGTCCGATCATGCTGAAATTCATACTGGAACTCACTAGGCCTTGTCCAAACAACCCTTGAAAATTTGAGCGAAATTGAATCAAAATTGTGAAAGTTATGCGTGTTTGTTGAATTTAACGTTAGCGCATGCGCAGGGCGTACCGCTGGATCAATCATGTTGAAATTTGTATGGGACCTCAAGGGGCCTTATCCGCACCATCCCTCAAAATTTGAGCTGAATCAATTCAAAATCGTGGAAGTTATGGCTGTAACAAGGAAATGCGGACAGACTCACAGACTCACAGACTCACAGATTCACAGACTCACAGACTCACAGACCGACAGACACGGAACCAAATTTGTTCAGTAGGCTTTGAAACGCAAAATGCAAGTGGAAATTTTGATTTCTGAAGACAAAAATTTTTTGGCTCACGAAAGTGAACACAAGGCTTCCGCTGCTTCGCAGACTCGGAAGCAATATGGATAATATGAACTCAGTATATGTTAAGATGCTTACTGGTAAGTAGATACCTAGTACCTAACTATGTGAAACTGGGGATTGTTCAATTTTGGACAGCAATACAGTATAATTTTGATTCGTACAGCCTATTATAATGTTGTGTTATTTTACACTGTAAAAATAAATAAATTGTATTGAAAATGTGTAGAAACCTGTGGGCTGCCAAATTAGATAGGCCGGTAGTCAATATATAATATACACCAGTGGTTCTCAACGATAGCTACAATTTATAATCGATGTTGCTTACTTGACCGATAAATTCGCCAAATTCAATGGAATCAATTCGCAACTTTAAGGTGACGAACTCAATTTAATAAAAACGAAATCTGTTATTTCTGCCTTCCAAAATAATCTCACTTGCAAGCTGAGTTTTGGCCGCAACAAAGTTGTGACGTGTGGGATTCACTCCTGTCGGCTAAGCATAGTGAATAGTATCATGTATAAGAATATTGAAATCTCTTTGATGAAACAGTTTACAGTGAACACCTGGAGTCTTTGCATAAGACCTTTTCCGAACGTTTGAGGATATTCTGTCCTCAATGGGTCATGAATCCTCTGTGCACATTGAGAAAACAGAGGTTGAGATTCAGGAAATACTGAGTGAACTTTCAACTAGTGAGACGTAGAAAGCCAGTTTCCAGGATGATGGTAGGCTCACGGAATTTTGGCTTCAAGCTAATCAACGCTGCAAAGTCCTTGTCACATGGGTTTATTATTCTATTGGACATACCTACAGAAATGTTGGCTGTTCATTTATTGTTTCTTTCATGTGCAATTACTGAAATGGCTATTTCTGATGGTTTCCACCAATTTTGACCCCCAAAAACACGAATTAGGCTCGGGTTTTTTTTAAAAAGATTATCTTTGATCGTTGATAGTACCATTTAATTGTCTTTATTCACCTGCTGATACTACTTCTAGTTTATTACACAAATTTTTGGTGATTTCAGACTATTTTCCATGTTTTTGCCTCATGAAAAATGAATTTCGGGAGCTTAACCTTCGTTACAACCTCTATTCTTCACTCGTCTCGTCGGTCAAAATCAACCAAATATTCGGCCTCCTCGTCCTAAAAAACCTGGAAAACCGATCTCACAAGCTCATGTTCACTAAAACCTCAAAAATCCCTCGAAAACCCCAATTTTCACACCCATTTTTCCTCCCATAAGACCCCTGGGTGTATTCCGATCGGGCTGCTGTGTTTCGGATCACAACTGGGAGCTAAATGTGTTCCCAAATGGGAACCCGAGCTGTGTGCGAAAAAACGACGATTTTAGACCAAAATTTAACGTAAGTTTAAGGTTGAAAGTTCCTTAGAACCTCAATTTTCCACTCTTTGGTCAAAATCGACTTCATTTCGGTCTTCTCCTCCCAAAAACATGGAAAACAATACCTCAAACGCTGCAAAGTCCTTGTCACATGGGTTTATTATTCTACTGGACATACCTACAGAAATGCTGGCTGTTCATTTATTGTTTCTTTCATGTGAAATAATTGAAATAGCTATTTCTGATGGTTTCCACCAATTTTGGCCCCCAAAACACAAATTAGGTAGGTACGCTCCTTTTTTTTTTCAAATTATCTTTGATCATTGGTAGTGCCATTTAATCGTCTTGATCCACGTGTTGACTCTTTTTCTAGTGTTAATATACAAATTGATGGTGATTTCAGAAGATTTTCCAGGTTTTTGCCTCATAAAAAATCAAATTTATTTATTTATTTATTTATTTTATTTATTTTAGTCATGGTACATAGAAACATATTAGTTCCCTCTTAGTGTAACCTAGTAGACTTACTAATATCAAACTACAAATAAAATATAGGTACCTATAAATGAATTACCAACAGTATACAAAGAAATAAAATAAGAAAATAATTGCATAATAAGAAATGATTTTTTTTTTTTAAATCATCAAGTAAGAAATAAGGAAGCACAAGAAGGAAAAAGATACCAAGTAAAGTAAAGTGGAAGTGAAGTAAAAGCAAAGTGTGAGGAAATGAAATGATAGAGAATGAGAGGAAATGAAAGATAGAGAAGAAGATCAAGAGGATGACAGGCTATTCAGATACTTGTGTGCGCGCTCCCTGAAGGACCCAAGCCGGGGGACTGCCCTCAGCCCCAACGGAAGAGAATTCCAACTTCCCGCCCGCCACACGGAAGCTACTTTTGAACTTACTGCATGTAGCTCTAGCAAGTCGCACCGTATGAAGGCGCTGGGAGGGACCGAATTGAAAAAAGTTACTGAGATAAGGTGGTAAGCTAAATTGGTCAGGGTGTAAAATTCTGAAGATAAGACAGAGGCTCCTGAGTTTCAAATAGTCAAGAAATTGACAGCCAAAGAGCCTGTTGGAGTGTTCTGATACATGGCCTCTTGGCCTCAACCCATAAACGTAGCGTATACAATTATTAAACATGACATTAATTTTACGTGATGAAGTGCTATCTAGAGAGAGAGAGAGAATAACACATCTCCATAAGTCAAAAGGGGAAGTACAAGAGATTTTATAAGCAGAGATTTGAGAGCAAATGGTGTGAATGACGATAATTTTTTGAGTGTGTGTAAAGCAGCATATGCTCTTTGGCACAGGTAATTAGTATGAAGCTCCCAAGAGAGATCATAACTAAGAATGACACCAAGATTTTTGACGGAAGAGCTATAAGGAAGGATTATTGAGTTGACCGTGACGTTAGGGAATGAGCTAATATTTAATTTAGATTTGGAGAATACAATGACTTGGGTTTTGCCAGGATTAAGTTTTAGAGAGTTATTGCGGGAGTAAGTTGCAAGAGAGGAGAGGTCTGAATTGATTTGAGAAATTGCTAGGGGTAATAGATCAGGTGGACTTGACAAGTAAAGCTGAGTGTCATCAGCGTACTGATTTAGGGAGGTCGTTGACATACAAAGAAAACAATAGAGGCCCAAGTATAGATCCTTGGGGAACACCGGAGTTCAATGGAAGGGGTGTAGAAGTTCTGTTGGAAGTATGAACACTCTGTGAACGGTTGTGCAGAAATGAGGAGATGAATTTAACTGCCGAGGATGAGAATGAGTATTGAGTATTGAGCTTATGAAGTAAGGTTTTGAAACAGATAGTCCCAAAAGCATTGGAGAAATCCAGGAGCACCATAAGCGTGGCCATGTTTTCATTAAAGCCTTCCCTGATCTCTTCGGTTATCTTAAGTAAAGCTGTCATGCAGCTGTGGTGCTGCCTGAACCCAGATTGACACAGATTCAAAAGGTTTTTGTCATCAACATGTTTTGAAAGTTGCTTATAAATAATTGACTCTAGAAGCTTCGATAAGACAGGTAGCTTGGAGATAGGTCGAAGATCTGAAAAAGTTTTAGGATTTGGAACTTTGTTTAATAGGTGTAACGATTGCATGTTTCCAAGCTGTGGGGAATGTTGAAGAAGAGATACAGAAATTAATGATGTGGGTCAAGAAAGGCAAGATAATTGTGAGTAATGTAAGAATAAAATGCAATGGAATATCATCACTTCCTTTTGTAGGTGATTTTAAAAAAGAAAGTGCATCGGCTACATCTGATTGTTCAACATTCTCGAACGAAAACCCCTCCAAGTTGCAATGAAAATTATTACTAGTAGAATCGCATGCCACAGGAGTGAAGGTGGAGCGCGAGAAATAATCATTTAGGTCATCAGGGTTAAGTTCAGGAGAGTCAGAATTAATCTCATCTTTAGTTAGACCAAAATGCTTAATGTTACGCCATAGCTTATTAGGGCGCTGCTGCGGATTTAAATTTGTAAGCCCTAACTGCTTCTTCGCTTTACGAACCATATATTTCGTTTTGTTTCTTTGAGCTCTTTTGGCAGATGCACCTTTGGTAGAACCTCTATTTTCCACTCTTTGGTCAAAATCGACTTCATATTCGGCCTTCTCGTCCCCGAAAACATGGAAAAAGATACCTCAAAAGCTCATGTCTTTGAAATGGGTTTCCACGATTCCGCCGCGAGTGATTTAGTTCGTTCGAATGAAACTATGAAACATGGTGTGTCGATTCAAGGTTCGATGCGACGGTAAAAGGTCAGTTGTGCCCAACTTCTAAACGACTCGACCGATTTTGATGGAGATTTTTGCATCATGTTGTGGGGGGTCCTCAGTGGGAGGTCCTGATGTTAGAATCCATTTATAACCGTGAGTTTTCCGGGAAACGGCAGAAAATGTCACACCCGTACTGGTTGAAAGTTGTGTCGGAACCTCCCTTTCACAACGCATTTTTATACCTCTTCGAAATTTCCACGCAATGTCTGGTACCAACGGAGCAACGACGGTGAAAAGGAAGAACGTCGGGAGAGAAATTCGAAACAGTTAATGAGTCACTTCAGTGACGTTTTTCATGACGTGACGTTTTTCGGCCGGTAGGTCCATGCTAAAAGAAATCGTCTCGGCATCTAGTAAATGATACTTGCGCCTTCATCTCACTAACATTAAACCTCATTTTAAGAAATGAACCACAAAAACCCCACACACAGCTGTGTGTATTATATGCATAACAAATACTATTATTTTTGTAAAGTATGTTCTGTTTTAATGGTCTATTTTAATGGTCTATGGTCTTATTTAATGGTCTATTAATTAGAATTTTACTATTTGGAACCCCCCCCCCCCCATTTTCCATACACAAACTTAAGGATTTTCAAATTAGGTGGGCGTTCAAAAATATTCAACTCCTAAAGAGAGCGGCAGGTTTAAAAAGGTTGAGAGCCACTGATATACGCCATTCATTTTCATAATTGTCGATCCTTAGGATGCAGAAGTGTGAGTTTGCTGTGGAACTAGTGGATTCTGATAGTGTTCGGGTCAACCAATCCAGACCTCTGAGCGGGTCAAAAAATGAGTCACTGAATGAGTAAAGGGAGACGAGGAGTTTAGTGGGGGAGCTAATATCGCCTGCTCTGTTGAAACTATAGAAAGTGGGGACGGCCGATGATTCGCCTATCCGCCGGGCAGAGGTCGAGTTTAGTTTCTTCTCATCTTTCACAGTTTCAGATCGAGCGACGGAATTTAGGCGGCTGAAGTCTGACGAGTCGCTCGGGGAACGCCGGTACCTGCGCCACGATCGCTTTTCGTTCACTTTGACAGAAGTAAGTTGCTATGAACCGTTTAAAAAAATGTCACTACGTGCAAAAACGCCGCAAATTCCTTGTCACATGGGTTTATTATTCTATTGGATTGGACCCACCTACAGAAATTTTGGCTGTTCATTTATTGTTTCTTTTATGTGCAATAATTGAAACATATTTTTGATGGCGCCCACCAATTTTGGCCCCCAAAAACACGAATTGGGCTCCTATTTTTGACAAATTATCTGTAACAATTGATAGTGCCATTTACTTGTCTTGGTTCACCTGTTGATACTACTTCTAGTGTTGTTATACATGTTATGGTGATTTCAAACAATTTCCCAGGTTTTTGACTCATAAAAAATTAATTTTGGGAGCTAAACCTTCGTCATAACCTCAATTCTTCACGGTTTGGTCAAAATCAAATTCATATTCGGTCTTCTCGCCCTAAAAAATGTGGAAAACGATACCTCACAAGCTCATGTTCACTAAAACCTTGAAAACCCTATTCTTACACCCATTTTTCACCAATAACACCCCTGGGTATATTCCGATCGGGCTGAAAAGTTTGGGGACACAACTAGGACCCAAATGGAGCCTGTGTGCGAAAGAACGACGGTTGTAGACAAAAATTTAACGTAAATTTAGGGCTGAAACCTTGCTAGAACCTCAATTCTTCGCTCGTTGGTCAAAATCGACTTAATATTCGGTTTCCTCGCCCTAAAAAACATGGAAAACGATACCTCACAAACTCATGTTACTAAAACACCAGAAATAGCGTTTTTTTGGGTGTTTTTTACACCCAATTTTTTTCTCATAATACCCCTGGGTATATTCCGACAGGGCTGCAAAGTTTCGGGACACAACTAGGGCCCAAATGGAGCTCGTGTGCGAAAGAACGACGGTTGTAGACCAAAATTCAACGTAAATTTAGGGCTGAAACCTTGCTAGAACCTCAATTCTTCGCTCGTTGGTCAAAGTAGACTTAATATTCGGTTTCCTCGCCCTAAAAAACATGGAAAACGATACCTCACAAGCTCATGTTACTAAAACACCAGAAATAGCGTTTTTTTGGGTGTTTTTTACACTCTATTTTTCACTCATAATACCCCTGGGTATATTCCGACAGGGCTGCAAAGTTTCGGGACACAACTAGGGCCCAAATGGAGCATGTGTGCGAAAGCACGACGGTTGTAGACCAAAATTCAACGTAAATTTAGGGCTGAAACCTTGCTAGAACCTCAATTCTTCGCTCGTTGGTCAAAGTAGACTTAATATTCGGTTTCCTCGCCCTAAAAAACATGGAAAACGATACCTCACAAGCTCATGTTACTAAAACACCAGAAATAGCGTTTTTTGGGTGTTTTTTACACCCTATTTTTCACTCATAATACCCCTGGGTATATTCCGACAGGGCTGCAAAGTTTCGGGACACAACTAGGGCCCAAATGGAGCATGTGTGCGAAAGAACGACGGTTGTAGACCAAAATTCAACGTAAATTTAGGGCTCAAACCTTGCTAGAACCTCAATTCTTCGCTCGTTGGTCAAAGTAGACTTAATATTCGGTTTCCTCGCCCTCAAAAACATGGAAAACGATACCTCACAAGCTCAAGTTACTAAAACACCAGAAATAGCGTTTTTTTGGGTGTTTTTTACACTCTATTTTTCACTCATAATACCCCTGGGTATATTCCGACAGGGCTGCAAAGTTTCGGGACACAACTAGGGCCCAAATGGAGCTGGGTGTGCGAAAGAATTAATATTGTAGACCGAAAATAAAAGTATATGATAAGGCGGACGGCGGACGGACAGAGCATTTTTGGAATCTACGCTTCTTGAAACGTAAAAGAAAAGATTTTGAGGGGGTGTTTGCTGAGCGAATAATTGACCAGCAATTGTTCGCAGAATAATAAACCACAGAAAATAAACCAATATTACTCACAGAATAATAAACCAAAAGGCGTATTGTATGTATGTCGCACACCAGAAGGCTTTATGAATAATGTTCGCGAGAAAAATCGACGAAATAGCCATTTACCTACCTCGGTAGACCCCTAATGAATAACAGATTAAGTAGGCTACTTGATGTAATGAACTTAATGCAGGCTTCATACGAAGTTGTCGATTTGAACAAGCCGTCTGCCTGGTGAGTGGCAAGTGTAGCTTATACAAATCGTTACTCAGAAGTGAGAAATTCATAATTGTAATTTGTTATGACGTAGGTACGTTAGATATATCTACCGTCCCCGTGAAGAGCCACACCCCAATTACTTACCGAGCATTGGCTAAGTCGGGGGAGGTTTCCACAAGTCCTATATTACAAAATTTTAGTAAAATTACAATTTTTGTAAATTACGATTGAATTCAAGGTAGAAAACTTGATTTAATCTCACTTTTCCTCATTCATACCGCATGACAGCTGTGATTAAAAGCAGTAAAAATCAAGTGATCCCTTAATGTTGAGTGCAATTTTCTAAAATTGGTTACGTTTTTTGGTGAACTTTTGGTTGTCAAAACAAGTACTGAACGGATTTGGACTTTTTTTTCTCCAAATTCTTCAGGATGAGACGAGCTTTCCTATTTCCTATACGGTTTCCTATTTCTTTGAATTTCCAAAAATCAATTTTTTCACCGAAAAGTGTTCGTTGGCCATGTTTTGTTTGGAACGTTCTAGTAAGCTGGTCTTATAACTGGTATGTTTTTGAACGGCCGTGCGCAAATCTGAACTGTGTTTTTTTCCCCTTAGTTTTGATCACGATCGGTTGGTACATTTGAGAGGGCTCTGCCAGAACATCGTATATTGAGTGGCTCTTGAAAACTTCATCAAAATTGATGCTCCTATGTAATGATAATGTTGTTTGACCAATTTTGATGACGTTTTCAACTTAATGGTTCAGTGGAATCAGGGGCCAAACCTGTTGGTAGATTTGAAGGATTCAAATTTGCCCCTTAGGGCGGTATTCATAGTCCTCACTTTAACCACGAAAACAGTGATCTACGCAGATCTATACAGGTAAATTATTACACAACGGTTTATTACACAACGTTTATTATTTACCTTATGCTTCATGAATAACTAACTACAAATAATATTAATGATTGAATGATAAAATCCCGCGTATTTTTATGAAACGGTAATTCTGTAAAACTCTAATAATTTTGACTTCAATGAAGATCTTTCTTTACTTCACAGAGTATTGTCTATGAAAACGAAATCAGATAAAGCATTTCCTTAAGAAATTATTTTACTTTCAGAAGTAAAGTATTATTTTTACTTAAGCCAGGACTATGAATTCGGCCCTTAAAATCTGAAAGCAAAATGCGTATGGAAATTTTGGTTTCGGATATAAAATATCACAATCCAAATCTTATACACTTATGTAAACACTCTTTTAGTATGGGATAGTGCGAATATATTAAGATATATTCTGCTGAGGACTCTGTCTCTGTGTTTTTGGCATTATGATAAACGTTGACTCAAGTTAGTACACTGAATTGTAGACAAGCCACAATCATTTTCCACATCCTATGTAACGCAATACCACAAAATGAACCGAGATAGCAGAACCAGCTATCAGTGTTGAGCTTAAAAGTTCAAAACAGCATAAAAACGTCTGCCAATTTGGGTGGGCAGTAGAGCTTCCTCACTTATTGTAACATGAACGCATAGAATCAGTTGGTAAAACTATTGGTAAAATATCGATTTTTTTATTATCTCTATTGTAGATCTACCATTGGACCGACGGCAATGAAATTCATAGGGGGCCGCCTAAGGGCCTACACGCACAATCCCTGGAAATTTCACTAAAATTGGTCAGGTAGTTCTGGAGTTTTGCCTGTGACAACAACACCGCATTACGGCAGTTTCTAGGGTATTTATGGGCTTTACTAGGATTTCACGTTGACGATAGTTACCGCACTTTATCAGTGACCTTTGGGGCTATCTGTGAACCCCCCCCCCCCCCCCCTACCAACCAAAACTCATCGCTTCACGACGATTTCTATGGTAGTTGTGGGCTCTAGAAGGATTTCACGTTGGCGCATGCGCATCCGAATGTTACAGTCCGACTTTGTTGAAATCGATATGGAACCATCAGGGTACCATTCTGCATCTACCCTCCAACTTTCAGCTCGTTTCGACGATTTCCAGGGTAGTTATGAGCTGTACAACTATTGAACTTTTGCGCATGCACAGACGAAAGTTATTGTAATTTTTTTAAATGAATTTGATGTGGGACCATCTGTGGCCAAACCCGCACTTACCTTCCGAATTTCAACTGATTAAGACCATTACTCCGTATAGTTTTACCCGGGGCAAGGAGTTTACCGCAGACAGGCAGACACGGAACCAAATGTTTTTTGATGTCTGAAAAGTAAAATGCGAGTGGAAATTTTCATTTTGGAGGACATTCAATGTTTTAATCTCTTGCACGACTACACAGCTTCCCTACCTTTGGAGGAAGAAAAATAGTGAGGATGAAAGTGAAAAATTAGTGAGGAAGAAAAATGTCATTATTGGGATAATTGTTTAGGAAAAACTGATTTTAATCGGAATATTGCCATATTATTACTTATTACTTCAAAATAGGAATGGACGTATGGTGATATCATCAAAAATAGGTGTTCGAGAAAACCATGGAATCTTTTTCAGAAGTGCTCAAAACGAGTTTCTAGGTTTTCCGCTTCATGTCGCTCCGTACGTAGTATTGTACATATATATTGGAATTTCAAATGGTCATACCTTCCTCAAAATATGGTCTTTTTCTGGATTTTCTTTTTGGGTTTTGTTTAGCTTATTGAACTCCTCAATTTGAGTTGAGAAGGAGCTTTCTAGGTGGGAAAACAAGGGAGTTGTGACGGGTTGTCTAGTTTTTCGATTTTCAACGGTAATTGCCGTAAAAATGGACCAAAACTGGTGCGGTTGGTACCAAAATGTCCGTTAGGATGTCTCGATCAAGCCTATTGATTTTGACCTTGATCGCATTTAATTTGGGTAACTGAAAGCAAAAAATATGTCAATGGGTCCAACATTTTCTAGGTTTACTAGCTGAATGACGGTGTGGTGTCAGGAAGTGAGATTTCTATGCAAGTTTACGGATTTTGAACAAAATGGGCGGCCAGACAGGCCGAAATCGGCGGCCCTTGCCGCCAAACTTGTATCCATACTACTTACCTATTATACTCGTAAAGAACATAGAAGTACTGGGTGGCAATCCCCACTCCGGAACTTATCTATTTCAAAGACGGTCATTTCTAGTACGTAGACGTCTTGGTTACCGCTCATACTCACACACTGCCTTAGATAAAAGTGTGTTATGTGTCACTATTTGTTTACAAAAATGTTTGATGAAACCTCAATCGAGAGCGGATCTGTGTGTTTAGTAAACCTGCTGGAGGGAAATGGAGAACAGCCGCCAACTTGAGCTGCGCAGTAAATTCGTTCGGTAAACTTGATGAAATGAATTCAGCTCAAATTCTAATTGGAAGAGGTTTGGCATTAGTACAAAATGATTGATTTAGTCACACACTTTGGTGTCATTATTAAAAAACGTAATTTCTACCAGAACATAATATGTACTATACGTACTGAAGAATTAAGGTATGTACAAGGTACATACCTGAATTCATCTTATAAGTATATTACATATTATATTTTGGTAGAAATTACGTCTTTTAATGGCCACATCAGCGTGAGTGGTTGTTATTTCTTGGAAACGAAAAGTACCTACTGTATGTCAACAAAAAAACTGTTTCCTATTTATAATTCAAATCAAGTAAGTAGGCTGTTTTCTAACACTCTTTGATTTAAGCTAATTTTGATGACGTTTTTCTTGTTTCGTACTGTAACTATTGGATACCTTGGGAATAACTGGGTAGTTCATGGATGGTGGCAGCCTAAAGTAGAGGAACCAACCACGTACTGCATTCCGAGTATCACTTGAATAATATCTACTACAATATTGTAAACAACCAAGAGGTTTAGGATTTTTCCAATCCGTTTTCTTACATAGAACTATAATATCAAATTACACAAGTAAGTCTCCGTTTTGAGTGGGCCAACCCAAACGCTGAACATCGTTCACCAAAAATACGTGTAAGAACTACGTCATTCTTTACGCAAGTAGAAGTGACGTTAGCCTAGACCTAGACGTAAATTAACAGGAATAGGTACCTATAGTGTAGTGGTGCATTGGAGCGCCGAAGAAGGTATGCCGACCTCCTCATCCTCCACCCATCCTGGGAGACACATACAGAAGAGATTCATGGATTTTGTACAACTATCCTGGCAGAACTCTCAACACGTGATTATTCCGAAATCCTGTCAAAAACTTTACTCTTCACAATTTCAAACTTACTTTTTGTGTTTCATCTTTATTACCCAGTGGTAACATACCGTTATTATAATATTTATTTATAAATCTATATCCATGGAGGGTTTATCAAACCACAAGTAAGTTTTTCAAATTTCACCAAGAAGGTTTTTCCTTTACTAACTACTTACATTCATTTCCTAGGTTTTTGACTCATGAAAAACGAATTTTGGGAGCTGAACCTTCGTTATAACCTCAATTCTTCACTCTTTGGTCAAAATGAATTTCATATTCGGTCTTCTAGCCCTAAAAAAATGCTCACACACAAGCTCATTGAAACCTCAAAAAACCAAATAAAAAAGTAACCTCGAGAAACTCGTATTTTTACACCCATTGTTAGAACCTCAATTGTTCGCATGTTTGGTCAAAATCGACTTCATATTCGGTCTTCTCGTCCTAAAAAACATGGAAAACAATTCGAGATAACGGCATCTTGGACATTTCAACCCCTATTTTTCGACTGACAGTAACGCCGAGCTTTGCGGACCAACTAGACCCCAAATGGGACCCACAACCCAAATTTCATTAATTTTCGTCCATGGTAACTAAGGAAACTATTCTGTTGGCCTATGTGGGTAATAAACCTGGTTTCTCGGATAGTAGGGGTATTCGGATCCGATATTTAAAGGGGCTTAGTCATTTCCTGACTCATATTATCCTAGCAAACTTCAACTTTCGAGAAATTGCCCAAATTCCGCATAACTTTAAGTCAAGTTTTTGATGTGTAATATTTTCAGTTTTTGTCTTCATTGCTCAGAAGTTGATTTTAAGTAGCTGGAAATAAGTTTTCTATGTTTTTAATCTATTTATACAATTTTTTTTGTAAGCGAAATTAGCTGCATATTTTGAAATTTAAGAGTGCGCTCACAAAATGTGCTCTACAAACTCATCGCCTCTTCCCGACTCTTTATTTATTTTTTATTATTTACGTCCGACTGTCCTGAATGTATTCCAATCAGAATTAGCTGCGACATTAGGATTCAGAAGCATTTATTCACAACATGTGCTCACTCAAGCCTGACGATCTTCACGTTCTCACCCATAAAATGTTGGGTGTTAGGTGTGGGCAGGTCTCAATTCATCAGTATTCCGGGACACTTGATCGGTGTTAGGTAATTATTGCTGTGTGAAAAAATGGTGGTGAAAAATTATAAGTTAGTGGATGCCCTACTTAACAATAATCATGGTGGAATTATCGTTTTATTCTGCTTTCTCCTCACCTCCTTACCGTCTAGAAGGAGCCTTTTCGATTCAAAGTCAAAAAATACGTTGAAAACAAGCCTAACATGAAGTTGTTGAGGTATATTTCGGGTTTTTCGGCTATTATCTCATTAGCGGTCATTCCTATCGAATCGCGGATGGTCTAGATCGATCCAGCGTGATAAAATACATAGGATTCAATGTTGAAAACACCAATTTACGCGGTTTTTACAGCTCTGCCGAGTTTTGATCGTTTTTCCACCGTTTGGAACCACTGTGTGACCTACGGCGGACGGATAGAAAATTTGTAATTCAATTTTCGGATTCTACGTAGGAACCTTGAAAAGGAAACCGTAAAATTTTGAGGAAACCAAAAACATTTTTACCACGATTTTAAAACGGACTAAAAAGTCTGTTTTGGTAACAACGAACAAAAACGTTCTCGATTAAAATCGATTCGACTGCGTTTCATGTTAGGAATTTGGGTTGGTGATTTAGCTCGAAGATGATATCGGTGCCCAGGGGAGTGCAAAGCTGTTTGACAGATGCCAGGACTCGGAAGTGAATTCAGTAGAAATCCGTGACGTAGGACGAGTCCCAGAGTTACGAACAACTGCTCCATTCATCACGTTGGAGTCACCGGCTTTGATGGTATCGTCGTTGAATAATCACAAGTTCCTTAAATAAGCTGGGATGTTTTCGTTCCACAGTTCAACTGCGGTACCTCTGTACAGTATTGTGATGAATTTAGAATTATCATCACGGTGGCGTGAAGGAGAAAAGTCGCAGGCGGCGGTAGTCCACCGATCATCTACGACTTTGGGAGGAGATAGAGGTGAGTGAGGGAATTTACCTAGGCGGCGGTAATCCACCGATCATCTAGGTGAGGAGAGGTGCTTGTCTAGGCGGCGGTAGTCCACCCGATCATCTAGACAAGAGGAAAAGGTAGGAGGTAAATTCTCAGGCGGCGGTAATCCACCGATCATCTGAGAGGAGGAATGTAAGAGAGAGAGAAGAGAGAGCTGGTTAGAGGAAGTGTCGAATGAAGCTAAAGCTCCAGGATCCAGGGTTATATAGGACTTGGAGGCCTCTCCCTCCAACTCCCTGTTGGGAGTTGGTAGTGGGGCTCCAGGTTGTGTTCCCTGGATTCTGTTGCCTGTCTCCCCACTCAAATGTTTATTAGCGGAAAGTAAGTTTTACATAAGGATATTGGTGAGAGCTTAAAGTTGCTGGTGGAGTGTTCCCGGGAGGGACTCACGACAGAGGTCCCCCCAGTTCCAACCAATGTTTGAGGAGCTGAAGGCGCAAGGTGACAGAGGCTGAGGGCTGCGGCAAACAAAAGTGTAGCTGAAGGCGCAAGGAGACAGAGGCTGAGGGCAACGGCAAACAAAAGTGGAGTAATTTTTTTGAGTTGGGGACAGAGTTTTTGAGAAGAAACCGAGGGGTTGGGGGGTGGCGCCGGTGTGTTGGTGGAGTACTGCCCCGATGGCCCAGTCAGACGCATCGGTTGTGATGGAGAGGGGAGCATGGGGATCGGGATGGGCTAATAGAGCGGCGTCTACTAGGTCCTTTTTGCAATTTTGAAAGGCGGTTGTGAGGGCGGGGGTCCAGGAAATGGGGCGGTTATCGTTCTTTTTGGCCGGTTGTGGGATAGCGTGTATGATTGGTTGTTGGTGTTGTGCTGCATGTTTGATGTGTCTACGATAAAAGTTCAACATACCCAGGAAACGGCGAAGTTCTGAGACGGTGCGGGGTTGGGGGAAATCTGTGAGAGCGTGTACTTTGTCCGGGAGAGGCGTGATCCCGTTGGATGAGACTTGGTGGCCGAGGCAGCGGACGGAGGGCTGGGCGAGGACGCATTTTTGAGAGTTGATGGTGAGGCCCTCGGCGGAGAAGATGTCGAGGACTTGCTTGAGGTGTGTCAGATGTTCGTGTGGGTCCCGGGAGGCGATCAAGATGTCATCCAGGAAGCAAAATACGAATGGTAGTCCCCGCAGAATATTATCCATATAACGCTGCCACGTCTGGGCCGCGTTCCGGAGGCCGAAACCCATTTTTATGTACTCGAAAAGGCCGAAAGGCGTTATGATGGCGGTTTTAGGTACGTCGGGCGGGTAGATATGTATGTGGTGGAAGGCTCTGGAGATGTCTAGGGTTGAGAATATGGATGTGTTGTGGAGGTGTGAGGAGAAGTCTCGGAGGTGGGGGACGTTGTATAGGTCTGGTGTGGTCTTGGCGTTAAGGCGGCGGTAATCGCCGCAGGGGCGGATATCCCCGTTGGGCTTCTGTACAATATGTAACGGTGAAGCCCACGGGGATTTGGAGGGGCGGATAATACCATCTGCTATGAGATTATCGAAATGCCGCCGGGCTTGGGACAGTTGGAGGGGGTGGAGGCGGCGGGCTTTTGCTGAAATTGGGGGGCCAGAGGTCTCAATGTAGTGTTGAGTTTGGGAGATATGTGCTGAGGGGCGGCGCTGGGGTTTGTATTGGAGGAGGAGTTTTTCGAATTGGGTTGGGGGGCGATCGACCGCGTGGATGAATCCGGGGATTGGCTTCTGGGTGGAGGGGTCGAGCAGGCGCGTTACGGACGTCAACCTGGAGGCCGAAATAAGCGAGGAAGTCGGCCCCCAGGATTGCTTTCTCTACGTCCGCCACGGTAAACTCCCACTCGTACGCGAGCCCGCTCATGTGGATGGATGAGCGGTACGTCCCGTACGAGGGGATGGTGGTACCGTTGGCGGTGTAGAGGAGTTGCCGGTAACAACGCGCCTGTCGCCGGAGAATGTTGTTCGGAAAAATGGAGAGCGCCGCCCCTGTGTCGACGAGGAATGGGACATTCGTCTTCGAACACTTTAAGAAAAGGCGCTGGTGAGCTGGGGTGGAGTGCGGCAAAATGGCGGAGGCGGTGGGCGGATGTGTTGGCGGTGGTTGGTCCCCTGCGAAGGAGACGCAGGGCGGTTCTTTGCCGTTCCGGAGAGGGGGAGCGGTAGCGTCGGCTGGGGGGCTGGTCCTCTTGGTGGCGGGTGGTGAGGTGCCGTTCCGGGGAGGGGGAACGGTAGCGGCGGCGTGAGTGGCGGCCGGAAGGGTGGCTGCCCTGGAGGCGGGCGTGGAGGGGTCGTTCCGGGGTGGGGGAACGGTAGCGGCGGCGTGAGTGGCGGCCGGAGGGGTGGCTGCCCTGGAGGCGGGCGTGGAGGGGCCGTTCCGGGGTGGGGGAACGGTAGCGGCGGCGTGAGTGGCGGCCGGAAGGGTGGCTGCCCTGGAGGCGGGCGTGGAGGGGCCGTTCCGGGGTGGGGGAACGGTAGCGGCGGCGTGAGTGGTGGCCGGAAGGGTGGCTGCCCTGGAGGGGGGCGTGGAGGGGCCGTTCCGAGGTGGGGGAACGGTTGATGGTGGGGTGAGGGTTTTGGCGGCGCTGGCAGGCGCGGCCGGGAGGTTGGCAGCCGTGGCGGTGGCGTAGGAGGGGTAACGAGGCTTCGTGGTGGTGGTGTGAATGCGGGCGGGGAGGGGTTGGTCGTGGTCCCCCCCGTGTTGGCGAGGAGGGGGGCCCGCCGGATTTACCGGCGGGCGGCCGCGTTTCCCTGCTTGGAGGTGAAGGAGCAGGGGGGCTGGCATTTTCGGGCCTCCCCACCGAAGTTAACATGATAGAAACATCGGTGGGGGGGGTCCGCTGGGAGGTAGGCGGTCCTGGTGGGGCGCACGGAGGTAGAGGGGGCTGCTGCGGCTGGAGACGTTCCCCTTCGTTGCTGAGGGGGGGAAGTGTTGCGGCGTTCGGGCGAGCGCTGGCGTCGGTGGTCGATGGAGGGGGTCGGCCGGCGCTCGGTGGAGAGGGAGCGGCGCCGGTGGAGGGAGGGGGGCCGGCGGCGCTCTCGTGACGGCGTCCAGTCCCGCCGCGGGGTGGAGGTGCGGGGTGCGTCGACTTCCGTGACGCCGGCGGCTGCGGTGAGGTCGTGGACCGTATCGGCGAGACGTAGAAGTGGTTCGTCCGGGCCGTCGAGGTGGCTGGCGAGTGCCTTTTGCATGGGGTGGGGTAGGGCCCGCAGCCAGAAGGTCCGCGCAATGTCGGCCGTCATCACGTCTCGCAGCTGATGACGCAGACGGCGGTAGAGGTGGGAGGGCTTCAGGTCGCCGAGGTGCTGTGGTTGGGAGAGCGCTGCGATACGTGCGATCTTTGAAGGTTGGTATAACATGACGAGGCGGTTGCGGAGGTCGTCGTATGCGGCCGTGGCGTCGGGAGAGATGTCCGACGTCTGTAGGAGGATCTCGTACGGTAGCAGTGATATGATGCGGGAGTAACGGGTTCGCTGGCTGCGGATGTTGGCGGCAGAAAACGCAGCGTCGACCTGGAAGAACCACAGCGCGGGGTCGTGCGTGTAGAAGGGGGGCAGCGACAGCGGGAATGACGCCGAGGCCGTCGTGACGTCGGCGGCGGCGTGTGCAGCGGCCGCAGCGGCGGCGGAGGAGCCGGGTGGCGAGAGGCTGGTGAAGGGGTTGTCGGCTGCGTCAGTTGTCGCAGCGGTCGGCGGCTGCAGTAGGGATGGCCGGAGGAGCGGCGGCGTCGGTGAGTTCGGGTCCATGGCTGTAACTAAAATTCAAAATGTGTTAGTTTTGAATTTGAAATTCGCAATCGGCGGGAGCGGAGGTGTGTGTGGCGGATAGTTGAGAGCTGGAGTTGAGCGGTGAGGGTGGGCCAAAAATTGCGAATTTACACTGACTGTTTAAGCTGCATTTGAATTTAAAATTGGGGACACCGAACTAGACTGGGGGCGACACATGAGGTGGTAAGAGGGTAGAAGGTTGGATGAACGTCGGGTTCACCACTGTGATGAATTTAGAATTATCATCACGGTGGCGTGAAGGAGAAAAGTCGCAGGCGGCGGTAGTCCACCGATCATCTACGACTTTGGGAGGAGATAGAGGTGAGTGAGGGAATTTACCTAGGCGGCGGTAATCCACCGATCATCTAGGTGAGGAGAGGTGCTTGTCTAGGCGGCGGTAGTCCACCCGATCATCTAGACAAGAGGAAAAGGTAGGAGGTAAATTCTCAGGCGGCGGTAATCCACCGATCATCTGAGAGGAGGAAGGTAAGAGAGAGAGAAGAGAGAGCTGGTTAGAGGAAGTGTCGAATGAAGCTAAAGCTCCAGGATCCAGGGTTATATAGGACTTGGAGGCCTCTCCCTCCAACTCCCTGTTGGGAGTTGGTAGTGGGGCTCCAGGTTGTGTTCCCTGGATTCTGTTGCCTGTCTCCCCACTCAGATGTTTATTAGCGGAAAGTAAGTTTTACATAAGGATATTGGTGAGAGCTTAAAGTTGCTGGTGGAGTGTTCCCGGGAGGGACTCACGACAAGTATTATTATGCTTCACCCTCGGGAACTGAAGCAAATTCAAGTATGTGCAGATTTACGTACTCGTATTAGAAGATAATGCTCACCTAACGTATATGTTAGGTAGGTATAGTAAAGGTCCTCACACACTAGGCGGGAACAGGACGGGAAACAGCCGTGGGACGCGGGTCGTATTTTTTCGCTTCTGTGTATTTGAAAGGAGATACGCATACTAGGTGGGACGCGGCGGTCACGGTATGTGGCAGGAACAGGACGGGTTGCGGCGCGATAGGCTCAAAGCGAAAAACGCTGCAAAGTCCTTGTCACATGGGTTTATTATTCTATTGGACATACCTACAGAAACGTTGGCTGTTCATTTATTGTTTCTTTCATATAAAATAATTTAAATAGCTATTTCTGGTGGTTTCCAACAATTTTGGCCCCCAAAACAAGAATTAGGTACGCTCCTTTTTTTTTTTCAAATTATCTTTGATCATTGATAGTACCATTTAATCGTCTTGATCCACCTCTTGATACTTTTTCTTGTGTTATTCTACAAATTGATGGTGATTTCAGACGATTTTCAAGGTTTTTGACTTATAAAAAATCAATTTTGGGAGCTGAACATCTGGTACAACCTCAATTTTCCACTCTTTGGTCAAAATCGCCTTCATATTCGGTCTTCTCGTCCCCAAAAACATGAAAAACGATACCTCAAAAGCTCATTTTACTAACATGTTGCTAAAACGCAAAAAGTACGTATTTTTACACACATTTTCACTCATAACACCCCTGGGTATATTCCGATCGGGCTGAAAAGTTTCGGGACACAACTAGGGCCCAAAAGGAGCATGTGTGCGAAAGAACGAATTTTTTAGACCAAAAATGAAGCCTGTACACGTGATACGGCGGACGGCGTACGGCGGACGGACATTGCATTTTGGTTTATTATTCTGTGAATAATACACCTATGTATTCGCTCAGCAAAAAATTTTTATAACACCCCCTCAAAATTTTTTCATTTCCGATCCAAGGTGCGTAGATTCAAAAAATGCAATGTCCGTCCGCCGTCCGCCGCCGTACGCCGTACGCCGTACGCCGTCCGCCGTCCGCCGTATCACGTGTACAGGCTTCATTTTCGGTCTAAAAAAGTCGTTCTTTCGCACACATGCTCCATTTGGGCCCTAGTTGTGTCCCGAAACTTTTCAGCCCGATCGGAATATTCCCAGGGGTGTTGTGAGTGAAAATGTGTGTAAAAATAGGTACTTTTTGCGTTTTAGCAACATGTTGGTAACATGAGCTTTTGAGGTATCGTTTTCCATGTTTTTGGGGACGAGAAGATCGAATATGAGGTCGATTTTGGCCAAGGAGTGGAAAATTGAGGTTGTACCTGATGTTCAGCTCCCAAAATTGATTTTGTATGAGTCAAAAACCTGCGAAATCGTCTGAAATCACCATCAGTTTGTAGAATAACACTAGAAAAAGTGTCAACACGTGGATCAAGACGATTAAATGGCACTACCAATGATCAAAGTTAATTTGAAAAAAAAAAAAAGATCCAAAATTGTTGGAAACCATCAGAAATAGCTATTTCAATTATTTCACATGAAACAAACAATAAATGTACAGCCAACATTTCTGTAGAATAATAAACCCCATGTGACAAGGACTTTGCAGCGTTTTTTGAATCTACGCACCTTGAAACGGAAAAGATAAAATTTTGAGGGGGTGTTATAAAAATTTTTTGCTGAGCGAATACATAGGTGTATTATTCACAAAATAATAAACTAAAACGGCGTTTCCTGGCACGGGACGTTCTACCTCCACCGTCCAAATTTTCCCCACGCTCGCCTTCCCCACGCCCGCCTTCCCTTGTGCAAGGTACATTTCTCATTCAAAACTATCATTTGTTCAATTAAAATAGGCGCTGCTTCTCCAATTGCCTGGTCATTTCTTGATTCCCTGATGTAGGACATCACACAAAAAGTTAGAAACTGGCAATGTTTTGCTCGCAATTAAGTGTTCAAATTCAAGTTATTTTGTCACTAAAATTGCTAAAAATCTTGTTAAACGTGATTTAAAAAAAAATATGACGAGGGGTTCGTAGGTATCTCATATTCTTTCAAAATTCACTCATAATCATGCTGCATGACTGGAACTTTTTCGATTGGTATCTATACATATTTTAGGCGTCAAAATGTTCAGTGCATCAATGTCAAAGTTTCAAGCGCATCATGTTAAAGAGCGATCAAAAAATGTCACTCATTGTGAGAGCCAGTCTTTCTCTACGACTAATTGATTTCCGGAAACTGGTATCCATCTTCGTAGTATGAACAGAATAGCCGCAACTATAGCTTCTTCCTCAGAAGAAGATGATGATGAATCACTCATGAATTAAACTTGTATGCTACTCTCACTCTAAGAAGCAAATGGGGCAAAAATTTGTTTGAGAACAGGAGATCTTGAAACGAGGGGAGTATGGCGAGCGGTGGGGGAAAGAGAGTTGCGGAAAGTCCTGCCTAATGTGGGTATAGGCGCAGGACGGGACAGCGGCAGCCGGCAGGCATCCCGCGTCCTATCCACGGCGTTTCCTGTCCTGTTCCTGTGCTGTTCCCGCATAGTGTGCGAGAACCTTTATAAGGATGGTCAAGGGGCCAAGCTAATGTGCTCACTAGGGTGAATGTAGACTCGCTCCCGTGGCCGGAAAAAACGTGTAGACTCGCTCCCGTCTCACTCAGGTTGTAGACTCGCTCCGGTCCCTGCTCTAGGCAAGTTGTTAATTCGCTCCCTGGAGAACAGATGTCAGCAGCATTGAAATAATGGTTGTTCATAAGGTTAGATACATAAACACATACATACATACATACACGTTAGATACTTACACAAATTTCCTTTCCCACTTTTTACAGACTAAGGTCTGTCTGCGAGCGTGCAGGTGTGGTTAAAAATTTGTGATTCTAGCCATCTCTGAAATGAGATGTTGTAATTTACCTATGCTAATAATGTCGATTCTGATTAGAAAATCGTCAACTATTTACAGTTTTGCAACCATCTAAAATGAGGTGTTGTAATTTCCTGATAAAAATATATACAGTGAGTGAAAACTTCATTTCCCCTTCACTGGCCGGTCCCGTAGTTTGGAATAAACTTTACACCTACGCTCAATCAGCGTACAAAAATTTTGAAATTTCCGTAAACAAAATGATGAAAACGCGAGTAAAGTTTTGTCGTTCTTATATCCGATTTGTGGTGGATTGGCTATGCGCAGCCAGCGCAACTGGCGGATTGTTTGCAGTGTGTGGCATGGAGACGTTTATGGAGTATCCATGGTGTTTGTCTCGGCGAAATGACTTTCGTGTTTTTAACAGAAAAACGCTGCAAATCCCTGCACAACGGTTTATTATTTTGTATAGAATACCCTTCTGTTACAGATCACAGCTCTATGTATAGATAACCCGTCTATATAATATGATATGTACTATTCTATACATATTATGTAGATCGCAGACCCTCCTTAGGTTGGTACCTAACCCCGTACTCGTTACTAGGTACCTACCTAAATCACGAGTTAAATGTTGCTAAAATAATTCTGCCGATGACAAACAGTACCTAACAAAAAGAAACACACATAATGAAGTTCTGAAAAGAAATTGTTGATGAGGAGTGAAAAAAGTTGCAAAAGTACCTACCAACAAACTCCAGCCCCTTCTACGTAGATGGTATAATGAACCGTTGTGTAATAATTTACCGTTGAGTAATGATTTACCGTAGTAATAATTTACCCATCAATAATACTTCAACGTTTGTTCAAGTTTCACTACCTATCAACAAACTCCAAAAGAGCCATCATTTTTCAAATTAAATAATATCACAGAACAACCAACTCGACTTCATACTCCGCCAATATAATCAGGTGATCCCTACCAATGATTGGCCGTATTCACAAATTCCTATTGTGGGCGCGTCTCTGGTTACGAGATTTGGTTTGAATTGTATACAATTTCATTCACACTGGAGTCGAAAATGCCTGTCGGTGCAAACTTCGGGGCCTTACTGTGAACGAACGGCTGGACGTACGATGCTCCGGATGGTCTTAAAAAACTCGCAAGTTCAAGAACTATTTAAAACCGTAAAAATATTTACGTAAAAAAATGGTATAGGCGTTTTGAAAATTTCAACCCCTATTTTGAACCCCTTAGAGATGACTCACAGTAACGTCGAGCTTCGAGGACCAACTAGACGCCGAACGGAACCTATAACCCGAATTTCATCAATTTTTTTTCATGGTAACTAAGAAAAGTGGCCCGTACGGCGTACGGCGTACGGCGTACGGTGTACGGCGTACGGCGTACGGCGGACAGACAGAAATATTTTTATTGCAGTTTTGGATTCTACATATCTTGAAACGTAAACCATCAAATTTTGAGGGGGGGTAAGAATTTTTTTTTTCATGCTCGATTCCAATGGTTCATTATTGAAAATAATAAACCAAAATTGTTAACATGTTTAATGTTTTAGGGCTGGGGTCTGTGAATTCCGACACGCAAATATGCAACGTTTTTCATTGGTTACTACACAGTTACTACCTTCTGTTGTAGCAACCATAAAGAATATCGCACTCGAAAGAAACAAGAGTCAATAGCTACGTTTTTCATTGGTTACTACACAGTTACTACCTTCTGTTGTAGCAACCATATGTTGATGGCGAGTTCTATAATAAGTACAGTAAATGCAACATTATACTTGTAGAGTTCAGTGAAATTGTGGCTTTCATTTTTTCTTGACATTAAAAAACTATTTTTGTTGCCGCGGTGTGGTTCCTAACCTTCCAAGCGTTTTTATTGTATTAAGAATTTTAGAAGAAAAATGCGAGTCCGAAAATTTTGAGTTCTTTTGTCAGTTTGTATAGAGTATTATTTGTTCAATCAGTTTTGTCGTATATATTATAAGTTACAAGCCACAAGAAATGTGTCGTTTGCAAGCGCTTCAGTGGTAAGAGTTTTGACGTTGAATCTCCCCCACTCCCTCCATCACGAGTTTCCGATGCTGCAGTGTTTGAGGTTGTTGGTGTAGACTATGCTGGACCATTGGTTTTGCGAGATGGGCAGAAGGTGTGGGTGGCTCTTTTCACCTGTGGGGTTTATCGTGCTGTCCATTTCGAATTGGTAACGTCACTGAGCACTGATGCCTTCATGATGGCCCTGCGAAGGTTCATTGCTAGAAGAGGCCGACCCAAGGTTTTGTATAGCGACAACGGCACTTGTTTCCATGGAGCAAACAATTCGTTCGCAGCACTTAATTGGGAGACCATCACATCATACTCTAGTATTGAACGAATTGAGTGGAGGTTTAACCCTCCTTCTGCCTCATGGTGGGGTGGTTTTTATGAGAGGATGGTTCAGACCGTTAAAGACTTCTTCGACGTACTTTGGGCACAGCAAGGCTAGATCTTGATGAGTTGTACACTACTCTTTGTGAATGTGAGAGTTTGGTAAATTCAAGACCTATTACTCCTTCATCGGAGAACAATGTGGATCCTCTTGCTCTCACACCGGCTGCCTTTTTGCAAGACATTAAGTGTTCTGAAACTCCTGATTGTGATGCTGTCGAGGGTAATAGTCTGGATCGTCGTCTGCGTTATAGAATGGAATTACGTCAACAACTAAGAGAAAGATTCCGTACGGAGTATTTGGGGAGCCTAAAGTGGACACATCGAAGAGGGACTCGTGAACCAAGAATTGGAGAAGTCGTGCTCATTGGTTCTGATGAACTGAAAAGATTGGAGTGGCCCGTTGGCCGCATTCAGGAGATTGTTCGTGGACGTGATGGTCATGTTAGGGTTCTACATTTGAAGACTGCCAAGGGAATGTTGACCCGCCCATTGCAGAGAGTGTTCCCACTGGAAGTTGAAATGGCAATGGTTCCTCTGGATGATTCGGAAGAAGAGGATTTGGAAGTCCTGGATACTTTGGAGGACTTGGGAGAATTGCTGCCCGATCCTGCTGCAGGGGATGCTGCTCCGACCAAGCCCCAAGTGACTCGGGTTGGTCGTGCTGTCAGGGCTCCTGAGCGCCTGGACCTGTAACCAGGTAATGTTCAAGTTCCATTGAACATAAGGTGGGAGGATGTGGTGGATTGGCTATGCGCAGCCAGCGCAACTGGCGGATTGTTTGCAGTGTGTGGCATGGAGACGTTTATGGAGTATCCATGGTGTTTGTCTCGGCAAAATGACTTTCGTGTTTTTAACAGAAAAATTGTTTTGTTGCCGCGGTGTGGTTCCTAACCTTCCAAGCGTTTTTATTGTATTAAGAATTTTAGAAGAAAAATGCGAGTCCGAAAATTTTGAGTTCTTTTGTCAGTTTGTATAGAGTATTATTTGTTCAATCAGTTTTGTCGTATATATTATAAGTTACAAGTCCCAAGAACTGTGTGAGTTTATTTTGCTGGTAGCTCCCTCACGCCAACACGTATTTTAGGTGATACATTCACACGATTGCTGCAAATCCATCTTTCCACTTCGTTCGCCAGCATTTTATGAAAATGGAATTTAAAACCAGCCACGAAAATAACGTCCTTCCCACGTTCACTTCCTCCCTTTACAATCGAAACCACTTCAGCCATCCTCACAATGCTGTAAACTTTACAAAAACACGGAACAAACTGGTCTTATCAGTTGAGGGAGCGAGTACACACTTCGCCCTGTCACAGGAGCGGAGCGAGTCTACAACCGCCCGTGGAATTTCACTCTCCTATCTCAAATTGTAATTTTTTTCTTTCCCTCAAGAATGTTTATTCGTCTAGCTTATGAGTCTCTGTACATCAGAGATAGTCCATTGCAGTAGCCAAAATGTAGCAGAAGACTAACGGACGGTAAAAGGACTGACGGACAAGACGTCAATGGCGTTCCTTATTTTCCCCCTACCGAATTTGAGATTACTTGTAAGGTAAGGTGGGGCAAGTGCGTTTTCGGGGCAAGTGCAGAATAGCCCCCCCCCCCCCCTGCCATTTCAGATTTATGTCAGAGAGCTGCCATCTATGTGTTCTGTTCCTAATTATATAAGCTTCAAATTTTATCCACTAGGCTGCTCCAGTGTGGAGCAAACCAACCTACCATGCCAAGTTACAGTGAAATTAGTGCATCGGATTTCATCCACCCCAATACACCACTTTTGGAACTTCTTTCATGGTGAGTGCATACTTCAGATGTTATAATTTTAGAATAAAACATTAATTTGATTTAATTTTTAACTTTGCCTTGAGTTAGGCCATACTCTGCACTTACCCCAAAAACTGAGGGGCCTGGGGCAAGTGCGCTAGTCAACAATGGGGCTACTGCAGGATGCTATGCACTAGCCCCTATTTTTTAGGGGTAAGTGCATAATATGATTTTAAAGTTGAACCTAGTGTATAAAATCAACTATTATTTATTAAATAATACAAAGCTAGTGGGTATGATGGCCAGAATTCCCACATAAAATTTGAGAACGTTTCCAAGTAGTGGACGAATAGGTATTTACATAGGTACGTGTACCCATGTACCTATGTAAATACCATGTGTGTGTCTTACTCTTCTTTGATTGGTGGGCATTTCCAATATTTTCTCCTACCTATTGATACAGAGACAATTACCATTTCATTGGATATCTTCTTTCCTTCATTTGTTGTAGAACATTCATCGAATCTGTGTCTGCCATGGTAAGAAATTATAAAAGAAAAACGGAGAAGGGAACCAAGTACACGCCAAGTGCCGAGAAAAATTCGTTTATAATTGTGTATAGGTAATAATATTAGTACCTACCTTCTTTGAAAGGTCTTTGTTTTCCAAATAATTTTCGATACATTTTCATTGTGTAGGTACATATGGTATTTTTCTTGTTGTGTGTCGTTAGGTACCTAGGTACCTATATTTCAAGTTCCTGCTTTACAAGCCACTTACTTTTCCTAATCATTTTTGGTACCAACTAGTCTTTCGACTGATTAATGATGTAATGCTACCTATAATTTTTTTACAAAGCCAATAATTTATTCATACTTCTTACGACAATGTATGTGACTGATTCTTTAATTAATTTAAAGATTGCGGTACTTTTTTGAGACTGAAATCTCGCGCTTTTGTAATATTTTATAGTACTTTGTTACATTTGTTCAATGAAAATAATAATAATAATGTTTATCACAAGTTTTCAATTGAGTCTTTTTTTTTACCACCCTGATCTCCTATCCGACAGGCAACCAAACTCCATTACTTGGCGAATTTTGCTTTGATTTCAAAAATTCAAAGAGCCTTTTAAACGTCAAGAGTCGGACTATTTGTACATGCCCCGTCGTTTATGTATTGGTGTTTCTAAGGATTTGGAGGCCTGGTAATGCACTTACCCCTTATAGCGGGGTAAGTGCAGTTTAGGGACCTATTTTTTCCTTTTGTTCATGGAACGCATAAATTCTGGACAAACGCTAAATCTCACTAGAAGGAACAAAACAGAAGAAGTCTTTTGCAAAAAACATCATCACTCTGACATAAATAGCAACTTTTCTGTAGCCATTTTAAGTTGAACTCGACAAAATGTATAGCGCACTTGCCCCACCTTACCTTACCTTATTGAACGATGCATCACTTTTAGTCTCAACTACCCTTAAAACCTATTTCTGATTTTTTTGTTGTTGGTTGTGATTTCCTAAGCAGGTTGTATAGGTTAGTAACTGAAATTCCCTCCGAATTATTGGCATTAATACCATTTTCTCATGGATTTATTTATTTTCTCGCTCACTATAGCCGACCGATGGTCGCTATGGCGGATACCCGAAAAATAGTACTGTAGAATACGGGCCCCTCTTGACCGGACTCGGATTAACCGGCCGATCTCGGAGCTTTTTTCTCTCTTTTCTTTTTTTCTGGAAAATGCGCGACTTTAGGTGAGCAGCAACACGATTCAACGGCATTGGACGTGTTGAACATAAGCAAATGGAGAGACTTGGCTTTCAAGAGATCGTTGAAATGTAAAGAACAGGAAAAATAAACGGTTTATTCAAACAACAGTGTTTTTCTTGTAAAACACTGTTTATTGTGTTTCGGGTAAATTATTACGCAATGGTAAATTATTACACAAAGTTTACGTGAGTTCGAAATGTTTATTTTTTTCGTGTTCGTTCATGTATGTTTTACTGGCCAAACCCGGATCCTAGCCATTCGCGAAGTACCTGGGCACTTCCCGATGTGGCCAAGCGGCCCAGCGAGGATTACCCACGATTCTTTCTTTATGTGTTTTCATATTTCGGTTTATTATTCTGCGAATACCTACTAACCCAACAAAAATTATTTATAACGTGCGTCGATTACTCACATGCAACGTCCGTCCGCCGTATTTGTCGCTTTATTTTCGGTCTTGGCCGACATTTTCCTCAGAAACCCATCGGGTAGCCGGTAGCTGGTTGGTTTTAATTGGGTTTTACGTAGGTCGTGTACAGAAAAGTTAGCTTTTCTTACGCCGTTGCATATCACCATGTAGTATGATACGGCCAATCGCGACGTGCCGTAAATAGATCAAATTGAAACTACTGGTTATTACTGATTGAAATGACTTTATTTCGATATAAAACAAACTTGAAAATCAGCAGGTTGCAAGAAAAAATACACTAAATCCCAGAATCTATTGAATGGTGCAAATCGATCGTGGGGCTCTGAAAGGTATTGTGACGCTGTCGATCCCGCCAGGAGGCTCTGGACGGGTCTTAAGCGACTCGACGTCGGAATCGCTGTCGTCGTAGGGCTGCGGGTGTTCGGTGAACGGGCTGTAAAACTTGTCTTCGGGATCTGTCACTCGCATTCCTTCCCATCCGACCACTGGGAGCGACAAGGAGGCGTCTCCACGCCCTTCGTTGACTATCTGAGGAAACGCGAGGTTTTAAGATGAAAGGAGGTTGGAGAAAATGATAAATTTTGGTCGAAATGGACTTCCAGTTCCCACAGCAGGCCAGGTCAGAAGATTTCGACGATTTCAGCTTTACATTTTTGAACACTCGAAACTTAAATTTGAGCTCATTTTGAACGTGAAGTATAGCTGGTGTAAGAATTTATTCTTTTTTAAGTAATGGTGTATGCGCATTGATAACGAAAGCAGTTTATATTATTTTTTAATGAAACTAGATTCCATTCTGAGAAGTTTGACACCAACCGCACCATCCTTCAACTAATAGTTCTTTTTGTGTGATTTTTCAAAGTTTCCAGTGGTTCCTACTTCACAGTTGGGAGGGAGGTCCCACCCAGGCGAAAGAGGTGAAATGCGTAGGAACCTCTGGAATCTTTGAAAAAAATAGTAGAAAAAGAACTTCTTACCGTAGGACAGTGCGGTTGGTGTCAAAACTCTCAGGATGGAATCTTTCATTAAAAATAAAAAATAAAAAAATAAAATAAAATAAGTACGTGCGTATGCCCCATTACTAATATTTAGCCAGAATTCAAGGTACAGGACATATCACCGCTGAGCAGCGATATTGTTGGTCAGACAGAGCAGCTGTACTTCCTCTTTCCTTTCTTGAGAACCGAAAAAATGCTCAAAATCAACGCTTTATCAGATTGCATTCAGTGTTATATATACGTCAAACGTTTGATACCGCGTGCCTGTCGGTTGGTCTGCCTATACCTACCCAGTAGTAACTACCATAGTTTCTGCTGGGTATAGACAGACCAACCGACGAATTAAAGTGTCAGGAAATCAGGGGTTGGACACCAGAAGGTCCCATATCCGATATGGATTTTGTCGAAACAACTGTATCTTCCGCCCCCGCATGCACAAATATGATATTTCCGACACTTTGGTTCTCTTCAACCTGTTTCTATGAAAATTTCAGGAGTTATGCAGATAATGCACCAGTCGTTGTATTCAACAGTGATGAAGCAATATTGAATTACAACCATAAGAAGGGATGCAACGCCTATAGCTAAGACTTATACATAACTATTGCTATTTGCTAAAAACTGACAACTACTTCACATTTTTCACAGGTTTTCATACGTAGGGCCTATTCCTATTAACATCCAAGTGCCAACAGCAGGTGGTACCTACTACTTATTTCACGTTTGTGCCTACCCAGAAGCTACTTATGGGAATAATTAAGTGTATGAACACTTCATATCAGCCTCCTCAAGATAGGAAAATTCAGTTGGGGTGAAATTCTTATGGATTCATAGAAGAAAAAGAGAAATACGGCCCTGATCATAAGCCTTCGTGCTTGTGAGTTTGGGAGTCTATATGAGTCTACTTGTTAGACCCACTAGAAATTCACTGTAGGTATAATTTTTGATGTCGCGTGGCTGGGACGCCAGGAAGTGACGCCAATTCCGTCAGAATGTGCTTTATAGGTGTGGTGGCTAAGTTGAGAGGCGATGTGAGGTAAGTTTAGGTGAGGTGAGTGAATTTGATGGAGGAGAAGGTTGCTGGATCTAGCGTCTGAAAGGTTACACTTTAACCGAAGTCAGGGAGGTTACCACTACTAAAGACGCTAGAGGGAATATGCCCAGTGGTTACCACTCAAGGCTGGTTATCAACAATGCCGGTTCCACCAGTCTGGGATCTTTTGTGAGAAAAGGTACGGAGGCATGAGAGGAGAGAGAGGGATAAGTCAGTGGCTTAAGGAGAGCGTAGAATGAGGTGACAGGCGCAGCCGGCGAGTTTTTATATTGCCCATTCCACTCTCCCCCAGTCCAGGAGGACTGGTGGGGAGCTTTCGGGTCTCTGCGCCTGTGGTCACGTACGCCACCTCACCCGTTGCAATTATTACTTGAACAATCTAATATACAAGATGTGATGTTCTGGGAGGATCACGACAATAGGTTTTTGTGGTGAAATCAAAACGAAAAATCTCACTGTTATGGTTCTGTCGTCGGAGGGTTTGACTTTCGCAGCTTCATGTACCGATCCCTCTGGTGGCACGTCCGCAGCCAATTGTGGCGGGACTGACTGCTCTGTAGCCATCTTCGCTCCGATCTCAACCTCGCCAACCTTCAAATAATAACAAACTACTTCTGAAGAACAAGGAATAAGATTTCATTCTATGAATATCCATGAATATCGGAGACCAGCGCGAAACATACCAACAGAAATTTATCACAAGTTGTGGCAAATAAAACTGGAGTTATGAAAATGTTATCCATTGTTGTATTTAACAAACAATAAGCTACCTACACTAAAGCGCCGGTTACGATGATCAGACCATCCTGAGTTAGAAACAATAGGAACTGAAAGTAGCAACGTGGGAGAGAGCTAAGCACAAACAGGTGTGTACCTACCTGCATTTACAGAACCGTGAATAGCTGTTGGAATAAAAGGGATCGAGGGGATGATAGGAGGAAAGAGGAAAGTGAAAGGATGAATTCGTCTGAGGAGAAAGGATGTTTCCAGGAAGAACCAAGCTGTTCCAGTAGACTTTTGAGTCCTGTGGTCAAACCGGTACAAAGTGTAGAGAGATAATACAGAAAAATATAAATTATTCTGAGGATTTATTTATTTATTAATTAAAATTTACGGGTAGAACCGATTTTACAAAGACAATAAAGATAGTAAATTACCAACACAAAAAGAAACTAAGTAGGTACTAAATACAAAGAATAATGAATGTGCAAAAATGTAGAAAGAGGATAATGGTTCATGTATAAGAGTGTCAAGTGGTCCCATCAAAAAAGATTTAAATTTAGAAAAATGATAAACAAAAATCTAGATCAGGACACTAACAAATCAGCAGGGCGTTGCATACGGGTTACCTACTGGAGAGTTTTTTAAGTAATTTGTTGAATGGAAAGGAATTACAAAAAGTTTGGAGAATCTACTAGACAAATTGGGGATGTGAAAATTCAAAGAATTTAATATGCCCGGACAATCAAACAAGTTGTCAATAAATTTGAAAAGGATAGTCAAATAAGTGAGCGGCGCGATTCAAGTGATGGTAAGATTCGGCTAGCTCACCGTAATTCAGATCAACCATCCTAATGTCCCGAGGAAATGCCAGAGTACGAAGAAACTTGTGCTGAACCCTCTGTGTCATGGATATCCACCAAATAGGTTATGTGGTGACCAGACTGGGGATCAGTGCGCTACCCGTGACATGACGAGAATTATGTAGAGAAGCTTCAGCACGAATTCGTTAGTAAAAATCACTACTAGTGTTTCTACAAATAAACCCCAACAGTTGCAGTTCATTTGAGGTGATCTGGCTGTAATTTTGTTTAGATGTAATTATTACAGGGGATAATGAAGAGGTGTTCCGGGAGTTTTAACCTTTCGCCCCGGGCCGGCAAAATCATTACGACACGCCCCCGTAGGATGTTACCTTTTACCCCCAGTTTTATAATTCAATTCAATTTTTCAAACGAACCAAATTCAAATTATTAACCACAGTTAAAGTTTTCTCAAGTTTTCAATTAAATTTGATCGCAACTTTTTTAATTTCGAAATATTTTTGAATGAATATATTTTATTACTTCTGGCAGCTGCCAAGTCGCCCGGTTTCTCTGTCACATAGTAAAAGAACTCCTGACTCAAGAGTATAGTTCAGTTT
Organism: Leptopterna dolabrata; assembly: GCA_954871275.1. Lineage (NCBI taxonomy): Eukaryota > Metazoa > Arthropoda > Insecta > Hemiptera > Miridae > Leptopterna > Leptopterna dolabrata. The sequence continues at coordinate 38,726,371 of OX940983.1, forward strand.
GCAATGTAACACCGACTGACCGTATCTACACTAAGCAGGTTCCGCTCAGCCGACCATAGATTTCTCCATAAACGAAAATACCTACTCTTTCTACGAAAGTGTATTGCATTGCTCTCGGGTACTGACAGAACAAACTGCATGATTTTTGAACATTTGGGCGTTCGGCTCGAGGTTCAAATGAGCGAAGAACATTTCTTCGGATTCCCGAACTGTTCGGCAGGAAACGGAACAGGTGGTCACCCTGCCACTGCCATAACACCCCCTCAACATTTTTTCTTTTACATTTCAAGGTGCGTAGATTCAAAAGATGCAATGTCCGTCCGCCGAATCACGCATAACTACTTCATTTTCGGTCTAAAAAAATTAGTTCTATCGCACACAGCCTCCATTTGGGCCCTAGTTGTGTCCGGAGACTTTGCAGCCCGTCTGGGATATATCCAGGGGTGTTATGGGTGAAAAATGGGTGTACAAATAGGGTTTTTTTGGTATTTTAGTAAAATGAGCGTTTGAGGTATTTTTTCCATATTTTTTAGGGCGAGAAGATCGAATATGAAGTCGATTTTGACCAGAGTGTGAGGAATTGAGGTTTTAACGCTCCCAAAATTAATTTTGTATGAGACAAAACCTGGGAAATTGTCTGAAATCACCTCCAATTTGTATAACACTAGAAAATGTGTCAAGAGATGAATCAAGACAATTAAATGGCACTATCAATGATCAGAGATAATTTGGAAAAAAAAAGAAAATAAAGAGCGTGAGTCGTGTTTTTGTGGCTAGAATTGGAGGAAACCATCAGAAATAGCTATTATTTCAATTATTGCACATGACTAGCCAACATTTTGTAGGTATGTTCAATAGAATAATAACAGAAATAATAGAGTAATAATAGAATAATAAGCAGGACTTTGCTGCGTTTTTTGTTTCCTTTTATGTACATACTGTTCGTTGTTGAGAAACATTGTGGGTGTACCCACTAGAATATTTTGTAATAGGTAGGTAGGTAATTAAAATTGGCAGTAATGCTAAAATATTGTGTTTAAACTAGGAATCTCGAGGGTTCTTTCTAGTGAATTCTTTACTCCTCGACAATTCTATTCAGTCCCTTCAACTTTACTAACTGGCGAAGGTCTGGCTTTTTGTTCTAAATGAAAAATGGGTTACGTTTTCGATAGTTAAGGGTAATTTTTATATGAAATGGGTGTTTCCATGAGTTCAGTTTGATCGATCAAGCAGTGTCATAAAGCTCCGAAGTATTCCGCACAAGATTCACCACACATCGAAGGTACTGTGATGCAGTTGATAAACAGGACTTCAGTTACCTTGACCACGTTTAGGATCGGAGTCACGTAGGGGTTTTTCATTCTTTTCAATTTAGCCAGAACCAATTTCAACCCGAATTCAACGTCACCGATGAAATACATCTCCACGCCTGTCATGTTCCGGCATGTGTGGGTCACCTCGAGGTGCTCGTTGATTTCCTTGTCGGTCGATCCGTTTGGAGAAAACGTCAAAATCCCGCGGACGATGGTTCCTGTGGTGGTCGTCACTTCTACAGCCACTTCTTCGCCCTTTTCAGAAGCCGGTTGAGACTTGATGTCATCGATGAAGCTTTGCAAACGGCAGATCTTTACAGTGCCGTTGTATAATCTGTTCACAATTTCCAGCTGAAACGAAATTTAATGTGATGAGTATAGCCTGGAACCATATGCAAATAAAACGCCCCTAATATGCAACTAGAAGTAAAAATATATGCAAAATGCCCCGTATACATGCAAATCCCCTTTATGCATATATGCATATATGCATGTCGTGATATCACTCCATGTATATTGTCAAGATCTCACAAAATTAACTCGTAGGTGAAGTGGCAGACGTGGGCAGGCAGCTCGAGAGAGCTGGAAGGGTGGAGTTGGAAGGGATCCCCACCATCCTCCACAAGAGTGGAGGATGGAGGGAGCATAGTCCCTGGACTATAAAAACTCGCCTCCTTCGCCTTCTATTTCATTCTACGCTCTCCTTAAGTCACCAACTTATCTCTCTCTCTCTCCTCGCTCACTCCTCCTCTCTCATAAAAAGATCCCAGACTGGTATATCCACTAAGCATGTCCGAAAAGAACCCAGACTGGTATACTCCACTGGGCACCTCCCGAAAAGAACCCTGACTGGTATATTCCACTGGGCACAACCTATGCCTTCTCATCCTTTCTAATCTCAAACCACAACAATGCAAATCCCCGTATAGGTATATACAAAGCTTACAAATGATTAAAATCTGTGATAAACGTGATAAGTAGAACGGAACAATAAAAAATAATAAATTCATATTCCTGTAACTTATATTAAACATCGTAAAATTGTATAATTATATTATGCTGTTCGGGATTTTCAAGAGGCAACATGGAAGCTGTATCATTTGATATCTAGGAAGAAAATTTGACCTATGTTAAAGGGCACTTGTATTTATACGGGAAGGTCTTGGTATGGTGGGGAGAAAATAATATAAAGTCGAGGGTATTTATACGTACTCAGTTTCTGGAATTATAGGTAAGGGCGACGCACTTGTGACCCGCTTTGTGCTAGTCTAGCCATTAGCCTACCCCTCTCGTACTCCATCCGCTGAGAATAGATATACTTACCTTCTCTTGTCAGTGTAATCTGTCTCCCCTTGGAACCTTACCTGAATTCCAACGGGATGTCTAGGTCAGTGCTGAAGTTCAAGAAAACATTTTTGAACGGAAATAGCCAACTCCCACGTTTCCAGAAGTAAAATTATTTAGTTTTTTTGTTTGTCTGTTTTGTTTTTTGAAATTTTGTTTGAATTTGGAAAATATGCTTGGGGTATGCGAATTCCCGCTCAATATGCAAATTTGCTCGAAAATTGAAATATAATATGCACATTTAAATTTAAAATTTTTGGCTGAAATAGGTTGCAAATTCTTCACAACGTCAAAATAGAAATATAATATATACCAAATAAAAAAGACATGCACAATTTCAGGCTCTAGTGATGAGAGACCAGGATTGTTCAGTGAGAATTTTTGGAAGAACTGCGAAAGGGGGCTAGGTATGTAGATCACAGATGTAGATTTGTAGACACGTCTGATTTGGCTAAAAGTTATCCGATATTTCTGATGACTTGTTCGGTATCGTACCCTCGGATTAAAGTAGCATACTGGGTTATACAGAATGTGAAAGGAACAATTTAGGGTGAATCACGGGCCCAATACAGAGGACGGATTTATTGAAGGATGCAATAAACTTTAAAAAATCAATTTACAAAGTCTTGGTTTCGCTTCGTTCACTCAACACTTTGAATGTCACTTATTTCTATACCAGAAATAAGGGAAATTAAAATTACGCGGGTTATCCGTTCATAATATTCGGAGTTTATCTACCTGTTTTCGGCCTTAACCATGTGAATCACTTTACAGTCTGCCAGCTTTGAGCTATGATTGGCTTCAGGCAACTGGAAGTTCGGTATCCATGGATTATACAGCTTGGCCGGATTAAATAATAGATCTGGCCAGGTACTACGAAACAGGAGGCACATACTGCAGCAGGGCCTAAAATATAACTGGGAGTAGAGGATCAAATGGCCAGCTCCTCTTCCTGAGCCATTACCTCTCCGTTTTGCTTGCATGAGAATCAAAGAGTGGGCCGGCTAAATGATAGTGGATTAGCGACCTACATGTGTCCATTGGGCTGAGGTTTCTGAATGGTGACTATCATCATGACTGTAAAGCAAGGATTGTACAGCTTGACAGACTTTGGCAGCCTTGGAAAACACTCTCTGTTTCCTTTCTAGGTACAAGTATGTTATAGCCCCGCCAATATCGATTGTATCGATTATCTCAAATACATCGATCCTTGTGGTATCGATGAAGGCTCAATATGGCGTCCCGATGCCTACATCCCGGGTGCCGATATCAACTTTCAAAATGAATACGGGAAGACCATTGTAAGGACACCAAAAAATAAGAGTGACTATAACATACTTGTACCATCTATTCAGAAGTCCCAAACAACCTGCTCATTCACGGGATAGTTTCTGGGATTGTTTATCTTTTTTGAGATGCGAGCGCTAGCGAGCATCCAGATCGCTTGACAATGCGAGCGGCGGAATGGGAACTAAACTTCTTGTACACCCACCGTCTTGTCTGATACACGTCATCGATACCACAAGGATCGATGTATTTGAGATAATCGATACAATCGATATTGGCGGGGCTATAACATACTTGTACCCCATGGGTTGCAGGGCTAGGTTGAATCACAGTGGAATGCACAAGGATGAATAAGAATATGGGCCAACTATTCGACTGTGTATGAGCCAATTCATTTCTGAGTTGACCCAAATGACAGCGTAAAAACCCTGTATAGCAATCCACGGGTTAGAGGGCTTGGCCCATGAAATTCACAAGGAGCAAGATATTTGGCCAGCTGTGGGACACAGTGCATTCGACGGATGCCGTGTTATGGCATCATCAATGTGATAGATTTATCCCAAGAAACAAAAACTTCACAATTATTTTTTTTTAAACTATAGTTCATATAATTACCTCTTTTTTCGTAAAGGACTCTCTCGCAGTTTCTTGGAAAAGCGGAAAAATCTCATAAAACTGAGTTTCTACTTGAACTTTATACTGTCGTCGCCCGAACCTCAGCTTCTTGCTCCGTTTCCCCGGACGCTTTACAACGAAAGGGTTCCGATTTTTTTCAATGACAAAAACGTCGAAAAAGTCGTACAAATCAATCATTAGCTTCTTAGCGATGCTAACGTGACGTTTCATAGTCATCAGGAACAAATAGCGCTCGACAGACTCCCCCTCGATGTCTTCGTCCTTCTTGGAGGCCCCCAAAGCGGTTTTCCACTCATCGAAAAACTCTAAAACTTCGGAGAAATCGTATATGGCGTCTTCAAGAACATCCATACCGCGAAGGATCGATGGTGTAATGTGAATCGATCTTCGAAGTTGTACGGCTAGTTATATAATAAAATTAAGCACAATAATTATAGTGTTCGACTGTCGAGTTCTCGAACAAGCAGAAGGCTCTACTGTTTGTCATAAAAATACGCAACAGCACAACGTGAACAATCTGTTCAGGGGAGTAATTGTTTAAGCGTTTCCAAGGAGACTGTCATTCCTAGACCTACTCATCAGTTGCCTACCTACTGACTTAAATGGAGAGAAAAATGCAGGGAGGCAACCTCTGATGATGTTGCGAACATTTTAGCGTATCTGCTTGTACTTAGAGTAATATTGCTTCCGAGTCTGCGAAGCAGCGGAAGCCTTGTGTTCACTTTCGTGAGCCAAAAAATTTTTGTCTTCAGAAATCAAAATTTCCACTTGCATTTTGCGTTTCAAAGCCTACTGAACAAATTTGGTTCCGTGTCTGTCGGTCTGTGAGTCTGTGAGTCTGTGAGTCTGTGAGTCTGTGAGTCTGTGAATCTGTGAGTCTGTGAGTCTGTGAGTCTGTGAGTCTGTCCGCATTTCCTTGTTACAGCCATAACTTCCACGATTTTGAATTGATTCAGCTCAAATTTTGAGGGATGGTGCGGATAAGGCCCCTTGAGGTCCCATACGAATTGCAACATGATTGATCCAGCGGTACGGCCTGCGCATGCGCTAACGTTAAATTCAACAAACACGCATAACTTTCACAATTTTGATTCAATTTCGCTCAAATTTTCAAGGGTTGTTTGGACAAGGCCTAGTGAGTTCCAGTATGAATTTCAGCATGATCGGACCCTCGGTGCGCTCTGCGCATGCGCTGGAGTGATATAGATTCAATTTCCTTGTTACAGCCGTAGTAACCAAAGATTTCACCCAATTTCAATGTAATTCTCAGGGATTAAGCGGGTAGGGCCCATTGAGGTCCCATATAAATTTCAACATGATAGAGCCAGCGGTTCGCCCTGCGCATGCGCTCTGTCTGTCTGTCTGTCCTTCTATGCACGGCCAAACGGCTCGACGGATATCGACCAAATTTGGCTCGAATATCCAGTAGGCTCCCAAGTTGTGCAACGTCGCATTTTTAATTCCCTGACCATAGCGGAACTATGGTCGACCATGGTCAACTCCTGAATGGCTTGATGGATATCGACCAAATTTGGCACGAATATCCAGTAGGCTCCCAAGTTGTGCAACGTCGCATTTTTAATTCCCTGACCATAGCGGAACTATGGTCGACCATGGTCAACTTCGTTAATTGAAATGGTAACCCCTATTTTTTATCGCGTATTCGTAATCTACGTGAAATTCTATCTACGATCGACCCTTCGGACTACCCCCGCGGTCGACCATAGCGCATCCATGGGCCCCTCCATGGTCGAATCCCGAATTGCTCAACGGATATCGACCAAATTTGGCACGAATATCCAGTAGGCTCCCAAGTTGTGCAACGTCGCATTTTTAATTCCCTGACCATAGCGGAACTATGGTCGACCATGGTCAACTTCGTTAATTGAAATGGTAACCCCTATTTTTTATCGCGTATTCGTAATCTACGTGAAATTCTATCTACGATCGACCCTTCGGACTACCCCCGCGGTCGACCATAGCGCATCCATGGGCCCCTCCATGGTCGAATCCCGAATTGCTCAACGGATATCGACCAAATTTGGCACGAATATCCAGTAGGCTCCCAAGTTGTGCAACGTCGCATTTTTAATTCCCTGACCATAGCGGAACTATGGTCGACCATGGTCAACTCCTGAATGGCTTGACGGATATCGACCAAATTTGGCACGAGTATCCAGTAGGCTCCCAAGTTGTGCAACGTCGCATTTTTAATTCCCTCACCATAGCGGAACTATGGTCGACCATGGTCCACTTCGTTAATTGAAATGGTAACCCCTATTTTTTTATCGCGTATTCGTAATCTACGTGAAATTCTATCTACGATCGACCCTTCGGACTACCCCCGCGGTCGACCTTAGCGCATCCATGGGCCCCTCCATGGTCGAATCCCGAATTGCTCAACGGATATCGACCAAATTTGGCACCAATATCCGGTAGCCTCCCAAGTTGAACGTAGGCGCATTTTTAATTCCCTGACCATAGCGGAAATATGGTCGACCATGGTCAACTCCTGAATGGCTTGACAGATTTTGATAAAATTGGGCACAAATACCCGGTAGGGTATGGGATTTTTCCGTCGTTTGTTGGTTCCACGATACTGCGTACAGCTAATATCGGATAGCGAGCGAAGCGAGCGGTCAGGCTAGTTATGTATGATGGACGTAATGTATTATGGAAGTCATGTTATGTATAATATGTATATTTCATGTAATGTTATGTAATGTTATGTTATGTAATATGTATATTTAACGTTATGTAATGTTATGTAATGTAATGTTATGTTATTTTGCTTCCGAGTCTGTTCTATTTTATAATGGGTCACTCTGATTGTGACGAGGAAGCTCCTGTGCCATCACCTTGGCAGTGTATGTGTACTTGTTCTAACAAATTCTTTTACTCCCGAACCTCAGTGAGTCCGAGTCATCTTTAGACTCGAGCGACAATTGCGGGCGGGTTATTATTTATGTACGTCTATACCACGCTACAAGCGGCAATTTTGGGTATTTCGACTTGAAATTTTGAGGGTCGACTCGTTAGGCCTTTTAAATTTGTTGTATAGGTTTTTGGTGCCACCATGGTGTCAGGGAACGGCGCCAAGCTGGCACCACCTGTGCCATCTGTCAAAAAATGTATAATTGGTATAGTTTTTCATGTTTTCCAGCACGCTGAATCGAATGGAATAAATTTCAACCCTCTATCAGTCATCCTTATAGCGGTTGATAAATATTTAGCCACAAAACGTTACGAAAAGTAGCTATTATTTAGCGTGGTACATAGGCAGAATTTGAGCCAATTTTCAAAATTGCGAGAGGCGCCAGGTCAGCGTGCCCACTAGTTTGCAAAGTTAGTTTATAACAAAAGAACCTGGGTAACCTACGAAAAACATTTTGCGTTACTAACTCCGTACCTATGTACCTATTGCAGCTAAAATCTCTCAATTCATCCTTTAATGATTAAATTTGACATGAGGACTGTGAGAGATCCCTGATCAGCCTACGATTCTGAAATTGATTTAATGGATGAACTTAATTTCAAGCTCTTATTTCACTGATGGTTTTAAGCATAAGGTGAAACGAAGACAAATTATTCAATTATGATCAACATGATGTTCAGGCTCTAGATCAAGAACGAGAGTGTACTTTATTTCCTGTTGCAAAATGAATAAAGTAAGCCGTATCTCAGAAAAACACGTGTACTTCAGTGTAAGGTGTGGTTCAATTCTTGTCGGATGATTGGGAGTAAAAATGTGCGGGGTACTTGATGATTGCATTATATTATTTATAATTATAGTCAGTATTCACAACAAAATCAATCTTTCGTCTCTCCCACTTTGTCTATTTATTATTTTTATAACTGGACGAGCCGTTAGAGCGAATGGAAGGAAGTCGGTGGCCAGTGTTATCTCTCAATATTATTATCTTGTAAAGAGTCCTCGACGTGTTCCCTCCTAGATAATAAGGATCTCGTAGAAACAACGGGTATTCCCCTGGAGCTATCTTTTTCGGTAGAACTATCAGACAAGACTAGTAAAGGAAAGTACTGTTTGTAAATATTGAATAGCTATATTTTACTAACTTTTTATTTCAGGATGATGTCCGTAGCTACAGTGAACAATCACGCAAAAACGGCCAAACCAATTTCGATAAATCTAAAGGGTTATCTCCGCTAATTTTAGAAGTAATATTACCATACCTTCCGGAGGAATCCGGTGTGACAACGGATTCCCCTGGAAGGTATGGCAATACTATTTCGATAAGGTTCTTTCTAGGACAGGCTACAGAAGTGAGAAACCTACAACCAGAAACATGACGAAGGGATTCGAATCAACTAACAGTGCAGTCCTACATGAAGAAGAGATAACTAGGTTTCAATTCCGACATCCCTTGCAAACAAACAAAATTTATGAGAGTATTAATTAAGAAAAAATGAATAGTTGTAACATAGCTTGTAAAATACACATGAATAAAATTGAACACAAGGAAGACATACCTGGATTAATTTTTTGAATTCCCCTTCCGTTTATGTGTTGCATGTTCATTGTAGGTAGATTACTTACTTCCAAATTATCATCAGCATGGTAGATATAATTAAAAACTGATTAGTATTATTTGCAGGTTCTGTTCTACCTACAGGCCAAAAAATAGGTAAAATTAGTTCTTTCCTACAAATCCCAATTTTGTTCAAATTTAGACAAGGAATTGTCAGCAATTCGTGTTAAAAATGTGAAAAGGATGAACCCCAGGAACTTTGGGAATAAATTCAACTAATATATCCCCTAACTTGTGCCTCGAGGACTTGAATACATTTAGTAGTATGTAGGGGGTTTTCCGTTTGTAAGCATGAGTTCATTACACCATTCGCTGTTGTGGTTTTGTTTTAAATAATTATTGGTGGTTTGCCTATATTGTTGTGTTTCGGGGATAGTATTATGTCTCCCAACAAGTAAGTATTTATCTAGAATCTAAGGAACATTCTGTGTGATGCATTCTGAGCTTCCGTTCGTAACCCATTATGAATTGGTGGTCAGCTTGAAATTTTCAATAAGACCTCAAAGTTTGGCAGATAAGATTTGGCACAGCCTGTAAACTATGATTCCAAGAGCCGATTATCAACAACCTTATAATAAATAGGTATTTCATTTTTAGGGGTATCAAATATGCGGCTGTAGTTCGAGTTTTGGAGGCTAAATGAAGGAAGTGTGTGGGGCGTTGCTGTCTGTCACCCTCTGGGTCTCAGTCGCAGCTTATGGACATCGCTACCGGAACAATACTGAGATCTACGCTTTGCTCAATGACATGGAAACTGCGTTCCCTAATCTCGCCAGAGTCTACAGCATAGGGAAATCAGTAAACGGTGAGCCCTAGTAAAGAAATTTGAAGGCCTTGCTAGAAAAACGAGCTATCTGCATTTTTCACAATTTTTGGGGAATCGAAAAAAAGTTTCAGAAATTCCTGCTTCAAAATTCAAAGAATCCAGGTATACTACAATTAACTATGACTAAGGACGGATCGAATCCACATGATTTAATTTTTTTAAATAATTTACTCGAGTTGCCAGAAGCCATTGAAACTTGCAGATAGCTCGTTTTTCCAACCAATAATTTTTTAAATGCCTATTGTCATTGTTATTTTGTTGAAAAACGTTCTCCTCTAACTTTCCAACCACATTGCATGAATCCTCAACGTCATCAGACGATAATACTTTTATTCCATAAACATTTGATAAATGTGATGATATTGAATGAATGTGATGATATTGATATGAAATTGATGATATCATTTTTAGGAACATAATATATATTATTAGGAACATTTTTCATCATTTTTAGGAACATATTAGGAACATTTTTTTGTAAAGAATAAAAGAAAAAAAACACTAGGATTAAGCTTTTTTGGAGGGTGAAAAACCTCAAGGAATAGTAGGGATTATTGTTATTCTGAGTCGGACTCCTCAGATTGTGGTTCCACTGCTTCTGCTTGATCCTGAGAGACCAGTCTTTGATAGTACTCTTGGTGGCACTGGGGCACGTATCTCGTCACTAGGGACATAACGTCGGCGTGTTTTGCGGTTGGAATAGCCAGAGGTGATGGATACGCGAGCAGCAAAGTTGCACTTCTAGAGGATGGGTTATTTTTCTCAGAGATCTTGAACGCTTGGAACGATTCTGGAAGAGCTGAGTGTGAGGTTGAACCCTGGATTTCGCCAGCACCATCATAACGCAGTTGTCTCATTTTAGAGATTTGAAACTTCACTCTTCGGTCGTTGGTCGTCAACTTCTTGTAGAGCTTGTCGTAGTATGATTTAAAGTCGAATATGGCTGTTTGATCAACCATGATGACTTTGAAGCACTTCGAAGAATCCTTCACGAGTTGGAAATATTCTTCTGGAATGTAAACTCTTTCCTTCAAACGTTTCTTTTTATCACAAAATGGGTACAAGTATGTTATAGCCCCGCCAATATCGATTGTATCGATTATCTCAAATACATCGATCCTTGTGGTATCGAGGACGGCTCAATATGGCGTCCCGATGCCTACATCCCGGGTGCCGATATCAACTTTCAAAATAAATACGGGAAGACCATTGTAAGGACACCAAAAAATAAGAGTGACTATAACATACTTGTACCATCTATTCAGAAGTCCCAAACAACCTGCTCATTCACGGGATAGTTTCTGGGATTGTTTATCTTTTTTGAGATGCGAGCGCCAGCGAGCATCCAGATCGCTTGACAATGCGAGCGGCGGAATGGGAACTAACTTCTTGTACACCCACCGTCTTGTCTGATACACGTCATCGATACCACAAGGATCGATGTATTTGAGATAATCGATACAATCGATATTGGCGGGGCTATAACATACTTGTACCACAAAATGTTCTCAAAATCACAAGAACGTTTTTTAGCGGGAGAACGCTTTCAGTTTTTTCTTGATCAACACCAACAAGATGTCGCCTTGATTGGGTCGAATAATGAGCCAGCTGGGTAAATAGCTCATTATTCAACCCAACGACGTTGTCGCGTTGTCAAGCTATCTGCACATGGTCCGATTTTGTACATTTATAACTATCGGAGGGCTAGCGGCTCCTCACAAATGAAGCAGTATATTTTTCTGACCCCAAAACCGTCGAAAACGGGATTTCGAAAAAAAATGCAGATAGCTCGTTTTTCGAGCAAGGCCTTCATTTGCCAGCTGATGTACCAGCTGAATTCCCCGCTTTTGTCGGAATGTGTGTGGAATGGACGTAGAAAATCTCTTGTTAGGGTCTAGCTCTAGCGTAATGTTCCATCAAATATGGCCCAATTGAAGATCAAATACTTACCTACGTGTCACGGGCTCCCCCTCATTTACCGAACGTAATTTTCCATTCGAAAGTAGACACTGAGATGAGACGGTACCTACTTATTTCTTATTTGGACTGCATATGAGTTGATTTTTAATTAAATGAGGAAGTTTTGTTGACACCATTGCCGCAGTACGTAAGATTTCTTATGAGCCAGCGCTGGTCTCCCTCGACCAAGCAACTGTAGGTACCTAATAAAATCTGTCCGAATGTAAAACGCTATTATTAACGAGTTGATTGATTATATTTACGGACATTAAATTCCCGAAAATGGCGCAGTGACGACGAGATAAATTGAATTGATCAAGTGTCCGCGACGCGAATTTGTTTGTCACGATCGATGAAATCGGGTTCCAGAAATTGGCGACAAAAAAGTCTGACCGGTCTCATCTGTACTGTGACCATTTTGCGGGAACCGAAAACCGAAATGCAGGACGTAGAAACTTACTGCGTCCACCAGTACTGTGAGTCGCCGACGCTAAATTAACCCAGCAACGACTGGAATATCGCAAAACCAAAACCCCGTAAGTATGGATAATAATAATAATTTTTTTTTCGAGGCAAGTGGAATAACAAAAGACGAAAGGAAACGAGCACTGATGCCTATAACAGGTCTCGCGTCCCCGAAAAAATCTGAACTCAAAAAGGTAGAACTGGTAGGCAAGTGGACTTGTTTGTTTATTGTTTTCAATAATGAACATTTGGAATCGACAAAGAAAAAAATTATTTTGTAACCCTCCCCCCTCCCCCCCTCCAAATTTCATGGTTAAAGTTTCAAGGGAGTAGAATACGAATATCGAATAAAATAAATATTTCCGTCCGTCCGCCGTACGACGTCCGCGGCTTTTTTCTTAGTTCCTATGAACCAAAATTCACGAAATTTGGTATATGGGTCCCGTTTGTGCTCTAGTTGGTCCTCGAAGCTCGGCGTTACTGTCACTCAATTCTAAGGCGTGAAAAATACGGGTTGAAATGTGCAGAGTATCCCTATCTCGGAAAATTGTATTTTGAGGCGTGGATTTTCTCGCATTTTTAAGTAGTTTGATTTTTTTTCTGAATTTTTGAGACCATCCGGTCATCTAATTCCTTGAGAATGTCCTTAAGGCGTCGACTGAAATGTGAATTTCGTCCGTAGGCAAAGCAACCACGATGATTAATATTAAAACACTTTTTCCTACGGTCATCGCCTACCTACATCATTGAATAGTTGAGTGACATTCCTGCCTCGTTCTAACAAAATTAATCCCAAGCAGCTTCATGATTTTTCAATATTCAAACCTCTCAATTCGTGAACCATTTCCAAACTTTTTGGTTTATTATTTTCAGTAATGAACCATTGGAATCGAGCATGAAAAAAAAAAAAAATGCTAACTCCCCTCAAAATTTGATGGTTTACGTTTCAAGGTATGTAGAATCCGAAAATGCACTAAAAATATTTCTGTCTGTCCGCCGTACGGCCACTTTTCTTAGTTACCATGAAAAAAAATTGATGAAATTCGGGTTACAGGTTCCGTTCGGGGTCTAGTTGGTCCTCGAAGCTCGGCGTTACTGTGAGTCATCTCCAAGGGGTTCAAAATAGGGGTTGACATTTTCAGAACGCCGTGTCTCGAAAACTTTCGATAGAAGGGTATAGTTTTTTTTACGTTATTAAATTTATCTTGAGCTAAACAATTTTTGGAGACCACCCGGAGCATTGTACGTCCAGCCGTTCGTGTGCACCAAAAAGCTTCGTCAACACGATCGTGAATCAAACGGTATAAATCCGGCCGGGATATCATCACTAGGGAGCAACTGATTATAATCAAGGATGGCTGTATGAAGTCGAATTGGTTGTTCTGAGATATTATTTCATTTGATAAGTGATGGACTATTGGATTTTGTTTGTAGGTACTTCTGAAACTTGAACAAACGTTGAACTATTATTGATGGGTAAATTATTACACAATGGTAAATTATTACACAACGGCAAATTATTACACAACGGTAAATTATTACACAACGGTTCATCTACCAAGAAGGGGCTGGATTTTGTTGATCGGTATACTTTTGCAACTTGAACAACCGTTGAAGTATTACTGATGGGCAAGTCATTACACAACGGTTCATTATACTTGACCACGGGGGTAGGTACTGACCACAGAAAACAGTGATCTACGCAGAAGGGGCATCTATTTCACTCCACATCAACAATTTTCCTTCAGAACTTCATTATTTGCGTTTCTTTGTGCCATTTTAGTTGCTGTTTGTCATCGAAAGAATTATTTTAGCAACATTTAACTCGCGTCATCACTAGGGACGCCCTAACAATCGGGAATTGGCCCGAGATAAAATCAATGCTAGGGATCACCTGATTTAATCAAGGAGTATGAAGTCGAGTTGGTTGTTCTGTGATATTATTTCATTTGAAAAATGATGGCTGTTTTGGAGTTTCTTGATAGGTACTTTTGCAACTTTTTTCACTCCACATCAACAATCTTCCTTCAGAACTTCATTATTTGCGTTTCTTTTTGCCATTTTAGGTACTGTTTGTCATCGACAGAATTATTTTAGCAACATTCAACTCGTGATTTAGGTAGGTACCTAGTAACGAGAACTTACGGAGGATCTGCGATCTACATAATATGTATAGAGTAGTACATATTATACAGGGTGTCACCCTTTCGGGCGCACCACCGGCCAGGGTTCGATTCTACTACTAATTTGCGACTTTTTTTGTCCTATAACATATATTTTTTAATTCACGCTAAATACCACTTTTTTCACTTTTAAGATTTTTTTCGCATTTTCGACCTTGTTCGCTAAAACTGTCATAACTCCCTTAATTGATGAAGTAAATTCAAATTTGATTATACCATTGGAAAGAGCGTTAAATTTCCTATCTCCCTGACGCCTTTTTAGACAATGTTTAAGAAAATGAACGGGTGAAAAATAAGCCGAAAGTGAAAAATTGGTAAAATTTCGAAAATGTTCACTTTCTTCAAAGCTTGTCTCTCGAAACGTCCTGAACGGAAATTTTTATGCTGCAAGCCTAAAAGTTGCATCTGAATCCGAGCTTTCCAACGGTGTAGTCAATGTTTTTTTAAAACCACTTCTTTGGTAAGAAAATGACCTTTTTAAGGCAGAAAACGTTAATTTGCGGGTGAAAACCAGCGTTTTCCACCAGAAGTGCTTTCCAACTTAACAAATTCGTTTGACACGGAATTTTACGTATTTTTTGACGCTGAATCGAATGGTGACACTTTCACATCTCCTCGACAAACAAATAGCGCTTTTCAAGCCCTTTCCTTTGGGCGAAGGGGTCAATTTCGTTGTTCGTTTTAACCAAAATTTTCATTGAGGGAGGTCTGGATTATTAATGACTCGCACTCCTCCCAATTTGTTTATATCTACCTAATTTTTGCCCGCTGTCTCGAAAATATCGTCCCGATCATCTCCGGAAAGGTTTCTCTTTTCGATAGATAACAAGTACACAAGTAGATAACAAGGGTACAAATATCATTTGTGATTGTTGGAACGTTCAACCGTTGACGAACAACGAAATTGACCCCTTCGCCCAAAGGAAAGGGCTTGAAAAGCGCTATTTGTTTGTCGAGGAGATGTGAAAGTGTCACCATTCGATTCAGCGTCAAAAAAAACCAGTCATGCAGCATGACTTAATGAGCGAATTTTCAAAGAAATATTCGAATTAATGGCTATGGTTTTGAATAAAGGAAAACTTCGGTCTAAAATTTGGTTTTCTATGTATATTCTCTTCGTATTTATTTTAATTTGTACGTTTTGTCCATCCTGATTCTACCGTTTGTTATGAGTAGATTCCTTGTTCCTTCTGAATGGCCTTTCCTCTTGACTACGATTTCAGGCCTGGTATCTAAAACCAGTTCAAGATTTGCTCTACTAGGTAGGTAGATCCTTCCTTCTTCATTGATATTATTTTTATCATGTTAAGTACCTACCTACCTTTGAATATCAAATATTCGTATGATACTGATAATAAATTGATAAGATACCTACCTAACCTTCTTCCTCCTACTGTTAGTACCTAAATTGAATAATTTGAAATAGATTTTTTCTTTCGTCTTCCTTCTAGTAATACGTGGGCCGGTACTTGTCTATCTATGAAGGTATCATAACAATTATATGTCAAATGGGAAATTCAAGGAGTTGTACTAATCGTTTGCCTCCCCCTTTTTTGCTTCGAACTCTCGTCTTCAATTAATACTTCTCACATTTTTCAATCTGACCACTCTAAGGGGGTGGGGGGGGGGGGTAAGAGTTTAAAGATTATCCTAGTTTTGGGTAATTTTTGCGCACTTTAAATGCTCTAATTTAAGAACGGATTTAGATATCTAAAATCCGATTTCACCATCGTGTTCAGCGTGCAAAAACCTTTAAAATGAGGGGTCACTTGTTAGAAAATAACATTTTGGGGATTTTTGGGTAATTTTTGCGCACTTTAAATGCTCTAATTTGAGAACGGATCAAGATATCTAAAATCCGATTCCACCATCGTGTTCAGCGTGCAAAAACCTTTAAAATGAGGGGTCACTTGTTGGAAAATAACATTTTGGGGATTTTTGGGTAATTTTTGCGCACTTTAAATGCGCCAAAACCCTCCTTAGAGTAGGCCAATTTCGCCCATCTTCGAACTTAGCCTTTCGATTGCCAAGATAGATTTTTTGTGCAAATTTGAGCTGTTTATCTCAATTCTATCGAGAGTTATCGTCTGGAGTGACACATATATATATATATACATATAAAAAAGTGTTAAATTTCAGGAATCGTTTTAGAATGGTCTGAAACGGATTTCTATGAAGAAAATTTCCAAAAATTTATATTATTTAAATTTCGAAGCCATTGCAATAGCTTCATTTTCTTTGAAAATTCGCTAAAATACGTAAAATTCCGTGTCAAACGAATTTGTTAAGTTGGAAAGCACTTCTGGTGGAAAACGCTGGTTTTCACCCGCAAATTAACGTTTTCTGCCTTAAAAAGGTCATTTTCTTACCAAAGAAGTGGTTTTAAAAAAACATTGACTACACCGTTGGAAAGCTCGGATTCAGATGCAACTTTTAGGCTTGCAGCATAAAAATTTCCGTTCAGGACGTTTCGAGAGACAAGCTTTGAAGAAAGTGAACATTTTCGAAATTTTACCAATTTTTCACTTTCGGCTTATTTTTCACCCGTTCATTTTCTTAAAAATTGTCTAAAAAGGCGTCAGGGAGATAGGAAATTTAACGCTCTTTCCAATGGTATAATCAAATTTGAATTTACTTCATCAATTAAGGGAGTTATGACAGTTTTAGCGAACAAGGTCGAAAATGCGAAAAAAATCTTAAAAGTGAAAAAAGTGGTATTTAGCGTGAATTAAAAAATATATGTTATAGGTCAAAAAAAGTCGCAAATTAGTAGTAGAATCGAACCCTGGCCGGTGGTGCGCCCGAAAGGGTGACACCCTGTATAGACGGGTTATCTATACAGAGAGCTGTGATCTGTAACAGAAGGGTATTCTGTACAAAATAATAAACCGTTGTGAAGGGATTTGCAGCGGTTTTTTTAGGGGGAGGGAAACTCCTCTGACGTAGATTTTGAACAAACATCGATAGACTTAAAGAAAACTATAGGCAAAGTATGCCAATTTGTGTTTTTGCGAATTGTTCAAGAACATTTTGATTTTAATTCCAAATGAATATCGGGGTCGCTCATCCGAAAAATCTTGAGATGTTTGGGCCAGGAAGATCAGACGTCATTCAGAAGGAATAGACACAAGTCTATTCCTTCTGAATGACGTCTGATCTTCCTGACGCCGCGCCGAGCAAGACTACAGGGAATTTCAATGCAGCGCGTGTTGAGTGATCCATCAATCTATGATTAAACCAACCACAACCCTCACTGTGTTGTCATCCCAGATTGTAGACGTCAGTATTTTAATAACTTGTGATGTAAGGTCTCAGATTTGAATACTTCCGATTATAGTCGGTGTTATATCCCCTATCAATTCATCAAGGCTTATCAGTGGTCCGCTGATTGGTGGTGTTAATATCTTGAGATGGAATTGAAAGAAAACGAAAGTAATTGATATTGTCTATGACCGATAGTATACCTACTGTCATACTAAAAATATTGAGTTCTGGAACATTATTTCAATACGTTTTGGCTAGCCCGAAGTACTGCTAAGTACGATCCAAACGGGCTTAAATTTAGAGGGAATGTGTCCACAGATAATACATAAATATTATCATAATCAGTAGGTATTAAATGAAATTCCTGATGATTTCCGGTTCTTGTTTACTGATTCCGATAAAATTATCGGGAATCGTGCAGTAAGCGTCTTTGGTTGTTCATTTATCATTTCACAGCGACCGGAATAATATCAGCGTCTGTGCATGTGCTTGCGCGAACAACGAAAACCTCGTAACGCTGACCGATTCGAATCCAATTTTTAGGGGTTAGACAGATGAGATCGGAAAAACATTGCTAAAATCTTACTGAAGAATCTAACTTTTCGAGCATCACCTGTCCAATTTCGTCCAAATTTCAAAGTCATCTAGTTGGAGAGTGTTATCTATGTATGTAGACATAACCATAGATCGAGCTGTACCTAGCTCAAAGATTTGATACATCAACTTATTATGTGAATCAAAGAATGATGTGAGGGACCAGTAATACTGCGAGTACACTAGACGAACGATTTTGTTAATGTTATGAGTGGATTTAAAAAACACAAAAAACAAGTACAGGTCCAAGAAAGCTCAACTTTGTTTTGCCATGTGTTTACTAGTAGTATTTGCTCATTCGAGTAATTACCTACTTACTCCTCCAGTAATCTCAACAGTTCACATCCGAAAATGAATCATAGAATAACTAAGTACAAACTTTCCTAATTATTTTCAGCTAACTTCGCTGTATAATAGGTAGCAGATTAATAAGCAATCTCTCTGGAAAGGAATGACCAATGCTACATAAATATATGCTTTACATCCTGAACAGTATGTACCGGATGACTAACACATTGCAGTTTTTTCTTTGTTCTTTATTGTTTATTAGAGACCATTACTGAGTGTAATATATCTCATCGGAGTAATTAGGTTTACACTGTTATTGGTTCCGGAATACAGAAAACTGCAACTGTAGTTACTTAGTGGAAACAATAATATTATGAGGTAAATGAAGATTGTATGGTACTACAGGTTATAGTGGGAATGGTGTTGCTGGTAGCATATTTATTTTCGATGATCACCGATAGGCGAGAAGGTCTGACACGTATCAAGGTCTCTGTAATCGCTGGTTCGCTGGTGGTCCTTCGTTTACTAGGGTATCGACGTGTGACGGACCAGACAATCAGTTGAATCTAGATCGAAATCTCGGTATATGGTACTGTTTCGCACGAATGGAGGGGCATGAATGATATGTCGTTGAACGATTCGATTCTGGTTCTGTTCAGTACGCTTGAAATGAGAAGAGAACGGGAACAGGATCCCCCAGATTGAAGTGGCACATGTTGGGCCGTATCAATACTTTGTATGTATATTATAATCATTTTGTTTTGCACTGATATATGTGGGCTGATAAATAATTTATTCCTGTTCTTACCCGAGCTAGTTGGAAGAAACGTGTTCTTCAAAAGTTAAACGTCGGTCAAGTGTATTTGTAGGACGTTACGGTTGGAACTGTCTCTTGGAGATGTTTTAGCTGGGGTTTAGGGAATTTTGTTCGATAGCTGTACGTGGCAACACAAGACTTCATCGTATTGGCTTTTAACCGCCAATGTCCAAGTATGTCCAAGTAACGTTGGAGTCTACCGGTGGCTGCATTAGAGTCGATATCACAGGCTGCATACACTAGATCGTCAGTGTAGAGGCCAGAGGAGTCAGGTGAAGATGGTAATGGCAAATCTTGGCAGTACATACTGTAAAGGTAAGAACCCAAAACGCTTGCTTGCGGGACTCCTCGTATTCGGCGTGGTGTAGGACGTTCTAAACAGAAACTGCGAATGTTCTATCTTGAAGGTAGTATAGGTCAGAAGCGAGAAGAGACTATTTGGTAGGTATCGCCTCATTTCAAGTAACAGACTGTTATGTACAGTAGATCGAACGCTTGTTCAGAATCAAAGTAAGCTGAATGGCATAACTTCTTATCTTGAAAGCAGTTCTTAATGTAATTTGTATATCTTGGCAATCGAAGTGGGGATGAATGGGGTTTTTTAAAGCCAAACTGCTCATTCGGAATGAGATGGCTTGATTACCGCAAGAAATCGGGGAGCAGAAGGCGTTCAAAAAACTTCGGCGAGTAGAGAAAGAAGGCTTATAGGGCTATACGATGATGGGATGCCACGTGGTTTGTCGGGCTTTAGTATCATGGTTATGGCTGCATGCTTCCATTGTTGGAGAAGTAGCCGAGCCTTACTGAGACATTGTATATGTTCTCTAAGTAAGCACCGCACCGTCTTCGAACACGAAGGTTGTAGGAGAGGCTGTACGATCAGATCAGCACCAGGTGCTTTGCGACTGGGAGAGTTCTTTATGGCTCGTTTGATTTGGTTAAGAGAAAAGAATAGCAATGGAGGGGGGAAACAGCTAAGCTCGTGATCGTCGGCAGATTGTAAGTTGCAAAGCTGGATGACGCATTGCATGGCTGGAATCTTTTTTTCCGACACATCTGCGAAGAGATTGAATTTTTGTATTCGTAGTTATACTGCACAAAGTGTAATTTTATTATGCCACTATAATTAAACTACTAAATTTTATTTTGCCTCTAAATAATTTAATAGTTTCGTGGTATTATCTTCAGGACTCGACCTGAAAGTGATACAATTGGCTGGACCTAACGTATCCATTGGGACACCTCACGTTAAGTTGATCGGCAACATCCATGGAAATGAGCCACTGGGAAGAGAAATTCTTTTGAGACTGGCAGATGTGAGTATTTCGGCAGACGTTTTTGCTGTACCTATATATCTATCTTTGTAAGAAGAAGTTGTTTTCAATAATTCTTTAAACAGCCTAGAACATCGAATGTGAACATTTACCATGCAGGCACTACCCAAAGATCTAATACCTTCTCCTATATGATCATTATTGACGTTTAATAATTTCCAGTATTTGATATCCGGGTACAATAGAGGTGATGATGAAGCTATGTACATTTTGAACTCAATGTACATCCACATTCTACCTACAATGAACCCTGACGGATTCGAGGCTGCTCTAGAAGGTGAATGCCTCAATGGCCCAGGACGGTAAGTTGGCTAGTTACGCCGTAGTTTTTCAAAAGCTGAAGTTACTTAGAACGTATTTTAGTATCTACCGAACAGCTTTAATTTCTACATGTATGTAAATATTTGTCGAATACTTAGTAACCACAATCACTGAAACCTGTGAAATCTCAAAGAAAAACTACGGAAGGTTAGCACTACCCGTAAACCTCTCCATCAGTTCAGTTTTCAATGCGTTTTTCGTTATTTGTTTTACTAATCGGAGTGACGAATAAGTACAATCTTCGTCTTTCCAGGCGTAACAAGAACGATAAAGATCTGAATCGGGATTTTCCTTCTCAACTGTACTCGAGCGACGCGACGGACCCAGTGCAACCGGAGACTGCGGCAATTATGGAGTGGATGTACAAATATCCCTTCGTCCTTTCGGCAGCCCTTCACGGAGGGGCCTTGGTCGCAAACTACCCTTACGATGTAGCCAAAACGAAAGGTAGCCACTACCCCTTGTTCGAGTTCCGAGTAAGGCATATAATTAGTAGACTGTTGTATATTTGTAGTTCGAACTGAGGTTTTCATGATGGGACGGAAAAAGCTTACTGGGCTAGTGATTTTGCGCGTGGAATACAAATTCGGACATTCGGAATGATCTCATTTGGGGACATCTCAAATTTGAGGTGGCTAAATGCATCATCCAAGAGTATCAAGTTTAGCCACATAATAAAACTACCTGCTAATTTAGAGGACATAGGTGAGCTTAAGTCCTCTGCTTCAAGAACGTTCACATTGCTTGAAGCACAAAGGGCTGAAAAGTGTTACCTACATAGTCCCATTCACTCAAAACGCAAACTCCTCCATTCGCTCCTAGATCCTCCATTCGGGCCTAGACCATCCATTCTCTCGAAAGAACTTTTGTTGCACAAGCGCTAACCTTCTGAATTAACCCAAAATAGGCCGTTTCTTAGGATTTTAGTTTCTTGGGCAGATTCTCTATGAGTTCAACAGATGGAATTTCAACACTTTCCTCTGGAGGGTCAGTTATAACATTTTTTTATTAGTTGAAATGACTAGAATTTTAATTGGTTTGTGCTGGAATGAATGTGTTGGTAGCCCAGTGGAAGCGTACTGGGCCCTGTGGAGACGAGTGCCAATTCCTATAGTTTGACGTGAATTTCAGTTATCAGGCGCTCGTTGACTGATGAATTGAGAAACAAAAATATTTAAAATAAGTGTATTTTAATATTTTAAGAGAATCTATATTTTCGTCTTGTTGTTACCGGAGAAGAAGCGCATGACCTCCAACAAATCCTTCAAGGGCCCGACGGATTCGAACGGCTAATGGAATTGCTGAAGACTGCGCCTTCGGATTTTTCTGGTTCGGGCTCGATTGCTTTCCCGTGATAATGCGATACCTACCAAGTTACTGAATGAATTAACCAACTGCAACTGTTATACGAAAGCTTAAATATTATATATTTGCCGATATTATCTGCAAATGCTGTCTGCGCATGCGCAAAATGTGAGATCACTGCTACTTCTATAACCCCAGAAATCTGTTCTACCTGGACAATTTCGAGGGCCACACACCACTGTACCATAGCTCTCAAATGTCTTTGCAAGTGTAGAGGTTTGCGGATATTAGATTTGAGCATGCGCTAACACAAAATCCTACTTTAGTGGATGTGGATATACCCCCTCCGCTTGATAGGTAGATGGGGTTAATGGGGGTTTATCAATTTATGGGGGTCTTGTTGTAGCTAGTAAAAACTGTTGGTATACCTGTTAATTATTGTGAATCACATACCACCGACGTGAGGAAGCGATACTGCACACCAACTTGGCTGACGTTTTACTTTTGGGATCTACTGTAGTAGGTATACACACGGTGTGGTCAAAGGTATACGTGCCTGAAAGGTTCTATTGATGTAAGTAGGCGCCAGTTATGCAGTGCACGTACCGTCTTCCTAATGCCATCCACTGGACAGTTCCCATGACGCATAAATAAACTTTTGTAGTTACCTAGGTGCTGACTCACTTCCTTTTCAACCTTTTCCTTGTGTTATTTTCATGCTAACCTACTTGCATACCTACCGTCTAATTTAGTTAAAGAATATTTGCTTGTCCAAAGATGGAGAGAAATAGTTTCGGCGTAGCTGTATACCTACCTTTTGTTCTTTCTCAGTATTAAGTAGATTGGTAAACCTTTTCACCATTAATTATCTAGCATTTTCAAAGTTACAGTGTTCACAAGGTTTAGCGAATCCCTTTATCATTGGCAAAAACCATGTTGATTTCTATTCTGCCGTCAGTAGCAAGTACTTATTCACACTGCCGTCAGTAGCAAGTTAGTAAATACTTAATCATTGTTCCGAGGGTTTCGGGCGGTGGTCTCTGCAGAATATTTGAGTCTCATAGTCGTACCTGGACGGGTATCACCTCAAAATAAGCTGTGATATGGGGGAATGATTTACTTGAAAAAAAAACCTCGCCAGTGCAGTTTTCAGGTACCTACGAGTTTTGATCTTCTGACGGTTTTGTATTACCTATTTGTCTTGTCAATGTGCATGAAACTCTACTGTGTATTCCTTCCAGTTATTTTAATTATGAGCGTCAATACGATGTACCTCTTGTCATTAGGCAAAAATTAACACAGTGTTAATGATATCGAAATTTGTTTAACCGGTCAACAGGAGCTAAACAGCCGGAAGAGCACAAGACAGAAGATAACGATATGTTCAGAGCTATCGCTCTCAATTATGCAGAAGAACATCAACACATGGCGGAATCTAATGAGTGTCCTGATTCGGATGATCACTATAAATTTGAAAGAGGGACAATAAACGGAGCCGCCTGGTATTCGTTTACAGGTCATTATTTTTGAGATTCAACAATGTATTCAAAATCCAAGTATTTGTCACATGCGTAATAGCCCTACATCATTATTGTGTATACCTAATGGTAACGATACAAGTACTATTGCAGGCAGCATGGGTGACTATAACTACGATTTTCACGGCTGCTTTGAGCTGACTTTAGAACTGAGTTGTTGCAAATATCCAGGTGCCCACCTCTTGGACAATTACTGGAATGAAAATAAAAAAGTAAGTTGCGAATTAATATTCTTGCGCAATGCAGCTCGTTCAGTGCAAAGTTTTATTCAACTGTTGATCGGTCGAAGTAATGAAGCTCGTTTTGAGATGGTCCACATTATATGGACATTGTCTGGAGGTAATAGGTAAGTATTTACAACCACAATGTATCCGGATTCTCCCGCTTTACTTTCTTACATTGAAAGATCTGATTGTAAATGAACCAGAAATACCTAGCAAACTCATATTGCTCTTATTTGGGACGCCCAAAGTGGTTTAAAATCATTTCCAGCTTCAGAAGATTTTTTGGGAGGCAAGGTATTTTTTTGGTCTAATTTGCCTGGGCTAATAACTTTGAAAGTATTGCAAATTTCGTCTGCTTTAAATTTGTGTACAGTATAATTAAGTTTTCCCTAGGATTTATATTTACGGAGATATACTACGCTAAGAACTTGAAAAAAAACACCTTTAAACAGCTCCCCCACCCCCCCCGCTTGCCCCAGGGCCTTTATGATGTACTCAACTATAGTTACCAAACAACAGCCATTCCAAATTCCAAAACTCACGATTTTTCCCCGTCGATTTCTTTAATTTGACTGGGCTACGTCAGCAAATAAATTCTAGCTGTCTTATCAAAGCTCTTCGGGATGCACTCTTCCACATCACACTGATGATGAAACTGCAAAGCTAAGGAACACTATGGGAAATGTCTGATTCTATTAAAACCAAGTCGAGATTATTTTTTTATCAATAGGAGAGCAAAATTATGTGCTTTGAGAGATGTTACTACTGAGTAGTACTGATTGTTAGGTGTCCCTGTCGGCATACTTGGACCTTAGAGTGAAGGAGTGAGCGTGACGCCATCTGGCAATAATTTCAAAACCCATTCTATGTGTGCACACAGTGAGCCCCCAAGTATTATATTCCTTTTCAAAAAGGTCTGCGTGAGATCATTCGGAGGAATAAAAAGGATGAAAGTCTGTTCTCCATTCAGTTTCACTTTATATTATATCTCCCTTGTAATAGCAAAACTGTATGCAATTACAGGCGTTGCTGTCCTTCGTGAAGTTCAGTCAAATGGGAGTGAAAGGCGTGATTTACAATGGAACCGATGAGCCTGTGTACAAGGCTTCTGTCAGTATATACGGCCGTAAAACAATGCATTACACTACAGAAAGCGGAGAATACTGGATTCTCTTGTTCCCAGGAACCTACTGGCTGGAGGTAGGAATCAAGATTGGTCGTCCTGTATAACTCAACAAGTTACCCCACGGTTTTCTGTTACGGTGCTGTTGCAAGTTACAGGTGGAAAAGTTCGAGAAAAAGATCTTCAGAAAGATTCGAGTGCCGGACTCGCCTTTCGACAACCCTTTGATAATCAACTTTGATTTGGCCAAACCGAATCCGGAAGACGAAGCCCTTCCGGGATCCGTCGAACCCGAACCGTACGCCTCGGGCGAAATCTTCATCGGTGTCGACCCCAAAGACGTGCAGGAGTTCAAGGAAAACCACAAGGCGATGGTTGGTATTTATTTATTGAATTTAAGTGTTTCCTACGCCGACGTTTCGGTTGATTTATTGTTCACCTTTACGAGAGTTCAGAAAGCGTTCAGATTGGGCACCACGAGAGAGCTTCAACCCTGTTCAACTCGTATGTAGGTACTTGTCGGTGTAAAGCAATGCTTCGCAACTGGTGGGGGAGGGAGGTTATTTCTTCCTCACTAGCACAGGTAGTAAAACCTGTTATCCAAGCATGAATCAAGAAACTCCTCCGAAATCAAAATTTCCACTATTAGCACTTCGTCAAGGAACAAATTTGATGTCTACCAATCTGTACCCAACACTATAATCACGATATCTTTTCGAAATATCAATCATAACTAGCTGTATTTCAAAATCCCTGAACTGCAGATTTTGGCTGTGCAAATATGAAATCCAAGACATTTTGCAATGGTGATTTTATTACCTTCTTACTGTAGAACCCCCTAGCTCGCATGTGGTGTTCTGGGATAACTCAGTTATTAACGTTTCTAAGATGTTAATTTCTGACAGTCAAGATCGTGACTCAAGTTCTCTTCAACCGGTTCCGAGGTTCCCAGAATATCATACTACCGCAATTAGACAAAACCACTCATCTCCCAAAAATCGGATTTTTCAGGAGAGTGCAAAGTTTCTTGGTGAAAAACAGATCTCGTACCCCTCCAGTTGATGATGAAAAAAAAAATAAAATAAAAAAAAATTCATTCTTTCGGATATCGATCCATCAATTCTCAATGAGTCAAAGGATCATGAATATCGATATGTATAATGTCGATATATCGCATGAAAGGGCCTTGGTGAGTATCCCAGCAACGTATAAAAGTACAATTTGCAAGCAAAACACCTCAAGGCTCAAGTTAATTGCCTGCATACGAACCACCCGCGTCAAAGATTAGTTTGCAGACAGAAGCTGTCAAACCTGCAGACCGCTTTGAGCTGCAATTTGTTGAGCGCTTCTTCAATCAATGAAATAAAATATTTAACAAAGAAGGTAGTTACCAAAGAAAATATTTAATAAAGAAAGTACCAAAGCCTTACCTATTCGATTCTTGAAACCAGCTTTTAGAGTAATGCATTAGACGGTTATAAGATCATTAAAAATAAGTAGGTAGTAGTCCACGAAGGTACGCTGGTCCATCAACCACAAGTTACGGTATACTTTCTACTTTCCTTACTTAACTTGAAGTTTCCTTACTTAACTTGAAGGATGAAGGAAAATATTGCAATCGGCCTGAAAAAAATAAGACAGGAATTCGACTCAATCAGAACTCATTACCTACTAGGTTTATGTTGCATACGTTTCATAAAAAACTTTAGTTTCGGGCTTAGGTACCCTAGAGCTAGCAGAAAAATCGGCCCTTATCATCAATAGGTGCCAACAACCCAAACAGTTTTAAAAACGCCCTGACGCAGGATGGAAAGCACCTCATGTATTCGAACGGCTGATTTGACTTTTGCAGGCAAAACGCCTTCGACAAGCAAATAAAATTCCTCAACTTTAAAGTGTGCGGGCAATTTGCAGGCAAAACGACTCATCGCCAATTTTGACGAGTTGAGGTGTTTTGGTACCTAAGTGGAGAGCCGAAAACCACTTATGGTGAATTTAGGTTGATGTAAAATTCACCATGAGAGGTGGAGGTAGTTGGATGTTGGATAGGAGTGAATTTAAAGCTAAAATTGATGTGTGTTGATTTTTGGTGTGTTTGCGGTTAAGGGCGGACCTCCACCGAGCGTGTGTTGAAAAGGTTGAAGTTAATTTAAGTTAGTGAATTTGATTGCATGAAGTGCGTGGAATTTGGTTGTGTGTGTGTGTGTGTGCGGTTAAGGGCGGACCTCCACCGAGCGTGTGATAAATTTCGTCAGGTTGGTTAAGGGCGAGACATCCACCATACCTGACTAAATTTATGTGTGTGTTTGAATTTAGGTGAGTGTTGGTGCGGTTAAGGGCGGACCTCCACCGAGCGTGTAGTGTGTTTCATCAGGGTTGGTTAAGGGCGAGACCTCCACCTAACTCTGATGAAATGGGTGAGTGTGAATTTACTGTGTGTGTGAATTTACTATGAGAGCATTTGAGAAGTGAAGTTTGAGAGAAGAGGTTTGAGGAGAGAGAGAGAGTAGCCAGCAGCTAGAGGAGACGTAGAATGGCGAAAATGGCGCAGGATACGGGGTTATATAGACACTGAAGTCCCCACCCTGGTGGTGGGGTTTCAGGTTGAGCCGGGTCCTGCGTCGGTTGCCCCACTCTTACCGTTTATTCTCAGAGCCTTATTTTTACGGGTTGTTTTTGGTGAGAACTTAATGCTAGTGAGTTGGAGTTCCGGGAGGGACTCACGACACCACTATTTACGGTACCTAATTTGAGTCGTTTTGCCTGCACGGTTGGTAAGTTGAGTTGTTTTGCCTGCAAAGTCCCTGATACCCTGATTTTCCTGACGGGAATTTAAGAGCTTTCCCGAGGGAATGTTCCAATTTTGACCCACCACTGGAAAGAGCGGGTCGATAATATTGGGAATAAGTGTAAACCTCGTTTTCGTGAAATTTTGAGATGAGTGGTTTTATACAAAATTACGGCAGCCTAGTGGTCTTAACAATTCAGTGCATAAGCGAACAACGATACCTAGGTACTTTTGTATTACTTGCATTTCCACATACAGTCTGATAGAACTTCTTGGGGTCAGGTATTGAGTTTGGATCCCATGTACAGTTCAATAAGATAGGGAGGCGCAACTAAACCGGTGAATAGCTCATATTTTGGGTCCTATTCAACAAATTTTGGAGATCCTAAATTTCATCCGTCAAAAATACAATACAGCCCACTGTTTTTGCACCCTAAATTGCGCGTTGTTTTTATCCTAAAAATATTAAAAGTCACGTTTTCAGCGAAATCTCAGCTTCCCAAATTATTTTATTTGCTGTTACTTGTTCTTTTTTCGATTCCGTGTCCACGGGTTACCTATATTGGCATCGCGAGCAATGAAGATGGTGGGAGGGGGGGGGGGGAGGGGGTTGAGTTGTCAACTACGTTATCCAAACCAAATTGTTGTTCCTAATAATTTTATGTATAGGTATAAGTAGTAGGTATAGTATAGGTACATGAAGATTCCCCCCCCCCCCCCCTTCCACACAAAATGCCAACTAGGAATAAATGCAGTTACAAAAACGTGGAGAGGTAGTAAGTTGACACGATGAACTGTTTTGAATAGCAAACACGTTTGGGGAGAAAAAACGAATTTCAATTGAACAAAACCGTAGAAAATTGTCGATAGTTTGATTTGTACGTACGTTACTTCGAAAATGGTACATGAATAGAACTTCAAAGTATTAAAGAACTCCATAGTTAGATCCATAAAACAAGGGCAGAAGGGGAGGACATCCACCCTGTGGAGTGTAGGTAGATCATATTATCAAATACCCGCTGCTGAGTTGCATCTGCGCATGCCCATACTTGAAAATATCAAAAACCCTAAACTTTGTCCTCAACCGGTTTTGCCCAAGATAGTTCGATAGATGGGAAGTACTTTATTCGTATGTGAGCAGGCAGTGCAGTAACATTTATTGTACACATCAGCTGAATCGTACGATGTCTGTTAACAATTGCACGCCACCCATTTGGCAAATTTTTTTATGAAAATGATTATTTTCGACCATTCGTTTGCATTAGGTTGCAGAAAGGAAGAACCTGACAATGGATGAACCTTACGATGACGAACTGTATCTTTACCCAGGCGACTCGTACAGTGGAGTGGATATTTGCAGACTGAACGCGTTTATTTATATTTTTAGTATTGTCTCAATTTTTATTTTGTGAATAAAGTGAAATCATGGTAATGTCTGTTGTGAGTTAACAGTACTATTTATACCTACTACCCAAGCAAGGTAGAGGCTCGAGTTACTGTCAATTTGCCCTTTGGACGAAATGCGCACGTTTCTGACTTAGGACGCCCAATTAGATTTTTTTTTTTAAATTTCAAATCTGGATGTTAGTTCCCTCAAGCAAATGAAGAATTTCAGAGCTTTTTCGTGTGATATCAATTTTCACACATATAAACATAACACAGGTACAAGCAGGTGCCCATAATAATTCGATACAACGTGAAAAGCACTGATCCAACCCTATTTCTGATCCATCATTCAACTTCTACCTCACTCACTCGAAAATTGAATTATTAGACACATTAGATGTTGTACCCACCTAGGCATTATGTCCTAATACTTCCTCATCGTCTGGCTATGTTATTAATATATCATTAGGTAGGTATTTTTATAAGCTGCAAAACGAGTTCATTTTTGAATTATTATTCAGTGAACAAGACACCTGTGTATTCGCTCAGGAAACAATTTTTGGAACACCCCTCAGAATTTTTTCTTTTACGTTTCAAGGTGCGTAGATTCCTAAAATGTAGTATCCTTTATTTGCGGTCTAAAAAATTCGTTCTTTCAACCACATGCTCCATTTGGGCCCTAGTTGTGTCCCGAAACTTTGCAGCCTGATTGGAATATACCCAGGGGTGTTACGGGTGAAAAATGGGAGTAAAAATAGGGTTTTTGATGTAGCATGAGTTTTTGAGGTACCGTTTTCCGTGTTTTTTAGGGCAAGGAGACCAAATATGAAGTCGATTTTGACCAAAGAGTGGAAAATTGAGGTTCAGCCAAATGTAGAGCTCCCAAAATTGAATCTTTATGAGTCAAAAACCTGGGAAATCGTCTGAAATCACCATCAATTTGTATAATGATACTAGAAAAAGTGTTAACACGTGGATCAAGACGATTAATTGGCACTACCAATGATCAAAGATACTTTGAAGAAAAAAAAGGAGCGTATCTAATTCGTGTTTTAGGAGCCTTAATTGTTGGAAAACATCAGAAATAGCTATTTCAATCATTGCACATGAAAGAATCAATAAATGAACAGCCAACATTTCTGTAGGTATGTCCAGTAGAGTAATAAACCCATGTGACAAGGACTTTGCAGCGTTTTCTTTTAAATTCATAGATTCCTACCTATATTTAAATATTTTGTCACATGAGATAAGATAGGTACGTGTTGATAACTATTCTATACATGAAGTTATATCCGTATTAAGCGGTGTAAAATTTCTCGTGGTCGTTTGACTCAACATCGGGTTACGAAGCCCCGTACCTACCAGTGGCGTAGCCGGGGGGGGGGGGGGGGGGGGTTAGTGGGGGTCATAACCCTCCCCCCCCCCCCCACAATTGGCTCGAAAACCTTATCACAAATTAAAATTAAATCTTAAGAATAGTCCATCACAAAAGTAACAAACAAATACAACAATCAGATTAAACGGGAACTCAAAATATGACTGAAAAGTTAAATAATGTTACGTTTATTTGATTACAAACTACCTGTCCCAAAAATTTGACCCACTCTTTTTGACAAAAATGTTTATCGAAATAGTCCCTCACCGTCATTATCGCACACTTCAGGCGAATAATATTGATTTTAGCCCTTAATACCAATTGTTGACCCCAAAAAATCCTAGTTAGACCCTAAATAAAAATCCTAAATTCTGTGTGAAAAACAACTGAAATGGTATTTTTCTGTCTTAACTCATCCTTCCATACCAACTTCAGTGATTTTATATATCATTTTAGCAGTTTTGACTACCTAATTTTTGACCCCTAAAAACTCAAATTTGACTCCCTTCGAATTTTTGAAAATTGTTCATCCTTTTGTAGGTACTCGTATATGGCAATAAGAACATTTTGGCGAAATTTGGGATTTTTATCACATACCTACCCAAGGTCAGATATCGTCTGGAGTGACACATACGTATACATTATTGTTAAAATCTAGGGATGAAATCAGGATGCTCTGAAACGGATTTGCCAATAAAATAATTTCAAAAACTTCACTTCTGAAACTTTTGGACCCATTGCAATATCTTCATTTTCCTTGCAAATTAGCGAATTACCAAATAATGTTTTATTTCAAAAGTTTATCATATCTAACGTTATCTGTAATATTTAGTGCTTTGTTAAATTTAATTTGAGTCAGCTTTGTTTGTAATGTCAAACCTTATTAGCGAACTTTAAAAGAAAATGAAGCTATTGCAATGGGTAACATTTTCAGAACATGAATTTTTGAAATATTTTTATAGGCAAATCCGTTTCAGAGCATCCTCAGTTCATTCGTAGAGTTTAACAAAAATTTATATATTACTTATGTATATTTATGTGCCACTCCAGATGATATCTGTCCTTGGGTACATGATAAAAATTCCAAATTTCTCCAAAACTTTTGTATTGCCAAACAAAAGGATGAGTTCGAAGATTAGCGATTTTCAAAAATTCCAAGGGGGGTCAAATCTGAGTTTTTAGGGGTCAAAAGTCGGTAAAAACGGCTAAAATTGCAAACAATTGATATAAATCACTAGAAGTGGTACGTAAGGATGAGTAAAGACGGAAAAATACAATTTCAGTTTTTTCACACAGAACAGGGGTCAGATTTTGATTTTTGGGGGGTAAAAAGTTGGTATTAATGGCTAAAATCAATATTAATTCACCTGGCGTTGTGTGGGATGATTAATCACGATGGAGGGACTATCTCGATGCTAAAACTATTTTTCTAAAAACAAGTGGGTCAAATTTGACTTCATTGGGGTCAAACATCGGCAAAAATGGCTAAAATCACGAAAAATTATATAAATTAAAGAAAAGTGGTATGGTTTCTCGCTATATCATGTTTTTCACAACAGCAGGAATATTTATTCGAAAATTTGCTCTTATAGCCATGCTGCATGACAGGAACTTCCGACTGCTATTTCCGATAGCCCCCCCCATTCAACAATCCTGGCTACTCCACTGCCCCGTACAAGTACCTCGGCACTGAAACGCTTCAACTTCGGATAAGAATAAATTAAATCTTTAGTTGTTCACACGATTGCACTCAATTGTGACAAAGATGTTTCACCTTAATTTAGGGCATCATTAGGCCTGAATAGGTAGGTACCTACTACGACCAGTCTATTGTGGCTGATTGTGTGTCCAACGACACCTACCTTATATTAAGGTAAAAAGCTTTGTCACAATAAAGTGCGAAAAACTAAAGGTTTACCTACGAGTAATTTAAGCAGGGACGTATTCATAATTATGTCCTAAGTTATGAATGTTTTCCACATGAAAACCCTGCAAAGTCCTTGTCACACGGGTTTATTACTCTATTGGACATACCTACAGAAATTTTGGCTGTTCGTTTATTGTTTCTTTTATGTGCAATAATTGAAATAGCTATTTTTGGTGGTTTCCACCAATTTTGGCCCCCAAAAACACAAATTATGCTCCTCTTTTTTTCCAAATTATCTTTGATCATTGATAGTGCCATTTAATTGTCTTGATTCGCCTACTTCTAGTGTTATTAAACAAATGTATGGTGATATCAGACAATTTCCCAAGTTTTTGACTCATAAAAAATGAATTTTGGGTGCTGAACCTTCGTTACAACCTCAATTCTTCACTCTGGTCAAAATCAACTTCATATTTTGTCTTCTCCCCTAAACATGGAAAACGATACATCACAAGCTCATGTTCACTGCAACCTCAAAAATCCCCTCGAAAAACCCTATTTTTACACCCGTTTTTCCCCATAACACCCCTGGGTGTATGCCGATTGGGCTGAAAAGTGTTGGGACACAACTAGGGCCCAAATGTGCGAAAGAAAGAATTTTTTAGATTGAAAATGAGGTAGTTATGCATGATAGGGCGGATGGACATAGCATTTTTGGAATCTACGCACCTTGAAACAAAAAACGCTGCAAATCCCTGCAAACGGTTTATTATTTTGTACAGAATACCCTTCTGTTACAGATCACAGGTCTCCGTATAGATAACCCTTCTATATAACATATGTACTATTCTACACATATTATGTAGATCGCGGACCTCCGTAGGTTAGTAGGACCTAACCCCGTACTCGTTACTAGGTACCTCCCTAAACCGTTGTGTAATAATTTACCTGGTAGGTTCCACTTCTACGGAGATAGAATAATGAACCGTTGTGTAACGACTTGCCCATCAATAATACTTCAACGGTTGTTCAAGTCGCAAAAGTACCTATCAACAAAATCCAGCCCCTTCTGGGTAGATGAGCCGTTGTGTAATAATTTGCCATTGTGTAATAATTTGCCATTGTGTAAGAATTTACCCATCAATAATACTTCATCGGTTGTTCAAGTTGCAAAAGTACCTATCAACAATATCCAGCCGGATCGCAGACCCTCCGTAGGTTAGTACCTAACCCCGTACTCGTTACTAGGTACCTACCTAAATCACGAGGTAAATGTTGCTAAAATAATTCTGTCGATTGCAAACAGTACCTAACAAAAAGAAACGCACATCATTATTCAAATGAAATAATATCACAGAACAACCAACTCGACCTCTTAGGTACCCCACCAATAAAATCGGCGCGTCCCTGGCAGTGGCGGTTTTAAACTTTAAAATCTGGGGGGGCAAGCTACCATACCCAAGATTTTTATCAAAATGGTTTTGCAAAAGCCGATAAGTGTTATAGACATATATGAAAGAAGAGAAAAGAAAATGCCCTGTGACTAGTGTAGGCCGCCGCCTTCCCGCGGCAGCGCCACCGTCCGGCCTCGGGCTTTTGAGGGACTATTTCCTATCACCCGGTCGTCCCCACTCGCAAACGAGGGTGTGTAGTCCTCCGCGCTGGCCCGGAGTGGAGGGGAGACACCCCAGCTCAGGGCGTCCGTCCCCCTACTCCTGGCCAGTCGTCTTTCTGCCAGCGAAGTGTTCAGTTGTTCTCAGACCGAAGTATTTTTGTCACGAGTGAGAGTTGTAGGCTTCTATGCCCTGTGCGAACGATAGTAGTAACGCGTTTCCGAATTGTTGGAGTAACGGAGTGTGTGTTTATCCCGAAACTGCAGTTATACCAGTTTCCCATTCCCCCCGAGACAGAGACTCATTATTAAATCTTAGCAAGTCTTACCTTCGGGCGACCTCTGCGAAAACCCCCCTGGTGAACTACGTAGTGACGCGCAGTAACGCCATTCAAGACGCCATCGACGCCAACAGGTCACAATCCTTTGTTTAGTAACGCATTTTCACTTATGTATGTTTTCGATCCGTACTCAGCAAATTCTTTCCTTTTATTATTCTTTTTGTATCATACTTGTACATATCACCTCGTAACGAGTCTATAACTATACCGTAACACTAAGTGAATTACGTCAATATCTCTTACCTTGCATTACCTATTTCATTAGTATTATTATCTATTTCTCATTGTATATATGTGTATGAAGTAACGTCCCTCCCAGGCCTTCAGCACCCTTATCTTTTGAAGTAACGAATAACGTAACGTAACGTAACGTCTTTGCCATCAGCCTTTGTTTATCCTCGAATAGTAACTAGTAACGTCGCTTGGCCTTCAGCATTCGAAAACGAGCACCTTCAGTGAACCCCACTTCAAGTTGTATTGATAGTAACGTTTCCATTCTGCTTCCTTTTAATTATACTTAATTACGTAACTCAACTGTACCTACGTGTTCTCTGTTATCCCGATTCCCTTCAACATAAGGTGGTCTCTGTGTATTTTGATAAACCCCCGAAACGATCGTACTGGTGCCTCCGTAATTTCAGGCCATCAGCCCTACCAAAAAGCCAGTAACGTTTCGTATCAACAGAGGGGGCTTACAAAATTGGTGGCAGCAAGTGGGATTATTGTGCGGTTCGCCCCACACGTATCCACACGTAAATAATAACGCACGGAACCACAGTTGAAGAGGGTCGGTAACGAAAGAGTAATGTTACGATAAGCCCACAACACAAAAACCTCAGGTGCACGTACATAGTAAGGGTCTTCAACCCAGATTTTGAAACGCATTTTCGTAACCCGTAACGGTCATAATGGCGGAAAAAACGGAGGGCGTTTGTGGGATGATGGAGCAATTGGAGGTGTTGTTGAGATCATTCAACGATCTCAGCATGGAACGGGACCGAAACAGGGGCACGGAACCGGACGTTCCGCGTTCTATGTTTTTGGAAGTAGAGTCGTGGGATCCCGATGAACCAGGTGCCATAACGGTGTCGGCATTCTTCCATTTTTTCGAGGACGTCGCTCGAACGTTATCTCAACAGAAACGAATGAGGCTTTTGCGCGCCAAAGTGAGAGGAACAGCAAAACGATTCCTCATAGATAACGCGCAACTAAACGAAAGCGAAACGCCTTACGATGACGTCAAAAAAGCCATGTTGACATGGTTTGAACGTGAAAACCCGTCGAAGGCCGCTGCACTCCTGTGGTCGGTCAGGAAAAACGCGAACGAAACGCTTCGCCAGTTTGCGGAACGGATTCACCGTTTAGCGCAATCTGACGCACAGGAGGAGGCCTTTAACACGCTCAAACAGGCCCTCCTGACTGAACCAGTACTCGCGTACCCGAACATGTCAAAAACCTTTGTGCTCGCCACTGACGCCTCACAACTGGCACTAGGCGCAGTACTCTCACAGGAGGTGGATGGAGAACAGCGACCCATCGCCTACGCCAGCAGGAAGTTGAACCCTGCCGAAACAAGATACTCGACCACAGAAAAGGAGCTCCTCGCCGTGGTATGGGCGACCAAACATTTCCAAGAATACCTGCTGGGTAGACAGTTTGTATTGGAAACCGACCACATGGCACTTACAGCTGCCCTTAGGCTCCGCGATCCAACCTCCCGGATAGGGAGATGGGTATTAAAGTTGGGAGAGTACGACTTCGTCCCTCAGTATCGTCCCGGCACCAAAATGGGGCACGCTGACGGACTGAGTCGCGTGAATATCGATTCAGTCACCTTGGAGATACCCCGGAAACTCCTAGTCGTAGCCCAGGAACTAGACGAATGGGTTAGAACTTTTACCCAACGAAGGGCCGAGGATTGTAAAATGGAGGAGGGCTTATGGACAACCAGAGTCGTTCGGGACGGAAGGATCACCTTCGTCCCCCTGATACCATCCACCATGCGCAGTTGGGTACTCGCCAATTGCCATGGCAGTGTATGGGCCGGCCACCCTGGCGCCGAAACGACAGAAAATATGGTGCGGCGACTGGGATTCTGGCCCCGGATCGAACGCGATGTACGCGAGTTCATTGCCCAATGCGAACCTTGTCAACGGCGCAATGATCCGATCCGACAGACTGCCCCCCTTCAGAAACCTCTGCTCCCAACAGGCCCAGGGGAAATAGTAGGAATGGATTTCGTGGGCCCATTAACCACCCGGACCGGCACGAAGCACCTCCTCACCATCGTCGACCACTTCACAAAGTTCGCTGAGGCCTATGTAGTACCAGATACTACCGCCGACACAGTGGTGCGCCAATTGGTTCGACATTACATCCCGACACACGGAGTCCCCCAGCGTATCGTTACCGATCGGGGAACAGCCTTTACGTCAGCCCTGGTACGTGCCCTATGTGACAATTGGGGAATTAAGAAGGTGCAGACGACGGCCTACCATCCACAAAGTAATGGTGTTTGCGAGAGATTCCACCGTACCTTCGCAAACATAATGTCAAAAATAATTACGAAGACTAAAGAATGGGAGAAGGCGGTCCCAATAGTGCTGGCCGCTTATCGAGCAACTCCTCACAAAAGCACTGGTTATTCCCCTAATTTTTTGACATTCGGTAGAGAGCTTCGACTGCCCAACCACATTGAATGGACCCCAAATGAACGACCCGACATGGACCATCATTTAGCTCTGCTGGAGAGGGCCCGGCGACTCGCCGCCCGTCAGCTGGAGAAACGATGGAAGCAACAGCACGACCGCATCAACAAGCGACGGACACCCCGAAGCTTTGAGGTGGGGGAACGTGTCTACCTCAGGGCCATGCAACTCCCTGAGGGAGTCTGCAAAAAGTTTTGGAGCCCCTGGACTGGGCCATGGACGATAGTCCAACGATTGACCGATGTAACGTATCGCATTCACGATGCCCTACAGCGACGACCCCAGGTGGTTCATATCAATAGGTTGAAACCCGCTTCCGTTAACGGAATACCGGACGACGCCTTCGCAGAACCTCAAAAACAGGATCCACCACCAACACGACTCGTGCCGCCCGCTCCCTCAGTGCCAAACGACGACGACGGCTGGAGTACGGACGAGGATGAGGCGCCACCCGTAACGCAACGCATGTCAACACCTGCACCACCCGAACCCGAAACCCCGGGTGAAACAGAAACAATAGCGCCTCCGACGGCTCCTTACAGCCTACGCCCACGTCCTCCGCGCGATTACCGCAAGTTGCATCGCAAGGGTTTTGTAGCTAGGATCGGTGCGTGCACCAGGGTTGGGTCCAAAAGGAAACTGTAAAAAAAAAAAAAAAAAAAAAAAAAAAAAAAAAAAAAAAAAAAAAAAAAAAAAAAAAAAAAAAATCTATATATAATGTTAATGTTTTCATGTATGTAAATAAAGTACTTTAGTTAAATTGTTCATTTGTTCAAATGTAGACCAGAAATACTAAGACTGAGTACGGACGATAGGTAGGTAGAACCCAATGTACACTTTTACCTGTTGTGACCAAATTCGACATGTTGGCTAACAGCATTATACTTCAACCAACAGGCCATGGCGATGCGTCGGTCACCTGTCAACGAGAACCCCGTTATGGAAGAGGAGGTCGAATGCCCGTACGTGACGAGAATTCGCAAGCGATACGCAGAGGCAACCGGCGTACTCCTGGAGCAGGCAGCTATTCCCGGGAACGTTGGCCCCAAGCACCCCGAACGCAAGGCACTTTTTTTATTGGAGGGTGTGGCAGAGATGCTCCACAACGCCGAAAGAGCATCCACCCTGCCTTGCCGAAGATTGATATGTAACGGCGCTGTAACATTGGCAGAGCAGCTGGCGGACCTCCTGCCGGAAATGTTACGCCTCCGTCTGGAATGCGAAAAACTTGCCCAGGAGCGTGACCAGGCACAACAAATCATTGCCCAAACCGAAGCGGAGTGCGAGCGATTTAAGTACCTCGCCAGTGAACTACAGAAAGCCCGCATGGACGAGCAGTTGAAGTCCCGAGTGCGAGTGCGCCTTAGCGAATCTGTCAGTCCGGAGAAGATTCGCCGCAAAGTCCCGACTCCGGCTCGCTCTCCGACGCAGCCTATCTCCGTCAACGCCTCAAGTGACTCCGATTCAGAGCTGGAGATGGAGGAAGACGCGCCTACTCCTCCTCGACCACGTCCTCCTCCCCATGTGGCCCCGTTGAAAATAGTAGCAAACCACTCGACCACCCGGACACGCCAGGTGATGCATACACAATCCACCTTGGAGTTACAAACCGTGGGAACTCCTACAACTCAAGACGACCAACCCACACCGCCGAAGCCGCAGCAAGTCTGCCCGGTCTGCCAACGCCCCGCCCAGCGACTCCAGCACTTTCGCTGTTCCTCGTGCAAGGAGTTTTGGGCTCGGCTGATCAAGAAGTACAAGAATGGAAAGTTGAGAACCGCCTGCAACGGACCTCACCTGGACGACGACCCCGCCTGCATTCATTGCCGAAGAAGACAGTACGAGTTGCATCTAACAGTGGCATACCCGACGAAGCCACTCCCCATCCCCAGTCTCTTCGGGTGGAGTCCCGCCGCCGAGGACGACGGCTTTCAGGATGGGGAAGGGTGTAGGCCGCCGCCTTCCCGCGGCAGCGCCACCGTCCGGCCTCGGGCTTTTGAGGGACTATTTCCTATCACCCGGTCGTCCCCACTCGCAAACGAGGGTGTGTAGTCCTCCGCGCTGGCCCGGAGTGGAGGGGAGACACCCCAGCTCAGGGCGTCCGTCCCCCTACTCCTGGCCAGTCGTCTTTCTGCCAGCGAAGTGTTCAGTTGTTCTCAGACCGAAGTATTTTTGTCACGAGTGAGAGTTGTAGGCTTCTATGCCCTGTGCGAACGATAGTAGTAACGCGTTTCCGAATTGTTGGAGTAACGGAGTGTGTGTTTATCCCGAAACTGCAGTTATACCAGTTTCCCATTCCCCCCGAGACAGAGACTCATTATTAAATCTTAGCAAGTCTTACCTTCGGGCGACCTCTGCGAAAACCCCCCTGGTGAACTACGTAGTGACGCGCAGTAACGCCATTCAAGACGCCATCGACGCCAACAGGTCACAATCCTTTGTTTAGTAACGCATTTTCACTTATGTATGTTTTCGATCCGTACTCAGCAAATTCTTTCCTTTTATTATTCTTTTTGTATCATACTTGTACATATCACCTCGTAACGAGTCTATAACTATACCGTAACACTAAGTGAATTACGTCAATATCTCTTACCTTGCATTACCTATTTCATTAGTATTATTATCTATTTCTCATTGTATATATGTGTATGAAGTAACGTCCCTCCCAGGCCTTCAGCACCCTTATCTTTTGAAGTAACGAATAACGTAACGTAACGTAACGTCTTTGCCATCAGCCTTTGTTTATCCTCGAATAGTAACTAGTAACGTCGCTTGGCCTTCAGCATTCGAAAACGAGCACCTTCAGTGAACCCCACTTCAAGTTGTATTGATAGTAACGTTTCCATTCTGCTTCCTTTTAATTATACTTAATTACGTAACTCAACTGTACCTACGTGTTCTCTGTTATCCCGATTCCCTTCAACATAAGGTGGTCTCTGTGTATTTTGATAAACCCCCGAAACGATCGTACTGGTGCCTCCGTAATTTCAGGCCATCAGCCCTACCAAAAAGCCAGTAACGTTTCGTATCAACAGAGGGGGCTTACACTAGCGAGATTAGTCTCACTCTACACTTAATATTTCCCACACTCACGCAAATGAAAATTGAAATAACAAGTGTAGTTGGGACAAAGAGTATAGTAAATTAAATACAATAATGAAAGATAAAATTAATTTAATTTCACATTAGAAACCAATTGGAAGTTGCTCAAGTTCAATCAAAAATCCCGAAATCCCAAAATTATTAATATATTTTTGTATATTTTATTTTTAGTAGCCCCTATGAAACAAAACTGGGGGGGCACCTGCCCACCCTGCCCAGGGCTAGAACCGCCACTGGTCCCTGGTTACGAGATTTGGTTTGGATTGTATACAATTTCATTCACACTGGAGTCGAAAATGCCTGTCGGTGCAAACTTCGGGGCCTTACTGTGAACGAACGGCTGGACGTACGATGCTCCGGATGGTCTTAAAAAACTCGCAAGTTCAAGAACTATTTAAAACCGTAAAAATATTCACGTAAAAAAATGGTATAGGCGTTTTGAAAATTTCAACCCCTATTTTGAACCCCTTAGAGATGACTGACAGTAACGTCGAGCTTCGAGGACCAACTAGACCCCGAACGGAACCTGTAACCCGAATTTCATCAATTTTTTTTCATGGTAACTAAGAAAAGTGGCCCGTACGGCGTACGGCGGACAGACAGAAATATTTTTATTGCAGTTTTGGATTCTACATACCTTGAAACGTAAACCATCAAATTTTGAGGGGGGGGTAAGCATTTTTTTTCATGCTCGATTCCAATAGTTCATTATTTAAAATAATAAACCAAAAGAAAAAAATTTTGAGGCTTTATTAAAATTTCTAGCTGAGCGAATACATAGGTGTGTTATTCACAGAATAATAAACCAAAAGGAGCGTAATTAATGTTTTTGGGGGCCAAAAATTGGAGGAAACCATCAGAATTATTGCACATTAAAGAAACAATAAATGAACAGCCAATATTTCTGTAGGTATGTCCTATAGAATAATAAACCCATATGACAAGGACTTTGCAGCGTTTTGGAATCTACGCACCTTGAAACGTAAAAGAAAAAAATTTTGAGAGGGTGTTCCAAAAATTGCTTGCTGAGCGAATACACAGGTGTATTCATGCTTGCTGAGCGAATACACCTGTGTATTCATAGAATAATGAAC
Organism: Leptopterna dolabrata; assembly: GCA_954871275.1. Lineage (NCBI taxonomy): Eukaryota > Metazoa > Arthropoda > Insecta > Hemiptera > Miridae > Leptopterna > Leptopterna dolabrata. The sequence continues at coordinate 38,768,018 of OX940983.1, forward strand.
CAAAAGGTGGTAGTTTGGTGGTGGAGGGATGGGATTACCTGGGTGGGTATGTGCCAATAATAGGGGCAAACTTGAAACTTTTTCCGTTTCATTGTCTTTTTTCAGACTAATTCCAGTCATGGAAATACACAACTCACCACTCCACGTGGAATTTACTGAGTTCGCCACCAGAGCCCTGTTCTCTTGCTTTAATTAGGAACATGGATATCTAGGGACCTAGGCACTTGAAAGTGAATAATTATATTTGGTCCGAATTTGTCATTAAGGTGGTCTTGAATTTCTAAAAACCAATAGTTGACCAAATATTTGATCTAGGTAGATACCTATAACTTGAATCAGGAGAACAGAAGGGTTAGTACATACACACCCGATTCCGCATAGGTCCCTAGATTTTTTTTTGTAACCTGTAAATTTCCTTGATTATTTGGAACAGGAAAAGACTGATTACTCTAAAAATAAATATAAGAAAATAGAAAAGTTTATTTTAGAAATATAGAAAAAGTCTTAGGTAAAATAAAAGGAAAAATATTGAAGTTCTTACCTACATACCCAGGTCACCCCCTTCCTCCCCACTCAACCGCCATCCCTTGCCACTTTCGAGATTGAATGGAGGAAAATAATCGAAACCAAATCGATTGTAACAATTAACTTTGCTTCATAATTCATGAAGAATGTGACTTATCATTCTGCCTTGGAATGTGCCTTCCTCATGGAATTCCTACGTCTCTTCTCAATGGCGTCCAAGTCATGAGGTTTCGCACGGGCAGGTTGCTTAATTTTAGAATGTGTTGACAGGGCCGTGTGAGTGAGGTGTGGACCTCTGATTTTACGTGGTTTTCCCTCGGATTAATTACATTAAAAGAATTTTCTTCCAAAAAAACTCCATTTTCAAGGGCCCGCGAGTGATATCTACGTCTCGAAAAATGTCTGCAGTCTCCGACTTCGTTACCGGCCTTCCCTCGTACGATCCAGACAACTTCACGAGGTTTGACATTTTGTTATCTTTTTGAATTCAGCTCTTATTTAAGTTTGTTTCAATATTGATTCTTCACTTTCCTCGATTTGCGTAGATACCTGGCACATTCCTTAAAATTGAGTAAGTTTGTACCGAGTTAAAAGTGTTGAAGATGGTTGTGAAACGTGAACAACTTTGGGTCATTCCAGTCGGTACGAAAAGGGTGTTACCTGCTCATTTGATTTTACATCGTTAGTCGTACAGCATTCCGCAGTTCCTGGGTGTATTTCTATAGACTTTCTTGAATTCAGATTTGGAATTTTGATTTGAGAGTGGGGGATTTAGTACGTATACATTGAATCGAATTGACGTCAGTATGAAAAGTCTAGGAAATCGGGGTATAATCTGAGTAAGGACAGAAATTTAGCAGTTCCCCCAAACAGACGACAGCTCTTTCATCTGCGCACCTACCCAGAAAAGTGAGAGAAAACATTCAATAGGTACGTGGTTCAATATCTCTGAGCGCAGTAAACGGTTTTTAAGTATGTTGTTTTCGTGCACCACAACTTTTCTTGAATTAATAATTCTGGAATAATCCACTAACTGCTAGCCATCTTCCGCATTCTAAAGCTTCCACACATACCAATTTCAACAGGTTATTTAGGCCTTTACGAGGACTCCTATTAATTCCTCGGGCTACTCCTACTTATTTGTCGCTTATTTTGATCAACTTAAATATTTTCCCTCGGTGTTTCTGCGGGAATTTCTTTCAGATCTTGTTGAGTTGTACAGAAAATGTTCCTTTATGTCCTCTTCAGGGTTTCCAACCGTCCTGGTTTGAAAAGGACAGTCCTGGTTTAGGTGGAAAAGTCCTGTGTCTTGACTGAAGAGCGGTCAGGACACCGACAGACCGTTTTATACATTTTTCTAAGTAGACAGGTGCTTACCTACCTAATATATTTAAATAATTTATTTCGTGTTAATTCTTTGTGTTAATTTATCTCGTGAGTAAAAATCTTTACTGAAATGAGAAAACAATTAAGTTCGCTCCGTCATTGTTTCTGGGGTTTGTTCCTTGTGTGTCGGAAATATTTCGCAAAATGTTTTTAATGGAAAACGAAAGGATGAATTCGTAGATGAGCAATTTTTTGGAGGTGAAGTATCGATAGAAATCGGTAAAACTAGCTGGAAATCACCAACCCGAAAATTCGTATGATGTGGTCATGCTGCATGACTGGCATCGTTTTCGCTACTCCGCTATCTACGCGAACGCATACCAAACTATATAGAATTTAGGTGATATTGGTGCAGGTTGTAGGATGTAAGTTCAGATTGATATGTTTGTCAGCCCAACACCAGTTTCCTGGTTTTGATCTTCTTAGGTTTGGCAACCCTGGTCCTCCCAGTCCTATTGGGAAGGCAAGACAATGGACATTAGGTGTTATAGTCTGCTGAAGTGTAAGACATCTGTATTTGCCTCTGTTATTCGTGTACATAGGATACCTATAACCATCTTTGAATACTAAAGGTGGAGTGGCATTGCCTATCCTAACCTAGGGAAAAACGCCCAGCTGTTGTCGCCTTTTAGTGGGAGGAGTCGCTCATCAAACAGCGTGCAATTTGAGAATGTCAAAAAGAAATCTGTAGATTCATGATGCAACAAGGGAAATCAGATGTACCTCATTTAAAACAAATTCATGGATAAATTCGAAGAGTTTGTTTCCCTGCAACAGAGGACTTCATCCCCAAAAGGTGCCTGTGGTGGCAAGTCTGATTTGAAACTTGAACTATTCCTCCACCTTATGTATACTTGAAGGTATCCATGCTGATCTTGTATGGTCATGCCCAGATATGCTCATTCGTCTGCATCTCAAAGCTTTTGCTTGGCAGGTGCTTAGAGCTGGGGATGCCCCTGCATAATAATCTCCCATTGACGCGATATGGGCCAGCCTGTCTAGGGACGTTACGATACCAGTTGTACCGATACTCTTCGATAGGATACTTTCTACAAACTAGCAAGACCAATACTTTCAGAACAAAAATACTGAATGTAGGTACCAAACTGTGGTGCCTATCTTATGCAAAAATTAATGCTTTTTCAAAATCTTGTAACAAAAGTTGTTGTTGCTGTTGATATCGCGTATTATGTGGACATATGTTAGTGTGCCCCTGGTTGAAGGGGGAAAGCGTTGTGAATCAGTGATGATAGGTTCGTTTGCACTGGCTCTTTCTGATGGTTAGCTGACTCCTAGAAAAGTAAGAAACTATGCGTGATCACTACTATCTTGATAAGCGTTTGGGTTTGATAGTGGTTGGGAATCGAGAACGCAGTGCATGGCCAGTTTCTCGTTCATCCTATTTTCTTTGGGCTGGATTGGCAATCAGAAAACTGGCATTGTCAGGAAAACACTGCAAACAGCGGGTAATGGATACTATATAGTCAGAAAAGAGTCTGAGAATCACTGCAAACGGCTCATCGCCTTTATTTACACGGTCAGATAACTGTCAGATGGTCGCTGCGAATAAACCTGATACCGCATCAGGTACTTGAGTAAATTCCCAAGGTAAAGGGAAAATTTATAGGATAACCTCAGTGGTTATCTGATTTATACAGTGAAAAAATTGTTTGGAGGGGATTTTTTAAAAAGAAGAAAATATCAAGTGATATTAGTTAAAAAGTAACGATGCTTTCGATATCACTGGAAAAAGTATCAATACCACAGAGAAGTGTTGGATGTAATGTATCGATATAATAATATAGGCAGTATCAGAATCAAAGTATCGATACCACGTATTCTGCGATATATCAGAAGTATTGGAACGTCCATAAAGCAGGGTTCACATTGACGCGTAAACGCATAATGCAAACTGTGTAAAGCAGCCTGATTGGCTGTTGGTAAAGAGGGAGGTATCTTTACGCAGGTTGGCTTTTGACGCGGATTGTGCTGAATACTCTCGAAAAATATCCTCCCACAATTACGCAAGTCCGTATCTGTGCAGTGGGCCACCGGGCAGCCTCTGTAACCTTCCAGTATGTTTTCTTGTCTGCCTATCGTTCTTCGCAGGCTTTCGCCTTCCGCATTACACATTTCTACTCCGACATGTGAATGGGACCCTCCGGAATGAAGGACTCTCTGCACCACCCTTCGCCATTTTACGCAGTCCACATTACGCGTTTCCGCACCCTGCTTAAGCCTGACAGCTTCGAGTTTCCACGTTGCCCTCGTCACCTTGATATCTGCGTGCGGTTGTTGGTGGCCACTATGATATGATGCCGATCTGTATAATCTTAAAGGCGTGGGTAAGATCGACGCCCACCTGTGGATCATTCCTTAGGCTGGTTCCTGTTTTCCCAACTTAACATTAGTCCCTTGGTGGTCCCGAACTATCTGGCCACAACAAACGTTATAGCAATATATACTTATGTATTGTACAGTGGACGCCGCTTATAAGACTCACTTTGGGACCAGCAAAAAGTGAGTCTTATAAGCAGATGAACCTTGTAGACGAAGGGGGGAAAACAACATTAAAAAATTCGTAAAAACATTCATTATAGACGTAGCGTGTTATTCGCCTATAAAATAAAGGTAAATCATTGCATAAACAAGTCGGAGTTTATTAAGACGGTTTAATGAAATTTGTTATTTTGGTTTGCTTTTTGTTATTTTCCATTATTTCAATAATGTATTGCTCTTAGTCGTAGTGTTTTTCAAAATTGGTCCCGTGGAGCTTGACAGCACTCCTCAACACTCCTAGAGCCCGTAAAACCTCTGAGTGTGAAGGTGGAACTTCGACTTCATCAGTTTCCTCCTCGTCAGTATTTTTCTGTGGATCTGATGTCCCCTCATTCTGGCTGGTGCTGGCTTTGTTCATGATGGTCTGACACACTCGTTCTTCAGAATAAGCTTCAGAGGTTTGAAGACTGTGTTCGATGTCCATCCAGTCTTTGTAGTTAATCGCATTAAGGCGTCTCAGTAGGGCAGCTACAACCTTCCTCCATCTCTTCCTCAGTTTTGACGAAACCTCCGTGCCGAAAGCAGTTTCGAATGGTCACATCACTAACATTATTCCACGCTTCGTTGGCCGGGTGTAAAGCCTCCGAACGTTTATTTTCTTGGCTAGGTCGTTAGCCCTCAAAGTCGAATTTGATTTTGAAGTTTTCTGTGATTCCAAGGTTTCACCAAGAAAACTGAGTCTTGTATCAGGAGTGGTGAGTCTTATAAACGATTTTTTTTCAATTGGATACATCAGGACCGTTCCTGGCGATTCTGAGTCATATAGGCGACTGAACCTTATAACGGTGAGTCTTATAAACGGCGTCCACTGTAGTAGGTAGGTACGAAATCAGTATTATCCACTTGCTACCAACTATTGTGTGTCATAATTTTGCCTTGTTAACATCAGAATTGGATTCAGCGCCCTTGAAAAAAAACAGATCAAAATTCAGCTCAAAATACCATTTAGATGCCTGGAAAATGAGTAGAAAGGATAGGCAATGACGTCAGACGTGGAGGATGCTGAGGGTTCTCCAGGTGGGCCTCCACATATGATGACGTCACATCCTCTGACATCATTACGCTTTCTCTCTGCCTATTTTTGCCCACCACCGATCTGTAGATACCCCTCATATTGCACATTTTTGATTAAGAAAATAAAATAGCTTGATTCGTTCCAGCACGCTTGAGGTCACAAACTAATTCGGCGTAATCGATCTGCTCAGGCCTTGGTGGTATGTGAAGCATTCCAGCATGGTAAAGTTCAGGTGCTGTTTTACCCGCCCCGAGTTCTTGAGCTGTTACTTGAGCTTCTTGCTCCAAACGATGGGCAGGGTTGTGAACTGAAAACTCGAAGATAAACTCGCTGATGTGTATAACCTCCAAAAGTTTCACGTGTCTGGTCTTCTCATGTGAATAAATTTGTTGTCGCTTGCATTTTGTTATAGTCATTTATTGGGAAGGTTTCTAGTTCAGGCGTTTCAGCGGTTCAGATCGTTAACCGAAAAATTCATGAACTCATCCCCACCACATCGGTTCTCGCACTGAACTAGTACGTGTTCTATTCACGGTGCTGGAACAAAGCTCGTATAACACGTAGCCCATTTTCCGATATCTGTTTTTCGAAGTTCTGCGTAAATCCCTTGGTAGACCCTTATGGCGACTATTTGTGCATAAAAAAGTAATTTCAGTGTTACTTTGATTGGATCCTTAGAGGTGAATTCAGAAAGAAATTCGTACAGGTTCCAAAGGCATTTTTAAATGAATCTGTCGTCAAAAACGTTTCAACTGTAGTAGTTGATTTGAACGAGTTACCACTCACTGTTCCACCCTTGGGTTGGGTTCCATGTTGTGGATACAGCTGGGACACCCCATTTGTTAATCAGTGTAATGAAGTAGGGGTTTTCAAGACATTTCTATGTATGTACAAGTAAGTGCAAAGTCTCATTCATTCACTACCGGTTTCAGGTATTCCGGATCCACACGGTCCGTCAAACGTCCCTCGACCTACGTCCAGACAACGGAATCCCCGACGGAGGCCATCATTGTCAACGAGAAAACCAACGTCCTCCTCCGCTATCTCAACAGGAAATGGGAGAAAGAAGAAAAGGAGCGCGGGAAGAAGCGCAGCAGCGACGCCACCTCCCAGAGTCCGAAGAAAAAGAAAAAACTCGAGCAGGACGACGACTCTTCATAATAACCAACGGATCCCCCTTGATGCCCATTTCCCCCCTGCTCACTCCTCCAAAGTCCAGTGAAATTGATGAAACAGTTTTCATATTCTATCAATCAAACTTTTAGGTTGGATGCTAAGTGAGTTTTTTTGTGTGTATAATTATAATGGTACGATAATACGAATTGTGGGGGTTTGTTTATCCCTAGTTTGTTCATGTATTCTTTGTAGTTTTTACCTAGAAGATTTTGGTATTGAAGCTCCAGCGGTAGCTCCTAAGGTAGCTAATACCACAGAAACCATTTCAGGATTCTTGCTTCGCTTGCACTCAATGCCTTCTTGCTGAAACCAATGCCATCGTTATTCAATTGACTGAGTTGGTTTGTATAGACACTTGTGTGTTTAAACAAGTTGTTTATGTTAATGGTGTAGACATTTAGACACAGTAAATTAATATTTCGGAACCTTAATTGATAGTAATTACAAAGAAAATTGCTGTAATATCGTCATAATCTGTTCAACACCCCACATGGCATTGCCGTATCCTAAGGTAGCTCCGTTAAATCCACTGTAATTCTGTGTGGATTCTTGTATCAGTCCCAAAGCCTCCTCGATGGATAAAATTTCCAATGCCATCTTCATCTTCATTATGACTCGTCTGTGAGGTGGATGCCTGTATTTACATTAACTTATGCATTCAAACACGTCTTCTACACGCTTTGTTATGTTACTAACATCTTGTTTTGTTGTTAACCTCAATTTAATTCTTTAATATTGCGGATTTGTGTTGAAAACTGCAATGTTCATGCCTATTCAGTGACACTCCTTCGTGCTGTGGAAGAGAGGTTATCTCAAAACTCATTCTCCACTCCTTTTCCCCTGTAAAAATTGGATCGAGGCTCGAGTAATATTAACGAAAGTAAGTTAAGTATTGTAGTCCTAGCAAATACTTGGGGAATTTCCAGTCCCACGATATCTAGTTTCTGACACAACCGTAATCATGAATCGACTGAGTTAAGTGGAGATTTGTATTGATCAATATGCCTACAAACAAGTTTCCAACAGAAGTTGTTTAGTTTACCTGGCGGCTATTGAATTCAGCCCCAATTGGCATAAATTCCTGGTGTACATTTCTGAATTGCCATTGCATCGTCTGCTGAATTGCCACTACATCGGCATGATACAGTGAATCTATTCAGACCCCCTCTTTCTGTCTCGGTTAACTTCCCATCGACCACTATTTCTTGTTCTTCCGTGAAATCCAACGTACAAAATGGTCAGATAGTCCATATTACATGTAAATGTCGCTACTAGTTTGCGTATTGTAGTCCCCGCTGTAACCACCACAGACATACTAATGAGTTATCTATAGATTGTTTAGGTACATAGTTGGATGGCACAGCTATTTATTGATTGCATAGTTTGGAACCGTAATGAAATAAATAGGTATATTTAAAAAAAGAAATGGCCGATTTCTCCTTATAAATTTATTCTTCTTCCGTTGGAAGAGAGCTAGCTAATCACAAAACTTGATTGTTCAGAGTAAACTTCCCTCAAATTTATTTTGTCCTCACGTCATTGTACAAATGGCCAGATAGTCAATCATTTAAATGTTGAAGTGTAAGTTTTGTGTATTGTTTATCGATATTGCGTGTGTGCAGTAGGTTTCGTTACTGACTCAAGTATTCATCGGGTAAGTTTCTCAAGGGCCGGTTTCACCGAAATCTTTAATTAACGTTTATTTTTATTAAGATAAACCAATGATCAAAAGAGACAAAATCAACAGTCACAACTAACCAGCCGATTTTGGGTGGTCAGCGCCCTAAATCAGTGATTTACCACTTTCGCCATCTTCATGTGAACTTAATTATTCCTTATACTGATCCATTCATAATGAGTAGGGGGTTATTGGGCCGTTCCGATTGTTGGATGATGAAGGTGATGAAGACTATGAGGGGCAACAGCCCTCATAGATACATTTACATTTACATTTAAGACTTCACAATTGGCCGTCCTCGATGGATGAGGGAGAGGACAAATGATTTTGAGCTCAACAAAATTCATTTTGTGGTATTGCATTTCTTGCCTTTCGCTGCAGGTTTTCCCAGATTCTGGAGCACCCCACCCCCCCCCCCCCCCCCACTGCTCCAGTTAAACTCAATTCCAATGTGCTTCCAGGTTTCTACTTTTTGCCGAGATGAGGCACCGGTCAGTTTTCTCTCATTCTACTTTGTGGAAATATTTTCAAACAATGTCAACAAACGCCCATTTCTCGCTTATGTCAAACTTTGGTTCTTGTTTTCTCTTTTGTGACGCAGGATCCGTACTGGATTCAACAATCAACAGTAGAAATAACAAGAACCCAAACGCCAAAGCACAAGTACAGGTGAACACAATGCAAGTTAACACAAAGTATAGGTTAGTATTCTATGCATCAACAACGTTATCAATTGTAATCACGCCCACTGCCTCCATTTTGGCGGGCCACTGCCTCCATGATGTTACACTGACGTTTGAATGTTAGACATTTTATGAAAACAGCGTTTTGTGATAACATTGTAATTGTTGATCTCCTATTCGATAAAACAGTGATCTATTTTAACCATGGTTAGGAAGTATTGGTGAAACCAGCCCTAAGTGTTCTTAAATTTCATTGGAGGTTTAACACAGTAATCATTCCTTCATTTATCACCAGGTAGTGCTTTCGTGTGTGGTGCGGCTCAACTCAAGCTAGTTAGCAGCTCCAGGTTGATGGTGGACATCATTAGGGGGGGATGACAGCTCCACAAGGACTCAGCCACAGGTGCCATAAAAGTTCTAGCTGATGATAAGTAGATGATCCGCTGCCTTGAACCTCCAATGAAATTTAAGCATTGTAGTTTCATAGGTTGCACTGGCTTTTTCTGATGGTTAGCTGATCCTAGAAAACCATAACAAACCATCCTTGATCCAATGCCATTTTGATAAGCGTTTGGAGCAAGTTTTCTGATCGCCATTCCAGGACACAGAAGATAGGGTGGACAAGAAACTGACCATGCACACTGCCTTCTCGATTAAACTCCACCCCTTCTCAATCGCTTATCAAGATGGCATTGGATCATGGATGGTTTCGTACGGAGAAAAAGCCAGTGCAAACGAACCTGTAGTATCGCTGTAACAGAACTATCAGTCGTTCCCATATCACTATTGTCGGGAAGCAACTTTCTGTTGGTATCCAACGTCAGTAGTGTTAGCTTCTACCGCGTGCTCGCTTCAGCCGCTATTACTGGTATTCCGAATGTTTCCGTGTCGACGGGCTGCATGAACTTAACACTTATAATTGTCTCTAATTTAGACAGGTATTGTATTTCACCTATTTTGACTTTTATACATTTTCCATAATTACAGGTTTGGTTTTAGTTCAACTTTCATAAAGCAACTTATTACAATCAGGTTCACAGCATTTTTTTTTTTTTTCTTCTACAAACGTTTGTTGTTGGTATCTAGTTTTTAAGACGTGCCATGTTGATGGTACATAATTATATCACTTGGTTCCTCGGCTGCTCTCACGCCTGTATCCCAACTTTCATAATTGTATTCCTGCTGCTGTTTTCCTGCTGCCCCATGACCATATCGATCAACGGAATTAAACTGGAAGCTATCTTTGGTTCTGAAGTGAACCTATCTTGTGATTGATCAGATTTGGAATGACCACCTGGTTGTAAGAACTAACGACGAGTGCTGTTATAAACTATATAAATCAATATAAGTTCATCAGAATGTCGTTATTTCTGGATAAATAAATTGTACCCTTTTGGAAACTTTCAAATAAATAATGCAGTTCCGTGCTTAGTGCAAAAATGCATTTGAAAAAGTATCGATTCTAGAAACATGCATTTTTTACCTTATTGTTTCCGCTCTTCTTGTGTAAAATGTGAGGGAACGTTCAAATCTTACATTTCACGAAATAGATTTATCTGATACCTAATCGAATTCTGTTGTGTTTGCTCAGTCTTCACGATCATTCAGTGGGACTAAAATGTAACCTTTACGTTCCCCGAAATAAATAAATCGCTGATATTATTTGATACTGTGTTCTGGTTTCTGTTTCCTAGTTCTCCTGTGGAAGTGGTATTTGGGAGTTGTTTCACGCATTACGCAGGTTTATTTACATCGGGCCTAAGTGCTGTTGAAGTCGGTATACAGTGTACCACCTGAACAATGCTCTGAATAGGTTGATTTATTTCAATGTTGACTGAACTGAGAAAACTTTACATTACTTACTGTAACAAAATGGAAACCTACCCTGTGCATAGAGAAGACATAATTAGTGGGATGATAACGAATGGAATGCGTTTTTGTGAGTAAAAAATCACCAAAAACTAAGGCTGTGGTCTCAAAAATGTTCCAACAGTTCAGGTCGTTGGGTTACTTCGAAAATTCGCTCATATGGTTGAGCTTTTTTTTTTTTCTTAAATCGGTTTTTGACACAAAAACCCAAATCGGTTTGAGTTTTTTTTGTCAGAAATAAGAAAACCTTAAGCAGCTCGACCATAAATGAGCGAATTATCGAAGTAACCTAACTACTTGAACTGTCGGAACATTTTTCAGAGACTACCGTGAGCCTTAGTTTTTGGTGATTTTTACCCACAAAACGCATTCTGTCCATTATAATCGCTCTAATTATGTCTTCTCTATGCACAGGGTAGGTTTCCATTCGGTTACAGTAAGTAACGTAGGCAAGTTTTATCTTTCTAAATGTTCATTTTGCTTCCTCACTACGGAAGGTAAGGAAACCTTATATTTGTGCAAGAAGTTGAACAAATAAATAAATATCAAAATCTAAATTTCCACTTGCCTTTTGCATTTCAAAGCTTTCTGGGCAAGTTTGGTTCCGTGTCTGGCAGTGATCAATTCCTTGTCCAGGGCGAAACTATACAAAATTATGGTCAAATTTTGAGTAAATTTTCAGGGATTGTGCGAGTTAGCCCCTAGGCGATCCCGTATGAACTCCATCGCCGTCGGGCCAATGGTAGCTTGTGCACATGCGCAAACGTGAGTTTCAACGATTTCTCAGATCCTAATGGACAGATTTCATTCGAATTCAGAGGGTAGTTGTGGGGCTGACCTATGAATTTCGTCACTGTTGGCTCATTAATAACCACTGCACATGCGCGAACTCGAAATTTGTTGTCACATGCCAAACTTCAGTAACTATCAGACCAATTGCCGGGTTTATACCACAACTATTTAAAACACTAATATTAGTTCCTATAATCCTATAACCATATTAGGTATGTAATTTATTACTACTCTATTGCTATTCCATCATCTTCACTCATCATTTTTCTACCATCTGATTCTATACATCCATGTTACAACGTTTTTTCTCGTTTTCGGAGTCAAGGATGTTTAATATGATCCATGATTGAACTCCACCTGCAATGATGAACTGACCACTTCCAATAGTTGTCCATTCACAAACAAGTTTCTGTTGGCTAAATTTCACCTAGTAATTTTCACGTCTTGGCATCTTAATTTGTTAATGTTCATTTCAAATTATATTATTAGACGCCACCTATCTCCTCAAGCACTCGGCTAAACAGTAAGTAGAAGGTAATAGAAAAATCCGACTCACTCTTAGGTAACACAGAGCGTTTATTAAACCTAAAATTCTGGTCATAGAAACCGTCACTGATATGGAAATATACGTCAAACCAAATTCCTAAAATAAATAACAGTTCAAGTTGGAAAAAGTTTTAGAAAATAAAGATGTCAACACTCCACAGCAAAGTGAATTATAACAGCCGTATGTCCACCATAAAATTATTTATCTAGAAAAATAACAACATTCTTAACTCGATTACATAAAAATATATGACAAGATTTTCCACTGAGATCGATATGAATAGGTACACAAAGGCATAATTACGTGCTAATAATTTACAAATGTAGTTTCAGCTCATCATTTGGATTGACCGGCACAAAGCTAATTTAAATCACATTGAAATATCAGTAGGCGCCTACACGTTTGTCTTGATCGAGGCTTGAAATTTACTCGGGTAGAGCCTGACAGATTATCGAGTGCATTTTTGCTAATTTCTAGTTCATAAAATCGATACGTACTTGATCGATATGTACTAGCGATCTTACGACGAAATGGCTCGATCCTGTGACTAACTCGAGTGAATTTAAAAATTATGAAAAAGAACTTTAACGATTCATACATTTTCAAACGATGCCAAACAATGTGAGGGATGCAAAACTATCGAATGTTATAAAACCCATTTTCAAGCTGCCCCTAAGTAATTTGAGGAACAGAAAGGACCAAAATACCAACGTGGTAGGCACACTAAGAGGTGTTCACTCTCGAAGAACGTGATTTTCGCCTATTTTCCTGTATTACGTTGCAGTCAGAAATCAGTCGAGACTAGTTTAAAAACTAGTTTGTAAGCGAAGGCGTTGGGTCAAAACTAGTGCTGACTACGCAAAACTAGTTTTGACCATCATATTGTTGGGCGAACCATATGGTTTGAGAGAGTTTATGAGTTACTCTTTTTGGAAAAGTTCGTTGTCAAAGAGTTTTTCGTTGTTCTAATCTTGAGTGTGTATTTTTCAGGATAACGTGTTTTGATTTCAAATAAAACAATCAACAATCTATAATACGCGTATTATAATAATATGATTGCAATATGATCATATGATTGCAGTCAAAATGTAAGAACAAGTATGGAATTACCTCTAACACAGTTGACAAATAATACCTAATTTACTATTTTGGCAATAATAAACTATATTTGCGACTACTGTTTTTGCTCAATTTTCCCTGGTCTCATCAGCCAACTTATTTCGCCTTGGTACAAATTTCAATTTTGTTTTTCCTAAAATCATGATAGTCCTGGAGATAACATAATTGCCTTAGTTTAAACTTATTCCGGATGTTGACTGCAACTATCATATTTATGATGGTCTTAACTAGTTTTGACTGACAGCCTTAGTAGTTTACCTAGTAAACCTAGAAAATGTTGGACCCATTGACATATTTTTTTGCTGTCAATCAGCCAAAATCTAATGCGATCGAGTTCAAAATTAACAGGCTTGACATCCTAACGAATATTTTGGTCCATTTTTATGGCAGTTATCGTTGAAAAATTATAAAACCCGATATAACTCCCTTATTTTTCCACCTAGATAGCTCGTTCTCATCCCAAATTGGAAAGTTTAACGAACTGAACAAAACCCAAAAACAAAATAAGAAAAAGACCGTATTTTGAGGAAGTTACGACCATTTGAAATTCCAACATACGTACAATGTTGGAAATCCAACCTATTTTTCATGCATGTTTCCATTCTTATAACTATAACAGGAACATGAAAGTGAAACTATAGTTCTGAGGGATTTCGCGTTCTGATTGAAACACATAGACTATTCACCAAAAAGCTTTCCTCATCCGCAGGGGGTTTTCACCACTGTAACACTTCCACCTTCATGTTCATTTATCAAAGCGTTACCACAATGCCAAAACCGCTCAAGTGCCTGTCGCGGTACCCCTCAAAATTGTACATTTACCACTCCCGTACAATGGGTGTAGATTTAACCAAATAAACAAAGAGAACGACGAGCTGAGCGACGCCGAGAGGAAAGTAGGAGAAGGGTCCCCTCCACCAACCGCCATCGCTTTTCAACGGTCATAACGGCCGTTGATGGATGGGGGACGGGTGGAAAGGGGCCTTTATGAACAGCCCTGCTAGCCCAGCTCCTCATTCGACCGACCGCTATCCGACTTGCGACTTCTCTCTCAAACCTCTCTCCCCTTGCACCTGCTGCGGTGGTAACCAGGGGGTATTTCATACGCACTGTGGTGGTAACCGCGGGGTGCCTCCCTCTCTTTCATATAGCATCTGCTGCGGTGGTAACGACAGGGTATCTAATACCTGCTGTGGTGGTAACCACGGGGTATCGAATACCTGCTGTGATGGTAACCGTGGGGTATTTCATACTCGCCGTGGTGTTAACCGCGGGGTGCTAGCAAAAGACTCCCAAGGAGTGCCCAATACCTGCTATTAGTATTAGCTGCCAACCCAAACCTATCCTCCACAGGGTGTTCCCTGTGGAGGACAGGGAACACCTAACCACTACCTCACACCTAACCACAACCTCACATCTAACCACTCACCACACCCCAGTCGTAAGGCCACAACACGCCACCACGACAGTGCCATTTTGGCCAATTTCTCCTAACTGCATTTTTCGAGTCACTCTATTATATCTACACCATGCCAATAGCGCGAATCCCTATTTCAAACAGGTTAGTTACAAAGTAACAAACCAGAAATGAACAATCCGACCGTGCCAAAATCGCCCAAGTGACACGGAGTGGCACATTATGCTTATTAACTTCGCCTATCCCCAGAAATGGACGGTCTGACCATGCCAAAATCGCGTTAAGTGCCTCGAGAGGAACCCTTCCTTCCAAAATCAGCAGACGTCCTTAAAACAATTTCAATGGCGCCCATAAACATTTTAATTTTAATGAAAAGATCAAAATATTGTTCGTTGCTGAAAAGAACTTAAGCACGAAACTGCGATTTAATTCAAAGTTCACAACGCCAAAATCGCATAAGTGCCCTACCCTACCCCCTCCCCTATTGGTTCGAAATGGTTTTTTGATAGTGGAGTGTTACGAGTGACAACCAGTGTCATAATTGTGGAAGTGCCGTCGCTTCAAAGCCATTTTTCGATTTAAATACTGTAGCATCAAAACTTCGAACACGTTTTTATCGAAACTGATTAAAAGCACAGGCGGTTTTAGCGTTGCGGTAGCGAAATTATCTCGAGGAAATCGAGTTATAATACGATTTTAATCGAGTGTCCAGACATGAAGCTATGGGAGCACATGTCAAACATATTTTGAAAAAAACAGGCGAGTACTCGAAAACTGACTCAAGTGGGTCAGAAGATCGGCAAGTTGACATTCGATACTATCGAAACTATTGGTGGTGCAGACCAGTACGGACTACTGATAGTTCTGCAACATTCTGGAATATCACCAGTAAAAAAGAAGACTTTGACAATGAACAACACCTAATAGTTTGGACCTCTCGTTTTTTGGTTTCAACAAAGGTAAATAGTTTGCTCCGGTAAAAAGCCCATTCCGAACCACGATTTTTGATTGTAAAGGTTTTGATCTTCACAATTTTTGATCATAAAGATTTTGATCATCACGATTTTTGATCGTAAAGATTTTGATCTTCACGATTTTTGATCGCAAAGATCTTGATCTTCACGATTTTTGATCGCAAAGATTTTGATCGTAATGATTTTGATCTTCACGATTTTTGATCGTAAATAAGCGAAAAAATGCGATTCACGTTTCGAAAACCCAATCACAGGGGAGTTTGGGCATTTTGGATGCGGGCCAGGGGAGGTAACCGGAGGTTTTGAAGACCCAGTAGTCGTAACTGACTTTGCTGATGAGGAGGACGAGAAGCAGAATCTCACCGGCGATGATGTAGTAGATGTAATCGGTCCAGTCCTTCTGGTAGATGCACACCTGATTCATGTCGAGGTCTATCACCTGGGAAATGAAACAAGAATTTGGGTTTTTAGCGCAAATGAAAATGCAGTAAAATCAAGTTCGTCATGCGGCAACTGAGCAAATTTTCACTTTTCAGGATTCCAATGTAAAAAGCCAATATATTAATGAATAATATAATTAAATAATTAAAGCCATTACATTAATATATTATTCATATTACTAAAAACTCGAATAATTAGGTAATGGGGAATTTTTGGCCATTTTTTTGTTTTGTTTTGAAAAAAACATTCAGAACTCTTGGAAAAATGGTAGTTTGAAGCCAGTTTTCAAAAATAAGTGGTATTTTCTAAATGAGGCTAATTAAAAGGAAAAACGCGGCAAGAAATGACGTATCAGGTCTACTGACATCTTATTGGCTGTTGGCTACAAGGAGGCAGAGCGAAGTCATGGAGGCGAAGCTTCTCAATGCTGCCAACAAACCAACATTTGAAATGGCAAACCTCCAAGAACCTTTGCTGTGAACCTCCCCTCGGTTTGATTTTGAGGACCTGTTTTTAAATACGTTCATAAATTTGCGGTTCCATCCATCCATCCATTGAGGTTCGGTGCATCGTTTAATAAAGTGATGCACTAAATCTCTAAGGGGGAACTCAAAAATTCAAATTTCACACGTTTTTTTGCTCATACATTAAACCCCATACACACCGTGTGTGGGGGAAAAAACACATTATGTGGTCAACAAGGGTTAATTTCAGTTATCGAACAGAATTATGTCAAAAAATGAGAATTTGTAACCTACAAAAATTTCCCATTGTTGGGATAGTTAATAACATTTTGGAGGGCATACAATTTTTTTGACTTGCAGGAATACAACAAAGCTTCTTCACCTTCGGTAGTGAGGAAGCAAAATACATACAGACTTCGTGAGTAAGTGGATAAAATACAAATAACATCATGTAAGCGCCGGTGATGGACCTTCAACATGGGATTTTCAACCAGCAGGCAGGCTCAGACAATTTTTTCCCTCTTCTACTAGAAAGGCTCATCATGCGCGAACGTTGTTTCTAATTACTCGTAAGAATGTCTAACTAGGACCACGAAAAATACACTCACAAGGTATTGGTAGGTACAACTTACTCGGCCTAGTTCGTCTCTATCGCAGAACACTTTGTCATAGTCGGGGATGTACTCTCGCTTCGAATACAGCCACACCTGGAAACATACAATAAATTTCATCTAGTTATTGATAACAAGTACAGGAGTCAGGATGTTGAAGTCCATCGATACTAAGGTCCAAATGTGCAAATAAAGCAAATATGTATTGTTCAATCGTTCAATTCTGACAGAAACTACGCATGGCGGTTAACCATTCCAAAATAAGTTGTTAAAATCGCCATGACGAGGAACAAGATTAAATACGAGGGTGGTAAGGGGTGTGAGAAGTTTCCTGATTTTTATCCGGAATTCCTATACAAATTGATTTGAATTGATTGATTGAGGCCTATGGGGCCTGGTTACCAATTAGGTACAAAGATATTTTAGATGTCTGGGCTGCAACGGTACATTTGTGTCAGCGTTAGGATTTAGGAATATGTTGGCATTAAGATGAGGAGATACAGCTATTGTATGTTTAAATTTTGTATTTGTGAACAAATCAGGGGAGGAATAAACCAGGAGGCCTATTCACTAAGCAAAAGAGACACCTGGTCCGACTCTCTTTTTTGGCAAGAGATTTTTGTATTATCCGTGACAGTGCTAAGGGTTATTCAGTAACTTCTAAGAGAGTTGGCGGCCATTTTGGCATTTTCGATCTCTCTCAGAGAGACACCTAATTAGGTGTCTTTTCTCGAAACGGAGTCTCTTTCTCATTTCTCGTTTGCTTGATAGCGATACTGTGTATCATCCTTCATTTTGATGTGTCTTTTTTTCACCTCTTAAGGGTACCTAAGTCGATTGTTCATTAAAAAAAATATATATTATCGATTCATGAGTAAAAACGTCTAAGTACGGGTTGAGGTAGGCCATGGCAGCTACTGGAATAGACGAAACAGGGAGACATTGGAAGAGACTGTCACCTGAGGGAGACTATCTCTCTCAGGAGATTTTCAAAATAGATAATCTCTTTTCACTATCTGTTTTAGTGAATAGGCCCCCAGCTGTCTTGTAATAAACGCTTCTTGATTACCCTTATTTCAGCACCCCTTCCCCCCTCACCACACCATCAGCGAAATCCGTGAGTTAAGGCCCATTTACACGAGCAATTTATCACGGCAATTATTGTTGGAACGAGAGTTGCGGCTTCAAGTTGAAAATTACTCGAGCAATCTTTCCCTGCCTTTGGCAATTTTTCCCTCCCGAAAAGTTGTTCGAAATCGCCAACAATTATTGCTGCGAATGGAGCAAGGTCGCCGGAAGTTTCCTACTAGCGGCAACTATTTTTCGAGCAATCTTTGAAACCCATCGTCAGTGGGTTTTAATTGCTCGTTCTCGGCAATTTTTTGAGAGAGGGGCGAAAAATCCTTCTATTTCCATGAGTTTTCGAATACAAAAGTACGTGGATTGGCGTTTACACATTTTTCGATTTTTCCCATGCAAAAATCGATGTTTCCCATGAAAACCATATACTCGTACCTATCGATTTTTTATCTGAGGTTCACAGTCGTTGTTGTGATTTTCGTTCAACTGCTGGTCCTACCGACATTTTATTCCCCTATTTTTGTGCTCGAAGCCAGTACTACTTTGAGTATGTCGTGGGACAACGAGAAAGTGTTAGACTTCATAAATTCAAAGCATCTGAAGAAGGAGCTATGGGACGTGGAGGACTCTACCTTTCGCAATCGTGTGGCCAAGAAGGATGGGTGGGAAGCTGTCGGCAAAGAGTTTGGCACCACCGGGGACGATGCTATCAAGAAATTCAAGAACCTGAGAACGTACGCTCACTATGATAAGAAGAAAGAAAAAAGCGGCAGCGGAGCGTCCAAGAAAAAGCCTTGGCTTGCTTGGCTGTTGATTTATGAACAACCAACTGTGCAGCATAACTTCTGAAGTGATTGCTCGCTGGGCATCTCGCTGAGCAAAAAAATCTCTCTACCAAAATGACACCTTCTTTTTCCTTTCAGCTGCAGCCAGGACAACAAGAACAGCAGCAACTTCTTCTTCTTCCTCATCATCCCACATCGAGACACGAGACCGTCTGAAGACCAACTGATGGATTACGGGTAAACGCAAAAATGGAGCAATTTCTATTCCACAAAAGTGGAGCAACTCCTGGCGATTAAATTGCTAGCAATTATTTTTTGCTTCTCTCGAAAAAGGAAAGAGGGAAATATTGCCGTATCGCCGAGAGTTGATAGCAATTTTTATTGACGACAATTGCCAAATATTTGCAATTTTTGTTGCTCGTATAAATGGGCCTTTACAAAGGTAACGATACTTGTAGAATACTGGAACCGGAAGTATCATAGGGAAACGAATTACAGAAGATCGAAAGGGAGGAACGAGCGAGCGAAGAACAGCTGAAAGAATCGACTGGGTAAGCAGGTGGAACGCCAAGTGTCCCGAGACAAACAAACCAACCAACCGTGATATGGCTTCAACACCAAGTCGCAACCACACGGTTCAATCCGACTGACTATCTCAGATCCCACACCAGCCTCTACGTGCTAAACAACGTGATAAAACACAATACAACGTGATTAAACAAAAAACAACGTGATAAAACAAAAAACAACGTGATAAAAACAAAATACGTGGGCACTGGATGGTTATGAAAACAATTTAGGTTAGTAAGGAGTTGTACTGATCAAAAATGAGGTTTAACTGCAATTGAACAGAAACATGCATATGAAATACTGACCTTCAAACTTTGAGCGGTGTTGCAATCACAGTTGATAGGGTTTCCCCCTAAAGTTACATGCTTGTCATCCCACCGACTATCGAACACGTTGGAGAATAGGTAAGTCGGTACCTATGAAACGAGATTGCTATTAATAACAACTACCGTTATCGTATTAATAATAACTACCTGTATATTGTACTTAGTCATAGTTGAATTATTTACAAAGAGCAATTCAAATAATCGTAAATTCTCGAAGGACATGACTCACAGATTTGATTTTGTTTCCGCTCAGTCCTAAGCGTCTAAAACCGTAAATGAAGGCGCTGCCTTCCAGGCACTTGATGTTATCGATGTTGTTGTTATCCGCAAAGAAATCCTTCAGGTTGCTATAAGTAGAGTCGTTGATTAGTTTTTCCAGTGATGAAATCTGGAAGCACAAGACCACTGTACGCTGGTGCAAGTTTATGTACGAGTCATATTTTAGCAGATTCGTGATTCATATATCTGTGGATCTTTGAAAACGCATACACATAGGTACTTAATCATTATTTTTGGAAAGGATGGCTTGCCATTGCCTCCCCACTTCCCATTCTGGCGTTACATCCTGCAGAGTCAGTAGAAAATTCCACTGTTTTCTTCAGGGCTGCTTGCCAGGCCAGAAGTCTGGCAACTCCACTTTCGAAAAATAACGACTGAAGGTCCTTATACTCTTCACTTGTTGCCCTATATGGCCTTATTGGTCCTTTTATTGCTTATTGGAGGGCCTTATATTTCTGTAGCTTTGGAGTAGTATTTCAACCCCTCAGCCCACACCGTCAATGTGGAAAGGTCCCCTCACGTAACACTAAGCCCTCTGGCTTAAAAGTAGGAGGGTAATAAACTATCCTATTGTACCCCGGAGGAAACGCGACTTGGGCTCTTCAAATGCCTTACACTGCCCCACTTTCTCTATTGCGATGTTATTTTCCCCCCCGAAATCTAGATAACGAATCTGCCCACCGTCTGAAGGTGCTATCCAACTCATGCATCCGTTACGTAAAAAAACCTAAAACCTCGTAGTCATGTGAGTGACCACCAAGGTTACGAGTCGACCTTTGGACGTATTGTAGCGCTAGATTCCTGTGTTTTATATACAGGAGCCTGCACGGTGGTACGCCTGAATATGTGTCTGACCTATTATTATTAATAGCTGAGTTGCTTGTACCAATTACTGAATCATTTGTTTCCTTGTCATTTCTGACGACGTGATCCCTGGATCGCATCGGACCTCCCCATGTGTCTGACCTATTTAAACCAAGTGGATCGACCCGAACACACAATCTAACGATACCTCCCCACAAGACAAATTGGAGGGGTCAATCCAAGTTACGGGGGCAAGATTGTGGGCTGAACTGCCTCACGATGTAAAGGGTTCGCTCACTTTGGGGGCATTTAGAGCAGGAATTGCGAAAATAAAATGCAATAAAATCACTTCTAATTCACGCCTTTTTCTTCCACTTTCCTTCCATATATTATATATTGTTTGCTTTGTTAAACCTTAGCATTAATCTTCCTAATCCTGTACAGTTGTGAAATTATATTATGTAAATATTTATAAGGTCCTTACTTGTACTTGCAATTAATAAATAAGTATATAAATTTCCTAAAGTATGTTGCAAAGATCCATTGGTACTTTTGTATAATCCCCCCCCCCCCTCCCCACCACTTTCTTACACCAGTTTGCTGACGGCTTGCCCCTACTCGGCCCTACTCTGTTTTTTTTGTTCAATCTCTTGATGATGTTTGTTTCGATAAGTTACCTATCCTCTGAATAATTTCTTATCTGTGAGAGATGACAATCGCTCCATTTGCTATGAGGTCCCTGAAACCAGCTACGAGCTGTACACTCTTTCCCGTGACGAAAAATATTGGGTTAGTTTTATTTCTCCGAAATTCCGGAATTGTCCCTCTGGAAAAAAACGTCAGTAGGTTTGTTTGCAGTTATTTCCCGACTATTTTCTGAATGTATAGTATCCATGACCGGCTGTTTGCAGTGTTTTTTTTTTTTACTATCCAAAGCCAGTTTTCAGATCATCATTCCACTCCACAGAAAATCAGGCTGACTAGCCATACACCGCCTTCTCAATTCCCAACAATTATCAAACCCTCGTCAAACGCTTATCAAGATTATATTGGGTCATGGATGGTTTATTAGGTTTTTTAGGTTAGCTAACCATAAGAAAAAGCCAGTGCGAACGAACCTACAGTAAACCATGATAAATATGACTGTATGTCACAGAAAAGATTCAGTGTTTGGCAGTGTTGGAAAACGGCATGTTGCGTCAGTGTTCATGCTAGTTGGTACTCGGTTACACGGTTCGAAACTCATTGCTGTTGCTGCTTTAATTATTTTTATTATGGAGTTCTGAGGTTTGCGCCAATGAGCTACTGCAGCACCGTCGTGTAATTGGCCGCCCAGGTATACATATGGAGACTGACAAGTCTTTATTCTTTTGTAGAATGCTACAGCACCAGTGAGTGTTTGGTGGGCTCTGCTGTGAAACTCGCGAGTGCTTCGTGTTCCCAGTAAGTGACAGGAGCTCAGAAACACTGCTCCCTTGGACCATAGAGTACATCGCTACTGGGTCTTCTACTATATCAGACTGCTGACCTGCACACAACGGCATTCGCACTTCTACTGTGACTCACAACCAACTCACTGTGAATCACAATGAAAATTTCGTCGACCGTATAAAAGAAGCCCACGCACAAACATTCGAAAGATCGTGGCGCTCAGCAAAGGCGAGGATCAAATGGCACAGTGGAGCGGTAGCGGTAGATAGCTACCTCTGTGGCAGCAACACCTACCCGTTCAGAGACAACCCATTTGAAGACATTCTGGAGAATGCAGCCACATTTTGACCAAATGTCAAGTAGCGTAAATCAGCGTGAAACAGGTGTAAGAGAGTGTGGTGGGGTGGGTACAATACGGATCCATGACCAAAATAAATACTGTACTTTCTTTCAATCAACGAATTAAAGCAACTTGAACTCACATAATTATTGGACACATCGAGGACATAGGTGTTGGGGGGGAGCTGCTTCGGTAGTTCGGTGAGTTGGCGACCTGCACAATCCACCTGAACGCTGTACGCTGACGAGGGTTTGTTGAGGACAAACTCCGTCCCAAGAAGGCTGCAGTTGCACTGGTAATTTGGGCCGCTCGGACACTCTTTCTCTACCTAAATAGCCACAACAACTTGAGTCGGTCAAAATCTCATAACAGATATTTATAGCACCAGTAAGATAACACACAACCTAATCGATAGCAGAACCTACATTGCCAAACTATGCTCTAGGGCTGCGACATCGATGTTTTGTGAAAACACAAACGGATCTGGCATCGATCATCATGAAATCAGGAAATTATATTCCCAGTATGCCCAAGTTATTCAGTCTTTCCAACAAAAAATGATTATTATTTATTTATCTACTTATTTATTTTAATTTCCATTAGAAATACAGAACATCGAAGTTAAGCAATTATAAATACAAATACAACGTAACAATGTACCATCTCATTGATGTACCAAACCCTATAACCTACCCAGGATTAACTTCGCACAATGCACCTGTCTGACATGACGGCGGCCCAGACAAATACTGGAAGAAGTACACAAAACCTAACAAAAGAACTTTTAAAGGAATAATTTAATCATTAAAAAAAGTATGTGCCTTTTTATTAGGTACCTACCTACCTAGCTGTTGGATGGTTGGTGGTTTTTTCTCACTGTAGTATCCATAGGTCGACATAACTCTTGTTAACCTAGATGGTGTGAGGAGTGTTGTTGCTTCGACGACGTTCGCATCGAAATAAACCCCACTCCGGAAGTGTCCTCATCACCCCGCGCGCCGCACTTCAACCAAGAAGGAACTGGCTTGCGCAGTACCGTGAAACTTACAACACTCACGCTAAGGATTTTATATTGTTGTATGATTTTCAAAGTTTTTCGTTCAATCCTAAAATAAGTGCCTTATTTATTTATAACAAGAGATTTTTCATCGATGTTCTTCTACTGATTTTTATTGACATAGATGTATGGGGGTAAGAAATATCAATATTTTGTGATCGATGTCACAGCCCTAGTAAGCTCTCCTATCCAATCCCCTTGTCTGTCTATCAGCAATAAGAACATATTATTTAAAACAGTTATAATGCTACACACTCCGATTTTCCCCCCCTTATAAGTAAGGCCCAAAACCCCACTGCTCTTACATTCAAACATGATATATAGCCCCTTCTATTCGACAGAAGAAGAGATCTTTAATTAGTATCTGATCCTCAAATAAGATCACAGAAATGAGAACGGCGGGAAAATCACTCCCATCAAGATGACAAACCCGTAACTCTTGAAATGCCAACATTTACACATCTGAACAAACTCAAATGGGTGGATGATGGTGGATGGTGGCCTATCACGACTTCATCTGACTAACCAATGGACTAGCGCACATGCATTTTTCCAGCTAAACTGTGTAACAGTCACGTTGGCAATGAAGAGGAAGGGTGAACGATAGTCAGATACCTATCAATTTCATAGACCCTACCGAAATACTTAAAGAACACCAGGATATGGTACCTACCTATTAGTTTGATTACGATTACGGCATTTTGTGAAGTTATACCCTCACTGCCCATATATTTCTGCGTCATGCAGAACCAGCAGGCGCATGCCTTCAAGTACCTCGGGGTTAACACACCAAAATATAGTAAAATAAATCATGAATTCAATGCTAGGACTGTGGGAGCAGGGAGAATGTTTCACGCCATTAATGCTATGTTTCTGAAGAAGTGTGAAGTGTATCAGTACATCAAAATGGCTGTGTACAAGTCCACCCATCTCCCTATCCTCACATATGAATCTGAGTCATGGGCCACAATCACGCAAAACATGAAACACTACTGGTATTCGAACCTCTGATTTCAAGTGTAGGGGCCCAATGCCTAGACCACCCCGCTACAGCAGCCACATGACAGAGACACAAGTGATGTGCACTCTCAACCCAGCTTGATGCCTGCATACACGCTGATCTTTAGGGCTCTTTAGAGGAGATGCCAGAAGAGGAGTCCAGAGGATTTAGGCGGTGATGCAGCTTCCTAACGAGTGCCTGTGCACCAGGACTTGGACGATATTCCTGTTCATTTCTGGTTAGCTTCTAATAATACTACCCGTATATCAGCTTCCCCATGTATCTTTCCAACAATGCCTTGGGCTCAGCACTTTCTAACGATCACTTCGATTACTATTCTATCTTGACCCCAGTGTTGCCAACCACGAACTTAAGTTCAGATCCACCTACAATCCTACAAACTTCTTTTTCTCGATCTATGCAGTTTTTGATGAATCTGATAATAGAATTAGGTAAATGCACCGTTCTTCTTAATACATATCCATTAGGGACAACCAGTTTTTAAGCTGACTTTATTCTTCAATGCAAAGACCATCCATAGATGAACTTACCATAACTACAACGCTTGTGTCCCACATCACTGCCTTGTAGATATTTTAAGTTATGTTTGCCCAACATTTGTGTGGCTTGGCATTAAAAATAACGAACAGAAAAAGGAAAGAGTGTAGAAATGTATCCAATTCGGAACTTAAGGAAAGAAAAAGAAAAGTTGATAACAGCACCACGGGATTAGAAGCTAAAAATCATAAAAGTCCTGGCGCATGCGCACTCATCAGGAAGTGTCATTGCCGCCTACATCCTCAACTCTCCCCAGGAGGGACTGGATCAGAAACCGGACAACCCTTGCAGGGCTAAACATTGAGCCTCTAATGAACTAGGTAAAATGCAGCCTGCTCCGATGGTTTGGGCACGTAATATGTAAGGATGACACACGAAATCCTAAGCAAGCATACCAAGCCAGGCCAGACGGGCGACGTCCAAGAGGAAGGAGGAGGACGATCTGGCAGGACAATATCAAAGAAAATGTAGGGATGCGTGGGCTGCCGTGGAGTACTGCAAATTCAATGGCCAGAGATCGGACCAGGCGTAGAACTGTTTGTCGCTGCCCTACAATTGACGGTAGAAGGGCAAATGAATAAGAAGAAGAAGTAATGCAGACCCACCGATACTATTCTCCGGGTCACCATTTGACTCCAAGGCATCGTGTGTGTCGAATTGAACCACCCCAACTGCTTGGGCGGCCCCGTGCAGAACGTCTCGTTCTCGTGGCTGATGTGGAGGTTCGTGAAGGGCTCCATCATCAGTAGATTCTTCTGTATGTTCCTGCACTGAAGCTGAACGTTCCCTGTGGAAATGAAAAGCGTTCATCAACGGTGTTAAACTTCACCTACAAATCTTTATTTGAGAGGGGGAGCTACGAATCATAGCTATAATGAGGGTGTTACAAAAGTCTGCAGATCATACTGCAGTTGAAGTTTCCAGCAGTATCTTAACGGATACTTCCGTAAACGTTATAGAGATAGCCCGTTAATCTAGCGATGAACGGCAATATAATTTATGATTGGGAATTTGTAAACATACACATTAAAAAACACAATCGTGCTACCTACATCCAAAAATACCACTTCTGAGATAAATGTCTTTGTGAAATCAAGTTGTTCTGAAAGTTTACAGGCTCCCGGGCTACGAACCCTACAACATGCCAATTGAAATGCAAATCTGGAGGGTTCAATGACCCCTCTCGAAAAATCGCTATTGGCATTCAGTAATTTGTCCAAAAGAGGGATTGACAGGAACGGGTGGGTCCATGTCGGAACATTCGCCCCAAAATCCAACCTTCCTGTGCACACTGGTGCAGTGTCTGGACGTAGCACCTGTGTGCACAGTCAATAACTTAGCCATTACTTTAGGATTCGTGCACAGTTCAAAACTGTTTTGGGGTTTTCTCAAAACTCTTTTTTTTTCATACTCCCATCGTCCTTTAAGTCATCAATATATAATATGAAGACCTTTTCTGCAATTTTTAGTGTTGTAGAAAGACTGGTTTCGATTAAATTACCATCATCAGTCCCCTGTTATCATGTTAAGCCGCATTTACACTGCCCGAACATCCTCGAGCAACGAGCATCGAGCATTTGTGATCGTTGTTCGCCGGTTTTCAACGAGCATGAACGTTGAAAATGAAGTGGGTTCCCCACTGTTCACACTGCCCGAGCATTTCTGACGATCAGTTGTTGTTCGTGAGCATTCGCTGTGAATAGATGGCACCCGGGTTGTCGAGAATTGCGGTTACCGCTGCGTCAGTTCTGATTTTAGATCATCTAGAAAAGGAAAAGCGCAAAAGAAAAAGGCGCCGCATGTGGGAGTCATCGTTTCTGCGGGGAAGAAATTATTCCTCATTGCTGAAGGATTTGAAGGAGGATGACAGTGGGCTCTTCAGCAATTTTAGTCGCATGTCGCATGAAGATTTCACCTTCATATTGCACAAAATAGAAGGAAACATCTCCAAACTTATTACATACCTACTTACTTATGTACATAAATATTGTTGTTAAAATCTAGGGATGAATTCAGGATGCTCTGAAACGGATTTGCCCATGAACAAATTTCAAAAATTCATGTTCTGAAAATTTTGGACCCATTGCAATAGCTTCATTTTCTTTGAAAGTTCGCTAATAGACGAAAAGAAAAGAACTGACGATGGCATGTATTTCAACATCGAAACCGGCATTCTCCGAATAAATGACATTTCCTCACGTCGAGGGAGAAAGGCAGGTGCCTTTATGGTACAACTTACCTCATATCCCGCAGCGCTGGACGCAAACACTGATCAAGCCAGAAATTAACCTCAGCGGATGTTTTATTTTATTTTTGAAAATTTTTAGAATATGTCCAAGATATAAAATTACGAGCCATAATAATGACTGGTTGAGATATCAGCACGGGCTTGCCTCCACGCAAGAAGATGAGCTGATATTTTATTGATGTTTGTTGGTTAACTTGATATCGACATAAAAAGAGTTCACAGCTGAGTGCTCGCCAAAGAGGTAGGCATTTATTTAAAATGAAAAATAAATAAAAACGAGAATTACGTAAACAGCGAGTTTTTTTAGAGACCCATGAACAGACAAATTTATATTACAGTACGACACAAAACAGTTGGTGCGCCATAACCATCGATCGGCCAATGAGGTATCGATTATTCACACCGATTACCATTTCCGTACTTATTACGGCATTAACTAACCACCACACGGAGCAATGAGTATGATTTTACAGTAGCGAATTTGCAATCAAAGAGGCTGAACATACCTGATATGTCCAAAGTGAGATTCTTGTTTTCAATGGACGGAAGATTGGGGAGCTGCGTAAGATTGTTGTTGGACAGGTCGAGGGTGAGAAGACTTGAAAGATTAGTAAGCGTGTCGTTGTTGATTGAAACGAGAGTATTACCTGAAAAAGAAGCCTCGAATCACGAATATGAAATGGCAATTTTGTTTTTTATCGAAAATGAAACAAAGTACCAATAGCAGGTAAAGCTTTTGAGCTCACTCGAAAAATTGACGCATTTCAAATCGCCTCTGAATTGACCGACGACTTTCTTGAATTTGCTGCCGGTGACTGACAGGGATTCCAGGTGACGCCATTTGCTCGAGCTCGCGTCGAAATTGTCAAGAGTGTAGTTGAAAATGTGGAGATGCTTCGTTGTGGATTTCTCCACCTCTGGAAAAATAGATATAAATATCAGGAAACCAGTAGGAATAATGTACTGGTGGGGGAGTACCTATCCTAAGTTAGTAATTCGATTACATTATTCATATTTCCTAAGTTTTGCTTTGCGATTCAACAGAGCCCCAGTGTACAGAAATTCAGTACCAAAAGTGCTTGAATTGGATAAGCGATAAACTGGGACATTTGGATATGGGACATTTTCGTGGGTTAGAAATTCTCCTTTTTTTGGCCAAGTTCTGTTCAATAACGAAAATGAACACTAAGTGATAACATGTTGAGGTGTTTATGTTGGAAAATACAGGCAGAAAACGAGGGTGAAATTTGAATTTCCGAGTTCCCGCTAGAAATGACCTATCAGATAAATCGTTGAGTAGTTCAACTCAAATCCCACAAGGAGTGCTAGTGCATCAGTTTATGAAGGTGACGACAAATTTTCTTGAAGGTTTGCCATTTTTCTGACATTAGGTTGTTGGCGGCATTGAGAACCTTCGCCTCCAAAGCTTCGCTCTGCCTCCTTGGACCAACAGCCAATCAGATGTCAATAAACTGATACGTCATTTATTGCCGCAAATTTATTTTTAATCGCCCTTACTTCTACCTACTGCTTGTTTTTGAAAACGGGCTTAAAAGTACAAATTTTCCAAGGATTCTGATTTTTTTTGTTTCTTTAAAAAAACTAAGGAGTTTCCCATTGCCCACAAGCAACCAAGTGGTGGTATGTGAAACCCAACAGAAAGTACCGATTTAACGCAACGCTCGGGTAATCCAGCAAGTACCTATTATCACAAGGATTTACCTCCGCACGCCAATCCCCGATGGTATCTGTACTGTGTGTTGATGTTGCAGCACACAACTGTGTCCGTCAGGTTCTTGGCGCGGCCACAGTCGCACGGAGTTCCCGACGGAGGACAGTCGGCTACTGAGACGGGCTGGCAGGAGGAACACAATTTCAGGCCAACCAATAAGACGAACACTATTTTCATCTGAAACACAGACAACAGAAGTCCAATTAAATTCCTTTCGTGTTCTTACAAATCGAATGTTTTCACATCCAAGTGACTAATGGTTTGTTTGGACAGACAGTACCAGACCATTCCAGCATTCCAGGATGGAACTGCGTTCTGAAAATGAGGGGATAGAACCGTCCAGGATTGAGTCTGGAACTGTGTCGGTCTGGTCTGAACGTGTGTTGATGATTCTGAAGGGAAGCATTTTAACCTTCCACATAAGCTGAAGGTAGAAGCGTCGAGTATGCATGTGCAGGATCAACAGTTCTCGAAAGAATCCAGGACTGTTAGAACTAGTCCTGAACGATCCTTGACTGTCTATCCGAACCACCAACTCTCGATCCAGTTCTGGCGCTGTCCAAACACACAAAAAGGGGCATGGCTCAGAGAGAACGGTCCTGGACTTACTGCCTGAACAAACCATGACGGTTCGTCAGGACAGAGAGTCCTAGACCGTTCCGGACCTTTCTATCCAAGCCACGCCCCTTCTTGTGCATTCAGACAGTGCCAGAACCGGTCCTGGATCGAGAGTTGGCTGTTGGAACAGACAGTCCAGGACCGTTCTGGAGTAGTTATAGCAGTCCCAGATTTTTTCGAGGACTGTTTATCCTGCATATGCTCCCTCGATGCTTCTAACTTCAGCTTATGTAGAAGGTTACAATGCTTCAGGTTATCCGTTGGGAATCTTCAGCTCGTGTTCGGACAGACACAGTTCTGGACTCAATCCTGGACAGTTCTATCCCCTCATTTTCAGAACGCAATTTCCATCCTGGACTGGTCCAGGACTATCTATCCAAACAAACCATAATATTAGTGTGCCAACTTAGTGGTTTTCGAGGACTGCTGATCCTGCATATGTGCCCTTAGTGCTTCTACCTTCAGCTTATGTGAAAGATAACAATGCTTCAGGTTATCCGTTCGGAATAATCAGCTCGTGTTCGGACAGATACAGTTCCGGACTCAATCCTGGACGGTTCTATCCCCTCATTTTCAGAACGCAATTTCCATCCTGGACTGGTCCAGGACAGTCAGTCCAAACAAACCTCGACTAGCAGGAACAAGATTCATAGCCGGGGTAGGAACACGGTGCTCATCTCGGGACAACAGTTGAAGCTAACACATGTCCAATACCCCCTCCCCGCCCCAATCATGCAAACATAGGGCATAAATCACAGACATAATTTCTTGAAACAATGATTGTGTCAATACGGACTGTGTCCAATATATTGTTTTGTGGTAATTCATAACTGCTATCTCACCGACGTTCATAGAGAAGGATTTCGTGTAGGAAAAAATCCAGGCTTTCCAAGATGGGAAAAAATTGAATTTACTTGCAATTTCCGGAAAATGGTTATATTTGCGCTGGGGCTGCAGTTCTATTTCTGAAATTCGGGGTAAGGCAATACACCTAACTACCTACTGGTAAGTTACAGGGTTAGGGTCTGACACGAGAAGGTGCCTTTATGGCTTTCTCCTTGGCAGCTCAACAGCGAGAGCAAACTGACCTGTCCCGTATATCAACCATTGTTTGCAGTCAGCGAAGGGAAAAGTGAACAGAATACCTCGAATAATCTTCATTCTACCCCGAATTCGATTGTAACCGACTTACGTACAGCCAATATACACCCAATGCAACAAAAAATATTCCAAGTCCCATCTAAATCCTAACCAATCTAAATAAATATAAATTAAATAAAGATTTTAATTCCTTACTGCCCCGTTTCTCATAGAGTTTGACCACAAATCAGAAGGGCAATTTCATGAATATGCTTCCTCTTGTACAGACACTTATTTAACATAATTTCTTTGGGCAGCTTAGGTGTACATTAACGTTGACATACCTATCAACTGTCTTGGAATATGCTGTATACGGCCACTCGTAACAAATGTGGCACATGTTCAAGTAAAAGGTTCTGATCAATGTTTTATGAAGGTTTCCCTCACGAGATGTGATTATTTCAATGAACTCAACCACATCCACACTCCCGTTCTATAAATAGCCCGACACAAGATTCGTTCTACTTTCGCCAACCGGTTTCATTTTGCGCGTCCTTCGTCATTTTAACTGCGACTGTGAAGTACGAGTAGAGTAACCACCTATTTAGCAAAAACATTATAATTTCTAGGAAACAGAAGTTAAAAAAACCACAGTCATGCAGCATGGCTATAAGAGCGAATTTTCGAAGTTTTCGGCATCTTCCTCCTCCGCCTAAAATTTTCTGAAAATTAATTTTCGGTCAATGTTTTCCCAACTTGATACCATACAAAATTAAAACAGGAGTAGTTTTACGCAAAGTAAAATTTGGGGTGGAAGGAGGGGGAGGGGGAAATCAAAAATGTTTTGAATACCAGAAGAAGTAGGTATTGGGTACGTTGGTAACAAATTTTTTGTTCCATTTTTTGCCGAGTAACACCTCGGTTTGTAGATTTTCCAACGCTGAACACGATGGTGAAGTCAGAATTGCGATATCCCATTCCGTTATCAGATTAGAGCAGACGAACCAGGAAGAACATCTCAAGAAATAACCACGTTCCTTCATCTTCAAAGTGCTCCAGTTTGAGAACGGAATGAGATATCGCAATTCTGATTTCACCATCGTGTTCAGCGTACAAAAACCTTTAAAATGAGGTGTCACTTGTCAGACTTTTTCATTTTGGGAATTTATGAGTAATTTCCCCCCCCCCTAAAACTCCCCAAAACTCCCCCTTAGGGTGACCCGATTCTGCCCATCTTCGAACTTAGCCTGTCGATTGCCAAGACAGATTTTTCGTGCAAATTTGAACTTTTTATCTCAATTCTTTCGAGAGTTATCGTCTGGAATGACACATACATATATAAATATATATATAAATATATAAATATATAAATATATAAACATATATATATATATATATATATATATATATATATATATATATATATATAATTTTTGGTGTCTTTCGGCAGGGAATTCAGGATGGTCTGAAACGGATTTTGGTATAAAAATCTTTCGGAAATTCGAGTTTTAAAAATTTTGGACCGAGAACAATAGCTTCTTTTTCTTCGAAAATTCGCTAAATGATTTAATGTTCAATCCAACAAGACGTACTTGAGTAATAACTACTTCAATAATTGAACTGGTTGGGACGTTTATCAATTTGACTGGGGAATGCTATCGCTAATAGTTTGACAAAATGGAGGGTTTTCAATCGTATCAGCCTTTATGTTGCATTCCAATCAGTTAAAATTGTGAGTAATAAATTGATAAACTCCTACACTTACTGCGTAATTGTCCACAGTTAGGTATGGACCAGAGGGTAAGGTACCTACCTAAGTATTTGTTGTCCGTCAGGGTCAACATTATCCCGGCAAATCTCAACCAACTCTTTTCTCTCTCATCCAAATTTTTGGTTTATTATTTTCAATAATGAACCATTGGAGTCGAGCATGAAAAAAAAATTCTAACCCCCCGCTCAAAATTTGATGTTTTGTTTCAAGTGTCAAGGTATGTAGAATCCGAAAATGCAATACAAATATTTCTGTCTGCCCGCCGTACTGGCCACTTTTCTTAGTTACCATGAAAAAAAATTGGTGAAATTCGGGTTATAGGTTCCGTTCTGGGTCTAGTCGGTCCTCGAAGCTCGACGTTACTGTCAGTCATCTCTAAGGGGTTCAAAATAGGGGTTGAAATTTTCAGAACGACGTAGCTCGAAAACTTTCGATGGAAGGGTATGATTTTTTTTACGTTAATAAATTTGTCTTGAGCTAAACAGTTTTTTGAGACCACCCGGAGCATTGTACGTCCAGCCGTTCGTGTGCACCAAAAAGCTTCGTCAACACGATCGTGAATCAAACGGTATTAATCCGGCCCGGATATCATCGCTAGGGAGCACCTGATTATAATCAAGGATGGCTGTATGAAGTCGAGATCGTTGTTCTGCGATGTTATTTTATTTGATAAGTGACGGACTATTGGATTTACTTGTGAAACTTGAACAAACGTTGAAGTATTATTGATGGGTAAATTGTTACACAATGGTAAATTATTACACAACGGTAAATTATTACACAACGGTAAATTATTACACAACGGCTCATCTACCAAGAAGGGGCTGGATTTTGTTGATCGGTACTTTTGCAACTTGAACAACCGTTGAAGTATTATTGATGGGCACGTTATTACACAACGGTTCATTATACTTAACCTCGAGGGTAGGTACTGACAATAGAAAACAGTGATCTACGCAGAAGGGGCATCTATTTCACTCCACATCAACAATTTTCCTTCAGAACTTCATTATTTGCGCTTCTTTTTGACATTTTGGGTACTGTTTGTCGTCGACCGAATTATTTTAGCAACATTCAACTCGTGATTTAGGTAGGTACCTAGTAACGAGTACGGGGTTAGGTACTAACCTACGGAGGATCTGTGATCTACATAATATGTATAGACTAGTACATATTATATAATATAAAGCGTTATCTATACAGAGAGCTGTGATCAGTAAAGGAAGGGTATTCCGCACAAAATAATAAACCGTTTTACAGGGATTTGCAGCGTTTTCTAACTATCTGAATCTTTTTAGATAATGAACCTTTGGAATCGAGCATGAAAAAAAAAAAAAAAAAAAAATCAATCCCCCCTCTCCTCAAAATTTGATGGTTTCCGTTTCAAGGTATGTAGAATCCGAAAATGCAATAGAAAATGCGCGATCCTGGCTTCCCAGCGGCGGTGGATTCGTGGAGAAATGAAAATAAAAAAACCAAAGTCATCCAGCATGGCTATAAGAGCGAATTTTCGAAGAAATAACCACGTTCCTTCATCTTCAAAGTGCTCCAGTTTGAGAACGGAATGAGATATCGCAATTCTGATTTCACCATCGTGTTCAGCGTACAAAAACCTTTAAAATGAGGTGTCACTTGTCAGACTGTTTGATTTTGGGAATTTATGGGTAATTTCCCCCCCCCCCTAAAACTCCCCAAAACTCCCCCTTAGGGTGACCCGATTCTGCCCATCTTCGAACGTAGCCTGTCGATTGCCAAGACAGATTTTTCGTGCAAATTTGAACTTTTTACCTCAATTCTTTCGGGAGTTATCGTCTGGAATGACACATGTACATATATAAATATATAAATATAATTTTTGGTGTCTTTCAGCAGTGAATTCAGGATGGTCTGAAACGGATTTTGGTATAAAAATTTTTCGGAAATTCGAGTTTTAAAAATTTTGGACCGAGAACAATAGCTTCCTTTTCTTCGAAAATTCGCTAAAAAACAAACAGCGCCGTGAGGGGGGTTGTATGTATTGGTGAACACCGGTTTCGACAAAGAGTCTTCTTCAGTATTAATTCTCTGCAGGCACGAACTGCGGGATTTAGAAGGCCAAATCTCGTTCAAAAACAACTACAACTCATTCGACTACCCCAACCCTCAACAATTATCGGTCTCAAAAACCCATCTTAAAGTACTAATATTGGTACCACCCACCTTTCACACAGCTACAACCATAACCAGTCATCTGTCTTCTCCCCAACCAGAGCGGCTGTATGCACGGACGGAATGAGCCACAGAAAACAATGATCTACGCTGATCTATACAGGTAAATTATTACACAACAGTTTATTATTTAACTTATGTTTCATGAATAACTACAAATAACTGATGATTGAATTATTGAATCCCGCGTATTTGTATGAAACTTTTAATTCCCTCCTCCTGTACTCGATGTAGGGGGGAGGGGGAGCTTTAGGGCGGGTATTGACCAGGGAAAACAGTGATATACGAAAACGCTGCAAAGTCCTTGTCACATGGGTTTATTATTCTATTGGAGTTCTAGAGATTCTTGTTGGCAGTTAAATTTATTGTTTCTTTCATGTGGAATGATTGAAATAGCTATTTCTGATGATTTCCACCAATTTTGGCCCCCAAAACATGAAATAGTACGCTTTTTTTTCCCCCCCAGATCATCTTTGATCATTGGTAGTGCGAGTTAATGGTCTTGATTCATCTGTTTACACTTTTTCCAATGTTATTGTACACATTGATGGTGATTTCAGACAGTTTTCCAGGTTTTTGACTCATAAAAAACCAATTTTGGGAGCTGAACCTTTGGTAAAACCTCAATTTCCGCGTCTTTGGTCAAAATCGACTTCATATTCGGTCTTCTCGTCCTCAAAAACATGGAAAAAGATACCTCAAAAGCTCATGTTACTAACATGTTGTTAAAACGCAAAAAGTACCTATTTTTATACACATTTTAACTCATAACACCCCTGGGTATATTCCGATCGGGCTGAAAAGTTTCGGGACAAAACTAGGGCCCAAATGGAGCATGTGTGCGAAAGAACGCTTTTTTTAGACCGAAAATGAAGCCTGTACACGTGATACGGCGGACGGCGTACGGCGGACGGACATTGCAATTTTGTAATCTACGCACCTTGAAACGGAAAAGAAAAAATTTTGAGGGGGTGTTATAAAAATTTTTTGCTGAGCGAATACATAGGTGTATTATTCACAGAATAATAAACCAAAAACGCTGCTAAGTCCTTGTCACATGGGTTTATTATTCTATTATTTTATTGGTCTACAGAAATGCTGGCTGTTCATTTATTGTTTCTTTTATGCGTAATAATCGAAATAGCTATTTCTGATGGTTTCCATTCATTTTGGCCCCTAAAACACAAATTAGGTACGCTTTTAGCGAATTTTCAAAGAAAATGAAGCTATTGCAATGGCTTCGAAATTTAAATAATATAAATTTTTGGAAATTTTCTTCATAGAAATCCGTTTCAGACCATTCTAAAACGATTCCTGAAATTTAACACTTTTTTATATGTATATATATATATATATATTTATTTATATATGTGTCACTCCAGACGATAACTCTCGATAGAATTGAGATAAACAGCTCAAATTTGCACAAAAAATCTATCTTGGCAATCGAAAGGCTAAGTTCGAAGATGGGCGAAATTGGCCTACTCTAAGGAGGGTTTTGGCGCATTTAAAGTGCGCAAAAATTACCCAAAAATCCCCAAAATGTTATTTTCCAACAAGTGACCCCTCATTTTAAAGGTTTTTGCACGCTGAACACGATGGTGGAATCGGATTTTAGATATCTTGATCCGTTCTCAAATTAGAGCATTTAAAGTGCGCAAAAATTACCTAAAAATCCCCAAAATGTTATTTTCTAACAAGTGACCCCTCATTTTAAAGGTTTTTGCACGCTGAACACGATGGTGGAATCGGATTTTAGATATCTTGATCCGTTCTCAAATTAGAGCATTTAAAGTGCGCAAAAATTACCCAAAAATCCCCAAAATGTTATTTTCCAACAAGTGACCCCTCATTTTAAAGGTTTTTGCACGCTGAACACGATGGTGGAATCGGATTTTAGATATCTTGATCCGTTCTCAAATTAGAGCATTTAAAGTGCGCAAAAATTACCCAAAAATCCCCAAAATGTTATTTTCTAACAAGTGACCCCTCATTTTAAAGGTTTTTGCACGCTGAACACGATAGTGAAATCGGATTTTAGATATCTAAATCCGTTCTTAAATTAGAGCATTTAAAGTGCGCAAAAATTACCCAAAACTAGGATAATCTTTAAACTCTTACCCCCACCCCCTTAGAGTGGTCAGATTGAAAAATGTGAGAAGTATTAATTGAAGACGAGAGTTCGAAGCAAAAAAGGGGGAGGCAAACGATTAGTACAACTCCTTGAATTTACCCACAGCGATCAAATAAATAAGCACTTAGTACAATTACGTAATAAACAAACGGTAGAATCAGGATGGACAAAACGTACAAATTAAAATAAATACGAAGAGAATATACATAGAAAACCAAATTTTAGACCGAAGTTTTCCTTTATTCAAAACCATAGCCATTAATTCGAATATTTCTTTGAAAATTCGCTCATTAAGTCATGCTGCATGACTGATTTTTTTTTTTTTTTTTTTAACTATCTTTGATCATTGATAGTGCCATTTAATCGTCTTGATCCACGTGTTGACACTTTTTCTAGTGTTATTATACATACTGCTTGTGATTTCAGACGATTTTTCCAGGTTTTTGACTCACGAAAAATCAATTTTTGGGCTGAACATCTGGTACAACCTCAATTTTCCACTCCTCGGTCAAAATCGACTTAATATTCGGTCTTCTCGTCCCCAAAAACATGGAATACGATACCTCAAAATCTCATTTTACTACTATGTTACTAAAACGCAAAAAGTACCTATTTTTATACACATTTTAACTCATAACACCCCTGGGTATATTCCGATCGGGCTGAAAAGTTTCGGGACAAAACTAGGGCCCAAATGGAGCATGTGTGCGAAAGAACGATTTTTTTAGACCGAAAATGAAGCCTGTACACGTGATACGGCGTACGGCGGACGGACATTGCATTTTTGGAATCTACGCACCTTGAAACGGAAAAGAAAAAATTTTGAGGGGGTGTTATAAAAATTTTTTGCTGAGCGAATACATAGGTGTATTATTCACAGAATAATAAACCAAAAGGGCATCTATACAGGTAAATAATAAACCACTGTGTAATAATTTGCAGCGTTTTTTCATATTCGACTTTTTCAACTTGAAATTGAACTTCTTAAGAGTTTTACTTCGAAATACATCAATCGAAGTTAACAACTCAATTCGAAGTTGAACAAGTTCAACTAATAGGAAGAAAGTTATAGGTATCGTCTCTACGCTAAATAATATAATAAGTACACTGCCTACGTCAATGCAAGTTAATAATTATAGATTTGTCGGACACCTTCTCTCTTCCATTTTCCACCGACAGAGGAGTTTGAATATGTCTCCCGACTTATTTGGTTTTCTTTGCTACTGTTCGATCTTCGAATGTGCAAGGCTGTTTTTTGAGAGCATCAACGTACATAAGTAGCTAATTCCATTAGGGAGACGGGCGGGGCACTGGCTAATGTAACGAGATCTTTCTGCCTTTCCCTATGCACGAGTTACTGCTTGCCTCGCTCGTTTACGTATTTTAGCGAATTTTCGAAGAAAAGGAAGCTATTGTTCTCGGTCCAAAATTTTTAAAACTCGAATTTCCGAAAGATTTTTATACCAAAATCCGTTTCAGACTATCCTGAATTCCCTGCCGAAAGACACCAAAAATTATATGTATATATATATATATATATATATATATATATATATATATATATATATGTATGTGTCATTCCAGACGATAACTCTCGAAAGAATTGAGATAAAAAGTTCAAATTTGAACGAAAAATCTGTCTTGGCAATCGACAGGCTAAGTTCGAAGATGGGCAGAATCGGGTCACCCTAAGGGGGAGTTTTGGGGAGTTTTAGGGGGGGGGGGGGGAAATTACACATAAATTCCCAAAATGAAAAAGTCTGACAAGTGACACCTCATTTTAAAGGTTTTTGTACGCTGAACACGATGGTGAAATCAGAATTGCGATATCTCATTCCATTCTCAAACTGGAGCACTTTGAAGATGAAGGAACGTGGTTATTTCTTGAGATGTTCTTCCTGGTTCGTCTGCTCTAATCTGATAACGGAATGGGATATCGCAATTCTGACTTCACCATCGTGTTCAGCGTTGGAAAATCTACAAACCGAGGTGTTACTCGGCAAAAAATGGAACAAAAAATTTGTTACGTACCCAATACCTACTTCTTCTGGTATTCAAAACATTTTTGATTTCCCCCTCCCCCTCCTTCCACCCCAAATTTTACTTTGCGTAAAACTACTCCTGTTTTAATTTTGTATCAAGTTGGGAAAACATTGGCCGAAAATTAATTTTCAGAAAATTTTAGGCGGAGGAGGAAGATGCCGAAAACTTCGAAAATTCGCTCTTATAGCCATGCTGCATGACTGTGGTTTTTTAATATTAGCTGTATAAATTTGGCTTTTAAATAAAACATTTTCCATGTAGAAGTCCATGCAGCACGACTATACGAGCGAATTTTCGAAGAACCCTCGGTAACTACTCAATGTACCCTTCAATTTACTACAAGAGCAATTATTTCTAACAGTTCAACCATAAACCTCACATTTGACCTATACATTATCTAGGAAAAATATTTGTTACTGTTAAAACAGGCCACTTCAGCCTCGATAAAACCATTCAAATGAATTCCTGGTACGTTTGGTTATCTACTGTAAACAAATTCTGACGATTTAGCAATTTTTGAGCCACAAAAACTCGAATACGACCAATTTTTTTAAGCTACTGTTTTTACTATGGTCTTTCTGTCTCAATGAGGAGTTGCATACTTTTTTTTATTGCAGAAATCAAAAGGGTATTGAATTTTAAGAAGAATTTGTTACTTTTAAAAATTAGTGATTTTATAAACATAAACTAAATTTGAATTTATGAGAGCCCGCCAAAACGCCCGCTTCACCATAACGTCACATCTCTAGTGGTGGGATATTATATTTACCGTCAAAAACCAGTATCAATCAGGATTATTGGCTTATCGTGCGTTTGCAAGTCGAGCTGTCGCCAGAGTCGATTAGCTTTCGTTTCTGTAGAACGAAACATTTCTATAGGAGAACTCGATGTTTGTTCCTTCCAACAATCTAATCAACTGTCTAAAAATAACTCCTACGGGTAAATGAACGTCCAACAACAGTTCCACATCCAATTCAGGGTTTAGACGATTTTATTCTTCATTTCAATAGTCATCTTTCATAATCGTAAGTGTGCCTCACCACTAATTGGTTCCCACTTCATGTTCAGTATGATTCGAAATGATCGAGACACGTAGAATATTTTGCTTCCACACTACCGAAGGTGAGGGAAGCCTTGGATTCGTGAAGAGTAAAAAAAAATGTGTGTCCTCCAAATGAAAATTTCCACGGTGGATATTGACGGGTATGGGTTTGAAATTGAGAGTTTCGAAAATGGCAAAATAGTAGGATGGAATAGGAGTTGCAGTAATAGTATTAATGATAAGCGTAACAGGATAGGCGTATAAGCATTCATTCACACACCAACCCCACAAACCTCAGCGCATTACGACAACTCCTAGGGTGGTTATGGGCTCCACTAGGATTTAACGTTCGCGCATGCGCAGGCGAAAGTTACTGTACTTCATCAATGACTTTAATACGGGACTATCTGCGGTCCAACCCCCACCAAACCTCTTCGCTTCACGACGATTTCAAGGGTACTTGTGGTCTCGAGAGATTTCACGATGGCGCATGCGCGGAAGAAAGTTTTTTCAATAAACCTGATATAGGAGCATCCGTGCTCCAACCCACGCTTGCCCTACAATTTTGCATTTGCTTTACAAATGCAAAATTTGTATTAAACCCCCTCAAATTTTTTCTCTTTTACGTTTCAAGGTGCGCAGTTACAAAATATTGCAATGTCCATCCGCCGTGTCATGCATATAAATACTTAATTTCGGTCTAAAAAATTCGTTCTTACGCACTCAGGCTCCATTTGGGCCCTAGTTGTGTCCCGAAACTTTGCAGCCCGATCGGAATACACCCAGGGGTGTTATGGGTGTAAAATAGGGTTTTTGGGTGTTTTAGTAAAATCAACTTTTGAGGTATCTTTTCCGTGTTTTTTAGGGCGAGAACAGGGGCGCCATTTCACCAAACTGTTGGAGGGGGGGGGCAAACACCAGGGGGTATGGGGGGTATGATATATCTACTAAGGAAAGGGGGTCCAGTATTTTTTCCCCCGCAAATTTGTTTAAATTAATAATACATTTAGATGTAGGCTAATTTTATGCTTCCTTTTACATATTTAAAGTTTGAATAAAAGAATAAATACAAACAAAATCAAAGTACCCTTTTTCAATTCATTAAATTAGCATTGCTACATTCCAATAATATTCATTCAAAATATTCCTTTTTAAAAGAATAACTTTTTAAAAGAAGGCTATGATATTCTAGATAACTCCAGTAGTCATTTTCATTATTTATCAATTCCTTGGGGGGGGCCTAGCCCCCCCCCCCCCCCTGCCACCCTTAAATGGCGCCCCTGGGCGAGAAGACCGAATATGAAGTCGATTTTGACCAAAGATTGAAGAATTGAGGTTGTAACGAAGGTTCAGTTTCCAAAACTCATTTTTTATGAGTCATAAACCTGGGAAATCGTCTGAAACCATCATAAATTTGTAAAATAACACTAGAATTAGTGTCAACAGGTGAATCAAGACAATTGAATGGCACTATCAATGATCAAAGATAATTTAAAAAAAAAAAGAGCGTAATTCGTGTTTTTTGGTAGGTACCAAAATTAGTGGAAACCATCAGAAATAGCTGTTTCAATTATTTCACTTGAAAGAAACAATAAATGAACAGCCAACATTTCTGCAGGTAAGTTCAATAGAATAATAAACCCATGTGACGAGGACTTCGCAGCGTTTTTTCGGGCAGTTATGGGCGTTACAAGGAATTGGCAAACATTTCGTGTTTACTCATGCGCATCCGAACGCTAAAGTCCCATTTTGGTGAAATCGATGTGTAACCATCAGGGTACCATTCTGCATCTACCCTCCAACTTTCAGCTCTTTTCGACGATTTCTAGGGTAGTTATGATCTTTACAAGGATTTTACGTTTGCGCATGCGCAGACGCAAGCTATGTATAGCACTTTTTCAATGAATTTGATACGGGATCATCTGTGGCCAAACCCGCACATACCCTCCGAATTTAAACTCATTGCAACAATCATTTCGCCCAGGACAAGGAACTGACCACAGACAGACAAGCACAGAACCAGATATTATGTTCCTTGATGTCTGAAACGTAAAATGCGGGTGGAAATTTTCATTTTGTAGGACATAAATTTTTTTATAGATTTTTTTCTTCAATACAAATCCTACGTTCGGTAGTGAGGAAGCAAAATACAAAGAAAAACTGAGTTATTGAAAAAATAGTCAATTTCCACTAATACACGAAAAACGCAAAAAACACTGTTATACCGGTTTCGGTGATCAAAGCATCGTCAGTAACACACAATTATTAACACACAAGTTAGTAACACACAAGTTATTGTGTGTTACTGACGATGGTTTGATCACCGAAACCGGTATAACAGTGTTTTTTGCGTTTTTCGTGTATTAGTGGAAATTGACTATTTTTTCAATAACTCCGTTTTTCTTTGAAATGGGTTTCCACGATTTATTCGCGAGTGATTTAGTTCGAAGCGAAATACCTTAAATTCCGCATGACTGACAAATATGCATGATAATATATCAAGGCTTGGAAAGAAAATGCCCTGGCTTGGAACATAACGAATGTGTGCAAGATTTCAGCTCGATCCGTTAAGTCTGTGAGGCTGTAGCCCTGTCGAAGAAAAAAAAAACCACAGTCATGCAGCATGGCTATAAGAGCGAATTTTCGAAGTTTTCGGCATCTTCCTCCTCCGCCTAAAATTTTCTGAAAATTAATTTTCGGCCAATGTTTTCCCAACTTGATACCATACAAAATTAAAACAGGAGTAGTTTTACGCAAAGTAAAATTTGGGCTGGAAGGAGGGGGAGGGGGAAATCAAAAATGTTTTGAATACCAGAAGAGTAGGTATTGGGTACGTAACAAATTTTTTGTTCCATTTTTTGCCGAGTAACACCTCGGTTTGTAGATTTTCCAACGCTGAACACGATGGTGAAGTCAGAATTGCGATATCCCATTCCGTTATCAGATTAGAGCAGACGAACCAGGAAGAACATCTCAAGAAATAACCACGTTCCTTCATCTTCAAAGTTCTCCAGTTTGAGAATGGAATGAGATATCGCAATTCTGATTTCACCATCGTGTTCAGCGTACAAAAACCTTTAAAATGAGGTGTCACTTGTCAGACTTTTTCATTTTGGGAATTTATGGGTAATTTTCCCCCCCTAAAACTCCCAAAAACTCCCCCTTAGGGTGACCCGATTCTGCCCATCTTCGAACTTAGCCTGTCGATTGCCAAGACAGATTTTTCGTGCAAATTTGAACTTTTTATCTCAATTCTTTCGAGAGTTATCGTCTGG
Source organism: Leptopterna dolabrata (assembly GCA_954871275.1). NCBI lineage: Eukaryota > Metazoa > Arthropoda > Insecta > Hemiptera > Miridae > Leptopterna > Leptopterna dolabrata. The sequence continues at coordinate 38,811,655 of OX940983.1, forward strand.
AATGACACATACATATATAAATATATATATAAATATATAAATATATATATATATATATATACATATAATTTTTGGTGTCTTTCGGCAGGGAATTCAGGATGGTCTGAAACGGATTTTGGTATAAAAATCTTTCGGAAATTCGAGTTTTAAAAATTTTGGACCGAGAACAATAGCTTCCTTTTCTTCGAAAATTCGCTAAAACGACAAGTAGAAAAACTTGAAAAACATCGATTTTCAAACGTCCATAACTCCGGCACCTGATGTTCCCGAGGGTTGAAATTTGGTACACGTCCTCTGGGGCCCCTCGAGAATTGATGTACGAAAAATCAACACGGGAGACCCCCAGGGGGGCGAGTTACGGGGGTGTAAAAATCCTACTAGTTCTGTCTTGCAACCATTAAGACCACTGCTGTTCTTGAGACCAAAAACACTGTTCTCGGTCGTCTTCGAGTTTTTCGGTTTTCTTGGCGGGCAGGACGCTCCCTCGTCACTAGATCACGTGAGACGACTGCGCATCAAAAATATCTTGCGTCCAAAAATTACTCAAATGTTGGTTATGGCGTTCGAAATACCGCGAACTAAATCTAGTTCCGTGGGTCGGCAATGAAAATTTGGCCTGAACGAACTAATTAGAACGAACGGTAAATACTAGGTTTTTTATGCCCACTTATTCTGTGTCTCTACATAACTAGGTTAAGGATGGTTTGCTTTTTTCTTAAAAAAAAGTCTGCTAATTCGAGTAGGCAGTACCGCTGCCTCACTTGAATCACATGAACGTATAGAACACTTGGGTAGGTTCATTTTGATACAGGACCATCAGCGATCCAACCCACGTGTACCCTCAGAATGTCAGCTCTCTAAGACTTTTTCGCGTAGTTGTAACCTTTACAAGGAAACAGTCAACACTTAATGTTAGCGCATGCGCAGACGAAAGTTACAGTACGATTCCAATAAAATTCATTTTGAACTACAAAGTATTATTCCTGATCGACCCTCCAAGTTTGAACTCATTTCACCGATATTTAGGATAATTATGGGCGTTCCAAGTATTTCACGTTTGCGCATGCGCAGACAAGAATTACGGTACGTTGTATGGAACCGTCTGTGACCCAACCCGCAATTTCAGCCGATTCCGACCATTATTTCGGGTAGCTGTGAGCGTTACAAGAAAATGGTCAACACTTCATGTTCGCGCACGCGCAGACGAAAATTACGGGACGATTCCAATGAAATTCATACCAAACCATCAAAGTATTATTCCTGATCGACCTCCCAAAATCTGAACTCATTTCAACGACATTTAAAGTAGCTATGGGCGTTTCGATTATTTCACGTTAGCGCATGCGCAGACGAAACGATTTCCATGATTTTGAAACGGGACCATCTGCGATCCAACCCACGTGTATCCTCAAAATGTCAGCTCTCTACGACTATTTTTCGCGTAGTCAGAAGCGTGTTAGAAGGAGATGGTCTACATTTCATGTTGGCGCATGCGCAGACGAAAATTACGGTACGATTCCAATGAAATCCATACCAAACCATCAAAGTATTATTCCTGATTGACCTCCCAAAATCTGAACTCATTTCAACGACATTTAAAGTAGCTATGGGCGTTTCTATTATTTCACGTTTGCGCATGCGTAGACGAAATGATTTTCATGATTTTGAAACGGGACCATCTGCGATCCAACTCTCTACGACTATTTTTCGCGTAGTTGGAATTGGAACCGTTACAAGGAAACGGTCAACATTTCATGTTGGCACATGCGCAGACGAAAGTTACACTACGATTCCAATGAAATTCGTTTTGAATAATCAATTTGTTATTTCTGATCGACCCTCCAAGTTTGAACTAATTTCAACGATATTTAAGGTAGTTATGGGCGTTCCAAGTATTTCCGTTTGCGCATGCGCAGACGAAAATTACGGTCCGTTTACAATGATTTTTGTATGGAACCATCTGTGACCCAACCCGCACCTACCCTCCAAATTTCAGCCGATTTCGACTACTATTTCGGGTAGTTATGAGCGTTACAAGGAATTGACCACAGACAGACAGACGGAACCAGAAAGGACCCACCAACTAATATAAATATGCACGTCCCCGTTACATAGGCGAGAAAGCTATACTGCCTACCCGACTTGGCAGACGTTTTTAGTAGTTTTAAAAATTACTAAAATTATCGACCAAATACCGTACTGGTACTACCTGCCTACTTGCTTACCGACAGAAAAACGCTGCAAATCCCTGCACAACGGTTTATTATTTTGTACAGAATACCCTTCTGTTACAGATCACAGCTCTATGTATAGATAACCCGTCTATATAATTATGATTATGTACTATTATATACATATTATGTAGATCGCAGACCCTCCGTAGGTTAGTACCTAACCCCGTACTCGTTACTAGGTACCTACCTAAATCACGAGTTAAATGTTGCTAAAATAATTCTGCCGATGACAAACAGTACCTAACAAAAAGGGGTGTTCTTCGTTACTCCCCCCCATTTTCAAACAACAAAAAAAAAAATGAAATTCTAACAAAAATTTGATGTTGAGGTGATTTTTGGGATCTTCAGTTTGTCTAGTTTTATGTCTAATTAACCTCAATTTACCAGAATTAGATAGTAAAAGTGAATTATTCAATCGAAAAAAGTAGGGGGGAGTATCGAAGTATTTGCCATGTCAAATTCTTCGGTACTCCCCCCCACGGTGAAAACAGTATTTTCGACTACAGGATTTGTATAATTATTTTATTGTACATGAAGAGGGTGTTCGATTATGTTGAAAAAATATCTTTCTATACACCCCACTAATCTATATGTTTACTGTTGGATTGATGTGGGATGTTATGTCTTTTTTGAGATGCGAGCGCAGCGAGCATCCAGACCACTAATCTATACACCCCACTAATCTATATGTTTACTGTTGGATTGATGTGGGATGTTATGTCGTTTTTGAGATGCGAGCGCAGAGAGCACCAGACCACTAATCTATACAACCCACTAATTCTCGAACGTTGACCTACAGTCGTCTGATGCTGATGATAGATTAGTCGTCTGGATGCTCGCTGCGCTCGCATCTCAAAAACGACATGAATGAATGAATGAATGAAATAATCTTTATTGACAAGGCGTTGCCTATTCAATGCATGGGCCATGCCCATTATACAAAATTTTAATTAAATAATAAGTTTTGCTTCTATTAGTAAGAGTAAGATCGAACACCTCACACTACCAGATAAATACAACAAGAAATAAAAACAAATAACTTTTCCACGGATTGTCCTAGTTAAACTAATCCAGCCTCTTCCAACAACCTGATTTTAAACTTACGCTTATACAGGTAAGAAAGAAAAAAAGAGCTCATCATTTTAGTTTCTACCATACTTTTACCTGATAGCAAATTATTTGTGGCATGTTCTTTACTTATTATGCTAGAACCTAAAAACTTAAGCCTCTGGTGAGCCAACTCAGAGCACCAACAGAGTATATGAAAAATTGACTCATTCCTTCCACTGTTGCACAATATACACGCTTTTCGTTGGTCAATCTGGCAGCTCTCCCCACGAATCCACCCTCTTATAACGCTCGAACCGGCTAACCTGAGCTGCGCAAGGATCCTTTTCTCCAACACAGGCGCATCTGAGTTCAAGTATCTCTCTGGGTTATTGGGAGTAAACCATAACCTTTTATACAATGCGTTATACGAAGAGTTGTACATCCTGCCCAGGTCATCATAAAATAATTTAGTCCTGTAAGAACCAACCATGGATTTCCGCTTTTCCCTCAATTCTTTGTGGTCTAGTCTATCCCAGACTCCCCCAAACCCAATATCATACATAATTCCTTTAACCTGAGCTGCCCAGTTATATCTTTGTAGATAGGTTCCCCTCCTCACCGTTGCCACCAATTGATCCAGACAAATCCTCGGATATCTCCTCGTGTCCATTTCCAACAAACGCAAGAGCCACCCCAGCACCCTATCCAAAATCCTCACACTCAATCTATCCCGACCAGTCTCTAGCCTCAGCAAATAACCAGGTGTACTCCTTGGCAGCAGTAAAGAACTTTTAATAAACTTGCTCTGTACTTTTTCAATTTCCTCAAAATATCTGAGGCTCCAAATCTCTGCATTATAAAATAAAACCGATTCCACTAGCGCTCCTTCAATTCGACACATAGAGTCCCAATTTTGGCATTTACCCCGCACCAAAACCTGTCGAGCACCACCCCAAGCAGCTAAAGCTTTGGACTTGAACTTACTCGCCGCCTTGAAAAACACCCCCGACGAACTGAACGGAACTCCAAGATACGTATAGTCGGTTACACCCGTTATGACAATATCGCCCACTAAATATTCCTGATTGACGTCCATTCCTCCTCTTTTAGAAAAACATACAACTTTAGTTTTAGACGGGTTAATTTTGAGACCCATTGATTCGGAAAATTCCAGCAATGCACAGAGCTTGTTCTCAACATCCCCTTTTGAGTAACCGAGCACACAGAGATCGTCAGCAAAACAAAGTGACAGAATGTCGTTCTTCCCGTCTACGTTCACACCACTGAAGCCCCTATCTCGTATATATTTTTCAAGACCGGAGAGAAATAGTGAAAAAATCAGCGGGCTGCAAGGATCTCCCTGCAAAATACCACGAAAAACCGGGTAAAAATTAGTAGTGCCTTCGAAAGTTTTAATTGCAACTTTTGCCACTTTGTACAGACTCATCAAAACCTCAAGTATATTTCCCCGTATACCCATTCGTGATAGTATACACCAAATAATTTCATGTGGAAGAGAGCCAAATGCATCTCTATAGTCTATAAATGCGCAATAAAGTCTACCCTTCGGATGTTGCAACTTTAAACTAATTAGTGCATTTAGAGTGAAAATATTGTCCCTGCAGCCTCTCCCCCTTCGAAAGCCCGCCTGGGGCTCTGGGATAATGTTATTCCCCTCTGCCCATCCCGTCAACCTCTCACACACACACTGGGTAAAACATTTGACAAATGTGTTCATAAGTGCAATGGGCCTCTGCTTGTCAATATCACTTACGTCCGAAGTTTTTGGGATCATCCTCAGTAAAACCCTTCCCCATTCCTCGGGCACTTGCCCCCTTTCAAGAACCATGTTAAACATTTTAACCATATAGCTAGTACCGGTTTCGCTCAGATTTTTCCAAACTTCATTTGGTATATTGTCCACCCCTGGTGCTTTACCACCCTTCAGCCGTGCCAGAGCTGCTTTGACTTCTATACATGTGAATGGTGCATTTAACGACGGGAAAATTATTCCCACCTCCCGACCTGCGGCCCAACTCTGTGAAGGGGGGGCATAGGTAGATTCCAAATACTTCTCCCAGCTGTCGAGACTAATAGTAGAAAATTTCAAGTTTCGGTAACGAACCTTTTTTATCGCTTCCCACCATTCACGTGAGTTTCGTGCCTTTGTAATTGTCTCACTTATTTCTTCATTGTATTTGTTACTCAAGTCCCTAGTTAATGAAAAATATTGACTCTTAATCGCGAGATACTCATTAATTTTTTGTTTTCCGATTTTCCATTTTTTAAGAGATTTTCTAACATGCCTCAACATATCACGACACTCTTTGGTGTACCAAGGTTTGTCTCGCCTTCTCATATTGGAGTTCCGGGCGGGGAGCTTCGCCTCCTTCATTCCCACTGCAGCCAAGGAATTCAACACACTCGCCTTAAAGACGCTATACATGTCAAAGACATCCTCCAGGTCAGGTAACCCCTTCAACTCAAGATCTAAATTAGAATAAAATACTTTTGCCTTTTCCGGGATCCAATTAATTGCGAAGGTTTCATTTTCGTTTTCTTTTGGTCCAATCGGGGTATCTTTAATGCACGATCCAAGGTGCAGTATACACTCTGAATGATCCGACAGCGCTCCCAAGATATCCCCTATTCTGAAATTTTCGACTTCATCCAGAGCATTACAATTCACCCAACACTGATCCCCTGTACTATTACCCCTTGATCCATGATATGTAAACTCACCACATGCATCACCCTTTGAACGGCCGTTCACCACCATATACCCGTAGCTCTCCATCAACTCCACCAATATTTTCCCTTTAGTATCAATGATTGAGTCCTTACTCAACCTTTCTGGATTCAGTTTAGAAAAACCAAACTGAGTCTCATCCCCCATGTTCAAATTCCCGATACGAACATTCCAGTCTCCAATCAGGATCACCTGCCAGCCCGAGTAACCCTGCTGTATACGATCCAACACCCCAATAAGAATATCCCAAAATTCCTCATATGACTGTTTGTCATTTACATAGAAATTTCCAACTATTAATTTAATTTGTGTAAATTCTAAAATTAGACTAAATCTGGTTACTTCAATAATTTTGGTTATTTCTGACGAATAATGGTTTTTAACCAAAGTTATTTGCCATGTCAAATTCTTCGGTACTCCCCCCCACGGTGAAAACAGTATTTTCGACTACAGGATTTGTATAATTATTTTATTGTACATGAAGAGGGTGTTCGATTATGTTGAAAAAATATCTTTCTATACACCCCACTAATCTATATGTTTACTGTTGGATTGATGTGGGATGTTATGTCTTTTTTGAGATGCGAGCGCAGCGAGCATCCAGACCACTAATCTATACACCCCACTAATCTATATGTTTACTGTTGGATTGATGTGGGATGTTATGTCGTTTTTGAGATGCGAGCGCAGAGAGCACCAGACCACTAATCTATACAACCCACTAATTCTCGAACGTTGACCTACAGTCGTCTGATGCTGATGATAGATTAGTCGTCTGGATGCTCGCTGCGCTCGCATCTCAAAAACGACATGACATCCCACATCAATGCAACAGCTTACCTACCTATCTCTAAACAACAACAATTCACAGGAACGGGGGTGTGAGGACGTGCAGGTATGAGATATAGAACGGTGAAAATACTGTTTTCACCGTGGGGGGGAGTACCGAAGGATTTGACATGGCAAATACTTCGATACTCCCCCCCACTTTTTTTCACGGCGAATTTCGCTTTTACAAAGTTGTTGCATCAAAATATGAACACACACATCAAAAACTAGACGAACTGAAGATTCCGAAAATCACCTCAACCTCAAATTTCTGTTAGAATTTCATGAAGCGACGAGCGTTTGAAAATGGGGGGGAGTAACGAAGAACACCCACAAAAAGAAACACACATAATGAAGTTCTGAAAAGAAATTGTTGATGAGGAGTGAAAAAAGTTGCGAAAGTACCTACCAACAAACTCCAGCCCCTTCTACGTAGATGGTATAATGAACCGTTGTGTAATAATTTACCGTTGAGTAATGATTTACCGTAGTAATAATTTACCCATCAATAATACTTCAACGTTTGTTCAAGTTTCACTACCTACCAACAATTTCAAATGAAATAATATCACAGAACAACCAACTCGACTTCATACTCCGCCAATATAATCAGGTGCTCCCTACCAATGATTTCTTCTTCGCCAAATTTCCTATTGTGGGCGCGTCTCTTATTACGAGATTTGGTTTGAATTGTATACAATTTCATTCACACTGGAGTCGAAAATGCCTGTCGGTGCAAACTTCGGGGCCTTACTGTGAACGAACGGCTGGACGTACGACGCTCCGGATGGTCTTAAAAAACTCGCAAGTTCAAGAACTATTTAAAACCGTAAAAATATTTACGTAAAAAAATGGTATAGGCGTTTTGAAAATTTCAACCCCTATTTTGAACCCCTTAGAGATGACTCACAGTAACGTCGAGCTTCGAGGACCAACTAGACCCCGAACGGAACCTATAACCCGAATTTCATCAATTTTCTTTCATGGTAACTAAGAAAAGTGGCCCGTACGGTGTACGGCGTACGGCGGACAGACAGAAATATTTTTATTGCAGTTTAGGATTCTGCATACCTTGAAACGTAAACCATCAAATTTTGAGGGGGGGGTAAGAATTTTTTTTTCATGCTCGATTCCAATGGTTCATTATTGAAAATAATAAACCAAAAAAAGAGCGTAAGTACCTATTTCATGTTTTGGGGGCCAAAATTGGTGGAAATCATCAGAAATAGCTATTTCAATTATTCCACATGAAAGAAACAATACATTTAACAGCCAACAAGAATCTCTCCAATAGAATAATAAACCCATGTGACAAGGACTTTGCAGCGTTTTGTGTTTTAGTAACATGTTAGTAATATGAGCTTTTGAGGTATCTTTTTCCATGTTTTTGGGGACGAGAAGACCGAATATGAAGTCGATTTTGACCAAAGTGTGGAAAATTGAGGTTCTACCAAAGGTTCAGCTGCCAAAATTGATTTTTTATGAGGCAAAAACCTGGAAAATCGTCTGAAATCACCATCAATTGTAAAATAAAGTGTCAACACGTGGATCAAGACGATTAAATGGCACTACCAATAATCAGAGATAATTTGGAAAAAAAGGAGCGTGCCTACCTAATTTGTGGTTTAGGGGCCAAAATTTATGGAAACCATCAGAAATAGCTATTTCAATTATTTCGCATGAATGAAACAAAAACTGAACAGCCAGCATTTCTGTAGGTTTGTCCAATAGAATAATAAACCCATGTGACAAGGACTTTGCAGCGTTTTTAAGCTTACAGACCTGCATTCCAGAACAGCAACTTATAAATCAACAAATTCTGGAAGAGAAGATCCAGGGCGGATCGTAGACCAATAATTATGAAATTCACTATTTTTTATAATATGGATAAACACGCACCTACGTAGTACGATGTATTTATATAAATGGTAGGTACTCCACGGTTACTATCCTGACGAAGGTGCAACGTACGGGCAATGCAGCTGGTGAGTGAAATAAGCCAACAAAGATGGAGCCAGGACTGTTCTCCAGGTCTGTTCTCCAGGATCTCGTCTCTGTTCGTTCCCCAATGGAAATGAGCAGGCTATTTATAAACCCGCATGTCCAAGGTCAGGCTCCCCCTTTAAAAGCGCATCAACTCGGCCCAAGCTGCTCTGGCTACCGGGTGAGTCCCACTTCCGAGACGCCTTTGCTCCTTGCAGAGTTTTCAAGTCACACAAGCACATCGCGGACAAGTTGGATCCAACCCCATCGCCAGTGCCACCACGATAACGTGGCGATACCTACCACACGTGAAAACCCGTACAGCTGGCATAGAAACAGACTTATGTCTCAAAAAACGCTGCAAAGTCCTTGTCACATGAGTTTATTATTCTACTGGACAAACCTACAGAAATGATGGCTGTTCATTTATTGTTTCTTTCATGCGTAATAATTGAAATAGCTATTTCTAGTGGTTTCCACCAATTTCGGCCCCCAAAACTTGAATTAGGTACGCTCCCTGTTTTTTTTTTTTTCAAATTATCCTTGATCATTGGTAGTACCGTCACTTCACCGTCGTCTTGACACTTTTTCCAGTGTTATTATACAAATTGATGGTGATTTGAGACGATTTCCCAGGTTTTTCACTACCTAATAAAAAATAAATTTTGGGAGCTGAACATTTGGTAGAACTCAATTATCCACTCGTTGCTCAAAATCGACTTCATATTCGGTCTTCTAGTCCACAAAAACATGGAAAACGATACCTCAAAAGCTCAAGTTACTACAACACAAAAAGTACCTATTTTTCCACCCATTTTTCACTCATAACACCCCTGGGTATATTCTGATCGGGCTGCAAATTTTCAGGGCACAACTAGGACTCAAATGGAGCATGTGTGCGAAAGAACGAATTTTTTAGACCGAAAAGAAAGTAAGTAGATATGGATGATACGGCGGATGGTGGACGGACATTGCATTTTTGGAATCTACGCACCTTGAAACGGCTTAGAAAAAAAATTTTGAGGGGGTGTTTTACAAAATTTTGCTGAGCGAATACATAGGTGTATTATTCACAGAATAATAAACAAAAACGCTGCAAAGTCCTTGTCACATGGGGTTTATTATTCTACAGAAATTTTGGCTGTTCATTTATTGTTTCTCAAAAACACGAATTGGGCTCCTATTGGTTTATTATTCTCTGAATAATACATACACCTATGTAATCGCTCAGCAAAAAATTTTTATAACCCCCCCTCAAACTTTTTTCTTTTCCATTTCAAGGTGCGTAGATTCAAAAAATGCAATGTCCGTCCGCCGTCCGCCGTACGCCGTCCGCCGTACGCCGTCCGCCGTATCACGTGTACAGGCTTCATTTTCGGTCTAAAAAAATCGTTCTTTCGCACACATGCTCCATTTGGGCCCTAGTTGTGTCCCGAAACTTTTCAGCCCGATCGGAATATTCCCAGGGGTGTTGTGAGTGAAAATGTGTGTAAAAATAGGTACTTTTTGCGTTTTAGTAACATGTTAGTAACATGAGCTTTTGAGGTATCGTTTTCCATGTTTTTGGGGACGAGAAGATCGAATATGAGGTCGATTCTGGCCAAGGAGTGGAAAATTGAGGTTGTACCAGATGTTCAGCTCCCAAAATTGATTTTGTATGAGTCAAAAACCTGCGAAATCGTCTGAAATCACCATCAGTTTGTAGAATAACACTAGAAAAAGTGTCAGCACGTGGATCAAGACGATTAAATGGCACTACCAATGATCAAAGTTATTTGAAAAAAAAAAAAAAAAACCACAGTCATGCAGCATGGCTATAAGAGCGAATTTTCGAAGTTTTCGGCATCTTCCTCCTCCGCCTAAAATTTTCTGAAAATTAATTTTCGGCCAATGTTTTCCCAACTTGATACCATACAAAATTAAAACAGGAGTAGTTTTACGCAAAGTAAAATTTGGGGTGGAAGGAGGGGGAGGGGAAAATCAAAAATGTTTTGAATACCAGAAGAGTAGGTATTGGGTACCTACGTAACAAATTTTTTGTTCCATTTTTTGCCGAGTAACACCTCGGTTTGTAGATTTTCCAACGCTGAACACGATGGTGAAGTCAGAATTGCGATATCCCATTCCGTTATCAGATTAGAGCAGACGAACCAGGAAGAACATCTCAAGAAATAACCACGTTCCTTCATCTTCAAAGTGCTCCAGTTTGAGAATGGAATGAGATATCGCAATTCTGATTTCACCATCGTGTTCAGCGTACAAAAACCTTTAAAATGAGGTGTCACTTGTCAGACTTTTTCATTTTGGGAATTTATGGGTAATTTTCCCCCCCTAAAACTCCCCAAATCTCCCCCTTAGGGTGACCCGATTCTGCCCATCTTCGAACTTAGCCTGTCGATTGCCAAGACAGATTTTTCGTGCAAATTTGAACTTTTTATCTCAATTCTTTCGAGAGTTATCGTCTGGAATGACACATACATATATAAATATATAAATATATATATATATATACATATAATTTTTGGTGTCTTTCGGCAGGGAATTCAGGATGGTCTGAAACGGATTTTGGTATAAAAATCTTTCGGAAATTCGAGTTTTAAAAATTTTGGACCGAGAACAATAGCTTCCTTTTCTTCGAAAATTCGCTAAAAGATCGTACCTACCTAATTTGTGTTTTGGGGGCCAAAATTGGTGGAAACCATCAGAAATAGTTATTTCAATTATTTCACATGAAACAAACAATAAATGTACAGCCAACATTTCTGTAGAATAATAAACCCCATGTGACAAGGACTTTGCAGCGTTTTTTTTTAAACAAATTATCTTTGATCATTGATAATGCGATTTAATTTCTTGATTCACCTGCTAATACTACTTCTAGTGTTATTATACAAATTTATGGAGATTTCAGAATATTTCCCAGGCTTTTAACCCATAAAAAATGAATGTTGGGAGTTGAACCTTCATTGCAACCTCAATTCTTCACTTTTTGGTCGAAATCAACTTCATATTCGGTCTTCTCGACCTAAAACATGGAAAACGATACTTCACAATCTCATGTTCACTAAAACCTCGAAAACCCCTATTTTTACACAGATTTTTTCCCCCATAACACCCCTGGGTGTATTTTAATCGGACTGCTGAGCTTCGGAGCACAACTAGGACCCTGTGTATGTGTTCACAATGAGGACCCAAGCTGTGTGCGGAAGAACGTCGATTTTAGGTCAAAATCAACGTAATTTTAAAGCTGAACCTTCGTTAGAACCTCAGTTTTCCAATATTTGGTCAAAATTGACTTCATATTCGGTCTCCTCGTCCTAAAAAACATGGAAAACGACAGCTCACAAGCTCATGTTACCAAAACACCAAAAATTTATACCCCCATTTTGGTTTATTATTCTGTGAATAATTCACCTATGTATTCGCTCAACAAAAAATTTTTATAACACCCCCTCAAAATTTTTTCTTTTCCGTTTCAAGGTGCGTAGATTCCAAAAATGCAATGTCCGTCCGCCGTACGCCGTATCACGTGTACAGGCTTCATTTTCGGTCCAAAAAATTCGATCTTTCGCACACAAGCTCCATTTGGGCCCTAGTTGTGTCCCGAAACTTTTCAGTCCGATCGGAATATACCCAGGGGAGTTATGAGTGAAAATGTGTAAAAAAAATAGGTACTTTTTGTGTTTTAGTAACATGTTAGTAACATGAGCTTTTGAGGTATCGTTTTCCATGTTTTTGGGGACGAGAAGAACGAATATGAAGTCGATTTTGACCAAGGAGTGGTAAATTGAGATTGTACCAAATATTCAGCTCCCAAAATTGATTTTTTATGAGTAAAAAACCTGCGAAATCGTCTGAAATCACCATAAATTTGTAGAATAAGACTAGAAAAAGTGTAAACACGTGGATCAAGACGATTAAATGGTACTATTAATGGTCAAAGATAATTTGAAAAAAAAAAGGTGCGTACCATAATTCAATTTTTGGGGGCCAAAATTTGTGGAAACCACCAGAAATAGCTATTTCAATTATTTTACATGAAAGAAACAATAAATAAACAACCAGCATTCATGTAGAATAATAAACCCATGTGACAAGGACTTTGCAGCGTTTTTCACCTGTAACACGCTTGAGTATATTCCGATCAGGCTGCAAAGTTTCGGGACACAACTAGGGCCCAAAAGGAGCATGTGTGCGAAAGAACGAATTTTTCAGACGAAAGTAAAGGAGATACGCGTCATACGGCGGACAGTGAACGGACATTGTATTATTTATTGGACTTGGAAAATAACTAAAAACGCGGATAAAAGCGATAGGTAGAGGGCAAGGTACAATAAACAATACTGAATTTATAGCGTTGTAACTTACAGAAATCGTTAAATTGTACAATTGTAATGTTGTTCGAGATTTTCTGTAGTTTTACACTTTGTCGTCGTTTGTTGCCTGTTTTCTGACTTGTACCCCTGGTTTATTTCAATTTTATTTTTGCTTTTTGTTTTAAAAATTTGTCTGATAGTTTGTGGAAAATATTCCCGGAGTGTTCTATGAACATTTTCGTAGAATATGCAAATTAGCCAAAAAATGCACTGTGCAAATTTAAATTTCGAATTTTACACTCGAATCGCTTCAGAACGTCAGAGTTAGAAATTTTTCCAACTGAAAAATACATAATTATGCAAATATGCCGAATTTCAGGCCCTAAACATAAGGTACCGTACCTATCGTCTCGCTGTTGGCACCCGCTCACGTTGTATTATGGACAACGCCAACGCGATGACACTGTCGCGTGGCCCATCTAAAAACAACAGACGAGAAAAACAAGTTCCTCTAGTTCCAGTCTATTTTTAGGTTCCGTTAGACGTAAGAAACTTTCCATCTCGTATTAGCATTTTTAAAAGCGAACAGAGAACCTCCACAATTGAATACCAAACAGCGCTCAACGACATTTGACAAATTGTGTCGTTATCCTAGAAACAATCTTCTTTTGGTTTAATACACCTACTCAACTGTTCAGTCAACAGAATGACCTCCCACATATTCACAAGCTAATGGGTGGCTGACACAATCCGATCCTCTGGAATTAGAATCCTGGCTTGCTAAATTGAAACTCCACAGAGACGATCATAATTATAATATTATCAAATCCGCATTTTGCCAAATGACTCCCCACCCTCCTTCTTAATGCCCCTAATCAGAATAATACGGAGGAATTTTATTCTTTCTCAAATTCATCTGTATCAGCAAAAAATACGCTGCAAAGTCCTTGTCACATGGGTTTTCTATTGGACATACCTACAGATATGTTGGCTGTTCATTCATTGTTTCTTTCATGTGCAATAACTGAAATGGCTATTTTTGATGGTGTCCACCAATTTTGGCCCCCGAAAACACGCATTAGGCTCGGTTTTTTTTTAAACAGATTATTTTTGATCATTGGTAGTGCCATTCAATTGTCTTGATCCACCTGTTGATACTACTTCTAGTGTTATTATACAAATTTATGGTGATTTCAGACAATTTCCCATGTTTTTGACTAATAAAAAATGAATTTTGGGAGCTTAACCTTCGCTACAACCTCAATTCTTCACTCTTCGGTCAAAATCAACTTAATATTCGGCTTCTCGCCCTAAAAAACATGGACAACGATACCTCACAAGTTCATGTTCACTAAAACCTCAAAAATCCCTTGAAAACCCCTATTTTTACACTCATTTTTCTCCCATATCACTCCTGGGTGTATGCCGATCAGGCTGCTCTGTTTCGGAGCACAACTGGGACCCAAATGCGTTCCCAAATGGTGACCCAAAATGTGTGCGGAAGAAAGACGAGCTTAGACCAAAATTTAAGGTAAATTTAAGGCTGAAACTTCCTTAGAACCCCAATTTTCCACTCTTTGGTCAAAATCGACTTCACATTCGGCCTCCTCGCACTAAAAAACATGGAAAACGATACCTCAAAAGCTCATGTTACTAAAACACAAAAAGTACCTATTTTATACACATTTTCACTCATAACACCCCTGGGTATATTCCGATCGGGCTGCAAAGTTTCGAGACACAACTAGGGCCCAAATGGAGCATGTGTGCGAAAGAACGAATTTTTTCGACCGAAAATGAAGCCGGTAAACGCGACACAGCGGACGGCGCGGCGTACGGACATTACATTTGTTATTATCATGATATCGTCCCAGAACATCACTCCTTATTATTAAGATCTCGCAATAAACCAAGGAACGAGGCGGCAGACGCAGGAGACCCGGGGGACCTGGTGGGGATCCCCACCATCCTCCACCAGTATGGAGGATGGAGGGAGATAGCCCCAGGGGCTATAAGAACTGGACTCCTTCGCCTTCCAACTCATTCTACGCTTCCTTCTAGTTGCTGACTACTCTCTAGCCTCGCTCCTGCTCTGGCTCTCCTTATCCTAAAAGATCCCGGGCATGGTGGTAGCCTCCCAGCTATAACCAAACCGGGCAAAGCTCCTCCTAACGCCTCGCGCGCTCGTGGTGGACATCCTTCGGGTATTAACCAGGGATGTTAGGTCCTCCCGATGCTTCCGGGCATCAGGCACACATACCTACCTAGCCCTTCACCTATGCATCCACCACAGTTATATAAATCTTTTGCTGAGCGATTACATAGGTCTACTATGCACAGAATAATAAACCAATACGCCGTAATAAATCACCAAAAATAGAAGTCCAAAATTAAAGTCACCAACATTGGTACAGTATGAATATTTAGGAAAGGCTATTCCAACGGACAAAAATATCTGTCAATAATGTGGACCAAATTCAGATCTTTGTGGGTTGGAAATCGAGGCTCAATTCATCTAAAATGGCGTAGTATAATAACCCGAGACTGAGACGGATATAATATAAGCTTCGTTCGCGGTGTGTTTTTCTGACGGTCAGGGAACCGTCTGAAGCCACTTTTCTTATCATGCCAACACGCATGCGCCACCAATACCAACTTTCAAACTCACAATGGACCGGGTACACCGCGAACGCTTCGGAAGGAAATCTGACTGCAACCGCTGTGCAACCTGAAAATTTCTAACCTTCCTGATTGTGTCGTGTGTCGATCTTGATTTTTTCTGCTTTCTGACGTTTGTTATACAAATCATACCTATTAAGGTTTATTGAAAGGCTGTGACTCGTGCATGTGTGAGAAGTTCATGTGTCATCATTGATCTCTGCTAATTTATTTCTTCTTTTTATAACAATAGGTAATACTAACGTTCGTCCTATAGGTCACCGTTGATTTCGGCTAATTTATTACTTTTTTCATTCTTCAACTTACTCGTCTTATATTACGATTATTCCTATGCTTCTGATGAATGGGTAGACTATCTTATGTATGTTCCTAGTTGTAATATAGTTCCTACGTTTTGCTTCGAGTATTCATCTCTTACCAATGTTATGCATTCCTTTATCTCAACTTGTACTTAGCTGAAGTATTTTTAATAAAAATAAATCGAAATCTCTGTAGTTTTCTTCCTAACTAATGACCTAATGGGATGTTTATCAAATTCGGTGATACCAGTGTACTTTTGTGGAGTAATTGGTGACTGAAGAAATACCTAATCGAAAGTTTGAAGTTCGCTGTTAGGTACCTAACTAATTTTGCTGATAACTGACTACACATTCTTCATGTGCTCATTTTTCGTCAATATAGCTATGTATTCGGTTTCCTCAAGGGTCAATAATCTGATAAAACGGCTGAAATCACCGGAAACGTCTACAAAAAAAAAGGTAGCATAAACTGTGAATTCAGCCTTAAAAATAAAATTTCAACAATCGAAGATAATTTTTGTCAAAATTAGGAGTCTAATTCTAGTGGGCCAAAATTGGCAAAAACCAACAATTGCTAGGCCAGTTCTTGGAACACCCACCGTAATCGTAAAATTAGGTAGGTGCGCGTAGGTAAGTGGCACTAAGTTTTTCAATTGGGATATTCAACCGACCACCTCATTATTGCACACGAAATAAATCTATAGGCAGCAATTTTGTATATCCATTACAATTTTTTTTAAACCCCTCTAGTTATTTGTGCCAGTAGAATTTGCAGCGTTTATCGTTAGGTATGACAGGAAACTTGATTCAGGGACATACAAGTGCTCACTATAAGATCAGTCGTTGAAGGATATGGTGATTGAAATACAAAAGCTTGGGTAGTTATGTAAACATAATACTATAATATATGAATTCAAGTAGCTAGTAGAGATGCCAATCTGTCCCTAACAGAACGGCCAGTGACGTCTTCTGGATGAGATTCCATGGATTCATCTTCATCAGGATTGACTGCAGTGCCTTCCTCGGGTAAATGAACAAAAAAGTTTCCTCGTCGTATACAGGAAAAACTTGTTCCAGATAGTTTTCATTTCTTTCACTGGATGGAGTAAGTCCAAATCATCTTCCGATGACACCTCGATACGATACGGTACGATACGATACGGAGTGATCGACCCCTCATTCGATGAACTCATGGCGAGAAGTACCAAAACGCAAGTGAGAGAAGTAGGTAGGGTTATTAGAACGAACGCACGAATGGACGGTGCGATGAGAAATGATTTGATTGGCTTAAGCGGGCGAGCGGTAGTGGGGGGCGAGCAGTCAGAAAGGAGTACATCGGAAAATCCGCGGACTGATCTGACGGTCTGCGAACTGTCTTCGAACCGCCAGAAAAACACCGCGAACAGCATCCTATGGATGCTATACAGTCCGATACGAGTCCGCAAGACCACCGCGAACGCCAAATGATGGATCTGACGGTTTGAAGACAGTCAGATGGCCACCGCGAACAAACCTATTGACTACCTATTTCAATCGACACAAATAGTTTCCCCGTAGAAAATGTCAAAATACTGACTATTACTTCAAAGTTTCCCAAAATTGGAATATAATTATATTCTTCACTAAAATTAACAAAAATGGTAGAAAGTGGCCACCTTTCATGGAATAAAAACGGAGTTACTGAAAGGTAACAAAATGAAAAATACGATGTTACACCGGTTTCGGTGCTCAAATCATCGTCAGTAACAAACAATAGACTGTGGTTTCATCACCGAAACCGGTATAACGGTGTATTTTTCGTGTATTAGTGGAAATAGACGGAAATAGACACCTTTCAATGACTGCGTTTTGGTTTATTATAATAATAGACTTAATAATAGAATTAATTAATTATAATAGAGAATAATACACCTATGTATTCGCTCAGCAAAACTTTTTTACAACACCCCCTTCAAAATATTTTCTTTTACGTTTCGAGGTGCGTAGATTCCAAAAATGCAACGTCCATCCACTGTCCACCGTATCATGCATACCTATCTATACTTACTTTCTTTTCGGTCTAAAAAAATAAGTCCTTTCGCACACATGCTCCATTTGGGCCCTAGTTGTGTCCCGAAACTTTGCAGCCCGATCGGAATACACCCAGGGGTGTTATGGGCGAAAAATGGGTGCAAAAATAGGGGATCTTGGTGTTTTAGTAACATGAGCTTTCGAGGTACCTTTTTCCGTGTTTTTCAGGACGAGGAGACCGAATATGAAGTCGATTTTGACCAGAGTGGAAAATTGAAGTTCTAACAAGTTTCAGCCTTAAACTAGCGTTAAATATCGGTCGAAAATAGTCGTTCTTCTTCACACAGTTTGGGTCTAAATTTTGGAACACATTTGGGTCCTACTTGTGCTCCGAAGCTCGGTAGCCCGATCGGAATACACCCAGGGGTGTTACGGGAGAAAAATGGGCGTAAAAATAGGGGTTTTCGAGGTTTTTGTGAACATGAGCTTGTGAGGTATCGTTTTACATGTTTTCTAGGGCGAGAAGACCGAATATGAAGTTGATTTTGACCAAAGAGTGAAGCATTGAGGTTGTAGCGAAGGTTCAGCTCCCAAAATTCATTTTTTATGAGTCAAAAACCTGGGAAATCGCCTGAAACCACCACAAACTTGTATAACAACACTAGAAGTAATTTCAGCAGATGAATCAAGCCAATTAAATGGCACTATCAATAATCAGAGATAATTTGTAAAAAAAAAGGAGCCTAATTCGTGTTTTGGGGGCCAAAAACCATCAAAAATAGCTATTCAACCACTGCAGATGAAAGAAACAATAAGTGAACAGCCCACATTTCTGTAGGTATGTCCAATAGAATAATAAACCCGTGTGATAAGGGCTTTGAAGCGTTTTTAATTCGATGGTTTTGTTTTAATTATTTTTAAAGTTCTGTTTTAATTCGATGGTTTTGTTGAAACCCATCAACTCACCGTAACAGCTTAGTGAAATGGAAGGTTGCGACGTCAGAGGACGTACATGATGCGGAGAACTCAAATGAACGAGGAAATGACAGCGACGGCGAACCAACAGGTGTCCCGGGGAGTAAAACAAAAACACTGCGAGAGGACGACAACATCCGCTGCACTGTCACCCGACAAACAACCGCCGACAAACGACAACAGCCGAAGCCCGAAGCGCTCGGTGAACTGACGAGTTCCGTGAGGAGCCGAGTGACGCCGGGTCTGCCCGAAGGCGGTGGCGCGATGTCGGAAACGACCGAGGATACCCGAACACACCCGAGCGGACATTCCTATCATTAAATTCTTGTCCCATGCAACTCAAAGTTCATCTTATCAGTCAACTATTTTGTTTTATTATTCTGTGAATAATACACCTATGTATTCGCTCAGCAAAAAATTTTTATAACACCCCCTCAAACTTTTTTCTTTTCCGTTTCAAGGTGCGTAGATTTCAAAAATGCAATGTCCGTCCGCCGTCCGCCTTACGCCTATCACTTGTACCGGCTTCATTTTAGGTAGTGACGTTCCGATTCTCCTTTCGATCCGATATTTTTTGGTATCAAATCAATATCGAAAGCATGGTATCGATACTCCGATATTATCGAAAGGAAATATCGATATTGAAAGTATCATATGATATCGATAATTCTTACATTTTTTTGTTGCAATACTTATATTGTCCTCAAATTCTGTAACTCCATTCAAAAAATAAATCGTGTTTAGGCCTACAATGATCCACCTATCTCAGCATTATGATCAGTTTTGGTACATACTATAGGAGTGGAAATAATAAACCCTTGGGCAGATTTTGAAGTTTTTACTGTTATCTAATCAAAAAGTACAAAGAGTGGAAAACATATTGTGGTGAATGTTTAAAAAAAATATTGTAAGCCCCAATCTTCGGAAGTAAACCAACGGCTGTTGCTATGTTGGACATAGGTAAGTGACCTCCTTCCGATGTTGTCTGGATTCGATATTTTGATTCGATACTGTAAAGCTTCATTCGATATCCCGATATTATCGAATTCTTGTTATCGATACAAATATCGGAAATATCGAAACAAATGTATCGATATTACTAATATCGGTAATATCGGAACGTCACTAATTTTAGTTTTAGGTCTAAAAAAGTCGTTCTTACGCACACATGCTCCATTTGGGTCCTAGTTGTGTCCCGAAACTTTTCAGCCCGATCGAAATATACCCAGGGGTGTTATGAACGAAAATGTGTGTAAAAATAGATACCTACTTTTTGCGTTTTAGCAACATGTTGGTAACATGAGCTTCTGAGATAATCTTTTTCTAAGTATGTTTTTGGGGACGAGAAGACCGAATATGAAGTCAATTTTGACCAAAGAGTGGAAAATTGAGTTCTACCAAATGTTCAGCTGCCAAAATTGATTTTTTATGAGTCAAAAACCTGGGAAATCGTCTGAAATCACCATCAGTTTGTATAATAGCACTGGAAAAAGTGTCAACACGTGGATCAAGACGATTAGGTAAATGGCAATACCAATTATCAAAGATAGTTTAAAAAAAAAAGAAAAAAAAAATGAGCGTAGGTACCTAATTTGTGTTTTAGGGGCCAAAATTGGGGGAAACCATCAGAAATAGCTAATTTCGATTATAGAATAATATAATAATAAACCCATGTGACGAGGACTTTGCAGCGTTTTTTACTCAGTTGCATTTTACTCTCCTGTTCTGTGGTTGCAACCATTCAATAAATCTTATCACTCTTATCAACTAGTTCATCTTTTCAATTTAACTATGTTCCTTAAAAATTGGCCAACCACAATTTCGGATTTGTCTGAATTACCTACGTTTCTAAGTTGCTGTACCTACTGTAGGTACTTGTACCTACCTACAAAAACACAAGTTTCAAAATTAATTTTACAAAAAAAAAAACTACAGGATAAAAATAGAAATAGGTCTATTTCCACGTCAAAACAACAAACCATAGTATGGTTGTTACACCATCATCAGTACACGACAGAATTCTAGAACAACCGAAACCAGTCTACAGTTTGTTGGTTTGACGTGGAAATAGACTACGTATTTATATTTTTATCTTGTAGTTTTTTGCTACGGATTTCCACTACTCCGCCGCAAGTGATTTAAGTTTTAAAATTGCTTTTATTCATGGCAAATACAAAATACATGGTACCTAGTTATCATTGCAATTAGTACGAAAATAGAGAAAAAATCTTATTAATAATTTTAGCGAATTTTCGAAGAAAAGGAAGCTATTGTTCTCGGTCCAAAATTTTTAAAACTCGAATTTCCGAAAGATTTTTATACCAAAATCCGTTTCAGACCATCCTGAATTCCCTGCCGAAAGACACCAAAAATTATATGTATATATATATATATTTATATATTTATATATATATATATATTTATATATTTATATATTTATATATGTATGTGTCATTCCAGACGATAACTCTCGAAATAATTGAGATAAAAAGTTCAAATTTGCACGAAAAATCTGTCTTGGCAATCGACAGGCTAAGTTCGAAGATGGGCAGAATCGGGTCACCCTAAGGGGGAGTTTTGGGGAGTTTTAGGGGGGGAAAATTACCCATAAATTCCCAAAATGAAAAAGTCTGACAAGTGACACCTCATTTTAAAGGTTTTTGTACGCTGAACACGATGGTGAAATCAGAATTGCGATATCTCATTCCATTCTCAAACTGGAGCACTTTGAAGATGAAGGAACGTGGTTATTTCTTGAGATGTTCTTCCTGGTTCGTCTGCTCTAATCTGATAACGGAATGGGATATCGCAATTCTGACTTCACCATCGTGTTCAGCGTTGGAAAATCTACAAACCGAGGTGTTACTCGGCAAAAAATGGAACAAAAAATTTGTTACGTAGGTACCCAATACCTACTCTTCTGGTATTCAAAACATTTTTGATTTCCCCCTCCCCCTCCTTCCACCCCAAATTTTACTTTGCGTAAAACTACTCCTGTTTTAATTTTGTATGGTATCAAGTTGGGAAAACATTGGCCGAAAATTAATTTTCAGAAAATTTTAGGCGGAGGAGGAAGATGCCGAAAACTTCGAAAATTCGCTCTTATAGCCATGCTGCATGACTGTGGTTTTTTTTTCATAATATATCAACAATATTTCCATAGAACCCACAAAGGTTAAACCTGAGCGTGGGCATTTCTTATTATCATTAAATAACCAGTTTTGTTCGCGTTGTCTATTTTCGCTATTATATTAATTATTATTAACATTTCCAATTATAGCTTAAAAGTTAGACAGAATTTTACATGAGTTGACTTAACTGTTACACTCTCCGAAGCTGATAAGATAAAATAAATGTAAGTAGTGTACTATGTCATAGTTTTAATAAACATATCTGGTGGGATTATTATAAAAAAATTCTGGTCTAACTTAATAATTCCCAGTATGTTATAATTTTTTCTAGAATCCATTGTTTGAGCTCATTTCCTCGTTTGACATTAGCATATTTTAGGACCACGATAAGGTGCTAGAAGCAACCCTAGCTGACTACTTCTGCGGGGGACAATAAAAGTGTTGGGGTTCCTTGTACCATGAGTTGATTTAGATTTGATGAGTTAGTGACTGTCTCGTCATGAAATATTTTGCAATTTGAAAATTTATTATTTGAGGAACATTGAGTATAATGTTCCTCAATGGAGGCAGAATTGGTACGCCGATGATTCGGCATGCATCGGAAAATTGAGCCACATCCGTGAGTGGTTCGATCTTTTACAAGAGGAGGGGCCAAAGTGGGGCTATCACCCAGAGCCAGCGAAAAGCTTTTTGGTCATCAAGAGCGGACTCGAAGAACAAAGCAGAGCCCTCTTTGGCGACCTCAACGTGGAAATCGTTCACTCGCACAGATTCCTCGGGGGAGTGATAGGGTCTATGTCCCACAGAAGAGAGTATGTCCGCAAAAAAGTAGAGAAGTGGGTGGAACATACAGAAAAGTTTGCAGGAGCCGCTCAGGAGAGCCCACAGGCAGTGCACGCAGCTTTCACAAAATCGTTGCAACAAGAGTGGGCCTTCACCCAAAGGGTCATTGGTGAGTGTGCCAGTGAATATCGCCCGCTATGGGAAACCATCTGTCAACGCCTGATGCCAGCCATCATGGGGCGGGAAGTAGGGGACGCAGAAGGGGACCTAATGAGCCTACCAGCCAGGCTGGGGGGTCTAGGGGTCACCAATCCTGTAGATTCCTCCCACGCTTTCCAAATTTCTCAGAGGACCTGTGAGCTCCTTAGCGCCTCAATTCGCTCTGGCACCTCTCTTCAATTGAACGAGCACCACAGGGTGGTTACAACCATCCTAAAGGAAGAAAACATTGCACGAGAGGCTGTTCTGAGTCAATGGAGTGAAGAGCTGATTCAAGGGCTGGAGCCGAATCGGCAGAGAGTCCTCCGGCGGGTAATCGGCGCATCGCAGTGGCTATCGGTGCTACCGACAGCTGCAGACGGGTTTGACTTATCAGCCACTCAGTTCAGAGACGCTCTATCCTTAAGATATGCCCGTACTCCCCAAGGTCTCCCAAGGAACTGTGACGGCTGTGGATCGGCATTCACTCTCTCACACGCCCTAAACTGTAAGAAAGGAGGCGTGGTAAAAAGAGGGCATGACGACGTACGGGACGAGGTAGCAGGGATAGCCAACCTTGCCTGGGGTGGTGCTGTAGTCGAGCCGGTCATGCGAGGGGCAGCCAACGGTCAGCCTGCGTTAGTGGGCGACGTAATGGTAAATGGGGTCTGGGAGAGTGGGAGGCCAGCGTTTTTCGATGTCGTGAGTCCCTCCCGGGAACACTCCACTAGTAACTTTAAGCTCTCACCAACATTCTAATGTCAAACTTAGTTTCCGTCAATAAACAAGTGAGTGGGGAGACAGGCCACAGAACCCAGGGTACACAACCTGGGGCCCCACCACCAACCCCTAACAGGGGGTTGGAGGGAGAGGCCTCCAGTTCCTATAAAACCCTGGATCCTGGGGCTTTAGCCTCATTCGACACTTCCTCTAACTAGCTCTCTCTTCTCTCCTCTACCTTGCTCCCCCTCTCAGATGATCGGTGGATTACCGCCGCCTGAGAATACCTTCTCCTTCTTGTCTAGATGATCGGTGGACTACCGCCGCCTAGACAAGCACCTCCTCTCTCAAACCTAGATGTCGGTGGATTACCGCCGCCTGGGTAAATTCCTCCTCACCTCTATCTCCCCTTAACCGGGCGTAGATGATCGGTGGATTACCGCCGCCTGCGCCTTTCCTTTCCTCACGCCACCGTGATGAAATTCTAAATTCATCACATTCGATAATCGCATAGTTAATGCTGACGCTGCCTCCTACCTCTCCCAAGACTGGCAACAGACAGCACGAACTGCAGCGCTAGCAAAGCACACCAAGTACGACCGAGCAGCTGAGGACCACCGAGGGTCGTTCACCCCCCTAGTGTGCTCATGTGACGGAGCCCTGGAGCGAGAGTTTGGAGTTTTCCTGAAGCGGGCTGCATACGTCCTGGCAGAGAAGTGGAACCGGCCATACTCACAAATTTCAGGATGGGTGAGGGTGAAGATCCAATATGCCATCATTCGGGCGGTATCCCTTCGGATAAGAGGTGCCCGGAGGAAAGTGCGGCCACTTCAACTGGAAGACGGAGCGGCCGTGCCCCGGTTGGTCGATATTTGATAGCAGACGTGCCCCCCCCCCCCCCCCCCCCCTAACTCAAAGCATCAAAAACCTCCATTCCCCATCTGAAACCCTCCAGCTACCCAGACTATAGAAAATTTATGTTCCTCAAATTAAATGGTAAATTGAGTATAATATGCTTCTAGATACAACTGTTGAGAAGGGTACCTACCTATGATTTTTCTTATACATAATTTTAAGTATTAATTTCTGTGCTATTTCAACTGGATTGACGTGCGTTTCATAACTGCTACACCTACAGAAAGTTGCAAGCTACTCGTTCTAACCTGTCCAAGTCCAGGTACGTATATTATCTACATACTCTAATGTGGCTACTTACATAATACTGAAACAGGGGATTATTGCAATTCAACTACCTATTTAGGAGGAGAAATTAGTTTTCAAAACGCTGCAAAGTCCTTGTAACATGGGTTTATTATTCTACTGTTTGGTCTTACCCACAGAAGTGCTAGAAATACATGTGTTTTTCTTTCATATGCTTTTATATGCAATATCGCTATATTGAAATAGCAATTTTTTATGGTTTCCACGAATTTTGGCCCCCAAAAACACGAAATAAGCTCCTATTTTTGACAAGTTACCTTTGATCACTAATACCTGTTGATAATAGTAATTCTAGTGTTATTATACAACATAATGGTGATTTCAGATAATTTCTCAGGTTTTTGACTCATAAAAAATGAATTTTGGGAGCTGCACCTTCGTTACAACTTCAGTTCTTCACTCTTTGTCAAAATGGACTTCATATTCAGTCTTCTCGCGCTGAAAAACATGGAAAACGATGCCTCACAAGCTCATGTTCTTATGAAACCTTAAAAAAAACCCTTGAAAAACCCTATTTTTACACTCATTTTTCACCCGTAACACACCTTGGTATTTTGATCGGGCTGCCGAGTTTCGGAGCACAACTAGGGCCCAAATGTGTTCCCAAATGGAGACCCAAACTGTGCGGAAGAAGGACGATTTTAGACCAAATTTTAATGTAAATTTGAGGTGAAACTTCGTTATAACCTCAATTTTCCAGTCTTTGGTCAAAATCGACTTCGTATTCGGTATTTTCGTCCTAAAAAATATGGAAAACTTTACCTCAAAAGCTCATGTTACTAAGATGTTACTAAAACACAAAAAATACCTATTTTTATACCCATTTTCATTCACAACACCCCTGGGTATATTCCGATCGGGCTGCAAAGTTTCGGGACACAACCAGGGCCCAAATGGAGCATGTGTGCGAAAGAACGAATTTGTGAGTCATCGTACTATGAAGGCAAGGACTTTGCTGCGTTTTAGCGAATTTTCAAAGAAAATGAAGCTATTGCAATGGCTTCGAAATTTAAATAATATAAATTTTTGGAAATTTTCTTCATAGAAATCCGTTTCAGACCATTCTAAAACGATTCCTGAAATTTAACACTTTTTTATATGTATATATATATATATTTATTTATATATGTGTCACTCCAGACGATAACTCTCGATAGAATTGAGATAAACAGCTCAAATTTGCACAAAAAATCTATCTTGGCAATCGAAAGGCTAAGTTCGAAGATGGGCGAAATTGGCCTACTCTAAGGAGGGTTTTGGCGCATTTAAAGTGCGCAAAAATTACCCAAAAATCCCCAAAATGTTATTTTCCAACAAGTGACCCCTCATTTTAAAGGTTTTTGCACGCTGAACACGATGGTGGAATCGGATTTTAGATATCTTGATCCGTTCTCAAATTAGAGCATTTAAAGTGCGCAAAAATTACCTAAAAATCCCCAAAATGTTATTTTCTAACAAGTGACCCCTCATTTTAAAGGTTTTTGCACGCTGAACACGATGGTGGAATCGGATTTTAGATATCTTGATCCGTTCTCAAATTAGAGCATTTAAAGTGCGCAAAAATTACCCAAAAATCCCCAAAATGTTATTTTCCAACAAGTGACCCCTCATTTTAAAGGTTTTTGCACGCTGAACACGATGGTGGAATCGGATTTTAGATATCTTGATCCGTTCTCAAATTAGAGCATTTAAAGTGCGCAAAAATTACCCAAAAATCCCCAAAATGTTATTTTCTAACAAGTGACCCCTCATTTTAAAGGTTTTTGCACGCTGAACACGATAGTGAAATCGGATTTAGATATCTAAATCCGTTCTTAAATTAGAGCATTTAAAGTGCGCAAAAATTACCCAAAACTAGGATAATCTTTAAACTCTTACCCCCACCCCCTTAGAGTGGTCAGATTGAAAAATGTGAGAAGTATTAATTGAAGACGAGGGTTCGAAGCAAAAAAGGGGGAGGCAAACGATTAGTACAACTCCTTGAATTTACCCACAGCGATCAAATAAATAAGCACTTAGTACAATTACGTAATAAACAAACGGTAGAATCAGGATGGACAAAACGTACAAATTAAAATAAATACGAAGAGAATATACATAGAAAACCAAATTTAGACCGAAGTTTTCCTTTATTCAAAACCATAGCCATTAATTCGAATATTTCTTTGAAAATTCGCTCATTAAGTCATGCTGCATGACTGATTTTTTTATATGTATATATATATTTATATATGTGTCACTCCAGACGATAACTCTCGATAGAATTGAGATAAACAGCTCAAATTTGCACAAAAAATCTATCTTGGCAATCGAAAGGCTAAGTTCGAAGATGGGCGAAATTGGCCTACTCTAAGGAGGGTTTTGGCGCATTTAAAGTGCGCAAAAATTACCCAAAAATCCCCAAAATGTTATTTTCCAACAAGTGACCCCTCATTTTAAAGGTTTTTGCACGCTGAACACGATGGTGGAATCGGATTTTAGATATCTTGATCCGTTCTCAAATTAGAGCATTTAAAGTGCGCAAAAATTACCCAAAAATCCCCAAAATGTTATTTTCTAACAAGTGACCCCTCATTTTAAAGGTTTTTGCACGCTGAACACGATGGTGAATCCGTTCTTAAATTAGAGCATTTAAAGTGCGCAAAATTACCCAAAACTAGGATAATATTTAAACTCTTACCCCCCCCCCCCCCCCCACGAAGTTTTCCTTTATTCAAAACCATAGCCATTAATTCGAATATTTCTTTGAAAATTCGCTCATTAAGTCATGCTGCATGACTGGTTTTTTTTAGTTGTTCCTTTGTCTTTTACAAAATACTGTGTAACTTGTCAGGGAAGCCATCTTGTGATTTCCATTCTGTGTTACTGTTTTGTACATGTACAAGGAGGAGTCTAGTACCTTACATAGGTATGTGTAATAAATAAATAATTAATAATAATTAATGAATTGAAACTGAAAGCTGTATGTAGACAGAAACTTCGAATTTACGGATCATCTTGATGGACTTTAGTTAGGTAGTCGAGACATCGCTTTCCAAGTCAGGGGTGTAGCTCTCGCTAATGACCATAATAACAGAGTAGCCGAAGAAACTGGTTCTGTCGACCTCGCCCTGCCGCAGACTGCTCGGCGTCTTTCACTCGACCCGTTTCAAGTCAAAAAATGTAAAGAATAAAATACATGCGGTGGCCTACGGGATATCCAAGGTGAGTTGATCGCCTTGGAGGGACGCGAGGGCGCATTAGGGATCATAAAGATCTTAAGATTTTACAAGAACTCGTGCCTACCTGTCAATAATGTAAAGTACTTTATATGAAGGTAGTTCGAGTGAAAGAATTTATTTCGACGTTTCGAACGTTCATTTTCATTTTCATCTGAATCTCGCCTTCGTCCAGGTTATCTCACTCATGCTCGTGTTTTAGCGAATTTTCAAAGAAAATTAAGCTATTGCAATGGCTTCGAAATTTAAATAATATAAATTTTTGGAAATTTTCTTCATAGAAATCCGTTTCAGACCATTCTAAAACGATTCCTGAAATTTAACACTTTTAGCGAATTTTCAAAGAAAATGAAGCTATTGCAATGGCTTCGAAATTTAAATAATATAAATTTTTGGAAATTTTCTTCATAGAAATCCGTTTCAGACCATTCTAAAACGATTCCTGAAATTTAACACTTTTTTATATGTATATATATATATATATATTTATATATGTGTCACTCCAGACGATAACTCTCGATAGAATTGAGATAAACAGCTCAAATTTGCACAAAAAATCTATCTTGGCAATCGAAAGGCTAAGTTCGAAGATGGGCGAAATTGGCCTACTCTAAGGAGGGTTTTGGCGCATTTAAAGTGCGCAAAAATTACCCAAAAATCCCCAAAATGTTATTTTCCAACAAGTGACCCCTCATTTTAAAGGTTTTTGCACGCTGAACACGATGGTGAAATCGGATTTTAGATATCTTGATCCGTTCTCAAATTAGAGCATTTAAAGTGCGCAAAAATTACCTAAAAATCCCCAAAATGTTATTTTCTAACAAGTGACCCCTCATTTTAAAGGTTTTTGCACGCTGAACACGATGGTGGAATCGGATTTTAGATATCTTGATCCGTTCTCAAATTAGAGCATTTAAAGTGCGCAAAAATTACCCAAAAATCCCCAAAATGTTATTTTCCAACAAGTGACCCCTCATTTTAAAGGTTTTTGCACGCTGAACACGATGGTGGAATCGGATTTTAGATATCTTGATCCGTTCTCAAATTAGAGCATTTAAAGTGCGCAAAAATTACCCCAAAATCCCCAAAATGTTATTTTCTAACAAGTGACCCCTCATTTTAAAGGTTTTTGCACGCTGAACACGATAGTGAAATCGGATTTTAGATATCTAAATCCGTTCTTAAATTAGAGCATTTAAAGTGCGCAAAAATTACCCAAAACTAGGATAATCTTTAAACTCTTACCCCCACCCCCTTAGAGTGGTCAGATTGAAAAATGTGAGAAGTATTAATTGAAGACGAGAGTTCGAAGCAAAAAAGGGGGAGGCAAACGATTAGTACAACTCCTTGAATTTACCCACAGCGATCAAATAAATAAGCACTTAGTACAATTACGTAATAAACAAACGGTAGAATCAGGATGGACAAAACGTACAAATTAAAATAAATACGAAGAGAATATACATAGAAAACCAAATTTTAGACCGAAGTTTTCCTTTATTCAAAACCATAGCCATTAATTCGAATATTTCTTTGAAAATTCGCTCATTAAGTCATGCTGCATGACTGATTTTTTTATATGTATATATATATTTATATATATATGTGTCACTCCAGACGATAACTCTCGATAGAATTGAGATAAACAGCTCAAATTTGCACAACAAATCTATCTTGGCAATCGAAAGGCTAAGTTCGAAGATGGGCGAAATTGGCCTACTCTAAGGAGGGTTTTGGCGCATTTAAAGTGCGCAAAAATTACCCAAAAATCCCCAAAATGTTATTTTCTAACAAGTGACCCCTCATTTTAAAGGTTTTTGTACGCTGAACACGATGGTGAAATCAGAATTGCGATATCTCATTCCGTTCTCAAACTGGAGCACTTTGAAGATTAAGGAACGTGGTTATTTCTTCGAAAATTCGCTCTTATAGCCATGCTGCATGACTGTGGTTTTTTGCCTACTGTTTGTTGCTACCCTAGAACTGCTTCCTTTCGTTTGTTTCTTTTCGTCAGTCTGTTGACTCATTGTTCCTTGCACTACGTTGTAATTCCTAAAGGTTTCGACTGACTGTACCTACGCATATTTCTAGAGCCTTTGCAACATTCTATATGTTTTAATGATAAATATGTTTTAAAATATATTTACAAAGTTGTTATCGTGAAGCAAGCAGTTTTATGCATGGTTGGATACCTACTCCCTCATATCAAAATGTGAGTTTCAAGTAGACTATTTAGCAAAACAGGGGTTTATCGAATTTTCGAAGAAACCGAGCTATTGTGCTGGTAGGTATTTCAACTTGATAGGTGCCACTCGCTTTCACGGTGCTTTTGGGTAGAAAGAATTTATATCAGTTACAATCAATTCTCGTATTAAATTTGAAAGATCAAAACATCAATTTGTTAAAATTACGTACAGAAGTCATTGGAAAAACCGACGAATTAAATCCCATCAGGGACAACATATTCGTTCCACTCGCAGTCAGTCACATCCTCGCCTTGATTTTGTGTATAATCATCTGAATCCTCCCATTCCTCTCTATCTGTTGCTTCTGATACTCCCAGTAAATCACCAGTTTCTCGGTGAGAGGTTCCTTTGGCAAAAAAACTATCAAAATCTTCTTCCACACAAGTATGGTATGAGGGGCTCGAGAGCCTGGCATATCCATAAACTCTGCCACAATTTCTATTTAAAATCTCTAACGCTTTCTTTTGAGAGTCTTTATCTGTCTTTGAACTCTACGTCCGAGAGATCATCAAATGGACTGGTTGGATTCCCTGTCATACCTGGTCCTCCGAATGTCATCTGGTATGTATGGTAGTCCATTAAAGTTAAAACGAACTATAAAAAACACGAAACATAAAAAGCGAAGGCAAACCTTTAAAAACCCTCTCGACACAAAAGATAAACTCTGGGATCAAAGAGATAATTCTGGAGAAGGGAGGGGTTAAAAATCGGAGCTAAAGTGAGCCCAGGACCAACATTTAATTCTGGACTAAGGGGCGGTTGCTGAGCTCGAGGTTAGGGCGTAGTCCTGGACTAAATGGTGATAGTCCGGGTTTATCAGAAAAATACGTTGCCGAGACTCAGATTATATTTGGTCCTGGACTATGCCTAGATCCAGGGTCAATTTTTAGACCTCGACTAATTTTAAACCCGGACTTCGTGAAATGACTTGCTGAGTTCGAATTCGACATAAACCATGACTAATTTTTAATTCTGGTGCCTTGCTGAGCTCCCAATAGTACTTAGTCCAGAATTAGAAGTTGGTCCTGGGCTCACTTTAGCCCTGATTTTTAATCCCTCCCTTCTGCAGAATTATCTCTTTGATCCCAGAGTTTATCTGCTGTGTAGAGAGGTTTTTTTTTTAGGTTTGCGTTCTTGTTTGGCAGTTTGTGTTTTTTATAGTTTGTTTAACTTTAATAGACTACCTAGACTACATACATACCAGATGACATTCGGAGGCCCAGGTATGATAGGGAATCCAATCAATCCATTTGATGATCTCTCGGACATAGAGTTCAAAGACAGATAGGTACAGACTCTCAAAAGAAAGCGTTAGAGATTTTATAGAAGTGGTGGCAGAATTGATGGATATGCCAGACTCTCGAGCCCCTCATACCACACCTGTGTGGTACAAGGATTTGGTAGCGGTAAGGTTTTTTGCCGAAGGAACCCTCCACCGAGAAACTGGTGATCAACAGATGGGAGGAATGGGAGGACTCAGATGATTATACTCAAAATGAAGAGGATGTCACTGACCGTGAGTGGGACGAATGAATGTTTTCCGGGAAGAATATACAACAAGGGATGATTTAATTCGTCGCTTTTTCCAATGACTTTGCCATACATAATTTTAGTAAATTGATGTTTTGATATTTCAAATTCAACACGAGAAGTGATTGTAACTACTATAAATTCTTTCTACCCAAAAGCACCGGGAAAGCGAGGGGCACCTAGCAAGTTGAAATACCAACCAGTGCAATAGCTCTTCTAAAATTCGCTAAACCCCGGTTTTGCTAAATAGTCTACTTGAAACTCGCATTTTGATAAGAGTAACTCGAACTTTTGATAATCATGCATAAAACTTCTTGCTTCATGATAACAACTCTATAAATATATTTTAAAACATATTTATCATTAAAACACATAGAATGTTGCAAAGGCTTTAGAAATATGAGCAGGTGCAGTCAGTCGAAACCTTTAGGAATTACAACGTAGTATAAGGAACAACGAGTCAACAGACCGGACGAAAGGAAACAACTCTAGGTTTGCAACAAAAAACAGGCGAAAAACACGGGCATGAGTGAGGTAACCTTGGAGATAACCTGGAAGAAGGTGAAAATCAGATGGAAATGATGGTACTACCAACATAATAACAGCAATTCCCGTACGTTTCCCTCTGTTGATCTAGTACTTTCTCGGAAAGTCTAGAACTAATTTTTAGTCCCGGGCTGAGATGATCCCAGAATTAAAGAGCGTAGTCCGGGACTCAGCAAGCCATTTTTTCCCATTTTTAACTCCAGTATCATGAAGTCATGGACTAACAGTTAGTCCGAGATTTCCAAACCCCCAGCTCAGCAACCGCCCCTAAGTACTACTACTGGGAGCTCAGCAAGGCACCAGAATTAAAAATTAGTCATGGTTTATGTCGAATTCCAACTCAGCAAGTCATTTCACGAAGTCCGGGTTTAAAATTAGTCGAGGTCTAGAAATTGAGCCTGGATCTAGACATAGTCCAGGACCAAATATAATCTGAGTCTCGGCAACGTATTTTTCTGATAAACCCGGACTATCACCATTTAGTCCAGGACTAAGCCCTAACCTCGAGCTCAGCAACCTCCCCTAAATGTACTATTCTATACATATTATGTATATACCTAACCCTGTACTCGTTACTAGGTACCTAAATCACGCGGTAATGTTGCTAAAATGATTCTGTCGATGACAAACAGTAACTAAAATGTCAAAAAGAAGCGCAAATAATGAAGTTCTGAAGGAAAATTGTTGATGCCATACGGCCATCCTTGATTATAATCAGGTGCTCCCTAGTGAGGGTGGCCCGCGTCGGATTTATACAGTTTGATTCACGATCGTGTTGACGAAGCTTTTTGGTGCACACGGACGGCTGGACGTACAATGCTCTGGGTGGTATCAAAAAATTGTTTACCTCAAGACAAATTTAATAACGTAAAAAAAACCATAGGTACCCTTCTATCGAAAGTTTTTGAGCTACAGCTCATGACCCGAATTTCAATTCATTTTCAATTTTTTTTCATGGTAACTAAGAAAAGTGCTCAGTACGGCGTACGGCGGACAGACAGAAATATTTTTATTGAATTTTCGGATTCTTCATACCTTGAAACGTAAATCATCAAATTTTGAGGGGGGTTAGAATTTTTTTTTCACGCTCGATTCTAATGGTTCATTGAAAATAATAAACCAAAAAACAGTTGTGAATGTGTTAGTTAGGTACACTTATATTTGGTGTCAACAGCAATGGAAATGAAAGAGGGTTGCTACTAACCCTGTCGATGAAAGTGTTGGTGGCACTCAGATTTTATGCGACATCACCAGGTAGGTGTAGTAAAAGCACCGAAATTACCCATTTGTGTTCTACATGATTCAAGTGTCTGATAATAAATTGATGAACTGGCTCATGGCTGTCCAATATCATCAGCTTTGTTCCAAGTCGGCGAGTTTCGTAATGTATTCAGCGCGGAAACCGTTGCGCACGAAAACTCAGTTCCAAGCAGCTTCACTTCTGTAACTCAATTCCCGCACCATGTTCCCACCGCCAGGTGTAGAAACTTTCTCCACTCAGTTCAAGAAATTTTGAGTTTCTGAACTCAAACTGAAGGAAACCCTCTGGAACCTCCCTAGAATTTAATTTCTCTGCTCTCACGCTAAACATGCCGGAAGCCTACTCAGGTCTCATTTTTGTTTTTTCTGTTTTGAAAAAGTAGTGTTTTGTTGTTTTTGAAGTTTTTCTTTGTGCTGGAAACTAAAATCACTATGACAGTAGGTACACTTTAGAAAGCTTGCGTGGCATGTACCTGGTTGTTATTTTGAAGGTTATCCGCACACTGTGACTGATGCTATAGGTTCGTTCGCAGTAAAAATCGGGACTCTGTTCCGAACTCGAGGAGTTATGGAATATGGCCGCCGCAAGTTCTGAACGGGGTTCCGAATTCCGCAACACTGCGAACGCTCATCGAATCTGGAACTGTCAACGTTACTAGAGGATAACCTGCGTCTTTCGTGAATGAAAGACAGAAAACGCTGCAAAGTCCTTGTCACATGGGTTTATTATTCTACTGGACACACCTACATAAATTTTGGCTGTTCATTCATTGGTTCTTTCATGTGATATAATTGAAATAGCTATTTCCGGTGGTTTCCACTCATTTCGGTCCCCAAAAACACGAATTAGGTACCCCCCTTTTTTCAAATTATCTTTGATCATTGGTATTGCCATTTAATCGTCTTGATTCACGTGTTGACACTTTTTCTAGTGTTATTATACAAATTGATGGTGATTTCAGACGATTTCCCAGGTTTTTGACTCATAAAAAATCAACTTGGGAGCTAAACCTTTGGTAGAACCTCAGTTTTCCACTCTTCGGCCAAAATCGACTTCATATTCGCTCTTCTCGTCCCAAAAAACATGGAAAACGATACCTCAAAAGCTCATGTTACTAAAACTCAAGAAATACCTATTTTTATAGCCATTTTCACTCATAACATCCCTGGGTATATTTGGATCGGACTGCAAAGTTTCGAGACATAACTAAGACCCAAGTGGAGCCTGAGTGCGAAAGAACGAATTTTTTAGACCGAAAATGAAGAAGCAGGATATACGGTGGACGGACATTGCATTTTCTGAATCTACGCACCTTGAAACGTAAAAGAAAAAATTTTGAGGGGGTGTTATAAAACTGTTTTGCTGAGCGAATACACAGGTGCATTATTCACAGATAATAAACCAAAAATCTGGCGGGGTTAGCTATGATAACCATTTCCCTCCTTCTCACCAGAGCGCTCTTGCGTAGCTGTCCCCACAGTTCGAGAAAAAATCCCGAACTCCAGAACTGCGTTCGGAACGTGTTCGGGACTTGGAGAAAAAATTACTGCGAACAGTGGACTCAGAACTAGAACTCCGAACGCCATAACCACTAGGGCGCCTGCGCGGAACTTGTCAGAACTGTCTGGAACTGTACGGAACTCCACTGCGAACGAAGCTTAGGCTAGAATGTGCGTTGTTTCCATCCGTAAGTTCCAGATGTTCCAACCGATGAGTTATTGAACTGAGAAAAATCCCCACCTTTTTGGTTCGGGTTCGAAAACTCAAGTGTGGTTCAATAACTCAGTTATGGTGCTTGGAACAAACCTATCATGTGTCTGAAGAGGTTATCCATCTGTGTTTTGTATTCCATGTAGCTGCCTACCTACTTTAATGGTGGTTGGAGAACACTTTCATTGTCCATAATTATGGCCACAATATTGTTTTCCGTGATTATTGCCTTACAGAAAAATATGAAACCTTCCTTTGTTTATGCTATCACTGCTGCCAACTGTGAGTACAGCAACTGAGGGCGCTCTTAACTCTATTCAACTCATGCAAGTCAACCTCTATGATTAGCCACCTCCAAGTAAGTGAGCGTTTGAGGACACCTTCAACTTAGGTGAGTAAACTCTCACCTTCTGAGTGAGTGAGGACTATGAATTCAGACATACACAGACAAGGGCGAAAACGATTTATTATTAAATTCATACAGTAGGAATAAATGGCATTCATTAAAATATAATATAACATCACAAAATATATCAACATACATGCATATACAATTCAATAATTAAATAACCATTCAAATTTAAATAGAAATAAGTTTTTTGTTTATGATGAACATAATATATAATTTGGTGGTTACAACCTGATTTGTGTCATTGGAACAAGCGGTGATTGGAACACTTTCACCAATTATAGGAGATTCATATTCACGATAAAATCTTCAAAATGTTCTTGGTTCGCCTATGTTTAGAGTAAATAGGTACATACAAAAATGTGGAGTAGGTAAGAATATTATTAGTAGGTATTAGGAATAGTTTGGTATATTATACATAGAGGACGGTGACTGCATTCAGACAGCAGTGCGAAGCGGTGAGTGAAGCAGGTTTTGAAGAAATGTCGGATGTTCGACTTTATTATTGTTCTTTCTCTTTTGAAGATTCGGGCTGCAGTTCGTACCAAGTGGTCGTGGCTTTGGTGAGGTCCAACTCGGCCAGGTTCACAATCACCTGAAATGACAAATTCGATGTCCATTTATTTCTAGACGTAGTTCAGAAACAACGGGAAATTTGAATAGCAAGCAGTGCCAAATCTGTGAATAGCTATTTCTGATGGTTTCCACCAATTTTGGCCACAAAAACACAAATTAGGTAGGTATTTAGGTAGGTATTGCCATTTAATCGTCTTGATCCACGTGTTGACACTTTTTCCAGTGTTGTTATACAAATAAATTGATGGTGATTTCAGACGATTTCCCAGGTTTTTGTCTCATAAAAAATCAATTTTGGGAGCTGAACATTTGGTAGAACCTCAATTTTCCACTCTTTGGTCAAAATCGACTACACATTCGGTCTTCTCGTTCCCAAAAACATGGAAAACTATACCTCAAAAGCTCATGTTACTAAAACACAAAAAGTACCTATTTTTATACACATTTTCACTCATAACACCCCTGGGTATATTCCGATCGGGCTGCCAAGTTTCGGGACACAACCACGGCCCAAATGGAGCCTTTGTGCGAAAGAAAGATTTTTTTCAAGACCGAAAATGAAGCCGGTATGCGTGATACGGCGGACGGACATTGCATTTTTGGAATCTACGCACCTTGAAACGTAAAAGAAAACATTCTGAGGGGGTTTTATACAATATTTTGCTGAGTGATTACATAGGTGTATTATTCACGGAATAATAAACCAAAATGCAATGTCCGTCCGCCGTACGCCGTATCACGTGTACAGGCTTCATTTTAAGTCTAAAAAATTCGTTCTTTCGCACACATGCTCCATTTGGGCCCTAGTTGTGTCCCGAAACTTTTCAGCCCGATCGGAATATACCCAGGGGTGTTATGAGTGAAAATGTGTGTAAAAATAGGTACGTTTTGTGTTTTACTAACATGTATAGTTTTCCATGTTCTTGGGACGAGAAGACCGAATATGAAGTCGATTTTGACCAAAGAGTGGAAAACTGAGGTTCTAAGGAACTTTCAGCCTTAAATTTACGTTAAATTTTGGTCTAAAATCATCGTTTTTTCGCACACAGTTCGGGTCCCCATTTGGGTCCTAGTTGTGCTCCGAAACACAGCAGCCCGATCGGCATACACCCAGGGGTGATATGGGAGAAAAATGAGCGTAAAAATAGGAGTTTTCGAGGGATTTTTGAGGTTTTAGTGAACATGAGCTTGTGAGGTATCGTTTTCCATGTTTTTTACGGCGGGAAGACCGAATATTTGGTTGATTTCGACCGAAGGGTGAAGAATTGTGGTTTTAACGAGGGTTAAGCCCCCGAAATTCATTTTTATGAGTCAAAAACCTGGGAAATTGTCTGAAATCACTATTAGTTTGTATAGCAACACTAGAAGAAGTATTAGCAGGTGAATCAAGACAATTAAATGGCACTATCAATTATCAAATATAATCTGTTGAAAGGAAAAGACGAGCCTAATTCGTGTTTTGGGGGCCAAAATTAATGGAAACCATCAGAAGTAGCTATTTCGATTATTACGCATGAAAGAAACAATAAATGTACAGCCAACCTTTCTGTAGGTATGTCCAATACAATAATAAACCCATGTGACAAGGACTTTGCAGCGTTTTCATGCTCGATTCCAAAGGTTCATTAGGTATGGAAAATAATAAAACCGAAAGAGCATAGACGTATACAGTCAAGACTCGATAAGCCGAATTTCAATGGACCCTGAAAATCAGGTCATCTTATCGAAAATTCGCCTTATCGAGGTAACAGTTCGTGGTATCGAGTTTGAAAAAACTTCTCTTTAGTTTTCAAGAAATTTATTTTAAATCAAAACACTGAGTTATGCTACATGTATAAATATGCTCCTTCAATTCGTGGTCATTCAGTCATCATTGTGGGTTAAAATAGGAGTCAGTGGTTATTTATTGTACTCGATTTTCTTTTGGTTTGGTTTTATTTTGGTTTCTTTGGGGTGTTGGTGGTATTTTCAATAATAAACGTTGGGAATCGACCATGAAAAAACAGAACCTCCCCTCAAAATTTCATGGCTTACGTTTTAAGGGACGTAGAATACGAATATTGCATTAAAAAAAAAAAATCCGTCCGCCCGCCGTCCATTGCGCTTTTCTTAGCTCCTACGAACCAAAATTCACGAAATTTGGTATTTGGGCCCCGTTTGTGCTCTAGTTGGTCCTCGAAGCTCGGCGTTGCTGTTACTCAACTAAGGGGTGAAACATAAGGGTTGAGATATCCAGAGTATCCCTATCTCGGAAAATTGCATTTTGAGATGTGGGTTTTTTCGCCCTTTTAAATAATTTGATTTTTTTCTGAATTTTTGAGACCATCCAGAGCACTGTACGATGTTGCCATAAAATCT
This sequence comes from Leptopterna dolabrata, assembly GCA_954871275.1. Lineage (NCBI taxonomy): Eukaryota > Metazoa > Arthropoda > Insecta > Hemiptera > Miridae > Leptopterna > Leptopterna dolabrata. Next base: position 38,850,685 of record OX940983.1, read on the forward strand.
GCTATACAATTGGCCGTAAAGAGCAGGATGTATGCAGGCATCAAGCTGTGTTGAGTGAGCACATACAGGTCTCTTGGGTACCTGGGCGATATATTAGCGCAGTGGGTTAAGTGACAGACTGATACGCCAGAGTTCCCAAGATCGAAACCCTACCAGGAATGAATATTTTTTCATTCGACATCAACAATTTCCCTTCAGAACTTCATTATTTGTGTTTATTTTTGCCATTTTAGCTACTGTTTATCACTGACAGAATTATTTTAGAAACATCTAACACGTGATTTAGATAGGTACCTCGTAACGGGTCTGCGATCTACATAATATGTATAGAATAGCACATAATAGATGGGTTATCTATACAGAGAGCTGTGATCTATAACAGAAGGGTATTCTGTACAAAATAATAAACCGTTTTGTAGGGATTTGCAGCGTTTTTGTTTATCATGTTGTGTATGGAATTGAGACTACGGAAAGTCTGACACCCGATTCAACATCATAAATAACTGACCTGACTACCTACCCATGAATGAGCGCACATGCAACGTTCGCGTGAACGAGTTTACTAGGCCCTCCCGTTCACCTTACTGAGTCTGACTACATCAATTCGCCATACTGAGTCGACGAGGTCCTACTGTTCGCCTTATCTATTGAACCTTTTTCCAACAGTTTGTGCAAGTTGGTCAAAAATACACAGGTTAAAATAGGAATGTCACGGGACCGGAGCTTCAGTTCGCCTTATCGAGTCTCGACTGTATAAGGCCTTTACAGTAACCAAGTCAGAAGCCCTTATATAATATCCATGGCGTCTTTCTGGTTTTGCCATGGATTGTCAAAAAAGAGCTAGCTGACACACAGTGCACACGTTCTTCCCAGTTCAACACATACTCGTACAAGGGCGCTGTGGATGCTTTAGCATTACCCATTCTCCTCTGTGGGTAATTGCACAGTGAGGCAGGGCCAAGTCAAGGAGGGAGGTTAGGGCCGGAAATTGGCATTGAAGAAGGGCGTTCTTGCATTCCCAAAGGTCAGAGATTGGGGGATGCAGTGGGGCTCTGCCCAGGGGATGTTTTCTACCTTCGAAGCGGCGACTGATTTGAAGCACACGAATGTGAGGCTCATGAGTCACAAAACTAACAGGGAAAACAACTGAAAATGCTTAGGAATGGTTTTCGAATTTCCCTTTTACTTTCTTGTGATTCTCTAGCATCACCGATCCCAGGAGGTGGGGGCTTTGTCAGTCGCGTTGCCAACTAACCTTTTCAAGCCTCTGAGCTAAATTTTTATAATCTAAAAACATTATTTAATCGCTCTCGCAATGTGACTGTAATAAGAAACTATCAAGTAACTAAAACGGATCTGTCTTAATAAATTAAAAGGAAGGATAACGTTCAAGTTTTTGTTTTGTTCAACTCACAGTTCCCATAACTGGGCTCTTCCAGGTCTTCTGGGTGAGGATCGTGACTTCCAGCTGCCTGTTGCTGAGTTCACCTTGAGACATGACGTACTCGAAGGTTTCATCATACGTTGGATTGCAGTTATCTCTAACAGTCTAAAGAAGGAGCACAATAAAATATTAGTATACACTAGGAAACCGAATAGGTACTATAGCATTATTCAAGAGGTAAAATACATGAAGGAAGTTGACTTCACGTTAATAACAGGAAATACTGGAAGAGAAGTTCGCGATATTTAGTTATTGGTGGTGAAAATAACTGAGCTGGTCGTCTTGGGATTGATCTCAAACTACATATTTTAATGCTGTTGCATTCTACAGTTTATCAATAGCCAGTTAGGAGGATTTATCCAGCCAATGAAGTTTCACCCAAGACAAGGCTGGTCATCCATTGGAACCGATGAAGAGCGAGCAAGTGACTACGGGTATTTGGACTAACACGAGTGACTGATCCCACTGCGGCCTCCACTGAATGCGTATTTGAGTGATGGACTCAGGCGACGAGCGAAAGATCCCGTTCGGATGGGAATGGTCGAGTTTTCAAGCGACCTCAGCTCCCCTTCACCATCACCACCAATCCCGCACTTCATTTCCACGGAACTGCACTGCCAGACTACTCGCGTTTGATCGCCTCTAATGGAAGACACCAGTCACTTCGTGTTGCTTCCTCAAAGTCGCCTCGCATCGCCTGATCGCTCGATATCGCTTCCAGTGGAGGGCCGGCCTAAAGCTACGATGGTCGTTCACTATCCTCGCATTAGGCCTTATCAGTTATCCGGCCAACCAATGACCGGATAGTTCCCCCCCCCCCCCCCCCCTTTTGGTTTATTATTCTGTGAATAATACACCTATGTATTCGCTCAGCAAAAAATTTGTATAACACCCCCTCAAAATGTTTTCTTTTACGTTTCAAGGTGCGTAGATTCCAAAAATGCAATGTCCGTCCGCCGTACGACGAACGCCATATCACGTGTACAGGCTTCATTTTCGGTCTAAAAAAGTCGTTCTTTCGCACACATGCTCCATTTGGGCCCTAGTTGTGTCCCGAAACTTTTCAGCCCGAACGGAATATACCAAGGGGTGTTATGAGTGAAAATGTGTATAAAAATAGATACTTTTTGCGTTTTAGCAACATGTTAGTAAAATCAGCTTTTGAGGTATCGTTTTCCATGTTTTCGGGGACGAGAAGACCGAATATGAAGTCGATTTTGACCAAGGAGTGGAAAATTGAGGTTGTACCAGATGTTCAGCTCCCAAAATTGATTTTTTATGAGTTAAAAACCTGCGAAATCGTCTGAAATCACCATCAATTTTTAGAATAACACTAGGAAAAGTGTCAACACGTGGATCAAGGCGATTAAATGGCAATACCAATGATCAAAGATAATTGGGGGAAAAAAAGGAGCGCACTTGATTCAAGTTGGGGGGGGGGGGGGGGGGGGGGGAATTGGTGGAAACCACCAGAAATAGCGATTTCAATTATTTTACATGAAAGCAACAATAAATGAACAGCCAGCATCCAGTAGAATAATAAACCCATGTGACAAGGACTTTGCAGCGTTTTTTAATTGGCTTCGTAGATTGCTACATTCAGCCTTAAATTTTAATCAACATTATACAAAAACAACGTTACTAAATGAGCAGAAATTATTTTAAACTGAAACTGTCAAGATGAGTTGAAGACCTTATTATTAAATTAACCCGTTAATGTCCTTGAAAATTATACATTTATAAAGTCTCATACAGCACTGGGTCATTTGAGGCTACCATTGCGTCCAGGTTGAAGGGCTTGTCACGATCGAGGTTGGAGACAGGATAGTTATCCATGAATAAATTCCTAACCAGCACTTCCTATATCCTTTGAGTTATGGTTGAGCATTTTGTTGGAACGCTGTTTGTATTTTTATTTTCCATCTTCCTTTACCTTCGAGTAATTTTCAAGTTTCAAGCGATACACGTATTCGTGAGATGTACCACAACTGGGAATCATCATCAAACAGCGACAATGACGACTTAGCAATTGTGGATTATTTGAAATGGGAGAGGAGTCAAAAGAGAGAAAAAAAAACTGTCCAGAAAACGAGAGGTTCTGCTGTGGTTGCCACAGCCTTCTGTATCAGTGGGAAATACAATCCATTTTTCATTTAATCTGGGGGATAGCTACCTGGCCGCTGACTTGGCATTGATAAACACATCACTACAGTATCCATGAGTTATTGGTGAGATGACTTTACCAGCCTTAAACGATTCGTTTGTTTATTCCCCAGAACATTACACTTATCAAAAATTAGTAACTTCCTATATGAAATCATAACTGTTGTTCTTTTCGACCAATTTTACACTTCATCTATGAGTTGTACCAAACCTAGCAATCTACTAGTACTCATTCCCAAGTGTACAAAACTCACCTCAGTTTTTCGTTTAGTCTCCTTGGAGCGCTCAGGTAAAAGGTATAGTTTTACGTAAGGATCAGGTATGTTGCTCGGATCCTTGAGAGGGAGATTCCTGGAAATATGCAATGAAAAGATCATTCGATCAATAACTAATGAACAATTCAAGACAATGTTTGAGCAAGCCTCAGAAGCTGACCACTCAAACCTCAATATTATGAACAGCCTTGGGTCTAATCCACTCAAGAGCTGCGAAAGGGGTCTTCCTCCTGATGAAACCCTGAATTATTTGTAAGTATGTGAGGAAGGGATTTTACTCTAGAGTCGACCAATCTTAAATACAAGGTATTCAAGGTATCAAGAAGTTTCTTTTTGACTTTCCCCACTGGCAATTTCAAAGACGTTTGTAGGTAATCATGTTGCTGACTATTCAGTAGGTAGGATTAGAAACATGCATGCAATAAATACTCCATCTTCAATAAACTTCTTCTGCCATTCACTGGTACAGGACAGAAATTATATACATACTTCAAGGTTTGCTTATTTGCTACATCATATTAATTAGTGCCTAGCTCTGGAATTGAGGCAGTACTTATTTCAAAGATAAAATATAACTTAAATCACTCGTGGCGGAATAGTGGAAATCCATAGCAAAAAACGACAAGATAAAATATAAAAGGCTAAGTTATTGATTGACGAATAGGCAAGATAAATAAATAGGAGGTGGCAGGTGTTAATAAATATCTAATACAAACATATCGAAGTAGTAACACTCAAGAACAAACAACATCAAAGACAACTTACACAACAACAACAACATCAACTTACGCAATTTTATGGACGATGACAACCAGCCTTTGCCTCTGTATGCTGTAGCGCAAGGTAAGTTGGATTTTCCCAAGGTCACCTCCACCCACTGACCTGAAGAGCAAGGAATGTTGGTACAATTCAACTACCATTTGGAGATCAAGGAATTCAATGCTATTTCTGTCGATTCAGCAGCAGAATCGTTGTTGAGGATCGCTAAAGGTGTACTTACGAAGCAGTGCTGGGGTATCTGTGGTGGAGACCAGGAGGCGCTGATTCCACTTTTGGCGGCGCCTGCGAAACGTACATCGGGTCAGTGACTGGCTCCAAGGGTTTCTCAAAGCTTTTGTGCTCAGGAGCTCCGTCGACGGTCAGATCCGCAGACTGGATGTTGCTCAGTCCTGGAATAAAGCAATGATAAATTTTTGAGGGTTAGAAATTCTCCTTTTTTTGGCCCAATTCTGTTCAATAATGGAAATTAACACTTATTGACCACACAATGAAGTTTTTACGTCGGAAATTCTAGGAAGTAAACGAGAGTGAAACTTGAATTTCTGAGTTCCCACTAGAAAGGTATTATCAAGGCGTTTCAGGTAAACCGCCGAGTGGTTCAACTCAAATCCCGCTTAGAGCGCTAATGCATCACTTTAAACGACGCACAGAACCGTAATGGATGGATGGAACCATAAATCTGTACGTAAATTTACAAAAAAGTCCTCAAAATCAAACTGAGATGAATGTCACGTCAAAGGTTCTGGAAGGTTGCCGCGAAGTTTGCCATTTCTAATGTTAAGGCCCCTGCAGACGATCACTCCCCTTCTTCTCCCGGAGGAGAAATACCCACTTTTAGAGAGGGAAGGAATGTCTGTAGCCACTCTTTCCTTGCTTCATTTTTCCCCCCTGCTTTGCTCCTCATTAGTTTGTTGTTGGTGTGTGTGAGTGTTTCTCATTGTTGTTGCCCTCGACAAAGTCATGTTGTCCTTGAGGAAGGAACGTCTGTAGCAAACTGCCCGAGAGACATCGGAAGGGAAGGATCGTCTGTAGGGGTCTTAAGGCTGTTGGCAGCATTAGATTTGCCTCCGAGACTTCGCTCCGCCTCCTTGGGCCAACAGCCAATCAGATGTCAATACACCTGATTTATTGCCGCAATTTACTTTTAATTGCACTCCGCTGAAAACTACTGTTTGTTATTAAAAACAAGCTTCAAACTACCAATTTTTCCAAGAATTTTGAACACTGGGGATAAAAGATAAAAATTCCACATGCAAAGAGACACACTGCTCTTAGCTACTGTTTCTCCATTTGCTCGACATTACCATTGTAGTAAATGTTACTACCAGTGTGGATTAAAAATAAAAATAAAAAACCAGCACGCGCATCCCCTGTACTCCCTTTATGCTCCTTCCCCCTCCGGGTTGGGACCACTGCTCTGAATGGATCGTAGACCAAACCTACCTGACTTGACAGAAACACTATCTTCCTTCTTGACGCTTTCCTGCTTGCTCAAGCTGGGCTGCTTGGTCAACTGAGGAGCCGGCGTCGGAGGCTGCGATGGGACTGGAGTGGGTGGCGGAGGCCCAGTTTTGACTTCGTCGCCATAAATGCTCAATTCGTCACCGCCATCATCTTTCGAGGGGCCCAGGTACTTCAGGATCTGAAAGAAACACAACGCAGTTAGCAGCAGTTGAAATTTGTTCTAGATCGCATTTATTTTAAAAAGAAAAGTACGTAGTATGAACGAGAAACATAAATTAATGCTACAATTCCCATTAAGAAATCCCACATAAATATATACAGATGACATAAATATATAGATATGATATAAATAAAATTTTAAGAAATGTTGAACAATAGCTAATAGTGAAAAGACTAACTAATCTCTAAATTATCTATTCTTCTTTCTAACAGTGATGAACAATATTCTTTTTAAATTGAATCAATCAAATTTCTGCGAAAAAATAACTTATTGGGTAAATCGTTTTCAAGAATTACACCACTATACAAAATAATAATAATGTGTAAGCAGCAGAGGTTTTCAGTTTAATAACTGATGAGTGATAATTTTTTTTGCACAGCATGTGCCAAATTGTACCTACCCTCTCCATTTTCTTCTTCAATATTCTTGCAGGTCAGTGCAATTTTTTCGTAATGCTTGAGATGGTTCAACACCTCAAATTCTTCAAAGAGCTTTTCAGTAGAATAACTTCTTTATTAGTCTTGAGAATTAACGTTTCGTGTGATGAGAAAAGTTCTGGTAACCATCGATGAAATAGGAAGGACCGAATAACCTTAGAAGAAATCGGCTAGCTACCATCAAAGAAAGTTGGCCTCTGCTGTTGCCAAGGAAGGGTATGCGATGTGTCATGGATACTGCAAGAGCAGCCACCGTAGGTAGCAAAACAGCAGTTAAAACCCCATCTTGAGGAGATGGAGGTGGTAGCATATTAAGAGGCACGTCATAATAGGCATTTGTAGTCAGATCACAACGGGGAAGTTGCTCATATCTTTCAATTAAGACTTATTTTGTGTATTTAACACGTTCCGAGCGGAATGGATCGATCGATCCAAGGCCTGCCGTTCAATTCACCCAGCCTGGATCTATCGATCCAGCTACGGGGAGCGTTTCTACGATAATAGGCCTCTACATTCTGCTCTGAAACTGAACTATCGCGCACTCTAGTGACTGCTGAGTTTAACACCTTTATTCTAGATGATCTGACCTCCGAGAGACTGCGTTCCGTTTCGTTATTCCAAGCCGTTTGTTTACCAACATTTTCTCGCCGTGTTTGGATGCTGGTAAAATGTTCAGTTTTGTTGTGATTATTGCGTTCCTTTTTTCCTCGAGGAATCTGTTTCAGTTCCCCTTTGGCATCCAACCACGGTAAGTCGTTATTCATGAGTCTAGGCCTCAATAGACCGCCGATTGTATTGCGGGTTGCCTATTCCGTCGTACGTTACCGCCGAAGTGGATCGATAGATCCAACGTCTATAAATCAATGATTTTCATCCAATTTTGGTTCCACATTGTAGTTTTCGTTCATAACTAATCATGATAAGCAGTTATCAACAAATAACTCGAAAAAACGGGTGCCGTCACAGGGAGTCTCCACCAAAACCCGCCGATTGTATTGCGGGTTGCCTATTCCGTCGTACGTTACCGCCGAAGTGGATCGATAGATCCAACGTCTATAAATCAATGATTTTCATTCAATTTTGGTTCCACATTGTAGTTTTCGTTCATAACTAATCATGATAAGCAGTTATCAACAAATAAATCGAAAAAACGGGTGCCGTCACAGGGCGTCTCCACCAAAATCGGCGCCGCTCGGAACTTGTTAATAATCTGCTATTCAAACAGCTGATTCCCTACTTCGCAGCTCCAAGCACTCGTATAGCTCGTATAACAAAACTGTTACTCGTATAACAAAATTAGTTTGGTACCAATTAGTTCTACACTTCCGTCATGCGATGATAAGGTATAAATTAATTAAATTAATGATTACCCTCAGCTTCATTGAAATCATGACAGTGGAGTCAGGACTAGAGCCCTTGAGTGATAGGGGCTGGTCGTCAAGTTCGAGATTTGGCTTGTCCAACAAAGCGCTGAGGTTGTAGCTGAGTTTACCGATGTCCGTGGCAGTTTTCGTGTCTGTAATCTAAAATTTCACAGCTTGTGTAAAAATTAACTTGATGGTGAACCAGTGAGACTAAAGCAGTTGTGAATCAGTGAGAAACCTACACTGAGCTTAGCTGATAAGTCCATGTTGAGCTGATAAGGCCACGTTGATTTCGTTGTTCGATGTGTAAACAGAATAAGAAAAGATTCTCGGGTTGCTCCACAGCTCAATGATCCTTTAGATATCAATGTGAACCTTCAGGAAAAACAACACTCCCTCGCCTTAGGTATTGTTCTTTCTAATAGGCATTACCGAGTGAAATCAAATACCTTGAGGTGGAGCGTGTCAGTTTCTGGGTTGCTGACGAGGAATGTGAACCCCTGCTCGAAAACAGGGCAGTCCGTCCTGTACTGGATGTTGGACAGGTGAGTTTTCTTTCCGACTGTCGCCGAGAACTGGGGATCGGGAGGGGCCCCGCCGGATTTACCGCCGGACTTCTGGAACAGAAAGCCCGAAACTGAGACAACCTTGTAGAGGAGATTAATTTTAATAAGACACAGACACTGGTGCTGTTCCACACAACGGTGAATAAGAGATATAACATCTAACCGGCAGATCTTTGGCGGAGTCGATGAACACCATCAGAACAGCTGTGCTCATTGAAGTTACCCGCAGAGTCTGAGTTTCATGGAGAGCCTGGTGACAAAAAACAGTGGATGAATGAGAATTCGGTTTTTTGTGCAGACACAGCAAACGAACTCCGATGCACACAAAATGACATAAGTAGGCACACACAGTTCATAATTTCATATCGGTCGGATAGCCCTTGGGATAAGTGCTCAGTTCTATTCCTATCTCTGTACCTACCATCTGGTGAAAAATGAACAAAAAAACTACCAAGAGACTTTTATTATTATTTTTTCTAGTTGACGATTTTCATATTTTAAATGAACGTAAGACGATCATAGGTACTTCACATTTCATAGGATTCAGGTTTAAACGTAAAACAGCGTTCCTATGGTAATGATTAAATAAACTACACATTTTTAACCACAACAACACGTGGAATTCAGGTGAAAAGGTACAGACCTAATTGAATTTCACATGTAGACAGTCCTAAGTCTGCAAGAGGGAAGGGAAATTTGTGGTGTATTTATATATTTTGGGTCTTGAATATACAACACTTCCTTGGTAAAAAATAAAAAAATAAAAATAAGAATGAACAGCCACTTCAGGCAGGGGCTTTACATCTGACTGCTCGGTCAGGGTCACTCATGTAATTGCTGTACTCTAATGAGGATCATAATTCGTGCTGATCATTTCGCTCTTGGCTACTCATTGCCACGTTCAGACAGCGTGTTAGCACAACCTATACGCTCGAGGCATCTTTGGCGATATCACGGGAACCAGTTTATTCCACCACATCTGGCCAGTGGGCAAACACTTCCTCGGTCTGAGGTTTATAACTTCTATGACCTCCTATGAATGTAGGATTTACTCTCGTCCTTATTATTCATGTTTGCAGTATCCAGCCTTCGTATTACCTTCACAGTTTCAGGGCTTCTCGGATAGATCACACACGATTCCTGCTTACCAAATTTATTCAAGCGATAAAGGATAATCGTGCATGGAATGGCCTTGAATGGGGATTTCCCTCAACGGGTTTTATTTCTCATTAGAAATCCCGCTGAATGGTTTCCAGGTAGAAGTGGCGGTTTGCCACGGGGTTGAAGGAGGGAAGAGGCATTCCCAATCCCTTCTACAGACAGTTTGTGTTCTGAGATTGTTGCTACCGCATCTATATTATTGATGCAATACTTCGACTGTTTTTTTTCCTCTTATTTTTCAATGGTGGATTGTGGCTTGGACTTGATTATATGGCTCAATAATAAGTTCAATGGGACAGGGATAACACGGGAGATCGAGAGTGGTGACCACACGTGCAGGGACAAGTCGGCTGGCCTGACAGTTCACTATGGAACTATGAATGATGCACACTCAAGCTTGGTTCACATGGAGCGGAACCTGCAGGGGTGTTCTGCAATCTGATTGGCTGATGGCCTACCGCTCGACAGAACCAACTGAGCTGACAGGATCCCCCACCCCCCACCAACAGAGTCGAAGTAAGAATTTTTCAATATTTTCTGCGTGGGCCTTGCAGAAGCCACGATGGGCCATATAAACCCTGATAATTTTGTGCGTTATTATCCATAATAACGCACAAAATGGTCGCCACTTGTTTTGTAGTGTTCTGGACAGCTTGAGTGTTGTGTTCCGATTTGTGTGGTCCCGTTGCTTAGAAGGACAAACATATTTCTGGCAAAAACATTCCGCTCCATGTGAACTATTTTGGTCATTTCACTCTCCCCTCCACCATTTTCCCATCTTCCGTTTCTGTTGGTCTACCACCCTATGTGAACCAGGCTTCAGTCTCTAGGTGGTTTGGATGGTGACTAGGTCCGTATCCTACCACGTACCACCCTTTGTCCCAACCTAAGGAGGTGAGGTAAATAGATAGCCTTGAGTGAAATGATTGGATCAAATTGTGATCCTCCTGAAAGGACAGCCGATCACGGCCCCAACGCCTGCAGTTGTAAAGCCCCAGCCTGAAACGACTCTTCCCTTAATTGACTTTTTACAATTTGATTGAGGGGTGAGGACCCCGTCTGTCTAATATAATCACTTCTTTTTTTTGGGTGGCTACTGCATAACTTGAACAAACAGGCATCTCTGCCAATGTGTACAAGTTAGGTATTTTTAGATCCCAGTTGAACTTGCTGCCATGTGAAACCCATGAGCACGGTGCCTGATCTCTACCATACAACACCTAACTTTTCCAGGAATACAACGCAGATATTATAGCAAGGTAGGGTAGGGGGGGGGGTAGGGTATGTACCGCAAGTTGAGGGGAAATGCAACATCTGCGATAGGGCTGATAGGGTTTATGGATAATGAACCTTGTCACTTACTTCCTTCAAGTCTGCTAGTTTATCCGAGAGCTGCAACCACTTCATTCGGAGATGGACTAAACCAGTCTTAGCTTCTTCGAGAGTGACCCACTGCAATGAGAAAAATCAAAATGACGAGAATAAAATATAGCAGCAGGTAAATAAGTCCAAAATTCTTTACACGAACAGCCCCAATATAATTACTCCGAGTAACGGGTTTCATATTAATTACCACACCTTGGCTCTGTAGGAATCCGTCGTCACTAGTTGTACTGGTCGAGTACTCGAGGCGAGAGCTTTCGATGTGAGGTCATCATCAGTAGTCGATCACCCAGTGACGACGGATTCGTATGGAAGGTATGGTAACTGTACTTCTACTCTTCTAGCGGAAAATTTAAATCTAATATTATATTAAGGTTATAAGAACATTAAAGCACGTTCGAAAATCAAACACAGGCTGGGGACTGCGACGTAAAACAAAATTAGAAATGTTGGTGGGCCATTGCTTTGCAAGTTGGAGTCAATGTCTCAGGATTCCAGTGAAATTTGGAAGAAAATCCCTGTGTTGCCGAATTTGCAATCATTGAATCCTATCTTATATTAAGATTATTCTACTCTATTACTATTTCTGAGGCACTTTGAAAAAACAATTTGCGAATATTATGATGAATAAATGAACGTAAATCCATATTAGATTTATACCGTGTTAAAAAGTAACAGTAGCAGTTTCTGCATTGATCTCGGTCAGATAAACGCCGATCTCTCCGAATAGGAAACAAACCTATATGTACAATAATGCTACTAATACATAGGGTTTAACACTACTGCACCAATTCAACAATAGTAGGTAGTATAATAATCGTAGGTACATTTGTGTGTAATAAATAATATACCATATTTATGTAATATGATAATACTCCAAGTATATTTGTACTTTTAAAGCTTACCGAATCTACTTCTCCTTTTTTAGTAACACCCAACACTTCGACTGTAGCCCTGTAGAGTAGAATCAATGTCAGCAATTATTATCTTCAAAGTAACGTTATTATTCTTACATAAAGTGAGAACAATGAAGGCCATTAAGCAGCAACAGAGCTGTGATAATACTGAGCCAAAAGAGCGAAATAAAATGAGCAGGTGTAAACACTGATGTGATTTACAGATATAAACGAATTCGGAAGGAAATCACAGAGAAGCATTATCAGACATTGGTCATAAGTCATTCAATGCAGGTAAACGTAGAAGACTGGTAAAGGAACGTCCATTCCTGTGACGATGGATACTAAATTTATAAAGAGCCCCTATCTGTATGTGAAATAGAAGAACGGGTTCTGAATCACAAAAGAGGATAACTGGTATGAAACAAGTTATTTTTTAAATTACTTTATCTCAAATCCAGAAAAAAACTTGGGGGTATACCTTAAAGGATTATAACTAGAACATTTCATACTAACCTTCATGCGAAAACACTGTAGTCATTAGCTCTACACATGTTTTGTGGGTAGGTATCTAACTATCTTTGATCTGAAGGGCGTAGAGACATCATAATTATATAATTTTTCACAAATGACCTACTTAAGACTAATTTTTCGACAATATTTTAGAAGTTAATAGGATCGTTACGGAAGCTATAATATTTCGACTGTAATGGAAAGCGAACAAGCATACAGGGCTAAATAAAAAGCATCAAACAAGCAAAAAGAAACCAAAAACCAAAAACGACAGCATGCAGAAATTGGATATTTATATTTTATATTTCAACTAAACAAAACTGAATCTATAAGCGAGAACTACTACAGTGACTAGATTGATCAACCACAAGTCTACCTGTATTTTCTTAAACGACTTTTTGTTCAATGGCAAATCCCTTTCTAGGTCGTTTTAAATAAAAATTGTAGTAAAAGATAAAAATCAAACGCTCATTTCCCAATTCCAATAATAAAATGCAACATAACATGGAATTGTAAACAATACCTTCCAAGTGGTTCATCTTTGCCAGTTTTATCTTTGTCAAAAGTGTAAGCCCTCATTAGCTGTCCAGTAGTTGAGTCCACACAAAACTATAAGGAATATATAAAAACTTGGGTTGAGTGCAGCAGGGATTAAAATTAGTGGGAGAGAAAGGGACAAACAGAATGTGAAAAATGAACGTTAATTTTTAACAAGAAAAAAAAAAACAACGAAAAATTAAAAATAATGAAGAAACGCAAACAATATTATTTTAAAATAATACCGGTCAGCCACGCTTGCGATATTTTATTTTATTTTACTTTGTGAGATTCGTGCATATATGCAAAAGATGTGTTGGGTATGTACATATTATATGAAACTGTATGTACATTCCACTAATGGAGCGTAATTTGAATAAAATTCGAATAAATTTCATCAGCCTCATTTTTAAAGAGGAAGCATTTGGATTGCAATTCAAGATGCTCCATGAACATTAGATGACTGTTATGACGTCGCATTCTAAATGATAATAAAACACGATTATTTTATAAGTTTTTGAGTTTCTCATTGAAATGACACATCTTTTGCAGTACAAAAAAACAAAAATATTTGAGTAATGTAAATTTTGAGTCTACCTTCCCAAGAAATCATCGTTTTGAACCCCAGGCATCTTTGGATCCCAATCCCACACAGTTATTCTCATCTCCTGCACTCTTCTTGAAGTAACTACAGCCTAAAATTCACCATTCGATGTGAAAAAAAATCTTCTTTTTTTTTAATTAAAGAAGTTATTTTAAAAAACAAGATGAAACAGAAAATCAGTGATGATGAATGAACCAAAATTAGTACCTAAATGATAATGGTGGGAGCATGAAAATTAGATGCCAATCCAAGCAGATCTAGCCACCCTAGCTCTAGCAGCTTTTATCTGGCTAGAGATAAAACGACGTACCAGCATGATGGAAACATCCGAAATTTAGAGGTTCCTAAAGTTTTGGTGACGCCAAGCACCCTGACAGAGAATGGAGAAATTAGGTAAAGGCACGTGCTTAGACCAGAGCTTATGTGGTGATCTTTGAGTATAAATAAGATCTATACCCAAAGGTAATCACACAAAATAAATACCGCGCAACCATTTCCATAAACACTTGTCTCAGAGTACTTAAGCTCCTGTTGGAGCGAGCAAACCCGGATGCTAACAAGCATCACCAAAAGTGAGTAAGTCTTATAACATCTGAGTAGTAGTCTTATAATGACTGCGCTCCCCCACCCCCTCACACCTGTTGTTCCACAAGTCACAACTGAAATACATGACTAGAGAAACACACATAAGCCTGCTCCTCACTCTCGCAAGAACCTTCCTGGGGTTTCAAAAACTCAAAAACTGCATGAAAGTAGGCCACCACACTCTTTCGAGAATATCCGCCAGATGTTTGAGAAAGAGAGTGTGGAGGTGTTACTCGCCTTCCCGAGTCGTTCTCACTCCTTCTTGCCTCTAGTGGGCCGAGAAAGCCGTCCCTTCTAGAACCCTCCTCTGTGACGACAGCAGGTGGAGGGAGGGCGAGAGGGTGGGGAAAGAGTGTGGAGAGGGGGGTCTCAAACAGCCCCTACAACCCTTTGACTTCGACATGAAATACCACCTCCAGACCAAGAATTGCGGATACAAGAAAAGACTATTAATCTATTATTCATAGTTCAATTACTTGTATCAATTACTGAGTCTTTGTATCTTTGTCACTTCTGACGCCCAACGGCCTTATCAGGTAGAATAAACCGGTTCCCACGAGATCAAGAAGTGAAGATACCTCCAGCATGACACCGTGACACGTGGTGGACCGGCCAAGTATCACCCATGTCGCTGCTGGGCCCTCCCCACTCAGGGGGCGAGGCAATGAGTAGCCAAGTAAAGAGCGAAATGATCAGATCGAATTCTGATCCACTCACTGGAGGACAGGCGATCACGTCCGCGACGCTGGCAGGGCAGTTGGACAAAAAGCCCCCAGCTTGGAATGGCTGTTTACAAGACAAGAAGAGACGAGCCTCTCGGACATTCGTCCCCTTTGTCCTGGGCTTGATAATATACGACCTCTAGAAGGAGAAAGCCGGAGACAAGACGAGAATACTCCCCACTCTCGTTCTCGCACATTCTCAGGAAGTAGCAGTGTGAGAACGAGTGTGTGGAGGGTATTCTCGTCTCTGGCTTTCTTGTTCTAGAGGTGGTATATTATCATGCCCAGGACAAACTCCGGGACGAATGTGCGAGAATGAGAGTGTGGAGTGGCTTCTCGCCTTGCTCGTCTCATCTTGTATCTGCCGTTCTCGGTCTGGATGGGGTATTTCATGCACGAGTCAAAGGGTCACAGAGGAGGGTCTACAAGGGACGGCTTTCTTGGCCCATTGGAGACGAGGAGGAGCGAGAACGACTCGAGAAGGTGAGTAGAACCTCCGCACTCTCGTTCTCAAACTTCTGGGGGACATCCTCGTGAGTGTGGCCCAACGGCCTTATCAGGTGGAATAAACCGGTTCCCGTGAGATCACCAAAGTTAAGAAACCTCGAGCGTGGATAGTTCTTGGATGGGTGAACGCTGTGACACGTCCAAGTATGACCCTTGTAGCTGTTGGGCGAACCCCTCTCAACTCAAGGAGGCGAGGCCATGAGTAGCCAAGTAAAGGCGAAATGGTCAGATCGAATTCTGATCCTCTCGGTGAAGGACAGCTGATCATGTCCGCGACACTGGCAGGGCAGTAGGAAGAAAAGCCCCAGCCCGAAATGGCTGTTACTTTACTCTAAAGTGTGGAGGCCTCTACTTTCATGCAGTTTCTGGGTTCGTGAAACCCCGAGATACCCCAAGAAGGTTCTCGCAAGCGTGTGGAGCAGGCTCAACAGGACTGTATCTATTTCTCCTAAAACATCCATCTACATCCTCAAACTCTTGTCTAAACTTTACTTCACACTTTCTGAAGTAAAGTTTGAAATAATGTTTGTTTGGCGTTTTGACCGTAAGTACAGGAATGTACCTATTTCTCCTATCACATCCACCTACATCCTCAAACTCTTGTCCAAATCTTACTTCACACTTTCTGAAGTAAAGTTTGAAATAATGTTTGTTTGTCACTTTGACTTGTTTTATTTTTATTATAGGCATAACATATTTTATTATATTATTTATACTTAAGGAGGTTTGTCTAATCATAAAAAGCTTTTCGAATTTCACAAAGAAGTTTCCCCCTTTACTACCTGTTAACTGAAAAACAACGAGGTTATCTGTTAAGAATATCCACTTTACTTATATATGCAGTATGGACAACATAAATCTTGGCTCCCCAGATGTGTTAATTTGTTCAAGGGTTATTTATGTTAATTTGCTTCAGGAATATGAAAGTGATCTATTCTGACTTTGTTTTCATATACAAATTTGTATAACGAGTATGTAGTAACCCCAGGACAAACCGGGCCCGACGAAAACGTTCCCATCGCGACGGGATCACCGCAAAACGGGCCAGACCCGTTTTCGGACTGGGGTTCCAACATATACAAACTAATGCACCAACAGCTTTTAAAAATGAAATTGTGTTTTGAGCTATCACAATAAGGAAGGCCTTCTTCACTAAGCTCCCTCAGATGATACTATTTTATACAAATAAACGAAGAACATTGAGAAACTGTAAAAAAAAAATCAAAATGACTCGTTATGTCACGATAACGTTCATCAGTACCACTTGAAGAAAAGGGAAAAACAGAGTGAACTTCTATAACTTAGCATGAAGTTTGCTTGCCTACCGTTGAGCACTTGTATTCCCCGCTGGGATTGCTAGGGAACATCTTGGCGTCACCAATAATTTCAGCAATTTGAAACCTTTCGCAAAAATGATTTACTTACACTGGTATCAATGCTGATCAGAACAAGATTACGAAAATGTCACATAGATCAGTTGAATCCAGTAGAAAGCGGTCACAACAGTAAGTGGTACGGTGTTAATGGACTTACGTTCTACGCAGTCATAAGTACTTGCATTATATGAAACCATAATTCATATAACAATCATGTGAAATTCCAAAAGGCTTTTGTAAGAAACGATATCCGTTATGACTAAAGGTGAAAGTGAGTGTGCGTAGTGTGCTAAACTTTAGCGTGTGGAAATCATGCATATTAAGAGCCCATGCGCACTATTTACAGTCTTCGAGCATCCTTGAAAAATTGACCTGAAATCAGTACCCACGAGCGACTTCTGAAACCATTATGGTGACGTAACCAATGTACATTTGATTTTAAAAGATTGAATAATTAAAATTTCGCGTATATCCACGTCTGAAACTGACCTCGCATGGAAGGAAGAGGTTTCCATGCACATCCTAATGTGCCCTAATGGGGACGAAAGGGGAACTATAGTTAAGGTTAAGTTAACCCTGTCTACAACACCTATAATTAACCCCTCTAAGGGATGTTCTTGTCCCGTCAAAATGTTCAAATCTTGATATCGTCTTAGTTCAATTTTTCAATTCCCGTTCAAGCCCCCCCCCCCCCCCCCTCCCCAACCACTTCAATTGGCTATATTAATTAAATTTTAATTTGTATAAATCTAGGTTGTCCATTATTGACAACTGAAATTTAAAATTTGGTAGATATACCTACTAATCAGCTATCGGATTCCGGAGGCCGAAAGTGGTAGAATATCCTTCCCATGTCTTCTCCGTGACAGTAACTAATTCTGCTTGGGTTCGAGTAGGTGAATTAACTTTTTCTTGGTTTTTTAATGTCATCTGAGCCAAGTTTTGAATAATACTATCCATGATATTTTATACTATCAAACTCCCGAGATATCGTAGATACCTTTCGCCACGAACGACTGCTTTGCTTGATATATGTACTTGTTATTATTATTTTAAATATAATAAATATATTATGCGAAGGGCATTATTCAGATGGTAGACGTATAGCAACGTGACCTTTACTCATGCTACTTGAAGTCGACAACAACCTAAAGTCTAACTACAATAAAAACTAGAAACATGGTTTTCAGAACTCACTCCCAAGATTATTTCTCGATTGTACAAACCTATATGAACTTCATTATTCTAAATAACAAGCAAGAGATTGCAGTTATCACCAAGTGGCAAAGAGTTTCGCATAAAAAGCTATTATATGGTTAACAAAACTTCTTGAAACATGAGTAATACCATTAAGATGAAAGGTGCGTCACACATAGATGAGGGCGCGAAGTTAACGCCCAACCAATGAAATACATTTTCCATGCGCTGAGAAAATTCTTCCCATTGAAAACAAGAGAGGGGAGAGAGACAGATTGATTTCGGATTTTGTTGTTGTTTTTACCATAATATAAACTTACGATCCCAATTTAGAATCCTTTTTCGAATCATCATGGTCGAACAGCCTGCAGTCTAAAGCTTGCCCGGAGAGTGCATGAATCGGGAACTAAGATGGTCAATGTAAACAACAAATGAAAAAGCTATAAAACACATAGCACAGCAGACCATGCTGTAGAAAAAAATCAATACAACAAAAATATTGGTAGACAAATCATACGAAATTACCTAACGAATGAGATGAAAATGTGATGGTTACCAAGCAATGGATGTTAGGGGTGCATGCTCCTTCATTAGGTCCAAGGATACAATTTGAAAATCCTAAAATGATACCCAACTATAGCCATCCCACTAGAATATTGCCAGCCGACAGTGCCCTCTGCAAGGGAAAAATCAGAAACTAGGATTGAGACAACCTTAACTCCAACTGCTAGGAATCCCGTGGGAAATACGCGTAGTGAAGTTGGCTGCACTGCCCATTCTAGAGGTGAGAAATTGTTGAGAAAGATTTGACAACTACCATTTTGTTTAACACTCCTTAGTATTATTTTGAATTTGTTTCCTCAAAATATCACGACTGCGCGATAATCTGTAAAAATAATGTTACCTACAACACATTCAGCAGTGTGCCATTTGACAGGGGAAAAAAGAGGGAAAAACCGGAAACTTGAACTGACAATGACTGATAAGTAGGTCGGAACCCTCCAGCGGATAGCGTACTGGGCAGGCAATATTCTAGTGGGAGGGCTATAATACTAAAGCCATTACATTTGCAGCTACATAGCTGCAGAACACCATATAGATAAGAAACAGTTGCATAACACAAACATAATTATCATTCACAAAACATAGGTTATGGCACCTACCACACGCAATACTATTTAGTGGGGTTGAATTTCCTTGAACCCAAACATGACTGAGTAGGAACCTGCTTCCAGTTGCCTCTCGATTTCGTTCGAATTCATTTTTGAGGTAAACAGGTCCCAAGTACATGGCTTTTGTACATATCTAAATGTTCCAAAAATTTGTTCTACAATCAGGCAGACTTGCTGCATCATACATTACGACTACCATCATAAAGGCAGTAGAGACTTTTTAAGAGAAAGTGGCCTTTAGGAGATCCGGTGCTCAGGGCAAACATATCACTAGGCAACACTGCATAAGCATGAGCGAACCTCAGCCAAGTGTTTCTGCCGAGTTCTGCATGTGTACAATCTAATAATATGATATGAATGACAAATTGTATCCAACCAAATCTTAGGAATTCTCTGGTGAGCTTCTGCTAAGTGATGGTTCAGTTCACAGACAACACAGAGCACACTCAAATCATGGTCCACCCCAAATTTTTGCCAGCCAGTGTCTCAATGATTTTATTAAAGTGGAAGTCTGGTATTATGCTGTGATGACCTCGTTCCCCAGGATGATAATTATTGTTATTTACCTACAACAGTATAGTTCAAATCAACAATTCTACCACCAAACCCACCATAATAAATTCCGGCACCTACCTATCCACTGCAATATGTAATGGAGCTAACTTGAAATAAATGACTAAAAATCAATTAAACCCCAATAATTTTTCCCTTGTATCCTTGAGAAACCACAACAACCACTGTCTCAAGGGCTTGTAACACAGAGAACTAGGATTAGGAGTTAACATAAGCATTAACCAATATCAATGTGAAGCTTGGTTCACATGGAGAGGTAGATTGGCAGAAATGGATGAGGGGAAAGTGGTGGAGGGGAGAGCAGAAAGACAGAAATAGATCACATGGAGCGTAACGTTTCCACTGGAAAAATTGGTGCCCGCCTAAGCTATGCGGTCACACAAATAAGGACACGTAAATCTGTCCAGAACACTACAAAACAAGAGGCGGCCATTTTGCACGTTATATATCATAGATAATATATTATGAGGGTTTATATGATCCATGGGTGGCTTCCACCTGCTCTGCGTGGGAATATTATTAAAAAATTCTATCTGCTGATTCCTTTGGTGGAGGTTTCCGTCGACTCTGTCTCTTTCATGGAGCTGTACGTTATCACCCCATCAGACTGCAGAAACGCCCATTCCACTACATGTGAACCAGGCTCAAGTTGTCAACAGAAAAGCCTCCTGAACCACTTGCCACCCTTTAGGTGCATAAAGAGGGCCACTAGAAAGACTAGTTTTACCTATAATCTTCTAGGTTCCAAAACCCATGTTTTGTGTCCCTTTAAACTTCACATGTTATTGAAGTTGAATCTAACTGACTCAGGAACACCACATCGAGGAAATACAGGCCCACCTACCAAGCTGTACCAAGCGATATTGATGCACACTTTCAACCATCTTGTTAATGTTATTCGTGTACTTCCAAGGCAATAAAATATTTTTTAAATCGACACAATGGAGGACATAGATCCAACACCATGGTGCTGAATAGATTTCAACCAAGATCACGGTACAGAATATAAGTACAGGCGTGGGCGTAGTTGAAAATTAAGGCTTTCCAGTAAAACGTAACTGGCAACCATCACGATGCGGATATTCTATTTACTCCCACATCATAAAATATCCTTATCCTATCGATTTTCTGAGGAATACAGTTTAGAAAAGTTCAAGCAACCCCACCCAATTGTATTTTGCTTCTTTTCTGTGAATCTTTATCACAACTGCCAGATTTGGCTTCTTCACCTCGAAAAAAATTTAAAGAAATCTACAACTTTGTTACACACAAGTTGAATTTGTGAAAGTGAATTACGTCAACTTAGGCTCTTACACAAAAAACTAGAGTGGTTTACTCGGCTATAACCTTCGAACTTAAAAAGAAGCCATTCAACGGAAATTGGAAGGGACCGTTTAGAAAAGTCTGCTGATATAAGCAGAAAACCCTGACACATTTCACTTTCGAAACAAGACCCGTTATGATTTTAAGTAAGATCAAACAGAGTATAGCGACACTCAATACTGTGGACACGAGCTGTGGAATACTGTGGATTTTATTCACGAGTTGCAGAACCTCAGGAATCAGTTGAGGAAAATGCGAAAAAATGGTGAATCGGACTTTGATGAATGTAAATCTAAGTGAGGAATTCGTAGGAGGGTGAAGTTAATGATTAAAGTATAACTACTGCAATGTCAACTACGGTGAGAGGCAGTGACTACCGACTTTACTTAACAACAAGACCAACCAATGATGTTTAAGGAAACAACATGTGTGGTTTTGTTAGGGGTCGTGGATTAAATAAAAACGCTGGATGCAACCATGAAACATGTCAAGAAAAAAATTATATGACAACAAAATGGTTAGTCACATCATGCAAATGTTGTGGTGTAGCAATTTCGATGTAAAGATGTTGTTATAATTTGGAATGATAATTAAAGAATTATTCTAACGTTCAAGAAATTCGATGAAGATTTGAGAGAAATGCAAATGAATGGTACTCGAATATTTACCTCGCACCAGTAGTCCCACTTGGGCTCAACAGTGTTGTCGATGGTTTGCGTTTTGAAGTTGTCAGCGCCCAAAGTAATGATGGCGTACGGGTCGGATTTACCTTTGCCGAGCATGCTGATGTCCTTCTTCATCAATTGTTTGGCCTCAACAACGTGCACACGCAGCACGCCCTGCAACATTTCCATGGTTTATAGTGAAATAATAAAATAGTAACAAAAACAACAGATTCTTATTTAAAATTGAAAAAATAAAGTTCCAGCCATGCAGCATGACCATATGAGCGAATTTTTTAAGTAACATAGGGTATTAACAATAGGATACAGGAATGATTATTATTATCCCACCCATATGTCTAAATTGGTATGCAAGTTCAATTTTATGCTTGTGATTCGGCTAGTGTTCAGTCATTTATCAGTGGTGACGAGAAATGGTGAAAAACATAACAAATGGAGCAAGGCGTAGAGTGGAAGGCGGGGGTGCCCGGAGCGGCATGGACAACAGTGGGGTGGAGGGAGTTGGAAAGGACTTAACAACACTGACCACGCGGTTTTCGGCACCTCCCTTCAATGAGGACGAAAGTTGGGACGACTATGAAAGCCAATTCGCATTGCTGTGTCGAGTTAAAGGATTGGGAGACTCCACTATTCCGCTGGCAGAAGCTCAAAGGGACTTATTGTTGGCTTACGTCGGTCATGCGTCGTTGAAGAAAGTAAAAAATTTCATACTGCCGGCGAAGATCGATCATTTGAGCTGGGAAGAACTGTTGAACGCATTACGGTCAATTTACAAACCAACAAAGACTATATTCTCTGCGTGGCCAGACTCTGAACAGAGTGAGAGACAGCAGGATGAACCATTTGCGATGGTTGTAACAAGGTTGAAAGAGTTGGCAGGTCTATGCCACTATGGAAGGAACTTTGAAGAAAGGGTAAGGGATAGATTCGTGGGGGGCATACGGTTTCCGGAATTTGAAGTGGAAATCCGGCAACGCTGCCCCGAGGGGGAAAACGCTGATGGAACAGATTTGGGGCTGCAACAATTGCTTGGCTTGGCAGAAGCAATGAGTAGAGCACGTAGGGAAATGAGAAAACAATGACGGAGGAAAGAACAGTAACAAAGGTGCTGAATGAATTGAGGTCCGTAGGAAACAGACTGGGTATTGGCATCTTCAGTCGGTCGCCAGCTCAACTATAGCAACTGAGGGCAACACATCGTGCAAGACCTCCATCTACTTAAATATTGATATTTTACAATTTCTTACTCGAAAAACTCATACTTGAGAGTTTAAAAAAAAGTCAAAATCTCGGATTCAATTTAAAATGCTCTGACTTGGAAAAAATCGAAAAAAGTAAAATTCTTGGGTTAATTGCAATAGCTTGATTTCTTCGAAAATTCGCTAAAATGATAGAACACCAGCTGGTTGTCCAGGCAGAAGCTCTTGCACTGGAAGGGCGGAGGGTTCATAATAAACTACTGCATGACGACATTTTTTATACTTTCAACAGAAAATTATTTAACGGTATTTAGCCAAACTCCGTTTAAGTTAACGTCGAGGTTTAAACCTGGAAAGGCAGCTGGCGTCTTTCACCAACCCAAATGTTGGTTAAACCCAGTTTGAAATAACGGAGTTTGCCTGACGGAGTTTAGTTAAAATGTCCAAGCAAGTTGGACAATATGACGCGCCGGGACTATAAACTCGTCAAAACAACAACAACCACCACTCAGGTGATGTCGATTCCCGCTTCCATTGTTCCGCTGTAATAATAAACCGTAAATTGCCAAAGTGATTTCTGATTTACGACGACTCCAGGCACGAGGTTAGGTACCTATAATATCATTGTGGAATACATAGTATGGAGTAAATACCAATACAATGCCAACTCACGCTAATTCATTTCACAACCGTATAACAACAAAACCAAAAATCAGCTGTAAGCTAGGCGGCCATATTGGGATCTCACGGCTAACGGAGTTTAGCGACGTTAACTTGCCGGATTTCGGGCGTTTAAACTCGAACCGCCACGATGGGAACTTAAACTCGAACGGAGCTCTGGTGAAAGACAGTGAGCACTAAACTCCGTTGATTTACAACCTCTTCCGGGTTAAACTCGTTTCAAATTTTTGGTGAAAGTGGGCCTTAGTCGGTCCACTGACCAGTAGCCTCATACGTATCTCCAGTAAAACGAATACGTCGACCTGCTACAAAGTAGCTGTTTTTTGGATTTTGTGGCGCCACTAACTGGCTCTTGGTATCAAAACCTATACAGCGATACATGACAGTATATCCTGAAAATCTGAAGTTGTAAGATCGCACTGTTACCTGTATTTTGTCTCTTGCCAAAACTATACAGCAAATTCTGGGGGCCCAAGGAGTACACTGTCGAAATTTCGGATTTTTATGACGGTTCCAAGGGTCACATTTTGCGGTAGAGACAAAAATACGTAGATACCCACCCGCGAATGTCGCTCGATTCTAAGTAAGAGCCTCACTAACGTTCGGCAACTAAACACACGGATGAAATGAATTCCGCCCTAAAAGGGAAGAGACCTGCAGTACAAGAAAGGTTAGTAATTTATCGTTCGATATAGCGGCTTTCGATTATAAATGGTTATGGACATATTCAGCAGGTGTACCAGAGTTGCTAGTTTTTAATACAGAAAACATCTATACTAAGGCTGTTTGGTTGGGCAGAAACACTACTGTGAATATTCATCGATTGGAACGAGGACATTTTATTTTAACGATTATATTAATGAGGTAGGCATAAGTTTTAGTGGTACAGTAGAAGACGCTTAGCAGAAAGGCGGTTAAAGGAATAAGTCGGACATCAGAATAGAAACAGTCACGTCCCGATCGGCTGTATATAAACAAACTGAATTGGCCTGTGATGAAAGGTCGGTTATAGTGATCAGTTCTTGAGTTTTTGGGTGTCAAAATTCGGCAAAATAGGTAAAAATTGTTGAAATCTCCCAGAATTGGTATATATCCACCAAAATGGTACGTATTGAATGATGAGAACTACCGATAGGTTTTAATAATGATTTTCTCATAAAAATAATCAATCAAAATTAGGTCAATTCTGGGGTTCACAATTCGCCAATGTCGGTAAAAATGGCTAAAATCACCACAAAGTATATTATACTGTAGAAGTCGCTCACAGAGATTCCAGACGGTCCCAATTCGATCACTGTAAGCGGCTCCCACTATAGTAATTATTGCCCAAAAATAATATTTTATTTATTTATGTATTGCCGGGGGATTTTATTGGCACAATAAGTAGGTATTGTTGGTTTAGCTGAATGGGATATATGACAAATTTAAATACGTAACCCAGGATATCTTCATTATGTCTGGCAGGCGCCCAAGTCGGTTGACTAGGTTTTTCATCGCGGAAACCAAGTATTGACTAGCTCCCGACTTGCCTTTCAGATGATTCAGCTCTATTTTTGTATCGACCGCAATGTGGATTAAGCATCAGGTTCTTTAAAACGATTGCAAGAAGAACGATTTTCGTCGCATTTTAGTGGTTTAGTTGGTCGGTACATTGGTTTCACAGAGTGGCCTCCTATGAACTTCATTGTGACAGGAATTATGGTGGTCTATGTAAACAGAAAACCATCGCACAACGTTCCCAACTTCGGCTGTTTAAACAGATTTTAATTAAATTTAGGAAGATTACGAAGGTTGGATCTCAAATGGTCTCCAGTGATGTGCATAGGGCTCGGAGTAGTAGTAGCAGTGTCATCGTATGCGCAAACATGAAATTTTCTTCTTCATTAATTAAAATAGTTTTACCTGAGGTTCTGGGAATTTGAGTACTCTGTGCGGGACAGTATCACTAAGTACAATTGGCAACTTGTTGGGGAGAACCATCATCGCTGATACCTGCTCCACGATAATCTTCCTCAACATATCACTGGAAAAATACCGATTACACTACTGAGTAACAGTTGATGAAATATTCAAGTAATATAATATTTTATTATAGACAGGAATAAAAGAGCAGACAAGCAAGCTGAATCTAAGCAAGGTATGTAGAACGACGCCTCAAGTAGTTTCTATTTACTTCCCTATTTAATTATTTCACATACAATTGTGTATTATATTCATTGGTTTGAATGCATTTTTTCCATTTCTTATATTCCACAGCTTGTTGTTTAGAATTTCATAAAAATTCCGAAATTCAGAACCACAGGAATCGCTCAATTAACTAAACCTATTTTCTCACCCAGCAGGTATATCTAACATAAGCTAGAGTTTAGTCACCATAGGATCGGCTCTGGTGATACAATACTTGTACGCAATATATATAGGTGTTATTATTTAATAATGAAATAATTGGCTTTTAGAGTAATATGAGCATACAGGTACCTCAGACCAGGCATATCCAGGAGGTCAGCAACTCCAACGAGGTTGAAGTCGATTGTCGGGTTGTTGAGGAAGTAGATCTGCAGACCCCCTACGAGAGGGATGGTGCGAATCAACGGTTTCATGACGATCCTTATCATTCCATGGATCTGGAAACAAGAAATTAATGATGCTTTTTAGTTGAAATACAGAATACAACAGGAGACAGAAACCTGTGGGTAGTAAGCAGTGGCTAAGGGTCGATGGAGTGAGTGGGAACCTCATAAATCACCAGAGAGGGACCTGTTGGCACGAAGACAGCTGGAATGGGAGTAGATGACTACCAGACATCTTTATCAGCAACAGCATTCTGTAGAACAGCCAAAGGAGTGATTAACGTGTAAATCCCCCCCCCCCCCCCCATTATTTGTATGTAACATTAAACTTGATACTTTTGGACAGTTGATAATGACTCCATGTACATTTTATCACCTGTAGCTATGCAGGTGTAGTTAGAACGCAGTTCGTGTGAAATTATAAAATATGTTTGAGTTCTATTCAAGCTACCAACGTGCAAACTTTCATCGTACTAAGTCCAAGTTGTTACAATGGTGACTAGGATAAATGCCTAGGAGTGCGCAAAGAAGGCGCTCTGCTGCGGGTGAGGCTGAATGGGAAGAATCAGGGCCAGAACCAATACCACAGTCAAGGCCAAAAGTAAACATCAGACGTTTGATGTGAGAAGGAGTCGTGGGAGTATTAATTGCCCTATTTCGAGCTCAAGATAGAACGGATTCTTGAGGAAGAACATCGGAGAGGCATACTATTTACCAAAGCGTTCCCAACCGGCACCATTTCAGACCGGCTCAAGCGACCAAGCAGTCATATGAAGACTTGATTATTGTTATTGACGGATACTATGTGGCGGATGACTCTATCACAACAAACAAGGTTTAGTACCTGTTAAGAAAGAAGGGCGAAAACGAAGATATGAGGCATTTCTTTAATGCATTAAGGGAGCTGGCAGGGCGATGCAAATATGGCGCATCGCTGACAGAAAGGGTTATAAGGTGATAGTGGGAATAAACAATAATGTAAAGTAAAGTAAAGTAAACAACCATTTCAGGCTGGGGCTTTTCGTCCGACCCCCCTGCCAGCATCACGGACGTGATCAGCTGCCCTCCAATGAGAGGATCAGAATTTGATCTGATCATTTCGCTCTTTACTTGGCTACTCACTGCCCCGCCCCCTTGAGTGGAGAGGGGTTCACCCAACAGCTACACGGGTCATACTTGGACGTGTCACAGCGGTCACCCATCCCAGTACTAACCACACTCGAGATATCTTAACTTCGGTGGTCTCACGGGAACCTGTTTGCTCCACCTCATAAGGCCGTTGTGGTGAATAAACAATAATGTCTGGCAGAACGAATTCCTGAAGACATTCCCAGGGAATACACACACGCTAGCACAACGCTTAGCAGAGAAGGGGGTCTCATTTACGCCCATCATCAAAGTGAGTGTGGACAAAGACAGCAAACAAGATACCATCATAATAACCAAGGCCCAAGACTAATTCATTGGCACGAGACAACAACAAAACTTGTCATTAAACCTTGGTTGATAGGTACCAAACTTCACTAATTCGTGCATATATGGTAACTAAGAAAAGTTCAAAGTACGGCGGATGGACAGAAATGTTTTATTCCATTCTAGGATTCTGTGTACCTACACTAGAAAGTTAAACCAAACTACCAGGAGATATACCAACAGGTAATACTAACAGGAGATATTTACCAATTTATTTCCAAACCATCCGTTATACCAACAGCCTGATGACAATATATTTTGTGAGATTAATAAACGCAATGTATAATTCAAACGCATTAAATCAATCTTGAATCAGGTTTACACCACCACCAGGTAATCGAAAATGAATGTAGGTAACAATAAAATTTACGGCGGTGGGCAGTTCTCGAGTTGTTTGTGCTTCCAGGGAAGACACGGGCGGTCAGGCTGAAACCTAATCGCTATCCCTTCTTGGCTGGGGATAATTTGTTGGCATAGGAGGGGGACTCTCGAGGGTCCACCGTCACTCTCCTCACTCTGTCTCATGGTAGCAGAGCATGGTTTGGTAGCATGCGCTGAATAATTCACCATACTCCATCCACTTTATGAGGGCTTACCAGAAGGATAAGCCCAAAGGTTTCCAGAAGGATTCCTTTACAAACATCCTGTCCCTTTGATAATGCATACATCTATTAGCTTCCCACTCCCCATTCCCCCTTTAGAGATCAGTATAATTAAAATATATTGAGCTCATTTGAAGGCGATTAATGGCCTGTCCCAATTTACAAGTCCCAACAGCTGTTCCGTCATAATGATGGAGGTTGATCACCTGGAGGTTGCCCAGATGAGCACAATTCACTGGACAATAACCTCTGACACCATTCTCTGCCAATAATCGTATGAAGGAGCTTTGTTCTTCACCAGTAAATATTACTGAGGTAGTAACATTACCTTGGAGGTTGGTCACCTTGAAGTTGTTCAGATGTTCTTTCCTGAACCGAACTTCATCCGTACTTTTCAACCCCTCTTTTCCCTCTCATACTTCTGCTACCCAGAAATATGTCATGAGGGAGGAGTGTGACGGTGGGCAGTTCTTGAGTTGTTTGTGCTTCCAGTGAAGATGGGGGCGGTCAGGCTGAAACCTAATCAATATCCCTTCTTAGCTGGTGATAATATCGCTAGTCTCCGAGGGGGACTCTCGAGGGTCCGCCGTCACTCTCCTCACTCTGCCTCAAATTACACTAAAAGAAACTGTCAACAGGGAGTAAACTGTATTGGTAACCAACCTGGAAATCCTTGATACCACCGGACATCCCACTCAAGGAAAAGGAAATGTCGCAATCACCAGCATAACTGTAAACAAAAATGTGGAAATGGTAAACAGTCATTGAAATAACATGGAACAACGTAACCTAATATTATTCTAGAACAGACGTATATTAGCTACGTGTCGCAGTTCAGTAGGTAACTGCGACACATTATATGTTACATAAGAGCCGATAATGTCTAGAGCAGTTAGTGAATAGATCAGGAAGTTCAGGATTGAATTAAAATCTCGGCGCTACCGAAGTATGTCGGTAAGTACTAAGGTACGGAATAGAAATTCATTTCATCAGTCATCCAATAGAGATCCTTCGACCGTGCCGCCTATTGCGTTCCAAATTAGGTACCTACGTAACAGAAAAAAGGAGGTTGCCTTGTACCTGATCTGCATACCACACTTTTCAGTCCAAATCGAAAAAATTGCCCAATTTTGAGAGCCGATTCTGAACCAAATTTAATGTTTAAGGAGGTCAATCGACGCACAATTTAACTTCTTTAATTTTGGTACGAGTAAAATCTTCTGCACTGAAATAAGTCCGAAAATGTAACGGTTTTCCAAGTATTTCACAATGTTCTGGAGGGCTTTCGAGTTGGAAAACTTGGACTTGTCGTTATCATTTCATCACATACAACATACCAAAAAATCAGAACTAGCTCACCTATGCAAGGCCATATGTAATACTTCTCTGTGCCAATGGGTACCACAAGCAAAACCAAATGTATGGGAAGCCACCATCTGATGGAAATACTTTGCAACAACTAATAGTCATTTCGGTGGTTCTTGCATAGAGTAGAGTGAATAAATTATCTCGAACAGCTGAATGCTTCTTCTACTGAAACCTCATCAACCACTTTGGAGCTGACAGCGCTTTTGTCCGTTTTGATTAAAAAGCAAGAAATTAAATCTAGTATAGATTTGGTTCAAGTAGCAAACAAGCAGGTAGGTACCTACCTATCGAGTGTACCGACCAGGAACATACATAATCAGGGAGATAAGAATGTTTGAGGCTCCTGACAGCCTGAGATAACAAAGACAGGATATTGATTTAAGACAATATCGTAAATACGTTGTAAACAAGATCGAAATCATAATTCTCAACTGGCATCCGTAATCATAAGTGCTATATTTTCGTTTCAACTAATCAAACTAATTGTACGCCCATTTACGAACAGGAAAATTCGTCTCATAATCATAAATCGAAGTGTCACCATTTTCAAAATGTACAACGGGGTATGCGCATGGATCACAAAAGCGGTTTATATTATTAAAAAAAAAAATAAAGTAGATTCCATTCTGAGAATGTTGACAACATCCGCACTGTCCTAGGATAAGCAGTTCTTTTTCTATGATTTTTCAACTTTTCCAGAAGTTCTGACGTCACACCGGGCAAGGGGTCCCCGCAGGTAGCAGGTGTGCAATGACGTCAGAATTTCTGGAAACTTTGAAAATCATAGAAAAAGAATTAGGTACAACAAAGAACTAGGGCAGTAAGGTTGGTGTCAAAATTCTCCGGATGGAATCTGAATTTCAATTTCAAGTTCTAAACTTATGTTGGTTTATGAGCCTAAGGTCAGTGACCCGTCCAGGCTCGTCTCTTCCACTGCTGTTTATTACTGCGTATGTATTTATAAGCAGTTTCATTGACAAAGCACACAGTAAGTGTTTGGAGAATGAGTTACATTGATCAAGAACTAACAGTATACTTACAGTAACCTGTAAAGAGGCTATTCCTAAGTAGTTAGTAAATACAATTCGTTCAATACAATTTACGTTCATTAAAAAAAAAAAATAAAATAAAAAAATAAAAATAAAAATAAATAAATACGTGCGCATTACCCCATTGCAAGGACAAGAGAAGAACCGCTAGTTGGATGGAAGCAAAGAAGCAACATGAAAACGAATTCGCCATCTTTAGTTAGAGCTTATAATACTAAACTTCATTAAAACGAAAATGAATTAACTAAAAGAGGAATGACCCCATTAAGAAGTCGCGCAATTGAATAGGTAGGTATGCAAGATAAATGTAATTATTTGTTGATATTTTCGTAATCTAACGTTGTTCTGTCAGCAAACGATGGGAAATTTATGCTATCAGCAGAATTGAACGGCTCTCACGGGTCACCTTCCGCGGCAACCTCGCGCCGATTGCAACACAGCGTTTGGGTTTCATGTCAATGCCGACGAAGCTTTCAGCGCTCTCTTCAATCAAAAAGAATTTGGCGCTTAGCTGCAATAAGTGATGACCTGATGGCACGCCTAAGTAGTGGTCTGCAACACAGGTTACCTACCGACAGAGTCCACGGGTGTGATATAGCCTTCAGTAACAGCAAAAATCACCATATAATAATAAAATAAACAAGAGGTCTAAAGAGGTAGGTACCTGATTGGGCTCCGCCCAAAAAGGACCAAGTAGCCCGTTGCCATCAAGTACCTACGTACTAACTACGCTCAACGATTTTTGGATACCATTATTTCTAGGTAGACACCTAAAATAGAAAAGCACCTGAATGTTAATAAAACTCGGACTTTATCATAAATTTTTGCGGAAAACACGAGTTTGTGCTTGCTCAAACTAAAGCACCAGCTATGAAATCATATAGGTAAAATTTGTACGGGACGCAGGGACCAACAAAAACCCTCCAAATTTCAGCTCCCTACCAGCATTTTTTCGATCAACTTACAGAATTTTCGAGAGAAGGACATTTGCGCATGCCTAGTCGGAAGTTACGGTTAGATCGACCGACCTACCTTTCACATTTCAGCTTATTACGATCGTTTTCTGCTCGCACAATTAAGACAATTTCAAGGGAAAACAGCAAATAATAACACAACGGGTTAGTATTTTCCTGTACAGCTACAATTTTTCTGCGTTGATCACTGATTTATCTTTACGTGATCAATACCTCGTGCTTCCCCAAGGAAACCCCTAAATCAAATATCGGTGAAAACCAACAGGTTTCGGAATAAAGAATGATACAAAAGATTGTAAAAGCATTGAAGGTGAATTTTCAAGAATAATTTTTCACTCTGAACAACTAGTCTATTGAAATGAACAAACTATCAGATTTCTGATGCAATGAGATCTCAATGACATCTCTGCAATGAGATTTTTTGAGGGTCAAGGTGTTTTCAGATGTGAGATACTGAGGCTGAGAAGGAATAATAAATAATATTGAGTCACTCACCCTGAGACCGTGAAAAGTCTGAGTCAGGCTTCGAATGCAGAAAAGATGACGTTACCTACCATGTACACTCGTATCTTTTCCATTCTCAACCGAACGGTGCCAAGAGCACGGAGAAGTTATCCGATGACTAGGGCCTTGGATTTAAAAACGATTCCCGCAAAGAAGTGGACAAGTTGTGTAAACTCATCGTAACGAAATAATTAGACGATAAGTGTACTTAGCTAGGATATTATGTAGGTACACTCGTAGTATTTTCCAATGCCTACAACTCACCCACAGGTGTGTACCTTATCAATGTAAATCACAAGAGCGAGTAAATACCTTGTAGGCAGGCAGGTTATCACGCTTATCAATGCTTCGAAATTTGCGAAAAATAGTCTACGAAAGAACGATGAATTTTACGAATACTTCAAAGAATCATTCGTTTTAACCGATGGTGTGGGTTTTACCGAATTAGCCAGAAGGATTACAAGGTTTGTTGTCAAATGATTTCTACACAGGACTGTGGCAAGAAAAAACAGGTAATTAAAACGATATTTTTACCTAACAGTTGACACTATTAATGAGTGGAAAACATTCTCAATGGCCTACCTTTTTCCTACTTTCGTATGAATCAAATAATACGCCGTGGCCAAAGTAGATGACAGGAATGCATTTCCTCAAAAAATTCTTTATAAAAGAAATCGTTCGAAAGTTTTTCAGTCAGCTTTGAAAACTTACAACAAGTCCATGTCCATGATGATCTCATTTCTTGAGACGTTCTTGTCGTAGACTTTGATGCCACCGACTCTTGGGGGCTGAAAATACAAGATAAGTAGAATATAACTATAATAAATCGGGTCCCTGAACGTTTAACAAATAAGTAAGATATACAGTTTAGCGGACCTTCTTCTGAAGAAAATACGCTCTTTTTAGACCAAATTAGTTGCAAATATTATGTGTAAAATAGACACGTAGCGCTCCAATAAACAGAAATTATGAGACCTTCTCTTTATGAGACCTTTCTTTTTCGTTAGATTCAGAGAGAAGGGATTTTGATCATACTTCCACATAGATATGAAGATTCATCGCGGACTGTTAATTTGTGTTTGAGATTACGCAACATTTTCGTGCTTGCAGCCAGGAAAAGGAAGAGATTGTGGAGGGACGTCAGACAAGACCAAGTTACAAAATTGATGGCGAGAGCTACGCGACATTTTTACAAACGGGGACGCTGACTGAGGGGGCAATTCATTCGTTTACGAGCCCTTAAAAATAGTTGGAGCCAACGAACTGGTGTGAGCTGGTGCCAGGATCGCGAATCCCAATTATAATGAGGAGGAACCTGTGAAAGTCATTTGCAACATCACCTAGAGCAGGAGTACAGTATACAGGTGGATTTCCAACTTGTATTCTCTTCGCAAAAAGGTAACCATACATAGGTAGGTAGGTAGGTGTATTGGCGACAAACAAACCCTCTCTTTCTACGCAACACTAGTCCTAACGTTAAATGTACTCATAAGACAAAAATTCAGAACTTACGATGGTTCCCAGACGCATTTTCTGGAAACTAAATCCGGACAGTTTGTACTGGACGAGGTTCTCGCGCACGGCTGGTTCGATGACATCTTTGATGAGGTCCTTGGCGTAGTGGTTCACGTTGGGCCAAACTTGGTTGAGTATCTGTCAAGGAAAACTTCATTAAGCCACAAACCCCCCACACAGATTCTTTCAACAAATTGACTAATACGTTAAGAATCTGCCATAAAATCTGAATTTAGGCGCAACGCACACAAACTGAACAAATCTGATGAAATTGCCGATCAAACGTAGGTAACACCAGTTGAAAATAAAGATGTCAATAAGACATGCAAAAAAAAACGAAGTTAATTAGAAGATTAAGTACTTTTTTTCCTTTTTTAAAAATGTAAGTGAACAAGAGTTGAAAGTAGTTCGACGATCTATTACTTCGGAGATCTACTGGCACTTATTCTATCAACTTACCCTGTTCACCCATTCAGCTCTTTCGACATCTGGGAAGAAAACCTGGAAGAAGAAGTCAACATCAGACTCGTGCGAGGAAAAATGGTGAAATCATTAACACAACTCAAGGATGTTTATTTCATTTTATTAGAGGGGAAATTAACAATAAAACGGAAATTCGAATCTATTCAAATGTGCAACGAAACTACTCCGCGCAAGTATAATTTGGGTTTTTATTTAGAACAAATCGGCCCTTTTGGTTTATTATTCTGTGAATAATACACCTATGTATTCGCTCAGCAAACATTTTTTATAACACCCCCTCAAAATTTTTTCTTTTACGTTTTAAGGTGCGTAGATTCCAAAAATGCAATGTCCGTCCGCCTTAAGCCGTATCATTCATATCACTATATTTTCGGTCTAAAAAATTCGATCTTTCGCACACAGGCTCCATTTGGGCCCTAGTTGGGGTGTTCTTCGTTACTCCCCCCCATTTTCAAACAACAACAAAAAAAAGAAATTCTAACAAAAATTTGATGTTGAGGTGATTTTTGGAATCTTCAGTTTGTCTAGTTTTATGTCTAATTAACCTCAATTTACCAGAATTAGATAGTAAAAGTGAATTATTCAATCGAAAAAAGTGGGGGGGAGTATCGAAGTATTTGCCATGTCAAATTCTTCGGTACTCCCCCCCACGGTGAAAAAAGTATTTTCGACTACAGGATTTGTATAATTATTTTATTGTACATGAAGAGGGTGTTCGATTATGTTGAAAAAATATCTTTCTATACACCCCACTAATCTATATGTTTACTGTTGGATTGATGTGGGATGTTATGTCTTTTTTGAGATGCGAGCGCAGCGAGCATCCAGACCACTAATCTATACACCCCACTAATCTATATGTTTACTGTTGGATTGATGTGGGATGTTATGTCGTTTTTGAGATGCGAGCGCAGCGAGCATCCAGACCACTAATCTATACACCCCACTAATTCTCGAACGTTGACCTACAGTCGTCTGATGCTGATGATAGATTAGTCGTCTGGATGCTCGCTGCGCTCGCATCTCAAAAACGACATAGCATCCCACATCAATGCAACAGCTTACCTATCTCTAAACAACAACAATTCACAGGAACGGGGGTGTGAGGACGTGCAGGTATGAGATATAGAGCGATGAAATCCTTTGATCGAAAGTTAAGAGGTTGAGACGCGATATTGGTTGTCGAAAATACTGTTTTCACCGTGGGGGGGAGTACCGAAGGATTTGACATGGCAAATACTTCGATACTCCCCCCCACTTTTTTTCACGGCGAATTTCGCTTGTACAAAGTTGTTGCATCAAAATATGAACACACACATCAAAAACTAGACGAACTGAAGATTCCGAAAATCACCTCAACCTCAAATTTCTGTTAGAATTTCATGAAGCGACGAGCGTTTGAAAATGGGGGGGAGTAACGAAGAACACCCCCCTAGTTGTTCCGGAAACTTAGCAGCCAGATCGGAGTATACCCAGGGGTGTTATGAGTGAAAAATGGGTGGAAAATTAGGGCTTTTTGGTGTTTTAGTAACATGAGTTTGTGAGGTATGGTTTTCCAAGTTTTTTAGGAAGAGGGAGCCGAATCTGAAGTCGATTTTGACCAAAGAGTGAAAAATTGAGGTTCTAACGAAGTTTAAGCATTAAATTTACGAGAAACTTTGGTATATAAAATCTTCGTTCTTCCGCACACAGTTTGGGTCCCCATTTGGGAACAAATTTGGGTCCTAGTTGTGCTCCGAAGCTCGGCAGCCCAATCGGAATACATCCAGGGGAGTTATGGGGGAAAAATTGGTTTAAAAATAGGGGTTTTCGAGGATCAGCTCAGATCCTCAGTGAACATGAGCTTGTGAGGTATCGTTTTCCATGTTTTTTAGGGCGGGAAGACTAAATAAGAAGGTGATTTTGACCAAAGAGTGAAGAAATGAGGTTGTAACGAAGGTGCAGCTCCCAAAATTCATTTTTTATGACTCAAAACCCTGGGAAATTGTCTGAAATCACCATACATTTGTATAATAACACTAGAAGTAGTATCAACAGGTGAATCAAGACAATTAAACGGCACTGTCAATGATCAAAGATAATCTGTGAAAAAGTAGGAGCCTAATTCGCGTTTTTGGAGGCCTAAATTGGAAATTGGTAGGCTATTTCAGTTATTGCACATGAAAGAAGCATTAAATGAACAGCCAATATTTCTGTAGGTACGTCCAATAGAATAACATACCCATGTGACAAGGACTTTGCATAGTTGTTTACATTCACACGTACCTAGTATAGGTACGTATAGGTATATATACGTATTTCGGTACTGACGGATTTTCTAAACCAATCTGTGTGAAGTATACAGGTACCACTATGTTTGTACACCTATTCATTTATTGAATGAGTAAACCTTACTCAATTCACTCGCGGAGGTGCATGGATAAGCCAGAGGTCAGTTCGTTCGCAATCAACAGAAACTGCGGATCCCACCCAACATGAATTATAGAAATGTTGTTGGTAGGTACGACATTTTGTAGGTACCCGCGAGTAGAAAAGGCGTACCTAGAAGTGATCTGGAAAATCCCTCCGTATTTCATAGAAAGTAACAATCAAGAGAAAGGCTGAATTTCGTAGTTACATCTCTGACGATTTGAGTTCCATAATGTTTCAATCATCATGGATTCAATAAGTTTTGTCAGTTCGAAAAAGTTGCCAGTTTTTGCTTCCGAGTCTGCGAAGCAGCGGAAGCCTTGTGTTCACTTTCGTGAGCCAAAAAATTTTTGTCTTCAGAAATCAAAATTTCCACTTGCATTTTGCGTTTCAAAGCCTACTGAACAAATTTGGTTCCGTGTCTGTCGGTCTGTGAGTCTGTGAGTCTGTGAGTCTGTGAGTCTGTGAATCTGTGAGTCTGTGAGTCTGTGAATCTGTGAGTCTGTGAGTCTGTCCGCATTTCCTTGTTACAGCCATAACTTCCACGATTTTGAATTGATTCAGCTCAAATTTTGAGGGATGGTGCGGATAAGGCCCCTTGAGGTCCCATACAAATTTCAACATGATTGATCCAGCGGTACGCCCTGCGCATGCGCTAACGTTAAATTCAACAAACACGCATAACTTTCACTATTTTGATTCAATTTCGCTCAAATTTTCAAGGGTTGTTTGGACAAGGCCTAGTGAGTTCCAGTATGAATTTCAGCATGATCGGACCCTCGGTGCGCTCTGCGCATGCGCTGGCGTGAAATAGATTCAATTTCCTTGTTACAGCCGTTGTAACCAAAGATTTCACCCAATCTCAATGTAATTCTCAGGGATTAAGCGGGTAGGGCCCATTGAGGTCCCATATAAATTTCAACATGATAGAGCCAGCGGTTCGCCCTGCGCATGCGCTCTGTCTGTCTGTCTGTCTTTCTATGCACGGCCAAACGGCTCGACGGATATCGACCAAATTTGGCACGAATATCCAGTAGGCTCCCAAGTTGTGCAACGTCGCATTTTCAATTCCCTGACCATAGCGGAACTATGGTCGACCATGGTCAACTCCTGAATGGCTTGACGGATATCGACCAAATTTGGCACGAGTATCCAGTAGGCTCCCAAGTTGTGCAACGTCGCATTTTTAATTCCCTGACCATAGCGGAACTATGGTCGACCATGGTCACCTTCGTTAATTGAAATGGTAACCCCTATTTTTTATCGCGTATTCGTAATCTACGTGAAATTCTATCTACGATCGACCCTTCGGACTACCCCCGCGGTCGACCATAGCGCATCCATGGGCCCCTCCATGGTCGAATCCCGAATTGCTCAACGGATATCGACCAAATTTGGCACCAATATCCGGTAGCCTCCCAAGTTGAACGTAGGCGCATTTTTAATTCCCTGACCATAGCGGAAATATGGTCGACCATGGTCAACTCCTGAATGGCTTGACGGATTTTGATAAAATTGGGCACAAATACCCGGTAGGGTATGGGATTTTTCCGTCGTTTGTTGGTTCCACGATACTGCGTACAGTGAATCTCGGATAGCGAGCGAAGCGAGCGGTCAGGCTAGTTATGTATAATGGACGTAATGTATTATGGAAGTCATGTTATGTATAATATGTATATTTCATGTAATGTTATGTAATGTTATGTTATGTAATGTAATGTTATGTAATATGTATATTTAACGTTATGTAATGTTATGTAATGTAATGTAATGTAATGTAATGTAATGTAATGTTATGTTATTTTGCTTCCGAGTCTGTTCTATTTTATAATGGGTCACTCTGATTGTGACGAGGAAGCTCCTGTGCCATCACCTTGGCAGTGTATTTTTTTTAGTTAACTCCGTCAGTTAATTGAGTTAATAGGTTGTAGCTCCAGTTTCAATTTTAATCCTGACAACTACACTGGTGTTGCAATAAACGTCGCCACTAAGAGGGAACCATCTACCAGAATTCAAAATTACCAAATAGCCCATAATGAGGGTTACCCATCTGTCCGAAAAACGTAATTCTATTTTTTCCTCAAATGA
Organism: Leptopterna dolabrata; assembly: GCA_954871275.1. Classification (NCBI taxonomy): domain Eukaryota; kingdom Metazoa; phylum Arthropoda; class Insecta; order Hemiptera; family Miridae; genus Leptopterna; species Leptopterna dolabrata. The sequence continues at coordinate 38,889,545 of OX940983.1, forward strand.
CAGTAGATTCCTCCATCCTGCAAATTTTGGTACCAGCCACACTCTCCTACGATAAGTAGTTTATGTTCTACGATTTTCGGAATTTTCGTGCACTAGTGACGTCACACTGGGCAAGAGGGTCCCGCCCTGGTGGGAGGGGTGTAATGACGTCATTAGTGCACGAAACATTGAAAAATCGTAGAATAAGAACTATTTATCGTAGGAAAGTGCGCTTGGTGTCGAAATTCGCAGGATAGAATCTACTTGGAAAAAAAAACCACAGTCATGCAGCATGGCTATAAGAGCGAATTTTCGAAGTTTTCGGCATCTTCCTCCTCCGCCTAAAATTTTCTGAAAATTAATTTTCGGCCAATGTTTTCCCAACTTGATACCATACAAAATTAAAACAGGAGTAGTTTTACGCAAAGTAAAATTTGGGGTGGAAGGAGGGGGAGGGGGAAATCAAAAATGTTTTGAATACCAGAAGAGTAGGTATTGGATACGTAACAAATTTTTTGTTCCATTTTTTGCCGAGTAACACCTCGGTTTGTAGATTTTCCAACGCTGAACACGATGGTGAAGTCAGAATTGCGATATCCCATTCCGTTATCAGATTAGAGCAGACGAACCAGGAAGAACATCTCAAGAAATAACCACGTTCCTTCATCTTCAAAGTGCTCCAGTTTGAGAATGGAATGAGATATCGCAATTCTGATTTCACCATCGTGTTCAGCGCACAAAAACCTTTAAAATGAGGTGTCACTTGTCAGACTTTTTCATTTTGGGAATTTATGGGTAATTTCCCCCCCCTAAAACTCCCCAAAACTCCCCCTTAGGGTGACCCGATTCAGCCCATCTTCGAACTTAGCCTGTCGATTGCCAAGACAGATTTTTCGTGCAAATTTGAACTTTTTATCTCAATTCTTTCGAGAGTTATCGTCTGGAATGACACATACATATATAAATATATATATATATATATATATATATATATATATATATATACACATATAATTTTTGGTGTCTTTCGGCAGGGAATTCAGGATAGTCTGAAACGGATTTTGGTATAAAAATCTTTCGGAAATTCGAGTTTTAAAAATTTTGGACCGAGAACAATAGCTTCCTTTTCTTCGAAAATTCGCTAAAATAATAATAATAACAATAATAATAAATTGAACGCGTGTGTATTCCCCATTGCTCAAAAATAAGAGCATCTACCATCCCAGCTCACTGATCATGCATATAATATTACGACATCCAGCTTTATTTTACTCACACTAGATTGGTCCCAAAGCGCCCCCCCCCCCCCCCCCCCTCAGTTCGGAATTTCTACTCTGTGCAACAGATGTACTCACCTAAACGGAAGGAAACGTAGGAGGGAAGAAAATATAGATCAGTGGAGGAAGCAAAACTGTGATAAACAGCGTGAGATAGAATAGTTATCCGATTCTTACAACGCCCGATGATTACATGGCCACATAGGCAAATAAATAGACAGAATAAATAAAGAGTTCCAAAATAACTGATCCACATGGTTACATGGAATTGAGGTAAGCGTTGGGGCCAAGGCAATGCCATCAACGTCGTCCCAGGGCGAGTTAACCAAGGTCGGGCCCCTCCAAGAGCCGGACTTGCTAACATCACGACAGCGGCTATTGGGCTCTGAGAAGGTGCCTACCTCACGACAGAAGGAATGCAGACGAATCTTCTGACGAGTCATACATAGAAATAGAAATGACAAACAATGAGTGCACCTCCTACATCATCAGAGTTTCCATGGAAACCATGGAAAAGTCGGGGAATCGCATTAGGTAGGTCGGACAACTTTGTCTTAACACTGATTGTCCTCAAAAGCCTCCTAACTCAGAGGTTTTAAACGATTTTTTCCTCGTTTTTTGTGCACCGCAGCATTTTTTTCATTAGAAAAGTGCTCATAGTGTAATTTGAACACTTTTCTAATCAAGAAGATACCTACCCCGTTTATTTTTCTCCGTTTAGAAAAGTGGTGGTTGCCTACACATTATGCCCTATATGACAGACTCCAATATATTAGACCCTTTTCTTCGTATCTAACGTGTAAATTATTATGCTTGTTTCAAGCCTAACCTTTAAATTTTTTCGGCTAATTTCAACGGAGTTAATCAGCTGGAAAAACATTCCTTTTAGCCAAATTTCCTAAATTCGCAATTTTTCCTAATTTCCTAAATTGCTTATCTTAATACTAGTCAATATTAAGAATACACAAGTATAATAAATATTAAGTAAAGTTCTTTTTCCGCGCTCAAAAACACTCAACTAGGTACTTGATATTATGAAACTGAAATGTGAACATTCTGTAGACTTAGGCGGGCGTGTGCTTCCCTTGTGTTATTTGTCGCTTTTGATGAGCGAGTGCGTATCGATCACCTTCCGACTCAACAACCTACTTCCATCTCAACACTCTCTTTACTAGGAAAATCACAGGGGCATTCAGTACAGTGGTGCTGGGGGGGGGATTTTGAGGGGCTTTTAGGATCCTAGGGCATATAGCTGCATGGGGGGGTACCGGAATGCGGAGGATTTTTGGGATTTTGAACATGTGGAATTTTTGTTTGTTGTTGTTACCAAAAGGTCCATACACGTGCATACACCCAGAGCAGACGCAGCAGCTGTACTTCGGAGGAGGTCTCTAGGTTCCTCGTGTAGGCCGTTGATGAGAATTCAGTGAAACATGTAAGCGCGTTTTCACAGTTGAGCCTCTAATTTTCACCAACCGAGATCAAACTCAGCAAAAATGAATGGCATTTTACCAATCAGTGTGTATATGACTAATTCATGGGATTTCATGGATCAGATGGGCAGTTATTATTTCTATGGCATAAAAGAAATTAAGTAATTTTATCAAATACCTAGTAACTCAGTTCAACTAGAATGATTCAACCCTGCCTACAAATGCCACCCAGCTTCTAGTATGATTCAACTTGAGACAGGAACTTCTGACAGAAATTTCTGAGGAGTACAAAAACGTATCGTATTAAAAATTACTTTTACGTCATTCCAGAACTAGGCGGATTTTCTATTAGTTCTCGGAGGATAGGGGCGATTTTCCTGCGGATTTGGGGGGAAATTTGCGCTGGAACGGGTTGGCAGCACAGATTTAATATTACCCGTTTTGTTCAGATCCTCTGATTAGGTGGGACTTCTTGACGCTTCGGTGGCGTACACAGGGTGTCTCAGATAATGCCCCCCCCCCCCCCCACCTCATTTTATACGAAACATCCAAATGGTAACTCCCTTATTTTTCAGCTTAGGATTCGAATAATATATTTTTACGCATGTGCAAAACGTGCGCATGTACACTAACTTCGTTTTTTTCAAACGAGAACCCCTATTTTTAATTGCAGATTTGAATTCAACGTGAAATTTCATGAAAAATGATCCATCCGACACTCAAACTTCTTAGTGCGCAATAAAGTGCGAAAATACGCTCAGATTGTTGGTTGAACTCAACAATCGAGTTCCGTGGGCGCAGTAATCTAATAAATGTGATACAAACGTAAATTTTAATGTGTTTTTCAAGCTGAATAACGTAGTGATGTTCATTTTTCGATTTGCGCAAAAATAAGGGAGTTAGCATTCGGAAGTTTTGTTTAAAATGGATTGTTACAAAAAACTCAATGGGGGGGGGGGGGGGGGGGGGGCACATTAGCTGAGAGACATCCTCTATAAATAGTTTCGATTTCACCTTGAAAGTGAACCTTATGTCAGAAAATGTAAACCGTACTGGACAACACCATTAGCAAATCAGGAAACCTCTCGATTGTTTTTGTTGCGTACCTAATAAACGCAGGTATCAAGCAACGGGATTAAAACAGATGGTCAGCTACCACTGGGAAACTTGCCAGAAGTGACTATCGAGCGTTTCCCTCATCTGAATGATGAGATGGCTGGCTACGAGATAAGCTGGTCGTGACAAACGACGGATTCAGCCAAACCTGTTGGAGGTTTTTCGATGCAGGTCACCATCCTAAAAATCCAGTCCGAATCGTCCAAAAAACGAAAATGAAAAAAAATTGCTCAAAACGTTATTTAAAATTTTAGCGGATATTACCACTCAAGTGATGACTGATTAACATTTCACTGAAGACTTGATATTTCACTAAAACCGCCTACTTGAATGATTCTTCAGCCTTAATGACACTGACTTGAAATTCAGCAATGGTACTGAATCAAAATTCACTACCCAAAGCTATTTTAACTGTTCAGGTTGTAACCTATTGAACAATATGAACGCACTTTTTTCCGACCATTGCACTGCCAGTAATTTGCTGATTTTGGCAACCTCCTTAGATCTGACCGAAAAACGCTGCGAAGTCCTTGTCACATGGGTTTCCTATTCTATTGGACATACCTAAAGAAATTTAGGCTGTTCATTAATAAATTGTTTCTTTCATGCGCAACAATTGAAATAGCTATTTTTGATGGGTTCCACCAATTTTGGCCCCCAAAAACACGAATTAGGCTCCTATTTTTGACAAAAAATTATGTTCGGTCGTTGACAGTGCATTTAATTGTCTTGATTCAGCTGCTAATACTACTTCTAGTGTTATTATACAAATTTATGGTGATTTCAGACAATTTCCCAGGTAGCTCTTCGTTAGTTACCCGAGTAGTCTATCTTCTTCGTCGCCCTGAAAAAATGCAGATTAGTTACAACATCGCTCCTCAATGAATGGGACTACAACGCTGTAAAACGAACCGATATGGAAATGTATGGAGTTCACTGATCTTTTCGCTGTTTGCAAGCCTTTGTGAGAAGCGCGATTCCCGTCCTTCGTAACAGGATCCTCGGTGAGGTTTACGATTATTCGTGTAATTTTAGAGCGCTAAAAAGTAATTAAAAGTAAAATTTAAGTTCCAGTCATGCAGCATGGCTATAAAAGGGAATTTTCAAAGAAATATTTGTTATACTGTGTAAAAAGATGACACCACTTTAATTATACAGGGTGTTAACATGAGTGATGCAAAACCTCTCTCCCACGTGTTCTACATATAATTTCCGACCAAAAGTGTACTATAACATTTTTTTTTACTCCGCTTAAAACCCCACTTTTTTCATTTTTAAGATTTTTTTCGAGATTCCGATCTCGTCTCACTAAAGCAGCTATAATTTCCTTAATTTAAAGAGTAAATTCAAATTTGAAGATACCGTTGAAGAGAGCGTTAAATTTCCTGTCTCTCTGATGCCTAACAAAATTTTTTTAGGAGGATTTGAGGAGTGAAAATAGAGTTTGAAAAGTGAATTTTGTCAAAATCTTAAAATCGTTTGTTTTTTTCAAACGCTTGGTGATCCTATTAATTCTTGTGGCAGAATGGTTTAGGTAAGCTAAAAAATGCGCCAAAACGTCAGCTTTCCAACGGACTAATCAAAACGTTTTTTGGAATTTATTTCAAGATAGAAAATGAGGTTTGAATACGAAAAAACGTGTTGGGTTTTTCATGAAGAAAAATGTACCTTTTGTGAAGTAGTGAGTCAACTATGGGGTAATTTTCAAATCGAATGGTGACACCCTCACATCATCTCCCAGTAAGCATTTGGCCGTTATTTTCATTTTAGTCCAAGGGTGTTGGCATTGCAAAGAATAGAACTATGGAAGTTAAGCGAAGAGGATCGAAAGATCCGTGGGACGACTGTTGTTTGTGTACCTCTACGAATGACTAGGACGAGTTCTTATCTTTTTCGCTGCCACCTTTGGACCCTTCACAAACGAACCGGTCTCTGTATTCGCCAAAACGGAAGGCATTTTGAGCAAATAAAGGATTGAACAGAGTCCCGCTTAACTTCCAAAGTTCTATTCTTTGTAATGCCAACACCCTTGGACTAAAATGAAAATAACGGCCAAATGCTTACTGGGAGATGATGTGAGGGTGTCACCATTCGATTTGAAAATTACATAGTTGACTCACTGCTTCAAAAGAGGTACATTTTTCATGAAAAACCCACGATTTAACCGGAAACAACACGTTTTTTCGTATTCAAACCTCATTTTCTCTCTTGAAATCAATTCCAAAAAACGTTTTGATTAGTCCGTTGGAAAGCTGACGTTTTGGCGCATTTTTTAGCTTACCTAAACCCTTCTGCCACAAGAATTAATAAGATCACCAAGTGTTTGAAAAACCAGACAATTTTAAAATTTTGACAAAATTCACTTTTCAAACTCTATTTTCACTCCTCAAATCCTCCTAAAAAAATTTTGTTAGGCATTAGAGAGACAGGAAATTTAACGCTCTTTTCAACGGTATCTACAAATTTGAATTTACTCTTTAAATTAAGGAAATTATAGCTGCTTTAGTGAGACGAGGTCGGAATCTCGAAAAAAATCATAAAAGCGAAAAAAGTGGGGTTTTAAGCGGACTAAAAAAAAAAATGTTACAGGACACTTTTGGTCGGAAATTAGATGTAGAACACGTGGGAGAGAGGTTCTGCATCACCCATGTTACAACCTGTATAATTTTTCTCTAGTAACTTTAGCCATGTTTACCAGTTAACGGGAACAACTGAGAATTTCGACAGAAATTCTTCATCCGTAGCTACATTCATTTCCTTTTGGATCCAAGTGAGACTTTGCCCAAGGTCATGTACCGATTTTCACCAAAGTGGGAAAACTGGGGTAGGTTAATTACAGGGACTAAGGACAGGGCCATTCCCCCTCCGCCGCACCGAAACCTGGGCTTATTGTGTAGAACTGGGGTAGGTGTACATAAAACGCTGCAAAATCCTTGTCACATGGGTTTATTATTCTATTGGACCTACCTACAGAAATGTTGGCTGTTCATTTATTGTTTCTTTCATGTAAAATAATTATTGAAATAGCTATTTCTGGTGGTTTCCACCAATTTTGGCTCCCAAAACACAAATTAGGTACGCTCCTTTTTTTTTCAAAATTATCTTTGATCATTGGTAGTTCCATTTAATCGTTTTGATCCACGTGTTGACACTTTTTCCAGTGTTATTATACAAACTGATGGTGATTTCAGACGATTTCCCAGGTTTTTGACTCATAAAAAATCAATTTTGGGAGTTAAGCATTTGGTAGAACCTCAATTTTCCACCCTTTGGTCAAAATCGACTTCATATTCGGTCTTCTCGTCCCCAAAAACATAAAAAACGATACCTCAAAAGCTCATGTTACTAAAACACAAAAACGCTGCGAAGTCCTTGTCACATGGGTTTATTATTCTATTGGACATACCTACAGAAATGTTGCCGTTCATTTATTGCTTCTTTCATGTGCAATATTTTAAATAGCTATTTTGATGGTTTCCACCAATTTTGGCCCCCCAAAACACAAATCACGATTTTAACACAGAATGTGTTTTAGCCATGGACTAACTAGCCAAAAAAGCTAACGAAATTTCGTAACGAAATCTGGGACGACAACATGGATACCGATGATACGGAACTAAGGATGCTATTCTTCACTCTACGAAGCTGTAATTTGGTATGTGGGCTCCTTAGGACTTTAACTTGACGCTGCCCAGGCCTCGGATCAGCTGAGTTGCGGTTTATGTGAAACGCGTGAGCTAAAATACATTGTGTTTCTATAATTTCGTCCGAAGTATGTAAATACAGGTAACCAGGGGTCCAGGGGGCTTGCCCCCTGGCGAGGCGCGGAGCGCCGAGTCTTTTCAAATTATCTTTGATCATTGGTAGTGCCACTTAACTGTCTTGATTCACCTGTTAACACTTTTTCTAGTGTTATTATACAAATTGATGGTCATTTCAGACAGCAACTTAAATCACTCGCGGCGGAATAGTGGAAATCCATAGCAAAAAACTACAGGATAAAAATAAAAATAAAATAGTCTATTTCCACGTACAATAGCAAAAACTGTAGACCGGTTTCGGTTGTTACACTATCGTCAGTACACTATAGAAACCCGAGCCACCCCCACCCCGACCATCGTCTATAGTGTACTGAAGATGGTGTATCAACCGAAACCGGTCTACAGTTTTTGCTATTGTACGTGGAAATAGACTATTTTATTTTTATCCTGTAGTTTTTTTATTTCAGACAGTTTTCCGAGGTTTTTGACTAATAAAAAAATAATTTTGGCAGCTGAACCTTCGTTAGAACCTCAATTTCACTCTTTGGTCAAAATCGACTTCATATTCGGTCTTCTCGTCCCAAAAAACATAGAAAACGATACCTCAAAAGCTCATGTTACTAAAACACGAAAAACATAAAAAATACCTATTTTATACCCATTTTTCACTCATAACACCCCTGGGTGTATTTCGATCGGGCTGAAAAGTTTCCGGACACAACTAGGGCCCAAATGGAGCATGTGTGCGAAAGAACGACTTTTTTAGACCGAAAATGAAGCCGGTATGCGTGATACGGCGGACGGACATTGCATTTTCTGAATTTACGCACAAACGTAAAAGAAAAAATTTTGAGGGGGTGTTATAAAATGCTTTTGCTGAGCGAATACATAGGTGTATTATTCACAGAATAATAAACCAAAACGGACTGGAAATTGTGGTGGGTCATGGGAGCTCCAGTGAGACAGCCATAATAATTATACCAACTCGATCGTTTCAAAATGCGAAAATCTATAATAAAGAGCCAAATTGAAGGTTTCCAGAGCCGCCTTGTCGAAGATGTGCGGTGTTTCTAACCGGCAAAGTGTAATGAGGTCACTGCGAAGCTCATCTGGGCGCCCACCCATTTCAAGGCCCACGTTCGCCGGCTTCGCAAGTCTCGAGGCGCAGAAGGCCCGGATAGCAACAGCGCAGGAAGTGAGCGGATGGGGGCGTCCGATAAGTAACAACCAAAAACTATGAATATAAGTCCAGAGGTGGCTCGTAATTTAGCTTGGAGAACAGCGACGAAGTCCCATAGACGCACACACAGAACCCATAGAAAGTCCCATAGAAAGTCTGCACCAAATTTTTATGTCATATCGCCAAGAACTATATTTATATAGGCAGGTTGTTATATAGAACCAGGGACAGAAGTATTGGGTAAATAAAAGGGATGCGATAGTCAAGCTGGGTAAAAAACTACGGGTTTAGGCATTCTACAGAAAACGTCTGCCAATTCGAGTAGGCAGTACAGCTTCCTCATTTGAATCACATGAACGTATAGAACAGTTGGTTAGGTTCATTCAGTGGACAGGTGGTACCATTCCTGATCGACCATCCGATTTTGAACTCATTTCAACGATATTTAAGGTAGTTATGGGCGTTTCAAGTACTTCACGTGTGCGCATGCGCAGACGGAAGTTACCAAAGTTTTTTAATGATTTTGGTACGGAACCATCTGTAACCCAACTCGCACCTACCACCCAAATTTCAGCCCATTTCGACCATTATTTCGGGTAGTTAAATGGGCGTTGCAAGGAATTACCACATACAGACAGACACGGAACCAAAAATGTTCCTCGATGTCTGAAACGCAAAATGGTAGTGGAAATTTTCATTTTGGAGGAAATTTTTATTTTTTATTTTTTTTTACTCAATCAAGAATCCAAGGCTTCCCAACCTTCGGTAGTGTGGAAGCAAAACTGGGTAAAAATGAGCCGTTTACCTTATTGTACGCATCTTATTAGCTATTACACGTTTTAAGCTGGCTAATTTGCAGTGTTAGTTTCCATATCTGTACCTATCTGTGATAGTGTAGAGACACGATGTATGCTTGGTTGTCATATTTAAAATCATTATTTTCGATAATCGAACACATCTAGGGTTACCAGCGATACTTTTATCTCTTTTTGACTCCACAATTCTTTTGGTTTATTATTCTGTGAATAACACACCTGTGTATTCGCTCAGCAACATTTTTTGGAACACACCCTCAAAATTGTTTCTTTACGTTTCAAGGTGCGTTGTTTCCAAAAATGCAATGTCCAACCGCCGCATCTTCCATATATACCCGGTTGTATTTGTCGGTCTACAAATTTGTTCTTTCGCACATAGGCTCCATTTGGGCCCTAGTTATGTCCCGATCAAAATACACCCAAGGGTGTTATTGATGAAAAATGGGTACAAAATTAGGTAATTTTGAGGTTTTAGTGAACTTGGGCACGAATAGTTTTCTACGTTTTTTAGGGCGAGGAAATCAAATATGAAGTTGATTATGACCACTACCGGCTGAAGGATTGAGGTTCTAACGAAGTCTCAGCTCCCAAAATTCATTTTTAATTACTGAAAAACAAGGGAAGTTGTCTGAAATCACCATAAATATGTATAAAAACACTAGAATTAGTATCAACAGGTAAATCAAGACAACTGAGTGGCACTACCGATGACTGAGAATAACTTGCCGTCAGAAATAGCACCCTAATATTCTACTTTACAACCGTCAAATATAGTACGACTGAGACCTCACTGAAGGTCTGAATCGTGCTTTATTCAGTCAAGAATGATATATGGGTCATTCTCACAGAAAGGGGCAGTTTCGAGTCAGAGTTTTCAGAAGTATAATTGTCCTCCAATTATGCGCAAAAAATTTGGAAACACTCTCTTGAATATACTAATTGAAATTCAAGAACTATCCAAACAGTGGCTGCTTTATTTGAGCCGGAAAAAAATAATTTAGAAAGCCGCTCAACAGGGCCGTGACTCATACGATCGTTTCCGCGAGAGTTCCACTTACACATCAAAGCTATTTTAGCTTCTGTTCTCTCATTATGCAGCTAAAATGATTCACTCGTTAGGCAGAAGGTTTGGAAAATAAAAAATGCCTAGAATAATTTCCATAAAATTTTTTATTGAATGTAGGTAATAATAAATCAGTTTTACAAAAATACTATTGAAAAAGTGTCAAGGAACAAAGTTTTTTTGAATGCATGCAACTCAAAATCCAGTCTCAAGTTCATTCATAAGTTCACAAATATCACAATGTATTAATATGCCTATTTATTTAAAATAATCAACATTTAATGATTATTTCTTTTCCTGTTTTTTTACCTTCATTTCCAGCGCTTTGTCAGGATCATTCTTCAGCCTGTCGTATCGACGTTTTTCTGCTAATCGCTTTTGGAGTTTTCTTTCCTCCACAGACACTTTCTGTCTCGGGGCCATCTGTACCAGATAACAAATAAACGTGTCAGCTTTCAAATAATTTCTCCCCTTTTTTGTTTGTTATATTTTATTATAGCTCACTGTTTTATTGAGTGCGCTGAGGCAAAAGCTAAATAAATACTGAACGAAATCTATAAGAATCCCAATTGAACAAAAATACTAATAATGGCAAAATTCTATGAAAAAGAGGGAAGAATGAAACTATTTCGTGCTGCAGAATGCTGGAACTGTCACGGCCCTGTCCTCCTCATCCCAGCCCTGTCCACGAATTCACAGATGAAGACAGGGCCTTGACGGACAGGGCCGTGACAAAACATAGGTTTTTCTACACTCCTGTCCACGTTTTAACCGTTTTTCAAAAAGTTATTATTATAATCAAAAAAGCTCCACGCAGTGTACAAGGTACTGAGAAGTAAAAAAATTACATTTGAATACTCACTCTGAGAATCAGGACAGGTCTTTGATGAGGGGTGTCCGGCAAATGATGTCCCAGCCGACGTCCACACTCGTCAGAGGCTACACAATAACTGAAATGTAAGGTTAGTCGGCGTTCTGGACCGTTGAGAAGCGCACCAAAATAATGGCAGGAAGAGAAACCGGTAAAATCCACAGCGGACCGCGAAAATGCTGATAACTTGACAGGACAGGGCCGTGACTGCCGACTAAAATTATGACAACTGTCATTTAGGAATCTTGAGACGAATTTTGGCCTATGCTAGAAGTACCGGGTTTTTGGTTGCATCGCAAAGACCTTGGAGAGAAGCTTGAAGATGGGAACCTCGATCCTGGACAGGACAGGGCCATGACAAATGAACGCATTTGATAAATTTTCTACGTGAAAGACATGATTGATTGCAAAAATAAAAAATGGCGTTTTACATGAAGTGGAATAGTACAATTTACAATTTTGCCCAACTTCGAATTCATAACAGGGCCGCCACGAACCATTTGGACATCACTTCTGCCCTTTTCTGTGAGAATGACCCATATACCCATGTGACAAGGACTCCGCAGCGTTTGTATTCTCAGTTTGTTTCTTACGCGAAAGTGATTTGTACCTAACCTTTACCGTGATCAAGTTAGTGCCTAATGTTTTGCCATGGTTTTGTTTGCATTACAAACTCCAGAGGCAGTGCGAAACACATGCTCCATTTGGGTCCTAGTTGTGCTCCGAAGTCGGCAGCCCGATCGGAATACACCCAGGGGCGTTATGGGCGAAACATTTGTGCAAAATGATGTACTTTTAAAGTCTTTGTAAACTTCAGCTTGTGAGGTACCCTTTTCTATGTTTTTTTTAGGGCCAGAAGACCAAATACGAAGTTGATTCTGACCAAAGAGAGGAAAATTGAGGTTCCAAGTAAGTTTCAGCTCCCAAAATTCATTTTTTATTCGAGGCAAAAACCTGGGAAATTGTCTTAAATCACCATCAACTTGTGTAATAACATTAGAAGTAGTATTAATCGGTGAATCAAGACAAATAAATGGCACTATCAATAATCAAAGATAACTTTTCAAAAATACTCCGAGCCTAATTCCAGTTTTTGGGGGCCAAAATTGTGGAAACAATCAAAAATAGCTATTTCAATTATTGCATATGAAAGAAACAATAAATTAACAGCCAACACATTTGCAGGAATGTCCAACAGACCCATACGACAAGGACTTTGCAGCTTTTGGTTTATTATTTTCAATAATGAACCTTTGGAATCGAGCATTTTTTGGAATCTACACACCTTGAAACGTAAAAGAAAATATTTTGAGGGGGTGTTCAACAAAAATTTTCTGAACCGAATACATAGGTGTACTATTCAGAGAACAATAAACCAAAATGAGCTCATTCTTTGCGGGATGTTGCTGCTCGGTTTACCCATTCTGACACTTGTTTTCTTCCCAGTTGGTCTGGCTCTGGCTTGGCCCGTCACCATTTACCCAGTCGGTATCCTCCCATGGAATGATCATCAACGTTTAAAGAACGATAAATATGTTTACCACTACAACTAGAACTACAAGAAGAAACACGTCACCTATCCTAGAAATTCTGTGGCCCTGAAATGAATTTTACTAGGCCATTTCCCTGGCTCACCCCACTCACTAAGAGCAGCTAAGTTTGTAGCTATGTTCACGAAAAACTCGAAACTTCCTAAAAAAACCACAGTCATGCAGCATGGCTATAAGAGCGAATTTTCGAAGAAATAACTGATTTTATATAAAATGTGATCTTTGGGATATCCCATTCAAATATGGGCAATCTTAAACTTATTGGGTAATTATAGGTATTCAAGTATGACGCTATTCGGTTAATTCGGTATGCATCAAATATGGGCATACCTACGTAACAAATTTTTTGTTCCATTTTTTGCCGAGTAACACCTCGGTTTGTAGATTTTCCAACGCTGAACACGATGGTGAAGTCAGAATTGCGATATCCCATTCCGTTGTCAGATTAGAGCAGACGAACCAGGAAGAACATCTCAAGAAATAACCACGTTCCTTCATCTTCAAAGTGCTCTAGTTTGAGAACGGAATGAGATATCGCAATTCTGATTTCACCATCGTGTTCAGCGTACAAAAACCTTTAAAATGAGGTGTCACTTGTCAGACTTTTTCATTTTGGGAATTTATGGGTAATTTTCCCCCCCTAAAACTTCCCAAAACTCCCCCTTAGGATGACCCGATTCTGCCCATCTTCGAACTTAGCCTGTCGATTGCCAAGACAGATTTTTCGTGCAAATTTGAACTTTTTATCTCAATTCTTTCGAGAGTTATCGTCTGGAATGACACATACATATATAAATATATAAATATATATATAAATATATATATATAAATATATAAATATATATATATATATATATATATATACATATAATTTTTGGTGTCTTTCGGCAGGGTATTCAGGATGGTGTGAAACGGATTTTGGTATAAAAATCTTTCGGAAATTCGAGTTTTAAAAATTTTGGACCGAGAACAATAGCTTCCTTTTCTTCGAAAATTCGCTAAAAAACACTCCTTATACTGGCGCATTTTTTGCATACATTCAAGCTACGAACTTATCCACAGTAAGTTATAACTTATAAAATATAAACTAGGAATATTAATAACTACGTAATCATAAATAATTATGTTATGTGATTTGTATTTCTAATTATTTGTATCGTTATGATATCAATGTGTACAGATAAGATAGATCCTATAGGTATAGATCGAAGAGAGAAGGCCTGGACCGGTCAATGACCTATAGGCCAGAAACTAACTGCAAGAAGGTGCCAAACCATCTGTCATCTGTCGATTATTATAAGACTGTGATGTAATGTCTATCTGACAGAACAAATAAAATAAATGAAGAAATCTGGAAGGGCTATGACAGATAACTATCAGACGTGGCACTGTAGCAAGATAGGAAAGAATAACTGGTTCATGAAATTCAGATGAACGCACGCTTCAAACCTTCTAGGTTCTAGGAGATGCACAAGGGCCCATATTACACAAAGTTATCTTAATCCCAAAATTTGCCTAATCCTAATTTGAATAAGATTCATATTAGTTAAGACAGTTTACGTAATGAAATGAATATTCGTAGTTTTGAGCAGGTTAATACAATGCTCCGCGTCGACAGGTTTCTTTGGGTCTCGTTATTATGCTTCAAGAAGGTCTGAAGTAACTAACTGAAGGTTGTACAGTAGTGTGAAGTTGAGAGGGTGCTAAACGCATATCGAGTGTTTTCCATATTATTTTTCATATTACCATATTACGAGATGGATGGTCACCTGGAATTAGCCATTTTCACAATGGGTTATGCGCATGTGTCATAAAAGCTGTTTATATCGTGGTTTTAATGAAACTAGATTCCAGTGCGAGAATTTTGACACCAACCTCACTGCCATACGATAAGCAGTTCTTTTTCTATGATTTTTTCCAACGTTTCGAGAAGTTCTGACGTCACAGTGAGCGGGGGAATTAGAATTGGATTGTGGTGAGCGGTAGTTGAGGGTGAAATTTAGGAGGGTTCACCAATTGTGGTGAAGGGTAGGGCAGGTTTAAGGAGGACTAACGCCCCGCGGTTATCTCTACAGCAGGCGTTCGAGGAAAAGGAGGCTAGCACCCCGCGGTTATCACCACAGCCAGTCATTGCACTCCCAGGCCAGAGGAGTGCAATGACGTCAGAGTGCGGTTGGTGTCCAAATTCTCAGTATGGACTCTATGGGAAAGGGCATTTTCAATTTTTCATAAATGTTGTAACCTTACTTTCTGGATGCCCCTCGTATTTTCATTTAAAATAAGTAAAACAAATGCGCGCGGATGTACCCCATTCTCTGGGTAGAGAAGAGACAACATTTGTGCGAAAGCGGTCCACTCCAATTCATACTAGCACGTAAACCAAAGGTAGGAAGGTGTTTGGTAGGAAGGTACAACCACCAAAGTCACGGGTGCTGGTGGCCCTTTTTCGGTCCAGCCCCCACATAGCCTCCTACACATTCACGTTTCAGCTCTTTGCAACAATTCTGTCTTGTAGATATTACCGTTACAAGGATTAAATAGGCACTTGCTGACGCATACATTTGAAATGCGAATGAAAGTTCGGTGAAGCCACAAATGGGAGATCCTTTCCGAACCCTAAGCGCAAAGTTTTTCTGAAAATACGCATGTCAACAACATACGGCTTCACAGTCCTGAAAACGAATTAGGCCTTTTCAGCAATTCATTTAATACCTATTAAGCAAAAAAACAGTGATCTTGTCGGTATAGACACCCTCAGGCTACTTCACGTATGCATGTGGTTCCAGGGATAGTTTGAGGGGATAAAAGAGCGAACCGGCTGTCCAAATATGGCAGTTAACACACCTTTGTAGGTACCTACCCCGGTAGACAAATAATACAATTACGAATCGAGATCATAATTTAATATGAAAACTGTTAAGCTGGACGAGAAAAGTGACGCATTGTAAATACATCACGCAACAAGATACAACTCGATTGGTTTACAGCCCGCGTTTCGGTGAGGCATTATTTGCGGTCGACAAAGATGAATGTTCAACGTTTTACAACTGCACTGCGCTAAATTATTTGTAAAAGATGTTAGATTAGCTCCTCACACACGAATTGAGGAAATGACTGCTGCACAAACAAGTGAATCATGAAAGCACACCACGAAAAGTTACGTACGCAAGGTCACGCCTTCAAATTATAATAATAATACATTTATTGGCGAAACATTTTACACAGAGACCTCTAGGGCCCATAGGCATGTAAACAAAATGGAAGTACTCATCACAATTATGGCCTAGTGCAACAACTGAATAAACACACGACCGAAGGGTAGGTGGAAGCCCAGGGAGGGTCCCCCTCCATCAACTCCCAATGGCCGGGGGACGAGGTGGAGGCACCTTTATAAAGCGCTCGGCTGGCCCAGCTCATCATTCTACCGATCCGACTCCTACCAGCGACTTCCCTCTCTCAAACCTTATCCTCGCATATTCGCTGCAGTAAAACCGCGGGGTGCTGGCACTTCCACTATCACTCGCTGTGGTGAAAACCGCGGGGTGGTAGTGATCCTAAAAGACTCCTAAGCGGCACATCCTCCTCTCTCCTTCAACATACCAAACCAAACCCTACATCGCGTCCACGACATCACACCACTAAATGGATTTTACATGTTCAGATGACGAAAAATATCAACTTCGCTTCATTAATGAACGGGGTGTTACCTTCATGACAGCAGTGATTGAGTCGACATGATGAAAACTGTTATACGAGAAAGGCAGGTCCTATCAGGAATCAAGCTCGTGACGGTTGCATAATGACTAGGTGGTTCAAACTACCCTAAAATATAACTGAGTGTTAACCAAAAATATTGCGCGTCCTTGATCAAGGATCAGCCATGCATCATGACCATATGATCGGATTTTTGAAGTATGGTAACGTATAGGTACTATGAAACATTTTCCATGGCGCTGCCCACAAATCTGAACAATATTTAGCCTTCGATCTTTTTTTGTTATTAGAGATTAAAATTATTTTATTTATTGCGTCAAATTTCCACATCACTAAATTTTTTGTTAATCCTAACAAAATGTATTAAAATTTTGAGCAATTTTAAAGTTACAGAAAAACCGTTAACCTTCTTCGAGAAAAAATTTTCCTCTCTAGCCACCATTCTATACCATTTTCAGAGACCGAAGTAATTTTGGCGATTTTTGACAGAAGAAAAAGAACAAATAATCGACTGATTTTTTTCATGTACCTATAATTATTTGGACTGTAAAAACAGAAAGGTAAGTACCTAGACTTTTCCTGTCTCGAAATATCATATATTAACTGTTGAACTTGTAGTATTTATTTATGCAGTTGGCGATCAACTAACTACCTACACCTATTTTAACAATACTAATTTGACCCAATAAAATCATGAACTAATTCAGTAAACCGAGTCAACTTGACCCATAAACTCTCTACGACCATAAACACAGAGATGTCAGATACGAGGGTTCGATGACGTCACCCCACCCGAGTCAGCACAAGTCGTCCTTCCCTATGAACGGAGTAGGTCAACCAAATGGAAGGCCGTTCGAATGGACAAGGATTTTGCCGAGATGAAAGACTGGGAGGGAGGCAACGAATAAATTTTTTAATTCTTAATAATAATAATAATTATTAACTAACCGTGTACGGAAAGAGGAAAACTTGAGAACTGATGGAAAAACGCTGCAAAGTCCTTGTCACATGGGTTTTCTATTGGACATACCTACAGAGATGATGGCTGTTTATTTATTGTGTCTTTCATATAAAATAATTGAAATAGCTATTTCTGGTGGTTTCCACCAATTTTGGCCCCCAAAACACGAATTAGGTAGGTACGCTCCTTTTTTTTTTTTTTTTAATAAATTATCTCTGATCATTGATAGTACCATTTAATCGTCTTGATCCACCTGTTGACGCTTTTTCCAGTGTTATTCTACAAGTTGATGGTGATTTCAGACGATTTCCCAGGTTTCTGACTCATAAAAAATCAATTTCGGGTGCTGAACATCTGATAGATCCTCAATTTTCTACTCTTTGGTCAAAATCGACTTCATATTCGGTCTTCTCGTCCCCAAAAAAATGGAAAAAGATATCTCAGAAGCTCATGTTACCAACATGTTGCTAAAACGCAAAAAGTACCTATTTTTACACACATTTTAACTCATAACACCCCTGGGTATATTCCGATCGGGCTGAAAAGTTTCGGGACACAACTAGGGCCCAAATGGAGCATGTGTGCGAAAGAACGATTTTTTTAGACCAAAAATGAAGCCTGTACACGTGATACGGCGGACGGCGTACGGCGGACGGACATTGCATTTTTGGAATCTACGCACCTTGAAACGGAAAAAAAAATTTTTGAGGGGGTGTTATAAAAATTTTTTGCTGAGCGAATACATAGGTGTATTATTCACAGAATAATAAACCAAAAGAACGAGGTGCGTAGCCGGATAATGGCCCGGGGTTTTTTGACGCTGATGAAAGTAAAAGGTCACAAATAAGGTAGAGGGTGAAGGGTAATATTATAATATTAACGGAGCAACGGTAAGCGCAAAATAGCAGTGGAAAGGCGTGGTTGGTCTACAACAACCGATCATAGGAAATTAGGTGACTGTTGGACTCACAAGAAATCTAGGTAATAGAATATTACGTTCAACACTGAGGAAAATGCCATTCAAACTTCTTGTTATAAATTTCGGATTTTCGTCATTTTTTGGACACATTTACCCAAGGCATTAATTTGTACAAGACTTCAGTGAATGATGGACGTAGGTCGTGCACCCCTTATACGCGACTGAAGTTATTTGTAAAGTCAAATTTACAGTATGTACATACCGAATATGAATTCAACGAAGGGACGGAAAAGCATTACGAGGATTCAAATATTAATTCTATTATAAGCCACCATGTGTGAAAGTTCACCATGTGCCTCTCAATCCCCTAGTTTTCTTGGCAATGGGGAATTTTCGTCAAAAATGTTTTTTGGAAACAATTATTTAGAACTCTTGGAAAAATGGCAGTTTGAAGCCCGTTTAAAAAAAAAGTGGTATTTTTTAAATTAGAGTAGACGGTTTTTGTACTTCCCGTCATCTTTACATGTTCAACCATGGAAACGCTGATACGGGAAGACGGACCAATGAGTTTGAAGCGTTCTCTTGCCGTAACGTGTAGTTCTCCGTGTACACGGGACGAGCTACTTCTTCTCGTACACGGGAAGAGCTACTTCTTCTCGTACACGGGAAGAGCTACTTCTTCTCGTACACGGGAAGAACTAGGCGTATACCTGTATAGAATGCTTGAAGCTCTTTCCGTATCATCTTGGTGAATCAGTTCAACGGGTAAAGATCACGGGAAGAACAAAAACTGTCTATTGAAGTAAAAATACGGCAAGAAATGACGTATTTGGTCTACTGACATCTGATTGGCTGTTGGCACAAGGAGGCGGAGCAAAGCCTGGGAGGCGAAGGTTCTCAATGCTGCCAACAACCCAACATTAGAGTTGGCAAACCTGTGTGGCAACCTTCAAGAACCTTTGCTGTGACCTTTCATGAACCCCCTCGGTTTGATTTTGAGGGCGTGTTTTTGACATTTATTTATAAATTTGCAGTTCCACCCATCCGTCTACGGCAGTTCTGTACATAATTTAAAGTGATGCACTAGCGCTCACGCATGATTTGAGTTGAACTACTCGGCCAATTTACCTGATACGTCACTTCTAGTGGAAACTCACAAATTAAAATTTCATACTCGTTTTCTTCCTATACTTTCCGACATTACCACCTCATTATGTGGTCGGCAACTGTTAATTTCTGTTACTGAACAGAATTTAGCCAAAAAAATTAGAATTTGTAACCCACAAAAACTGACCATCAATTTTCACTATTAACCTCGATAATTTTGATAAATTTGCTTCAATTCAATTGGAATTCATCGCAGCTACTTCATATTATGCATTATAAATTCAAACCTACAGTTTTGTTTTCCAAGTTGTTAATTAATTAGCAATAAAAATTGTATGTGCCTTTCCGTGACAATTACTAAATGGAGGGATCGATAATCAGAACCTTTATCACGATCCTAAGTAAAACCCCTTCTTTGTTGGAAAAAATATTTATTTACTAGACAAAAAAAAGGAGATGATTTTACGATCATAATCTCCTTACCTCCGTACCTGGTACCTATTCCCATCAAAGCTCTATGACGTTCACTGTTTCCATGCCAAGTACCTATTTGTGCCCACCTGACCTCTCTGAGTCGGTGCGCGAGGAGGAGTGTAAATATAATTAAATTTACTGAATGCGTCGTTTTTTATACGAATTTCGCGTAGAATGAAGCTAAAACGATTTCTATAAATCAAGTCCCAACGCGTTAGTCAGTAATCAGGTAAATGTACATTTTACGTATTTGTGTGTATGGTGCAGCTGTACCTGCCTGTCACAGGAGAGTAAATCATCATTGTTATCATGTAGGCGATGGGATCCATCCAGTACCCAACCATAATTAATTTCTGAGGAAAAGGCATCAGTAACACGGTTGAGAAACTCAAGTACCAACCACAATACCTATACCTATTAAAAATAAAAATAATATAGTTCTTCAAACATACCTAAACCTCAAAAATACAGCTGAAATTGTTCGAATCCACCATATTTATGAATCGTAGTTTAGACTAGACCAGTTGAGATCAATCAGATCAGAAATGTGTCCGTGTAGTG
Organism: Leptopterna dolabrata; assembly: GCA_954871275.1. Taxonomy (NCBI): domain Eukaryota; kingdom Metazoa; phylum Arthropoda; class Insecta; order Hemiptera; family Miridae; genus Leptopterna; species Leptopterna dolabrata. The sequence continues at coordinate 38,910,326 of OX940983.1, forward strand.
AGGAAGTTCCAACTCACTTTAACGATCAACGATGTGTGATTGATTTGACAGGTATCTATGTAGTTAACTTCGTGTATGTAATTAGTTGAACGAAAAGTAAGATACCGAGCTCTAGTTGAATACAAACTATGATAAATACCAGATAGGTATACCCACAGCTACACTGTTCTTGTTAACAAAGTACCTAGGAAGTAGGTAGCTGAGTATTATTTCAACCCCTGATTCATAATTAGGGACTGGAATTTGCATATTTTGCACATGTGTTTTTTATCGTGCATATCGTTCTACTTTTCCATTTTGAGGGTATCTGAAGCGTTTTTCGTGTGTTAAATTTAAATAGCATATTGTGTTCGATTCCGGATATTTTTGCATATTTTGGCCGTTTTGTGCATACCTATTTCTGCATTTTTAATCTTAACTGGGGAATTTCCCTATTTTTCGACATCCCAATATCGCCAAATCCTCCGAGATATGTGTTTCTGAAAAGGGGTGACGGATATTCTTAGGCCATTCACCGTTTAATCCGTGTACCTGGTAGGGCTTAGCAAAAAAAAAAAAAAAAAAAAACCAGAGGGCATCAGGATAAGGTGTTGGTTGCCCGGAAGAATCAGAATCAGCCGAAAATGGAGCCCTCTGACCTCTCATCTGGCCTTACCCAGGTGAACTCTCAGCATTGCAGTTTTACCCATCGTGTCCTGTGATGTCGAGAGGTCGTAGGAGATTTACGGTTGACAATTTGGAAAAATCAATTGTGATCCAGTGCTATAATTGTGATAGCGAGTGATTTCTTTTGTATAAATGTAAATATTGTATAGTCGAGAAAAAAAGGTGTGTACATTTTCATTCCATTTTCTTCCTTGATCCTTTTCTATAATTTTCTAAGGATGCGATAATAACTGGAACATAATGTATAGACTACCTGTTAGTACGTCTCACAGCAAAATTTAGTTCATTTTAGAAATATTTAAACAAATTTTGAACGTAATTTTGCTTGGGTTGCATATTTTGCCCATTTCGAGTGCATATTTTGGCCAAATTCTGTGCATATAATTCCAGTCCCTATTCATAATAAATTACGATGACACTTAAATGAGCATGTAATGTCTTGGAGGCCATTTGGATATTTTGGGGACACATTTCTACCAGTCGACGAAGTTTCGGCCAACTGGATTTTGACCTCACTGACCACTTCGTTCGGCGTTCATGTAAGTATGTTTGTAATTTATACTTTTTCTAGGTAGTCAGTTATCACTATCTTCATGAGGCCTCATCAGTATGGAACATATCCGTATGATGGTACGAACGGATTGCAACCCTACATTTGAGGCTGGGTAGGTATAAAAATCAACAATCCCCACTCTAGAGAACTCACCCAAGCAGGAAGATCGTCGACTCGTGCTAAGATGACATCTTTCTCGTTTGAAAGGGCAGCAGCTTTGGCGATGTTCCTCTTCAGCTGTTTCTCTTTTCCCCATTCCTCCCTCAGGACGGACAGGACGACCGGCGCCAGGAGCCAGGCCGGACTGATGTTGAAGTATCCCAGGAGGTAAACGACGGCGATTTTGCCGGCTTGTTTACTGAAATTATACACCAGGTGTAGAATGCTGGAGCCGGTGCCGATCTGCCGCGACACGATCAGCTTCTCGGCCGTCTCATCCTCGTGTTTCGAGTCCATCGTCGGACGAATCGCGGATCACAACTGACTCTGTAAACGCGGGTTCGTGTTCAGTGGGGCGATTGGTGAGGGGCAACGGGCTGACCCCACCAGTTGTTAATATTACAGCGTTGCGTCACTCCAAGAGAATTCTGGGTCGCGAGGAAAAGGAAAAGGAGAGGCGCAGTGGGGAAACGACATTTATCAACACCAACACGAACTTGCGAACCGAAAGGCAGCAAAAACACGGAGAAAAATCAGCTGACGACAACTATAAACTCGTGTGTGTGTGTGTAGTTCTCCCTTCTGTGCCTTCGGCATTAAAGCCATGCGAGGCATAGATAGACTACTGGTGGTGGTTGTACCTTTTGCTTCGGGGCCTCGGGAGCCGCTGTTACGAACACACACTGTTACAAACACACTCTGAACCATTGAGAGACGGCTCTGTAAGACGAGATATTCCTACTTATCGCTTGAACGTATGCAGACAGTGACGTCGACGTGTTATTGACATCTATTTATAAATGCACGGGGAGCGCTTCCACACATTCGCGCCATCTATAAAAACGAAGATTTTTGGCCAGCCAACCGGGAACCCGGGTCTTCCCAATGGGGTTCCCCGGCTCTATTTTCGAACACGTCGGGACAAGCTGCTAGGATCAAAACCGAACACCAAGCTAAAAGGTGTTGACAGATAATGCTAAAATGAAGGGTTTGATTGAAGGGTATGATGGGGGTTAATCGAAACTAATCAGAAAACTGGCATGAATGGCTATCAAATCTTCGACCTCTACAAAGGTTCACAATAAAAACTGCCAACGGGTGTTAAAACGGACAATTCGAGAAAAATACCTTCTCCAAAGCCTCATTTTCCACCCACAGCGTCATTCCATCATCACTATCATTCCAATTGCTTAATCATCCCATTCTTGAAGAAGAGCCGAGAAGTAGAGGGTTACGAACAAAAACGTAGAATATTTTTTATTCGTACCTCTGATTTCATGGGATTTATTAGCCGTTCTACGTTATTTTATAAGATTATAAGAGTTAGTCACCTTAGTTAGTACACGATTTCGGAAGGTGGCCCTTTGCATACCTATCTTTGAAACTTAGATCTGTGAACTACTAAGATGGACTTTCAATGATTTTTATTGTCGTGAAAATAGCTTCCAAAAATCGTGAGATTTTAGGACGAAATGGTGCCTTTCTTTTTGTTTTTCGTCACTTGGAAAACATGTTTTATTTTTTTTAATCGAACTGCAGATTTCATTTCTCAGTTGGTGATGTCTGTCTTTCTGAATGATTTTATTTCTTGGACTGGTTTTGCGCTTTTACGCTTTTGCTCGTTACTCCCTACCTCTAGGCTATCATAATTTTTGGGACTATGCCCCTCACAAAGTATCTTCTAAATCGCTAAAAGGTAGTGTGATTCATTAGGTGATCTAATTAAGTACTTCACGACCAATGTTTCGTGTCACAGAACCGATAGAGCAATCCACAAAAATGCTTCTGGTGTGGGGAACCGAAGGTTATTGAAACGTACGTGTTTACCCGTGGTTTTACCTGTTATAATTATTATGCATTATTTGGCTTCCCTCGTGTGAATATTAGAGTTTGACGAATTTCAGTTACACATAAAATACTTGGAAATCTGAATAACTGACCCCCCCCCCCCCACATTGAGCTCTAAACATAGTATGTGTCAACACATCAATGCCAAGCCAATAAAAATAAAAAAGTTACAAATTCATAGACAAAATAACAAATTCATTAAGAAAATCTTATTTCAATCTATTGAAAGACAGAGGGTTGATGCAGTTTTTCATCTCAAGTTGACAGGTCATTGTGCAATTTTGTTTTTACTACCATAATTGAGAGAATACGGGATTGGTCTGAACCGGGACGGACGCAGGTGAGATCGCCGTAGTACCGGACTGCAGCACCATCTTTTTCGCGATTACAGGCACTAATGACTCCTACCAAATCTATCCCTTCTTCACAAAACCAGAGTTCCCTTGATGTGAGCCAGCTGATGCCTCGTCTTTCGCGCACCATCCTTCCTAAAATTCCTATCAAGCATTTTGATGGCAAGCTTACTGAATGGGAAACGTTCAAAGAGCTGTTTGAGTCCCTCATTATCAACGAATCTACGTTGAACAACGCCGAGCGGTTTCATTATTTGGTTAGCTACCTGAAGGGTCCTGCTTACGATGTCGTCAGGAGCATTCCAGTCGTCGAGCAGAACTTTGACCAAGCCTGGCAAGCACTTCTCAAGGTATTTGATGACAAGCGGAAAATGGCATGCAGCCACCTTGACACACTTCTTACTTTTGTAAGCCCCCTCTGTTGATACGAAACGTTACTGGCTTTTTGGTAGGGCTGATGGCCTGAAATTACGGAGGCACCAGTACGATCGTTTCGGGGGTTTATCAAAATACACAGAGACCACCTTATGTTGAAGGGAATCGGGATAACAGAGAACACGTAGGTACAGTTGAGTTACGTAATTAAGTATAATTAAAAGGAAGCAGAATGGAAACGTTACCATCAATACAACTTGAAGTGGGGTTCACTGAAGGTGCTCGTTTTCGAATGCTGAAGGCCAAGCGACGTTACTAGTTACTATTCGAGGATAAACAAAGGCTGATGGCAAAGACGTTACGTTACGTTACGTTATTCGTTACTTCAAAAGATAAGGGTGCTGAAGGCCTGGGAGGGACGTTACTTCATACACATATATACAATGAGAAATAGATAATAATACTAATGAAATAGGTAATGCAAGGTAAGAGATATTGACGTAATTCACTTAGTGTTACGGTATAGTTATAGACTCGTTACGAGGTAATATGTACAAGTATGATACAAAAAGAATAATAAAAGGAAAGAATTTGCTGAGTACGGATCGAAAACATACATAAGTGAAAATGCGTTACTAAACAAAGGATTGTGACCTGTTGGCGTCGATGGCGTCTTGAATGGCGTTACTGCGCGTCACTACGTAGTTCACCAGGGGGGTTTTCGCAGAGGTCGCCCGAAGGTAAGACTTGCTAAGATTTAATAATGAGTCTCTGTCTCGGGGGGAATGGGAAACTGATATAACTGCAGTTTCGGGATAAACACACACTCCGTTACTCCAACAATTCGGAAACGCGTTACTACTATCGTTCGCACAGGGCATAGAAGCCTACAACTCTCACTCGTGACAAAAATACTTCGGTCTGAGAACAACTGAACACTTCGCTGGCAGAAAGACGACTGGCCAGGAGTAGGGGGACGGACGCCCTGAGCTGGGGTGTCTCCCCTCCACTCCGGGCCAGCGCGGAGGACTACACACCCTCGTTTGCGAGTGGGGACGACCGGGTGATAGGAAATAGTCCCTCAAAAGCCCGAGGCCGGACGGTGGCGCTGCCGCGGGAAGGCGGCGGCCTACACCCTTCCCCCTCCTGAAAGCCGTCGTCCTCGGCGGCGGGACTCCACCCGAAGAGACTGGGGATGGGGAGTGGCTTCGTCGGGTATGCCACTGTTAGATGCAACTCGTACTGTCTTCTTCGGCAATGAATGCAGGCGGGGTCGTCGTCCAGGTGAGGTCCGTTGCAGGAGGTTCTCAACTTTCCATTCTTGTACTTCTTGATCAGCCGAGCCCAAAACTCCTTGCACGAGGAACAGCGAAAGTGCTGGAGTCGCTGGGCGGGGCGTTGGCAGACCGGACAGACTTGCTGCGGCTTCGGCGGTGTGGGTTGGTCGTCTTGAGTTGTAGGAGTTCCCACGGTTTGTAACTCCAAGGTGGATTGTGTATGCATCACCTGGCGTGTCCGGGTGGTCGAGTGGTTTGCCACTATTTTCAACGGGGCCACATGGGGAGGAGGACGTGGTCGAGGAGGAGTAGGCGCGTCTTCCTCCATCTCCAGCTCTGAATCGGAGTCACTTGAGGCGTTGACGGAGATAGGCTGCGTCGGAGAGCGAGCCGGAGTCGGGACTTTGCGGCGAATCTTCTCCGGACTGACAGATTCGCTAAGGCGCACTCGCACTCGGGACTTCAACTGCTCGTCCATGCGGGCTTTCTGTAGTTCACTGGCGAGGTACTTAAATCGCTCGCACTCCGCTTCGGTTTGGGCAATGATTTGTTGTGCCTGGTCACGCTCCTGGGCAAGTTTTTCGCATTCCAGACGGAGGCGTAACATTTCCGGCAGGAGGTCCGCCAGCTGCTCTGCCAATGTTACAGCGCCGTTACATATCAATCTTCGGCAAGGCAGGGTGGATGCTCTTTCGGCGTTGTGGAGCATCTCTGCCACACCCTCCAATAAAAAAAGTGCCTTGCGTTCGGGGTGCTTGGGGCCAACGTTCCCGGGAATAGCTGCCTGCTCCAGGAGTACGCCGGTTGCCTCTGCGTATCGCTTGCGAATTCTCGTCACGTACGGGCATTCGACCTCCTCTTCCATAACGGGGTTCTCGTTGACAGGTGACCGACGCATCGCCATGGCCTGTTGGTTGAAGTATAATGCTGTTAGCCAACATGTCGAATTTGGTCACAACAGGTAAAAGTGTACATTGGGTTCTACCTACCTATCGTCCGTACTCAGTCTTAGTATTTCTGGTCTACATTTGAACAAATGAACAATTTAACTAAAGTACTTTATTTACATACATGAAAACATTAACATTATATATAGATTTTTTTTTTTTTTTTTTTTTTTTTTTTTTTTTTTTTTTTTTTTTCTTTTTTTCTTTTTTTTTACAGTTTCCTTTTGGACCCAACCCTGGTGCACGCACCGATCCTAGCTACAAAACCCTTGCGATGCAACTTGCGGTAATCGCGCGGAGGACGTGGGCGTAGGCTGTACGGAGCCGTCGGAGGCGCTATTGTTTCTGTTTCACCCGGGGTTTCGGGTTCGGGTGGTGCAGGTGTTGACATGCGTTGCGTTACGGGTGGCGCCTCATCCTCGTCCGTACTCCAGCCGTCGTCGTCGTTTGGCACTGAGGGAGCGGGCGGCACGAGTCGTGTTGGTGGTGGATCCTGTTTTTGAGGTTCTGCGAAGGCGTCGTCCGGTATTCCGTTAACGGAAGCGGGTTTCAACCTATTGATATGAACCACCTGGGGTCGTCGCTGTAGGGCATCGTGAATGCGATACGTTACATCGGTCAATCGTCGGACTATCGTCCATGGCCCAGTCCAGGGGCTCCAAAACTTTTTACAGACTCCCTCAGGGAGTTGCATGGCCCTGAGGTAGACACGTTCCCCCACCTCAAAGCTTCGGGGTGTCCGTCGCTTGTTGATGCGGTCGTGCTGTTGCTTCCATCGTTTCTCCAGCTGACGGGCGGCGAGTCGCCGGGCCCTCTCCAGCAGAGCTAAATGATGGTCCATGTCGGGTCGTTCATTTGGGGTCCATTCAATGTGGTTGGGCAGTCGAAGCTCTCTACCGAATGTCAAAAAATTAGGGGAATAACCAGTGCTTTTGTGAGGAGTTGCTCGATAAGCGGCCAGCACTATTGGGACCGCCTTCTCCCATTCTTTAGTCTTCGTAATTATTTTTGACATTATGTTTGCGAAGGTACGGTGGAATCTCTCGCAAACACCATTACTTTGTGGATGGTAGGCCGTCGTCTGCACCTTCTTAATTCCCCAATTGTCACATAGGGCACGTACCAGGGCTGACGTAAAGGCTGTTCCCCTATCGGTAACTATACGCTGGGGGACTCCGTGTGTCGGGATGTAATGTCGAACCAATTGGCGCACCACTGTGTCGGCGGTAGTATCTGGTACTACATAGGCCTCAGCGAACTTTGTGAAGTGGTCGACGATGGTGAGGAGGTGCTTCGTGCCGGTCCGGGTGGTTAATGGACCCACGAAATCCATTCCTACTATTTCCCCTGGGCCTGTTGGGAGCAGAGGTTTCTGAAGGGGGGCAGTCTGTCGGATCGGATCATTGCGCCGTTGACAAGGTTCGCATTGGGCAATGAACTCGCGTACATCGCGTTCGATCCGGGGCCAGAATCCCAGTCGCCGCACCATATTTTCTGTCGTTTCGGCGCCAGGGTGGCCGGCCCATACACTGCCATGGCAATTGGCGAGTACCCAACTGCGCATGGTGGATGGTATCAGGGGGACGAAGGTGATCCTTCCGTCCCGAACGACTCTGGTTGTCCATAAGCCCTCCTCCATTTTACAATCCTCGGCCCTTCGTTGGGTAAAAGTTCTAACCCATTCGTCTAGTTCCTGGGCTACGACTAGGAGTTTCCGGGGTATTTCCAAGGTGACTGATGCGATATTCATGCGACTCAGTCCGTCAGCGTGCCCCATTTTGGTGCCGGGACGATACTGAGGGACGAAGTCGTACTCTCCCAACTTTAATACCCATCTCCCTATCCGGGAGGTTGGATCGCGGAGCCTAAGGGCAGCTGTAAGTGCCATGTGGTCGGTTTCCAATACAAACTGTCTACCCAGCAGGTAGTCTTGGAAATGTTTGGTCGCCCATACCACGGCGAGGAGCTCCTTTTCTGTGGTCGAGTATCTTGTTTCGGCAGGGTTCAACTTCCTGCTGGCGTAGGCGATGGGTCGCTGTTCTCCATCCACCTCCTGTGAGAGTACTGCGCCTAGTGCCAGTTGTGAGGCGTCAGTGGCGAGCACAAAGGTTTTTGACATGTTCGGGTACGCGAGTACTGGTTCAGTCAGGAGGGCCTGTTTGAGCGTGTTAAAGGCCTCCTCCTGTGCGTCGGTCCAGGTGAATTCCACCCCTTTCCGCAATAAAGAGGTTAGGGGGGCGGCGATCTCGGAGAATTTGGGCACGAACCGTCTATAAAACCCTGCTAACCCAATAAACGACTGCACTTGTTTTACGGTCGTTGGTTGCGGGAAATCTCGTACCGCCTGGGTTTTTTCCGGTTCTGTGCTAATCCCTTGTGGCGAGATGCGATGTCCCAAATATCGAGTTTCGGTGTGAACGAAATCACACTTGTCTAAATTGGCTCGCAGCCTCACATCCCTCAATCGGTCAAGGACCCTTTTTAGGCTGTCGAGGTGCTGCTCCATTGTCGGGGAAAAAATTATTATATCGTCTAGATAGACGAGACAGTGTCGGTTGATTAAGCCATCCAGGGCATTATTCATTGTTCGCTGAAAAGTAGCCGGGGCGTTTTTGAGCCCGAATGCCATTCGCGCATACTGGAAATGCCTTCCCAGCACGGAAAATGCTGTTTTTTCGGCTGACTGCGGATGTATGGGTATTTGATGGTATCCGGCTACCAGGTCGATCTTTGTAAAATAACGACACTGACCCAGCATGGCTAGGGTATCGGTCAGATTGGGTAAAGGATATGCATCCGACTTGCTGATTTTATTGAGTCCACGAAAGTCCGTGCAAAACCTCCATTTCTGGGGTTCGCCTTCGGGGGTCTTCTTTTTTACCAGCACAACCGGAGCACTCCACGGGCTCTCCGAGGGTTCAATAATTCCGTCCTCCAACATGTTGAGTAGCTGTTTCTCTACTTCTTCTCTCAGTGCATGTGGAATCGGATAGGGTCTTTGGCTTATAGGGTCTGCATCACCGGTCTCGATCTCGTGTGTCACTTCCAGGTCGCATCCTCGTTTATCCGGTGGGTTAAACACATCCGGATACGTTGCCAGGAGCTCCATAAGGCGGCGGCGCTCCGGGTGAGGGAGGTGGACCGTCTTTTCCTCCAGGGCGTCGCAGATATCGGGAGGTACCCGCGGCCATCCCTCAGAAGGAGTGAGCTCTCTGTCGTCCAGGCCGTCATCCGTCCACACGGGCAACGCGCCCGGTAGTGGAACGGTTTCATCTGATGGGGACTCTTCTTCGGTGGTGCTCCTGGGTACGGCGAGGTCGATGGTTGCGGCGACGCGATCATGCGTGTTCGTTAAGTCAGGGTTAGTCACTGTACTGTCATTTGGGAAAATTTCGAATTCATTACGGTGGAGCGTTACTGCATCGTTACTGGGGGGTATGACTTTATTATTACTGGGAGAAAATTCAACTTCGTTATCGGGGAGCGTTACTGAACCGTTACTGGGGGGTATGACTTTATTATTACTGGGAGAAAATTCAACTTCGTTACGGGGGAGCGTTACTGAACCGTTACTGGGGGGTATGACTCTATTATTACTGGGGGAAAATTCAACTTCGTTACGGGGGAGCGTTACTGAACCGTTACTGGGGGGTATGACTTTATTATTACTGGGAGAAAATTCAACTTCGTTACGGGGGAGCGTTACTGAACCGTTACTGGGGGGTATGACTCTATTATTACTGGGAGAAAATTCAACTTCGTTACGGGGGAGCGTTACTGAACCGTTACTGGGGGGTATGTTGTCAGTCAGTCCGCCGTTACTGTCTGTTACGTCTGTGTTACCGCGATCACTTTTCAAGAAAGAGGGATAAAACACTTCACTTCCTTTTTCTGTTTGCGTTACTGCAGAGGTCGGAGGTTGTTGCTCGTGAGCTTCGTTGGCGTTCTCGTGTGGTTCCGTAGTGATTCGGTTGACTACGATGCATTGCTTTGTCCCTTCGTGTTGCAGTACGGCTTCGCGTTTATCCGTGCGTATGATAAGGGGTATTTTTTTCATAAGGTCGAGACCAAACAAATCGAGTCCAGTCCCTTCCCGTTCAAATACCAAGAAGGTGTGTCGTACCGCAGCTCCTGGTATCTCCAACAACACCTCTTGTTCACCACGAAATCGCAACGGATAGCCGTCCGCGCCCCATGCTTCAGCATTGGTTGTACGTAGGGGCGTGCCAGGGATAGGCGTTGTCAATACCGACACAGCTGCTCCTGTGTCTAGTATTAGATCACGCGTTACGCCGTTTAGTTTCGCTGGGATTCGCATCGGTCTCTGTAGGCGGTAATCCACTATCGGCAAGTGCCCCATTGGAGATCGCAACTCGATCTCAGTGGACTGCGTTATCATCTTGTTTTGGTTTGGGTGGGAAACCGGAGTCAACAGCTTTTTCTTGTGGCAGTCCGTTTCGAGGTGCTCTCTTACTCCGCAGTAGTCGCAGAATATTGTTTTCTGAGGGTTCTGGGGACAGTCGACTGGGAAATGTGTCGCTGCCGCGCAGAACATGCAAGGGTAACGGGGGCTTGGGCGTGAAAACACCTTAGTCGTTACGGGGGTGTTACGACCGTTCCTCCGTGGACATCTGGCTGCATAGTGTCCGGTCACCCCGCACTCGTAACATCGTCCCTCTGTTGCTGTTACGGCGGCAAGGTCCCATTTCGCTTCAGGTTCTTCGGACGTTTCGAGCGTTTCCTCGAGTTCTTCCGCTCGCTTTAGAGCGTCCTCAATCGTGTCGGGTGCGTTATTGATCAGGTGTGATCGTAGTTCTTTAGGTATGCCACCTACGAAGGCTTTCAGTACTCTTCGTTTCACCCAATTACGCTTCTGTTCTTGTGTTAGTTCTGTACCCTCCTCGTGTGCGGCAGATTGCGCTAAACGGTGAATCCGTTCCGCAAACTGGCGAAGCGTTTCGTTCGCGTTTTTCCTGACCGACCACAGGAGTGCAGCGGCCTTCGACGGGTTTTCACGTTCAAACCATGTCAACATGGCTTTTTTGACGTCATCGTAAGGCGTTTCGCTTTCGTTTAGTTGCGCGTTATCTATGAGGAATTGTTTTGCTGTTCCTCTCACTTTGGCGCGCAAAAGCCTCATTCGTTTCTGTTGAGATAACGTTCGAGCGACGTCCTCGAAAAAATGGAAGAATGCCGACACCGTTATGGCACCTGGTTCATCGGGATCCCACGACTCTACTTCCAAAAACATAGAACGCGGAACGTCCGGTTCCGTGCCCCTGTTTCGGTCCCGTTCCATGCTGAGATCGTTGAATGATCTCAACAACACCTCCAATTGCTCCATCATCCCACAAACGCCCTCCGTTTTTTCCGCCATTATGACCGTTACGGGTTACGAAAATGCGTTTCAAAATCTGGGTTGAAGACCCTTACTATGTACGTGCACCTGAGGTTTTTGTGTTGTGGGCTTATCGTAACGTTACTCTTTCGTTACCGACCCTCTTCAACTGTGGTTCCGTGCGTTATTATTTACGTGTGGATACGTGTGGGGCGAACCGCACAATAATCCCACTTGCTGCCACCAATTTTGTAAGCCCCCTCTGTTGATACGAAACGTTACTGGCTTTTTGGTAGGGCTGATGGCCTGAAATTACGGAGGCACCAGTACGATCGTTTCGGGGGTTTATCAAAATACACAGAGACCACCTTATGTTGAAGGGAATCGGGATAACAGAGAACACGTAGGTACAGTTGAGTTACGTAATTAAGTATAATTAAAAGGAAGCAGAATGGAAACGTTACCATCAATACAACTTGAAGTGGGGTTCACTGAAGGTGCTCGTTTTCGAATGCTGAAGGCCAAGCGACGTTACTAGTTACTATTCGAGGATAAACAAAGGCTGATGGCAAAGACGTTACGTTACGTTACGTTATTCGTTACTTCAAAAGATAAGGGTGCTGAAGGCCTGGGAGGGACGTTACTTCATACACATATATACAATGAGAAATAGATAATAATACTAATGAAATAGGTAATGCAAGGTAAGAGATATTGACGTAATTCACTTAGTGTTACGGTATAGTTATAGACTCGTTACGAGGTAATATGTACAAGTATGATACAAAAAGAATAATAAAAGGAAAGAATTTGCTGAGTACGGATCGAAAACATACATAAGTGAAAATGCGTTACTAAACAAAGGATTGTGACCTGTTGGCGTCGATGGCGTCTTGAATGGCGTTACTGCGCGTCACTACGTAGTTCACCAGGGGGGTTTTCGCAGAGGTCGCCCGAAGGTAAGACTTGCTAAGATTTAATAATGAGTCTCTGTCTCGGGGGGAATGGGAAACTGATATAACTGCAGTTTCGGGATAAACACACACTCCGTTACTCCAACAATTCGGAAACGCGTTACTACTATCGTTCGCACAGGGCATAGAAGCCTACAACTCTCACTCGTGACAAAAATACTTCGGTCTGAGAACAACTGAACACTTCGCTGGCAGAAAGACGACTGGCCAGGAGTAGGGGGACGGACGCCCTGAGCTGGGGTGTCTCCCCTCCACTCCGGGCCAGCGCGGAGGACTACACACCCTCGTTTGCGAGTGGGGACGACCGGGTGATAGGAAATAGTCCCTCAAAAGCCCGAGGCCGGACGGTGGCGCTGCCGCGGGAAGGCGGCGGCCTACACCCTTCCCCCTCCTGAAAGCCGTCGTCCTCGGCGGCGGGACTCCACCCGAAGAGACTGGGGATGGGGAGTGGCTTCGTCGGGTATGCCACTGTTAGATGCAACTCGTACTGTCTTCTTCGGACGGTGGCGCTGCCGCGGGAAGGCGGCGGCCTACACTTTCAAACCTTCCCAGGGGAAGCATCCTATCTCCAAGCATTTCTTTCTCAAGTCATGGAAAGTATTACCTCCCTTGAGAACCTCAAGATCCCTAACTTTGCACAATATATCCTGTGCGAGCTGGCATTGCGAGGATTGGATCCTGCGACAAGGGAAGCCTTTGAGTTTCATAACATAGGCAATACATTTCCAACATCCGCTTCTCTGAAGACATTTGTGCAAAATCGTGCACAAGTTCTTCGTATCACCAGTGATATGTCTAATAAGCAACAAGAAGTACCTAGGACCACTAATCAGCCACCCATGTCAGCAAGTGGTTCTTATAAGAGTCCAAATAAGTACACTCCTAAGCATGGTACCGATGCTGCACTCATGGCACAGAGTAATACTGACAAGTCTGGTGCTTCTAGGTCTTGTTACCTGTGCAAGGCAGATCATGTCATAGCTGCATGTTCGAAGTTCAAGGCTGCTACTCCTTCTGAGCGACTCAATTTGTTGAAACACTTCCCAGGCTGCCGCAACTGCTTGCATCCGCAGCACAAAACCAAAGATTGCACATCACCGTATAGCTGCAGGGAGTGCCGCAAGCGACATAATACGGAATTGCACCTCCCCACTGAGGACTCTTCGTCGTCTCAATCCACCAGCCATGCCGTCTCTGGCTCAAGTACTGCAGCTGCACTTTCTGGTGCAAGTACTAACGGCAATGCCGGTGTACTGCTTGGAACTGTTGTTGTGCAGATCAAGGATGCTAATGGTGGACATCAGTCGTTCCGTGGAGTCCTTGACCCTGGTTCACAGTTCACCTTTCTCACTGATGAATGTGCTAAGATCTTGCGTAAATCAACACGCCCGTTCAAAGGTGCCATAGCAGGCATTAACAACTCACCCCTCAAGAATGTCAAAGGGATAACTTCCATTAATTTGGTCCCACGCTACAACTCCAATACTCTTCAAGCTGATGCAATCGTGGTTCCCTCTATCACTCCCTTCCTTCCACAACGAACTCTCGTTTCATCTATGTGGGATGACTATCTCTCATACGATCTGAGTGATCCTGATTTCACTAAATCTGGACCAATCCACTTCCTTATATGAGCGGACATTTACCCCGATATTGTCACGGGTACTCCAGTGACGATTCATGAGGATGGTCCACGCTTAATCCGCACGGTATTTGGCTACACTGTGATGGGGAAATATAACTGGGATACTCACTCATCAAGCCCATCAAGTCTCAGCCTGTTCACACGTGATGACATCACTCCGTTGATTGAACGGTTCTGGGAAATAGAAGAAGCTGCCACAACTTCATGCATTTCCCCTGATGAAGAGCAGTGTGAGCGCCACTTTATGACAACACATCGTCGGGCTGAGGATGGGAAGTACATTGTCTCATTGCCATTCAAGTTCAAGCCACCAGAAACCCCTAACCAGCGACAGGTATTCAACCGCCTTTACTCACTTGAATCCAAATTCGCCAAAGACCCAAATCTGCGAGAAGATTATGGTAAATTCATGTCTGAGTATAAAGAGCTTGGCCATAAGAGCGTTGCAACATCTCCACCTTCTTACATAATCCCACACCATCCTGTCTACAAGGTCAACGGTGATGAACGCAAACTTAGGGTTGTATTTGATGCTAGTTTCCGTTCTAATGCTGCTAGTCTCAATGACTTTCTACATACAGGCCCTAAGCTTCAGGCAGACATCTCCACTATTCTGCTCAACTTTAGAAGGCATCAATATGTCTTCAGCTGTGATATTGTCAAGATGTTCCGGCAAATATGGGTTGATCCAAACGACCGTCATTTCCAGCAAATTGCCTGGCGTGCTGACCCAAGCCAACCGGTGCAACTGTTTGAACTCAAGACGGTGACATACGGTCTCCGCTCTTCTCCCTATTTAGCGAACCGAGTCATCCATCAGCATGCTATCAACTATAAGGACAGGTATCCTGAAGCTTCGGACATCCTCATGAATAACACGTACTATCAAAGTCAAAAGCCGTTTGGAGGTGAGGTTAATGAAAACTGAGATGCTACTTTAGCAATCAAATAATTAAACGAACCACTCACCGTAAAAGGAGAATCTGGAGTTGAAGGATTGATCCTGTGTGTAGTACACAAAATAATGCACTCGAAACTGACTTTAAAGAGTATGAACGATATATTTGAGAACTTGCACAAATATGAGGAATTAAAATATACGGATCGTAAAAGAGGCTACAGCGTCAACGATACGGAAGCGAGTGAAGCGAGAGAGAGAGGAGTGGGGTTTTGCAGAACCCCACCTCGTTTCCTATGACAATAGTGCCAACTATACAGCTCATAAAACATAATATATGATCCTTACATGAATATACGAAAAATATAACAGTTCATAGAGACAATATTACGTTTATGTTGTATATACATGTAGATTAATTCTGAGCTATACAATATATTTTCTATTCGATTCGTAGTACACATAGTGTAGAATAGAACAAATGCTATGGATACTTTGTGAACTCTGTTCCATAGAGGAAGTGCCCGCGGAGGCATCTCATTTGAAGATCCTATTTCAACACTCCCTCCTCTGCAAATGACGAGGCCAATGTGACAGGACTAGAAGCTGTTTCAGCAGCAAGCACACAGAAACGACACACGTCCTAATGACACACCAGAGGTCCAACATATTAGCATGGAATGATCAGTACCAGCGGCAAGATCATGAGTCTGAATCCGATACTAATGCAGCTGTGATTCTAAATTGCAGGTTCAAAAGAGTTTTCTAATACATTTGCCTTACAACAAAAGGAAGTCATTCAGCTCACATAGGTTCCCTACTAGGATTCTAGAAATACAATATAAAACACAACATAAATATATCATATTAGCAGGGAAAAATTGCCTGAACTAGTTTTACACTGAATTAATGCACAATCACAAATTGACCCGCGCACATCGAAACACAACATCGGAGACACATGTAGCTGAGGCGTAGAGCTGACAAGCGACGATACTGATGATGCGTGGGCTGAACTTGATTGTGATGACGTGTTGAAGCATGACGATAAACACGTAGAGGTGGACAGCAGCGACGATTCTTTGGCCAGATTAGGCCCACGGCTCTTGTTCCCCTGAAACAATTACATCACAGCATTAATTCTGGTCAAGATTGCATTTCTCATTTCAAAGAATTTTTCACGAGGCAGAGCTTTGGTAAAACAATCAGCAAGTTGTTCCTGAGATGAAACCCATTCAATATGGACTTCACCCTTCTTGAACAGGTCATGGATAAAATGTAGAGAGAGCTTGACCACATGTTTAAGGGTCTTGGAGTCATTCGTCATGGCGACAGCGATAGCTGGAGCACAGTCACACCTCAACGTGGGACGCATGTCAATGCCTACAAGAAACTCACATAGTGTACACTTGTGATCTCCTTGCACGCCTCCGACATGGCTAAGTACTCACATTCACATGTTGAGAGGGCCACATGTGTCTGCTTTTTCGATATCCACGACACCAGATCACCAAGAGACCTAATCATGTATCCTGTAGTTGACCTACCATTGAGTGCGTTAGTACCCAATGAGGCATCTGAGTAGGCAACCAGACTCTCGGTTCTCCCAGTATACATGATACCCAGAGACACCGTTCCTTTAAGATACTTCAAAATTTTTAGGACACACTTCCAATCATTCAGAGTATATCCTATTTGTTTTCTACTGAGAAAGTTGACTGCAAAAGAGATGTCTGGTCTCGTTCCATTTTGGATGTATAAGAGAGCACCTATTACTTCTCGATATGGAACATCTGGAGATGATTCCGAGTCTGCAGTCGACTCTAATTTATTGAGCACCCAACGTGCATGTTGTGGGCGACATGGGAATTTCACTGACACTTTCTTCTGGGTGTAGAAATTTGTCTAGTAAACTCTGGATCATGGTTCTCTGGTGAATGAACAGCTGTTTACTTGACACATTCCTAACGATCTCAAAACCCAAGAATTTTCTAGGATTTCCCAAGTTCTTAATTTTGAATACTTTCTGTAAAGTCTGAATAACATCCAAGGCCATTTGATTATCATTGGACGCTAGAAGACAATCATCTACGTAAATAATAATCAAAATATACTTTGGGCCTTCTTTCCATTTGAAAATGCATGTTTGAAATGGATAGACTACAAATCCTAACTTAATTAGGATGCTGCTAAACTTTTTATACCATAGATTTGGCGAGACTTTTAGGCCATACAAAGATTTCTTGAGACAGCACACATATGCCCCTTTCAAATGAAAAGGTGGATCAGCAAGTTCCTCGACACCTTCAGGGACCTGCATATATACAGGTTTTTCAAGAGTCCCATGGAGGAAAGCTGTAGTCACGTCAAGTTGATGAAGATGTAAACCAAGCTTGTTCACAACAGACAAGAACACTCGAACATCACAAAGACGTGCCACCGGAGCATAAATTTCAGAAATCAGATACTGATTGGTATCAGCGAACCCTTTAATAACTAGGCGGCTTTTGTACTTATATGAACCGTCAGGTTCTACTTTTCTCTTATGTACCCATCGAGATTTAATTACCTTGGTACAGGGTGGAAGACTAGACTTAGGGACAAGTTCCCAAGTACCCATTTCCTCTAATGATTCAAGTTCACTACGTATGGCCTCCTCCCACAGATCCCTATCCGGCGCAGCCATAGCTTCCCGGTATGAGAGGGGCTCTACATAATCTGATGGGTCACCCTGATTCACTGCGACCAAGAGGTGTGGTTTTTCAACCTGCCTCGAGGCTGAAGATCCCCCAGATTGGGAATCTGTGCCTGGCGAATCTTCAGGTGCCTGTTTCGCTGATTCCAGTCCCTCACCCATGTCAAGAATCTCCGTAAGTGGCCTTGGATAATCCTTTATTCTGTCCCCATACACTATGGTTTCGATACATTTTACATCACTTGAATTTACAAGGGTTTTATGTTGCTCAGAGAAAATCACAAACCCCGTTTCATTAAACTCAAGCAAAAATCCCTTTTTAGCATTTGGAGCAAATTTAGTTTTATTATTAACATCCACATAGTGTACAAGGCAGCCAAAGCGTTTCAGTAACTTGAGGCTAGGAGGATAACCCTTGACAAGTTCAAAGGGACTTCGAAACAAGTTTGAGGAATGAGGCATGTTATTATAAACAAAGATAGAATACTTGAGAGCATGTCCCCAGAATGCATAAGGCATTTTGGCAGAAAGTAGGTTCACTCGAACTTTATGTTTGATTTCTTGACATACTCTTTCAGCGCACCCATTTTGCTGAGGAGTATGTGGCTGACATGGATCCCAAATAATTCCCTCGTCAGACAACAGCTTTTTCATATCAGAAGTTTGAAATTCCAGACCCCGATCCGATCTGAGCTTAAAAACATTTTTCGTTTGGGAGGTTATTGATTCTATTTCACGGAGGCACCTTCTGAGAGCCACGTGAACCTCCTTCTTATTTTTCATTGAATATGCAAAGACATAACGCGAATGGTCACAGACAAAAATCACAATATAGGAATCCCCAGTTCTAAAATTAGAAGGACTGATTGGGCCCAACAGATCAGAGTAGAGAGTAGCAAAGGACTTTTCAGCCCTGTGCCTACATTGGGTATGAGATCTCCTGACGGTATTTGCCTGGTGACAGTCTTCACAATTAGAGATGGCATTTGTAACTTTAACATTTTTAAGTTCAGGGAGAAACTTCTTAGCTGCTTCAAGGTACTGTTTGGAGGCATGATTCAAGCGAATATGCCACAATATGTCAGAGTTTTGAAGTGAACTATAAATTTTATCTAAATTATGCTTATCGAATCTAGCAATTTTGAGGTCAAGTGAATCTGGTTTGACAAGGTTATGTTCATTATGCTTCTCAGCACTTCTCCCTCCCAGACTTGCAGTGGACATATCGGATTGAGGCATATATGAATCACTCCCTCCCATTGAGTCATATATGTAGAGGGACTGCAAAGGTGGTCTCTCCCTCCCACTGAATCAAATTGTGAACCCGAATCTAAAGGAGCAGTAGAACTGCAAGGCCGAGAAGCCGAGAGACTGAGACTCAACTTTAGTCTCTTAGATTCCAGGGTAGTACACTGCACCGCAGTTCGCTTAGTAGAAGGGGAAACGACTGGCAATTCAATCCACCAGAGATTGACACGAAAATACCCAGTTTTTATCACCGTGTTTGAGGAGGGTTGAATGAATTCAACCTTGTCTTTTGAGAACACAACCTTTAGCCCAGCTTGAGTAACCTTACGAACTGAAAACAAGTTTGATGAGAGACCCGGTGTGTACAGAACATCTTTCAACGTAGAGACTTGGCCATTATTCAGAAATTCGAGGTCACCTCGATAATTTACGGACAAATCAGCACTATTATTACTATTAGCACATTTAAATTTACGAGTCGATGGCAAACGTTGAAAGTTGACCAATTGGGCTTTATTTGATGTCAAGTGCTCTGTACATCCCGTATCAATAATTGCTTTGAAACATTGCTCACCTTCAGATAACTGGAAGACAGCGCCCTGGCTGTTGTGCTCACTGACATAATTGACCGTGCTGACTACCTGCTCCTCCTCGTCTCCCATGGTGACCCAGACCTCGAGTTGTCGTCACCTTCAGAGGAACCGACAATCGCGAAGACAGAGTCTGGGTGTCCCCTAAATTCTTGAGCCACTTGTTTAGCTTGACCTAGGAGCATCGTGAAAAGCTTCGGTTTTCTGATTACCGACGATGGCTTAGGTCGATTCGGAAGCGAGACTGCATTAGAATTTTTGGGGAAAGGCTTGGAATTTTTAGGATGTTTGAGGAGCGTAACTAGGTTGGTCTGGGGACTTGGACAGTCTTTAGCAATATGCTGATTTGAGATGCCACAGTTAAAGCAAGTCTTATTGGCTTTGAAACTGTTTGCCCTGGTATGACCCGTTTGGCGGCAGTAAATACAGTACCCCGCTTTTCCCTTGGAACTTTTGAATCGAGTGTAGCTTTTCCCTGGGAGCCTTGGTAAAACCAGGGATTCAGCCACCTCGTGCGACGGCACCCTTCCCACCCCTTGATCCACCTCGGCCGCTAGTGGAGGCAATACGGCTCCTCAGCAAGCTGAAGCTCGAACCCCCCGAGGATGACTGCTCACTTCTGAGTTGCTCCTCTATGAGCATGTCACGAAGCTCGCCCAGAGAGAACTTGAACCCATGGAGTTCAGCCTTCTGGTATGTGACAGTCTCATCGATTGACAACTCAAAGATAGTCTTGACATACTCGGGTGTCAGCATGTCAGCATTGATGCTGATGAGTTTGTTTCTAATCTCGTCGAACCGACCGAGAAACTCAACCGCTTTTTCACTTTTCGGGTCGAAATGAATTGAATTAAATTCAGCAACGAGTCTTCTCAACTGAAATTTTGAGGAGGGATCACAAGTATTTTGCAACTTGTCCATGATTTCTTTGGGATCACGAAGATCCTGGACTAGATCTTGAAAATACTGTGACAGTGACTCAAAAATAACATACCTGACCTTTTTCCTGGCAGTCTCTCGATCAGGTAATGAGAAATCGCCAGGAGCAGGTTCAGAAGGGTCGAGCATGAAGATGCAGTCCTGGGTCTCAAGTTGACCAACCACACTTCTCCTCCAGTACTTGAACTGGTCCTCTTTGTCAAGCTTCCTGTCCAGAGGACGAAGTTTGACGGCATCAACCTTACGTATCCTGTACGGTTCCTCCCGAACACGATGCTCTGAGTGACGGTCGGAGTGCCGGACAAAATAATTGAGGTTATGCTTCCGAGGACCACTGGAAGGATCAGAATGAGAAGTGTCGCAGTCTAATTGATTCCTAACTTCCTGACCGGAAGGTTCCTCCACTTCCATGGTGGAACCTTCGTCCATAGGAACAGAATGGGATACCAGGGCATTCTGTGGATTCAAAATCGGTTGGCCAACCTGTTTCTAGAGATAAAAATAGCATGATTCAAACTAAAAAAGGTTATTACAAAAGTTAATTTATTGGTAAGATCAATATGTATATTATTTTCCTCCAGGATCAAACGACACTTGACTCTCCAACGAAATCAATCTCATATTTAAAACAAAATAATTCATTATTTTGAGATGTAACTTAATTTCATGGGGGTGCACTCCCCGAAGACTAGATATCCGATTTGCGTGATTTTCCGTCATAAAGAAAATGAGATCTCCGACCCCTATCCCATTCAGTTCCGATGTTACCCATAAGGTACACATCGAAACGAAACAACCCGTCCCCTCTATGTATTCACTGAGCGAGCCTCGGGTTCGAACTGAGATGTGTTGATCCCAAAATTGGGCACACCTGGTTTCTCACTCCGGCTACCTCAGAAGGGATGGAGTAGATAGGGGCGGTCCGGAATGAAATTTCCGAGACTAATTCGAGCCCTTGGCGTGATTTCGGTCTATCCGTGATCATAAATCGAAACAAATTTAGTTGCGATCTTCTCTGTGCCTCAATCTCTTGGATTGATTCAGAGGACCTTAGCTCCTGGGGTCCAGCCCGATTCACATACCCCGTTGAGTTGCGGCCTTTGAGACTGTGCTGGTGATAAGATCCCGATCACAAAGCGGGCACTCAGTCACTCGAGGTACCCTATATGTCGCCAGGCGAGGTTCTAATGTGCACTGTTGATCCGAGGTCGAAACTAATTAAAAAAAATTGTGCACGCCATGATCAACCTTTTCCTGACTCGGGCTAGCGATTCAATACCTATCTATCGCGCAACTCGGCGCCTGAATTTCCTGTCGGGAGCAGGAAAGTTCAGACTTCGTCCACCACGCTGGAGACAGAGAGCTATCCGGCAACGATCTCGAGCACGGCTCACAGAAAGCTATCGGCGTCCCGATATTTGCTCTATCACGGATACTAACCGACACAAACTCTTTCGGACCGACTAACCCAAAAAGAATGAAGGAAGTCTACAACGACGTCGATCTACGTTGATTCGGAGCAACTCCTAGTGACCTGGTTGGGGAAATCTAATTTTCGATGTATTTATCGAAATTACTCGAAGAGAAACGGCGGCCATCTTCCGACGCTTGCGGTCTCCTGTGTAGACTCGGACGCTACCTAGCGGGGAGGGGAAAAATAGACGCCATGAGACCGATTTCACGCCAAGGCTTGATAGAAAATTCAAACGATCTAATTTTCTTCAGTTGGGCTTCTGGATGGAAATGGATATAATTTCAACGACCTGACCAAAAGCAATAAAGACGGCGTTGTCACGATATCGTATCAAAGTCAAAAGCCGTTTGGAGGTGAGGTTAATGAAAACTGAGATGCTACTTTAGCAATCAAATAATTAAACGAACCACTCACCGTAAAAGGAGAATCTGGAGTTGAAGGATTGATCCTGTGTGTAGTACACAAAATAATGCACTCGAAACTGACTTTAAAGAGTATGAACGATATATTTGAGAACTTGCACAAATATGAGGAAATAAAATATACGGATCGTAAAAGAGGCTACAGCGTCAACGATACGGAAGCGAGTGAAGTGAGAGAGAGAGGAGTGGGGTTTTGCAGAACCCCACCTCGTTTCCTATGACAATAGTGCCAACTATACAGCTCATAAAACATATGATCCTTACATGAATATATGAAAAATATAACAGTTCATACTTCATAGAGACAATATTACGTTTATGTTATATATATACATGTAGATTAATTCTGAGCTATACAATATATTTTCTATTCGATTCGTAGTACACATAGTGTAGAATAGAACAAATGCTATGGATACTTTGTGAACTCTGTTCCATAGAGGAAGTGCCCGCGGAGGCATCTCATTTGAAGATCCTATTTCAACACGTACGTTGATGACATTGTTGGGGGTAGTGATTCTCCAGAACACCTACTGGAACTTAAACAACAACTCATTGATCTCCTTAGGCATGGTGGCTTTGAGCTTAGTAAGTGGTGTTCCAATTGTCCACCCTTGCTAGCTGATGCTTGTCAATCTCAACGAACAGTCGAACTTGGTGCTGAGGATAATCTGGCAACAAAGATCTTGGGTATGAGATGGGATCCACAGAGTGACTGTTTCTCAATAGCCACTGGGAGGAAAAGTGGTCCAAACGCATTTAAGGCAAATTTCGGAAAATGAAGGTTTTGCGTTTTAGCTTATGATAAATACGTACCAACAGAATTGTGCTTAATTTTTTCTTATTCTCAACCACAGGATGTTAATAAAACGTGGTATAAAAACAATATCGATTATTTTTCACAACAACTAATTTTACTGGCTCCGTGAAGTTACAGTACCAGTTTTCCTCTTTGCTTTTCTCCAGATGCTGAGGAAACGTGGTACAACTCCATGACTTGTACCACTTTTCCACTCTAACCTTTAGCGCACTCAACTTCAACGGTGTATAAAAAAATATTTTTAAAGGTAGTTAACTTGCGAATAAAAATGTCAAAATTGCTATTATACACTTGAAATGCTTCTAAAATTGCCATCTTTGACTGTTTTTGACCTTGATAAGATAGGGGTTACTGAAAGAAAATCACAATCGTTGGTTCAAAAATTTAATCCTTCCTTCTTTTTTTTTAGTTTTTTTAATCAAAATAATAATTAGCGTTTTTAATCAAAATAATCAGCGGTTTTAATCAAAATAATTAATAATTTAATCATAATAAAGTTTCAGGATGCCTCAGACGTTTCTTCCCAATCTGCTGTGTGGTAATTTCTGTCGAATTATTAATTTTTTCTTGAAAACAAATTAGGTATGATCCTCACAGACACACACTAGGTTACAAACTTCACTAAAACTATGTACTTTTACTTAGTCGTCTGCACGTACGTAAAGATTGCTTGAAACTGATAACGAACGATTGCTTGAAGTGATAGTGAACGTGTGGTTCACAGAAATCAAACGGGAGCGAGGGGAAGCGTCAGCCTTGAGTTGTACCACTTTTCCCCAGGGCGCGCGATGTTTCGTCTAGCGGAATAACATAATGGCGCAATCTCTTGATTACCGTTCGAACTAGAGTCATACCACTTTTCCTCTGAATGGAGAACAACCTAAAGAACACCAAGAATGGTCTAACTCAAAATCGAGAAATTTTCAGTTGGACCACTTTTCCTCTCAGCGGCTCTCATATGAAGTTTCTAAACCTCCAGCTGGGTTTACCAAACGTACAATCCTGTCAACAATAGCAAGATTATTCGATCCACTTGGGTATATTGGTCCAGTGGTTTTCTATGCTAAGTGTGTTATGCAAAGCACTTGGCAGCACAAACTTGGATGGGATGAGGATGTTCCTCATAATATCAAGGTCCTTTGGAATCAGTTTCTTACTGAACTTCCAAGCTTAACAACTGTCATGATTCCTAGGGTATTCCCCAGATCTGATACTGCCTATCAACTGCTTTGTTTCTCAGATGCCTCGGAACGTGGTTATGGCGCAGTGGTATACCACCGTTCTACCCAGGGTGAACATGTTTCAGTCACAATTGTAAAGGCCAGATCTAGATTAGCTCCACTAAAGACCTTGACAGTACCACGCCTGGAGCTGTGTGGTGCTTTGCTACTTTCACAGCTTCTGAAGAGTCTTGATCAGCTCAGGCGTGAACTCGGCATCACAGAGATCTTCTGTTTTACCGACTCAATGATTGTCTTGTCATGGATCAAAACGTTGCCTCACCTTTTACAGACCTTTGTCTGTAATCGTGTGCAGCAGATTCTTGCTGTAACAGGACTAGAATGGTGGCATCATATTCGGGGCACTGAGAATCCTGCTGATGTCATTTCACGTGGGATCACACCCTCTGCTTTACGAAACCACCCCTTATGGTGGGACGGACCCTCTTGGTGTCGCAAGCCTATTCTTGAGTGGCCAATGACAAGAGAGGTGTCCACTGTTGATATTCCTGAATTAAAGTGTCACAGTCTCACCTTAGCCTTGGCTGCCGTGCCTGCAGAGCTCATCGATTACTCGTCACGCTATTCTTCATTCACTCGACTGATTCATGTGTTAGCTTATGTCAAGCGCTTTATATCCAATTCTCTTATACCAAAGCATTTGAAGAAGTATCGTGTCTCTGGCCCCATTTTACCAATCGAGTTCAAACAAGCAAACCACCATTATATCAAGCTTTTGCAGCACCTTTATTTCTCTGAAGTTTATTCTACCTCTACATATAACCTTCTATCTCCTGAGCTGAGGCGCTTGAATGTTTTTGTGGACCCAGATGGCCTCATTCGTGTGGGAGGTAGGTTGAAGAATGCCCCACTGGTGGAGGAGCAAAAGCACCCTATTTTATTGCCTGCAAGATCTCATTACACGAATCTTGTGGTGGACTTCCACCATCGGAAAAATCACCATATAGGACCCTCTGCATTGCTGGCTATTATTCGTCAGCAGTTCTGGATACCACGAGTAAAGAACCTCCTGAAATTCCTCAAACATAAATGCGTTGTGTGTACCAGATTCTCCAAGGCAACCATCATTCCTTTTATGGGCAACCTTCCAAAATCAAGATTTGCTGGTGTTAGACCATTCCTCATCTCTGGAATAGACTTTGCGGGTCCGTTTCTCTGTCGTGAAACATCAGGCAGAAATCCGAAATATTTCAAAGCTTACTTATGCCTCTTTATATGTATGTCCTCCAGAGCATTACACCTGGAGGTAGCTACATCTCTTTCTGTAGAAGGCTTCTCGATGCCATTGACAGATTTGCTGCTAGACGTGGACTTCCCGCTAAGGTTCTTTCTGATGGGGGTACAAACTTCAGAGGAGCTTCCAGATATATTGACGACATCATGGAATGGCATAACAATGTAGAGACGCACGATGCTATCAATAGCCACACTTCACACCTTGGGATCGAATGGTCACCGGCTTCACCCCATTTTGGAGGAGGTTGGGAAATCTCAGTAAGGTCTGTGAAAGACCTGCTATTCAAGTCCTTTGGCAACCACCCCTATTCACTCCCAGAGCTCTTCACCATCTTTACAAAAATTGAGGCTATACTCAACTCTAGACCGCTCCAGCCAGTCTCTAACAGTGTTGACGATCTGGAACCACTAACTCCTGGTCACTTCCTTGTGGGACAGCCGCTGAATGCTCTGCCGGAGCAAGATTTGACTTCTGTACCCCAAAATCGTCTCAATCGATGGCAGCTCACCAGGGAGCGGATACAGTACTTCTGGAACCGTTGGCGAGAGGAGTATGTAAGAGGTCTGCAACAGCGAACCAAATGGTCAAAGATAGCACCAAATCTCAGGGTTGGAGATCTCGTGCTTATTACAGATGTGGCTGTTTCCCCATCTCAATGGCCCATGGCTAGGATTCTTCAGATACACCCTGGTAGTGATGGAGTGGTACGAGTGGTGACTCTGAAGACTGCACGTGGCATCTACAAACGACCTGCAGTGAAATTAATACCGCTGCAACTGGGACCCCTATGAACTAACAATGTTCGCCTCTGCCCCATGATGCGAATTGGGGGGAGTATGTTTGGACTTACTCAAATTCGCCTCAGGGAAATCGCCTCATCAGACTTAACTTTTCACATTGCACTTCACTTTATCTTTGACCATTAGTTTCCAATAGTTCCATTCCTTACCATACCACATCCACTAAACCATTAAATAATCTGTGAATCTACTGATAATTACTCATAATCCAATAAGATCCTGCCCGACCAACACTTCATAAACAAACAGCACCCCACTTGCCGGGCCTCCTGTTGCACAGTCACTGCCACCAACATTGCCTTGGATCTGCCGCGAAAATCCCCTAAAATTGTTGCCAACCTTTTGTTTGCATTTGCCTTTCTTGTTATATTTATTTATTGTTCATATAATTTATTGTAATTTATTATTAATTATGTGCTGATTTTTCTCTAATTGAGAATACAATGTGGGTGCCTCGACGCGAGTATTTTGTGGAATGTTGGTACATTTCGGCATCAGGTTGTCACCATCAACAGGGAAACTTCCCTCCTGATTTTGTTTTTCGCCTGCATCGGACATTACTGTTTTAAAAACCCAGCCAAGAGCCATCGCTTGAAGTTATCCGTTTCCATCCGCACTCCCATTCGAATATCAACCACTTCTCCCATTTGCGGTGACGACAACACCAAAATACAATTTTCCAAGATAGTTATATTTTGGATATTTCTAACCCTATTTTTACACCTTAGAGTTGAGTGACAGTAACGCCGAGCGTCAAGGACCAACTAGAGCCCAAACGGGACCCGTATGCCAAATTTCGCGAAGTTTGGTTCTTGGGAACTAAGGGAAAATCCGTTCACGGCGGACGGACGGAAATATTTTTATTCGATTTTTGTATTGCACGTCCCTTGAAACGTAAACCATGAAATTTTGAGGGTGGGGGGATAACAATTTTTTTCATGGTTGCTTTCAAAGGTTCATTAAGAAAATAGTAAACCATAATTGGTTCTTTGAGTCCATTATCAGAGAAGAAACTTTAAAAGGGGGGGGGGGGGGGGGGCTAATTTTGCAAATATACCTACTACCTGTGCAGATATATGACGTGTTCATCATATTCATTCAGTTCATTCACTAAAGGTCCACCTTTCTGCCTGGTAGTCCGCAGCCGCACCGACATAATTTTATCATCTTCAGAAACCTAAATTGACACATTTCAAAAACCAACTATTTACCCATATTTATACGTACTGTGAACGAAATATTCGTCAACCCAGTGACTTCCATAGGGGTTACACGTGTGGAACTAAAACAAGAAGAGTCCCAAACAAAAATAGCCCGGCAGAGGATGAACTCGCGCGACTCAATCTCGACAGGAGATAAGTCCAGTGTTTACATAGGCCGGAGTGACATATTATGCCCGGCATGCTGTGGTGTCAGTCTGAACATCCCTTATCTATGAAATATTTCAAGAAACCTTTAACGTTCTTTTGGTTTATTATTTTCAATAATGAACCATTGGAATCGAGAATGAAAAAAAAATTCTTACCCCCCCCCCCCCCTCAAAATTTGATGGTTTACGTTTCAAGGTATGTAGAATCCAAAACTGCAATGGAAATATTTCTGTCTGTCCGCCGTAGGCCGTACGGCCACTTTTCTTAGTTACCATGAAACAAAATTGATGAAATTCGGGTTATAGATTCCGTTCGGGGTCCAGTCGGTCCTCGAAGCTCGAAAACTTTCGATTGAAGCGTATGGTTTTTTTTTACGATATTAAATTTGTCTTGAGCTAAACAGTTTTTTGAGACCACCCGGAGCACTGTACGTCCAGCCTTTCGTGTGCACCAAAAAGCTTCGTCAACACGATCGTGAATCATATGGTATAAATCCGGCCGGGATTTCATCACTAAGGAGCACCTGTTTATAATCAAGGATGGCTGTATGAAGTCGAGTTGGTTGTTCTGCGATATTATTTCATTTGATAAGTGATGGACTATTGGATTTTGTTGGTAGGTACTTGTGAAACTTGAACAAACGTTGAAGTATTATTGATGGGCAAGTTATTACACAACGGTAAATTATTACACAACGGAAAGTTATTACACAACCGTGCAATTATTACACAACGGTAAATTATTACACAACGGTTCATCTACCAAGAAGGGTCTGGATTTTGTTGGTAAGTACTTGTGAAACTTGAACAAACTTTGAAGGATTATTGATGGGCAAGTTATTACACAACGGTTCATTATACTTGACCACAGAAAACAGTGATCTACGCAGAAGGGGCATCTATTTCACTCCACATCAACAATTTTCCTACAGAACTTCATTATTTGCGTTTCTTTTCGCCATTTTAGTCACTGTTTCTCACCGAAAGAATTATTTTAGCAACATTTAACTCGTGATTTAGGTAGGTACCTAGTAACGAGTACGGGGTTAGGTACTAACCTACGGAGGGTCTGCGATCTACATAATATGAATAGACTAGTACATAAATATATAGACGGGTTATCTATATACAGAGAGCTGTGATCTATAAAGGAAGGGTATGTTCAAAATAATAAACCGTTGTGGAGGGATTTGCAGCGTTTTTTTTTCTTCATTATGTATTAGGTAGCGCTAGTAGTTCTACTTACCTAATTTAGTTATATAAGCCGTTAACTCAATCTGATAACTGTAACGGTACTGCGGTACCTACCTTATGTGTTTGAACAACTTTAGTGCTGAAAAAATGGTGAAGTATGTGATGAAAATAAGAAGGTGAGCCTTTAACAGATTTCCGTATATTTTGATCTGGAGAGCTCCAAAATCATGTTTACAAGCTAATGACGCAATAAGTGGTAGTAGCGTAGAACTGCACATTTACAAAAATAAAAACTAAGCTCGTCAGCGTGGCAGCGTCTTCAGCAAAAGCAGCAATTGTTTGTCCTCGTTGCTTGGGACATCACTCGTATAAAACTCATTCTTAGCGCTCTGTTGCGTTTGTTTGACATGCACCACCAAAATAAAATAAACAATGAAAAGATACAGAGGTGGCGCCTTGAGATGTCTTGTTATAATTTCGACGTAATATACAGACCGGGAAGCCAAAATCAAGTCGCTGACACATTTTCCAGGGTGTGCAATTCCATTCAGCCCAACAAACTGTACTCACTTCATTGTGACTTATGCCATCCTGGTGTAACCCGAATGGTGCACTGGATACGAACTCACAACTTACCATATTCTGTGGAAGAAATTCGTAGAATGACAGCCATTGTCCATCATGTAACGCCATTAAACCGAAGTTTCTCAGACTGAATCAAGGCAGTCTGATCAAAGCAACTCATCCCTTTGAAAGAATCAGCATGGATTTTAAAGGCCCACTCCCTTCTAGATCCAAGAATAAGTATCTGCTGACGATCATTGATGAGTTTTCCAGGTTCCCATTTGCGTACCCTTGCCCAACACGAATTCTTCTACCGTAATAAACTCCCTTGTAGACTTATTCTCCATTTTTGGAACTCCAGCCTACGTTTACACTGACAGAGGGACTTCGTTTACATCTCGGGAACTCCAGGATTTCCTGCATAGTCATAGGATTGCTACTTCCTTGTCTTCACCATACAATCCTACTGGTAACTGACAAAATTGAGCGGGAGAATGGCACAATTTGGAGGACTGTTTCTCTCGCACTCAAGCAGCAAAGCCGGGATGTATATGATTGGGAATCCGTACTCCCTGACTCTCTCCATGCTATAAGACCTCTGCTATGCACAGCAACTAATGAAACACCCCATGAGAGGATGTTTAAACACCACTACAGATCTACTAATGGCAACTCTCTGCCCTCTTGGCTGTTCCCATCATCCAAAGTACTGATGAAAAAGCAGGTCCGTTCTAGCAAGTATGAACCGCTTGTGGAGGAGGTACAGCTCGTAGATGCTAATCCACAGTACGCCAGGGTCCATGATGGACGAGAGGTGACGGTGTCTCTGAAACACCTAGCACCATGTGGTGAGGTCCCCTTGGATCCTCTGGATGAACCTAACCTCCGTGAAATTCCTGATATAAGTTCAAACCAAGAAGACGGACAAGCTGGACCTTCCACTCCTCCATCAGGAAATGATTCTCCCTGGTCAACAAATGATGACCCGGACCTCCATCTCCGACGATCAACGAGAGAGCGACGAATGCCCTCACGTTTCAAGGACTATGAACTTAATCCTTGAAGGGTGGAAGAATGTGGCAGACCTAAACACCTAAACCCATCAATTAACGAAGGATTTGCGCCATTCGACTCCCCGTTTGAGGTCATATTGGGAACTTTCAAGTGATATAATTTTACCTGTGTACCTATAGTGTGTAGAACCCCCACCATGATTGTGGGTGTCTAGAAAATTAATGCTCAACCATTATGTACATTTCCATTCACCAATAAGGTATATTACTTGTGTAAAGGTCTTAAAATAAAATGTAGAAAAAGAAACGACGGACCTCCTTTAAAACTAATTCTAATTCTTGTTAATCCAATTCGAAACATCACAAAATGTTTAAATATATGCCTTAAATAGCTGATAAATACATTTCACATGTCCAAAAACACACCAAGAGAGTGATAGGCATTACAAACTGGGTTTTTTTAAATTTAGGTTTATTTCTCAATTGCTGCAGGTTTATTTCGGAAGGAGCATATGAATTCTCTGAGTCACAAAGAGGATTATATCTCATGATTCTGTTGAAGCGTAGATATATTCAGGTACCTACGTACAAAAGAAAACGATTAGAATGAATTAGTTGACTAATCATCTGAAATCGTTAGGTAACATGAAGGTATGAATGGAAGGTACTAGTTCAAGGTGAAAGATAATATGAAAATAGCAGATTAATATTGAGAATCATGTGTTGTCGTGATATCTCCCAGAATCACTCCATGTAACTTGTTAAGATCTCGCAAATAAAACACGCAAATGAAGTGGCAGACTAAGGGCGGAATGCATAGTCGCTCCTCAACGCTGAGGCCGCCCTCAAGGTGACTTCCCAAGGTAGGATGCACCCTTATCGGTATTCAGAAAGGCTGGACGAGAGCATTCTGTTACCTCCAAGCTTAGGGTACCCTTAAGGTGGGTTCCTATGCCCTTAATCTATTCAGAGTGGACAGTTGTCAAGGCCACCCTTGAGGCCGGCCTCGAGTCTCCTATTCAGAAACGAATTTTGTAGTTAAGGTGAGAAATTTCTCAGCACACAACCTCCCTCAAGGTAAGGCACATCAAAACCTCCCTCAAGGCCACTTTCTTTCCTCATATCTTTGATAGTTCTCATCATGAATCATCATGCAATCACTTTTTGCTTTCAACAACATCCTTGTTCATCAACACCATTGTCTTTAAAAAAACATTCTCTTCCTCATTAAAATATGTTCTTTTGGTTTACTGTTTTGAAAAATGAAGCATTGGAATCGAGCATGGAAAAAAAAAAAAAAATCTAACCCCTCCCCCTCAAAATTTGATGGCTTACGTTTCAAGGTATGCAGAATCCGAAAATGCAATAAAAATATTTCTGTCTGTCCACCGTACGCCGTACTGACCACTTTTCTTAGTTGCCATGAAACAAAATTGATGAAATTCGGGTTATAGGTAGGTCCCATTTGGGGTCTAGTTGGTCCTCGAAGCTCGACGTTACTGTCAGTCATCTCTAAGGTGTTCAAAATAGGGGTTGAACTTTTCAGAACGCCTATGCCTTTTTTTTACGTGAATCTTTTTACGGTTTTAAATAGTTCTTGAACTTACGAGTTTTTTAAGACCACTCGGAGCGTCGTACGTCCAGCCGTTCGTTCACAGTAAGGCCCCGAAGTTTGCACCGACAGGCATTTTCGACAGCAGGGTGAATGAAATGGGGTATTCCAGTGGGTCTGAAAATAGGATGTTGGTTGGCAGTTTTCAGCAGAAGGGAATATAAAAAGTATGTAGCGTGCGTGAAAACGTCATTCATTCGTATAGGGTGAAAGATAATGCAAAAGAAACAAAAGGGAATTCGAAAGTGGGCGCGGCTCCTACAGCTCCTACGTCTACATCACGACCGAGGTCAGCGACATGGATGGACGCTATACCACTAGTATCCATCTTTCACATGAGAGCTCACTTTATCGTACAACCTCGTTTTGCTGTTTATTTTTCTGTTTTATCTTTACCCGTTCAGTATTTTGTGCGTATTGGGGTTGAAATGTCAGCCAAGGACAAAAAAAGAGGCTTGCATGGATGCTTCCCTGCGATATTCAAATATCCATACCGGCCTTTAGGCTCTCCTACGCCTACGTCACACGCCCACTGTATGCCGGCCTTTTTTTCAAATTTCCGGTTTTCATTTGTCTTCCTAATTTTATACGAACAATTCCCCGGCGAATGGACTCGATTTTTGTTAACCCTAGGCAAGGTACTTCGAAAAAAAAAATAGACCGGAATACCCTATTGTATACATTCAGCCCAAATCTCGTCACCAGGGACGCGCTAACAATTGGGAATTGGCCCGAGATAAAATCATTGCTAGTGATCACCTGAGTATAATCACGGAGTATGAAGTCGAGTTGGTTGTTCTGTGATATTATTTGATTCGAAAAATGATGGCTCTTTTGGAGTTTGTTGATAGGTAGTGAAACTTGAACAAATATTGAAGTATTATTGATGGGTAAATTATTACTACACAATGGTAAATCATTACTCAACGGTAAATTATTACACAATGGTTCATTATACCATCTACGTAGAAGGGGCTGGAGTTTGTTGGTAGGTACGTTTGCAACTTTTTTCACTCCTCATCCACAATTTTTCCTTCAGAACTTCATTATTTGCGTTTATTTTTGCCGTTTTAGTTACTGTTTGTCATCGACAATTATTTTAGCAACATTTAACTCCTGATTTAGGTAGGTACCTAGTAATGAGTAGGTACGGGGTTAGGTACTAACCTATGGAGGGTCTGCGAACTACATAATATGTATAGAATAGTACATATTATATTATATAGACGGGTTATCTATACAGAGAGCTGTGATCTATAACGAAGGGTATTCTGTACAAAATAATAAACCGTTGTGCAGGGATTTGCAGCATTTTTGATTAATTTTCGAAAAAAGACTGAACACAGAACAATGTGTGTTTTTCTGGAAAGCAATTTGCTCTTAGAAACACAGAACACAACAAAACGCAAGTGAAACAGGTTTTCATACCCTTTTTTATCTGTCTTGGCTTGGTCGTGGCGAACAATCCCTATGGAACTTTACCAAACATGTCCACAGAGCTTCATTTTGCTTGCTCTAGACACCAATCCTCCCCAACCCACCTTGAGGCCGGCCTAGAGAAAAATGTGAGCCAAGGCCACCCTCCACATCATTACAGTTGGACTATGAATACGGATGCCCTCCCTTGAGATGAACCTCACCTTGGCTTGAGGTGAGATTTTTCTCACCTTGAGGAGCGACTATGAATTCCGGCCGTAGTCGGCAGTAGTTAGCTCGAGAGAGCTGGAAGGGATCCCCACCATCCTCCAACTAGTGTGGAGGATGGAGGGAGAATAGTCCCTGGACTGTAAAACTCGCCTCCTTCGCCTTCTACTTCATTCTACGCTCTCCTCAAGTCCATGACTTATCTCTCCTCCTCGCTCTCCTTACTCTAAAATATCTCAGACTGGTATATCCACTGGGCATGTCTAAAAGATCCCAGACTGGTATATCCACTGGGCATGTCCTAAAAGATCCCAGACTGGTATACCCACTGGGCATATCCTAGCTGCTAGGCTCGATGCCTTATCATCCTTCTCTCACCTCTCACCTAAAACAACAACATGTGACAAAAGGGGTTCTCAAACGCACATAAAAGGCAAAGGAGGAGGATGAACTTGATGGATTTGTTTATATTCCTGCAGAACTATACGCTCTCGAAGTGTTGGGTCGTTGGTTATTATTTTTCGAAGTAGTCCACTCTCGAGGCTTCCATGCGGTGATCCTCCTGCAACAAGGGAACAAATTTAAATGAAAAAATTATCATTAGATTGTGCAGTATAGATACGTACATACCCATGTACAACACTGAACACTGGATGGCTATGAATATATACATCTAAATCCTGTACATAATAAATTTGGGACATAACCTTGTTCAGAGTAAGGAGTAGGCCAAAGGGTACAACACATCGGATGACTGTCGTTTTGGTTTCCAATTTTTTCAGTTCTTGTTTTCGTTTACTTGTCGATGTTATGTAAGCTCGTGACAGTGGAGTTATTTATGTAACAGGGTACTTATGGAGAGAGCTTGTTGGTCCTTTTCCTTAAAACACATGGTCTGTAAGCTCGTGACAGTGGAGTTATTTCTGTAATAGGGTACTTATGGAGAGCTTGTTGGTCCTTTTCCTTAAAACATATAATAGCCCAGCGTCCTGGATGTCGCAACAGTCCGGTATAGTAGAGAATTGTGTTCCTAGGTGTAGGTGTAGAGAACAACACGTGGTTTTTAATAGGAATACAATTATATTAACTTCAATCGACAATATTATGCATTTCCTTTGCAGAAGGAAAAATCGGAACTACCTCCTGTTGTTCTTATCAATCCCCTCCATGGAGGAAAAGATGAGGAAGGTTCAGTAGGCCTGAGTTTTTGAGTAGACCTCTACTGCCACGCTATCTGAGTAGCAAACTCAAAAAACTCCTTAGTTATCCTCAGGTCCGCAAGACATCGCTACCATCAGTGTTCTCAAATGTTCTAGAAATTTCATCTGATGCCATGTGTGCCATTTGCGAGTTAGCTCTTCCTCCAACTCAGCAAAGGATTTGCATGAGCTAGTGCGCGAATTTTTCTTTACCTCTACCTCCATTCTCTTTGACACTTCGTTCTTATGATTTTCATTATTCATTCTGATAGATTTGGTTCCTTTCGTCATGGATTTAAACTTATTCGTGGTTACTTGCCTTCGTGGCAAGCACCACGAAGCTAAAGTGGACAATTCCATGGTGCCGCAGGCTTCAGCCACCTCTAGAGCGCATTTCCCTGCACTCTTCACCCGCAGATGGAACTAGATAAGCAGTTTTTATTCAATAATAATTTCGTGTCTCATCTTCTAGGTATAGATCGACTTAGTAGGTTTGTTCCATCCGAGCGAGTTCAGTAGAACGTATTATGCGCAGATCGATCCGCACATAAAACTGTGTTCCTACCGTGTCGGTTCCATGAACCCAAACTTCTACTTTCTACATCGACTGTACCGAACCGTGTTCCTTCCGCGTCAAGTGCAGAACAGTCCCGTACCGAGTGCGGCACTTTTCCGCACTCACGGCGATCGAGTTTTTGAAGTGAACCCAAGAGGTAACAGTCTGTAACCTCCCCAAAATTCATTTGTTCTGTTGGTGCCGTGTCGTGACCGCCGTTACCGTGACTTGTGCTCCAATTCAATTCTGAGAGCCAAAGAAGACTGAGAACCAAATTTGCGTTCCACCGTCATATTTTCGAACTCGCACTCACTCGCACTCGTATCTGCACCTACCCCCACCCCATTCGGTTCCGTACTGGCGGGTGTCGCACTGATGAACTCGCACTGACGCGGATGGAACAAACCTAGTGTTTCTACGTGAGTTGGGTAGGTAGTATACGAAAGTAATGTAGGTGTTGGCTGAAAAACCAGACGAGCATGTATTTTGTTATAAATTTGAAGAAAGGAAAGAACAAAGTGGGCGGTGTCATCAGTCTGATTTCCATCGCCATTTCACTCCTAGGGTACCACTCTTCCACTGGAGGGGACAGAGACAGAAAACAGATGACGTCTTGCCCTACCTTAGTTTTACCTTAGTATTTTGATTCTGTCAACTGACGTTGTTGAAGCACTGTGGTCAACATATTTTTACATGATGTGTTACTTATCATTCACATTTGTACAATAATTATGCAATGGATCCATGGGAGAAAGCTAAGCGCTCGACTTACTGACAGGCGTTGTTCACGTTTCCCTTGTAAACGTGATGTAGAGGTACGTCCTCATGATATCCTACGTGAAAGTTGCCCATGTAGGTCTTGCACGGTGCTAAAGCCGATTCTGAAGTCGAAATGTCAGTACGAGCTATTCTATACATACAGGAAACATGGAAATAATCCAAGTGCCTAAATGAATTACCATTGGGCTTTTTCTTGAAACCGAAACGCTGGCTGCTGTTCAATGATATTCCAGTCCCGAATAGGGTTTGCAATCCCGTCCAGCTTTACCAATCCCGGGATCTCGGGATTACCTGTTCTCAAACCCGGGATCCCGGGATTAATCCCGGGATTCAGGAATTAATTTAAAAAATATAAAAATTATTGTAAAAACCGAAAAAATCGTTAATTTTTTTAAATGCTAAGTATAACTTTACAAACTTAACTCATTTACCTACAAATTATTTTAAAATTTTCAATTTTCAATTTTGTTTACGAACATGTAGGTACGTAGAAGTTATTTTTTTTCATTTTTCATAAAATGTGCCCTCAGAAAGCAGAGAGAATTCAGTGTCTCATCAGCCAGTTTGCTCCTCAGTTTCGTAGAAAATAATCCTGCTGCTGAGAATGCTCTCTCGGCTTCGACACTGGTTGGCGGGATGGTCAACAGATAGTTATAAACTATGGTTAAATGGTGGCCTCGGGTACCTCCATTGTCAAAGAGACTCATTTCTTTTTTGATTGTGGTCATCAGATCGTTGCGAGCTTGCGAGAGGGAGGGAAGAACGCGCTGTTTGGAGTTTGGACTGAAGGGGAAACGGTTCTGTGATTCACAGTCACAGACTTGCTTCCTAATTCTGAGAATTTCCTTTCTGGTTTTCATCATGAGCACTTTGCCTCGAGTTGGGACTATTTTCCGTTTTAATGCTAAAAAAATTTCCGTTTGAAATTTTTGTATTTTGAGATTTCGGGATCCCGAAATCCCGGGATTGGCCTCATGAATCCCGGGATTTGAAATCGGTGAAAATTGTCCGGGATCCCGGGATTTCGGGATCCCGGGATCCCGGGATTTCGGGATCCCGGGATCCCGGGATTGCAAACCCTAGTCCCGAACGATAGAAGTGCTAAATTAATACGTTAGAGATCACGGTCAGATTAAGTCCATTTCGAAAAGCATTTCATGACCATCAATAATGCATCTTGTTTTTGGTTTATTATTTTCAATAATGAACCATCGGAATCGAGCATGACAAAAAAAATTCTTACCCCCCCTCAAAATTTGATGGTTTACGTTTCAAGGTATGTAGAATCCAAAACTGCAATAAAAATATGTCTGTCTGTCCGCCGTACGCCGTTCGGGCCACTTTTCTTAGTTACCATGAAAGAAAATTGATGAAATTCGGGTTATAGGTTCCGTTCGCTGTCTAGTTGGTCCTCGAAGCTCGACGTTACTGTGAGTCATCTCTAAGGGGTTCAAAATACCTAGGGGTTGAAATTTTCAAAACGCCTATACCATTTTTTTACGTGAATATTTTTACGGTTTTAAATAGTTCTTGAACTTGCGAGTTTTTTAAGACCATCCGGAGCGTCGTACGTCCAGCCGTTCGTTCACAGTAAGGCCCCGAAGTTTGCACCGACAGGCATTTTCGACTCCAGTGTGAATGAAATTGTATACAATTCAAACCAAATCTCGTAACCAGAGACGCGCCCACAATAGGAAATTTGGCGGAGATGAAATCATTGCTAGGGATCACCTGATTATATTGGCGGAGTATGAAGTCGAGTTGGTTGTTCTGTGATATTATTTCATTTGAAAAATGCCGGCTCTTTTGGAGTTTGTTGGTAGGTAGTGAAACTTGAACAAACGTTGAAGTATTTTTGATGGGTAAATTATTACTACGGTAAATCATTACTCAACGGTAAATTATTACACAACGGTTCATTATACCATCTACGTAGAAGGGGCTGGAGTTTGTTGGTAGGTACTTTTGCAACTTTTTTCACTCCTCATCAACAATTTCTTTTCAGAACTTCATTATTTGTGTTTCTTTTTGTTAGGTACTGTTTGTCATCGGCAGAATTATTTTAGCAACATTTACCTCGTGATTTAGGTAGGTACCTGGTAACGAGTACGGGGTTAGGTACTAACCTACGGAGGGTCTGCGATCTACATAATATGTATAGAATAGTACAATCATATCATATTGTATAGACGGGTTATCTATACATAGAGCTGTGATCTGTAACAGAAGGGTATTCTATACAAAATAATAAACCGTTGTGCAGGGATTTGCAGCGTTTTTAAATTAATAAACCTAACCTGGAGTTTGTACGTTTAAAAAAAATAGTACACAATTATGATTCAAATTTCAAGTTTTATCTTTTCCTCATGTCCTGAAAATTATTTTTGTAATAATCAATGTGGGATTCACTGTCGGCAATGCAGCCATTATCAAGTAGAAAGGTTCACCAACCAGTAAAAGACTGAAATAGAAATAGGTACCTGCCCAACACATATCCTTTTGATGGTACCTATTTATCGTGTTGATCATGTTTCATAATTTTTGGAACATTTTAGGGAATGGAGACGTTGGAAAGAATATTTGGTACATGACTAAAACGCTGCAAATCCCTGCACAACAGTTTATTATTTTGTACAGATCACAGCTCTCTGCATAGATAACCCGTCTAAATAATATATAATATGTACCTACTATTCTATACATATTATGTAGATCGCAGACCCTCCGTAG
This sequence comes from Leptopterna dolabrata, assembly GCA_954871275.1. NCBI lineage: Eukaryota > Metazoa > Arthropoda > Insecta > Hemiptera > Miridae > Leptopterna > Leptopterna dolabrata. The sequence continues at coordinate 38,949,486 of OX940983.1, forward strand.
GTTAGTACCTAACCCCCTACTCGTTACTACGTACCTATCTAAATCACGAGTTAAATGCTGCTAAAATAATTGTGTCCATGACAAACAGTAACTGAAATGGCAAAAAGAAACGCAAATAATAATGCAGTTGTGAAGGGAAATTGTTGTGGAGTGAAAAAAGTTGCAAACGTACCTACCAACAAACTCCAGCCCCTTCTACGCAGATAGTATGATGAACCGTTATATAATAAACCGTTGTGTAATAATTTACCGTTGTGTAATAATTTACCATTGTGCAATAATTTACCCATCAATAATACTTCAACGTTTGTTCAAGTTTCACGACATATCAACAAACTCCAAAAGAGCCATCATTTTTCAAATGAAATAATATCACAGAACAACCAACTCGACTTCATACTCCGTGAATATTATCTGGTGGCCCCTAGCAATGATTTTATCTCGGGCCAATTCCCGATTGTTAGCGCGTCCCTGGTGACGAGATCTGGGCTAAAATTCATTCGCCCTGCTGTCGAAAATGCCTGTTGGTGCAAACTTCTGGGCCTTATTGTGAATGAACGGCTGGATGTGCAATGCTCCGGGTGGTCTTAAAAAACTCGTAAGTTCAAGAACTATTTAAAACCGTAAAAATATTCACGTCAAAAAAAGGTAGGTATAGGCGTTCTGAAAATTTCAACCCCTGTTTCGAGCCCCTTAGAGATGACTGACAGTAACGCCGAGCTTCGAGGACCAACTAGACCCCGAACGGAACCTATAACCCGAATTTCATCAATTTTGTTTCATGGTAACTGAGAAAAGTGGACCGTACGGCGTACAGACAGAAATATTTTTATTGCATTTTCGGATTCTACAAACCTTGAAACGTAAACCATCAAATTTTGAGGGGGGGTTAAAATTTTTTTTTTCATGCTCGATTCCAATGGTTCATTATTGAAAATAATAAACCAAAATTTATTAAATTTGGGTGGTTCTAGTTTGGCTGGTGAACGCCATCTAGGTGTACTGGTTAGAACCTATAAAAATATCTAGTTCACTAGACTGCTACATAGAGCGCACTACTATCGGTTATCCCTGGCATATGCACACGATTTTACATTGACTGGCTGGACCTTCCTCTCATTTCTTCCATGCAGTCCCCTCCTTATCTGAGCTTATTCCTCTTCTTCATCTGAGCAACTATGCAACTATTCTGGGCCGGCCATAGTGGGATGTAACACTAGGGAAGTAGGTCTCTCCAGCCTTTTATTGTAGCATTTCTTCGCATAATTATAACATTGTCTCTCTTCTCTGTATCTTCCACAACTTCTATACTATTAAGGGCCGGTTTCACCAACGCGAATTATCCAGAGTTCAATCTCGGCTGAGGTTTAAGCCATCGATTCTGAGAAAAGACAGTTTCACGAACGCCTAATCTAGGAATAACTCGCGCCAACGGCACAGTAAGTTAATATCTCGTTTCAGGTGGTTTAAACCTCTGATCTATGGTTGATCTCCGATTCTCCGCCAGTAAAAATATGTCAACGTTTTAGGCCCAGTGCAGTAGCTCCATAAATACAGTAACTACAAAATGAAGACACTAACACTGACAAACGAATTTCCATTAAATAAACTCAGGAATTAAAATTTATAGGTAAAATCCAGTCTTCGTTCTTTTAGAGATGAGAAGTACTCGATAACTTTCTTATTAAAATCAGAAAAATTAGCAATCATCATTTCCTTCTCTACTGACAACATTGTCGAAGCATTGAGTCTTTCTTGGGATAGTTGATCGAATAACGTTTTTATGCTTTTAAGGGTACAAAAACAACGCTCAGCTTCTGCAGAAGTAATTGGTATTGTAAAAAAAAAAAAAATGTTAGTGTTCCTTAGTTTCGGAATAGGTATCAACTAAATTATTGTTGTGCAAAAACTTCAGAAATGCTTGTGAAATGAGTAAAATCGGTTCTCTGATAAATAGTCACCAATTCAGTTTTAAGTTTCCGAGATTCTAAGATACAGCAAGTAGTGACCGTGTTTTCAAAATCTTCAGTGGGAAAGCATTTTGAAAAATTCGGAAAACTTGCAGCCAAATGCCGCCTGAACGAATATCTGCTTCTAGCTTCAGCTATGATGATATCACACACTTCCACTGCAGTACTTAACCGGTTCATTTTTACTTCGGGACCTAGTTTCCTATTTTTGGATCCTGACGGTTGACTAGAATAATCTAAACTGCTACTGGAATTTCTTACAGCAGAAATGTCATCAGAAATTCGTACTCTCTGGAATCCTATAGCCCATTCAAAATCGATCACATTTTTTACAGCCAGAACTGGGTCACAATTTCGAGCTTGCATCTGACTATACAACATATCAACATGGGGAACCACAGTAAAAAAATTCTAACTAGTGAAGAAAAGCCTCATCCTTGGGCTGGGATAGAAGGCCAGTAGCTTCTCTAACCATGATATCGTTGGATTCTCGATCGTCACAAATCGTTTCTAAACATTCTTCAAGAACATCTCGGTATTCGTAAACGGTTTGTACAAGTCTAGAATTAAAATTCCACCTCGTGTTTGAAGGACGCGGCAACATACGACTATTTTCGATGGAATCAAGAATTCTGGTTCTCAGGGGAGAACGTGAGAAAAAATATGAAAACCCAGTCAAATTAAGGAAAAATCTACGAACTTGGGGACTGCTGAAAGCAGCTTGAAGCATTATTAAATTTAGTTGGTGAGCGTAAGAGTGTATGAAACCAGTGAAAGGATATTCGTCCGGAACGCGTTTTTGAACACCACTAGTTCCCCCACTCATAACGGCAGCACCATCATAAGTTTGACTAACCAATTTTGAATTGTCTAGACCTAGAATGGCGCGTAGCTATTCCAGAATTATTGATGCGAAGCTTTCAGCATTACACGCCCCAGGGTTAAAAATATCATAGAATCGCTCAACCACTTTATTATTGGACAGTAAGTAACGAAAAATTATTACAAATTGAGCTTTATTCGAAACATCGGTCGTTTCGTCTGCTTGTATAGCAATGAACTTAGCACTAGCAATTTCGTGTAACATGCAATCAAGCAGCTAGTTCTGAATGGTGTTCAATGTTCCTTTAAAAACGGTTGACTTATCCAAATGTTCTTTCAAAATCAGATCAAATTTGGCAGTCATATCCACCAGTGCTAAGAACACTCCACGGTTAAGGGACTCCTGTTGTTTCTCATTACATGTCCTCTGAGTCCCAATTCGTGCAAACCGCAAAATTTAATATGATCTATGAAGCTAGAAAGAACATGCCGGTTGCGGTCAAAGCGGGTGTGGCGAACTGAATTATTACTCGACTCAGCTTGCCTGGACTGGCCACTTTTCTCAGCTGCCAGTTTCAGGAGCCTAGGTTTCGATTTCGATTGCATGACATCGATTACTGTCCCAATATTCCGACAACATGCTCCTACTGGGGACAGGGAGCCAACATGATGGAACCAACATGGATGTTCTACTAGAATATTGAATATCCATGGCCAGAGAACTCCGGCGAGCTGCTGTTGAACTTCGTGAAAAATGGTAGGTACTGTGTACGGAGGGAAATTCGAATGCCAACTGAACACATGGTTGGAGTGTTTCTGGGTGCTGAGGCAGTGGCCCAAGTGCCCTTATGGACGTAACGCACCTGTGGTCAATACCTACCCTCGAGCTCCCACACACCAGGAAAGCCCTAAATCAAGTACCTACCGAAGCCGGCCCCGGAATTACAGTTTCAGATAAATGCGCAGGATTCAATAATTCAATAGTTAATAAATTGTTTGTTGTTATTCATGAAGCATAAAGTTTGTTCAAGTTACAAAATACCTATCAACAAAATCCAAAATAGCCATCTTTCTTCAAATGAAATTGTCGTGATCCTCCCAGAACATCATACTTTGTATACCTTAAGATGAATAATCTTAAGGTATACAAACGCGTTGATAAACGCAAGTTAATAAACACAACGGGTGAGGTGGCGTACGTGACCACAAGGGCATAGGCTCAATCACTCCCCACTAGTCCTACTGGACTGGAGGAGGGTGGAGTGGGCACTATAAAAACTCGCCGGCTGCGCATGTCACCTCATTCTACACTCTCCTTAAGCCGCCGACTTCTCTCTCTCTCTCTCTCTCTCTCTCCTCTCATGCCTCCTTACCTCTTCTCACAAAAGATGTCGGGTAAAAAAGACAAACCTTTCATAAATTAGGTTGGCCTTGGGGATGAAATGAGCTTCGAAATTTTCCAGGACTGTCTCAAATGACTTCTTTTCATCCTCAATCATCCTAAATGAGTCAAAAGTATCATGCAGCGTCGACCCACCTTCGTGCAGCAACATCGCAATCTTCTTTGAGTCATCGGCATCAGTATGATATCCATTCAAAAACGTTACAGATGCTCTCTTGAACCGGGCCCAGTTCCTCGCCATATCACCATCCCATCCTAAAGTTTCTACCAGTTTCGAAGATGACATTTTACTCATCAAACTGTATAGAACTTACCGTAGCCAAGAGAAATGACTCAACTGTCGTGAAGGAAACAACCTTACAAGCATACGCCGATGTCACCCCTATAGCTTGTTATTTACACACATTCCCCACCTAGGTCACTCACTAGCAGAACACCGCTGCCACCATGTTTTATTATTGGTGCTGGCTGATGAACACAATGAAACAGCACTTTACTTCAGGAGTCTTTTTATTATTTTTCAACTGCAGCTATTCACCAATATCAGATCAACCTCAAGTTGATTAGATCAATCGGATCTAATCCTATGGATCACGACTCATGACTATCCATCCTGTCGTGGTGGTGGTTGCTGTTGTTTCTGTCTGCCTAGCTCTTACAACAGCCACACTTAGCACTTTTCTTAGTTTCTTAGTTACCATGAATCAAAATTAAGAAATTTGGTTTGTAGGTCCCATTTGAGGTCTAGTTGATCCCCGAAGCTCAGTGTTAGGGATGTGTAAGATCCGTTCAATTCCGGGAGTTAACTCCCACCAGTTCACTCTTTTCTGGGATCAGTTCTTTGGGATCCGTTCACCGTTCTTCAGTTCTTCACTCTCAAGTTTGACCCTCCAAAGCCCGTTCAGGTAGAATCCGCCAAGATTTCTACCCCCCCCCCCCCCCTACCACCCTACCAGAGAAGGGAGGGTGATGTGAATGGTAAGGGGTGTAGGGAGGGGTGATGTGAACGGTAAGGGGTGTAGGGAGGGGTGAAGAGAACGTGAAGAGTGAAGAAGGGAAGGGAAGGAGTTGAACTTGATTCTGTTATTCCGTGGAGTTGATGAACTGGTCAGTCAACTCTCAGCTCAAGAGATAAGGGAAGTGGGGAAAGAACGGTAAGGGTTGAAGGGAAGGGCAGAAAGAGAGGAGTGGTGAGGGGAAGGGTAAAGGAGTTGAGAACGGGTGGCGACAAGGAGAAGGAGTGGGATCGGAGGAAGGAGTGAGGACGTCACAAGAGAGAGTTCATGAACTGGTGAACGGCAACTCTTTGGGAACCCGTTCAGTTGGGATACGTTCAACTGAAAGATCCGTTCAGTGCTGAACGCCACATCCCTACTCGGTGTTACTGTGAGTCATCTCTAAGGGTTGACATCCACAGAATGCCGTAGCTCAAAACTTTCTATAGAAGGGAATGGTTTTTTTAAACGTTTTTAAATTGATCGTGAACTAAAGAGTTTTTGAGACTACCGGGAGCATTGTACTACCAGCCGTTCATTTGCACCTAAAAACTTCGACAACATGATCGTGAATGAAACTGTATAAATCCGGCCCAGATATCATTGCTAGATAACTGATTATAATGACGGATGGCTGTATGAAGTCGAGTTGGTTGTTCTGTGATATTATTTCATTTTAGGAATGATGGCTCTTCTGGGTTTTGTTGATGAGTACTTTTTAACTGGAGCAAACATTATGCTTCGTGAATAACAACAAATAATTAATGACTGAATTATTGTCCTGCACATTTTTTATGAAACTGTAATTCCTGGGCCGGCTCCAGTAATCGATTTAGGGCTAACCTGGGGGGAGCTCGAGGGTTGGTTATTGACCACAGAACACAGTTATCTACTCAGGATGGGCTTCTATACAGATAAACAATAAACCGTTGTTTAATAATTTGCAGCGTTTTTCTAAAGTTATGTGACTTTATAGATGACTACATATTCTTTATAGGAAGCTTCACAAAACTGGAGTGCAGCAGTGCGGATATACGGACCGCCCCGCCACCTGGCTGTCGATTTAGCCACTGTTCTGAGGGTGCTGTCACTTCCAGACGTATGCGGTGTGCTCTGTTAACAGAGCCTCTGTCTAATACTCCCAGCGACACGCTTGCAATACAACTATCCCGCTGAAAATCCAAGAAACACTGCCGGACTCATAATTTGCATCTTTGCTGTACATATACATAGATGGGAGTAAAAAAAATCGTCACAGGAGACCCACCAGGGGGACAAGTTACGGGGAGGAAGGAGGTAAAAACCCTACTTGTTCTGTCGTGTATATAGTGTTCTTGGACTCCTTCAAGTTTTTCAGTTGTCTTGGCAAGTGGGACACTCCCGCGTCCCTGGAGTAATTTTATTGTTTGGATCATACTTACAGGGGTAGAAGGAGCACTTCTGCGGCCAAATCTGAGTCTGAATTGTGGATTCCGGTTGTCCTTTCTCACAAGACGGTGCTCCCAGTCAGAAAGGGAAGCTTTCAGGAGTCCTTCATACAGATCCCACACACCTGCAATTCAAGTATTGAGTTATAATACGTCAAAACCTGTTAAAACTTCCTTGACAATATCAGCATCAGGTTGACTGGTAGTCTACCAATGAGAGTTTAACTGCTGGTGCCGCACAGTAGGGCCAGAATAAGTTCAAATTTTGAAACGCTGCAAAACATTCGCGCCCATTATGAACATACCCTATGTTTTTAACGCCCACACTTAAGGGCATTCCTCCCACGCGGTCGCGTTGGTCCCCCAACCACGAGACTGTGCTGACAATCGAGTTGGTGGGAAGTGTCTGAGCGAGATTTTGTAGCAACTGGTAGGAGTGCTGCAATCGCACGGGTCGTCCTGCCGAATTTCGACAGTTGTAACTGCCTAGTTTGTTATCAATTCTATTATCTCGTGGATACTATGATTACTTGAGCTCCTCCTCTCCACGTCCTCTCAAGCTAGGTTCACATGGAGACGCAATTCCGGACGGCAATCCGGCACGGCAACGCATTTCCCGGAATTTTTGCCGCAGAGGCGTTCACATGGCAGCGGAGTCATAACAAAATGCAATCGCAAAAAACAAACAATTGCTCGAACTCGAAACCGCAATATCAACCACATAAATGTCGAATTTCAATATGGCTGAACAACCAAACAAGAGAGGTGTGCGCAGTAACCTCCGCGCAGATCCGGCAACGCATCCGACAGCGGAAAATATCTGGAGATTTTGATATAGTATCCAAGGCACTGCGTTGAAATAATCCATTTTGCGTTGGCCAATAGCATTGCAGAACGCATAGCCGTGCCGGGCTACCGTCCGGAATTGCGTCTCATGTGAACCTAGCTTCACTCCGCAAGTTTTCTGCTTGACAGGTTATATCAGCACGGGCCTTCTGTTGTTTTTAGTTCGTTCCTTCACACGGTTTATTCGTAGTGATTTCGGTCTAGTGTATCAACTGTATGCCTACATCGCCAAAGAAGTGGATCAGGCGAAACATGGGTAACAAAGGCGACAAAAAGAGGTGAAGAAAGTAAGTTCATACCACAGATATACTAATTAGGTACCTACCTAATTAATCCTTATATTGTATTTCCTGTGTAGAGCAACAAATTGAAATACTTATTATAGTAACAGTATGATATCTGTAAAGGTCTCTCAATAACGACACATCCTTGTTTATCCGCAAAAAGATTCTATTTTTACAGCCTGGAAAATACCTATATCGAGTACCTCAGTAAAGAATACGTTGGTATATAAATATGAACCTTCCTTCATATATTGTTATCAAGCTGAACGATTCAACTATCACAGGATGTTGTGGCTTAGTACAAAAATTACCTAGGTACCTATCGCGTTTCCTCTGGGGCTCAAAATGAATTTTGCGGCCAACAGATTTTGTGTTACTCTAATGATTGGCCCATAGTTTGGGAGTAAAACTCAGTTATCTAGCAGCCCACGAAGATCTTTAATCTTCGTTGGAAAGTTGCCGTAAAATCTGCTGCTCAGTCTCCCTCCACAACCTCCTGATTGGAGGGTTTATCAATTCAGCATCGAACCATGAATAATAGTTTTTCCGTGAGGTGGAAATTCATAGAATCAAGGGCCGTTTTGATTGTGTCAGGCGTACGTAGCCTCTCTGTTGTGTTTAGTATTAGGTATACGTAATTGAAATGTTTACCTACCTAGTCGGTATTATTTCTCGTCAAGTTAATTTCTGCAAATTTTCGATGAAAAAGCTTATACGTTGCAAAGGTTTCAAAAAAAAAAAGATATGTACCTGCATGCATTTCTGCTAACTGTTCATTCCCAGACGTTTCAGAGCATTCTGATTCCAACCGTGGATGTCAAAATTTTATGTATGTAGGTAAACGTATGATGGTAGGTAGGTAGAAGGTAGGTAGTATGTAAAAAAAGATATTAAAAAAAATCCTAATTAGCCCAAATGTTGTTATTGCGGAGAAAGTAATATAATTATCCAAGTCATAAGCTTCAACAATTGACCCATGTGGTCACGCTGTATGGCTGGAATTGTTCTGAACAAATGTTGGGATAGATTGCAACTATAGGTCGACCGGAGAAAGTTTACGCTCCGAGGGCGCATTCTGCTGGAGAAGATAGAACTACTTATCTATTATCAGCTCGCGCACGATAATTTTTCGTACGATGATTTCCCTCCTACAGTTGCGAAAAATACAGGCATTATAGAGCCTTTTACTACGATTTGTAGGACTTTCGTGCATTCCTACCTATTTATGATGTACTAGATGATTACTAGGGTACTTACGTATAATCAGTTGTACCTACTCAAAATTTTCAAATGTTTGTGGTATTTCTTCATTACTTCCCTATAAGAAGTGTCTATGTACCTACTTACGCCAGACGGCCACAAATATCATTCATGATAAATAATACCAGGGAAAGTGTAGAAAATGAAGACAGGAAATAGGTACAAACGTTCGAAAAACAACTTATTAGTACAGATATTACAACACTTACGTCAATAGTAGGTATAAAAATAAAAAACGTTTTCATTCCCCGTCAGAAAACCAGCACTGTGGGCCTCGTTGACGTAGGTCTCATCAAGGTAAATAATATTCCTTTCTTCCCTGCGGAACTGTTGGATGGTATGAAGATATCTTGCACGCCAAGCAGCAACGTCCGTCCGTTCAATCACTAATTTACGGTTTGATTGACAAGTCTTCCACTTAACCTTCACCCGCTCGCCTCTCCTGAAGTCACACTTCCGATCGCGTGGGCGGCAAATTGGCCGCCCTTGATTTTTCATAATTTTCACTACTTTTCTTCGTTTTTTCCAAATTAGTTTTGACCAGGGAACTCCAGCACAACATTACAAGCACATTTTTATCATAAATTCTTTATTCAGATAATGGCAATCACAATAAGAACGTAGATATATATCAAAATCACATTTTCAATCTTTGAAGGTTTTCTGCACTAAAATAATATTCTGCAGTTCGCAACTTTTTCTATTGAAAGGAGGTAACAAAAGTTTGAATATAATCATAATAATACGTACTTCATTTCGACAAATAACTAACGTGACAATAAAATAAAACGAAAGCTGGCTAGAACAAAACTAGAATATCCATAGTTCAAAACATTAGAACTTTAGTAAAAAAAAAAAAAACTTTACAAAAATACAAAAATTATACTCAGGAAGATGAGTTAAAACTCAAAATACTTGAATCACATTGGAAAGCTGGCTAGATCAAAACTAGAATATCCATAGTTCAAAACATTAGAACTTTCCAAATCGAGATGCAAAACATTCATGTTTCAGTTCAAAATACAGCAGAGTACGACAAGAAATATCGATGAGAAGCCCTACACATATTCTAGAATACTGTGAAACTAGTACAGTTGAAAATACATGCGAAAGGAAAATTAATATTTACTTACATTTTCAAAATCGTGCGATGCGAAAACTGCCACGTTACCGCTCGCGTAGGCGGCAAATTGGCTCGAACCTGATGTCCCCAACTTTGGAGCAGTACTGACTGGGCTGACGTGTCCACCACGATCGGAAGTCAACGTAGTCTAGCAGGAAAGATATTAACTAGAGAATACATGGCGCTCTTGGGGCTATCACGATACTTTGAGCGAGCATACACGGGAAAATTCGAAAATGCGGCCAATTTGCCGCCCACGCGAGCGGATGAAGGTTAAAACCGCAAGCCTTGATTCATTGGCGGAGATATTCCCTCCCACAATCTACAACTTCATCTCCCTTCAGGGCTTCTAATAACCGTCCGATTGTAGGTACCTCCTTGCGAACTACGTAAAACTCACGAATTTTAGAATTGCTTTGTCAAACTCGTCGGACTGTATCTTTTTTGGGTGAGGTTTCGTTTTTTTCGGAGTGATGAATGTGGGGTGCCCACTCGTTTCGATCGATCGGCTCCCTTCACGAATAATAGTACTGACAGTTTTGGCTGAAACTCCCGTCACTCGTCAAACCACTGACTTTTATTCGGGAATTCTCTTCCGCCTTCTTTCGGGTGAAATAGTGGGCCACGTTAAAGACGATTTCACGCGCCTGTCGTTGTAGATGGCGTGTTGTTCATAACGAACAGTTGAAATAGAAATGGATGGGAAATTAATCGGAGAAAAGAAATACTCAAATGAACTGAAAGACGGAAATGAACGATGAATAGGCACACAGACACTGGCAAGGCAAACAAGATGGTGGACGTCCGAACTCACAGAGGAGCCGAACTATTGGGCTACAGTGCAGCCACCACATTGACACGACATTTCCTACGAAATCTTTTCATCAAGGTTAGTTCAGGATTACACCGCATAGAGGGCGCCAGGAAGAACGTAAACTTTCTCCGGCTGACCTATACCTACCTGTGATGCATATACTGAAATGTGTAATCCATCCTATAATCATAATTTGGTACGTACCTACATAACGTTATACCTACATTTTGTGTTTACAGGTTCAAAGGCAGTTGCAATTGACTGGCAGAAAGCTGTGGTACTTTGCAGTTTACACTAAAGAACAACCTAACATTTTCATTGTGAAAATAGAACGTGGTGACCAATTCTGGCTGGAGAAGATGGTTCCACAACTTGATACCTTTGATCACAACCCAGGTTACCTGAACTTGTCGAACTGATTCGAAAAGGTTCCTATATCAGGGCACCTTTTCATCCCGATGAAGGAACAGGAAGTAGTGTATGTAATTTAAATTGCACCTCTCTACATAACATTACTAGCAATGCCCGCTCGCTGCGAACGTACATAGATACATACAGGTAGGGTGATAGCTTCCTAACTGAAATCGGTGTATGTAGTAAAACTTTTGTTTCTGTACTGGTCTGGAAAAACATGATGAGTTCATTTTTCATGATTGAGTCCATATTAGTGAGTTATTTGGTCTGATTAAAGATAATAAGGTTGATTTAGCAAGAAATTTGAAAAATAGCCACCAGCAGTAAGTGCTTAAGCCCCGTTTAAATGTAAAGTTTAAGCCCCGTTTAAAGTACTGCCATACCCAATATAACCAAGCCAACATTGAGTAGCCTCATCGAACTGTGTTTTCTACCCCTATTCAGCAACATGTAGGTTATTTGATTTAATCAATTCGATACTTCTAATAATAAGGTTATCTGATTGGACCTGATTGTTGGACATACCTGCAGAAATATTGGCTGATCATTTATTGTTTCTTTCATGTGCATTGAAATAGCTATTTTTGATGGTTTCTACTCATTTCGGTCTCCAAAAACACGAATTAGGCTCCTGTTTTTGGCAAATTATCTTTGATCATTGATAGTGCCATTCAATTGTCTTGATTCACCTGTTGATACTACTTCTAGTGTTATTATACAAAGTTATGGTGATGTCAGATAATCTCAGGTTTTTTGTTGTTTTATAAATTAGGAAACCTCAATAAAAACGTAAGAAATAGTGTAAATTCCCAACGCGAGGCATATGGTATCAAATCAGTCAAAATACCAAGCAGATACTCGATTGATATTACTCGAGTATTTCTAAGGCATTGAAATTTGTAATTCATTGCTGCAATCAGTATATACACAAAATTTATTGATTATGTTATTTTCTGTTATCAGTTCATATCCAAACAACACTCGATCCTGAATCTGCCTAACAATGATATCTCTCAGCAAATGGTCTTTCTTTGACTGACAAAAAATCAGGTAATACTTAATATTCGAGGCAAATCAAATATTTCGATGTAATATCACATTCTCCTCGTTCTACATGCGCTTTTCTGCACCTGCCTCTACCTCTTCTGTAAAATCAGCTGTATTGGACGTTTTGCCAGATTAGCACAGATTATAATACATTAATATTATAGAAGACAGCACCCTATCTGAAATCTGTGTATGTAGGAAAACTTTATTTACATTACATTTACTATTATACTAGTTTACTATTGTGTATTGTTTTGTTCAGGAAGACGATCAAAGTTGACATCATATTATGTTCCCAGCAACTCCAGTCGTATACAGCAACAAGCGAGTTAGAACCCCGATTTAAATTAACATGAACCTAGAAGGATTTACGAATACCTACCTAGATTCAGACTAATTTGAGCAGTGTAACTATTCTTGAGCTTTGCAATTTACTTTTCTACAGCATACTTTGTTATTGCGATTTCATGATGTAAATCATCATGGCTACGATTAGGTACATAGGTACACTTCGTATGAGTACTACCTAATGCAGTGTTACGAATACCTGCGCTGTCTCCTTGTTTTTTTTGTATATCACTATAAAATCCAACCCATTCAAGGTTACCTGATCCAAACAAATCCAGAGCTTTTCAGATCCTGTACCACACAGATACTACTCGAGAAAAAGTGTCAAGTATGAATTGTGATATATTTATTATCAAGTTCCAAAGCGCAGTTCTCTCATTTATATAGGTAATATTTTGTCATTATGTTAGTACTTTGGTTCACACTTTTATCCTATTCCGCATACCTATAGGGGTTACAGTCCGTTTTATCCGTCAAGTCGAATCACTAGTAGTCGCTCGTTCTAGTTTATCTGTTTAAATTTCAGTCATTGAATAAAACGTTAAACACTTAAATTATTTGAAATTATTTGTTATTATTATTATTATTATTATTATTAGAAATTATTTATTACTACCTAATAATCCTCTTCCTATTGTCGTTGAACTCTAAGTAGGTAGTGAAAGGTATTTTAATTATTGAAAGTAGGTATTTGAAATCATGTTAGATAATTTGTCTTAGTATTGTTTTAATACGATAAATAGAACACTTAAGAGTTAGACAGTGTTTAATCGATCTTTAGGGAAGTCATGTTTAATTTTGAGATAAGTACACGTGTAAATAAAAATGAAATTAAATTTCGCACACTGTGTGAGATTACCTAAATTGTTTGTTTCGTGCGGGAAGGTCATTTCTTACGAAACGTGTCTCACATAGGTAGGTACCTACCTACTTTGTGTTCAGTCGATACATTCATTGATCACACATTGATTTACATAGGTAACATTAAATGTCCAGTAAAACTCCTCTCAAAATTAAAACACCTAACGTGAAAAAACCTCACAAAATAACTCATGGGTCAGAGACTGATGATGCGCCAGTCAAGGTAAGTTTTCGAGGCTTTCCTATAATATTATGTAGGTACCTACCCAACCAACAAGTTCGAGCAGAATAGGTAGGTAGTGAAAAACGCTGCAAATCCCTGCACAATGGTTCATTATTTTGTACAGAATATCCTTCTGTTACAGATCACAGCTCCCCGTATATATAATATAATATTATGTACTATTCTATAGGTACCTACGTATTATGTGGATCGCAGACCCTCCGCAGGTTAGTAGGTAGCTAACCCCGTACTCGTTACTAGGTACTTACCTAAATCACGAGTTAAATGTTGCTAAAATAATTCTGTCGATGACAAACAGTAACGAAAACGGCAAAAAGAAACGCAAATAATGAAGTTCTGTAGGAAAATTGTTGATGTGGAGTGAAATAGATGCCCCTTCTGCGTAGATCACTGTTTTCTGTGGTCAAGTATAATGAACCGTTGTGTAATAACTTGCCCATCAATAATACTTCAACGGCTGTTCAAGTTGCAGAAGTACCGATCAACAAAATCCAGCCCCAAGCTAGATGAACCGTTGTGTAATAATTTAGGAATTAGATGGAGTTCACATAATTACCCTCATTCTATTTCATCCACCACCGGTAACCTAATAAGCCTAAATATGGAAATCGCGCGATTTTTTCTTCATGAAACCTTTCCCCCCCGAATTTATACTGTAGGAATGAGATTATTAATTTAATTAGGTACCCCGACTCTAGTCTAACCACCACCCTTAATTCAATAAGAGATTTTTACATATTAGAATCCCCCCCCAATTTTCCTGTTAGAATAAATGATGAGAGAATGCATATAATTACCCCCACTCTAGTCCAACCACCATTCGTATCTCAAAAATACTATGGAAATTGAAATTCACATGATTTGTACATAATAAAAATTTTTCCCGGATTTCACGTGTTAGAATTTGAGAATTCATATAATTACCGCCACCCCTGTCCAACCACCACCCTAACTCAATTAGCCTATGGAATTGAAATCCGCGTAATGTTTACATGAAAACATTTCCCCCCGATTTTATACTGCAAGAATTAGAGAATTAATATAATTACCCCCACTCCTGTACAACCACCACCCACAACTCAATTAGAATATGAAAATGGAAAGCCGCATGATTTTCACATTATGAAACCTTTTTTTCCTGGTTTTAAACGTTTAGAATTACAGAATTCATATAATTACCCCCATTCCTGTCCAACCACCACCCATAACTCAATTAGAATATGAAAATGGATATCCACGCAATTGTTACAAGATGAAAACTTTTTTCCCCGGTTTTATACTGTTAGAATTAGAGAATTAATATAATTACCCCCACTCCTGTCCAACCACCACACACAGCTCAATTAGAATATGAAATGGAAATCCGTGTAATTTTTACATAATGAAACTTTTTTCCACCAGTTTTAGTATACTGTTAGAATTAGAGAATTAATGTAATTACCCCCACTCCTATATATAAATGAAACATTTAATTGATATACATACCTTAACTGATAAGGTAGGTAGGTAGCTATGAAGAATCAAAAACTTTTATGGTTGAGTGTAGCTTTAATTAGGCAATTAGGTACTCAAAATAATTGGGAAAATCTAACCTCAATGTGATGCATTTTTGGCTCCCTTCCCCACTTTCTCCAAATACTGTAAAGATACCAAGGTATTTATTGTCTCAAACCATTTTCTCCCACCCTTGTGAAAACTAGGATAGTAAATGAGTAAAACTAAGAAAAAACAAAGCTAACTTCCAAGCAGTAGAGGAAGGCGGTGGAGGAGTAGGGGCTTTGATGGGGAAGGAGGGGAGGGCTGAGCAACAGCAACAGCAACATTATTGCGCATGAAAGAAACAATAAATGAACAACCAACATTTTTCTGTAGGTATGTCTAGTAGAATAATAAACCCATGTGACAGGGACTGACAATAACCATAACAAAAATAAATAACTAACATCAATGTCATCTTTCTCCCCTGATAGCTTCCTGCACTTCCTGCCTGTCGGACAGCGTATTACCAATACTGTTGAGAATAATTCGACGGCATGAGATCAGAAATGTCGGCTTACCTTGCTGAAAAAAGTCTAACTATTAGATATAATGAACCTGGATATCCACCAACTCTCCAGACTCCTGGTTCCAGAAAACTTCCCCAGGATTAGAGGGCTAACAATAGGCCCCTATTGTTATAGCGATTTTCCCAGATGCCGTTCGATCTAATGATCCGATTTTCAATCTGAAAACGGATTTGGATTCTTCGATTTTTTTGCTACAAAAGTACTAGTTGCTTTTTCCAAAAAAATTGAAATTGAGTAAACAAACTACTGAACCGCTGCGGAAGAATTCTCACGGGTTATAACCAGCAGAGTTGGTATTGGGCTACAAGCAACGAGAAAGGAGGTATCCATTCACCAATTCTGTTTGATATAAATTCGGATATCATCAATCCCTTAAATCGCCAGTTGTCACTGAAAAATACGGGACACAACCCGCCCTCCGAATGAATGTCACTATCGGGTAGAGAGCTGAAAAAGCCTACATACTAGTGTTCCTCGCTGTCATATATCGTCTTCACCAACTCCTTTCAGCTCCAATTTCCTTGAGGGAGCTCCATGGAGCCCCCTTTTTCCTAGCCTCTTCCAACTGGTCCTCGAGCAAATAAAGAAAATGGAAGATTTCGCAATAAGCGTTTGCTACAGGAGCTGGATGAGGAAGTGGAAGGTTTAACAGCACACAATGGGTCAACCTCGCTCCTTCCTCTGGTCTCTTCTTCTTTTCAATAATCCCGGGTGCAGAGCAGTTAAGGACGTCTTTGAAGCTCCAAGTCGCGTTCGGGGCTTTGTTTCAAGGTTGGAGAGGTTCCTTCATGGCTTGTCGGGATTCCAATTCCACAGTGATTCCCACTTCTCCTCAGTAATTTGTCAAGCGGAGTGGATCGGCCACGACTCAGTTCCCCAAGTCCATTTGACCAGTGCTTGTGCATTATTAAGGGTAAATGTCACGGATTTTAGTAAGAAATATTTCAAATAGATGGCTGCACCGTCGGGGGCAATCCAATATTCGATTTATCTCTTGAACGGGTCAACCGATTTTCAATCTGTAAAATGTTCTGTAATCGTTATAAACCACCTCAAGTGGCGACCTTCAGTTTTGAATTTAAAATTTTTGTTTCATGGAGTTCCCGAAATTTGTTCACTCAATTTCAATTTTTTTGGAAAAAGCAACTAATACTTTTGTAGCAAAAAAATCGAAGAATCCAAATCCGTTTTCAGATTGAAAATCGGATCATTAGATCGAACGGCATCTGAGGAAATCGCTATAACAATAGGGGCCTATTGTTAGCCCTCCTATCCTGGGGAAGTTTTCTGGAACCAGGGGTCTGGAGAGTTGGTGGATATCCAGGTTCATTATATCTAATAGTTAGACTTTTTTCAGCAAGGTAAACCGACATTTCTGATCTCATGCCGTTGAATTACTCTCAACAGTATTGGTAATACGCTGGCCGACAGGCAGGAAGTACAGGAAGCTATCAGGGGAGAAAGATGAGATTAATGCCAGTTATTTATTTTTGTTATGGTTATTATAATTTTAACCCCCTCACACCCCACCCATAGGGTTTTTGGTTTATTCTTATTATATTTTTCGTTGTTATGATTTAATTTCTTCTTGTTATTGTTATTACGATTATTAAACATTTTTATTGATATTGTCATTATTCCATGCCTTTTGGTTTATTATTCTGTGAATAATACACCTATGTATTCGCTCAGCAAAAAATTTTTATAACACCCCCTCAAAATTTTTTCTTTTCCGTTTCAAGGTGCGTAGATTCCAAAAATGCAATGTCCGTCCGCCGTCCGCCGTATCACGTGTACAGGCTTCATTTTCGGTCTAAAAAATTCGTTCTTTCGCACACATGCTCCATTTGGGCCCTAGTTGTGTCCCGAAACTTTTCAGCCCGATCGGAATATACCCAGGGGTGTTATGAGTGAAAAAGTGCGTAAAAATAGGTACTTTTTGCGTTTTAGCAAGAGGTTAGTAAAATGAGCTTTTTATGTATCTTTTTCCATGTTTTTGGGGACGAGAAGACCGAATATGAAGTCGATTTTGACCACAGAAGCGGAAATTGAGGTTTTACCAAAGATTCAGCTCCCAAAATTGTTTTTTTATGAGTCAAAAACCTGGAAAACTGTCTGAAATCACCATCAATGTGTATAATAACATTAGAAAAAGTGTAAACAGGTGAATCAAGACTATTAAATGGCACTGCCAATGATCAAAGATGATCTGAAAAAAAAGAAAAAAAAGCGTACCTATTCCATGTTTTGGGGGTCAAAATTGGTGGAAACCATCAGAACTAGCTATTTCAATTATTTCACATGAAAGAAACAATCAATTTAACAGCCATCAAGAATCTCTAGAACTCCAATAGAATAATAAACCCATGTGACAAGGACTTTGCAGCGTTTTTTATTGTTATTGTCATCCGTAAAACGTGTAACTTGTTATCGTCATCTTATTTATTTTTGTTATTGTTGTGTAAGTTTTTAAAAACAACCAGCTCGACTTCATACAGCCACGAGTGATTATAATCAGGTGTTCCCTAGCAATGATATCTGGGCTGGATTTCTCAGTCAGTTTTTCGTTACCCATGTTGAATAGTAACAACAATCTTAAAATGCTGCAAAGTCCCTGTCACATGGGTTTATTATTCTACTAGACATACCTACAGAAAAATGTTGGTTGTTCATTTATTGTTTCTTTCATGCGCAATAATGTTGCTGTTGCTGTTGCTCAGCCCTCCCCTCCTTCCCCATCAAAGCCAACCTCCTCTACTGCTTGGAAGTTAGCTTTGTTTTTTCTTAGTTTTACTCATTTACTATCCTAGTTTTCACAAGGGTGGGAGAAAATGGTTTGAGACAATAAATACCTAGGTATCTTTACAGTATTTGGAGAAAGTGGGGAAGGGAGCCAAAAATGCATCACATTGAGGTTAGATTTTCCCAATTATTTTGAGTACCTAATTGCCTAATTAAAGCTACACTCAACCATAAAAGTTTTTGATTCTTCATAGCTACCTACCTACCTTATCAGTTAAGGTATGTATATCAATTAAATGTTTCATTTATACATAGGAGTGGGGGTAAAAAGACGAGAGAAAACTGTGATCTAAGCAGAAGGGGCATCTACAAAGGTAAATAATAAACCGTTGTGTAATAATTTTCAGCGTTTTTAATAGGTTTTCACACTCTATTCCGCAGATACATCAGCAGTTAGGGCGCCTACGCACATGCGATTTTCAGCCGCGCGATTTAATCGCCCCAGAAATGAAACACACAGAACTCAATGGATGAACGCGCACCTGCGATAATAAATCGCAAGTTTAGAAAAAGTCGCAGCAGGTTCTATTTTTCGGGCGGCGCGGTTAAGGCGGGGGAAAATGTGAAATACAGAATTGAATAACCTTACACGCACAAGCGGTAGTTCAGTCGCGCGATTGCTTCGCTCTTGGGATTTTCCATCCTGCATTCACGATGTTGGTCAGTGCGTGATGATTCATTTAGTGATGATGACGTGTCATCACAGTTGTTTATTGACTGTAATTTTATAAAATTTTTTTAAATATTTAATATTTCAATGAAATTTTTATAGAATTTTATAAAATTGCCCCTTTGCTTCCCTTTGGGAGATAATAGGGTGTACCCAAAACGTTTTTTCGAATTTTTTATCCCGCCGCCGTTTTTGGTTTATTATTCTGTGAATAATACACCTGTATTCGCTCAGCAAAAAATTTTTATAACACCCCCTCAAACTTTTTTCTTTTCCGTTTCAAGGTGCGTAGATTCCAAAAATGCAATGTCCGTCCGCCGTCCGCCGTATCACGTGTACCGGCTTCATTTTAGGTCTAAAAAAGTCTTTCTTTCGCACACATGCTCCATTTGGGCCCTAGTTGTGTCCCGAAACTTTTCAGCCCGATCGGAATATACCCAGGGGTGTTATGAGTGAAAATGTGTGTAAAAATAGGTACTTTTTGCGTTTTAGCAACATGTTGGTATAACATGAGCTTCTGAGATATCTATTTCCATGGTTTTGGGGACGAGAAGACCGAATATTAAGTCGATTTTGACCAAAGAGTGGAAAATTGAGTTCTACCAAATGTTCAGCTCCCAAAATTGATTTTTTATTAGTCAAAAACCTGGGAAATCGTCTGAAATCACCATCAGTTTGTATAATAGCACTGGAAAAAGTATCAACACGTGGATCAAGACGATTAAATGGCACTACCAATGATCAAAGATAGTTTAAAGAAAAAAAAGAAAAAAAAGGAGCATAGGTACCTAATTTGTGTTTTAGGGGCCAAAATTAATGGAAACCATCAGAAATTGCTATTTCGATTATTACGCATGAAAGAAACAATAAATGAACAGCCAACATTTCTGTAGGTATGTCCAATAGAATAATAAACCCATGTGACAAGGACTTTTCAGCGTTTTTTGCTCTCAGAGCCAACGGTACGACACATGATATCTCCAAGACATCTATTATCGCACAACCGCAGCCGCTGGTGCGTGCGCGGTGATGACATGCTGCCACCGCGATTTTTTAACCGCGATGAAATCGCGCGGCTGAAAATCGCAAGTGAAAGTCGACCATCTCAAAAGATTTTTCAAAACATGAATGGCTGGCTTACTGTCGTAGTCTAGAGAGGTTGGCGTGGGCGAAGCTTCTCGAGCTAATGTGATCATCATCCCAAGGAAACATCCCATAAAAGTTAAAGCCACTTTCATCCTGAAACAACGTCAAGAGATGAAAAAATCTTCAAACTTTTGTGAATTTAGGACTACAAATATTATTTTGGGCAATTACCGTTTGTAACAACCTGTTGAGTAAATTAATCCTGTAATATTCCTTTTGAGCTGTAAATAATTGATAAGATTTGGTTGGCAAGTTTTGTTTTATCCGCTCTGGGTTTGGAGATCTCGAAATATCACTTCACTCTTCCTAAGATACACCTTGTCGATGGCGATGGTGGATCCAAGTAGGTGAGCTGGATAGGGGTGGGATAATAGGTTTGTTCGCGGTGGCCATCTGACTGTCTTCAAACCGGTCTGACGTCAGATCCATCATTTGGCGTTCGCGGTGGTCTTGCGGACTCGTCTCGGACTGTATAGCATCCATAGGATGCTGTTCGCGGTGTTTTTCTGGCGGTTCGAAGACAGTTCCAAGACCGTCAGATCAGTCCGCGGATTTTCCGATGTACTCCTTTCTGACTGCTCGCCCCCCACTACCGCTCGCCCGCTTAAGCCAATCAAATCATTTCTCATCGCACCGTCGTTCGTCGTTGTTATTCGTTCTAATAACCCTACTACCCTACCCACTTCTCTCACTTGCGTTTTGGTACTTCTCGCCATGAGTTCATCGAGTTTGTATGTACACCGAACACAGAGGTATCATCGAATTTGATAAACATCCCATTAGGTCATTAGTTAGGAAGAAAACTACAGAGATTTCGATTTATTTTTATTAAAAATACTTCGACTAAGTACAAGTTGAGATAAAGGAATGCATAACATTGGTAAGAGATGAATACTCGAAGCAAAACATAGGAACTATATTACAACTAGGAACATATAGAAGATAGTCTACCCATTCATCAGAAGCATAGGAATAATCGTAATATAAGACTTGAGAAAGTTGAAGAATGAAAAAAGTAATAAATTAGCTGAAATCAACGATGACCTATAGGACGAACGTTAGTATTACCTATTGTTATAAAAAGAAGAAATAAATTAGCAGAGATCAATGATGACATATTTATGAACTTCTCACACATGCACGAGTCACAGCCTTTCAATAAACCTTAATAGGTCGGTATGATTTGTATAACAAATGTCAGAAAGCAGAACAAAATCCAGATCGACGACGACACGGGACACGACACTAGGAAGGTTAGACATTTGCAGGTTGCACAGCGGTTGCAGTCAGATTTCCTTCCCAAGCGTTCGCGGTGTACCCGGTCCATCATGAGTTTGAAAGTTGGTATTGGTGGCGCATGCGTGTTGGAACGATCAGAAAAGTGGCTTCAGACGGTTCCCTGACCGTCAGAAAAACACACCGCGAACGAAGCTTATAAGTTATCCTTGCCTGCTTTTGTGAAATAGTTCGTTGTTTGCAGAAAGTATACTCTTTGTGCCAAATTATTTATGAACATTCCTTGAGTCTCCTTCTAGCCAAATGCCCCCCTACCCCTATTGATACATTTCAGTAGAAAACATTCAATAGAGGGGTATGTTTTTACGTTTTCCACCAAAAAGCCAGGTCCAGCACCGAAGCCAGGTTTGCACCGGACGGTGCAGCCGTTCGTTTGCATCGAACTCGAGGGTAGGTACAGACCACAGAAAAAGCGATCTATGCACAGGGGGCAGCTATACAAGTAAATAATGAACCGTTCTTTAATAATTTGCAGCGTTTTAGCGAATTTTCGAAGAAAAGGAAGCTATTGTTCTCGGTCCAAAATTTTTAAAACTCGAATTTCTGAAAGATTTTTATACCAAAATCCGTTTCAGACCATACTGAATTCACTGCCGAAAGACACCAAAAATTATATCTAATATATATATATATATATATATAATTATTATTATTAAATATTATTATTATAAAAATTATTATTAAAAGGGACTTCTTATCTGGGACCTCAAATGTCCCAATTGAGCCGGATTTATAGTGAATTGTCCCATATGAGCTGCAGATACAAAACTATATATATATATATATATATATATATATATATATATATATATATATATATATATATATATATATATGTGTATGTGTCATTCCAGACGATAACTCTCGAAAGAATTGAGATAAAAAGTTCAAATTTGCACGAAAAATCTGTCTTGGCAACCGACAGGCTAAGTTCGTAGATGGGCAGAATCGGGTCACTCTAAGGGGGAGTTTTGGGGAGTTTTAGGGGGGGAAAATTACCCATAAATTCCCAAAATGAAGCAGTCTGACAAGTGACACCTCATTTTAAAGATTTTTGTACGCTGAACACGATGGTGAAATCAGAATTGCGATATCTCATTCCGTTCTCAAACTGGAGCACTTTGAAGATGAAGGAACGTGGTTATTTCTTGAGATGTTCTTCCTCGTTCGTCTGCTCTAATCTGATAACGGAATGGGATATCGCAATTCTGACTTCACCATCGTGTTCAGCGTTGGAAAATCTACAAACCGAGGTGTTACTCGGCAAAAAATGGAACAAAAAATTTGTTACGTATCCAATACCTACTCTGTATTGGATACGTAACATACGTACTGTACGTATGTTGGATAAGTAACTGTACGTATATTGTATTACCAATACTACAATATACGTACATACTTGAATACCTATAATTACCCAATAAGTTTAAGATTGCCCATATTTGAATGGGATATCCCAAACATCACATTTTACATAAAATCAGTTATTTCTTCGAAAATTCGCTCTTATAGCCATGCTGCATGACTGTGGTTTTTTTTGGTTTATTATTTTCAGTAATGAACCTTTGGAATCGAGCATGAAAAAAAAAAATAATACAAAAAATTACCCCCTCCCACCACCACAACAAAATTTGATGGTTTCCGTTTCGAGGTACGTAGAATCCAAAAATGCAATAAAAAACCGCTGCAACTTACTACACAACGGTTTATTATTTACCTGTATAGAGCCCCTTCCGCGTGGATCACTGTTTTCTGTGGTCAATTCCCTCGAGCTCCTTCCAGGAAAGCCCTAAATGGAGTACTTGAGCCGGCCGGGAATTAAAGTTTCATACAAACGCGCCGGATTCAATAATTAAATCATTAATTACTTGTAAATCATTCAGTATTCTTGAAGCGTAAGGCAAATAATGAACCGTTGTGTAATAATTTACCTTTGTAGATGCTCCTTCTGCTTAGATAGTATAACAAACCGGTTTGCAATAATTTACCGCTGTGTAATAATTTACCGTTGTATAATAATTTACCGTAGTGTAATAATTTCCCCAATAATACTTCAACGTTTGTTCATGTTGCAAAAGTACCTATCAACAAAATCCAAAACAGGTTATCATTTTTCAAACGGAATAATATCACAGAACAACCAACTCGACTTCATACAGCCATCCGTGATTATGTGCTCCCTAGTGATGATATCTGGTCATCTATAGGTACAGGTAAATTATTACACAAGGTTTATTATTTACCTTATGCTTCACGAATAACTACATAATAGTGAATAACTACAAATAACTCGTACAAAACTTTAATTCCGGGGCCGGCTCCGGTACTCGATTTAGGGCTTTCGTGGGGGGAGGTCGAGGGTATTGACCACAGAAAACACCTGGTGATCTACACAGAAGGGGCTTCAATACAGGTAAATAATAAACTTTTGTGTAATAATTTGCAGCGTTTTTTATTGCATTTTCGGAATATACGTACTACCTTGAAACGTAAACCATCAAATTTGGGGGGGGGGGGGGGGGTAAAATTTTAATTTTTTTTTTCATGCTCGATTCCAATGGTCCATTACCTATTGAAAATAATAAACCAAAATTTTCGTCCGTCCGCCGTAAGCCGCACTTTTCTTCGTAACCATGAACCAAAATTGATGAAATTCGGTTTATAGAACCAAATTGGGGTCTAGTTGGTCCTCGAAGCTCGGCGTTAATGTCAGTCATCCCTAACGGGTGAAAAATAGGGGTTGAAGTTTCCAGGACGCCGTTCTCAATTTTTATGTTTTTAAATAGTTCTCGAACTTAACCGTAAGTTTACAGTAAGGCCCAGAGGTTTGCACCGGCAGGCTTCTTCAACAAGAGGGTGAATGAAATTGTATACATTCAGCCCAGATATCATCGCTAGGGAAGCAGCAACAATTATTGGGAATTGGCCCGAGATAATCATCGCTAGGGAGCACCTGATTATAATAGAGTCTAATTATCGAGTTGGTTGTTCTGTGACATTATTTAATTTGAAAAATGATGGCTGTTTTGGATTTTGTTGATAGGTACTTTTGTAACTTGAACAAACGTTGAAGTATTATTGATGGGTAAATTATTACACAACGGTATTATACAACTAACTACCAACGGTATAATACGGTTATTATCTATCTATGCAGAAGGCTCATCTATACAGGTAAATTGAGGAGCTTAAGTCACAAAGGTGACAAGTGCCATTTTCTAAAACAAAAGTTATAAGCAAAAACAACGTTCAAAGTGATGTAAAAACCAGGTTTTATTTTACCAATGTCAGGCGATTTCTTCATGTACGTGTATCGTAAGTACCGTTATTAAAATATATGCTAGAATGAAATAGGTTTTGGTGAAAATAATAAATGAGCCTTAGTAGAATTTTGAGTAGGGAAAGTGCTATCTTCACCCGCAGTTTCCCCAGAATGGTGTTAACTGTTAAGTTCCAAAGAAAAAAATTAACTTGCGAAAATATTTTATTTTTGGCATGATTTGGGATAATGGTTAATAATATAACTTGAACTTACTTAATCGCAGCTTCTTTTGGTTAGAAAAAAAAGAACTGTATTGGTAGGTGAGAAAATAATACAGAAAAAGTAAAAAATTCAAGTCTTTGAACACCACCTACGTTTAAAAAAAAACCTCTTTCTAATATTATCTTGGTTACTCCAGGTAGGTATATCACCATATTTAAGTATATGAAAACATGGACTAGATGGGTACTTAGGTAGCATTTTCTAATTTTTTCTTTACTTAATTATTTATTCGATTTTTTTAAATAACGAAAACTTGAAGAACTTTAAAACTAGAATAACGAGGGAACGAGGAAGCAGAATCACAAACAAAATTTGAAGATCAAACGAACTTATTTGAGTGAAGTTCAACCTTAATTATATGAAGGTCTCATCGAAGTAAATAGAAAGAGTAGTACTTACCCTCACTTTGTCCACGGAGAACCATGTAGTATTCTCTTCGAGAACTACTATTCCTACTTGTGGTGGATGCATAAGTGAGGGGCGAGGTAGGAAGAGGTAGCGTATCCGATGCCCCTGGTTAACACCTAGAAGGTGTCCACCACTGAAGCATCAGGAGGAGCTAGCGCCCCCGGTTAATACCTGAAGGGTATCCACCACTGAGGCGTTAGGAGGAGTATGCCCAGTGGTTACAGCCTGGAAGGCAGCCACCACTCTGGGATCTTTTATGAGGAGGAGCGAGGAATGAGAGCGTAGAATGAATTGGAAGGCGAAGGAGTAGAGTTTTTATAGCCCCTGGGACTATCTCCCTCCATCCTCCATACTGGTGGTAGATGGTGGGGATCCCCACCAGGTTCTCCGGGTCTCCTGCGTCTGCCGTCCCATTCCTTGGTTTATTGTGAGATCTAATAATTAAACAAAGAGTGGTTCTGGGAGGATACCACGACACTACTCTAGAAACCAGGGATAATATATAGGGGTCTCGGTTTCTACGGTGATATATTCACCAGGACGTCGATAGCGTGCACACGCACACAGCCTACAGTGCTGCGACACGGGTCCGTCCCCCTCCTCTTCCTTTCCTTCCATGTCGCTTATCAGCTGAGTGACGTCGCCTTCCGGATCGTCATCTCCTTATGAGCCACAGTGTTGTCTGCCCACAACATCTCGTCCGGCTTAAATGCCAAGTACGGCCTCGTGCTGGTCGCACCCAGGTTGTCCTTGCCCAGCAGTCCTTGCCTCTTGAGGACATCACACGCCGTGGGGGAGGAAGGCATCTGGGGTTGCTGCTGTGGATGACAGGCTCAGTCGTACAGGCATAATGGGTGGCCAGGGCTCTCGTTCTGGTGGGTATATAACCATTTGCAGGGTGACATTCATAAGGAGAATCTGTCGCATTCGGCTCTGCTCACCCAGCTCTGTGTGGACAAGTTCAGGAAGGATGGCTGCCAGGGTACCCTGGAACGGAAAAGTTTAAGAATTTCGCTCCACAGTTGGCCGAAATGGGTCCCTATGGCTTGTGTGGTGTAAATTTTTCACCATAATTACTATTAATGTGCCTATTGAACAATTTATACTCTATCCTAGGCATTGTCACATTAAAAAAACATACTTGTTGAAACATTACCATAACCTGTTTAAAAAATATGTATATATAAATGTATTGTGCAATACAGCATGTTTTTATCTATTAGTAATAATGTACAGTTTCCATGTTTGCATTTTTTTAAATTTATTTATTTTATTTTTGCACTTCTTGGAGTGGTACATTTGGTTCCTGTAACTTATCTGTCCTTTGTCGAAGTCGTAAGTCGTTGTTCCATTAGCCTGTCACTCACTCAGCACTGACACTGCTGTAAGGGACTAAGCGGAAACTTAAGCAGGGTCACCACGTGGGAAAGGAAGGCGGTAAGGGATAGCGCTGGGGTAGGTTGTACTGTTCGAAAACTTAACTCCATTAAGTTCATTTGATCTTCAAATTATATTTAGGTCTCGTCTCGTAAATAGAAAGAGTAGCTGTCAAAATTGATTGCAATGAAAACGAAAAAGAAACTGGTGTATTGAAGAAATATCACACCATGCAAAGTTGAGGTATCCAAAATAGTCATAGCAAAATTCTCAGATTTTGCTAGAGGTAGGTTATACAAATTTGAAAATGTTGAGGAATTTACTGTCCATCCTGCAGCTCGCCGAATAGAGTCTAGACTAACCGCTTTCCTGCCGCTGCTGAGGTTGAGGCGTGTCTCATGCTGTGAGCAGAAAATACCTTTGTGTCAAGAACACTTGCAAACATGACGCCTTTAATCCAACGACTAACGGTATGGCTAGTTGCTTGGATAAAAGGTTTACGGGAAGTTATAAAAAGGCCGGTGATATCTGATCTAAGAACTGACGTTCGTTTGAGGTAATTATTCAAGGTCCTAACTACAGAAATGGAAGGATCTTTCTTGAGATAAGGTAGCTTCAGTAACGGTTGTGGTGTGTTTCGTCCCGAAGTCTTTATGCCCTTTGGGATTTTTATTTCAATCCCACCTTCATATAAATCAATATTCCGGATATCTATTAATGAAAGCGTCTGGACACTCTGTGCTGCCGCTAAAGCCAATAAGGTTGCAAGTTTACCAGCAAGAAGATCCTGTAAGGACATAGATTTACTGTTGCTATTTTGGTTTATTATTCTGTGAATAATACACCTATGTATTTGCTCAGCAAAAAATTGTTATAACACCCCCTCAAACTTTTTTCTTTTCCGTTTCAAGGTGTGTAGATTCCACAAATGCAATGTCCGTCTGCCGTACGCCGCATCACGTGTACAGGCTTCATTTTCGGTCTAAAAAAGTCGTTCTTTCGCACACATGCTCCACTTGGGTCCTAGTTGTGTCCCGAAACTTTTCAGCCCCATCGGAATATACCCAGGGGTGTTATGAGTGAAAATGTGTGTAAAAATAGGTAATTTTTGCGTTTTAGCAACATGTTGGTAACATGAGCTTATGAGATATCGTTTTCCATGTTTTTGGGGACGGGAAGACCGAACATGAAGTCGATTTTGGCCAAAGAGTGGTAAGTTGAGTTCTACCAAATGTTCAGCTCCCAAAATTGATTTTTTATGAGTGAAAAACCTGGGAAATCGTCTGAAATCACCATCAGTTTGTATAATAACACTGGAAAAAGTGTCAACAGGTGGATCAAGACGATTATATGGCACTAACAATGATCAAAGATAGTTAAAAAAAAGGAGCGTACCTAATTTGTGTTTTAGGGGCCAAAATTAATGGAAACCATCAGAAATAGCTATTTCGATTATTACGCATGAAAGAAACAATAAACGAACAGCCAACATTTCTGTAGGTATGTCCAATAGAATAATAAACCCACGTGACAAGGACTTTGCAGCGTTTTTTAAATGGTCCAATATAATTTGTGGATCCCACGTAGTGCCATACTTGGGTGCCGACGGTTTCAGTGCAACGATGCCTTTGAAGAAACGTTTCAAACTACTGTCATTACTGAAATCATTTGTTGAAATAAGAGATATGGCCGATCTATAAGAATTTAAGGTGCCATAGGCAACACTCTTTTTTGAAGTTGAAAGTTGAAAACTCAAGGAGATTTGGGATGTCTGGAGAAAAAATATAACAGTCACTTGACTTACAAAAGTTCCACCATAACTTGAGTCCCGTACCACACTTTTTGAGAGTGGATTCCGTAATAGAAGAAAGACAAATCTTGGCAGCATCTTCCAACATTCCTTTCAACCTGAAGCCTTGTATGACAAGCGGCCCGCCACCAGGGTAAGTTTCTTCCATAACGGGTGGGGCAATCTGTCAGGTGAAAGAAGTAACTCATTACTTAGGGAAAAAACTATAGGTTCATCAGTCGACTAAGAAGAGAAAAGGGGGTACCACGGTTGTGCTTCCCAAAGGGGAACTACAACCGACCCTGTTGCTTCATCGCTAATGGTTTTATGTAGGACCTTGGTGATAATAGCAAATGGAGGGAAGGTATAAAAAAAATCATGACTCCATTTCCGAGTAAAGGCATCAATAGCGAAACTTTCAGGGTCCCTCTGCCACGAAACAAATTTTGAACACTTTTTTTTATGTCTAGACGCAAATAGGTCAATGTCAGAACGGTTATAACTACTTCTGAATAATTCTTTGTAAGGCATAATTAGACAATTCCCATTCTATTTATCTTTCTGAACGGCGAGATTCTACATCAACTTCAAAATTATCAGAGGATTTAATATATGAAGCAAATATAAGGATATCACGTTCAGCACACCATTCCCAGATGTGTCTCGCAAAACTATTCAGTAAGGGAAATTGAACACTTCCCATTCGATTCACGTAAGCTATCACAGTGGTATTATCAATTCTACAAAGAACATTACAGGATCTTTTATGTTGTTTTGAGAAGCATTTCAACCCAAACCAAGTCGCAAGACGTTCAAGGTAATTGATGTGGTGAACTTTTTCCTTGTGAGACCAGAAACCGTGGGTTCTTCATGAACCACAACAAGCCCCCCAGCCGGTGCATGAAGCATCTGTGAAAATTTCCATAGTATAAACAGGGAAACCACCCTAGATAACCACCAACGGAAATCATAATCTAAAAATGTTTAGGAACTGTCGTAAGTGCATCATAATTTTCAGAATTATTTCTCAAGGAAAGCATTTTTTCCCTCTCAAAAAATTGTGTGTGCAACCAGACATATTTCACTGACGTTCTATATAAGCTGCGAACTGTCTGATGGGGCAATGAGTAATAGCCATGCAGTGTTCCGTTTCCTCACAGATACGTAAAATTTTCTGATCTGTAGGAGAAACTGTCATAGACATTGTGTTATAAATAAATCCCAAATACTGACACTCAGTATGAGGGGTTAAGGGACTCTTTTCATAGTTGATGGTGAAACCCGAAGACTCTAATAACTTGATGTTGGCTGAGAAACATTGTTCATACATTCGTCACAATTTCTGCCAATCAGTAAACAATTGTCCAAATATAATACAGGTCCAAATATACGCCAAAACAGGTTTCAACAATTTAGTGAACACTAACGGAGCTATACTAACTCCGAAGGGCATAGCTGTAAACTGGTAAGTTCGATTCTGAAACATGAAACACAAATATTTCTTATGTGAATTATGGATAGGGACAGACAGATAGGCGTCCTTGAGGTCCAGGCTAGCCATGTGAGAATTCTTAGTGAGCAAACGAATACCTAACCATTTTGTGATCTCCAATCTTGAAATGGTCTGCGGATAAAAATGAATTTAAAGATTTGAGATTAATAACTAAATGATTTGACCCATCCTTCTTAGGCACCAAAAAATATTTGAAATAAATTGATCACGAGAAGAAGAAACCCTTTCAATAGCTCCCATAGCTAAAAGTCGATTAATTTCTGCTGATAATAGTGTTATCTCCTTAGAAGACCAGCAAGGGGAATTAGGTGGAGAAACTTGTACAGGTTCCTGTAGGAAAGGCAATTTTAAGCCCGACACATAAGATAGTACTATCTTACCACTCTTATAACTACTGATCGAACTCGGGGCACCATGGAATTTCAGCAATTTACCAGCATGTTTACTTACATGTGGATGAGTCAATTACTGCGTACTTGTTTCCGGGTGGCTCCCTTGTGATGGTAAGAGTAGTGGTTGTGTCGTCGTGGTTGATACCAGGTGCTGGTGAGGAGCCCTCTGCTTCTGATGTTTTGGTCCTACCGACTTGGCTCCCCGAGAATGATAACGGCGAGGACCTTTGGAATTTAAAGCATTTTTGGTAACTTGAGGTTTCGGCTCGATGAACTTCAACTCCTGTGATGTTTTTTCCAAAGCTTGAGAAGTTTTAATACGATCAGGCCCCCCGAAGAGGAACTCATCAACGGGATGTCAGTCAAAACCTCTCTCAAAGTGGCTTTCATGTTTAAAGCAATCAATTCCTTCCGAGATTGGGATTCTGAGTGATGAACATCTGCCAACAGTCTAGCTGCGTCACTCAGTTGTTCCACTATAACTTTATTCCCTCCCCCCTCCTCAGTAACAAAGAGGTAAGTGCATTCCCAATAGCAGACAATCCTGTACCAATTTGCCCTTGAATCGATAATAGTCGATTGTCACGATGAATCATTGAATCAGATGATGCTTTAGAACACTCTAAGTTCAATTTGGGTGGAGCAACTCGAAGACAATTCTCAGGAGTCGGATATTTCTTGACAGTGGTCTGGCGTTCCTCAGGGGAAAGGCCCTTGTTGAGAATTGTGGTCCATCTATCAGGTGAATCTTTATGAATAGAGGGCCCAACTGTAGGATGTTGGGGTCACCCAGGAGACGAAGAACATCACCATCCAATACAGGAAAGTCGTGAGTCTGAGGCATTCCTGTGGAATCAGAAAAAATGGGGGGAACAGTAGACATTCGATTTTAGCCAAGGATGGGTGTCAACAAACCTAACCCAGCATTCCAAGATGATGATGACATCTCCGGAGCAAAGAAAGAAAATTCTGTCACAAAAAATTTGAAGTCCAAAAGAGAAGTGGGAAGGTGTATCACAACACCACGTCCACTAGCAGGGAGGTGTTTCATTACACCCTACCAACCTGCAAGGTGTAACACCAAAATCGACGATGTATACCACCACACCAACCTAGACGTCAATAAGCATCAAGCAGAAAAAATTAAAAGTAGGTACCTAGGTACGTAGTGTAGACACTGTCAAAGGCGTTTAAAAGGACCCATAAGGGAGAATTGTATTTTGTAAAGCAGGGTTCACATCCATCCGGAGCCGTCTGGAAATACGGATAGGGGAAGCTAGTGAAAAGCAGTGGAGGGGATGGAGGGGAATCGCGGAAGTTGGGAAGGCGTTCATAACCATCCGGAATTTTGGCTGACAACTCGTTTCCCGCGCTTCCTCCCACAGCTGTTTCGGTTGCCGACGCCATTCCGTATGCGCAGTAGTGAAATGCGCAGATGCGGAGCGGAAAATATCTGAAAAATCTGATGCGTACAGTTCGCTTCAAAAGTGCTTCTCCGGAAAGAATATTCCTCCCTCCACAGCTAATGTCCAACCAATCAGCTGCTCGTACGCACTTTCCTGATAGCTTTCCGGATGGAAATACGGATAGGGGAAGCTAGTGAAAAGCAGTGGAAGGGATGGAGGGGAATCGCGGAAGTTGGGAAGGCGTTCATAACCATCCGGAATTTTGGCTGACAACTCGTTTCCCGCACTTCCTCCCACAGCTGTTTGGTTGCCGACGCCATTCTGTATGCGCAGTAGTGAACTGCGCAGATGCGGAGCGGAAAATATCTGAAAAATCAGATGCGTACAGTTCGCTTCAAAAGTGCTTCTCCGGAAAGAATATTCCCCCCTCCCCAGCTGATGTCCAACCAATCAGCTGCTCGTACGCACGTTCCGGATAGCTTTCCGGATGGATGTGAACCCTGCTTAACTGTGACCAACGCCATTTTGAGTTTTGTGACTCCCTAGGTAACCAATATCCAAAGAGACAATTCATGCATTAAAAAACAAATTATGATAGCTTACCTTCGTTTAACGAATTAGCGCAACTCATAGTAGACCTTGGTGATGAGGTTGTCGGATCTCGAGAGGAAAATTCGTAGGAATCCGACTGGCTAGAGTATTGGACGTGATGATGACAGCATGGACGCCGCGGGTCATGCCCCTCATGGTGACGGTCTTGAAGACGAAGCGCCGTCGGCCTCGTCATAACTTTGCAAAGCACGACATAACTTCTTGATTCGCTTGCGTAAACGGTCACTAGAACGCGAATGGTAACTTCTACGACGGTTTCCACCCATGGAAACGTTTTTCCCGTTTGTAAGAAGTGCAAGGATTTGGGGGAAACCAAATCAGTATTGTAGCAAGGATTGGGGGGGGGGGGGGGGGGTAGGTAGTACCAGTTTTCTGACAAACGAATAGCCCCCGAGTGAATCCCTAGTTTGATTCCCAGCCGCTAGCGGTTTGTGGCGCTGCAGCCGTCCCTCGTATTTTGAAATCCCCGCACTTCTCTCTTATTTTTGAAATCCCATAGCCAGATAAGATGTGGTAGGTACAATGTTCTCAAGATCAGATATCGTCGTGGCTTCATTTTATACCGATATTTGACAAAATAGACCACTGTAACCAGCAGAAAACAAATTTTGAGATGTCTTTGTTTGGTGAATAATAAACTTTTGATAAAGGACATTATTATCGTCTAATGTATTCCGCAATCATTTGCTCATTAAGATATTATACAAGTATTCATTTATTCAAAAGTAGCAGTGTACAAAAGGCATGCGCCTTCAATGCAAGTACATGACAGAAGCAGTTACCCGGTTGACAGTTGATTTTTAAACAAGTTATACCTTACATAACAGTATAAAAGAAGCCATTTTACTGTAGTTAGTTTGAAAATTAGCGGGGGCATCACTCGAAGTGGGAGTGCGGAACAGCTACTAAACGAAGAAACGAATAGGCTTGGAACGGTTACTAAAACAATGGTATAGCACGGTGCTCCTTGCGAGGACCACCTCGGTCCCGACCGATTCGTATCAACTTTCTATTCCAATTCTGTGCAGCTGAGGACGAATGCAGCGCTACAAACCGCTAGCGGCTGGGAATCAAACTAGGGATTCACTTGGGGGCTAGACGTTTGTGATAGGGATGTGTAAGATCCGTTCAATTCCGGGAGTTAACTCCCACCAGTTCACTCTTTTCTGGGATCAGTTCTTTGGGATCCGTTCACCGTTCTTCAGTTCTTCACTCTCAAGTTTGACGCTCCAAAGCCCGTTCAGGTAGAAGGTAGGTGAAGGGAGGGTGATGTGAACGGTAAGGGGTGTAGGGAGGGGTGAAGAGAACGTGAAGAGTGAAGAAGGGAAGGGAAGGAGTTGAACTTGCAGTTCTGCAGTTTCTCAAGGATCATAAGTAGCCAAATAACTTTCTCTCCTCTTCCTTTCTTTCCCCTTCTCTCTTTTTTTTTCTCTCTTTCTAATCCCTCATTATTGTCTCCTGTGACAAGTCTATAAACGACAAGAAAAACGATGTACCTATTCTTTAAGTAACAACTTTTTATATCCGTTTTTGCCTTTTGGTTTATTATTTTCAATAATGAACCATTGGAATCGAGCATGAAAAAAAAAATTCTTACCCCCCCTCAAAATTTGATGGTTTACGTTTCAAGGTATGTAGAATCCAAAACTGCAATAAAAATATTTCTGTCTGTCCGCCGTACGCCGTACGGGCCACTTTTCTTAGTTACCATGAAAAAAAATTGATGAAATTCGGGTTATAGGTTCCGTTCGGCGTCTAGTTGGTCCTCGAAGCTCGACGTTACTGTGAGTCATCTCTAAGGGGTTCAAAATAGGGGTTGAAATTTTCAAAACGCCTATACCATTTTTTTACGTAAATATTTTTACGGTTTTAAATAGGTAGTTCTTGAACTTGCGAGTTTTTTAAGACCATCCGGAGCATCGTACGTCCAGCCGTTCGTTCACAGTAAGGCCCCGAAGTTTGCACCGACAGGCATTTTCGACTCCAGGGTGAATGAAATTGTATACAATTCAAACCAAATCTCGTAACCAGAGACGCGCCCACAATAGGAATTTGTGAATACGGCCAATCATTGGTAGGGATCACCTGATTATATTGGCGGAGTATGAAGTCGAGTTGGTTGTTCTGTGAAATTTTTTCGTTTGAAAAATGATGGCTCTTTTGGAGTTTGTTGGTAGGTAGTGAAACTTGAACAAACGTTGAAGTATTATTGATGGGTAAATTATTACTTCGGTAAATCATTACTCAACGGTAAATTATTACACAACGGTTCATTATACCATCTACGTAGAAGGGGCTGGAGTTTGTTGGTAGTTACTTTTGCAACTTTTTTCACTCCTCATCAACAATTTCTTTTCAGAACTTCATTATGTGTGTTTCTTTTTGTTAGGTACTGTTTGTCGTCGGCAGAATTATTTTAGCAACATTTAACTCGTGATTTAGGTAGGTACCTAGTAACGAGTACGGGGTTAGGTACTAACCTACGGAGGGTCTGCGATCTACATAATATGCATAGAATAGTACATATCATATTATATAGACGGGTTATCTATACATAGAGCTGTGATCTGTAACAGAAGGGTATTCTATACAAAAATAATAAACCATTGTGCAGGGATTTGCAGCGTTTTTTTAATGTGTTTAAAAAAAAGTAATTATATTAGCGCCATCAGCAATTTGTATTTGTAATTGTGTTGTACAGTATCTAAGTGGAGCCTTGAGCCCTGAAGCTGTGAAAATTAATAATAAATAAATTCTCAATTCTCAATTCTCAACTTGATTCTGTTATTCCGTGGAGTTGATGAACTGGTCAGTCAACTCTCAGCTCAAGGGATAAGGGAAGGGAGGAAAGAACGGTAAGGGTTGAAGGGAAGGGCAGAAAGAGAGGAGCGGCGAGGGGAAGGGTAAAGGAGTTGAGAACGGGTGGTGACAAGGAGAAGGAGTGGGATCGGAGGAAGGAGTGAGGACGTCACAAGAGAGAGTTCATGAACTGGTGAACGGCAACTCTTTGGGAACCCGTTCAGTTGGGATACGTTCAACTGAAAGATCCGTTCAGTGCTGAACGCCACATCCCTAGTTTGTGAACGTTCTACTCTATTCTTTCTCTCCATGTTTTACAACGATCACGATCAAACCTCTTGTATAGTGACGTTCCGATACTCCTTTCAATCCGATATTTGGTATCAAATCAATATCGAAAGCACGGTATCGATAATCCGATATTATCGAAAGGAAATATCGATATTGAAAGTATCATATGATATCGATAATTCTTACATCTTGCTTCCGAGTCTGCGAAGCAGCGGAAGCCTTGTGTTCACTTTCGTGAGCCAAAAAATTTTTGTCTTCAGAAATAAAAATTTCCACTTGCATTTTGCGTTTCAAAGCCTACTGAACAAATTTGGTTCCGTGTCTGTCGGTCTGTGAGTCTGTCTGTCCGCATTTCCTTGTTACAGCCATAACTTCCACGATTTTGAAGATCAAATTTTGAGGGATGGTGCGGATAAGACCCCTTGAGGTCCCATACAAATTTCAACATGATTGATCCAGCGGTACGCCCTGCGCATGCGCTAACGTTAAATTCAACAAACACGCATAACTTTCACAATTTTGATTCAATTTCGCTCAAATTTTCAAGGGTTGTTTGGACAAGGTCTAGTGAGTTCCAGTATGAATTTCAGCATGATCGGACCCTCGGTGCGCTCTGCGCATGCGCTGGCGTGAAATAGATTCAATTTCCTTGTTACAGCCGTAGTAACCAAAGATTTCACCCAATTTCAATGTAATTCTCAGGGATTAAGCGGGTAGGGCCCATTGAGGTCCCATATAAATTTCAACATGATAGAGCCAGCGGTTCGCCCTGCGCATGCGCTAACGTGAAATTCTTCAAACACGCATAACTTTCGCAGTTATGTATAATGGACGTAATGTATTATGGACGTAATGTTATGTAATATGTATATTTCACGTTATGTAAAGTAATGTAATGTAATGTTATTTTGCTTCCGAGTCTGTTCTATTTTATAATGGATCACTCTGATTGTGACGAGGAAGCTCCTGTGCCATCACCTTGGCAGTGTATTTTTTGTTGCAATACTTATGTTGTCCTCAAATTCTGTAACTCCATTCAAAAAATAAATCGTGTTTAGGCCTACAATGATCCACCTATCTCAGCATTATGATCAGTTTTGGTACATACTATAGGAGTGGAAATAATAAACCCTTGGGCAGATTTTGAAGTTTTTACTGTTATCTATATCAAAAAGTACAAAGAGTGGAAAACATTTTTGTGGTGAATGTTTAAAAAAAAATATTGTAAGCCCCAATCTTCGGAAGTAAACCAACGGCTGTTGCTATGTTGGACATAGGTAAGTAACCTCCTTCCGACGTTGTCTGGATTCGATATTTTGATTTGATACTGTAAAGCTTCATTCGATATCCCGATATTATCGAATTCTTGATATCGATACAAATATCGGAAATATCGAAACAAATGTATCGATATTACTAATATCGGTAATATCGGAACGTCACTACTCTTGTATACGAATAAACTTTCTACCACGTTTATTCCGTCTTTATTCTATTAGTTTTCCATGTTTTTGAGGACGAGAAGACCGAATATGATGTCGATTTTGACCAAAGAGTGGAAAATTGAGGTTGTATCAGATGTTCAGCTCCCAAAATTGATTTTTGTGAGTCAAACACCAGGGGAAATCGTCTTAAATCGCCATAAATTTGTAGAATAACACTATAAAAAGTGCCAACACGTGGATCAAGACGATGAAATGGCACTATCAATGTGATCAAAGATAATTTGAAAACGCTGCAAATCCCTGCACAATGGTTTATTATTTTGTATAGAATACCCTTCTGTTACAGATCACAGCTCTCTGTATCAGCGTTGGCCAATAGAATTGCAGAACCATTTCGGACCATGCCAATGCGCACCATACCAATAGACAATTCGAAATGAATTCCAATTCAAATTAATTTGAATTCAAATTAATGAATTCCAATCCAATTAATGAATTCCAATTCAATTAATGAATTCCAATTCGAAATCGATTGAATAAATTGATTGATTGATGGAATCGAGCGCTTCCCTGGTGACGAGCGCACAATGCCAATAATTAGGCAATTCGAAAAAAATTCCAATTCAAATTAAAGTCCAATTCATTATACCAATATTGACAATTCTAAGTGAATTCCTATTGCAATTTAAAAAACTTTGCCAATTTTGGCGAATGTGGAGTTATGTTTATATGATTAATGTGTCGGGAATTTAGATGGGGATGTTAGGTAGATTGGTGAGCAGTGGCCAATTGCAATTCAAAATCTAAGTGAATTCCAATTGCAATTGAAAAAATTGATCGATTGATTGCTCGATTGATTGAATAAATTGATTGATTGATTGAATCGAGCGCGTCCCTGGTGACGAGAGTGTATACAATTTCATTCACCCTGGTGTCGAAAATGCCTGTCGGTGAAAACTTCGGGGCCTTACTGTGAACGAACGGCTGGACGTACGATGCTGCGGGTGGTCTTAAACAACTCCCAAGTACGAGAACTATTTAAAACCGTAAAAAAATTCACGTAAAACAAAGGTATAGGCTTTCTGAAAATGTCAACCCCTATTTTGAACCCCTTAGAGATGACTCACAGTAACGTCGAGCTTCGAGGACCAACTAGACCCCGAACGGAACCTATAACCCGAATTTCATCAATTTTTATTCATGGTAACTAAGCAAAGTGGCCCGTACGGCGTACGGCGTACGGCGGACAGACAGAAATATTTTTATTGCAGTTTTGGATTCCACATACCTTGAAACGTAAACCATCAAATTTTGAGGGGGGGGTAAGAATTTTTTTTTTCATGCTCGATTCCAATGGTTCATTATTGAAAATAATAAACCAAAAAAAGGAGTGTACCTAATTCGTCTTTTAGGGGCAAAAATTGGTGGAAACCATCAGAAATAGCTATTTCAATTAATTCACATGAAAGAAACAATAAACGAACAGCCAACATTTCTGTAGGTATGTCCAATAGAATAATAAACCCATGTGACAAGGACTTCGCAGCGTTTTTCATTTATCTGGACGGAAAAGAAGTTTGGGAAATGTCACGTATGAAGGTAGGTACCTACCTATACCCTGTAAGACTCAACTACGATTTTTCCACGAATAATAAACTGGCCCTGTGTTGACAATGAAAGATGGAATAGTATGTGGTGGTGGGGGAGCGGTACCTACCCACAATGGAGAGAGCAAGGTGATTGAAGTTGCGCGACCCTAGAGAATTCCAGGCTCTCAATCAGCTTTTCCTGGACCACTTTTCCGGTTCACATTTATCCTTTATTGTTTCAATTTCATCCGGCGGTACCTGGGTGGTTCTCAAAAAAAGCGCAAAAGTTGTGTCCCACACCCACCATTCATCATACAGTTGAATTTCGGAATTCTAGTTTTTTAATTATGTTTATGCTCATTCTCTTTTGCAATAGTATACAAAAAAAACCTTGCTCAGTGCATAATTTGGGTCAGTTTCAGGTACCTTTGTATTGACATTTTGATTACCGTGGCTGTCCCAAACTCATTTTCAACTATCTGATCAGTCGGAATAGCTAAAAAAAATTACTTCAGTGAAATCTTACTCTTTTCTTCCATAAGCAGGTAAGTTTATGCAATGCTGGAACCGTTTTTGAAACGTTAAATAAATTTTGCAAGTCTGCCAGCAGCTCAAAACTTTTGTCCCTGGGATTTATTTGATTACCGTGGATGCATTGTGAAAATTTTCCCAACGCACGACGTGTTGGGATATTTAGTGGCAAACTGTCTCATCTTGTTGAGCAACACTGCTGCCTGAAACTCAACCATTTCTAGACGCCTGCTCCTCAGCCCGCGGCCGCCATTTGCTGGAAACTGTTGTTGACCAGCTGCGTATGTTTATTGTGTTGATTACCATGGTCCTATGTTTCCCCATCCACGTGCCTTCATTATTCTTTTGTGACCCCACCTCGTTTCGGCCCTCCATTTTCTTGTTTAAAACCATGTTTTAGTTTTTAATAATGATAAACTGTAGCTGCACAGGAGAACCCCCAAATGTGAATTTTGATTACCATGTCCTTATTGAGTTGATTACCATGGCAACTGACTCTGTTTCTTCCATGGTAATCAACTCTAGTTTTCGTTTGAGCCATGGTAATCAAGAAACTGTTTTTTAAACATCATTTTGACTTTTCACTTCAGTGTTTCATCAACTTATACTGTAATTCATGTACTTATAATAAGGTTTTCCTAATTGGAAAAAATCATTCTTGGTTTTATTTCATAGAGGGGTTTTGACGAGATTTTTATTACCGTGGTTGTGTCGTGATTACCATGGGGCAAAGAAAATTTCAATTTAAAATTTCATGGTTAAAAATTGCGTTTGATCTCCATTATGCATTACAAACTCTTCCCTCAGTAGGTATATCAGATCACGCCTGATTTTTTTTCCGATTTTTCCTTGAACCTTTTGGTTTGCCCTATTCCATGATGCAAAATTTGCGCTTTTTTTGAGAACCACCCACCTACCGATACCTAATTATAAGTTGTAGGTGCGGAATGACGAAATCGCGGGAAGTTTAATACATCATATAAGTTCACGAAAAGTTATAATGAGGGATTTGATCAAATTGCTGGTCCGTTGCTCACCATCATAGATTTCCGATAAAAGCCGAGGTTTATTGACTAAACATACCAGATTTTTCATATTTAATCTCGGGTTTCTCACTATCCTAATATTTTCACACAATAGCACGAATATATTTTTTTTAAATTCGCTCTTATAGACATGCTGCGTGACCGGAACTTTTTGAGATTAAGGTAAGAGGATTCGTTTTGGAAAAAATAAGATCTTATGTCGTTTGTAAGACCTTTACTTGCCTTATAACATTAACGTATGGGTAAACGTAAAGGCGTCAATACCGTGATTATGTGTGTATGAATTATTGTATAGTTATTTTATGACTTGGGTGGTTTAAATTATTTTTCCGTGGGCTCCCTCCAGATTTTCTGCAGCCATAGGTATTGTATTGCAATTTGTGGTAAATGCTGGGTCCATCGTCCTATTATACTGACTAATAAATTTGAAGCCTTCAGTTTTGGTTTATTATTCTGTGAATAATACACCTATGTATTCGCTCAGCAAACAGTTTTTATAACACCCCCTCACAATTTTTTCTTTTCCGTTTCAAGGTACTTAGATTCCAAAAATGCAATGTCCGTCCGCCGTACGCCGTACGCCGTATCACGTGTACAGGCTTCATTTTCGGTCTAAAAAATTCGTTCTTTCGCACACATGCTCCATTTGGGCCCTAGTTGTGTTGGCTGTTCATTTATTGTTTCTTTCATGTGAAATAATTTAAATAGCTATTTCTGATGTTTTCCACCAATTTTGGCCCGTAAAACACAAATTAGGTACCTATGCTCCTTTTTTTTTTTTTTTTTAACCGTCTTTGATCATTGGTGGCGCCATTCAATCGTCTTGATCCACGTGTTGACACTTTTTCAAGGGTTATTATACAAACTGATGGTGATTTCAGACGATTTCCCCTGGTTTTTGACTCACAAAAATCAATTTTGGGAGCTGAACATTTGGTAGAACTCAATTTTCCACTCTTTGGTCAAAATCGACTTCGTATTCGGTCTTCTCGTCCCCAAAAACATGGAAAACGATACCTCAAAAGCTCATGTTACCGACATGTTGCTAAAACGCAAAAAGTACCTATTTTCACACACATTTTCGCTCATAACACCCCTGGGTATATTCCGATCGGGCTGAAAAGTTTCGGGACACAACTAGGGCCCAAATGGAGCATGTGTGCGAAAGAACGACTTTTTTAGATCGAAAATGAAGCCTGTACACGTGATACGGCGTACGGCGGACGGCGGACGGACATTGCATTTTTTGAATCTACGCACCTTGAAATGGAAAAGAAAAAAGTTTGAGGGGGTGTTATAAAAATTTTTTGCTGAGCGATTACATAGGTGTATTATTCGCAGAATAATAAAACCAAAATGCAATGTCCGTCCGCCGTACGCCGTACGCCGTCCGCCGTATCACGTGTACAGGCTTCATTTTCGATCTAAAAAAGTCGTTCTTTCGCACACATGCTCCATTTGGGCCCTAGTTGTGTCCCGAAATTTTGCAGCCCGATCGGAATATACCCAGGGGTGTTATGAACGAAAATGTGTATAAAAATAGGTACTTTTTGCGTTTTAGTGACATTTTAGTAACATGAGCTTTTGAGGTATTGTTTTCCATGGTTTTTGGGACGAGAAGACCGAATACGATGTCAATCTTGACCAAAGACGCGGAAATTGAGGTTTTACCAAAGGTTCAGCTCCCAAAATTGGTGTTTTATGAGTCAAAAACCTGGAAAATTGTCTGAAATCACCATCAATGTGTATAATAACATTAGAAAAACGCTGCAAAGTCCTTGTCACATGGGTTTATTATTCTATTGGACATACCTACAGAAATGTTGGCTGTTCATTTATTGTTTCTTTCATGTGAAATAATTTAAATAGCTATTTCTGATGTTTTCCACCAATTTTGGCCCGTAAAACACAAATTAGGTACGATCCTTTTTTTTTTTTAACCGTCTTTGATCATTGGTGGCGCCATTCAATCGTCTTGATCCACGTGTTGACACTTTTTCAAGGGTTATTATTCAAACTGATGGTGATTTCAGACGATTTCCCCTGGTTTTTGACTCACAAAAATCAATTTTGGGAGCTGAACATTTGGTAGAACCCAATTTTCCACTCTTTGGTCAAAATCGACTTCGTATTCGGTCTTCTCGTCCCCAAAAACATGGAAAACGATATCTCACAAGCTCATGTTACTGACATGTTGTTAAAACGCAAAAAGTACCTATTTTTACACACATTTTCACTCATAACACCCCTGGGTATATTCCGATCGGGCTGAAAAGTTTCGGGACACAACTAGGGCCCCAATGGAGCATGTGTGCGAAAGAACGACTTTTTTAGATCGAAAATGAAGCCTGTACACGTGATACGGCGTACGGCGGACGGACATTGCATTTTTGGAATCTAGGCACCTTGAAACGGAAAAGAAATACACTGCCAAGGTGATGGCACAGGAGCTTCCTCGTCACAATCAGAGTGACCCATTATAAAATAACACAGACTCGGAAGCAAAATAACATAACATTACATTACATTAAATAACATTACATTACATAACATTACATAGCGTGAAATATACATGTTACATAACATTACATTACATAACATACATTACATAACGTGAAATATACATATTA
Source organism: Leptopterna dolabrata (assembly GCA_954871275.1). Lineage (NCBI taxonomy): Eukaryota > Metazoa > Arthropoda > Insecta > Hemiptera > Miridae > Leptopterna > Leptopterna dolabrata. The sequence continues at coordinate 38,992,695 of OX940983.1, forward strand.
CATAACATTACATTACATAACATAACATTACATAACATTACATGGAATATACATATTACATAACATTACATGAAATATACATATTACATAACATTACGTCCATTATTCATAATTGCGAAAGTTATGCGTGTTTGAAGAATTTCACGTTAGCGCATGGGCAGGGCGAACCGCTGGCTCTATCATGTTGAAATTTATATGGGACCTCAATGGGCCCTACCCGCTTAATCTCTGAGAATTACATTGAAATTGGGTGAAATCTTTGGTTACTACGGCTGTAACAAGGAAATTGAATCTATTTCTCGCCAGCGCATGCGCAGAGCGCACCGAGGGTCCGATCATGCTGAATATCATACTGGAACTCACTAGGCCTTGTCCAAACAACCCTTGAAAATTTGAGCGAAATTGAATCAAAATTGTGAAAGTTATGCGTGTTTGTTGAATTTAACGTTAGCGCAGGCGCAGGGCGTACCGCTGGATCAATCATGTTGAAATTTGTATGGGACCTCAAGGGGCCTTATCCGCACCATCCCTCAAAATTTGAGCTGAATCAATTCAAAATCGTGGAAGTTATGGCTGTAACAAGGAAATGCGGACAGACTCACAGACCCACAGACCGACAGACACGGAACCAAATTTATTCAGTAGGCTTTGAAACGCAAAATGCAAGTGGGAATTTTGATTTCTGAAGACAAAAATTTTTTGGCTCACGAAAGAGAACACAAGGCTTCCGCTGCTTCGCAGACTCGGAAGCAAAACGTTTGAGGGGGTGTTATAAAAGTTTTTTGCTGAGCGAATACATAGGTGTATTATTCACAGAATAATAAAGCAAAAGTGTAAACAGGTGAATCAAGACCATAATGGCACTACCAACGATCAAAGATGATTTGAAAAAAAAAAAAAACGCTGCAAATCCCTGCACAACGGTTTATTATTTTGTATAGAATACCCTCCTGTTACAGATCACGGGTCTATTATGTAGATCGCGGACCCTCCATAGGTTAGTACGTAACCCCAATCCATACGCGTTCCTAGGTACCTGCCTAAACCGTTGGGTAATAATTTACCTGTATTGGTTCCCCTTCTACGGAGATATAATAATGAACCGTTGTGTAATAATTTGCCCATCAATAATACTTCAACGGTTGTTCAAGTTGCAAAAGTACCTACCTACCAACAAAATCCAGCCCCTTCTTGGTAGATGAGCCGTTGTGTAATAATTTACCGTTATGTAATAATATACGGTGGTGTAATAATTTACGGTGGTGTAATAATTTACCGTTGTGTAATAATTTGCCGTTGTGTAATAATTTGCCATTGTGTAATAATTTACCCATCAATAATACTGCAACGGTTGTTCAAGTTGCAAAAGTACCTATCAACAAAATCCAGCCCCTTCTGGGTAGATGAGCCGTTGTGTAAAATTTACCGTTGTGTAATAATTTACCTTTGTGTAATAATTTATCGTTGTGTAATAATCTACTCAGCAATAATACTTCAACGTTGGTCAAGTTTCACAAGTACCTACCAACAAAATCCAATAGTCCATCACTTATCAAAAGAAATAATATCGCAGAACAAACAACTCGACTTCATACAGCCATCCTTGATTATAATCAGGTGCTCCCCAGGGATGATATCCGGGCCGGATTTATACCGTTTGATTCATGATCGTGTTGACGAAGCTTTTTGGTGCACACGAACGGCTGGTCGTACAGTGCTCCGGGTGGTCTCAAAAAATTGTTTAGCTCAAGAAAAATTTAATATCGTAAAAAAACCGTACCCTTCAATCGAAAGTTTTTGAGATACGGCGTTCTGAAAATTTCAACCCCTATTTTGAACCCCTTAGAGATGACAGACAGTAACGCCGAGCTTCGAGGACCAACTAGACCCAGAACGGAACCTATAACCCGAATTTCATCAATTTTGTTTCATGGTAACTAAGAAAAGTGGCCCGTACGGCGTACGGCGGACAGACAGAAATATTTTGGTTTATTATTTTCAATAATGAACCATTGGAATCGAGCATGAAAAAAAAAATTCTTACCCCCCCTCAAAATTTGATGGTTTACGTTTCAAGGTATGTAGAATCCAAAACTGCAATAAAAATATTTCTGTCTGTCCGCCGTACGCCGTACGCCGTACGGGCCACTTTTCTTAGTTACCATGAAAAAAAATTGATGAAATTCGGGTTATAGGTTCCGTTCGGCGTCTAGTTGGTCCTCGAAGCTCGACGTTACTGTGAGTCATCTCTAAGGGGTTCAAAATAGGGGTTGAAATTTTCAAAACGCCTATACCATTTTTTTACGTAAATATTTTTACGGTTTTAAATAATTCTTGAACTTGCGAGTTTTTTAAGACCATCCGGAGCATCGTCCAGCCGTTTGCACCGACAGGCATTTTCGACTCCAGTGTGAATGAAATTGTATACAATTCAAACCAAATCTCGTAACCAGAGACGCGCCCACAATAGGAATTTGTGAATACGGCCAATCATTGGTAGGGATCACCTGATTATATTGGCGGAGTATGAAATCGAGTTGGTTGTTCTGTGATATTATTTAATTTGAAAAATGATGGCTCTTTTGGAGTTTGTTCGTAGGTAGTGAAACTTGAACAAACGTTGAAGTATTATTGATGGGTAAATTATTACTACGGTAAATCATTACTCAACGGTAAATTATTACACAACGGTTCATTATACCATCTACGTAGAAGGGGCTGGAGTTTGTTGGTAGGTACTTTCGCAACTTTTTTCACTCCTCATCAACAATTTCTTTTCAGAACTTCATTATGTGTGTTTCTTTTTGTTAGGTACTGTTTGTCATCGGCAGAATTATTTTAGCAACATTTAACTCGTGATTTAGGTAGGTACCTAGTAACGAGTACGGGGTTAGGTACTAACCTACGGAGGGTCTGCGGTCTACATAATTATGCATAGAATAGTACATATTATATTATATAGACGGGTTATCTATACATAGAGCTGTGATCTGTAACAGGAGGGTATTCTATACAAAATAATAAACCGTTGTGCAGGGATTTGCAGCGTTTTTATTGCGGTTTTGGATTCTACATAATACGTTGAAACGTAAACCATAAAATTTTGAGGGGGGGTAAGAATTTTTTTTTTCATGCTCGATTCCAATGGTTCATTATTGAAAATAATAAACCAAAAGTGAGCTGCTTAATTTGTGTTTTGGGGGCCAAAATTGGTGGAAATCGTCAGAAATAGCTATTTCAATGATTCCACATGAAAGACAATAAATTTAACAGCCAACAATTCTGTAGAACTCCAATAGAACAATAAACCCATGTGACAACGACTTTGCAGCGTTTTGGTTTATTATTTTCAATAATGAACCATTGGAATCGAGCAAGAAAAAAAAATTCTTACCCCCCCTCAAAATTTTATGGTTTACGTTTCAAGGTATGTAGAATCCAAAGCTGCAATAAAAATATTTCTGTCTGTCCGCCGTACGCCGTACGGGCCACTTTTCTTAGTTACCATGAAAGAAAATTGATGAAATTCGGGTTATAGGTTCCGTTCGGGGTCTAGTTGGACCTCGAAGCTCGACGTTACTGTGAGTCATCTCTAAGGGGTTCAAAATAGGGGTTGAAATTTTCAGAACGCCGTATCTCAAAAACTTTCGATTGAAGGGTATTGTTTTTTTACGTTATTGAATTTGACTTGAGCTAAACAATTTTTTGAGACTGTTGAGGCCAACAACTAAGTAGGTACCCAATGTCGAGGGAGTTGTTTATTTTTCCAATAGCTGCAATTTGTTTATTTCGTCGTGGACTAAGGAGAATGAACCTGCCTTCAATGCAGTGTGTGGGTGCCGAGTGATGGATGTGATCGTCGCCCTTCACCCTCTGTTGACGATGACGACTGACGACGACCAGAAGGGACAAGGCGAACCGAGTCAGTATCCTTGTCTTCCTCGATCGAAATAGACCATATCGCCTTCCTGTCTCACTGTCGAGATTCGCCTAATCTCACATTGTGAGTTAAATCGCGGGCACGCGGTAATATTTAATTCACTGACCTTAGTGAATTATAAAATCGCAACAATCCTCATAGGTGGACGCGCCTTTGGATTTAAGGCTCAGCGCGATTCCGAGCCTTGTCGTCAACTCTGGTTGGTAAAGAAGAATTCGCCACAATACCTTGGAGTATCACCATATACCACGAATACCAGGTTAGAAGTATCGTCTTCCTATTATTATCACCTACACCTACACCAACGCCGGTCTGTCTCCTGTCATCGACTACAAGGGAATAAGAACTTTATTTGCACAATTTATTAATTTCCGACATTGCGGTCTATGTGCGTACATAAATATAGTCTTGTCTTTGTTAGAGGAGCTCCTTTTGGTTTACAAGATATCTAGTTATTTTATTTATTTATTAAATGTTCGTCAAATTCTCATTGTATCTTTAATTAAACTCCGCACCCTTCTTTTAGTCACAATTGCTCGGTGGGTCCTAGGTTGCACAATTACCTCCTTGGTATCACCTTGCTCCATACCCAGGTGCGAGCAATCATTTTGGTAGCAGAGCGTGGTTTTAGCGGAGTTTACCACTTTGATATTAATTTCGCTGTCGAATTTTTAGCGTCTTATTTTCTCACATCAATATTAATTTATATTTAAAATTTACATTGTATTTTATAATATACCTCTGTTGAAAACCTTTCCTTCCGCCGGTCCGGGTAATATCGGGATCGGAGGAAGTTATTGATACTAACCCGCAACACCAATAGGTCTTGCTGGTTGAGATTCATCGGTATCGCTCGATTATACTACCGTATTAGTAGGCCTCGTTGACCATTGAAACTCGTAGATTCGCAATATTTGCCTATTTGTATTTGTCCTTTCCTGTCCATTTGTCTCCCCTGTACTCCCACTTTGTAATTATCTTTCGTCCTTTGTCCTGTGAACAAGATAGTCTTACCCAGTAAGTATATCTATCTCTGATCAATCATCGCCACGATGTCTATCGACTTCGACACCAAGATTAAATGCCTTAGGAAGAGATGGAAGGCATCCGGTTTAGAAGTCCAATCCATTCATGCACTAGGATTAAAGGCACAAAGCGAACCTTCTTCGATCACGGACTTCAAAGGACGTTTTAGACTAATCGAAAAATATTATTCGAAGTTTGAAGATCTCACCGATGAAATTGATAGCGCGTATGAGCAGGAAAAAAGGGAGGATGAATTCCCCAATAAACAAGATCAAAGTGTGATTGACGCTGTTATAAAATATTATCTAGATGCTCATGTTCAGCTGGAGAGATTATCTGCACTCCCCGCAACGAATGCTACACTAGCCCAGTCAACTTCCTTTGCTAACAATAGCGGTTCATTTTGCCAACGTTCTTCAAGCAATTTACCCAAATTAACTCTTCCCAAATTTGATGGGGATCTTATTAATTGGCCAAAATTTAGAGACTCATTTATATCTATGGTGCACAAGGATGATAATATAACACCTATGGAAAAATTCCATTATCTGATATCATCTGTACCTATCAGGAAATGCCCGTTCAGTGATTAGTCATCTACCAATTGAAGATGCTAACTATAACCTGGCATGGACTGCACTTAATGATTCATTCAATAATGTTCGCATGCTATCTGCGGCGTACTTGAATCAAATTTTGGCATTCAAACCTCTTCACGGTAAGACCACTGTGTCCTCCCTAAAATCTTTCCTGTCTCACATATCCGATAATATATCTGCCTTCAAATTGTTGAGAGTTGAGGACGAATCGAACTTTATTCTGTTTCATTTAGCTGCTCGATGTCTAGATCAGCAGACGAGAGAACTTTTTGAAGTAACCTTGAAACAGAACGAGTTTCCCACCATTGACAAGTCAACCAAATTTATTCGTGAAAGAACTATCGCTCTCCAACTGGCAGAGAATAATTTGACATTCCACCAATCTTCAACTTCGTCCTCCAGCTCGCATAACAATGATAATAATCAAAGGCAGAGCGATCACGTTCTTCATGTTGGTTTGTGTCGAAGTACCGACCAGTTGCCAGAGCTTCGGCTAGTACTCGAGTGGCTTTTTCTGAGGCAAAAGGACGAGAGGATGCTCAATACGGCCGGGATGGTAGCAAGAAGAGACCGAATCATTCGGTCGCTGCCTGAAACCCAAAAGAGAGCCGTCGAAAGGATTACGCAAAGCCACTCATCACAGTGGCTGACGGTGGTACCCTTACAGAGGGACGACCTAGACCTCTCACCATCTCAATTCCGAGACGGGCTGTGCGTCAGATATGGTAAAGAGCCAAGAGAATTACCGAGTCACTGTGATGGGTGCGGCGACCGCATGAACCTCTGCCATGCTCTGACCTGTAAGAAAGGTGGATTGGTCAAACGAGGGCATGATCAGATACGAGACCAGTGCGGCAAAATGGCTAGCCTGGCCTGGAACTCAGTTGGTCTAGAGCCAGTTATGCAGGAAAATGCAGACGGAACTCCGAGGTTGGTGGCTGACATACGAATACATGGCGTGTGGAACCAAGAGAGAACGGCGTATTTTGACACCCGCGTTGTGAACGCAGACGCCTCCTCTTACGGCTCCCAGGCCTGGTCCACAATTTCACAGAATTCAGCAAATGAGAAGCACCGCAAATACGATACAGCCGCGGAGGTTCTTTCACTCCCCTGGTCGTTTCGTGTGACGGATCCCTGCACAGGGAGTATGACAGCTTCCTCAAGAGAATGGCGGAAGTGCTCTCAGAAAAGTGGGCCAAACCCCTTTCACAGGTCACACATTGGGTCCGCGTGAAGACACAATTGCTGTAGTAAGAGCGGTGTCCTTAAGGGTAAGAGGCTCAAGAAGAAGAGTGAGGTGCCTCGGGCTAGAAGATGGCGCCCTGATGCCCTTATAGTAGAACAATACGTGAACAAGGGACCATCCCATTTTCCACTCTTTGGTCAAATTCGACTTCATCTTCGGTCTTCTCGTCCCCAGAAATATAATTACAAATTATTAAAATTAAAAAAAGGCAGAGCGATTCATCCAAGTTTCAAAAAAAATCTAGCCCTTTCACCAAGACATCACTATTATCCAGTGCCAAAAGGTCGGCACAGTCCACAGAGGATAATGAAAGTACCAATTGTTTCATTTGCAAAGGTACGTGTGGAGGCATTATTAACTGTCCTGTATTTTATTCAGCGTCCGTTAAAGACCGATTTGACTTGTTGGTCAATTGGAAGGGGTGTAAAAATTGCCTGAGTGTGTCACACTCGACTTCCAAATGCACATCAAGGTGGCATTGCCGGTTTTGCAAACTTCGACACCATTCGATGTTGTGCTTAAGACTGTCAAACCGTACCTCACAACAAGAGATTCCGCCATTATCACGGGAATCTAGTTCGTCCAATTCCTCTGACCCAACAGTAACGCTAGCCACATGCGATGTTGGTGAGACCCACGTTATTTTAGGTACTGCGCGTGCCGAAATTTTGGATTCTCGAGGTGTTTATCAGAGTGTACGATTAGTGATTGACTCTGCCAGCCAGTACTCATATATTACACAACGTTGTCTCAATCGCCTTGGCCTACGTATGGCTAAGGTTTCTAGAAAAATATCCTGTCTCGGAGGAACTATGTACGATGGTGCAAAGGGCATTGCTTCCTGTACTTTGCGGCCTAAAAATTCTCAGTCGATCTCTTTATCCACTGATGCAGTAGTAATAAACAATGTCGTGAGTCCCTCCCGGGAACACTGCACTAGTAACTTTAAGCTCTCACCAATATCCTTATGTCAAACTTAGTTTCCGTCAATAAACAACTGAGTGGGGAGACAGGCCACAGAACCCAGGGAACACAACCTGGAGCCCCACTACCAACTCCCCACAGGGAGTTGGAGGGAGAGGCCTCCAGTTCCTATATAACCCTGGATCCTGGGGCTTTAGCCTCATTCGACACTTCCTCTAACCAGCTCTCTCTTCTCTCCTCTACCTTGCTCCTCCTCTCTTAAAAGATCCCAGATGATCGGTGGATATCCGCCGCCTGGGCAAAACCTCCTCCTCTAGATGTCGGTGGATATCCGCCGCCTAGACCACATCTCCTCTCTCAAAAGATCCTAGATGTCGGTGGAATACCGCCGCCTGGGCAAATTCTAACACTCACCTCCATCTCTCCCCAAAAGATCGTAGATGTCGGTGGATATCCGCCGCCTGCGCATTTCCTCACGCCACCGTGATGAACCAATTTTAAATTCATCACAAACAATATTACTTCATTTTTACCCAACACACCGATTCCACCGAAAATATGGAGAAAATACCTATCTTTTGATCTAGCTGATCCTGAATTTTTCGAGTCATCCTCTATCGATTTTCTTGTTGGAGCGGACCTATTCAGCGAAGTGTTAACTGGTTCCATCGAAACTATTGGAGATAACCTACCTAAACTGTTTTCTTCTGTATTTGGGTTCATCGTAATTGGGAAATTCAAGGGTCCTCATCGTACATCAGCTGCTACTTCTTTGTTTACTCTGGGTGAAGGGGAAGACGTTAACTTCCTACTCGATAAATTCTGGAAAATAGAAGAGATCCAAAATCCCGATAGTACAAACCCGGATGAGAGACGGGCTGAAGAATTTTTCGAAAGTAACCACTACCGACTTCCATGTGGTAGGTATGTGGTCCGTCTACCATTTAAAAACCCCGAGCAAATACCGGACCTATCAGCGTCTGCTTCAATTGCAATAAAGCGATTCTATAATTTAGAATTGAAGCTTCGACGCAATCCGGTTCTAAACGATCAATACGCCGAATTTATCAAGGAATATATTAATCTTGATCATATGGAGCCTACCGTGCACCAATCTAAATACGTCATACCTCATCATGGAGTAACGAAGGAGGATCTGAATAAGCTCAAATTAAGGGTAGTGTTCGATGCGTCATGTGCGACTAATAATGGCTCACTGAATGATCATCTCTTAATCGGTGAACCCTTACAAAATGACGTACGAAATATTCTCATTAATTTTCGAGCCCATAACATCGCCTTTGTAACCGATGCTGTAAAAATGTATCGCCAAATTCTCGTGGACCCTCAAGATCGTCCGTACCAACACGTATATTGGCGGTTTAACCCTACTGAGTCTCTGCGGCTGTACGAATTAAAGACGTTAACATATGGCATAGGATGCGCTCCTCACATAGCATTGCGAGTACTCAAACAGCTATGTAAAGATCATTGCTCTGAGTTTCCGTTTGCTTCTGAAGTTTTATCCCGGGATGTTTATGTCGATGATCTCGTAACTGGCACAGATACTGTCGAAAATGCCTTAATACTACAGAAGCAAATGATTAGTTTAATGAAACGTGGAGGGTTCACACTGAGTAAATGGGCAAGTAACTCCTCTGCAGTGCTTGATGCTATCCCCAATGAATTGAAAGACGATACAACTGTACAAATTACACATAAGGACGACCACTCACTAAAAATATTAGGGTTGCAATGGGATCCACAGAGGGACATATTTTCGTTTAAAATAAAAACCCCAGAAAAAATCATCCCTACTAAAAGAGCCATATTATCCACGGTGGCTAGGATATATGACCCCATCGGATTTCTAGCGCCTTCAACTCTAATTCTGAAGGGCTTCATTCAAGAGTTATGGAAGGAGAAACTAGGCTGGGATCAAACCATGCGACCACATCTCGTAACAGCTTGGACAGATCTTATGAATCAGTTGCCTCTTCTACCTCATATCGAAATCCCTAGATTTGTGTGCACAGACCAACCTTACGAATTTCAACTCGTTGGGTTCTGTGACGCTTCAAGTAAAGGTTATTGCGCATCGATATACCTGCGAACAATTAAGGGCTCATCAATTAAGGTGAATTTGTTAACTGCCAAAACAAAGCTGTCCCCTGTAAAGCCGATTACGTGCCCACGTTTGGAACTTTGTGGAGCCGCCCTTTTGGCGAAATTATATAAGTCACTGACCAGTTTCCGTCAGATTCTTTCCGGCTCGGGTCAAGATCCTTTGTTTTTCACAGACTCCTCAATCGTCTTGAGCTGGATCAAAACCCCTGCCTTTAAACTAAAGGTGTTCGTTGCTAATAGAATCTCGGAAATAACTGAAATCACTTCCATTACATCGTGGCAACATGTAGACGGATCCTTGAACCCAAGTGACAGCGGTTCGCGTGGCCTTCTTCCCAAAGATCTCATTAAAAATGATCTATGGTGGAAGGGACCACCTTGGTTGTCACTCCCTATGAACGACTGGCCCCAGTCTTCATTCCAACATCCCAAAGATCTACCAGAACTGAAAGCGGCGCATGATTCCACCCCTGTATTGTTCTCCTCCTCTGCCCTCCCACGACTGGTCGACTGGATATCACGTTTCTCCTGTTATAACAAACTCTTGAGAGTAGTTGCGTTGGTTATTCGAGTAATAAAAAATAAAAAATGTGATTCTTACCATGTGCAAAGGGGTCTATTAACTCTAGCCGAAATTAAAAATGCCTTTACCACTTGTGTCAAACTCGTTCAGCTACACGGTTTTTTCAGTGGGCACATCAGGAATGCTCCGAAGGTAATAGATAACTATGCCTCATTGAAACCATTTATAGACTCGAACGGTGTATTGAGAGTCGGAGGAAGGCTAGAGAATGCTAACATCCAGCCTTCTCATAAGCACCAGATTCTTCTCCCAACTAAATCTCATTTTTGTGTCCTACTGATAGATTACTATCACAAGGCATATTTACATCCAGGACCGAACGCACTTCAAGCGTTGCTTCAAACTCGGTTTTGGATACCTTCCATGCGTCGCCTTGTAAGACAACGTACGTTTATGTGCTTGCAGTGTTATAAGTCGAAGGCGAAATCAGTAATACCGTGTATGGGGGATTTACCTCACTCTCGGTTGAAGGAAGGTAGAGCCTTTTTGCACGTCGGCATAGATTTTGCTGGACCATTCCGTATGAAGGAATCGAGCAGGAGAAAGGCTAGAATAGATTAAGTCTATCTATGCTTGTATGTTTGTATGGCTACGAAAGCCATTCATTTAGAGGCAGTGACCAGCCTATCATCGGAGGCATTTTTGGCATCGCTTTCACGGTTCGTGAGTCGCAGAGGACTCCCAGAGGCAGTCTACGCAGACTGCGGATCGAATTTTGTGGGAGCTTCGAGAGAGCTGAAGGAGCTAAACCAGTCATGCAGCATGACTTAATGAGCGAATTTTCAAAGAAATATTCGAATTAATGGCTATGGTTTTGAATAAAGGAAAACTTCATCCTCCTACTGTTAGTACCTAAATTGAATAATTTGAAATAGATTTTTTCTTTCGTCTTCCTTCTAGTAATACGTGGGCCGGTACTTGTCTATCTATGAAGGTATCATAACAATTATATGTCAAATGGGAAATTCAAGGAGTTGTACTAATCGTTTGCCTCCCCCTTTTTTGCTTCGAACTCTCGTCTTCAATTAATACTTCTCACATTTTTCAATCTGACCACTCTAAGGGGGTGGGGGGGGGGGGGGGGGTAAGAGTTTAAAGATTATCCTAGTTTTGGGTAATTTTTGCGCACTTTAAATGCTCTAATTTAAGAACGGATTTAGATATTTAAAATCCGATTTCACCATCGTGTTCAGCGTGCAAAAACCTTTAAAATGAGGGGTCACTTGTTAGAAAATAACATTTTGGGGATTTTTGGGTAATTTTTGCGCACTTTAAATGCTCTAATTTGAGAACGGATCAAGATATCTGAAATCCGATTCCACCATCGTGTTCAGCGTGCAAAAACCTTTAAAATGAGGGGTCACTTGTTGGAAAATAACATTTTGGGGATTTTGGGGTAATTTTTGCGCACTTTAAATGCGCCAAAACCCTCCTTAGAGTAGGCCAATTTCGCCCATCTTCGAACTTAGCCTTTCGATTGCCAAGATAGATTTTTTGTGCAAATTTGAGCTGTTTATCTCAATTCTATCGAGAGTTATCGTCTGGAGTGACACATATATAAATATATATATACATATAAAAAAATCAGTCATGCAGCATGACTTAATGAGCGAATTTTCAAAGAAATATTCGAATTAATGGCTATGGTTTTGAATAAAGGAAAACTTCGGTCTAAAATTTGGTTTTCTATGTATATTCTCTTCGTATTTATTTTAATTTGTACGTTTTGTCCATCCTGATTCTACCGTTTGTTTATTACGTAATTGTACTAAGTGCTTATTTATTTGATCGCTGTGGGTAAATTCAAGGAGTTGTACTAATCGTTTGCCTCCCCCTTTTTTGCTTCGAACTCTCGTCTTCAATTAATACTTCTCACATTTTTCAATCTGACCACTCTAAGGGGGTGGGGGTAAGAGTTTAAAGATTATCCTAGTTTTGGGTAATTTTTGCGCACTTTAAATGCTCTAATTTAAGAACGGATTTAGATATCTAAAATCCGATTTCAACATCGTGTTCAGCGTGCAAAAACCTTTAAAATGAGGGGTCACTTGTTAGAAAATAACATTTTGGGGATTTTTGGGTAATTTTTGCGCACTTTAAATGCTCTAATTTGAGAACGGATCAAGATATCTAAAATCCGATTCCACCATCGTGTTCAGCGTGCAAAAAACTTTAAAATGAGGGGTCACTTGTTGGAAAATAACATTTTGGGGATTTTTGGGTAATTTTTGCGCACTTTAAATGCTCTAATTTGAGAACGGATCAAGATATCTAAAATCCGATTCCACCATCGTGTTCAGCGTGCAAAAACCTTTAAAATGAGGGGTCACTTGTTAGAAAATAACATTTTGGGGATTTTTAGGTAATTTTTGCGCACTTTAAATGCTCTAATTTGAGAACGGATCAAGATATCTAAAATCCGATTCCACCATCGTGTTCAGCGTGCAAAAACCTTTAAAATGAGGGGTCACTTGTTGGAAAATAACATTTTGGGGATTTTTGGGTAATTTTTGCGCACTTTAAATGCGCCAAAACCCTCCTTAGAGTAGGCCAATTTCGCCCATCTTCGAACTTAGCCTTTCGATTGCCAAGATAGATTTTTTGTGCAAATTTGAGCTGTTTATCTCAATTCTATCGAGAGTTATCGTCTGGAGTGACACATATATAAATAAATATATATATATATACATATAAAAAAGTGTTAAATTTCAGGAATCGTTTTAGAATGGTCTGAAACGGATTTCTATGAAGAAAATTTCCAAAAATTTATATTATTTAAATTTCGAAGCCATTGCAATAGCTTCATTTTCTTTGAAAATTCGCTAAAAAGTGTTAAATTTCAGGAATCGTTTTAGAATGGTCTGAAACGGATTTCTATGAAGAAAATTTCCAAAAATTTATATTATTTAAATTTCGAAGCCATTGCAATAGCTTCATTTTCTTTGAAAATTCGCTAAAAGGTGGTACCAGGAGGAGTCAACTACCGAAGCTATCTTAGGATATGCCAATAAAAACAGAGTAACGTGGTTTTTCAACCCGCCCTACTCACCTCATTTTGGTGGGTTATGGGAGGCAGTGGTCAAATCTGTGAAAAGACACCTCAAGCTTGTAGCGGGTGATACGCCTATGACGTATGAAGAAATTAGTACCCTATTCACTAAAATAGAAGCTGTCTTGAACTCAAGGGCCCTCTGTCCATTATCTAGCGACCCTAACGAATGCGACTTCCTTTCTCCTGGACATTTCCTAATTGGAGGACCTCTTCTGTCGAATCCAGAGCCAACCCTTTTGGACGTTCGTGTGAAACTACTGTCTCGATGGCAGTTGATAAAAAGGATGACAGAGGAAGTGTGGCAACGATGGCGACTCGAATAGTTGTCCAAACTTCAAGCTCGTTCCAAGTGGAAGAAGTCCGTTACCAACGCCAAAGCAGGAGACCTCGTCTTGATCAAGATGAAGGATGTGCCACCTCTACAATGGCCAATGGGCAGAATAATCGCTACCAGCCCAGGTAAAGATGGGCTTGTTAGAGTGGTATCAGTCAAAACACCCACCTCAGTGTATGCCCGAACAGTGGCTAATCTTGTTCCTCTCCTTCCCCTCCAGACCCAACCCTATGATAACTAATTTTTCCGCTCAGGCCTCATGATGTATATTTCCTTAAAAATTTGTAACCAAATTTTGGTGGCCAGAATGTTGAGGCCAACAACTAAGTAGGTACCCAATGTCGAGGGAGTTGTTTATTTTTCCAATAGCTGCAATTTGTTTATTTCGTCGTGGACTAAGGAGAATGAACCTGCCTTCAATGCAGTGTGTGGGTGCCGAGTGATGGATGTGATCGTCGCCCTTCACCCTCTGTTGACGATGACGACTGACGACGACCAGAAGGGACAAGGCGAACCGAGTCAGTATCCTTGTCTTCCTCGATCGAAATAGACCATATCGCCTTCCTGTCTCACTGTCGAGATTCGCCTAATCTCACATTGTGAGTTAAATCGCGGGCACGCGGTAATATTTAATTCACTGACCTTAGTGAATTATAAAATCGCAACAATCCTCATAGGTGGACGCGCCTTTGGATTTAAGGCTCAGCGCGATTCCGAGCCTTGTCGTCAACTCTGGTTGGTAAAGAAGAATTCGCCACAATACCTTGGAGTATCACCATATACCACGAATACCAGGTTAGAAGTATCGTCTTCCTATTATTATCACCTACACCTACACCAACGCCGGTCTGTCTCCTATCATCGACTACAAGGGAATAAGAACTTTATTTGCACAATTTATTAATTTCCGACATTGCGGTCTATGTGCGTACATGAATATAGTCTTGTCTTTGTTAGAGGAGCTCCTTTTGGTTTACAAGATATCTAGTTATTTTATTTATTTATTAAATGTTCGTCAAATTCTCATTGTATCTTTAATTAAACTCCGCACCCTTCTTTTAGTCACAATTGCTCGGTGGGTCCTAGGTTGCACAATTACCTCCTTGGTATCACCTTGCTCCATACCCAGGTGCGAGCAATCAGAGACCACCCGGAGCATTGAGTACGTCCAGCCGTTCGCGTGCACCAAAAAGCTTCGTCAACACGATCGTGAATCAAACGGTATAACTCCGGGCCAAATATCATAACTACGGAGCATCTGATTATAATCAAGGATGGCTGAATGAAGTCGAGTTGTTTGTTCTGCGATATTATTTCATTTGACAAGTTATGGACTACTGGATTTTGTTGGTAGGTACTTCTGAATCTTGAACAAACGTTGAAGTATTATTGATGGGTAAATTATTACAATGGCAAACTATTACACAACGGTGAATTATTGCACAACGGCTCATCTACCCAGAAGGGGCTGGATTTTGTTGATAGGTACTTTTGCAACTTGAACAACCGTTGAAGTAGGTATTATTGTTGGGTAAATTATTACACAATGGCAAATTATTACACAACGGTAAATTATTACTCCACGGTAAATTATTACACAACGGCTCATCTACCAAGAAGGGGCTGGATTTTGTTGGTAGGTAGGTACTTTTGCAACTTGGACAACCGTTGAAGTATTATTGATGGGCAAATTATTTCACAACGGTTCATTATTCTATCTCCGTAGAATGGGAACCTATACAGGTAAATTGTTACACAACGGTTTAGGTAGGTACCTACCTAGTAACGAGTACGAGGTTAGGTACTAACCTACGGAGGGTGTTGAGTAGTACATAATATCCCTACTATATTATAAAAACGGATCTCTGTGAGTCTGTGTGTCTTTCTATGCACGGCCAAACGGCTCGACGGATATCGACCAAATTTGGCACGAATATCCGGTAGGCTCCCAAGTTGTGCAACGTCGCATTTTTAATTCCCTGACCATAGCGGAACTATGGTCGACCATGGTCAACTCCTGAATGGCTTGACGGATATCGACCAAATTTGGCACGAATATCCAGTAGGCTCCCAAGTTGTGCAACGTCGCATTTTTAATTCCCTGACCATAGCGGAACTATGGTCGACCATGGTCAACTCCTGAATGGCTTGACGGATATCGACCAAATTTGGCACGAATATCCAGTAGGCTCCCAAGTTGTGCAACGTCGCATTTTTAATTCCCTGACCATAGCGGAACTATGGTCGACCATGGTCAACTCCTGAATGGCTTGACGGATATCGACCAAATTTGGCACGAATATCCAGTAGGCTCCCAAGTTGTGCAACGTCGCATTTTTAATTCCCTGACCATAGCGGAACTATGGTCGACCATGGTCAACTCCTGAATGGCTTGACGGATATCGACCAAATTTGGCACGAATATCCAGTAGGCTCCCAAGTTGTGCAACGTCGCATTTTTAATTCCCTGACCATAGCGGAACTATGGTCGACCATGGTCAACTCCTGAATGGCTTGACGGATATCGACCAAATTTGGCACGAATATCCAGTAGGCTCCCAAGTTGGGCAACGTCGGAATTAAGTACGATACTGCGTACAGCGAATCTCGGATAGCGAGCGAAGCGAGCGGTCATGCTAGTGTTATATAAAAGGGTTATCTATACAGAGAGCTGTGATCTGTAACAGAAGGGTATTCTCTACAAAATAATAAACCGTTGTGCAGGGATTTGCAGCGTTTTTTTCATAGTGGCTTCAAAGTCTACTACAGCTCTGCCACTACGGGAATTTATTATCCAAAGATAATTTCGTTATCTGTATGATGATTCCCGCCCAGCTTACCTAGTTACCGAACAGACCCACTGGACCTTCCACAACCCATCCGTACTTGCTCTCGCCTTAGCAACGATCGAATCCAACTCGCGGGCTTCAGCATTTCGGAAAAATCAATATCACGCCGGTTTCTACCATTTACTGGGTCACTGTCTCGGAGGTTTGTCCGTTAGTCTTCCTTCAGACCTCATTCCGCTCCCATTGTGACGTTCTTACAAGAGAAATACGCTTCTCTACCTACTGCAATGGTGTAGATACCGTTCGCGTTTTCATAATCAACTGTGTTGTGTAGTGACGGGGCATCAAGCGATTCAAATCATCCCGTTCTGGGGTCGCGGCACAGTCAAAAGGTGAATTTTCAAGCGAGACTCTTCTGGTGGGTATTTGGTCTGTACTACCCTAAAACTCTATCACATTCTGCAACTGCAGTTTTTACGAGCCTATCATTGTCCTACATAGAAGGCAAACGTTGGTGAGTCCATTTCCATATTAACTCGAGTTCTAATTCCTACAGAGTTTTACGATATGAATGTAGCGGCAAAACTTGTTCGTCTTGTGGGGCGGCAAAGTAGTTCAGTGAATGTCCTCAATCAACCAAAATTTTCAACTGGGGACGGCAAGTCACCTATAATCAAAGAACAACCAAACAGTGACCAGCCTAAAGACACAGGTGGCTCAGGCCAGGCTAAAAACCTTGAACAGCCTGGTAAGCCTGGAACGGTGATTAAACTGACTAAAACGTTAGATACATCATTCAATAATGCGGAAGAGGCGTTTAAAAGTAAGACTACTTGGGAGCTATTTAGAGCGTATTCGGTGTACGTTATGTGTTCGTCGTCTTTTCTCGTGGAAAATAACATGGCGCTAATGAAAATCGGGAAAGGAATTCTCGGAGAGAGGCTATTTACGTGGATAATGAAAAATTCGTTTTACGGCCATTTCGTGGCTGGGGAAGACAGACATAAGGTCGTCCCGAATTTGAAACGGATGCAGGATTTTGGAGTGAGATCTATTTTGGATTACTCTGTGGAAGAAGACTTGTCCCACGATGAAGCTGAAAAGAGAGAACTGGTATCAAGCACATCTGAAGTTAAGGGAGAAGGGAAGGAAGCCGATCTAGTAGGGGGGAAAATGCCTCAGTACACGGCTTCAAAGGAGTTTGCGGATCGTCGCTACAAAGTGAATAGCGCCAGAACTTACTTCTACGTAGACGAAAAAAGCTGTGAGAAGAATCTGCAAATATTCAAAGACTGTCTGGAGACATCAGCTAAACATACGAACGGGACGGCGTTTGCAGCTATTAAGATGACAGCGCTTGGGAGGCCACAGCTCCTGCTGCAGATCTCGGAAGTCATCATGAGAGCCAGGAACTTTGTCAGCGAGGTTGTCGGCGGGCGAGGTAACGTCCTGGGACAGCATCTGACGTCCGACGAACTGGCAAAGAGGTTGGAACAAGCTGGGGTGAAGGATACCACGAAGTTTTTGGAAAAGGTTACGAAAGATAGAGAAGGAGTAATACATCTGTTTCCATGGACTGGGATTATTGATATGAATTTGGGATTGAACGATTCTTTTCGCGTACCAAGTCTGAAAGAAGGTAGGATGGTGAGGTTGATCTCTGAGTTGTCCCAGAAGGAAGAGGACATGTTCAGGAACATGATCACAAGGTTGAACGAATTAGTGAAAGTCGCGCAAGAGCTTAACGTGAGGATTATGGTGGATGCTGAACAAACGTACTTCCAGCCGGCGATATCGAGAATCACTATGGAGCTCATGAATAAATACAACCACGAAAAAGCTATATTATTCAACACTTATCAGTGTTATCTGAAGGAAGCACATAACGAAATTTTGATGGACATCGCTCAAGCTAAAAGACAGAAATTCCATTTCGCCTGTAAACTTGTTCGTGGTGCGTATTTAGAACAGGAAAGAGCACGTGCTGAATCGATGAACTATCCTGATCCAACGAACCCGTTTTATGAAGAAACTTCAAAAATGTACCAGAAGTGTGTTGAAGAGTGTTTGAAGTACGTGGAAGAGGTCAACGACGGCAGCAAAAGGAGTTTTATGGTCGCGTCTCATAACGAAAACTCAGTTCGTTTTACCCTTGATAATATGAAAGTACGGAATATCCGCCCTGAATCTGAAATCGTCCGTTTCGGTCAGCTGTACGGTATGTGCGATTACATAACTTTCCCACTGGGTCAGGCGGGATACCCCGCTTACAAGTATGTGCCCTACGGCCCAGTAGCCGAGGTACTTCCATATCTATCGAGAAGGGCTCAGGAGAATCGTGGCGTTTTAGAAAAAGCCAAAAAAGAAAAGAAACTCATCCTTGTTGAAATATTTCGTCGGATCAGAAAAGGAAAAATATTCCATAAAGTCAAATCACCGTCCAGTTAGGTGAACGATTCACATCGAATCGGCAAAGTTCGCCGCCTGAGGATAGTTTTGTATTTTCAAATCGTCAAGAAATAGATGATGGTTTTTGGTGAGATCCGCTGTAAATAAGTGCAGACTATAAACCCCACAATTATGTCTCATAATTAATTTATAACCTTAAAGTTGGTTTTTGGATATTGTTCGTAAATTTGTAAGTAAAAAAAACTCATTACTGGAAAATTACTTCTAAGATCATTCGAGTATAATTTATTGATGATTAGAGATTTTTAGTAATGTATAATTTCATTTTTAGTAAATTTTCGAGAAAAAATAAGCTACGTAAGTATATAACAATGGGTCAAAAATTATCATCAGTGATGTTTTTCTATCATTTTTTGATTTTCAGTTTCCGAGAATTCCGAATTAACCTAGATTCTGACTTTTAGCGAATTTTCAAAGAAAATGAAGCTATTGCAATGGCTTCGAAATTTAAATAATATAAATTTTTGGAAATTTTCTTCATAGAAATCCGTTTCAGACCATTCTAAAACGATTCCTGAAATTTAACACTTTTTTATATGTATATATATATATATGTGTCACTCCAGACGATAACTCTCGATAGAATTGAGATAAACAGCTCAAATTTGCACAAAAAATCTATCTTGGCAATCGAAAGGCTAAGTTCGAAGATGGGCGAAATTGGCCTACTCTAAGGAGGGTTTTGGCGCATTTAAAGTGCGCAAAAATTACCCAAAAATCCCCAAAATGTTATTTTCCAACAAGTGACCCCTCATTTTAAAGGTTTTTGCACGCTGAACACGATGGTGGAATCGGATTTTAGATATCTTGATCCGTTCTCAAATTAGAGCATTTAAAGTGCGCAAAAATTACCCAAAAATCCCCAAAATGTTATTTTCTAACAAGTGACCCCTCATTTTAAAGGTTTTTGCACGCTGAACACGATGGTGAAATCGGATTTTAGATATCTAAATCCGTTCTTAAATTAGAGCATTTAAAGTGCGCAAAAATTACCCAAAACTAGGATAATCTTTAAACTCTTACCCCCCCCCCCCCCACCCCCTTAGAGTGGTCAGATTGAAAAATGTGAGAAGTATTAATTGAAGACGAGAGTTCGAAGCAAAACAAAACCATAGCCATTAACTCGAATATTTCTTTGAAAATTCGCTCATTAAGTCATGCTGCATGACTGGTTTTTTTTAAATATGAATATTAACAGTTATAGGTAGATATAGATTTTTTTGAATGTATACATACACATTTTTAAATACCTATATAAATATATAAAGGTTTGTTATAAATCTAGGGATTAATTCAGGATGCCCTGAAATGGATTTTCTTGTAGAAAAAAATTCTGAAATTAATGTTCTGAAAATTCTGGACCTATTGCAATAGAGCCATTTTCTTTGAAAATTCGCAAAAAGTCAGGCTTCGCCACTGTTCTCTGATCTGGCGATTCAGAGCTAATCCCCTTTACATTTGGGTACGAATTATAAGCATTTAAATAACAGTTTGAACAATGACAGTGAGGAGAGTGAAGAACGGAAATGTACCTATCGAACAGGAACTCGTGTTGTTAAGGATGAACTTATTTGCATTCTGTTGCTTTCTTTCCAAATTATCCCAACGCCCAGAGCTTCCCCGAGTCCCGAAATGTCCCTCGGCCGATAGCTTTTTAACCAAACCTTCTCACGTCTCTTCCAGTAATGCTCTTCATAGCGGATCTTCCGTTTTAATTGTTTTGTAGTAAAACGCCTGCTGCTATTCGCCTTCCTCCGCCAGCACCGTTTCTTTTGGAGAAAATACGCTGTATTAGGAATGGGTCTAAAATTGTTTTTAAGTAGGAAGGCAGGGAGGGGTGGAGGAAGGGTACATTGTTGTTTGTTGTTTGCTGTTGGAGTATTATTGAAAATGTAGCGATGAATTATTGAAGTAACGTAATAGGGCATTCACGAAGCAAAGATACCAAATGATGAAACGGGAGAAGCATTTTTCAAAACGAGATTGTGTTAAGGCAGAGGAGCGACGCTTGAATAAGTGAATCTGTACGCAGATAGCCATCAATCGCTGGTGCCCAAATCGCTGAAGCCATGTATATACCTATCTCACCTTCAAAATGGAAATTCCCCATGAATTTATGACATTGTTACTGAGATTTCGAAACCCGATACGCCATTGATAAACGTCCTTACGTATAGTTGAGCCATGGAGAACGGATAATTCCACTCTATATGGTGTCTTTTAGCGAATTTTCGAAGAAAAGGAAGCTATTGTTCTCGGTCCAAAATTTTTAAAACTCGAATTTCCGAAAGATTTTTATACCAAAATCCGTTTCAGACTATCCTGAATTCCCTGCCGAAAGACACCAAAAATTATATATATATATATATATATATATATATATATATATATATATATATATATATATATATATATTTATATATGTATGTGTCATTCCAGACGATAACTCTCGAAAGAATTGAGATAAAAAGTTCAAATTTGCACGAAAAATCTGTCTTGGCAATCGACAGGCTAAGTTCGAAGATGGGCAGAATCGGGTCACCCTAAGGGGGAGTTTTGGGGAGTTTTAGGGGGGGAAATTACCCATAAATTCCCAAAATGAAAAAGTCTGACAAGTGACACCTCATTTTAAAGGTTTTTGTACGCTGAACACGATGGTGAAATCAGAATTGCGATATCTCATTCCATTCTCAAACTGGAGCACTTTGAAGATGAAGGAACGTGGTTATTTCTTGAGATATTCTTCCTGGTTCGTCTGCTCTAATCTGATAACGGAATGGGATATCGCAATTCTGACTTCACCATCGTGTTCAGCGTTGGAAAATCTACAAACCGAGGTGTCACTCGGCAAAAAATGGAACAAAAAATTTGTTACGTACCCAATACCTACTCTTCTGGTATTCAAAACATTTTTGATTTCCCCCTCCCCCTCCTTCCACCCCAAATTTTACTTTGCGTAAAACTACTCCTGTTTTAATTTTGTATCAAGTTGGGAAAACATTGGCCGAAAATTAATTTTCAGAGAATTTTAGGCGGAGGAGGAAGATGCCGAAAACTTCGAAAATTCGCTCTTATAGCCATGCTGCATGACTGTGGTTTTTATACTTGGAGAAGGATTTCCTGGACGGAGGTAAGTATAAAGTGTAAGATAAGAGAGTCGTGGAATTTCTGGTAAAATCATAAACCCCTACAAGTAATGGTTCCATGTGGAACAGTCGTCTTTTAGCCAACATAGGCGGTTGTCCTTACCAGTGCGATCGTCGACAGATCGTGTGCAATTTGTCTGTGATTCCACGTGAACGGTCTCTGCATCCCTTCACTGGATTCCGCTCACATCTCAAGTCCGGACCACCACCATCCTGGATATTTCTCTCCTCCTGCGGATTCCCCACAGACTTAGGGCGAAATATCCCAGAACGGACCCCGTCACTCCAACGCCGGCATTTGCGTTGGAAAATAGAGGTGGTTCCTACCACCATATCTGTGTATTATTATTGTTATCAACCCTTCCGAGGACATTAATTTCAGCTAATAAACCAAAGGAACATTTTTCTTTATTTTGTCACGCGGAATTGACGATCAAGTTTAATTAAATTATATTTTTATCTCAAGGCACTAGGTTCACGTGTTCCCTATCCTTTTAATACATAGGTAGTCGAAAAGGGATACAAGATCGGTGTTTTAAAATTATTTTTAAAACCCTCTTGCCTCCAACATAAACTATAAGAATCTAATACATCGGTTTCTTATTTTCTATATATACAACCCTTCTGTCTAGATCATTCGTAGTCTGACAGTGGTATATTTGCGTTTGACTAGCTCATGACCATAAAAACTATACGCAACCCCTACAGCTATAAACGAATGGTCGTGTAGAGATGAAATGTTGTTGAGGCTAATATGCTTTATGTAGATTTTCTTACTTCGGGATTTCGGTGTCCTATGCGTATCTGCCTATATTTTAGGAAAAACTAACTAATTTCCTCGAATGAAAGGGTAGTTAAGAACTGGCTAACTGAAGGCCCAAGTAGGTAAGTTTTCTTCAAATCCACTTATTGGATTTCTACATTTGTACATGTAGGTATTATACCTACCATACTTGGTAGTTATAACGAACATTCGAGTAAAAGCGAAGGGTAGTCTCGGACATAACGATGAAATTTACCAATTTTTTCAGTCACCTTCTTGTCGTATTTGACAGAATTAAATACTCTATTTTCCTACGTACTACGAGTACTTTTTGCAGAGGGAGAATATGCAGTATTAAATTTATTGTCATTTCCCATTGAGATAAGTATGATAATAATGTACTATAGTCCCAGACACGAAAATGTGATTGATGTTAACCCGCATTATATAATTACATTACGCAATAGCAATAAGGGTTGAACATTCACAATGCTACAGGCGCAGCGCTCCAAGGTTCGTCGCCAACTTCCCTCATAATTGGATGAAATCGTACAATCGTTTGAAAAAACGCTACAGATTATTACACAACAGTTTATAATTTACCTGCGTAGATCACTGTTTTCTATGTTCAATACCTACCCGCGAGCTCCCCCCCCCCCCCCCACCCCCACCGCCAGGAAAGCCCTAAATCGATTACTGGAGCCAGCCGGGCAATCACATTCCATTAAATATGCGGTGGAATCAAGAATTCTATAATTAATTAAGTATTTGGTGTTGTTAATGAAGTATAACGTTCGATAAATTAAGAAAGTAGCTACGCACCTATAAACCTAATTTAAAAAAACCACAGTCATGCAGCATGGCTATAAGAGCGAATTTTCGAAGAAATAACTGATTTTATGTAAAATGTGATGTTTGGGATATCCCATTCAAATATGGGGAATCTTAAACTTATTGGGTAATTATAGGTATTCAAGTATGTACGTATATTGTAGTACTGGTACTACAATATACGTACAGTTACTTATCCAACATACGTACAGTACGTATGTTACAAAATACAAAGTAGGTATTGGATACGTAACAAATTTTTTGTTCCATTTTTTGCCGAGTAACACCTCGGTTTGTAGATTTTCCAACGCTGAACACGATGGTGAAGTCGGAATTGCGATATCCCATTCCGTTATCAGATTAGAGCAGACGAACGAGGAAGAACATCTCAAGAAATAACCACGTTCCTTCATCTTCAAAGTGCTCCAGTGAGAGAACGGAATGAGATATCGCAATTCTGATTTCACCATCGTGTTCAGCGTACAAAAACCTTTAAAATGAGGTGTCACTTGTCAGACTGCTTCATTTTGGGAATTTATGGGTAATTTCCCCCCCCTAAAACTCCCCAAAATTCCCCCTTAGAGTGACCCGATTCTGCCCATCTACGAACCTAGCCTGTCGATTGCCAAGACAGACTTTTCGTGCAAATTTGAACTTTTTATCTCAATTCTTTCGAGAGTTATCGTCTGGAATGACACATACATATATATATATATATATATATATATATATATATATATATATATATATATATACATATAATTTTTGGTGTCTTTCGGTAGTGAATTCAGGATGGACTGAAACGGATTTTGGTATAAAAATCTTTCGGAAATTTGAGTTTTAAAAATTTTGGACCGAGAACAATAGCTTCCTTTTCTTCGAAAATTCGCTAAAAAACCTTCCTCAAATCAAGTAATATCTCGGAACAACCAACTCGACTGTGTACAGCCATGCGTGAGTAGAGTCACGTGCTCCCTTGCAATATCTGGGCCGTATTATGCCGTTTCATTCACGATCATGTTAACGAAGCTTTTCGGTGCGAACGAACGGGTGGAATCAGACAATTTTGAAGTGCGAGATCAATTTATAAATTTGAAAAAAACCGCTGCAAGTTATTACACACTGTATCCCCCTTCTGCCCTGTGCCCCTTCTGCGTAGATCACTGTTTTCAGTGGTCACTACATACCCTCGAGCTCCCCCCACGAAAGCCCAAAATCGAGCACTGGAGCCGGCCCGGAAATTAGAGTTTCACAAAAATGCGTGGGGTTCAATAATTCAATAATTAATTATTTGTAGTTATTCATAATTCATTCAGTATAATGACTGTTGCGTAATAATTCACCATTGTGTAATAATTTGCCCATCAATAATATTTCAGCGTTTGTTCAAGTAGCAAAAGTTCCTATCAACAAAATCCAGCCCCCTCTACGTAGATGGTATAATGAACCGGGGTGTAATAATTTACTGTTGTGTAATAATTTACCGCTGTGTGATCGTTTACCGTTGTGTAATAATTTACCCATCATTAATACTTCCACGTTTGTTCAAGTTGCGTAAGTATCTATCCACAAAAGATCCATCATTTTTAAAATAAATAATATCACAGAACAACCAACTCGACTTCATATAGCCATCCGTGATTATAATTGTTAAACTGGAGATTCGCACTCATCTAGTAATACCACAAAATGGTGCTGTAAGGTTGGTACAACCTCCTTCTGTTCTTCTGTCTAAAAGTGTAAGTCGGTCAAGTCGTTCTTTGTCAAATATAATATATAGGTACTGTTCAAGTTATATGTTTAATATACTTTCTCCCGTAACCATTAACAATAATCAGGTGCTCCCTAGCGGTGACAAATATCTGGGCTGCATTTATGTTTGACTCACGATCATGTAGACCAGTGGTTCCTTTTTAAGAGTAACTTTATAATCGGCGCACACTCGTACTGTGCCGTGGTTTTAAAACTGGTACTAAAGGTGTCCCCCATTCAGAACTATCGGTCTTTGAAATCACTCCCAACCGTTCCAACATTTCTAAGGGCCGGTTTCACCAACGCAGCTTAAACCTGGTATCAATAAATCCTGGATTCAAATTTGATCTGTGGTTCAGAGCTTCGACAGTTTCACCAACGTTTTTGATCCGCGGTTTAGCCGAACTTGGGTTTAAGCCGAGATTGTTCAGTTTGCATCAGCATTGCTCTCCCCAGAAACACAAATCCCGTATTACAGATGACATGGAGGAGAGATGCTCATCCATGAGTTGTGGATCTGTGATATTTCTTCTATGGATACTTAAATTTTGTCCGCCATCCTCTGTTGTAGAGACATTAAACTGCATAATAGTAGCCAGTTGCGGAAGTTTCGCGATTTTTTCTTATGCCTCTAGCCTCTGTCATTCTCATTCTGAGAACTTCTGCTCGACTCCACTCTATCATTACTACAAAAGACCATCTTACATCTTTCGAGACAGCTCTTGTAATAAATTATAGATAGCCTACCTAGGCTCTTCTATAAAAGGTATCTACTTTTTTACAATAATTCGCTGTATGCAGAAGAAGTTATACATGTACTTATTAGCGCAGTCTGCGAGTACCTACCACGTACAATGAAGGTTTGTTTACCTACTAAATAAATAATGATGGGTCCGACGTTGTTGCCTACCTGGTTTGGTGTAAAATTATATTTATTACACATTTTTGGTTGCACTCACATTGCTGTTTCGAGAACTAGATGGCTTTCTCTTGCATCGAGCACTAAGCTCATCCCTTCCGTCGGAAGGCGGAACCTCGCGAAAAAATCGCCGTCATCCCACTTGTGGAAATGCTCGACCCTTTCGCGAATTATCGCCGTCTGGGCGCGGCCACTTCCAGAAGTTCATTGAAATCTTCATCCGAGGATGACTCAAACACTTCAATGTAACGATTCATCGCACTAAATGTTGATGCAAGATTGCAAGTTGAGAAGTACATCATATGAAAAACACTGATAAAATAGATTTCAAAATGGCGATGGCCTGGAGGAGAATCGGAGATCAACCGTAGATCAGAGGTTTAAACCACCTGAAACGAGGTATTAACTTAATACGCCGTTGCCGCGACTTATTCCTAGATTAGGCGTTCGTGAAACTGTCTTTTCTCAGAATCGATGGCTTAAACCTCAGCCGGGATTGAACTCTGGATAATCCGCGTTGGTGAAACCGGCCCTAATTGTGCATTCACACCGTCCTTGAAAGCGTAAGAAACCGGAAGTGGCTTAAAGAACCTAGGATTGGCATATTTGGATAAAGTTAATTTGATTTCGCCAAATTTGTAGTTGCCTAGCTGATCCGTAAATAAATCGTCAAATTCTTTAAAAATTTTCGATTTTAGTTTTTCTTTTTCCATTGTCGACAAATCTAAATTATTCACATCAGACTTAGACATTTGTGGAACCTGCACTTGGAAATTAAATCTCTTCCCAGTAGTGGTTTAGTACCACCTGGTACTACTAGCAAACCTCATACTTGTGTTCGGTTCCCGTACTGAACGGTCACCTGAACCCTTCCAGTTGGCATGATTAACGTACCATCATAACTACGCAATTTAGTATCCGTAGGTTCCAAATGTACTTCCTTAAAATGCTTAATATACACTGCCTCTGGTAAAATTGATAGAACTGATCCCGTATCAATCTCAAAACTTATCGGTACTTCGTTAATTAACAACTTAATCGTAAACGGTTCAACCGAAATATAAAAAGTTTCGAAAGTTGACAAATTGAATATACCTATTTGATCCAAATCGATTTCATCCGGGTCATTATCATCAGCTTCTAAATACATGTTTTCTTGGTGCTTACATGCTATCGCTAAATGACCTGTCTTCTTGCAGATTTTACAAGTGTAAGTCTTGTACTTACAAGTCCTGAAGTCGTGGGAAGGCTTGCTACAAGCGTAACAAAGAATCGCTTTGGAAGATCCTTGTGCTGGAGTTGGACGAGCAGCATCCGATTTTTCGTCATCCGCCTTGGGCGTCTGGCGCCCGAAGTTCCTCCGCGATGAAAATGATGTTCCTTGGCTCGTCTTCTGGTTCCTGGTCGTCTTGAGAGAGTTGAGGGCTGCGCCTTGCTCGTGGTTGGACGAAGATTCTTTCTTCATCGCAAGTTCGATCACGTCCTTCAAAGTCTTGACGGATTCCTCTTCACAAAGGCGATCCAGGATCGGGCCATTCCGCATTCCGGCAATGAATTTAAATTATTTAACAAATTCGTCGAGCTGTGTTCCGAATTCGCATTCCATCGACTGCTTCTTTATTCGTACGAACCAGTTACTGATCCGCTCGCCCGGTTCTTGTTTGAGGTTATCGAACGCAATGCGATTTCTCCATACTGAAATTTTTGGAGCGTACTGGTTTTCGAGTAGTGTACACAGCTCGTCAAACGTTTTCGTTTTAGGGAGGTCAGGGTGGCATAGCTCTCGTAAAACTTCGTACACAGTAGTACTTACTCATGCTGTTAGAAGGAGACTCACTCGACGGTGTTCTTCTACATAATTTCCAGTGAAGATCGAGACGTTCGATAAACGTAGACCATTTATCTTCTACGTCAAAAGAAGGAAGCTCGCCGACCGCTGGCCCTCTCTGTAGGTACCTGAGCAATTGTGCCGCTGGTATTCCTCCCATGGAAGCCGTCGACTGGGAGTCCGTCGACGTTCCACGTGTTGGTGCCGCCATGGTCACCGACATTTTCAACGAGTGAAAATCGAAAAACCCACAGTCATGCAGCATGGCTATAAGAGCGAATTTTCGAAGAAATAACTGATTTTATGTAAAATCTGATGTTTGGGATATCCCATTCAAATATATGGGCAATCTTAAACTTATTGGGTAATTATAGGTAAGATTCAAGTATGTAGTATATTGTAGTATTGGTACTACAACATACGTACAGTACGTATGTTACGTATCCAATACTGAGTAGGTATTGGATACGTAACAAATTTTTTGTTCCATTTTTTGCCGAGTAACACCTCGGTTTGTAGATTTTCCAACGCTGATTACGATGGTGAAGTCAGAATTGCCATATCCCATTCCGTTATCAGATTAGAGCAGACGAACCAGGAAGAACATCTCAAGAAATAACCACGTTCCTTCATCTTCAAAGTGCTCCAGTTTGAGAACGGAATGAGATATCGCAATTCTGATTCCACCATCGTGTTCAGCGTACAAAAACCTTTAAAATGAGGTGTCACTCGTCGGACTGTTTCATTTTGGGAATTTATGGGTAATTTTCCCCCTCTAAAACTCCCTAAAACTCCCCCTTAGAGTGACCCGATTCTGCCCATCTACGAACTTAGCCTGTCGATTGCCAAGACAGATTTTTCGTGCAAATTTGAAATTTTTATCTCAATTCTTTCGAGAGTTATCGTCTGGAATGACACATACATATATAAATATATAAATATATAAATATATAAATATATATAAATATATATATATAAATATATATATATATATATATACATATAATTTTTGGTGTCTTTCGGCAGTGAATTCAGGATGGTCTGAAACGGATTTTGGTATAAAAATCTTTCGGAAATTCGAGTTTTAAAAATTTTGGACCGAGAACAATAGCTTCCTTTTCTTCGAAAATTCGCTAAAATAAAAATAAATGCGGGCCTTCCGTTGGAAATAAATGAAACAACAAACTTTTAACACGTCGCCAATTGTAATAAATTACAATAACTAAAATAAAGACGTGGATGAATCAGGATAATAATCTAGGACTTCACTTTGAGAGGTAACCTGGTATAATGAAGCAAGATACAAAATGACATCACATCTTGTGTGTGTGTGGGGGGGGGGGGGGGGGATTCATCAGTACATTGTTGCCAACCTCGTAGGATAATTACTATAGTCTATGGCAATTTCCTATAATAGGAATCTAATGTCGAGACTACTTTCTCCAAGCGAAAAACTGTGTTCCTATACCGACAGGTTCTGTCCCTAATGGAGACTCTTCACTTCTAATCTTGAAAAAATAGCGATAATCTTAATAAGTATGTGATGAATTTAAAATTCTCATCACGGTGGCGTGGAAGGAAGGTGAGTGAGTGAATTTAGGTAAAGGATAGAAAAGGAGGAAAAGTCGCAGGCGGCTGTAGTCAACCGAACATCTACGACTTTTGGAGGAGAGAGAGGTGGTGTGGAAGGAAGGTGAGGGAAAGTCGCAGGCGGCTGTAATCAACCGAACATCTACGACTTTGGAGGAGAGAGAGGTGGATGAGGGAATTTCACCTAGGCGGCTGTAGTCAACCGTTCATCTAGGTGAAGGAGAGGAAAGGAGAGGTCCCTTGTCTAGGCGGCTGTATTCAACCGATCATCTAGACAAGGGGGGAAGGAGGAGAGAGGAGAGAGGAGGTGAAATTCCCAGGCGGCTGTATTCAACCGATCATCTGGGAGGTAAGGTAAGAGAGAGAAGAGAGAGCTGGTTAGAGGAAGTGTCGAATGAAGCTTGAGCGCCAGGATCCGGGGTTATATAGTACTTGGGGGCCTCTCCCTCCAGCTCCTTGCTGGGAGCTGGTAGTGGGGCCCCAGGTTGAGTAACCCTGGGTTCTGTCGCCTGTCCCCACTCATATCTTTATTCACGGAGCTTTAGTTTGGCGTTTGGATATTGGTGAGAACTTAATATGATAGGAGTGTTCCCGGGAGGGACTCACGACAGAGGTCCCCCCAGTTTGAACCAATATTGGTGCTGAAGGCGCAAGATGACAGGAGCTGAGGGCTACGGCAAACAAGAGGTGGTCGCTGAAGGCGCAAAATGACAGGAGCTGAGGGCTACGGCAAACAAGAGGAGGCGCGGAAGGCGCAAAGAGACAGGGGCTGAGGGCCGATGCAAACAGAGGTTGAGCTGAAGGCGGTGCTTAAAAACTAGTAGTAACATAGTAGATTTAGTAGTAGTAACATGGTAGATGATAAGTAAGTAACATAGTGGATGATAAGTAATAACATGTTAGATGATAAGTGAGTAGAACATAAGGTAGGTAGCATAAGGTAGAATATAAGGTAGAGTAAGTAGGATGAGACGGCGAGAGTATATACAGTATGAGGGCGAGATGAGGAGGGTGAACAATATTTACAATGATGAGGATGGAGTATGTACAGAGGATGAATGAGTATTTACAGTTGGCGGATGAGTATTTACAGATGATGGATGAGTATGTACAAAAGGTGAAGTAGTATATACAGAAGATACAGAGGTATGTACAGAAGATACAGAGGTATGTACAGAAGATACAGAGGTATGTACAAAAGTTGAGGGGTGCGCAAAATTGTGGTCCACATGTGGGAGGCGGTCGCGAGAATCCGCCGTTTCCTGGGTGTGGTTAGTGTGTGGCGAGTGGTTGTGTGTGTGTGAAGTGTGTGAGTGAGGGAGGCGACCCCCTCTAACAGTCTTCACGTTAGTGAAGTCTGATAGAGGGGTCCCTTCACTGCCAGGGTGGCGGTGAAGGGGAAGAGCCGGTGGGAGCCGGTACCCGGGGCGTCGCGGAGAGAGGCGGCGACGCCGGGGTCCGGCGGGTGAAATGGAGGCAATGTGTGGTGTTGGTGGTGTAGGGCTGGGTGTGGGATTGGTGCAGTGAGAGTGGTCGGGGAGGACTGGGGCTGGTTTGCACCGTGCCAATGGCACGGTGTGGGGCTTCCCGTCAATTAACAGGGTAGCGGTGGAGTGTGTTGTGCGGATGACCTGAAAGGGCCCGGCATACAGGGGTCGGAAAGTTTTATGGATGCCGGGCTCTTTCAGGTACATGTGTGTGGTGGTGAAGAAGCGTTTGGGGTATGTGGTGTCGTTCGTGGGTGTTGCGGAGTGTAGAGGCTCCCTGTTAATTGACGGGGTGTGGTTTGGGGTGAATATGTCGGCCGGTAAACGTAGTGGGTCTTTAAAGGCGTTTTGTGCGGGGCTAGTTTGGTCTGAAGGACGGGCGGATGTTCGAAGGCTGAGTAAAATGTAGGGGAGAGATTTTGTCCAGGAAGGGGAATTTGCTGATGTAGAAATGGCCTGTTTCAGGACCGAGTGCCACCGCTCTATTTTCCCGTTGGATTGGGGATGGTACGGGGTGGTGTGGATCTTTTGGATCCCGAGGGAGCGTAGTAAATCGGAGAAGTGGGCCGATTCAAACTGCCTCCCTTGATCGACCGTGACTGTTCGCGGACAACCGTAACGGCTGACCCATTGAGAGAGGAAAGCCGTTGCGACGGTGTCCGCGGTGATGGAGGAGAGGGGGATGCACTCCACCCAGTTGGTGGCACGATCGATCATCGTGAGGCAGTATTTCTTCCCCTCGGATGGGGGAAGGGGGCCCACTAAGTCCAAATGTACATGCTCCCACGGGAGGGAGTCGGGGATTGGTTGAGGAGGTACATGCGGGTGGGCCGAGACTTTGAAACGCTGGCACTTCTGGCACCCGAGAACCCAGTTACGAATATCTGTATTCATGTGGGGCCAGAAGTACCGCGTCTTGATGAGGTCCCGGCTCGCCCGAATGCCGGGATGATGGAGGGAATGATAGTGGAGGAACAACTGCCTCCTCAACTCCGGTGGGACGTAAGGGCGCGGTGTATCGGCCGTTACGTCACACCAGAGGTCGAGGGGCGGCAGTTGTTCCAATTTGGAGGCGGAAATGAGGTTGGAGAGGGCGGGGTCGGAATGTGGAGTTTGTTTAGATTTGAGGATTTGGGGTGAAGGGAAAGGCAGTAACTCCGCCACCGGCGCGGGGGTAGGGGTGGGTCGGGATAGCGCGTCCGCCACGCAGTTGTCGGCCCCCGGCAAGTATCGGATATCGGACGTAAATTGCCCGATAAACTCGAGTTGCCGGAGGCGACGCGGGGAGGCGGATTTGCGATTTTGTAGGAGGGCGTGGGTCAGGGGCTTATGATCAGTGACGACAGAGAACTGCCTGCCCTCCACGAAGTCACGAAAGTGCTTGATGGCTTCGTGGATGGCGAGGAGTTCTCTGTCGAACGTGGAGTAATTTTTTTGGGTGGGGGATAGCGTTTTGGAGAAGAATCCTAGGGGTTGGGGGGTGGCGCCGGTGTGCTGATGGAGCACTGCCCCGATGGCCCAGTCGGACGCATCGGTGGTGATGGATAGTGGGGCGTGAGGATCGGGATGGGCCAATAGAGCGGCGTCTACTAGGTCCTGTTTGCAAATTTTGAAGGAGGAGATAAGTTGTGGGGTCCAGGTAATGGGGCGGTTGTCGTTCTTTTTGGAGGGTTGGGGAATGGCGTGTATGAGTGGTTGTTGATGTTGTGCTGCGTGTTTGATGTGTCTACGGTAAAAGTTTAGCATACCCAGGAAGCGGCGGAGTTCCGTCACGGTGCGGGGTTGCGGGAAGTCGGAAATGGCGTGGACCTTGTCAGCGAGGGGTTTGATGCCCTCAGACGAAACGTGGTGGCCGAGGCAGCGGACGGAGGGTTGGCCGAGAACGCACTTCTCTGTATTTACCAAGAGGCCTTCGGAGGAGAAGATGTCGAGGATCTGTTGGAGATGGCTGAGGTGTTCTTCCGGCGTCCTGGAGGCTACCAGGACGTCGTCGAGGAAGCAAAAGACGAACGGTAGGCCTCGCAGGATGCTGTCCATATAGCGCTGCCAAGTTTGTGCAGCGTTCCTTAACCCGAAGCCCATCTTAACATACTCAAAGAGTCCGAACGGGGTGATGATGGCGGTTTTCTGGACATCGGGGGGGTGAATGTTGATGTGGTGGAATGCCCGTGAAATGTCGAGGGTGGAGAATATGGTAGCGCCATGGAGGTGCGACGAGAAGTCTCGTAGGTGGGGAACATTATAAAGGTCTGGTGTGGTCTTTGAATTTAGTCTCCGGTAGTCCCCGCAGGGGCGGATATCCCCATTGGGCTTCTGCACGATGTGGAGTGGAGAAGCCCAAGGGGATTTTGAGGGGCGGATGATACCGTCGGCTATTAGTTTATTAAAATGTTGTCGGGCTTTAGATAGTTGTAGGGGGTGGAGACGTCGGGCTTTAGCTGTGATGGGGGGGCCGGAGGTCTCAATGTGGTGTTGAATGGTGGAGATGTGGGCAGAGGGGCGGCGCTGGGGGCGGTAGTTGAGGAGGAGGCGTTCAAATTGCGTAGGGGGGTGGTTTATGGCATGGATGAATCCGGGGATGGGTGTTTTTGTGGCGGGGTCGATCAGGCGCGCGTTCCGGACGTCGACCTGGAGACCGAAATATGCGAGAAAATCGGCCCCCAGGATCGCCTTCTCCACGTCCGCCACGGTAAACTCCCACTCGTACGCGAGTCCGCTCATATAAACAGAGGAGCGGTACGTCCCGTACGAGGGGATGGTGGTACCGTTGGCGGCGTAGAGAAGCTGCCGGTAGCAGCGCGCCTGACGACGGAGGATGTTGTTAGGGAATATTGATAGCGCCGCCCCTGTGTCCACCAAGAACGGCACATTGGTTTTCCTGCAGCGCAGGAAAAGTCGCTGGTGGGTCGGAAGGGCGTTGGGCACAATTGCGGAGGTGGGTACGTTGGTGGGTGTAGGCTGGTCCGCTGCGAAGGAGACGCGAGGCGGTTTCCCGTCGTTCCGGGGAGGGGGAACAGTAGTGGTGGGCTGTGTGGCGGTTGGAGGGATTTGTGCCCTGGAGGCGGGCGTGGAGGTTCCGTTCCGTGGTGGGGGAACGGCTGCGGCGGCGTGAGTGGCGGCCGGGAGGTTGTCTGCCCTGTTGACGGGCAAGGAGGGGCGGTTCCGGGGTGGGGGAACGGGAGCGGCGGCGTGAGTGGCGGCCGGGAGGTTGGCTGCCCTGTTGGCGGGCGTGGAGGGGCCGTTCCGGGGTGGGGGAACGGTAGCGGCGGCGTGAGTGGCGGCCGGAAGGTTGGTTGCCCTGGTGGCGGGCGGGGAGGGTTTGTTCCGTTTGTGGTGGGGTGAGGGTTTTGGCGGCGCTGCAGGCGCGGCCGGAAGGTTGGCAGCCGTGGCGGCGGCGTAGGAGGGGTAGCGCGGCTTGGTGGTGGTGGCTGTGTGAATGCGGGCGGGGGGGATATGCGCATGGTCCCCCCCGTGTTGGCGAGGAGGGGGGCCCGCCGGATTTACCGGCGGGCGTCTTCGTTTCCCTGCTTAGGGGCGAAGGAGCAGGGGGGGTTGGCACTTGCGGGCCTCCCCACCGAAGTTTACGTGATAGAAACAACGGTTGGGGTGGTCCGCAGGTAGGTAGGTGGGGTTGGTGGGGCGGGCTGAGGTGGGCGCGCGCGCAGCCGCTGGGGATCGGCCCCTGCGCTGGCGGGGAGGGGATGCGTTGCGGCGCTCGGGTGAGCGCTGGCGGCGGCGGTCGGCGGACGAGTCGCGTCGGCGATCCGTCGAAAGGGGTCGACGTCCGTCGAGGGAGGGTGCCCGGCCGCGGTCCCGGGATTTTGTGCGGTCCCGGAAAGGCGGGGGGTGGCGCGGCGTACGCACCTCACTGACGGCGGCCGCAGCGGCCAAGTCGTGCACGGTGTCCGCGAGCCGTAGGAGGGGCTCGTCGGGACCGTCGAGATGGCTGGCAAGGGCCATCTGGATGGGGTGGGGAAGGGCACGTAACCAGAACGTGCGTGCGATGTCGGCGGTCATAATTCCTTGCAGCTGGTGACGCAGCCGTCGGTAGAGGTGGGAGGGCTTCTGGTCGCCGAGGTGTTGAGGTTGGGAGAGGGCGGCTACTCGGGCGATCTTCGACGGCTGGTAGGTGTTGATGAGGCGGCTGCGGAGGTCGTCGTACGCAGCGGCGGCGTCGGGGGAGATATCCGAGGTCTGCAGCAGGATCTCGTAGG
Organism: Leptopterna dolabrata; assembly: GCA_954871275.1. NCBI lineage: Eukaryota > Metazoa > Arthropoda > Insecta > Hemiptera > Miridae > Leptopterna > Leptopterna dolabrata. The sequence continues at coordinate 39,028,317 of OX940983.1, forward strand.
GCAGAAGCGAAATGATCCGGGAGTACCGGGTTTTCTGGCTGCGGATGTTGGCGGCCGAGAATGCTGCGTCTACTTGAAAAAACCACAGCGCCGGGTCGTGCGTGTAGAAGGGGGGCAGCGACAGAGGGAACGCAGCGGACGCCGTCATGACGTCGGCGGCGGCTGCGGCCGTGGCGGCGGCGGCGGCGGCGGCGGCGGCGTCTGATGACGCAGAGGTCGGTGGGGAGAGCGTGGAGAAAGGGTTGTCGGCCAATGCGTCGGATGTCGCAGCGGCGGGAGGCTGTAGCGTGGCTGGTCGCAAGAGCGGCGGCGTCGGTGAGTTCGGGTCCATTTCTGTAACTAAAATTCAAAAATTTGACTTGGTTTTGAATTTTAAAATTCGCAATCGGCGGGAGCGGTGGTGCGTTGAGTTGAGAGGTGAGTGTTGAGGGTTGGGCCAAGAATTGCGAATTTAAACTGACTGGTTAAAATTTTGAATTTAAAATGCGGGACACCGAACTACTTGACTGGGGCGACACATGAGGTGGGAAGGTGGGAAGGAAGAAGGTTGAGTGAACGTCGGGTTCACCACTGTGATGAATTTAAAATTCTCATCACGGTGGCGTGGAAGGAAGGTGAGTGAGTGAATTTAGGTAAAGGATAGAAAAGGAGGAAAAGTCGCAGGCGGCTGTAGTCAACCGAACATCTACGACTTTTGGAGGAGAGAGAGGTGGTGTGGAAGGAAGGTGAGGGAAAGTCGCAGGCGGCTGTAATCAACCGAACATCTACGACTTTGGAGGAGAGAGAGGTGGATGAGGGAATTTCACCTAGGCGGCTGTAGTCAACCGTTCATCTAGGTGAAGGAGAGGAAAGGAGAGGTCCCTTGTCTAGGCGGCTGTATTCAACCGATCATCTAGACAAGGGGGGAAGGAGGAGAGAGGAGAGAGGAGGTGAAATTCCCAGGCGGCTGTATTCAACCGATCATCTGGGAGGTAAGGTAAGAGAGAGAAGAGAGAGCTGGTTAGAGGAAGTGTCGAATGAAGCTTGAGCGCCAGGATCCGGGGTTATATAGTACTTGGGGGCCTCTCCCTCCAGCTCCTTGCTGGGAGCTGGTAGTGGGGCCCCAGGTTGAGTAACCCTGGGTTCTGTCGCCTGTCCCCACTCATATCTTTATTCACGGAGCTTTAGTTTGGCGTTTGGATATTGGTGAGAACTTAATATGATAGGAGTGTTCCCGGGAGGGACTCACGACAAAGTACATGATTGATTTTTCCATCAAACGTTTTCAGTTAACGTTGTAGAGGGTTTCCGAATACCCTTTTAGCTTATGATGACGCTGAAAGATTGGGTTTTCGAACCCGAACCAAAACCGTGCAAATCCCTGCACAACGGTTTATTATATAATACAGAATACCCTTCTGTTACAGATCACAGCTCTCTTTATAGATAACCCATCTATATAATATGTACTATTCTATACATATTATGTAGATCGCAGACCCTCCGTAGGTTAGTACCTAACCCCGTACTCGTTACTAGGTACCTACCTAAATCACGAGTTAAATGTTGCTAAAATAATACTGTCGATGACAAACAGTAACTAAAATGGCAAAATGAACGCAAATAATGATGTTATGAAGAAAAATTGTTGATGTGGAGTGAAAAAGATGCCCCTTCTGCGTAGATCACTGTTTTTCCATCAACAATACTTCATCGTTTGTTCAAATTGCAAAAGTACTGATCAACCAAATCCAGCCCCTTCTTGGTAGATGAACCGCTGTGTAATAATTTACCGTTGTGAAATAATTTGTCATTGTGTAATAATTTACCCATCAACAATACTTCAAAGTTTGTTCAAGTTTCACAAGTAAGTACCTACCAACAAAATCCAACAGTCCATCACTTACCAAATGAAGTAATATCGCGGAACAACCCACTCTACTTCATACAGCCATCCTTTATTATAATCAGGTGCTCCCCAGGAATGATATCCGGGCCGGATTTATACTGTTTGATTCACGATCGTGTTGACGAAGCTTTTTGGTGCACACGAACGGCTGGACGTAGAATGCTCCGGGTGGTCTCAAAAAATTGTTTAGCTCAAGAAAAATTTAACAACGTAAAAAAAAACCATACCTACCCTTCTGTCGAAAGTTTTCGAGCTACGGCGTTCTTAAAATTTCAACCCCTATTTTGGACCCCTTAGAGATGACTCACAGTAACTTCAAGCTTCGAGGACCAACTAGACCCGAACGGAACCTATAACCCCAATTTCATCAATTTTGTTTAATGGTAACTAAGAAAAGTGGCCAGTATGGCGTACGGCGGACAGACAGAAATTTTTTTATTGCATTTTCGGATTCTACATACCTTGAAACGTAAACCGGGTTATCTATAAGAGAGCTGTGATCTGTAAAAGAAGGGTATTCTGTACAAAATAATAAACCGTTGTGCAGGGATTTGCAGCGTTTTTTATTACATTTTCGGATTCTACATACCTTGAATTGTAACCATCAAATTTTGAAGTGGGAGGGGGGGAGGGGTTAGATTTTTTTTTTTTTTTTTTTTTTTTTCATGCTCGATTCCAATGGTTCATTATTGAAAATAATAAACCAAAAGGTCGGGATTTTCCTCGGTTGGAACATGGGGACTTGCGGATGGAAACACCGCAAGCGCTTGCGTAGCACCGGTCACAGGGGTATGTACCGATTCGCACACTTGTATTGTTCTCGTCGAAGTCTGGTACGTACCTTCCACTAGTTTTCATGTTCTTGACCGGAAAAAGTGAAGCCATATACGTAAATATGTTGAGGTTCCTCGTTGAATTATGAATTGAACACAACTGTACATTCCGACCCGCAGTAATCCACTCAGATTTTGAAATCGCAATGCATAATGCTATCCGCACCGTTTTTCTTTCTTCTTGTACCATAAGGGGCTGTTCTTTTCACTTAGGACAAGCGTGGTATCGCAAAATAAAAGCTCTAGGACCTGTCGCGAAGGAATACAGGATAGAAAATTCGGAGGTGGGAAACTGGTTCAAACATTTTTTTGGGCTCCAGTACGTTGATCCGGACGAAGTACCTGATTTATTTTTCCAGTTAGTGAACAAGTCCCCCGAAGGACCCGAATTTATTCAATTCACTGACTATTTAATGAAATACTATATTTTGTTCTGCCCATTTCCTCCTACAATGTGGGCCTCAGCTCTGATGGGTCAACCGAGAACCACCAATGGTCCTGAGTCTTTTCATGCCAAATACAACGAGCAATTTTACAGCGCATCTCCGAATATTTGGATAGTTTTGGAAGTTTTAAAGGAGATTCAAGTAGTGACAAGGATAAAAATGCGCAAATTCGGGAACCCATCAGACTTTGAATACGTCAGTTCAAAAACAGCTTTGGCTTCTGAACTTACTAGTAAATTAAAAAGTAATGAAATCAGTCTCCTGACCTTTGTTAAGGAAATGGGGCTGCAAACGAGAGTGAAAGAATGAACTTTTCTATATTGACGTGCAATATTATGTTTGTGAACGAGCCATTTTTCTGTGAGGCTGATTCCTAAAAAATTGTTAAATATACACATTGCGATCTAAAATTATTATTATGATTTCGCCCATTCCCAACTAGCTGTGCGAAACGGTTAGGTTTCATTTTTACAGGTAATCAGGTCGCTGTGCGAAACGGTATGTGTCCTAAGCCGGGTAAACGATTAACTGTGCGAATCGGTATTTGCCGGGTCACAGACCGCGGATAACCATCAAAAATATTAATCTGGTACACGCCACCACCACGCCACGCCAGCTCGTAAAGTGTACCAACTGTCATAGTGATTTCTTTTTTTTCCAGCACACAGAATAACTTCAAAAAACCACAGTCATGCAGCATGGCTATAAGAGCGAATTTTCGAAGTTTTCGGCATCTTCCTCCTCCGCCTAAAATTTTCTGAAAATTAATTTTCGGCCAATGTTTTCCCAACTTGATACCATACAAAATTAAAACAGGAGTAGTTTTACGCAAAGTAAAATTTGGGGTGGAAGGAGGGGGAGGGGGAAATCAAAAATGTTTTGAATACCAGAAGAGTAGGTATTGGGTACGTAACAAATTTTTTGTTCCATTTTTTGCCGAGTAACACCTCGGTTTGTAGATTTTCCAACGCTGAACACGATGGTGAAGTCAGAATTGCGATATCCCATTCCGTTATCAGATTAGAGCAGACGAACCAGGAAGAACATCTCAAGAAATAACCACGTTCCTTCATCTTCAAAGTGCTCCAGTTTGAGAATGGAATGAGATATCGCAATTCTGATTTCACCATCGTGTTCAGCGTACAAAAACCTTTAAAATGAGGTGTCACTTGACAGACTTTTTCATTTTGGGAATTTATGGGTAATTTTCCCCCCCTAAAACTCCCCAAAACTCCCCCTTAGGGTGACCCGATTCTGCCCATCTTCGAACTTAGCCTGTCGATTGCCAAGACAGATTTTTCGTGCAAATTTGAACTTTTTATCTCAATTCTTTCGAGAGTTATCGTCTGGAATGACACATACATATATAAATATATATATAAATATATAAATATATAAATATATAAATATATAAATATATAAATATATAAATATATAAATATATAAATATATAAATATATATATAAATATATATATATATATACATATAATTTTTGGTGTCTTGCGGCAGGGAATTCAGGATGGTCTGAAACGGATTTTGGTATAAAAATCTTTCAGAAATTCGAGTTTTAAAAATTTTGGACCGAGAACAATAGCTTCCTTTTCTTCGAAAATTCGCTAAAACAACAAAAGATTAGGAAGAACAACAAAAAGAAAAATCGAAAATGAGACCTGAGTAGGTACGCTTCCACCATGTTTAGCGTGAGAGTTAGTACCTACAGAAATGAAAATGTAGGGAGGTCCAGAAGGTTTCCTTCAGTTCGAATTTGGAAACCCATCCCTGGTGGGTTCGAAAAATTTCTTGAACCGATGGCGCGGGAATTGAGTTACATAGTGAAGCTGCTCGAAACTGAGTTTTCGTGCGCAATAGGTTCTGCGCCGAATACATTTCGAACCTTGCCGCGCTTGGAACAAAGCTACTTTGAGGTACCTACCAGTCTTCGAACTCACTGTCGGCGGATTGAAATAGGTATTGTCATTTTAATGTTATTAGTAGTTATCTCTATATATAAAAAGGTACAAGTATGTTATAGCCCCGCCAATATCGATTGTATCGATTATCTCAAATACATCGATCCTTGTGGTATCGATGACGTGTATCAGACAAGACGGTGGGTGTACAAGAAGTTTAGTTCCCATTCCGCCGCTCGCATTGTCAAGCGATCTGGATGCTCGCTAGCGCTCGCATCTCAAAAAAGATAAACAATCCCAGAAACTATCCCGTGAATGAGCAGGTTGTTTGGGATTTCTGAATAGATGGTACAAGTATGTTATAGTCACTCTTATTTTTTGGTGTCCTTACAATGGTCTTCCCGTATTCATTTTGAAAGTTGATATCGGTACCCGGGATGTAGGCATCGGGACGCCATATTGAGCCGTCATCGATACCACAAGGATCGATGTATTTGAGATAATCGATACCTACAATCGATATTGGCGGGGCTATAACATACTTGTACCTATAAAAATGAATGTCTGTCTGTATGTATGTTCCCTATAGACTCCTAAACTACTCGACCGATCGGGATGAAACTTTGGGAATATGTTTTGGGAACACCGGGGATGGTTTCTGACTAGGTTGCATTCTCGGTGGAGACTTCCTTCAACGGTTTTCAGGCTATTCCTAGCAACCCCGATCTTGAAAACTTGTTGTCGAGAATGTCGTTGTCAAGAAAAATGGGAAAAGCAGTTTCGTCGAGTTTTTCATATCGGGTCGTGAGTGGTGTCCTCGGATAGGGCAAATTCCCCTCTTTCCGAAAAGTGGCGAACGATTTTTCTAGGACCACAACTTGCCGAGTTATTTACATATTTACAATGTTCGCAGCAACTCGCCAAGTTATTTATTGGTACCTATCAACACGGCGTCAAATCTTTTTTCAAAGTTGTTTTCACAAGGAAAGTTCACTCCATTTTAGGACAACACGATTTAAATCAGATGTTCTACTGTTTATTTTTTCCTTCTTCGTGGTTGTGAACTACTTACCTACTTTTCATCTTGGATAAATTCATTCTTCGTGTTTGTCGTATTCCTTCTATTATTGATATTTCTACTTGCCGCTCCTAACGTTCATATTTTCTGCTTCAGTGTTCATATTTTCTGCTTCAGTGTTCATATTTTCTGCTTCAGATCGTAAGGGGGAGGTGGGTTTCAGACATTTCAAAAATACTTGACTATTGGCTCTATATAGGTACATGTTCGTAGATGGGCAGAATCGGGTCACTCTAAGGGGGAGTTTTGGGGAGTTTTAGGGGGGAAAATTACCCATAAATTCCCAAAATGAAACAGTCTGACAAGTGACACCTCATTTTAAAGGTTTTTGTACGCTGAACACGATGGTGAAATCAGAATCGCGATATCTCATTCCGTTCTCAAACTGGAGCACTTTGAAGAAAGAGGTTTGGAGGGGGAACTTTACGTCCAGTTATTTACGCATCCCGACCGGGGCAACGCCCGGGTAATCCGCTAGTTCAGAATACAATCGATCTCATTCTCTCACGTTTTCAAATATTATAGTCATTATTCTTTGGAATTTTTCATTCCTTTGACGTTCTATATTCTCAGACTTATTGTAACTGACTGATACACTTAACGTAGGTAAATATGCAGTTTATTCTCGAGACTGATGGCAATATTATATCTTCGATTGTGATGTTAGTCTTGATACTTATTCTGGCTGTTCTACATTGTCGTGACTGGTAGTTTTAAGGAAATAATGGCTTTATTACGCACGCAATGGGTCAAATATTTGTTAATGAAAAGTTATTCATAAATTTTTCAATTTTTTTTTTTACTAGTGTCTTAATTAGGTAGGCCTACGTTGAGTGTCGGCATTAGGAACATCCCCTCCCCTGAAGGTGTCGCAATTAGGAGCAAAAACATACTTTTGAATTTTAAATATTAAAATTTGAAAACCTTTCAACTTTGAACATTTTACTAGTGCATTTTTTAGAGGAGAGCTTGACGAGCTATTTATGATTTGATTTTGTTGGAAAACAACGAATCCAGCTTGGAATACGTGGGAAAATTTCCTTAAAGTGTCGGTATAGATGCCCCCTTCTGCGCAGAAAGCATAATAAACCGTTGAGTAATAATTTACCGTTATGTAATAATTCACCGCTGTGTAATAATATACCCAATAATACTTTGTTCAAGTTCCAAAAGTACCTAGCAACTAAATCCAGAAGAGCCGTCATTTTTCAAATGGAATAATATCGCGGAACAACCCACTCTACTTCATACAGCCATCCTTGATTATAATCAGGTGCTCCCTAGCGATGATATCTGGGCCTGATTTATACATATGATTCACGATCATGTTGACGAAGCTTCTCGGTGCAAACGAACGGCTGATCATTATAATGCTCCGGGTGGTCTCAAAAAATTCTTTAGTTCAAGATCAATTCAACAACGGAAAGAGAAAACCATGCCCTTCTATTGACATTTTTCGAGCTACGGCGTTCTGAAAAATTTTAACCCCTATTTTGAACCCCTTAGAGATGACTGACAGTAACGTCGAGCTTCGAGGACCAACTAGACCCCGAACTGATCCTGCAAACCAAATTTCATTAGTTCATGGTAACCAAGAAAAGTGCGAAGGACAGCGTACGGCGGACGGACAGAAATTTTTTCATTCCACTTTCGGATTCTACATACCCTGAAACGTAAACCATCAAATGTTGGTGGATGGGGGGGGGGGGGGGGGGAATTTTTTTTTTTGCTCGATTCCAAAGGTTCATAATTGAAAATAATAAACCAAAAACGCTGCAAAGTCCTTGTCACCTGTTATAATTCTACTGGACATACCTACAAAAATGGTGGCTGTTCATTTATTGTTTCTTTCATGTGAGCCGCTGAGCTGCAAAACTCTCTCTTTCTGAACTTCAGAAAATGCGAAAAATTACTCAAAATCTCCCAAACGGTCAATTTCGACCCGTTCTTTTGGTTTATTATTCTGTGAATAATACACCTATGTATTCGCTCAGCAAAAAATTTTTATAACACCCCCTCAAAATGTTTTCTTTTCCGTTTCAAGGTGCGTAGATTCCAAAAATGCAATGTCCGTCCGCCGTCCGCCGTATCACGTGTACAGGCTTCATTTTCGGTCTAAAAAAATCGTTCTTTCGCACACATGCTCCATTTGGGCCCTAGTTGTGTCCCGAAACTTTTCAGCCCGATCGGAATATACCCAGGGGTGTTATGAGTGAAAATGTGTGTAAAAATAGGTAATTTTTGCGTTTTAGCAACATGTTGGTAACATGAGCTTTTAAGGGATCGTTTTTCATGTTTTTGGGGACGAGAAGACCGAATATGAAGTCGATTTTGACCAAAGAATAGAAAATTGAGGTTCTACCAGATGTTCAGCTCCCGAAATCGATTTTTTATGAGTCAAAAACCTGGGAAATCGTCTGAAATCACCATCAATTTGTAGAATAACACTGGAAAAAGTGTCAACAGGTGGATCAAGACGATTAAATGGTACTATCAATGATCAGAGATTATTTATTTTTTTAAAGAAAAAAAAAAGAAGGAAGGAGCGTACCTCATTCGTGTTTTGGGGCCAAAATTGGTGGAAACCACCAGAGGTAGCTATTTCAATTATTTTATATGATGAAAGAAACAATAAATAAACACCCAACATTTCTTTAGGTATGTCCAATAGAATAATAAACCCATGTGACAAGGACTTTGCAGCGTTTTTCATTAGGTAGGGTTCAAGATGCATATCCTTGATCTTAAGGGAAAAGAACGTTCTTCGCGTGAACAGGAGCAGGAACCCTTTTTATTCTGGAAAGAAACGGTTTTGCAACGATTCGCCAGAAAGAAGCAGTTTTCCGACTTTCTGTTCAGTAAACACTCAGCTTTGACACTAATCATCCAGCACTCTGGTGGTAGGTATTGTAGAAGGAAAAAGAAGAAACCAGGAATTTCATGATAAAAAATATCTTTTGTGATAAACCAAACTAGAAACACGTAGGTAGTAACTTGGAACATTAATCACTAAATATCTTTTAACATTTATTATTTAAAATTTTCCTGCTATCATTACTACCAAGCTGGCATAAAATAAGTCATCACAAAACATCAGTCTCGAGTAGAGATCTATGAAGGTAAAAATAATGACACAATAATAATTGTTAATAATGTCTAACTGACGAGTTTTCTGACTATTCATTGGTGGGTGTTTTGAAAGGATTAGGAACTTCTAGGCACGAATTCCATCCGACTCCTCGAAAAACTCAGGTCCGCCTTCCTCCTCATTTTCAGTAACATCAATAACTTCATTATTGCTTATCTCATTTTTGTAGAAGGCTAAACGTTCTAGAACAGTCCAATCACTGCCAATATGTTTGACTTCCTTAACACTCCCGCGGTGAGGTAGGACGTCAGGGTGAATGCTACTGACTACTTTCCCTTTTAGCGAATTTTCGAAGAAAAGGAAGCTATTTCCGAAAGATTTTTATACCAAAATCCGTTTCAGACCATACTGAATTCCCTGCCGAAAGACACCAAAAATTATATGTATATATATATATATTTATATATATATATATATATATATTTATATATATATTTATATATATATTTATATATATATTTATATATATATTTATATATATATTTATATATATATTTATATATATATTTATATATGTATGTGTCATTCCAGACGATAACTCTCGAAAGAATTGAGATAAAAAGTTCAAATTTGCACGAAAAATCTGTCTTGGCAATCGACAGGCTAAGTTCGAAGATGGGCAGAATCGGGTCACCCTAAGGGGGAGTTTTGGGGAGTTTTAGGGGGGGAAAATTACCCATAAATTCCCAAAATGAAAAAGTCTGACAAGTGACACCTCATTTTAAAGGTTTTTGTACGCTGAACACGATGGTGAAATCATAATTGCGATATCTCATTCCATTCTCAAACTGGAGCACTTTGAAGATGAAGGAACGTGGTTATTTCTTGAGATGTTCTTCCTGGTTCGTCTTCTCTAATCTGATAACGGAATGGGATATCGCAATTCTGACTTCACCATCGTGTTCAGCGTTGGAAAATCCACAAACCGAGGTGTTACTCGGCAAAAAATGGAACAAAAAATTGGTGGTACCCAATACCTACTCTTCTGGTATTCAAAACATTTTTGATTTCCCCCTCCCCCTCCTTCCACCCCAAATTTTACTTTGCGTAAAACTACTCCTGTTTTAATTTTGTATCAAGTTGGGAAAACATTGGCCGAAAATTAATTTTCAGAAAATTTTAGGCGGAGGAGGAAGATGCCGAAAACTTCGAAAATTCGCTCTTATAGCCATGCTGCATGACTGTGGTTTTTTATAAATAGGTTTGAACTCACTTGCATCATTCCTATATAGGGCTTCACCAGTGACCATTATGGTTGTTCTTGCAGTTTTCTGAAGAATGATTAGTTTTGAGGGAGCAAAACGGAAGTGGAGCTGAGAAGTGGTTTTTATCGTAGAAGGTCTCGAGAGTCCCCCCCCCCCCCCATCAGAACAGCAAGATTATCACCGGCTAGGAAGGGATATCGATTAGGCTTCCACCAAACGACCCCGTCCCCACCGGAAGAAAAACGACTCGAGAACAGGCACACCGTCACAACCTTGAAATGGAAACGAACAAATTTTGAAGGAGGGGTTGAATTTTTTCCATGCTCGATTTTAACGGTTCATCTTTGAAAATAATAAACTAATATTGGCGTTCGCAGGATTTCACGTTTACGCATGCGCTATAGCTACCATTAATCCGAATAAGATGAGATTCATAGGGGGCCATCTAGGGGCTAGTTAAGTTCCTTGGTCGGTTAGGCAATGTATTGCGGGTTTCACTGCCTCTTGGCCGCCAAGCTCGCAATATCCTGTCGGGAACTATAAAGTAAACTAGAAAAACTGGAAAAGAAAATAACATTATGGAAAAGAGAACCAAGTTTCAGTGTGTTGTAAGCGACATAAGAAAAGTGAAGGTATGTTAAATTTCTTACGGAGAAACAAGTATGTTTTTCGAAAAAAAATTTCCTTTTGTTTTAAAGTTTATTTGTGTTAACCCACTTCGGGTATACAACTAGACAGGGACAGGGGGTTATTAAATCTCTAGGCATCAACTTTGTTTTAGCGAATTTTCAAAGAAAATGAAGCTATTGCAATGGCTTCGAAATTTAAATAATATAAATTTTTGGAAATTTTCTTCATAGAAATCCGTTTCAGACCATTCTAAAACGATTCCTGAATTTTAACACTTTTTTATATGTATATATATATATATGTGTCACTCCAGACGATAACTCTCGATAGAATTGAGATAAACAGCTCAAATTTGCACAAAAATCTATCTTGGCAATCGAAAGGCTAAGTTCGAAGATGGGCGAAATTGGCCTACTCTAAGGAGGGTTTTGGCGCATTTAAAGTGCGCAAAAATTACCCAAAAGTCCCCAAAATGTTATTTTCCAACAAGTGACCCCTCATTTTAAAGGTTTTTGCACGCTGAACACGATGGTGGAATCGGATTTTAGATATCTTGATCCGTTCTCAAATTAGAGCATTTAAAGTGCGCAAAAATTACCCAAAAATCCCCAAAATGTTATTTTCTAACAAGTGACCCCTCATTTTAAAGGTTTTTGCACGCTGAACACGATGGTGAAATCGGATTTTAGATATCTAAATCCGTTCTTAAATTAGAGCATTTAAAGTGCGCAAAAATTACCCAAAACTAGGATAATCTTTAAACTCTTACCCCCCCCCCCACCCCCTTAGAGTGGTCAGATTGAAAAATGTGAGAAGTATTAATTGAAGACGAGAGTTCGAAGCAAAAAAGGGGGAGGCAAACGATTAGTACAACTCCTTGAATTTCCCATTTGACATATAATTGTTATGATACCTTCATAGATAGACAAGTACCGGCCCACGTATTACTAGAAGGAAGACGAAAGAAAAAACGCTGCAAATCCCTGCACAACGGTTTATTATTTTGTATAGAATACCCTTCTGTTACAGATCACAGCTCTATGTATAGATAACCCGTCTATATAATATAATATGTACTATTCTATGCATATTTAGGTAGATCGCAGACCCTCCGTAGGTTAGTACCTAACCCCGTACTCGTTACTAGGTACCTACCTAAATCACGAGTTAAATGTTGCTAAAATAACTCTGCCGATGACAAACAGTACCTAACAAAAAGAAACACACATAATGAAGTTCTGAAAAGAAATTGTTGATTAGGAGTGAAAAAAGTTGCAAAAGTACCTACCAACAAACTCCAGCCCCTTCTACGTAGATGGTATAATGAACCGTTGTGTAATAATTTACCGTAGTAATAATTTACCCATCAATAATACTTCAACGTTTGTTCAAGTTTCACTACCTACCAACAAACTCCAAAAGAGCCATCATTTTTCAAATTAAATAATATCACAGAACAACCAACTCGACTTCATACTCCGCCAATATAATCAGGTGATCCCTACCAATGATTGGCCGTATTCACAAATTCCTATTGTGGGCGCGTCTCTGGTTACGAGATTTGGTTTGAATTGTATACAATTTCATTCACACTGGAGTCGAAAATGCCTGTCGGTGCAAACTTCGGGGCCTTACTGTGAACGAACGGCTGGACGTACGATGCTCCGGATGGTCTTAAAAAACTCGCAAGTTCAAGAACTATTTAAAACCGTAAAAATATTTACGTAAAAAAATTGTATAGGCGTTTTGAAATTTTCAACCCCTATTTTGAACCCCTTAGAGATGACTCACAGTAACGTCGAGCTTCGAGGACCAACTAGACGCCGAACGGAACCTATAACCCGAATTTCATCAATTTTTTTTCATGGTAACTAAGAAAAGTGGCCCGTACGGCGTACGGCGTACGGCGTACGGCGTACGGCGTACGGTGTACGGCGTACGGCGTACGGCGTACGGCGGACAGACAGAAATATTTTTATTGCAGTTTTGGATTCTACATACCTTGAAACGTAAACCATCAAATTTTGAGGGGGGGTAAGAATTTTTTTTTTCATGCTCGATTCCAATGGTTCATTATTGAAAATAATAAACCAAAATCTATTTCAAATTATTCAATTTAGGTACTAACAGTAGGAGGAAGAAGGTTAGGTAGGTATCTTATCAATTTATTATCAGTATCATACGAATATTTGATATTCAAAGGTAGGTAGGTACTTAACATGATAAAAATAATATCAATGAAGAAGGAAGGATCTACCTACCTAGTAGAGCAAATCTTGAACTGGTTTTAGATACCAGGCCTGAAATCGTAGTCAAGAGGAAAGGCCATTCAGAAGGAACAAGGAATCTACTCATAACAGTTTATAATTATTACGTAGGTAATTATATGAAATTAATACCTACGTACAAAATGATTGTGTAAAGAGTTCGTAGCAGTTAATAACAAATTATAACCACATGGATAAATTAGAAATCAAGGTAATAAAAAAATATTAGTAACAGGGGCATCTAGTAGGAATATACCTAATAATTATGTTCCAAAGCTACCAATAGGTACTGACCTTCTTTTGAAAAAATCACAATATTGGTAATTACCTACCGATCATGTGATTTTTTTTAACAATAAATTAACTAAATTTATGTATTATAAGGAACCTACTTAATACAATATTTTCCGTTGCCTACCTACTAGTTTTCTTGAGCTGACGGGAATTTAAAAAGGCATTCCTTCTTTGTGTTTCTGCATGGCGGCGGCATCCAAGCTTCCTTTTCTCTTTCATTCACTCGATCGCCTGATCCCGTTCTTTCGATTCCAATAATTCTCAAGCAGTTTCAGGTCCACTCAATGTTGAATACTAGAATAGAACAATATTTCAACGTAGCACCCACATGTTCTTCCAAGTGATCCTTCCAGAAACCACATCCTTCCTTCATAGTTTATTTCAAGATTGAGCCTGCATGAAAAACAACCTGCACTTGAAGCACTCATGATTTTCTATAACAACTCCTTTACCTACTGCACTCTCTTGAGTAGGTAAGTCAAAAGTCCTAACTACCCTATCCTACCTAATATGAACCCACAGCGATCAAATAAATAAGCACTTAGTACAATTACGTAATAAACAAACGGTAGAATCAGGATGGACAAAACGTACAAATTAAAATAAATACGAAGAGAATATACATAGAAAACCAAATTTTAGACCGAAGTTTTCCTTTATTCAAAACCATAGCCATTAATTCGAATATTTCTTTGAAAATTCGCTCATTAAGTCATGCTGCATGACTGGTTGATTTATTTATGAGGCGGTTTCAGATCACATGTTAATTGTTTCCCCGTTGTCATGCACGTTCGAATTCTTACTTTACATTTACATTTTCCATTTTGTCAGACTTCTTTTAGCGCAATAAAACCTTACTAAAGGTATAAGCTGAATGTCTTTTCATTACAATTTATTGCGCTAAAAGAAGTCTGACAAAATGGAAAATGTAAAGTACTGGACGCATATCCATTACCCAGAATAAACGATATTGTCAACAAGGTTGCTGGATATGACGTTTTAAGCTGCATAGATTTGCGGAGCGCTTACCATCAGGTGCCCATCCCAGTTGAGGACCGCCAATACACGGCGTTCGAAGCTTGTGGGGACCTATACCAGTTCACCCGTATTCCCTTTGGGGTTACAAATGGGGTAGCCGCATTTCAGCGCTGCATCGACGAGGTTATCCGCAAAGAACAACTAACGGATACCTTTGCCTACCTGGACGATGTTGCAATCTGTGGAAAAACTCAATCTGAACACGACACCAATCTAGACAAATTTTTCACTGCAGCTCGGAAATACGGGCTCACCATTAACAACGAGAAAAGTAAATTTTCCCTTAGGTCCATCTCACTGCTGGGGCACTCAATCAGCAATCATGTAATTAGACCTGACCCTGCTCGACTCAAGCCTCTAAATGATTTGCCAATACCTTCTGACGGACCATCTATGAAGAGGGCCTTAGGGATGTTTGCTCACTATTCTGGCTTTATCAAAAATTTTTCCGAAAAGATCCGACCATTCACCCGCTACCACACGTTTCCACTATCAACTGAGGCCCAACAGCAGTTTGCCGCTCTCAAGAAATCTATTGAGGACGCCAGTATTGCTTGGGTTGACAACGAAGCTCCATTTTGCGTTGAAACCAATGCATCCGAGTCAACGATAGCTGCGACGCTCTCTCAAGGTGGTCGTCCTGTCGCCTTTTTTTCTCGAACCCTTTCAAACTCTGAACTTGGGCACTCGTCAATTGAGAAAGAGGCATACCTACGCGATAGTGGAAGCAGTGAGACATTGGCGGCATTTCTTGCTTGGTCGTCACTTTAAACTTATCACCGACCAGCAATCTGTTTCATTCATTTTTTCGTCCAAACACAAGAGTAAATGTAAGAATGAGCAGATAATGCGCTGGCGATTGGAGCTTTCTTGCTATTCGTACGACATTTCTTACCGTCCAGGCAAGAACAATCATGTGGCTGACACTCTTTCACGAGTGTGTGCTACCAGCTCGGACCAAAAACTTGTTGAACTCCACAGATCCCTTTGCCATCCAGGAGTCACTCGTTTCTTCCACTGGCTGAGGAACAAAAACTTGCCTTTCTCAGTGGAAGAAGTGAAGCGAGTTGTTTCTTCCTGCAATATATGCTCCGAGTTGAAACCAAAGTACTTCCGGCAGCATGGGACCCTGATCAAGTCAACCAAACCGTTCGAACGGCTGAACGTCGACTTTAAAGGCCCACTGCCTTCCAAATCCTCAAAGAAACGGTACCTCTCAACCATTGTAGACGAATATTCGAGGTTTCCATTCACGTATGCCGTCTCGGATTTGAGCTCAAGCACTGTTATCGAATGTTTTCAAAACCTATTTAGCATATTCGGAGCTCCTGCCTACATACACACGGACCGCGGTACTTCCTTCATGTCTACCGAATTGAAGGAGTTTCTCACGAGTTATGGGGTGGCTACCAGCCGAACTACTGCCTACAACCCCCAAGGAAATGGACAAGTAGAGCGGTACAACGGCATAATTTGGAAAACTATAGAGCTGGCGCTCAAGGAGAAGAAGCTGCCACTGGCGCACTGGGAGGCAGTTCTACCCGAAGCTCTCCATTCCATCCGTTCCCTCCTATGTACAGCAACCAACAGTACCCCTCACGAACGACTTTTCTCTCATCAACGACGATCCTCAAACGGAGACTCCATCCCAACATGGTTGCTTACTCCCGGACCAGTGTGGTTGAAAAGGTTCAACCGCTCATCCAAATTCGAGCCCCACGTTGAAGAGGTAGAATTGTTAGAAGGAAACCATGATTACGCTCATATTAGATATCCCGATGGTAGGGAAACTACGGTCTCCACACGTCACCTCGCCCCAGCTGGCAATACCCTGACGGAGGACTCTACAACCTCAACTGAGCAACCCACATCAACAGAAGAGCCGGAGCCCGCGGACGAACCAGCATTTGAAGCCTCTCCGCCCACATCTCCTGGAGAAGCCCATCCTCAAGAGAATCCGTCCTCAAGAAGCCCATCCTCAAGAGACACTCCCGTATTACGGCGGAGTACGCGCGAGCGTCAACCTCCCCGTTACCTGAAGGACTACGTAAAATCCTAAAGGCCCATACACACCAAATGTTACTAACATAACATTGTTACTAACAAAAATGTTAGTAACAAAAATGTTAGTAACAAAAAGAGATGATCTAGAAAATTTGTTACCAACATTGTTGGCAACAATGTTGTCAACTTTTTTGTTGCCAACAATTCTTCCATCTGTTTTTCTTGGGTCTAGTTTTCTAACAATGTTATCAACAATGTTGGTAACATTCAAAGCAATAACATTTAGGTTTTCACAAGTATTCCAGTCCTTTTTGATTCGATGTAGGTACCTACCACAATATATTTTTAAAATTTTCGTTTATTTGGTTCATTTTTATGTTAAAATCTTGAAAAATCTTTATACAATCGGAAAAATCGAGTGAAATTGTCCTTGAAAAAACGTCCTCTTTGATTCGATGTAGGTACCTACCAAGATATACTTTAACAAATTTAAAAAAATTTGTTAACATTTTACTGACGGCTGAAAAAATCGAATAAAATCGGAAACATTATCGGTGCAATCGATTTCAGACCGATTCCAAAATCGTTTTTGGTGGTTCGATTTGTCTTTCCTATTGGTTAGTAATAAGTAATCCAAGTTTTTGACCTCGGGAAACCTTGGGAAAATATCTGAATACTGAAAGAACAAGGAAATTTTCGGTCTT
Source organism: Leptopterna dolabrata (assembly GCA_954871275.1). Taxonomy (NCBI): domain Eukaryota; kingdom Metazoa; phylum Arthropoda; class Insecta; order Hemiptera; family Miridae; genus Leptopterna; species Leptopterna dolabrata. Next base: position 39,045,763 of record OX940983.1, read on the forward strand.
TTTCCAGTTTTTGCAATTTTTTGCCATGAAGAAACCATTTTATGAGGATAGCTACTCCATAAGTTTATGAAGATGAGTAAATTTGCAACAAAACGAGACCAAAACGATGTCCCTAGTCCTCTTAGTTCTCGAGAAACTGTTTTTCAAAAAAAATGTTGCTCAGAAACCCCAGTTTGTTATCGCTCCTTGATCGATAACAAAAATCAGTGTTGACAACAATGTTACTAACAATGTTGACGGAAAAAATAACTTTGTTATTGAAAATGTTGCCAACAATGTTTCTAGTAACATTTTGGGGGAAGAATTGTTGTCAACATTTTTCGTGTGCCGTAACAATGTTAATAACAATTCCTTCGCCCGATGTTGATAACATTGTTACCAACAATGTTGCGTTCGGTGTGAACGAAACCATACTGAAAAATGTTAATAACAATGTTTTCAACAATGTTATTGCCCGGTGTGTGGGAACCTTAAGGGAGGGTGATTGAGGCGATTTCAGATCACATGTTAATATTGTTTCCCCGTTGTCATGCACGTTCGAATTCTTACTTTACATTTTCCATTTTGTCAGACTTCTTTTAGCGCAATAAAACCTTACTAAAGGTAAAGCTGAATGTCTTTTAGCATTGAACATGCTTTAGCCTTGGACTAACTAGCCGAAAAACGTTACACGGGATGGGTGACGCGGAAGTGGAACGAAATTTTAACAATGATTTTCACGTACAACCGAGTAGTTGCTAGGGAAATGCAACTTCTTTCATTTTCATCGGACAAAAATCGTTTTCCATTCGTTGGAAAGCTCTTGATTTATCACGAATGTATTTCGTATTTGTTCTTGGTATTTATATCCTAGTTTCATAATATAACTATATAAATGAATGTTGTAAATGGATAGTAAACAATGACGCTTGTTTGGTTGTCACTTGGTTGTAGTAAACTACGCGGCTAAAGCATGTTCCATTTATACAATTTATTATAACCAACCAGTTTTATTAGGCTTCACTTGATCTTTGATTGCATCAGTGGTGAAAAGCTAAGCAACCCAGGATAAGAACTACGAGCTAAGCTACCAGGATATAAACGCTGCAAATCCCTGCACAACGGTTTATTATTTTGTATAGAATACCCTTCTGTTACAGATCACAACTCTATGTATAGATAACCCGTCTATATAATATGATATGTACTATTATATACATATTATGTAGATCGCAGACCCTCCGTAGGTTAGTACCTAACCCCGTACTCGTTACTAGGTACCTACCTAAATCACGAGTTAAATGTTGCTAAAACAATTCTGCCGATGACAAACAGTACCTAACAAAAAGAAACACACATGATGAAGTTCTGAAAAGAAATTGTTGATGAGGAGTGAAAAAAGTTGCAAAAGTACCTACCAACAAACTCCAGCCCCTTCTACGTAGATGGTATAATGAACCGTTGTGTAATAATTTACCGTTGAGTAATGATTTACCGTAGTAATAATTTACCCATCAATAATACTTCAACGTTTGTTCAAGTTTCACTACCTACCAACAAACTCCAAAAGAGCCATCATTTTTCAAATTAAATAATATCACAGAACAACCAACTCGACTTCATACTCCGCCAATATAATCAGGTGATCCCTACCAATGATTTCATCTCCGCCAAATTTCCTATTGTGGGCGCGTCTCTGGTTACGAGATTTGGTTTGAATTGTATACAATTTCATTCACACTGGAGTCGAAAATGCCTGTCGGTGCAAACTTCGGGGCCTTACTGTGAACGAACGGCTGGACGTACGATGCTCCGGATGGTCTTAAACAACTCGCAAGTTCAAGAATTATTTAAAACCGTGAAAATATTCTGAAAATTTCAACCCTTATTTTGAACCCCTTAGAGATGACTGACAGTAACGTCGAGCTTCGAGGACCAACTAGACAGCGAACGGAACCTATAACCCGAATTTCATCAATTTTCTTTCATGGTAACTAAGAAAAGTGGCCCGTACGGCGTACGGCGTACGGCGGACAGACAGAAATATTTTTATTGCAGTTTTGGATTCTACATACCTTGAAACGTAAACCATCAAATTTTGAGGGGGGGTAAGAATTTTTTTTTTCATGCTCGATTCCAATGGTTCATTATTGAAAATAATAAACCAAAAGTGAGCTGCTTAATTATTAATTGGGGCTTACGAAAAAAGAGCCTTACCAATAAATAAAAGAAAAGAAAAAACGTATGTGCTCATAAGTCTTCAAACATCAGTCCCCATACATAACTAAACGTGCTACTTAGCTACGTACTATACCTACCGCATCAAGTTCAACAACATTTCAACAATTTCAGCCGACTTTTATTCTCGTACCTTGGGTTTTCGCGTTCAGCGCATACGTTGCACTCATCTTTTCAAGACCAAAAAACTCATCCAGTTATGACGGGGGGGGGGGGGGGATGTTGCAACAATGAATTTATGATTGGCACTGTGATCGAATCAATAGTAACGTCCGTGCACATTTTGTAGATAATCCTAGTAACCTGATATTTTGATAAAATGTTTGCTACTCCCGAAACTGTCTTCACTTATAACTGCCATTACTTCCTAAACCTGAGAAACTGGGAAAAGCTCTTTCAAGTATAAGCAGTGCAAAGCTCAAGCCAGGGATTGAAAACGGTGCTAGCAATTTTCAAGGAAATGTCATGGCATTTTCAGTGATAATTTCCTGTTTAATAATGAAGTGTTACTTACAATCCAGACGCATTTAAGAACGGAGTGGACAAAAAATCATCGATACGAGTAGATTCTTAAGACCAGAACGGTACTTGACTTGCTGGGTAAATTTGAAGACACCACAGTTCAAGATTCTACGAAAAATAGACCTACCTCCAGTGCCATCTAAAATATGTAAAGACTTCTGATTTTGGATGAGGACACTACCATCGCTATCCAGGAGCTCATCGCTATCCAGGAGCCAGCTAGCTGAATAATGGGAAACTGGCTGACTGGTAGATCTGTGGGTAGGTACTGTCAGTATGGTAGGAATCCTGAGTTTATTGAAGCGAATCTAACGCATATCTAATGCATTTCAAATAAGAATGCAATTCTAGTGTGTGTTCCACGTTGTAAAGATCATGCTGGACGTCACATCACGTTATTGCCTGTTCGACGAATATTGAGTCTTCTTATGGAACTTACATGTTCCAAGACAACCCTTGATGCTGGTTCATGCATTGAATTTTATTATAGCATATTCTGATGATGATATTATCAGAGGCCAATATGAGGGAAGCTGGATACAAAACTCGCCTCCTACAATTTATACCCCATTTCCTACAAAATCTCAAGTCCGATAAGTACCTACCTAAATAAATGTAAGACGTAAAATATGATTTTTATACTCTTCGTACCTTAGAAAAAGCCCCTTTTCCCCTCGAGGAACAATTTGTATAATAGTGATACTATTTATTCAAACCTGATAGGGTAATCCGATCCTGTCTCTATGAAGGGATTTCAAGGATCATCGTAGGTATGAGGGGGTTGGTAAGATGTACTTACGATCGCATTATACAAATGGGCCGTATCTTATAAAGGGTTAGACCGCAAAAGGAGGATGAGTCTGATGAGCTCCATTTCCTCAGACTAACAAGATGGCACTGCCTTTTGTTATGTGAGCTACTCAACGCTTTGTTCACCTATTCTCTGTCTCATGACATAATCATAGGGATTTTCCCCCTGTGCTGATTGTGAGAGGGATGTTTCTTTTCCCCACATGAAACGCCCGTACGATTCTCTGAAAAGATCGTTTTATTTATTGGCGAACATCAGTGAGGCTCTTACTTAGAGGCTATCGACATTTGCGGGATATACATGTTGAGATTCTCCATTAATTATTTGGGAAACCAAGAACGCCAAGTTCAACAAATGATCCAGAATTTAATGTTTCAGTTAAAAAAGTCTTTTGCACGAACCACGATATTTTGGTTTACTAAATCTCACTCTGCAGTTTTGGCGCCTCTACACAAGTTGCATCTATAATACATAGGACTATCTACGTATTATATATGTAAATTACGTTGGTGGCCGGAGAAAAAAGTTTGGAAAAAGTGTTTGAAACTTTATTACAAACACATCATGAAATTGAATGTGAAAAACCACAGTCATGCAGCATGGCTATAAGAGCGAATTTTCGAAGTTTTCGGCATCTTCCTCCTCCGCCTAAAATTTTCTGAAAATTAATTTTCGGTCAATGTTTTCCCAACTTGATACCATACAAAATTAAAACAGGAGTAGTTTTACGCAAAGTAAAATTTGGGGTGGAAGGAGGGGGAGGGGGAAATCAAAAATGTTTTGAATACCAGAAGAGTAGGTATTGGGTACGTAGGTAACAAATTTTTTGTTCCATTTTTTGCCGAGTAACACCTCGGTTTGTAGATTTTCCAACGCTGAACACGATGGTGAAGTCAGAATTGCGATATCCCATTCCGTTATCAGATTAGAGCAGACGAACCAGGAAGAACATCTCAAGAAATAACCACGTTCCTTCATCTTCAAAGTGCTCCAGTTTGAGAACGGAATGGGATATCGCAATTCTGATTTCACCATCGTGTTCAGCGTACAAAAACCTTTAAAATGAGGTGTCACTTGTCAGACTTTTTCATTTTGGGAATTTATGGGTAATTTCCCCCCCCTAAAACTCCCCAAAACTCCCCCTTAGGGTGACCCGATTCTGCCCATCTTCGAACTTAGCCTGTCGATTGCCAAGACAGATTTTTCGTGCAAATTTGAACTTTTTATCTCAATTCTTTCGAGAGTTATCGTCTGGAATGACACATACATATATAAATATATATATAAATATATAAATATATAAATATATATATACCTAAATGTAGACTTGTGGCGACGATCATCTTTGTAAGCCCCTGCCAGACTAGCCATATTGTGAGAATAACCATCAAATGAATATCCTACAGGATTGGGCCTTCAGAGTGCATCTCAATATATTTTCCTACTATAGGGGCGACGTAGAGGCTATTGCAGCCCACAGAACAGGATGAGAAGGTTACCTCCTCCCCTTGGATTTTTTTCATACACTCATCACTTGTGACAGTGTAGAAGGCTTATTCCGATGCATTAATTCAGTCATAATAATCGTGAAAGGGTGTCCTTCAGCTGTTGAAAGTCATCATTCTGTTTTATCATCCAAACGTTTGTGTACAACAGTGAATAATGTTTATTGCTATGTGAACGCCTCGTTTTAAAAAGTGCGCGAAGCTCCTGCTCCTGTTGCTCAGTATTCTATGGGAAGATGGCCGTGTCCTCTGGTTTCACAAGTTGTTAGTTATTTTCCGCGATGCTTCAATATCTCACACAATAGAAGTGAACGTACCTAGTATAGTAGTGTTTTCTGTGGAAGTGAATAGAACACGTCATTAAACAACGAGAAGGAGAAAGGAATAGCACCAAACAACAACAACAAGTTGGAAGGATCGTCTATGGAGAAATCAGAAAGTTCGTGTAAGAAGAGTATTCACGTAAGTTCCCTACGAATATTCAGTAATGCAGTACCTACTTTTTCATGTATGGATAAATTGTTTGAGGTAGGATCTAATGAGGTAGTCGTCAATTAGTTCCTTACAACGTAGTAACGTAGGTACCTCCCTAATTTCGATCCTCAAGTAGGTAGTGCATAATTATGTTGTAGTTAGGCAGTAAAATTGTGCGGTTCATCTTCCTTTGGGTTCACTAAATATGTATGTGTATGTGATAGAAGCTTTCAAACGTCATCACCCTTTGAATATTGAGGTATAATATCGTGTAACCTCTCGCACACAGTCACGTATGTACGTCGGGGTTGGGCGAGAACAGGATTTTCCGTGACGGTTCAGTATTTCGTTTATTTGTCGTGTGTCCCCGCTGGTCTCCTCCCAAGGACGTACATAATGTTTCCGGCAGAATAGGTATGTACCTAATACCATCCTCATCGATATTCCGTCGATTTTATCTCCTGATATCCTTGTTGATGTTCATCCCCTGCTGTCAGTTGACAGATGAGTCAACATTCTGATTAGAGCCCCCCCAGTCGAACAACAAATATGGGTAGGTAGGTAACGTGATTATAAAAAATTAGATTGATGCCGAACATTCAGAAATAAAAAACGATAAAATTCGATATATGATTAGAAAATTGCATGAATTAGCGAAATGTTGAAGAAATTAGTCCAAAAATGTTTTCTGTGGTCAATACCATTGAGCTCCCCCCAGGATTTTTTTTTATTGCATTTTTCGGATTCTCCATACCTTGAAACGTAAACCGTCAAATTTTGAGAATTTGTTTATTTCATGCTCGATTCCAAAGCCTCATTATTTCAAATAATAAACAAAAAACGGTAGGTCACTGCAAACACACATCTGACGATTGACGTAGTACCCCATGCATTTGGTCGTACGATAAAAAATTGATTGAACCAATAATTGATTGGGAGCAGCAACGTAAAATTTCAAAAATGCAAGAAACAGTAGTTGGGTGGGAGCCAGTCTTGAGATTAAATTATTAGGAAAACGCTGCAAATTATTACACAACGTTTATTATTTACCTGTATAGATGCCCCTTCTGCGTAAATAACTAGTTTTCTGTGGTCAGTACTTACACTCCTACTCCCTCCAGCCCGGGAATTACATTTTGTAAAACTGCGTGGGAGTCAATAATTCTATAGTGAACACATTTATTTTTTGTAATTCATGAAGCATAACGCATGTTCAAGTTGGAAAAGTACCTTCCAACAAAATCCAAAAGATTCTGTGTTGTGTTGACTAGCCCAATTATGACAGTACTTACTACCAGAAAATTTTGAATTGTATAGGTACCTGTGTAAAATAAAGGAACGTACATAACATAAAAAAATGAAGTGAGCTATTTCTCATTCATTAGGTATCAACATAATTTTTCCAAAATATACAGTACACATTTTTGTGTGTTGTCTACCTACATATTGTGTTGATTTTACTTAGTAGTACTTAGTAGTACTTAGTAGCACTCAAAATGATGGTTTATGTTTCAAGGTATGTAGAAAAATTATGAAAGTGAATATTTAAAATACGGTAGGTCTCTGCAAAGGGACATCTGAAGATTTTTGCAGTATCCATGCATTTGGTCGTACGATACAAAATTGATTGAGTGAACCAACAATTGATTAGGAGGAGGAAGGTAAAATTTAAAAAATACAGGAAATAGGACTTCGGAGCCATTGAGATGGAATTATCAGGAAAACGCTGCAAATTATTACACAACGTTTATCTTTTATTTTTTGTTTTAGCAGGTTTTGTATGTTGGGCTCAGCTTAGCCACCACACGCAAAAGAAATGAGGTATTTGTTGTTGCATCAATTTTTAATATTCACGTACCTTACGTACGTTCCTTCAACAGTTGCACTGATATTTGGAATTCCATCAAATTCGCACAGGACGCAACATGCAATTTTCCATGTGAATCCAAACCCTATTTATTAGCAATGGAGCCTGTCAAAACCATTCCCCCACCATCTACCGATGACTTGATTTTGCTTCTGATTTTGCTAATTATGTGGTCCGTATTTTTGCCAGGATACCTCGTCACCCTCTTGTAGGTTAATAGAAAAAAAAAAATTTACATAACCTTTTTTCAGCAGGCGCCAATATCTACTTTGGAATACCGAAACGTCAACATGTCAACACACGAAGAACAAGTAACTACCGGTTTTGCTGACAATGAAAATGAAAAACTCAAGAACCCACCGAAACTTCTCACGTACACGACCCAAATATGGGTAGGTAAGTTAATTATAAAAAATGACAAGCATTCAGAAGTGTGTAAAACAGGTACATTAAAAAGTTGCATGGATTAGCGAATTTTTGAGGAAAATGAAGGTACCTACTTATGGGAGGGGTTCAAAAGTATTGGTATGCAAATTACGAACATTCAACAGGGGGGGGGGGGGGGTCATGGTGCATGACTGGAATTTTGTAATAAGTTCGACGAACTTGTCGTTTGTGGTTTCAAGTTCGCACGCAAAATTATGAAAGTGAATATTTAAAATACGGTAGGTCTCTGCAAAGGGACATCTGAAGATTTTTGCAGTATCCATGCATTTGGTCGTACGATACAAAATTGATTGAGTGAACCAACAATTGATTAGGAGGAGGAAGGTAAAATTTAAAAAATACAGGACATAGGACTTCGGAGCCATTGAGATGGAATTATCAGGAAAACGCTGCAAATTATTACACAACGTTTATCTTTTATTTTTTGTTTTAGCAGGCTTTGTATGTTGGGCTCAGCTTAGCCACCACACGCAAAAGAAATGAGGTATTTGTTGTTGCATCAATTTTTAATATTCACGTACCTTACGTACGTTCCTTCAACAGTTGCACTGATATTTGGAATTCCATCAAATTCGCACAGGACGCAACATGCAATTTTCCATGTGAATCCAAACCCTATTTATTAGCAATGGAGCCTGTCAAAACCATTCCCCCACCATCTACCGATGACTTGATTTTGCTTCTGATTTTGCTAATTATGTGGTCCGTATTTTTGCCAGGATACCTCGTCACCCTCATGTAGGTTCATTTAAAAAAAAAAATTTACATAACCTTTTTTCAGCAGGCGCCAATATCTACTTTGGAATACCGAAACGTCAACATGTCAACACACGAAGAACAAGTTACTACCGGTTTTGCTGACAATGAAAATGAAAAACTCAAGAACCCACCGAAACTTCTCACGTACACGACCCAAATATGGGTAGGTAAGTTAATTATAAAAAATGACAAGCATTCAGAAGTGTGTAAAACAGGTACATTAAAAAGTTGCATGGATTAGCGAATTTTTGAGGAAAATGAAGGTACCTACTTATGGGAGGGGTTCAAAAGTATTGGTATGCAAATTACGAACATTCAACAGGGGGGGGGGGGGGGGGTCATGGTGCATGACTGGAATTTTGTAATAAGTTCGACGAACTTGTCGTTTGTGGTTTCAAGTTCGCACGCAAAATTATGAAGTGAATATTTAAAATACGGTAGGTCTCTGCAAAGGGACATCTGAAGATTTTTGCAGTATCCATGCATTTGGTCGTACGATACAAAATTGATTGAGTGAACCAACAATTGATTAGGAGGAGGAAGGTAAAATTTAAAAAATACAGGAAATAGGACTTCGGAGCCATTGAGATGGAATTATCAGGAAAACGCTGCAAATTATTACACAACGTTTATCTTTTATTTTTAGTTTTAGCAGGTTTTGTATGTTGGGCTCAGCTTAGCCACCACACGCAAAAGAAATGAGGTATTTGTTGTTGCATCAATTTTTAATATTCACGTACCTTACGTACGTTCCTTCAACAGTTGCACTGATATTTGGAATTCCATCAAATTCGCACAGGACGCAACATGCAATTTTCCATGTGAATCCAAACCCTATTTATTAGCAATGGAGCCTGTCAAAACCATTCCCCCACCTTCTACCGATGACTTGATTTTGCTTCTGATTTTGCTAATTATGTGGTCCGTATTTTTGCCAGGATACCTCGTCACCCTCATGTAGGTTCATTTTAAAAAAAAAATTTACATAACCTTTTTTCAGCAGGCGCCAATATCTACTTTGGAATACCGAAACGTCAACATGTCAACACACGAAGAACAAGTTACTACCGGTTTTGCTGACAATGAAAATGAAAAACTCAAGAACCCACCGAAACTTCTCACGTACACGACCCAAATATGGGTAGGTAAGTTAATTATAAAAAATGACAAGCATTCAGAAGTGTGTAAAACAGGTACATTAAAAAGTTGCATGGATTAGCGAATTTTTGAGGAAAATGAAGGTACCTACTTATGGGAGGGGTTCAAAAGTATTGGTATGCAAATTACGAACATTCAACAGGGGGGGGGGGGGGGTCATGGTGCATGACTGGAATTTTGTAATAAGTTCGACGAACTTGTCGTTTGTGGTTTCAAGTTCGCACGCAAAATTATGAAGTGAATATTTAAAATACGGTAGGTCTCTGCAAAGGGACATCTGAAGATTTTTGCAGTATCCATGCATTTGGTCGTACGATACAAAATTGATTGAGTGCACCAACAATTGATTAGGAGGAGGAAGGTAAAATTTAAAAAATACAGGAAATAGGACTTCGGAGCCATTGAGATGGAATTATCAGGAAAACGCTGCAAATTATTACACAACGTTTATCTTTTATTTTTAGTTTTAGCAGGTTTTGTATGTTGGGCTCAGCTTAGCCACCACACGCAAAAGAAATGAGGTATTTGTTGTTGCATCAATTTTTAATATTCACGTACCTTACGTACGTTCCTTCAACAGTTGCACTGATATTTGGAATTCCATCAAATTCGCACAGGACGCAACATGCAATTTTCCATGTGAATCCAAACCCTATTTATTAGCAATGGAGCCTGTCAAAACCATTCCCCCACCTTCTACCGATGACTTGATTTTGCTTCTGATTTTGCTAATTATGTGGTCCGTATTTTTGCCAGGATACCTCGTCACCCTCATGTAGGTTCATTTTAAAAAAAAAATTTACATAACCTTTTTTCAGCAGGCGCCAATATCTACTTTGGAATACCGAAACGTCAACATGTCAACACACGAAGAACAAGTTACTACCGGTTTTGCTGACAATAAAAATGAAAAACTCAAGAACCCACCGAAACTTCTCTCGTACACGACCCAAATATGGGTAGGTAAGTTAATTATAAAAAATGACAAGCATTCAGAAGTGTGTAAAACAGGTACATTAACCCATTAACGCCCAAAACTTTTTTCTCTCGATATTTTGAAATTTTTTTTCAATATTCTGACTCCAAATGGTCCTCAGAACACGGGAAAAATGATTCAAAAAATCTCGTGGTCAAATTTCAAGGCTTTAGGGCACGTTGCCATATGGCAACACTGGGCGCTACAAGAACTTTTTTCCATTTTTTCAAAACTGAGATTTTTACAACGGGGATTGGTATAAATTGATCTGAATTACAGTTTCAAAGCATTGTTTTTATTTCAGTCTAACAATTTACAATACAGGAATACAGTTAGTCTCAATAATATAGTGAATAGGTACTGCTTAAATAACGGAAATCAACTTCCTGTACAGCATAGAGGAATGCAATTAGTCTAAAAAATATTAGGAATTATTGACTTATCACAACGGATAATATTAGCACTAGAAACTTATCACAATGCTCCATTTAGGGAAAATCGAATCAAGTAGGAACTAATAAGTGAGACTTGGTAGGCTACATGAAATACTCAGTGGCAACTCAAAATGTAAAATAATTAAAACGTGTGTAAGCATAGAATCCAAACCTCAATATATAAGTGCACAGATTTAAGTTTGCTGAGTATAAAATCTTGAAAAGCAGCTTATGCAAAGGCCAACTTTGCATTTTTGGCACATGGTTCTCATGATTGACGGGCAATCTTTACCAACACATCATTTTTTCCCTTCACCTTCGGTTTCGCGGACGAAGCGCCCTTTGTGGTCGAACCTCACCTCATTGAAAACATTTTTGGCTGTTTTGGGCTGGCCAGCTGGTCCAGGATGATATGCTCTAGGCTTCCCATATTTTGTCAAGTAGGTGATCACGACTGTTCTTCGAAATTCTGTGAGATCGGATGGTCCCGCTTATAATAAATCCGCATGCGCTGGTCATAAGAGAGTCAAGCGGCCAGGTGAAAATTGGCCACCACCATTTCTTCCCATTTATTCCAATGCGGTAGTGCATTAGTAGCACTCATAGGGAAGTTTGGCCTTACCTCAACAAGATCTCCTTGTATCCATTGAGGTTTCGTCCTTTTGGATAGTCGGTGCCTAATCCATTGCAGGTCTTCAGCTCCAGCACGAGGAGCCACGGTGTTTTGGTGGCTATGGGGGGGGGGGGGGGGGGGGGGTCGTAGCTGCAGCGACGGTCGAGCTGTGGGCTGTTGCTGAACTTGTCGTTTGTGGTTTCAAGTTCGCACGTAGGTATATTTTGGTATATTTCTTTCAATAATGGACCTCTTGAATCGAGCATGAACAAAAAAGGAAATGTCGTTTCCCCTCCCCCCCACACTCAAAATGGTGGTTTATGTTTCAAGGTATGTAGAAAAATTATGAAAGTGAATATTTAAAATACGGTAGGTCTCTGCAAAGGGACATCTGAAGATTTTTACAGTATCCATGCATTTGGTCGTCCGATATATTTAATCCAAGGTTACGATATTTTTATCCATTTCGATCCAAGACTAACAGAAGTAAGGTTGCTAAAGGAGGGAACCCTTGCATCTGTTGATGAGGGATGGTTATGTTTTATATGTGGATTTGTCGATTTGGTAGATATTAGGAAGATATTATTATAGGTGTCATGAAAACTTCCCCTAAAACGCTGCAGTCCTTGTCACATGGATTTACTATTCTATTCAACGTACAGAAATGTTGGCTGTTCATTTATTGTTTCTTTCACGTCTAATGATTGGAACCTTTTCATGGTTTTCACCAATGTTGGTCGCAAAAATTAGAAATGGGCTCCTATTTTTGACGGGTCATCTTCGATCGTTGAAACTGTCATTCAGCTATAGCTACTGATTCACCTGTAGTACTGCATTCTGATTAATACACATTTCTGGTGATGTCACCCGTTTTCACATATTTTTGATCTATACAAATTGAATTTTGGGAGTTGAAAATACAGTTCTTCACTTTTTGTCAACATCAACTTCACATTATTGGACTCGTCACCCTAAAACATCTAAAACGATACCTCACATCCCCAAGTTCACTACAATCAGCCAATTTTGCACCCAATTTCACCGCTAATACCCCTGGGTGTTTTCCGATCGGGCTGCCAAGCTAGGGGACATCACTAGAGCCCAAATGGAGCCTGTGTGTGAAAGAACGATTTTTGTAGACCAGAAATTGACGTAGATACCTACCGATGACACCGCTACAGTTAGGTGCTACAGAAAACAGTTCGAGAGGTGTTAAAAAACAGTTTCCCTAAGGTAATACATAGACGTGTATTATTTAGAGAATAATACACAAAATACGTAGCAGGTGAGGTTATTCATTGGGTACCTACTTCTCTTTCTCTCCACCAATCATACAAAACAATGTTGGTAAACATTCAAGACTAGGTAGGTACCTAACTGTAAATATTGGCGAGTACCTAGTCATTGCAGAGTTATTGAGTAGAAAGGTACCTAGTTCAACTAAATCATGTAGGTCATTACGAATAGGTAATCTTCAACAGAATAATTAAAAAACTGGTTCCCAATAAATAGCTGGCTTCAAAAAGTAGGCACAAGCATGCGAAACCACTGGTTTTACGTAAGTACCTACCTCATTGATTTATTTTTCCATGTTTTGGTTTGCCAAAACTTGAACGAAACAGAGTTGAACAAACAATTGACAAGCAATGCGATAACGTGACTCTGTTGCTAAGATTTTGGTTACTATGTGACTGCACTCAAGCGACAGCGGGGGAAGTAGCGCCCGTTCGATACCTACTGTCGAATGTGTGTTATACTTCTTGGTGTCGGTGGGAAATTTTAGACTGTCTCCCAACCCAACAACATATCCATGTGTGTAAATGAAAGTTATTTATTTTTAAAAAGTTCAACTTGTGTATTGGTATTTGTTTGATATGTCACTTTTTTTTCCCAAGGTAGCAACGTCCCCTCTATCACAGTCAGCAACTTAGACGCGAAGTGGTGGAAGATTTAATGGATTCGTACACCACAAGTGAGATGAGGAGTTGTCTATGTGCATACCTTATCAACTCCTTCAGACTTCAAAGAAAAAGACCCAGGCAGCACAACTCGAACCTCTGTTCTACATCTACACCCAGAAGACGGCGCTGTTGCCTAAGTATTATTCTTATGTAGTTCACTAACCTACATATGTGATACCTAGTCACAATACCTCGACCATCTGATGGTTATCTGACCGTCAGAAAGGCGTTAGCCCGTTCGCACTGATTATCGGATGCTTTTCTGACTGTATAGTATCCATGACCGGCTCATTGCCATGTGTTCCTGACCATCCACAGCCGGGTTTCTGATTGTTCATTCCTCTCTACAAAACATCGGGCCGACATGAACTGGACAGTACCGCCTTCTTCATTCCACACCCTTTTCAAACGCCTTTCATTGATGGTTTCTTAGGGTTTTCTGGGAGTCAGGTAACCATCAGAAAATGCCACTTCGAGTTAACCTCATAACTTGCACATTACCTACTATAAGTTAAGTCAAATAGGTACCTAACATACCGATCGTAATGGTACTAATACTGGAAGAGGTAGGTTTTTAAGAATATTTACCATAATTTTTGTTGACATCACAGACAATTTTTACTTTTGCTTCCTCACTAATGAAGGTGGGGAAGCCTTGGATTCGTGATTGAGTAACAAAAATAAAAAAAATGCATGTCCTCCAAAATGAAAATGTACAGTACCATTTTCCGTTTCAGACATGAAGGAGCTTTTTTGGTTTCGTGAGTGGTGTGTCCCTCTGTGATCAATTCCTTGTAACGCCCATAACTGCCCGTAATAATGGTCGAAATGGTCTGAAATTTGGAGGTTAGGTGTGGGTGGGTCCCATACCAACATCACTGAAAAACTACTGTGACTTCCGTCTGTGCATGCGCAAACGCCCATAACTATCTTATCGTTGAAATGAGTTCAAACTGGGAGGGTCGATCAGGTATAATACAATTGATGATTCCATATGAATTTCATTGGAATCGTACTGTAACTTTCCTCTGCGTATGGGTGAACATGAAATGTTGACTATTTCCTTGTAACCCTTCTAAATACGCGCAAAATAGTCGTAGAGAGTTGAACCTACCTAACTAATTCTGCTAGTCCATGTGACCTGGCAGTGAAAGTGGCATGGAAGGTTGGCATGTGAAAGTGGCATGGAAGGTTGAGTAAAGACACCAAAATACCATTTCAGTTGTTTTTCACACAGAACAGGGGTCAGATTTTGACTTTTGTGGGTAAAAAATTGGTATTAATGGTAAAATCAATATTAATTCACCTGACGTTGTGTGGGATGATAAAACTATTTTTATCAAAAGCAAGTGGGTCAAATTTGACTTTATTAGGGTCAAACATCGGTCCAAATGGCTGAAATCACGACAAATTATGTAATTTTAAGAAAAGTGGTATGGTTTCTCGCTATATCATCTTTTTACACAATATCAGTAATATTTCTTTGAACATTCGGTCTCATAGCCATGGTACATGACAGGAATTGTATTTCTATTTCCGATAACCCCATTCAACTATCCTGGCTACGCCACTGCGTTCACGTGATTCAAGCTATACTGCCTACTCCAATTGGCAGACTTTTTTGTCTACACTTGTTGGCCATGCAAAAAAGCTATAGAAAAAGTGTACTTATTTTCACTTTGAAAATAATAATAGGTTGTTATTGGGTTAAGAAATACAAATATCGTATGCAGTATTTTCAACATTGAATGAAAATTATCAGTAGGTATTTAGGATAACATCAGGATTCCTGCGAACCCGGTAGTAAGTTACTGTAGTTGTCATAAAATCCTGTGGGCTTGATTTCTTTGGATCATGTACTCCAAGTAATATATATTATGTGGTTGAGTGAGAGGAAAAAAAGTTTTTGTTGATTTTATTGAACATTCTAATTTTCATTGCTACATCTCTTCAAAATAATTTCATTATTCCTTCATATTATGTCTGGCCCTCCTCATTCCTGCAGGGTACTCGTGAAGGGGAGCATCAATATTAGGTTTGTTCGTTGTGGCAAAAACGCCACTCACAAACCGCTAGAAACTTTTTTTTTGTCCTCTATAATATCCATGACCTCCTTTTCGCTGCGTTCTTGCGACCACTTGTGGACGATTTGCTAGTCGACAGATTTGTCAGAGGACCCACCCGTACTGTATCTGTTAACTGTTTTCAGTGGTTCCTGTTGACAAGCGATGGTGGCACCTACACAACGAAAGGCGGTTCCCCCTCAGTGATCGCCACCCTCAACGCTATCCTGCCTGAGCTACTTGCTGGGTGGATACAGAACACCATCAGAACATCAAATCCCCTATAAATCTTCAGTCTCCATTTTTGATTTTGCTGATTTGTGTTATGTTGCTAATTTGGATTCATCAGAGAGATTACGTTGAGCAATCAATTCGAGATTTTCTTTTCAATAATTTTATTTTTGCAATTTTTGATTTTTTTCTAGTGCAGCCAAATGCTCTTCTTTTTCCCTGTTCTTAACTTTCCTGCCACTCTTGCCTTGTTATTGTTATCCACTCCAAATGAATCCCACTTGATGATTTACTTACTTTTTCCTTTAATTTTGAATTATTTAATTTAGCTACCGTATTATTTGCATAAAATGTGGGTTTCAGTACTAACTCACTTTACTGCTTTTTACCTAATATTAATTCATTGAGGATTGGTTCAAGTAAATATCCTTCTGTAGTGTACACTTTTTTGTTGGCTGCGAATTTCCTTGACACTGTTTATGTTTTTTTCATAGTTACCTATTAACGTACAACTAACTATTGAGGTGTGTCTTCACTTTATGACGTTTCTCACATTGGTACTGTTTTCATTGTGTGAATCATTCAACGAAACCATGGTAATTTTTAAGTGCAGGGGTTATTGGATGCTTTTTGAATAACACAATTTATGCAAATGAAGGTTTTCTGTACATTGTGAAATCAGTCTCATTATTTTGCAATGGGTCCAAAATTTTTGAAATTTCAAAACTTCATTTTTTTTGTTGAAATCCGTTTCAGAGCATCCTGAATGCATACCAACATTTTAACAAAAGTGTATATAGTATGTACCTACATATTTATTAATAACCTATGTGTCTCTCTAGACGACGTCTTACCTTGGGTAAATGATAACAATTCCGAAATTCGCCACAATGTTGGTATTATCAAACAAAACTGTAAGTTCGGCAGGTTCAGCTAATCACTAGCCTCATTTTCTTATCTGGTTTGTGCGACTGCATTAAACCCTATAAAGATGGTGGTTTTGGATTCATGTTTTCACAATACCACTTCGTTTTCATGAGATCCTTGTACTTTTTCACAAATGTTTCAATTTCTTACAACTATGAGTTTCTAAGTGGTATTCTGTTATTTCAAACACGGAATCCTTTTGAAGGAATCATTCATTTCTTAGTAAATAGGTCAAAATAGTAATCGAATTCCCCTTATCAGCTTTTGTTAGAATTAGATTGTTATTACGTAAAATAATGTATAGGTATGTTTCAGTTCATCGAATATTTTCTTTCTCGGATACAACTTTGTCTACATCCTTGAAATTGACATTGGTTTCATCTGTTAACTAACCTCCAATTGTTGTAAATGCTGTGTCTGAATCCAATATAAATTATTTAAAATACATCACACCATTGTGACACACGATTGAGGTCTTTCTTTGTTCAGTAAATTGGTGTCTCTTATATTTCAGTCCCTCTTAAATTTACGACCGTAGGGAAATACAGTATCACCTCACAGTTTTTGAGTACATCTATAAATTACTATAGCCTATTATTACCTGATGTATTACTGTATGTTGACAGTGGGACCAACTGATTTCATTACTCAGCCCACTTCAATTCCCACCGTTACACTAATTTGATATTTACCCAATTACCATGTGCTCAAAATTTGCGAGACACCTAACAACTTGTTAGTTCAGGTACCTACTAACTTGTTTGTACAAAGGGTTCCTACCACTTGTAACCCATTTCCTTGTTGAGGCTAGGTTTTTTATGTTTACATAATATTTACGTTCAAATAAACGGCTTTACAGTGTTTCTGCCTTCTGTTCATTCCCTGCTGCTTTGTCATGATTTTTTTTTTTTTTTTTTTCCTTGTGATGATACCTACGTTACTTACTTTAACTTTAATGCCGAATATATTGTTTAGGTACCAACTAATTTAGGTAAACCATGGTTAAGAAAGTAAGTACCTACTTATTTTCATACTATTCCTTTCTTTTTAGTGAATCACGCAATTATGAACGTTGGTGACTATGATTACATGATCTGAATTTTATATATAATATACAAGTTGTGATAGTGGTTGGTCGTCAACAGTTTTCTTCAAAACACGGAGTTATAGGGGACGTAGGCTAACAGGTAACTGAAATGCCGGTTAAGTGGGGGCGTGTATTATTATAAGTGCTGATTATAAGGTACTAGGTACATGGGTAGGAAGTCCGACTGCAGATTGCTAATAACTGGTGATGGTAACGTGTTCATTAAAGCGCTGCTTTGACCTATTTCGATAGTGCTACAACGTAACTAACATACACCTACGTCAACTTGGTCACGTGACTGGCTCATACTCACATTGAGATAGTAACGTACAAATTCCTATCCATTGATGGCTTAACTAACGGCGAAGTGATTATTGGCGTGGTGATTACTGTTGGGGAAGCAGGTAGGTTACGTACCTTGCCCAGGGGCGGATCCAGAATTTTTTTCTGGAGGATGTCACAGGGTAGAACAATATAAAAAATAACAAAATAACCAAACGAACAATTCAAACCGAATTTTCAACCTTATGCCTAAACTCGTCCAATTTGTCTACTTACAAAATTAATTGTATTTATTTATAAAATTCATTGTTTATGTACAAAATATTTTTCAATATATATTAATTATTTAACTGATAGATGTATTTATTTTCAATTTTCTTCTAAAAAAGTGTCCGAATGTGTTTTCAAACAAATTGGCGCATTTTATGGCAGCGTAGCTAACTTCAGAGTTTGCAAATCAAAACATTGAAACCACAACAATCTATTGTTGATCTCAGTGAGTTCAGTATCGTTTTTACTGAATTTGGCAGGAAAGATAACGAGAACGAAACAAAAACAAGATAATAATTAACAAAAATAAGAAGAAATAAACAAGGTGTAATTTGACGGATACACCAACGTAAATTTATTGACATAATTGTAGGTATATAAAGTAACATTGGTAGGACCAAGTGTACGATTCGACTAATTTTGACATTTTTGATCGAATCTTTTTAGATTTTTTATAGTACAGGGTTTTCAGTGTACAAAATACGTTTGTTCTTTGGAAGAATTACAGCTGTCGGAGATTTTTCATAACAATATGTTTCCCCTAACCATCCCTAATTCCCCACAAACTGGGAACACAGATTGAAAAATGACGCAACCTTTCACAAAACAAACTGATGAAACATGATGCAATTCCTTATTCTTATTTGACGGTTTCCATGTTGTTGTCCTGGCCATGGTTGAACTTTGTCATTTCCTTGCATTACCTGTGCTCATGTGCAAATTGCTTAACTCCTACTGGTACTTTACTCAGTACCTAAAATTTAAAAAAGTTGCGGTCACAGAAACTAATCATGCGGTCACGGTGAAACTCAGGAAATAATCTTTTCTAGTAATAACCAAACATCCCTAAAAATTTCATCGAAATTGCTTAACTCCTACTGGGACTTTACTCAGTACCTAAAATTTAAGAAAGTTGCGGTCACAAAAACTAATAATGCGGTCACGGTGAAACTCAGGAAATAATCTTTTCTAGTAATAACCAAACATCCCTAAAAATTTCATCGAAATTGCTTAACTCCTACTGGGACTTTACTCAGTACCTAAAATTTAAGAAAGTTGCGGTCACAAAAACTAATAATGCGGTCACGCTGAAACTCAGGAAATATTCATTTCTACTAATAACCAAACATCCCTAAAAATTTCATTGAAATTGCTTAACTCCTACTGGGACTTTACTCAGTACCTAAAATTTAAGAAAGTTGCGGTCACAAAAACTAATAATGCGGTCACGCTGAAACTCAGGAAATATTCATTTCTACTAATAACCAACCATCCCCGAAAATTTCATCGAAGTTGGTTAACTCCTACTGGTACTTTTTTCAGTACCTAAAATTTAAAAAAAGTTGCGGCCACAGAAACTAATAATGCGGTCACGCTGAAACTCAGGAAATATTCAATTCTACTAATAACCAACCATTCCTGAAAATGTCAACAACATCCAGTCCACTTGTACATACCTACCTTACTTAGCGTAATTGTGCGATCGAAGTAGGTACATCATAATTCATTTTCCTCAATATGCACGGTATTATTTCAAATTTGGAACACACACAAAAAAAACAGTAAATGAATGGAGTTATCTCTCGGGCGATGGAAGGAAACGGATGTATCTACGTTTTTTCCTGTCACCTTTTTCATGCAAAATATTAATGAACATTGAAAAACATAATTTGTAATAAACAACTACGGACCTACCGTAGTTACCTACTCATTTTAAGAGAGAACAAAGAGAATACTGTTACCTACTTATCGTAGGTACATCTTTCACCCTAGCGACGCCAGTGGTACCGCCATATGAACTTGACACACGTATCTGATTAATCAATTTCGTTGAAAGAAAAGAATTCAGCACACCCATCCTCACTATAGTTACATGATAGGTAGTATCTCTTCGTTGTACCTACAGCCACCATTACGGACAGTGGTGACGCCATACATTGGCACCTGTAAGGAGGTTGGTACATTTTTCAAAAATTACACTGAATCACAGAATTCATAGGATGACAAAAGATGAGAAGGAGTCCCAATTTCCTTTTTGATGCCCACTTTCACCTCACATCGAAATTGGAACTAACAATTTTGTTATCCTCCGCGTAGCCATATACTAAAATTTTATTCCACATTATTAGTTAATAAGTATTTGGGTAGTAGGGGTTACTAGACTGATATAGGTATTGTGTCAGCGACGAGGGCTCGTTTATGTCGAGCACCCGTAGCAAAGAGAAGAATTCCGTAACACGATCAAAATATGAAACTGAGTCACAATTCCATTTCGTCGAGACCACTATAACTTCACATCAAAATTACATGGGATAACATATTTTTATCACCCACCTAGGTGTATGAATATGTTTAGAAAAACCGCATTATTCCTTATTTACATTACTACTACAGCGATTAGAGTAGCATTATTGCGGGGGAGTAGCATTAATTCCCGAGGATGCAGAAGGTGTCAGGAGCCCTTCATGATATCAAGAAATATCTCCAAACCGGGAAATCGGTAGTACTACTCAAGGGTTGGGGAAAACTTATATAATTACCCCCACCTTGTCAAAACACAACGAGTAACTCAATTCAACTGTGAAAAAAGAAATGTGTACACAAAGATACCTTTTTTCCCCTATTTTCCACTGTTATGACTAACGAATTCATATAATTACCCCCACTCCGGTCCTACCATCAACAGACCAAAAAAATTGGATTCCTTGTGATTTTTACACAAACATCCTTTTTTCCCCGATTTTCTACTGTTACACTACGGAATTCGTATAATTACCCCCACTCCGGTCCTACCATCATCAGACCAAAAAAATTGAATTCCATGTGATTTTTACACAAACATACCTTTTTTCCCGATTTTCTACTGTTACACTACCGAATTCGTATAGTTACCCCCACTCCGGTCCTACCATCATCAGACCAAAAAAATTGAATTCCTCGTGATTTTTACACAAACATACCTTTTTTCGCCGATTTTCTGCTGTTACTCTACCGAATTCGTATAATTACCCCCACTCCGGTCCTACCATCATCAGACCAAAAAAATTGAATTCCTCGTGATTTTTACACAAACATACCTTTTTTCGCCGATTTTCTGCTGTTACTCTACCGAATTCGTATAATTACCCCCACTCCGGTCCTACCATCATCAGACCAAAAAAATTGAATTCCTCGTGATTTTTACACAAAGATACCTTTTTTCCCCTATTTTCTACTGTTACGACTACCGAATTCGTATAATTACCCCCACTCCGGTCCTACCATCATCAGACCAAAAAAATTGAATTCCTCGTGATTTTTACACAAAGATACCTTTTTTCCCCTATTTTCTACTGTTACGACTACCGAATTCGTATAATTACCCCCACTCCGGTCCTACCATCATCAGACCAAAAGAATTAAATTCCTCGTGATTTTTACACAAACATACCTTTTTTCGCCGATTTTCTGCTGTTACTCTACCGAATTCGTATAATTACCCCCACTCCGGTCCTACCATCATCAGACCGAAAAAATTGAATTCCTCGTGATTTTTACACAAACATACCTTTTTTCGCCGATTTTCTGCTGTTACTCTACCGAATTCGTATAATTACCCCCACTCCGGTCCTACCATCATCAGACCGAAAAAATTGAATTCCTCGTGATTTTTACACAAACATACCTTTTTTCGCCGATTTTCTGCTGTTACTCTACCGAATTCGTATAATTACCCCCACTCCGGTCCTACCATCATCAGACCAAAAAAATTGAAATCCGCGTGATTTTTACACAACGATACCTATTTTACCCAATTTTCTACTGTTACAACTACCGAATTCGTATAATTACCCCCACTCCGGTCCTACCATCATCAGACCGAAAAAATTGAATTCCTCGTGATTTTTACACAAACATACCTTTTTTCGCCGATTTTCTGCTGTTACTCTACCGAATTCGTATAATTACCCCCACTCCGGTCCTACCATCATCAGACCAAAAAAATTGAAATCCGCGTGATTTTTACACAAACATACCTTTTTTCGCCGATTTTCTGCTGTTACTCTACCGAATTCGTATAATTACCCCCACTCCGGTCCTACCATCATCAGACCAAAAAAATTGAATTCCTCGTGATTTTTACACAAAGATACCTTTTTTCCCCTATTTTCTACTGTTACAACTACCGAATTCGATAATTACCCCCACTCCGGTCCTACCATCATCAGACCAAAAAAATTGAATTCCTCGTGATTTTTACACAAACATACCTTTTTTCGCCGATTTTCTGCTGTTACTCTACCGAATTCGTATAATTACCCCCACTCCGGTCCTACCATCATCAGACCAAAAGAATTGAATTCCTCGTGATTTTTACACAAACATACCTTTTTTCGCCGATTTTCTGCTGTTACTCTACCGAATTCGTATAATTACCCCCACTCCGGTCCTACCATCATCAGACCGAAAAAATTGAATTCCTCGTGATTTTTACACAAACATACCTTTTTTCGCCGATTTTCTGCTGTTACTCTACCGAATTCGTATAATTACCCCCACTCCGGTCCTACCATCATCAGACCGAAAAAATTGAATTCCTCGTGATTTTTACACAAACATACCTTTTTTTCGCCGATTTTCTGCTGTTACTCTACCGAATTCGATAATTACCCCCACTCCGGTCCTACCATCATCAGACCAAAAGAATTGAATTCCTCGTGATTTTTACACAAACATACCTTTTTCGCGATTTTCTGCTGTTACTCTACCGAATTCGTATAATTACCCCCACTCCGGTCCTACCATCATCAGACCAAAAAAATTGAAATCCGCGTGATTTTTACACAACGATACCTATTTTTCCCAATTTTCTACTGTTACAACTACCGAATTCGTATAATTACCCCCACTCCGGTCCTACCATCATCAGACCAAAAAATTGAATTCCTCGTGATTTTTACACAAACATACCTTTTTTCGCCGATTTTCTGCTGTTACTCTACCGAATTCGTATAATTACCCCCACTCCGGTCCTACCATCATCAGACCAAAAAAATTGAAATCCGCCTGATTTTTACACAACGATACCTATTTTTCCCAATTTTCTACTGTTACAAATACCGAATTCGTATAATTACCCCCACTCCGGTCCTACCATCATCAGACCGAAAAATTGAATTCCTCGTGATTTTTACACAAA
The DNA here is from genome assembly GCA_954871275.1 of Leptopterna dolabrata. Taxonomy (NCBI): domain Eukaryota; kingdom Metazoa; phylum Arthropoda; class Insecta; order Hemiptera; family Miridae; genus Leptopterna; species Leptopterna dolabrata. The sequence goes on from OX940983.1 coordinate 39,069,546, forward strand.
CATACCTTTTTTCGCCGATTTTCTGCTGTTACTCTACCGAATTCGTATAATTACCCCCACTCCGGTCCTACCATCATCAGACCGAAAAAATTGAATTCCTCGTGATTTTTACACAAACATACCTTTTTTCGCCGATTTTCTGCTGTTACTCTACCGAATTCGTATAATTACCCCCACTCCGGTCCTACCATCATCAGACCGAAAAAATTGAATTCCTCGTGATTTTTACACAAACATACCTTTTTTCGCCGATTTTCTGCTGTTACTCTACCGAATTCGTATAATTACCCCCACTCCGGTCCTACCATCATCAGACCGAAAAAAATTGAATTCCTCGTGATTTTTACACAAACATACCTTTTTTCGCCGATTTTCTGCTGTCTACTTACCGAATTCGTATAATTACCCCCCACTCCGGTCCTACCATCATCAGACCGAAAAAATTGAATTCCTCGTGATTTTTACACAACGATACCTATTTTACCCAATTTTCTACTGTTACAACTACCGAATTCGTATAATTACCCCCACTCCGGTCCTACCATCATCAGACCAAAAAAATTGAATTCCTCGTGATTTTTACACAAGCATACCTTTTTTCGCCGATTTTCTGCTGTTACTCTACCGAATTCGTATAATTACCCCCACTCCGGTCCTACCATCATCAGACCGAAAAAATTGAATTCCTCGTGATTTTTACACAACGATACCTATTTTACCCAATTTTCTACTGTTACAACTACCGAATTCGTATAATTACCCCCACTCCGGTCCTACCATCATCAGACCAAAAAAATTGAATTCCTCGTGATTTTTACACAAGCATACCTTTTTTCGCCGATTTTCTGCTGTTACTCTACCGAATTCTTATAATTACCCCCACTCCGGTCCTACCATCATCAGACCAAAAAAATTGAAATCCGCGTGATTTTTACACAACGATACCTATTTTTCCCAATTTTCTACTGTTACAACTACCGAATTCGATAATTACCCCCACTCCGGTCCTACCATCATCAGACCAAAAGAATTGAATTCCTCGTGATTTTTACACAAACATACCTTTTTTCGCCGATTTTCTGCTGTTACTCTACCGAATTCGTATAATTACCCCCACTCCGGTCCTACCATCATCAGACCGAAAAAATTGAATTCCTCGTGATTTTTACACAAACATACCTTTTTTCGCCGATTTTCTGCTGTTACTCTACCGAATTCGTATAATTACCCCCACTCCGGTCCTACCATCATCAGACCAAAAAAATTGAAATCCGCGTGATTTTTACACAACGATACCTATTTTTCCCAATTTTCTACTGTTACAACTACCGAATTCGTATAATTACCCCCACTCCGGTCCTACCATCAACAGACCAAAAAAATTGAATTCCTCGTGATTTTTACACAAACATACCTTTTTTCGCCGATTTTCTGCTGTTACTCTACCGAATTCGTATAATTACCCCCACTCCGGTCCTACCATCATCAGACCAAAAAAATTGAATTCCTCGTGATTTTTACACAAACATACGTTTTTTCGCGGATTTTCTACTGTTACTACTACCGAATTCGTATAATTACCCCCACTCCGGTCCTACCATCATCAGACCAAACAAATTGAATTACTCGTAATTTTTACAAAATAATGCATTTTTTCCCTGATTTTCTACTGTTACAACTAATTAATGCGTATAATTACCCCCACTCTGGTGCAACCAGGGTCATTAACTCAATCACACAATGGAAATTCTAATCCCCTTAATCATTAGTGGATGAAACTTATTGTTCTCGATTTCTTACTGTTTGAATTCTAATATTCATTAATTGCCACCACTATACTGCAAATACCACCCCTACCCAATTTTGCCTGAACATTAAATTCAACATATTTTTTTCATAATTTAAGTTTTCCGGTTCCTATAATAATATTGGTATAATTACCTACACTTAGTCCAACCATCCACTTCTAACCTTGTAAGGCTGACATCTAAAACTCACTTTTACACAATAACCCTTTTTAACACGATTTTGTACTGTTAGAGATTTATAATAATTACCATAATTATCACCACTCTACTCCAAGTACCATACTTTACCTAATAAAATCCTTTTTCTTAACCCAACTGAGGGTTTCAGAGCTTCTTACACTCTGAATATATTTTGCTACCACTGGGGCGACAGACAGGGCTTTGTAGTCACCTCTGGGATTGCGGTGGAGAACAAAATATCTATTCCTAACCTAACTTGGGCTTTCAGATATTTTCCTACTATAGGGGCGACGAACATGACATAGTAATCACCATCCTAATATCTTAGCTTCACAAGAGCTTCCCCATCCTTGAGGGAAGTTACCAACCTCACAAAAACACATTCCCCTGTGTTTCAGAGCTATTGCAGTCATTAAGAGGTTTGTTGCCACAAACCTACCAAAATATCTGACATGGGACTGCTAGGTACTCCTTTACAGTCCCCATCTCTAGAGGCCCACATTGGGACTCCTAAGCTACCATCGTCGCCCCTAACCTACCAAAATATACCTATATAAATATATAAATATATATATATACATATAATTTTTGGTGTCTTTCGGCAGGGAATTCAGGATGGTCTGAAACGGATTTTGGTATAAAAATCTTTCGGAAATTCGAGTTTTAAAAATTTTGGACCGAGAACAATAGCTTCTTTTTCTTCGAAAATTCGCTAAAATGGGCAGGGCGACGAGCTACACGACTGAGAATACGAGATTGACTGGAGGGGCTCGAGCTGCTCGTATTTACCTATATGCTCGCGATGGTGCATCAGAAGGAAAACGCTGCAAAGTCCTTGTCACACGGGTTTATTATTCTACTGGACATAGGTACAGAAAATTAAATTCTCGCCTTGAAAAACATGGAAAACGATACCTCACAAGCTCATGTTCTCTAAAACCTCAAAAAACGCTGCAAAGTCCTTGTCACATGGGTTTATTACTCTGTTGGACACACCTACTATTATGTTGGCTGTTCATTTATTGCTTCTTTAATGTGAAATAATTGAAATAGCTATTTATGATGGTTTCTACCAATTTTGGCCCCCAGGACACGAATTAGGTAGTGAAATAGGTATAAATTATCTTTGATCATTGGTAGTACCATTTAATCGTCTTGATCCACTTTTTCTAGTGTTATTATACAAATTTATGGTGATTTCAGACGATTTTCCAGGTTTTTGACTCATAAAAAATCAATTTAGAGAGCTGAACATTTGATAGAACCTCAATTTTCCATTCTTTGGACAAAACTGACTTCATATTCGGCCTTCTCGTCCCAAAAAAACATGGAAAACGATACCTCAAAAGCTCATGTTACTAAAAAACAAAAAGTACCTATTTTTATACACATTTTCACTCATAACACCCCTGGGTATAATCCGATCGGGCTGCAAAGTTTCGGGACACAACCAGGGCCCAAATGGAGCATGTGTGCGAAAGAACGAATTTTTTAGACCAAAAATGAAGCCTGTACACGTGATACGGCGTACGGCGGACTGACATTGCATTTCTGGAATCTAAGCACCTTGAAACGGAAAAGAAAAAATTTTGAGGGGGTGTTACCTATGAAAATTTTTTGCTGAGCGAATACATATGTGTATTATTCACGGAATAATAAACCAAAACCTCGAAAACCCCTATTTTTACAACTATTTTTCTCCCATAACACCCCTGGGTGTATGTCGATCGGGCTGCTGTGTTTCGGAGCACAACAAGGACCCGAATGTGTTCCCAAATGGAAACCCAAACTGTGTGCGGAAGAACGAAGATTTTAGACCAAAATTTAACGTGAATTTAAGGCTGAAACTTCGTTAGAACCTTCAATTTTCCACTCTTTGGTCAAAATCGACTTCAAATTCGTTCTTCTCAATCCAAAAACATGGAAAACGATACCTCAAAAGCTCATGTTACTGTAACACTATAATTACCTATTTTTATACACATTTTCACTCATAACACCCCTGGGTATATTCCGATCGGGCTGAAGAGTTTCGGGACACAACTAGGGCCCAAAAGGAGCATGTGTGCGAAAGAACGAATTTTTTTGACCGAAAATGAAGCCGGTACACGTAATACGGCGGACGGACATTGCATTTTGGTTTATTATTCTGCGAATAATACACCTATGTATTCGCTCAGCAAAAAAATTTTATAACACCCCCTAAACATTTTTTCTTTTCCGTTTCAAGGTGCGTAGATTCCAAAAATGCAATGTCCGTCCGCCGACCGCCGTACGCCGTATCACGTGTACAGGCTTCATTTTCGGTCAAAAAAATTCGTTCTTTTGCCCACATGCTCCATTTGGGCCCTAGTTGTGTCCCGAAACTTTTCAGTCAGATCGGAATACCTATACTTAAGGATGTAATGAGTGAAAAAGGGTATACAAATAGTTACTTTTGGTTTATTATTTTCAATAATGAACCATTGGAATCGAGCATGAAAAAAAAAATTCTTACCTCCCCTCAAAATTTGATGGTTTACGTTTCAAGGTATGTAGAATCCAAAACTGCAATAAAAATATTATTTCTGTCTGTCCGCCGTACGCCGTACGGGCCACTTTTCTTAGTTACCATGGAAAAAAAAATTGATATTCGGGTTATAGGTTCCGTTCGGGGTCTAGTTGGTCCTCGAAGCTCGACGTTACTGTCAGTCATCTCTAAGGGGTTCAAAATAGGGGTTGAAATTTTCAAAACGCCTATACCTTTTTTTTACGTGAATCTTTTCACGGTTTTAAATAGTTCTTGAACTTACGAGTTTTTTAAGACCATCCGGAGCATTGTACGTCCAGCCGTTCGTTCACAGTAAGGCCCCGAAGTTTGCACCGACAGGCATTTTCGACTCCAGTGTGAATGAAATTGTATACAACAGACGAAATCTCGTCACCAGGGACGCGCCGATTTTATTGGTGGGGTACCTAAGAGGTCGAGTTGGTTGTTCTGTGATATTATTTCATTTGAAAAATGATGTGAGTTTCTTTTTGTTAGGTACTCTTTGCAATAGACAGAATATTATTTTAGTTGCATTATTTATCTCGTGATTTAGGTAGGTACCTAGTAACGAGTACGGGGTTAGGTATTAACCTACGGAGGGTCTGCGATCCGGCTGGATTTTGTTGATAGGTACTTTTGCAACTTGAACAACCGTTGAAGCATTATTGATGGGCAAATTATTACACAACGGTTCATTATTCTATCTCCGTAGAAGTGGAACCTATACAGGTAAATTATTACACAACGGTTTAGGGAGGTACCTAGTAACGAGTACGGGGTTAGGTACTAACCTACGGAGGTCCGCGATCTACATAATAGGTACCTATGTGTAGAATAGTACTTACATATGTTATATAGAAGGGTTATCTATACGGAGACCTGTGATCTGTAACAGGCAGGGTTGCCAACTCGCTGGCAGAAGAATACGGGACACTATACACACACCTGGTACTGGTTGCTAGGTGAGTATCAACACCTCAACCTTTATAATATTATAATAATGTTGAACAGCACACTACTCACTTCAGGTCAAATAGGCGAGACAAACAAAAAATAGACGGAATACCTTTGTTTCAACGTTTTATTTTAACATGTTTAATGTTTTAGGGCTGGGGGTCATTCTGTGAATTCCGACACGCAAATATGCAACGTTTTTCATTGGTTACTACACAGTTACTACCTTCTGTTGTAGCAACCATAAAGAATATCGCACTCGAAAGAAACAAGAGTCAATAGCTACGTTTTTCATTGGTTACTACACAGTTACTACCTACCTTCTGTTGTAGCAACCATATGTTGATGGCGAGTTCTATAATAAGTACAGTAAATGCAACATTATACTTGTAGAGTTCAGTGAAATTGTGGCTTTCATTTTTTCTTGACATTAAAAAACTATATCTAATTTCTCCCTTGCGAGGGAAAAACATTAAACATGATTTAATGTTTTTCCCTCTCAAGGGAGACATTTAATTTGTAAAGAAAAACTCACAAATGTAAACAAACGTCAAATATAACCTAGGTGGGATTTTTCTCATAATTTTACTTTTTGTCGTTATTTATGAAGCATAACATGAAAAGATGAAGCATAACATTTTGAAAAATTGAACGAAAATTCCTCCGTGTAGTTTGAAGAAAACAAATTCATCAAAATTTCATCAAAATTGGGCGACAGGTTCATGAGAAATCAAGCGTCTCAGCTTTCGCGTTTGCACATGCGCAGTGGTCATACCACTGAGCGTTGATCTGAGCGTTTTAAAGTTCATGGGGGACCGTCTAGAAGCCACACTCCAACTACTTATACCTACTTATCGATTTGAGCAAAATCGGACTATTTACTCGTGAGAAATTGTGTAGGTACCTACCTCGGATTCGCGTTGCGCACGCGCAGTGGTCATATCAATGATCCGATCGTTTTGTAACTCAAGGGGACGATCTTGAATTTATACTCCAACTACCCCACCGAATTTGAACAAAATCGGGCCATTGATTCGCGAGATTTCAGGTACCTAAGTATATTTTTAAAGGAAAGGAAACACTTTAGGTAAGGAAAGGACCTACCTACAAGTAAATTACCGAGAAAATGGCATGAACAAAATACCTAGACAGGAACAAATTATAAAATAACAGGTAACTTTCTGTTCTCAGTCAATTCCAAATAATTTTTCAAAACAATATATAAAAGGCATCATAATAATGCGTATTCTGCACTTCTTTTGGTTTATTATTTTCAATAATGAACCATTGGAATCGAGCATGAAAAAAAAAATTCTTACCCCCCCTCAAAATTTGATGGTTTACGTTTCAAGGTATGTAGAATCCAAAACTGCAATAAAAATATTTCTGTCTGTCCGCCGTACGCCGTACGCCGTACGCCGTACGCCGTACGGGCCACTTTTCTTAGTTACCATGAAAAAAAATTGATGAAATTCGGGTTATAGGTTCCGTTCGGCGTCTAGTTGGTCCTCGAAGCTCGACGTTACTGTGAGTCATCTCTAAGGGGTTCAAAATAGGGGTTGAAATTTTCAAAACGCCTATACCATTTTTTTACGTAAATATTTTTACGGTTTTAAATAGTTCTTGAACTTGCGAGTTTTTTAAGACCATCCGGAGCATCGTACGTCCAGCCGTTCGTTCACAGTAAGGCCCCGAAGTTTGCACCGACAGGCATTTTCGACTCCAGTGTGAATGAAATTGTATACAATTCAAACCAAATCTCGTAACCAGAGACGCGCCCACAATAGGAATTTGTGAATACGGCCAATCATTGGTAGGGATCACCTGATTATATTGGCGGAGTATGAAGTCGAGTTGGTTGTTCTGTGATATTATTTCATTTGAAAAATGATGGCTCTTTTGGAGTTTGTTGGTAGGTAGTGAAACTTGAACAAACGTTGAAGTATTATTGATGGGTAAATTATTACTACGGTAAATCATTACTCAACGGTAAATTATTACACAACGGTTCATTATACCATCTACGTAGAAGGGGCTGGAGTTTGTTGGTAGGTACTTTTGCAACTTTTTTCACTCCTAATCAACAATTTCTTTTCAGAACTTCATTATGTGTGTTTCTTTTTGTTAGGTACTGTTTGTCATCGGCAGAATTATTTTAGCAACATTTAACTCGTGATTTAGGTAGGTACCTAGTAACGAGTACGGGGTTAGGTACTAACCTACGGAGGGTCTGCGATCTACATAAATATGCATAGAATAGTACATATCATATTATATAGAAGGGTTATCTATACATAGAGCTATGATCTGTAACAGGAGGGTATTCTATACAAAATAATAAACCGTTGTGCAGGATTTGCAGCGTTTTTAATATAAAATAATAGATCACGTTCTGTTTTTAGTATTTCTAATATATTTCTAATCCAAAATAAGTTTTTCTTCAAACAAAATATTAAACGCATCACACTTCTAAAATTAAATCACTTGAAAATAATAAATCACGATACCCTGAAATACGGGACAAATAGCGTCCCGGGAAGGGTTTCGCCGGGACATGGAACAAATGGACAAAATAAGGGACTGCGATATTAGTTGTTCTGCGATATTATTTCATCTGATAAGTGATGGACTATTGGATTTTGTAGGTAGGTAGGTACTTATGAAACTTGAACAAACGCTGAAGCATTATTGATGGGTAAATTTTACACAATGGTAAATTGTGATGAATTTAAATTTATCATCACGGTGGCGTGAAGGAGTGAATAGATGAGAGCGAGGGAATTTCACCTAGGCGGCGGTAATCCACCGATGTGAGTGAAGGATGGAATCTCGTCTAGGCGGCGGTAATCCACCGATGTAGGCGAGAGGAAGGAAATTCACCCAGGCGGCGGTAATCCACCGATGTGGGTGAAGGAAGGAAGGTGCTTGTCTAGGCGGCGGATATCCACCGATGTAGACAAGAGGAGAAGGTAGGAGGTGAATTCCCAGAGCGGCGGATACCACCAGGCATCTGGGAGGAGGAAGGTAGAGAGAGAAGAGAGAGCTGGTTAGAGGAAGTGTCGAATGAAGCTAAAGCCCCAGGATCCAGGGTTATATAGGAACTGGAGGCCTCTCCCTCCAACTCCCCTGTTGGGAGTTTTGGGGGGGGCCCAGGTTGTGTTCCCTGGATTCTGTTGCCTGTCTCCCCACTCAGATGTTTATTAGCGGAAGGTAATTTTTACATAGGAATATTGGTGAGAGCTTTAAGGTTGTAGTGGAGTGTTCCCGGGAGGGACTCACGACAGAGGTCCCCCCAGTTCGAACCAATGTTTGAGGTAGCTGAAGGCTCAAGTTGACAGTGGCTGAGGGCTGCGGAAACAAAAAGGGGAAGCTGAAGGCGCAAGGATACAGGAGCTGAAGGCTGAAACAAACAATTGCAGTGCTGAAGGCAGAAGAGTGACCGGAGGTGTCTTAAATCTAGGGTGATATACAAGTAGTAGAACAAGGAGGCATAAGTTGACATAAGTAGACATAAGTAGGGCTAAGTAGACAAAGTAGACATAAGGTGACGTAAGTAGATAAGTAGATGTAAGTAGATGTAAGTAGATGTAAGTAGATGTAAGTAGATGTAAGACATAAGTAGAAGTAAGACATAAGTAGATGTAAGTAGATGTAAGTAGACGAAATTTGATGATGGGAAACATATGTACAAGGAGGGGTGTGATGAAAAATTTGATGAAGTGACAATATTTACAAAGGTGATGAGTTCGATGATGATGATAAGAGGGGTGATAGTCAGATAGATAGCTAGATATTTACAGGTGCAAGGTATTTACAAGTAGTATTTACAGGTATGTATAGGTATTTACAGGTATGTACAATTTTTTGGTACGGTTTCAGGGGAGGCAGATCGGAGCGGGGTTGTGAAATCCGCCGTTCCCTGGGTGTGGACAGTGTGCAGTGTAATGTGGTGAATGTGTAATGATGGTGAGGTGATGGGGTGAGGGAGGCGACTCCCTCTAACAGTCTTCACGTTAGTGAAGACTGACAGAGGGGCCCCTTCACTGCCGGGGCGGTGGTGAAGGGGAAGAGCCGGTGGGAGCCGGTACCCGGGACGTCGCGGAGGTGGGTGGCGACGTTGGGGTCCGGCGGGCGAAATGGAGGTGATGTGTGGCGTGTGTGGTGTAGGGGTGGTCGGGTGAGTGGTGTGGGGCGAAGTGTCTGGGAGGACGGGGGCTGGTTTACATCGGGCGAGGGGTACAGTGTGGGGCTTCCCGTCAATTAACAGGGTAGCCGTGGTGTTTGTGGAGCGGATGACGTGGAAGGGCCCGGCGTAGAGAGGTGAAAATGTTTTGTGGATGCCGGGCTCCTTCAAGTACATGTGAGTGGCTGTGTAAAAACGTGTGGGATAGGTGGTGTCGTTGTGTGGTGTTGTTGTGCGGAGTGGTTCCCTGTTAATTGACGGGGTGGGGTGTGGGGTGAAGATGTCGGCTGGCAAACGTAAAGGGTCACGAAAAGCGTGTTGTGCGGGACTTGTGTTGTCTGAAGGACGGGCGGAAGTGCGGAGGCTAAGTAGAACGTAGGGGAGGGTTTTGGTCCATGAAGGGGAAGTGGCTGATGTGGAGATGGCTTGCTTGAGGACCGAGTGCCACCGCTCTATTTTCCCGTTGGATTGAGGGTGATAAGGAGTGGTGCGGATTTTCTGAATCCCGAGGGAACGGAGCAGGTCGGCGAAGTGGGCTGATTCAAATTGCCTCCCCTGATCGACCGTGAGTGTCCGCGGACAGCCGTAGCGGCTGATCCATTGATTGAGGAAGGCCGCGGCGACGGCGTCCGCGGTAATGTGGGCGAGTGGGATACACTCTACCCAATTTGTCGCACGGTCGATCATGGTGAGGCAATACCTCTTCCCCTCGGAGGGGGGAAGAGGGCCGACCAGATCCAAGTGGACGTGTTCCCACGGGAGAGAATCGGGGATAGGTTGAGGAGGTACATGGGGGTGAGCCGAGACCTTGAATTGCTGGCACTTCTGGCACCCTAGAACCCAGGTACGTATATCCGTGTTCATATGGGGCCAGAAGTACCGCGTTTTGATGAGGTCCCGGCTCGCCCGAATGCCGGGATGATGGAGGGAGTGGTAGTGTAGGAACAACTGCCTCCTCAGCTCCGGTGGGACGTACGGGCGCGGTGTGTCGGCCGATACGTCGCACCAGAGATCTAGGGGAGGCAGCTGCTCCAATTTCGAGGCGGAGATGAGATGGGAAAGAGCGGGATCGGAGGTAGGAGTTTGATGGTTTTTGAGGGTTTGCGGGGAAGGGAAGGGCAGTAGCTCCGCCACCGGCGCAGGGGTGGGGCGGGAGAGGGCGTCGGCAACGCAGTTGTCGGCCCCCGGCAAATAACGAATATCGGACGTGAATTGTCCGATAAATTCGAGTTGCCGGAGGCGACGGGGGGAGGCTGATTTTCGATTTTGGAGGAGGGCGTGGGTGAGGGGCTTGTGGTCGGTTATGACAGAGAACTGCCTGCCCTCCACGAAGTCACGAAAGTGTTTGATGGCTTCGTGGATGGCGAGGAGTTCTCTGTCAAAGGTGGAGTAATTTTTTTGTGTGGGGGACAGAGTTTTGGAGAAAAAGCCGAGAGGTTGGGGGGTGGCGCCGGTGTGTTGGTGGAGTACTGCCCCGATGGCCCAGTCGGACGCATCTGTGGTGATGGAGAGGGGGGCATGGGGATCGGGATGGGCCAATAGAGCGGCGTCAACTAGGTCCTGTTTGCATTGTTGGAAGGCGGTAGTGAGGGCGGGGGTCCATGAAATGGGGCGTTTATCGTTTTTTTTAGCCGGTTGTGGGATAGCGTGTATGAGTGGTTGTTGGTGTTGTGCCGCGTGTTTGATGTGTCTACGGTAAAAGTTCAGCATACCCAGGAAACGGCGGAGTTCTGAGACAGTGTTGGGACGTGGGAAATCGGTGAGGGTGTGAACCTTGTCTGGTAGGGGTTTTATTCCTTCGGACGAAACCTGGTGGCCGAGGCAGCGGACGGAGGGCTGGGCGAGGACGCACTTTGGAGTGTTAATGGTGAGGCCCTCGGCCGCGAAGATGTCAAGTACTTGTGTCAGGTGTGCGAGGTGTTCGGTTGGGTCTCGGGAAGCGATCAGTACGTCGTCCAAAAAACAGAAGACGAAGGGTAGGCCTCGTAGTATGTTGTCCATGTAACGCTGCCATGTTTGGGCAGCGTTAGGGAGGCCGAATCCCATTTTGATATACTCGAACAGGCCGAAAGGGGTGATGATAGCTGTTTTAGGAACGTCAGGGGGGTAGATGTGAATGTGATGGAAGGCACGGGAGATGTCGAGTGTAGAAAAGATGGTGGTGTTGTGCAGGTGGGAAGAGAAATCCCTGAGGTGCGGGACGTTGTAAAGGTCTGGGGTTGTACGGGCATTGAGGCGGCGGTAGTCGCCGCATGGGCGGATATCCCCGTTAGGCTTCTGCACAATATGTAGTGGAGAAGCCCACGGGGATTTGGAGGGACGGATAATGCCGTCTTTGATGAGGAGGTCAAAATGGTTGCGGGCCTGTGAGAGTTGGAGGGGGTGGAGGCGTCGGGCTTTCGCGGATATTGGGGGGCCAGAGGTTTCTATGAAGTGTTGGGTCTGTGAGATGTGGGCTGAGGGGCGGCGCTGGGGTTTGTAGTTGAGGAGGAGTTGTTCAAACTTGGAGGGGGGTCGATCCACCGCATGTATGAACCCGGGGATGGGTTTCTGGGTGGAGGGGTCGAGCAGGCGCGCGTTACGGACGTCTACCTGGAGGCCGAAATATGCGAGGAAATCGGCCCCCAGGATAGCTTTCTCTACGTCCGCCACGGTGAATTCCCACTCGTACGCGAGCCCGCTCATATGAATTGATGAGCGGTACGTCCCGTACGAGGGGATGGTAGTACCGTTGGCGGCGTAGAGGAGTTGCCGGTAACAACGCGCCTGTCGCCGGAGTATGTTATTGGGGAAGATAGAGAGCGCCGCCCCTGTGTCAACGAGGAAGGGGACGTGCGTCTTTGAACACTTCAGGAACAGGCGTTGATGAGCTGGGGCGGAGTGAGGTAAAACTGGCGAGATGTTGGAGTCCGTCGGAGGGGGGGGGCTTGGTTCGTCCGAGGTGATGGGCGGGTGCGATGGTGGTGGTTGGTCCCCCGCGAAGGAGACGCGGGGTGATTTTTTGCCGTTCCGGGGAGGGGGAACGGTAGTGGCGGCGCGAGTGGCGGCCGGAGGGGTGGTCGTCTTGGGGGCGGGGTTGGAGGGGCCGTTCCGTGGTGGGGGAACGGTAGCGGCGGCGCTAGTGGCGGCCGGAGGGTTGGCTGCCCTGGAGGCGGGCTTGGAGGGGCCGTTCCGGGGTGGGGGAACCGGAGCGGCGGCGCTAGTGGCGGCCGGAAGGTTGGCAGCCCTGGAGGCGGGCTTGGGGGGGCTGACTCGGGGTGGGGGAGCAGTTGATGGAGAGGTGGGGTGTTTAGCGGCGCCGTCAGATGCGGTCGGGAGGTTGGCAGCCGTGGCGGCGGCGTAGGAGGGGTAGCGAGGCGAGGTGGAGGTGGTGTGAATGCGGGCGGGGAGGGGTTGGTGGTGGTCCCCCCCGTGTTGGCGAGGAGGGGGGCCCGCCGGATTTACCGGCGGGCGTCCGCGTTTCCCTGCTTGGAGGAGTAGGAGCAGGGGGGCTGGCATTTGCGGGCCTCCCCACCGAAGTTCACGTGGTAGAAACATCGGTGGGGGGGGGGTCCGCCGGGAGGTAGGTCCTGGTGGGGCGCGTGGAGTTGGAGTGGGGCGCCGTTGTTGGGGACCTCCCTCTCTGTTGCTGGGAGGGGGAGACGGTGCGGCGGTCGGCCGAGCGCTGGCGTCGGTGGTTGGAGGAGGGGGTCGGCCGGCGATCGACGGAGAGGGAGCGGCGCCGGTGGAGGGAGGGGGGCCGGCGGCGCTCTTCAGACGGCGATCGGTCCCTGCGTGGGGTGGGGAAGCGGGGTGCGGCGACCTCCGTGACGCTGGCGGCCGCGGCGAGGTCGTAGACCGTGTCGGCCAGACGGAGAAGCGGCTCGTCCGGTCCGTCGAGGTGGCTGGCGAGCGCCATCTGGATGGGGTGGGGGAGGGCTCGCAGCCAGAACGTCCGAGCGATGTCGGCCGTCACGACGTCGTGTAGTTGATGACGTAGGCGACGGTACAGGTGGGAGGGTTTCAAATCGCCGAGATGTTGGGGCTGGGATAGCGCTGCGATACGTGCGATCTTGGAGGGCTGGTATAAGTTGATGAGGCGGCTGCGGAGGTCGTCGTAGGCGGCCGTGGCGTCGGGGGAGATGTCAGATGTCTGCAGGAGGATCTCATATGGTAACAGGGAGATGATGCGGGAGTAGCGGGTACGCTGGCTGCGGATGTTGGCGGCAGAAAACGCAGCGTCGACCTGGAAGAACCAGAGTGCGGGGTCGTGCGTGTAGAAGGGGGGCAGTGACAGCGGGAATGACGCCGAGGCCGTCGTGACGTCGGCGGCGGCGTGTGCGGCAGCTGCAGCGGCGGCGGCGGATGCGGTGGAGCCGGGTGATGAGAGGCTGGTGAAGGGGTTGTCGGTTGCGTCAGATGTCGCAGCGGTCGGCGGCTGCAGCAGGGACGGCCGGAGGAGCGGCGGTGACGGCGAGTTCGGGTCCATAGTTGAGGTGTCTGGAAACAAAATTCAAATTGGGTGAGGTTTTGAATTTTTAAAATTCGCAATTTGCGGCAGCGGGGGTGGTTGCAGTGGAGCGTTGAGAGTTGTTTGAGCGGATGCGGGTGGGCCAAAATTGCGAATTTAAACTGACTATTTTAAATGTGAATTTAAAATGCGGGACACCGAACTAGACTGGGGGCGACACATGAGGTGGTAAGAAGGGAGGAAGGGTAGAAGGTTGGATGAACGTCGGGTTCACCACTGTGATGAATTTAAATTTATCATCACGGTGGCGTGAAGGAGTGAATAGATGAGAGCGAGGGAATTTCACCTAGGCGGCGGTAATCCACCGATGTAGGTGAGAGGAAGGAAATTCACCCAGGCGGCGGTAATCCACCGATGTGAGTGAAGGATGGAATCTCGTCTAGGCGGCGGTAATCCACCGATGTAGGCGAGAGGAAGGAAATTCACCCAGGCGGCGGTAATCCACCGATGTGGGTGAAGGAAGGAAGGTGCTTGTCTAGGCGGCGGATATCCACCGATGTAGACAAGAGGAGAAGGTAGGAGGTGAATTCCCAGAGCGGCGGATACCACCAGGCATCTGGGAGGAGGAAGGTAGAGAGAGAAGAGAGAGCTGGTTAGAGGAAGTGTCGAATGAAGCTAAAGCCCCAGGATCCAGGGTTATATAGGAACTGGAGGCCTCTCCCTCCAACTCCCCTGTTGGGAGTTTTGGGGGGGGCCCAGGTTGTGTTCCCTGGATTCTGTTGCCTGTCTCCCCACTCAGATGTTTATTAGCGGAAGGTAATTTTTACATAGGAATATTGGTGAGAGCTTTAAGGTTGTAGTGGAGTGTTCCCGGGAGGGACTCACGACATAAATTATTACACAACGCAAAATATTATTACACAACTGTAAATTATTACACAACGGTAAATTATTTCATAACGGTAAATTATTACACAACGTTTCATCTGCCAAGAAGGGGCTGGATTTTGTTTATCGGTACTTTTGCAACTTGAACAACCGTTGAAGTATTATTGATGGGCAAGTTATTACACAACGGTTCATTATACTTTACCACGATGGTAGGTTACTAACCACAGAAAACAGTGATCTACGCAGAAGGTGCATCTATTTCACCCCACAGCAACAATTTTCCTTGAGAACTTCATTACTTGCGTTTACGAATCAAGGGATACTCTCTATACCACGCATTACACCCTAATAATATAGTCCTAGTGCCAGACCCCCGATTTCGGGATTCCATTACCAGAGATATAACCAGACGAAACTTTCAGAATATGTTTGGGGGGTCATTTGAAGAGTTTTAAGCTATGATAGACATCACAGTTTGGTAGCTATCAAAAATGGCGGCGGGGGGAAGGGGTGGGGGAAGGCATTTTCTTTAAAAAATCGTATTTTTTCAACCAGACAAGATAGAAAAGATTTCTTAACGCCAAAATTTTCCTAAAAGACTCTAGTTTCGATTGGTATAGTCATAATTGGTGATACGTTAAGCGGTATGCGTGAAAAAGTAATTTGAATGACAAAAAACATGGTTTTTCAAAATCGACATTTTCTTATTTTGCTTATAAATCAAAAATGGGTTGGGTTATCGAAAACTGCTTCGAAATAAACGTTGTAGAACAAGAAAAGAGCTTTCATTTGGTATATTATAACATGCAAAAACGTTAAGTGGTGTGGCACTGAGGGAGCATAACCTTCTGAAATCCACTACGTCTGGTCACTGGAAGCCCCGCCTGTCGTGCGGGGGCGACCCCGCTTGTCGGCCGTTTACATTGCCGATGTTTTTCGCAACTTTTGACCATTGTTTCGGTTATATTGTGACGTGCACTCAATAGACAATACATATTGGGCCCGCTGACCAGGTGCTTCATGTCAAACATGTGCTTATATTTGGGCGTAGATTTGGGTGTAAATCTTGACAATTTTAATGTTTTAGGACCCGAAACGACATGAAATAGTTAAGAACAAATGAAAAACGTTTGAGTTAGGTATGTATTTATTTATTTGAGAAGTGCTGGAGGATTGAAAAAGTCGGTTACCTCCAGGTGCTCCAACAAGGAGGTAATTCTCCAATGCGACCGAAATATGTTCAGCAAGATCACGCACATAGGAGAAACTCAAAATCTCAACATGAAAGACTTGTTCAAGTTTTCTCTGGCTCCTGTGCCTTGGGCTCTTGCTAATGTGGACGGTTCTTTGAATGAGACGAATAAGGCATCCCTGGCCCATCATCTTGAAAAGTACTCAGTGCCTTGCGAACTTCCTCTTTCTGCGTCAGCCAGTATCATTGATGCGATGGCTATACTCCAATCGATGAACGGAGACAAACGGTCATTCGAGGAGATTGCAGAGCTGCTTTTCCGACAAGTTCTCAACATAGGGCGCTGTAGCATCAGGATTGATGTTGTCTTTGATGTATATAGGGATGGCTCAATAAAGTCGCTTGAAAGAGAGAAAAGAGGCTCAGATGACGGTTTGAAATTTAATCAAATTAAAAGTGGGCACAAGATTGTATGCTGGAGAAGGCTATTGAAAAGTGGTGATTCAAAAAATAAGCTCATCGAGTACATCGTCAGCAGCTGGAAGGAAGAGAAGTTCAAAGCTATGATTGGAAACAAAGAGCTATTCGCTACATCTGCTGAAATCTGCTTCAGAATAACCAAAGATGGAAATGAAATTGCCAAAGAACTGTGCTCTACCCAAGAGGAGGCGGATACACGCATCTTTCTCCATGCTAAGCATGCTGCTGTGAGATATGACAATGTTCTGTGCTTTGCGAATGACACTGACGTTCTAGTTCTCGCCATCGCGTTTTTCAATGAACTGCATACCAATTTATACGTAGTCCAAAGGAGTGGTAGTCAACAGAAGGTGATTGACATTTCTCAAATTGTATCTGCTGTTGGCGACCCCGTTGCTTCAGCTTTAATTGGATTCCACAGTTGGTCTGGGTGTGACTCAGTCATTGCATTCTGTGGTCAAGGGAAGATCAAGGGCCTTAAACTTTTGACGCAGGATCAACGGTTTCTATCAGCCTTCGATCAGTTGGGGAGAAATTGGGAGACTCCAAGCAGTGTTTTCGATGCAATCGAAATGTTTGTGTGTAACTTGTACGTGAGAAAAACCAAACTTGAAAACGTCGACGAACTGAGGTATCAAATGTTTCGAAGCAAAGAAGGGCGTCTGATGCTATCCCAAATGCCTCCTTGTAAAAATGCTTTAAGGCTGCACACAAAACGCGCTAATTACCAAGCAGCGGTATGGAGGAGAAGCCTTCAGCAATCCCCATCCCTCCCTGACCGTACATCACATGGTTGGGAAAGAGACAAGATGGGCGGTTTATCTATCAAATGGTATATCGGTCTCCCAGCTCCAGAATGCATCCTGTCGTTTCTTTCCTGCAACTGCACAACGAAAGAATGTGCCGCCGATAAGTGCTTCTGCATTTCGAACAAATTACAGTGCACGAGCTCTTGCAAATGCAAGGGGTGTACTACTTCCCAGAGATATGAAGACGAAAGCGACAGCTCTGACAGTGAATGTGATACTGACGACAGCGACAACTGATTTCAGATTTAAGATTGCTCTATTTGTCATAGCAATGCTTTATTTGTGTGATAGCAATATGTGCAATTTTGAGCTTTATTTACATTCTTATTTATTTTTTATTTAATCCATTAATAAAGAGTCAAAAGGTTTTATTATACAGTCGTCAAAATCATAAAAAGTAGCTTGTGAGGAAAACAAAGTTCCTGTAATTTATAAATCATATCCATTTTGTGCTGACTCGCTTGTTTCCACTTTAGTTGATAGAGTCAGTTACAATAACTATGATGACGTGATATTTCAACTTTATTTTAATTATTCTTATTTCATTATTATATCTTTTAAAAAAGGTTGGCAGCTGTACAGTCATACAGCCATTAATAGAATACAGTCATTATAATTATAAAATTGCCTTTTGTGAATAATAAAGTTCCTGTAATTTATAAACCATACCCATTTGCTACTGTCTTACTTATTTCACCTTATACAATCAGTTGTTGCTGAACGTAAACGAGGCTCTATATTGATTCGAGCAGTAAATCCGATGATTTTGTCTATTGCACACTTGAATTTGACGTGCGGCTCTGCAGCACCTGGTCAGCGGGCCCAATATGTACCTATTGTCTATTGAGTGTACGTCACAATATATAACCAAAACATGGTCAAAAGTTCCAAAACATGGTCAAACGTTGCAAAACGGCCGACAAGCGGGGTCGCCCCCGCACGACAGGCGGGGCTTCCAGTGACCGGACGTAGTGGATTTCAGAAGGTTATGCTCCCTCAGTGCCACACCACTTAACGTTCTTGCATGTTATAATATACTAAATGAAAGCTCTTTTCTTGCTCTACAACGTTTATATCGAGGCATTTTTCGATAACCCAACCCATTTTTGATTTATAAGCAAAATAAGAAAATGTCGATTTTGAAATACCACGTTTTTTGTCATTCAAATTACTTTTTCACGCATACCGCTTAACGTATCACCAATTATGACTATACCAATCGAAACTAGAGTCTTTTAGGAACATTTTGGCGTTAAGAAATCTTTTCTATCTTGTCTGGTTGAAAAAATACGAATTTTTAAAGAAAATGCCTTCCCCCACCCCTTCCCCCCGACGCCATTTTTGATAGCTACCAAACTGTGATGTCTATCATAGCTTAAAACTCTTCAAATGACCCTCCAAACATATTCTGAAAGTTTCGTCTGGTTATCTCTCTGGTAATGGAAAAGCTGCTGGCACTAGGACTAATAAAGCTAGGGGCGGTTCAGCAGTGATAATAACATTTTCAATCAAACATCATGAAAACTTTAAGATAGAAGTACAATGCAACTTAAAGAAAAACGGAGTTATTGAAAAATAGTCTATTTCCACTAATAGGTACACGAAAAACACTGTTATACCGGTTACTCCGTTTTTCTTTGAAATGGGTTTCCACGATTTCTTCGCGAGTGATTTAGTTCGTACAATGCAACTTGTGAGTTAATATCCAATTTAAAGGAAAAGATTGTAACATTTCATCCATTTACAGTCTACCAAAACATATTTTGAAGAAAGCTGATTACACAAGTCTCTTCACCCAGCTAGGAGCCAATTTTATCTTTGGGGGTAGGGATGGCAAAAAAAAAAAAATGAACCATCGATGTATCGATGTTTCTAGACATCGCCGGGCAACAATCGATGGGGAGAAAACATCGGGACCAACCCATCGATGGTTTTCCTACATCGATGTTTTTGGAAAGAACATCGATACATCGATGGTTCATTTTTTTGCCATCCCTGACTTTTTTTCTAATCATAAGAAAATATTCTGAAAGCATCAAAAGAAATTCCTCGGTTCAAAAATGGTCTTTAATGATGCTATAAACATGGTATTAACTCATTGAGGTGCTAAATTTTTTAATTTAAAAATGTAACTCTTGTTGACATTACTTTTTAAAATTTCTATTCATTTTAGTTTTACTCATATTATTGGGCAAAACATTTCACTAAAAAAGGAGCAACATCAGGTTACATACAACACACATTATATCTCGATTATGTGTTGTAACCTGATGATGCTCATCATTTCAGTGAAAAGTTCTGTCCAGTAACTAATAACCTTCTTTTTTGTTGACACTCATTAGAGACAACGTCAACGACATTCGAGTCAAAGATGTTAGATGAAGGAATACCATGAAACAAAAAATAATTATAATAATACATCAACGTGAGGAAAACAAAACAGGTTATATTTGGTAGGTAGGTTACAATCGACAAAAGATACATCAATACGATACATCGAATGAGCCGATGTTCACAAATCTCCCCATTCCCATAGACTGACAGGGTGACAGGAGATTTCGATGCCATAACGTTCCAACTTCCCCTGACTTTTACTATCGAAATAAAAATTAAAACACCGTTAATCTATGGCAAAAAAATAGAAACATCGATGTATCGATGTTTCGATGTATCGGTGACCAACCATCGAGGGCACAAAAACTTCGCCAAAGAAACATCGATGGAAAAACATCGATGTTTAAGAAACATCGATGTATCGTTGCCATCCCTATTTGGGGGTGATTTTAATGCAAAACACACCTTCTGGGGATCGAGGCTCACTACAACAAAAGGTCGCGAGCTTTGTTCTGCAGGCCATGAGTATCACTGTGAGTTCATGTCCTCTGGTAACCCAACATACTGGCCAACAGACGTGAACAAACAACCCGATATAATCGACTTCTTTATTCTTAACGGTATCTCTAGTAACTATGCTCAAGTTAATGAAAGTAATGACCTATCAGGAGATCACTCAGCTATTATCCTAACGCTAAGCGGTAGTGCCATAAAAATAGAACAGCACGCTACACGCTTAAGGTTGGAAACGCCACTGAGGACAACAGATCAACTAGATAGAGAAGTGGAGGAGATCACTGATCTAATGCAAGAAGCAGCGTGGCGCTCTACACATGCAACTGATGGAATCTCTCAATCTAGTAGTAACATCTACCCTGTAGTGGTACGGGAACTACTAAGGAAAAACGCTGCAAAGTCCTTGTCACATGGGTTTATTATTCTATTGGACAAACCTACAGAGATGTTGGCTGTTTATTTATTGTTTCTTTCATACAAAATAATTGAAATGGCTATCTCTGATGGTTTCCACCAATTTTGGCCCCCAAAACTCGAATAAAGTAGGTACGCTCCTTTTTTTTTAAATAAATTATCTCTGATCATTGATAGTACCATTTAATCGTCTTGATCCACCTGTTGACACTTTTCCCAGTGTTATTATACAAATTGATGGTGATTTCAAACGATTTCCCAGGTTTTTGACTCATAAAAAATCAATTTCGGGAGCTGAACATCTGGTAGAACCTCAATTTTCTATTCTTTGGTCAAAATCGACTTCATATTCGGTCTTCTCGTCCCCAAAAACATGAAAAACGATACCTTAAAAGCTCATGTTACCAACATGTTGCTAAAACGCAAAAAGTACCTATTTTTACACACATTTTCACTCATAACACCCCTGGGTATATTCCGATCGGGCTGAAAAGTTTCGGGACACAACTAGGGCCCAAATGTAGCATGAGTGCGAAAGAACGATTTTTTTAGACCGAAAATGAAGCCTGTACACGTGATACGGCGGATGGCGTACGGCGGACGGACATTGCATTTTTGGAATCTACGTACCTTGAAATAAAATGTAAAAGAACAAATTTTGAAGGGGGTGTTACACAAATTTTTTGCTGAGCGATTACATAGGTGTATTATTCACAGAATAACAAACCAAAACGAATTTTGGGAGCAGAACATTCGGTAGGACCTCAATTTTCCACTCTTTGGTCAAAATCGACTTCATATTTGGTCTTCTCGTCCCAACAAACATGGATACCTCAAAAGCTCATGTTACAAAAACACAAAAAACGCTGCAAAGTCCTTGTCACATGGGTTTATTATTCTATTGGACATACCTACAGAAACGTTGGCTGTTTATTTATTGTTTCTTTCATATAAAATAATTTAAATAGCTATTTCTGGTGGGTTCCACCAATTTTGGCCCCCAAAACACGAATTAGGTAGGCTCCTTTTTTTTTCAAATTATCTTTGATCATTGATAGTACCATTTAATCGTCTTGATCCACCTCTTGATACTTTTTCTAGTGTTATTCTACAAATTGATGGTGATTTCAGACGATTTTCCAGGTTTTTGACTTATAAAAATCAATTTTGGGAGCTGAACATCTGGTGCAACCTCAATTTTCCACTCTTTGGTCAAAATCGACTTCATATTCGGTCTTCTCGTCCCCAAAAACATGGAAAACGATACCTCAAAAGGGGTATCTTTGGTCAGGGGTGTCGCAAGATTTTAAGATCGGAATAACTTGTTGTATAATTATAATGAGAAAGTCGAAAAAAGAAACAAATATGGAACTAAACACATCCCAAAACACCAACAGATTCGCTACATAGTAGGATATGTGTGAAACAACGTATTATAAAAGCAGCCGGAAGGCAGAGCTAGTGCCAACGTGGTATCTGTCATGATTTGATGGGAAGTGCAGAGCAACAGCAAGTTCATTCTCCCTTGTTTTGTTTTTCCCCCGTCCCGTCGTGACGATTTTTGTGCTCTCTTTCTCTTGACATACGACGACTGGAGGACGAGACTAGCCTACCTGGCTAACATTTTTCAGCACCTGAACGCTGTCAGTTCTGGTCTACAAGGTCCTTCTGACAGTATTCACAGACAAACACAGACAAACAACAAACAAACAGACAAACACACAAACAGACAAACTACAGACAAACTTTCTGCGTTTGGAGAGAAAATCGGTACGTGGCTGAATAATTTGGAACAAGGGCTCACTGATATGTTTCCACTGTTTTCTGGTGAGGAAAACTCGAACCCTCCTATTTTACAAGGCATTACAAACCACCTAATGGACTTGAAATTGGCTCTCGACAAATACTTTCCGGACCTGGACATCAAAAACGCTGCAAATCCCTGCACAACGGTTTATTATTTTGTATAGAATACCCTTCTGTTACAGATCACAGCTCTATGTATAGATAACCCATCTATATAATATGATATGTACTATTCTATGCATATTATGTAGATCGCAGACCCTCCGTAGGTTAGTACCTAACCCCGTACTCGTTACTAGGTACCTACCTAAATCACGAGTTAAATGTTGCTAAAATAATTCTGCCGATGACGAACAGTACCTAACAAAAAGAAACACACATAATGAAGTTCTGAAAAGAAATTGTTGATGAGGAGTGAAAAAAGTTGCAAAAGTACCTACCAACAAACTCCAGCCCCTTCTACGTAGATGGTATAATGAACCGTTGTGTAATAATTTACCGTTGAGTAATGATTTACCGTAGTAGTAATTTACCCATCAATAATACTTCAACGTTTGTTCAAGTTTCACTACCTACCAACAAACTCCAAAAGAGCCATCATTTTTCAAATTAAATAATATCACAGAACAACCAACTCGACTTCATACTCCGCCAATATAATCAGGTGATCCCTACCAATGATTTCATCTCCGCCAAATTTCCTATTGTGGGCGCGTCTCTGGTTACGAGATTTGGTTTGAATTGTATACAATTTCATTCACACTGGAGTCGAAAATGCCTGTCGGTGCAAACTTCGGGGCCTTACTGTGAACGAACGGCTGGACGTACGATGCTCCGGATGGTCTTAAAAAACTCGCAAGTTCAAGAACTATTTAAAACAGTAAAAATATTTAAGTAAAAAAATTGTATAGGCGTTTTTAAAATTTCAACCCCTATTTTGAACCCCTTAGAGATGACTCACAGTAACGTCGAGCTTCGAGGACCAACTAGACGCCGAACGGAACCTATAACCCGAATTTCATCAATTTTTTTTCATGGTAACTAAGAAAAGTGGCCCGTACGGCGTACGGCGGACAGACAGAAATATTTTTATTGCAGTTTTGGATTCTACATACCTTGAAACGTAAACCATCAAATTTTGAGGGGGGGTAAGAATTTTTTTTTTCATGCTCGATTCCAATGGTTCATTATTGAAAATAATAAACCAAAATTATGACCGGATTCGAAATCCGTTTTCCACCATGGTGCAAGTAGAAGAAGACATGACACTTCAAACCGAATTTATTGATTTGAGAAACTACCGAACTCTACACCTCAAGTTCAATGACGTCCCACCGAACAGGTTTTGAATTGACGTTGCAGCAGAATATCCTCAGCTGTCGAAGAAAGCAATCGACATCCTTCTCCAGTTCTCAACTTCGTGGATGTGCGAACATGGATTTTCGACACTTGCGACCATGAAAACGAATAAACGGCAGAGAATGTTGGAAAGCATTAGAGGACGACATGAGGGTTTCCCTTTCCCAACTACCTCCTAGAATCCCAGACATTGCCGAAAACATCGAGGACAAATATCTCATTGATTCAAGTTACCACTACTTAAAGAAAAGAATTACCATTTTACCTAGCTAATTATTTGTCCTCTACTGAAAACTTGTTTCTATTCCCAACTTGTTACACTGCAAAATCTTGTGTTTGTATGATGGGGTGCCGCAGGGTGAGGCCGTCAAGAAAAGGGGTGCCGTGACTCAAAGAAGGTTGCGGACCACTGGTCTAAGTAAACGTAGACACTGTACTCGAATCGCTCTAACAAGCATATTAGGTAGATAACAGATAGAAGATTATTAGGTCTACTATTATGGGTATCAAACCCCCAAACTGCATTGCCAAAAAACTAAACTAGACAGCAAAAAAACCGGCTCACCTCGTATTTGTGTAGAAATACACGTCCAACGTGAATTAGTTTCTTGGGTGTGCCAAGTTGAGTTCATATCCCACGAGCAGGGCGCAGATTAAAAAAATGAAAAATACCCTTTGAAAAAATAAATTTTATTTACTTCAGCCTGAATATTGAAAAAAATTAATTTGATTCTTCTTGTTAAAAAAACGCTGCAAATCCCTGCACAACGGTTTATTATTTTGTATAGAATACCCTCCTGTTACAGATCACAGCTCTATGTATAGATAACCCTTCTATATAATATGGTATGTACTATTCTATTATATACATATTATGTAGAGTGCAGACCCTCCGTAGGTTAGTACCTAACCCCGTACTCGTTACTAGGTACCTACCTAAATCACGAGTTAAATGTTGCTAAAATAATTCTGCCGATGACAAACAGTACCTAACAAAAAGAAACACACATAATGAAGTTCTGAAAAGAAATTGTTGATGAGGAGTGAAAAAAGTTGCAAAAGTACCTACCAACAAACTCCAGCCCCTTCTACGTAGATGGTATAATGAACCGTTGTGTAATAATTTACCGTTGAGTAATGATTTACCGTAGTAATAATTCACCCAACAATAATACTTCAACGTTTGTTCAAGTTTCACTACCTACCAACAAACTCCAAAAGAGCCATCATTTTTCAAATTAAATAATATCACGGAACAACCAACTCGACTTCATACTCCGCCAATATAATCAGGTGATCCCTACCAATGATTGGCCGTATTCACAAATTCCTATTGTGGGCGCGTCTCTGGTTACGAGATTTGGTTTGAATTGTATACAATTTCATTCACACTGGAGTCGAAAATGCCTGTCGGTGCAAACTTCGGGGCCTTACTGTGAACGAACGGCTGGACGTACGATGCTCCGGATGGTCTTAAAAAACTCGCAAGTTCAAGAACTATTTAAAACCGTAAAAATATTTACGTAAAAAAATTGTATAGGCGTTTTGAAAATTTCAACCCCTATTTTGAACCCCTTAGAGATGACTCACAGTAACGTCGAGCTTCGAGGACCAACTAGACGCCGAACGGAACCTATAACCCGAATTTCATCAATTTTGTTTCATGGTAACTAAGAAAAGTGGCCCGTACGGCGTACGGCGTACGGCGTACGGCGGACAGACAGAAATATTTTTATTGCAGTTTTGGATTCTACATACCTTGAAACGTAAACCATCAAATTTTGAGGGGGGGTAAGAATTTTTTTTTTCATGCTCGATTCCAATGGTTCATTATTGAAAATAATAAACCAAAATTATGACCGGATTCGAAATCCGTTTTCCACCATGGTGCAAGTAGAAGCAGACATGACACTTCAAACCGAATTTATTGATTTGAGAAACTACCGAACTCTACACCTCAAGTTCAATGACGTCCCACTGAACAGGTTTTGAATTGACGTTGCAGCAGAATATCCTCAGCTGTCGAAGAAAGCAATCGACATCCTTCTCCAGTTCTCAACTTCGTGGATGTGCGAACATGGATTTTCGACACTTGCGACCATGAAAACGAATAAACGGCAGAGAATGTTGGAAAGCATTAGAGGACGACATGAGGGTTTCCCTTTCCCAACTACCTCCTAGAATCCCAGACATTGCCGAAAACATCGAGGACGAATATCTCATTGATTTAAGTTACCACTACTTAAAGAAAAGAATTACCATTTTACCTAGCTATTAATTATTTGTCCTCTACTGAAAACTTGTTTCTATTCCCAACTTGTTACACTGCAAAATCTTGTGTTTGTATGATGGGGTGCCGCAGGGTGAGACCGTCAAGAAAAGGGGTGCCGTGACTCAAAGAAGGTTGCGGACCACTGGTCTAAGTAAACGTAGACACTGTACTCGAATCGCTCTAACAAGCATATCAAGTAGATAACAGATAGAAGATTATTAGGTCTACTATTATGGGTATCAAACCCCCAAACTGCATTGCCAAAAAACTAAACTAGACAGCAAAAAAACCGGCTCACCTCGTATTTGTGTAGAAATACACGTCCAACGTGAATTAGTTTTTTGGGTGTGCCAAGTTGAGTTCATATCCCACGAGCAGGGCGCAGATTAAAAAAAACCAGTCATGCAGCATGACTTAATGAGCGAATTTTCAAAGAAATATTCGAATTAATGGCTATGGTTTTGAATAAAGGAAAACTTCGGTCTAAAATTTGGTTTTCTATGTATATTCTCTTCGTATTTATTTTAATTTGTACGTTTTGTCCATCCTGATTCTACCGTTTGTTATGAGTAGATTCCTTGTTCCTTCTGAATGGCCTTTCCTCTTGACTACGATTTCAGGCCTGGTATCTAAAACCAGTTCAAGATTTGCTCTACTAGGTAGGTAGATCCTTCCTTCTTCATTGATATTATTTTTATCATGTTAAGTACCTACCTACCTTTGAATATCAAATATTCGTATGATACTGATAATAAATTGATAAGATACCTACCTAACCTTCTTCCTCCTACTGTTAGTACCTAAATTGAATAATTTGAAATAGATTTTTTCTTTCGTCTTCCTTCTAGTAATACGTGGGCCGGTACTTGTCTATCTATGAAGGTATCATAACAATTATATGTCAAATGGGAAATTCAAGGAGTTGTACTAATCGTTTGCCTCCCCCTTTTTTGCTTCGAACTCTCGTCTTCAATTAATACTTCTCACATTTTTCAATCTGACTACTCTAAGGGGGTGGGGGTGGGGGGTAAGAGTTTAAAGATTATCCTAGTTTTGGGTAATTTTTGCGCACTTTAAATGCTCTAATTTAAGAACGGATTTAGATATCTAAAATCCGATTTCACCATCGTGTTCAGCGTGCAAAAACCTTTAAAATGAGGGGTCACTTGTTAGAAAATAACATTTTGGGGATTTTTGGGTAATTTTTGCGCACTTTAAATGCTCTAATTTGAGAACGGATCAAGATATCTAAAATCCGATTCCACCATCGTGTCCAGCGTGCAAAAACCTTTAAAATGAGGGGTCACTTGTTGGAAAATAACATTTTGGGGATTTTTGGGTAATTTTTGCGCACTTTAAATGCGCCAAAACCCTCCTTAGAGTAGGCCAATTTCGCCCATCTTCGAACTTAGCCTTTCGATTGCCAAGATAGATTTTTTGTGCAAATTTGAGCTGTTTATCTCAATTCTATCGAGAGTTATCGTCTGGAGTGACACATATATATATAAATATATATATACATATAAAAAAGTGTTAAATTTCAGGAATCGTTTTAGAATGGTCTGAAACGGATTTCTATGAAGAAAATTTCCAAAAATTTATATTATTTAAATTTCGAAGCCATTGCAATAGCTTCATTTTCTTTGAAAATTCGCTAAAATGAAAAATACCCTTTGAAAAAATAAATTTTATTTACTTCAGCCTGAATATTGTGAAAAATTAATTTGATTCTTCTTGTTAAAAAAAATTGTGTAAATTATCGATACATTTTTTTTTTGGTTCTGTGTTGCCTCCCCTTGCTCGGATCACCGCCTGCATTCTTCTTGGCATGCTGCTGATTAAATTGGTGATCCGAGCAAGGGGAGGCAACACAGAATACTAAAAAAAATGTATCGATAATTTACACAATTTTTTTTAACAAGAATCAAATTAATTTTTCACAATATTCAGGCTGAAGTAAATAAAATTTATTTTTTCAAAGGGTATTTTTTATTTTTTTAATCTGCGCCCTGCTGTTCACTCATGGGATATGAAATCAACTTGGCACACCCAAAAAACATTAACTAATTCACGTTGGACGTGTATTTCTACACAAGTACGAGGTGCGCCGGTTTTTTTGCTGTCTAGTTTAGTTTCTGTACTCATAATTATCCATAGGTGTTTTTCTCGATATACAGTATAGTCATGATGTATTTCTTCACATATGAAGCGTTCAGGGGAAAAGGAGAGTGTCACGTCATTCAGAGGTAATTATTGAAATTCTAAGTTCAAACACTGTTTCAGTCCTTTTCTCGTAGATTTCAGATCATGGGGTCTTTCATCCATATTTTTATTATTTTTTTCATTTTGAGTAGCTATTATGAAACTACGACATTCCTTCTTTTCCCCTGTGCTATTCACATAATTTACTTATGTACGAAATGTTCGAATAACGCTAATTACCAGCAAAATTTACCTGTGATTGTATACGTTGAGGCCTGGGGTTGTGATGTGTATTGGACACGCTGCTGGGATCGAGTGGGTGAGTTTGATGCGGCTGGTGGCCTTTTGTAGCCCTACAGCCCGGCGCAGGCCCCCCCCCCCCCCACCCAACGCACCCACCTGTTGTCATCTAACCCTTTCTGGCCACCTCAGATTAGTTAAAATTCTCTATCTTTTAACAATACTGGAAGATTTTAACTTTCTTTTCGAAATCAGTATTAGGCAGACAGGACAAAAAAAATTGGAAATATGTAATTTGGTCCAACCAAGAGTGTTCGGGGATTTGGTTCGAATTTGATTGAACACTTCTAGATAAACAAACTAGGTAGACTAACTAAGCGAATCTCTAAATAAAAGATTATGGGTCCAGAAGTTTTAGTAGATGCATTTAAAAAGCGCTGCAAAGTCCTTGTCACATGGGTTTATTATTCTATTGGACATACGCACAGAAAATGTTGGCTGTTCATTTTTGTTTCTTGCATGTTTAATAATTGAAATAGCCTCACCTGTTGACATTTCTTCTAGTGTTATTATACAAAATGATGGTGACTGTGACTGATGGTGATTTCAGACGATTTCCCAGATTTTATACTCATTAAAAACGCTGCAAAGTCCTTGTCACATGGGGTTTATTATTCTACAGAAATGTTGGCTGTACATTTATTGTTTGTATCATGTGAAATAATTGAAATAGCTATTTCTGATGGTTTCCACCAATTTTGGCCCCCAAAACACAAATTAGGTAGGTACGATCTTTTTTTTTTTTTCAAATTAACTTTGATCACTGGTAGGGCCATTTAATCGTCTTGATCCACGTGTTGACACTTTTTCTAGTGTTATTCTACAAACTGATGGTGATTTCAGACGGTTTCGCAAGTTTTTGACTCATAAAAAATCAATTTTGGGAGCTGAACTTCCGGTACAACCTCAATTTTCCACTCCATGGCCAAAATCGACCTCATATTCGATCTTCTCGTCCCCAAAAACATGGAAAACGATACCTCAAAAGCTCATGTTACCAACATGTTGCTAAAACGCAAAAAGTACCTATTTTTACACACATTTTCACTCATAACACCCCTGGGTATATTCCGATCGGGCTGGAAAGTTTCGGGACACAACTAGGGCCCAAATGGAGCATGTGTGCGAAAGAACGAATTTTTTAGACCGAAAATGAAGCCTGTACACGTGATACGGCGGATGGTGGACGGACATTGCATTTTTGGAATCTACGCACCTTGAAACGGAAAAGAAAAAAGTTTGAGGGGGGGTTATAAAAATTTTTTGCTGAGCGATTACATAGGTGTATTATTCAGAGAATAATAAACCAAAATGAATTTCGGGAGCTTAACCTTCGTTACAACCTCAATTCTTCAGTCTTTGGTCAAAATCAACTTCATATTCAGTCTTCTTGTCCTCAAAAACATGGAAAACGATACCTCAAAAGCTCGCGTTAACTAAAACCTCAAAAACTCCTATTTTCACACCCATTTTTGTCCCATAACGCTCCTGGGTGTATTCCGATCGGGCTGCCGAGCTTCGGTTCACAACTCGAACTCACATTTGTTCACAAATGGCAACCCATACTGTGTGCGGAAGAACGACGACTTTAGACAAAAATTTAACGTGAATAAGGCTGAAACTTCGTTAGAACCTCAATTTTCCAATCGACTTCAGATTCGTCCTGAAAAACATGGAAAACGATACCTCAAAAGCTCATAATGACTAAAACACAAAAAATACCTAATTTTATACCCACTTTGGTTTATTATTCTGGGAATAATACACCTATATAATCGCTCAGCAAAAAATTTTTATAACACCCACTCAAAATTTGTTCTTTTACGTTTCAAGGTGCGTAGATTCCAAAAACGCTGCAAAGTCCTTGTCACATGGGTTTATTATTCTACTGGACATAGGTACAGAAATTTTGGCTGTTCATTTATTGTTTCTATCATGTGCAATTATTGAAATGGCTATTTTTAATGATTTCCACCAGTTTTGGCCCCCAAAAACACGAATTAGGCTCGCCTTTTCCTTTCAGCAGATTATTTTTGATCATTGATAGGTAGTACCATTTAATTGTCATCATTCACTTGTTGATACTACTTCTAGTGTATCAATACCCCTGTATCAACAGTGTATCTAGTGTATCAACACCCCTGGGTATATTCCGATCGGGCTGCAAAGTTTCGGGACACAACTAGGGCCCAAATGGAGCATGTGTGCGAAAGAACGACTTTTTTAGACCGAAAATGAAGCCTGTACACGTGATACGGCGGACGGCGTACGGCGGACGGACATTGCATTTTTGGAATCTATGCACCTTGAAACGTAAAAGAAAAAAGTTTGAGGGGGTGTTATAAAAATTTTTTGCTGAGCGAATACATAGGTGTATTATTCACAGAATAATAAACCAAAATTGATGAAATTCGGGTTATAGGTTCCGTTCGGCGTCTAGTTGGTCCTCGAAGCTCGACGTTACTGTGAGTCATCTCTAAGGGGTTCAAAATAGGGGTTGAAATTCTCAAAACGCCTATACCATTTTTTTACGTGAATATTTTTACGGTTTTAAATAGTTCTTGAACTTGCGAGTTTTTTAAGACCATCCGGAGCATCCGTTCGTTCACAGTAAGGCCCCGAAGTTTGCACCGACAGGCATTTTCGACTCCAGTGTGAATACTAGAGAGTTTTTGCAACACACTCGTGACGAAACGAAACGGAAAACGGCACCGAAACGGAAATGGCGGATAGGGCGACCGAAGTCAGATGCTAACCTTTTTCGGTTCAGTTTTCGTTCAGATTTGGCGTCTACCGGCTGGTGGAGTCACGCTAACGTTATGTCAACCTCTCTTTCATCCATTTTACTCCATGGTTAATACAAATCTATGTCCACACATGGCGTCAAGTCTGCCAAGACGCCAAGAACCAGCTGTGAATACAACGCTCAACATTTTTATTTTCCAAGGAAAACAGAAGAAGGTAGGTAGCGTTATACAGATGTAAGGTTAAATTACGTTTCGTCATATCAACACGACGAAAGCTGACACCGCGAGATCCCGGTATTTTTCGTCGTCACGGTTCGTCAAACTTTTCGGTGTCTAAAGTGCGCATGCGCAGCACTGCTTTCGTTTCGTTAGTTTCGTCGTGAGTGTGTTGCAAAAACTCTCTGCTGTGAATGAAATTGTATACAATTCAAACCAAATCTCGTAACCAGAGACGCGCCCACAATAGGAAATTTGGCGGAGATAAAATCATTGCTAGGGATCACCTGATTATATTGGCGGAGTATGAAGTCGAGTTGGTTGTTCTGTGATATTATTTAATTTGAAAAATGATGGCTCTTTTGGAGTTTGTTGGTAGGTAGTGAAACTTGAACAAACGTTGAAGTATTATTGATGGGTAAATTATTACTACGGTAAATCATTACTCAACGGTAAATTATTACACAACGGTTCATTATACCATCTAGGTGGAAGGGGCTGGAGTTTGTTGGTAGGTACTTTTGCAACTTTATTCACTCCTCATCAACAATTTCTTTTCAGAACTTCATTATGTGTGTTTCTTTTTGTTAGGTACTGTTTGTCATCGGCAGAATTATTTTAGCAACATTTAACTCGTGATTTAGGTAGGTACCTAGTAACGAGTACGGGGTTAGGTACCAACCTACGGAGGGTCTGCGATCTACATAATATGTATAGAATAGTACATATCATATTATATAGACGGGTTATCTATACATAGAGCTGTGATCTGTAACCGAAGGGTATTCTATACAAAATAATAAACCGTTGTGCAGGGATTTGCAGCGTTTTTATTAGGTAGGTCACCTCAAGTAAAACCATTTTTCAAACAACATACCAACAACAACGAAGGAGTCATGCACAACAGTCCCGATTGATTTTTATTTTTAACTGTATGGATAAATTAAAATAGGGAAGTGAGTTTAAAGAAATGAAAAGTATAATGCAAAATGGGAGGGTAACCATCAACTGTCGAACACTTCTGGGTATACCACATTCTTAGTGGTTTGTTTTAGTGGTTGGCTGTGTAGGAAAAGCTGCTGCTGGTTGGTTGCTCTCGAGCAAGCCACATATAATTGTCCATGGGAAAAACAGTCTTCTGTGAGATGCACACCCACTGTATTGAAGCTTTGGCCTTGCGCTTTGTTGATGGTCAGTGCAAAGCACAGTTTTACTGGGAATTGAATGCGTTTGAAGCTGAATGCTGAATCTGAGGGGATGAGTGGAATTCTGGGGATCAAGGTGGTTTCACCTGCGGCTGTTCCAGTCAGTATAACAGCTTCAATTAAATTGGGTAACAGTTTCTTTACAATCAATCTTGTCCCATTACATAATTTAGGTGGAGCCATATTGCGCATCAACATAATGGGGATGCCATCTTTTAGGAATAATTCATGAGGCGGGATACTTGGAAGATCCACAGAATTCAAAAACTCAGTTGGGTAATGTGTCGCATCCTCCTCTTCCACCGCGGTGTCGATAGAGAGGTACAGTTTCTCCTAAGAAGTAAAGATGGGTAGGTAAATGAAAGAGTACCCCTAGACTTTACGAAAAAGGAGATTTCTGTGCTTAAAAGGGTACAGGCAATCATAAATATTTCGCTGAATCATTTGATTCAAACGTGAAAACTTCGAAGAGCTCCTAGCTCAGCGTATGCTACTAAAAGGAATATGTATATTACAATTGTTCACAGAATAGTTGGCCGTAGAATTATGTGTCTGTGATTGGTCAGGATTAGGCCACTCATCCGGCATTTTCAATATCTGCTATGGTTCAGCTATGGTAAACTTACCTGCGATAGAACTTGGTCGATGACCGTTTTGTTGAGCTTTGATACTGTTGAATTCAGTGGAGCCAGAATTGCTCGTTCGCATATCCATCTTGCTGGCTTCTCAGTTATAATTTCAACGTTAGGCCACACACTTGAAATTAATGAGTCCACGGAATGAGAATGGTGCCCGAGTGCGTTGATTTCAACTTGATCATTTTCGTTTGGGAAGGTGCCATTGCCAATTTGTAACAGAATTTTGGAAAAATTCTTTGAAGCTGTATTTAACCTCATATTAGTCTTCAAAGGTGGTAGCGTGTGCACATACTTCCACAGTGGTGAGCACTTCAGCGAAGCATTGACAATATCTGCTCGTGTGCCTGAAATAATAGTGTGTTGAAAAAATAGTGGTTCGAAATGTTCGAAAAAGGTTGGCAAGTTTGTTTTGTTGGGAAATAATACACGATTATACTTGATTTTTCGTACAATAGGAAGGGGGGCTTTTATAGTCCTGGAAAGTGGCCTTTTGGGACGGATGCTCACATATGAATCTCAGGTGAGGTTTCAGTAGTGTTGCAGATTCAATTGTCTGGACAATAGTAGTAATATACCTCATGACCCCTTTCAAGTAACTAACCTCTTTGGATCACGGGTAAGGTTTGCCGGAAATCACCTCCCAACAGGACGGTGATGCCCCCCATCAACTTTTCGGTGTTCCTCAGGTCTTTCAGCGTGTTGTTGATGGCATTCAGTGTTGATTTATTTGACATCGAACACTCATCCCAAATGATGAGGACACAATCTCATAGCGCCAGGCCGATGTTTTTGGCAATGTTGCACGTTTGGGGGTTGGACGTTAGTGGTACTTTAAACGTGGAGTGGACCGTTCTACCACCATGCAACAGAGTTGCTGCTATGCCTGACGATGCTACTGCTAGTGCTATCTGACGCTTGGTTCGCACTTTAGCAAGAATCAGGTTCATGACAGTTGTCTTTCCTGTAAGCAATCATCATAGTAGGAAGGGTATAGCATTCTTGGTGTTGTGCAAAGAAAGTAGAAAGAGTACTGAGTTGCAAATGATCACAACATTGGTTGATAACATTCCTGTACCTCCAGGAGCGTCGAGATAGAAGAGTTTATTTTCATTGTTGTTAATGCTGTGCAATATCGTAGTGAGGACTACTGATTGTTCGAGATTTAGCTTGCTCTCCATTTTACAGTAGTCTAGTAGAGTAGATGAATCGTACGATGTCTCTCGCAAATATTCAACACACAGAACAGGACCTCTATTAACGGGTAAGGGTAAGCCAAATTCAGAGAGGCTTTCCGTTGCTCATAGTGGACACTATAGTGCTCACTTGGGACAAACATTCATTATAAATGTCATCATTCATCTCTGCATGCTGAGTGTGTTGACGGACATTAAAGAGGATGTCCGCTGACATTTCGTCTTTGAAGGTGTCATAATATAATAACTGTGGGTTACTCGGTTGGCAATATACAATTATGATTGCAAAAACTTCTCTGATTTGTCGGGGATGTTTAGTAAGGACTGCGTCGTTGAGAGTAGCTATCCACTGAGCATCGCTAACCAACATGCCTCTTGCCATGCAGGTTTCTTGATACGTAGAATACGTAGTTCCATCGAATGTCTTTAGCGCCGAAAATGAAGTTGGCCCTCGGAGTTTGAATAATAACATGCGCAAGTAAAAACATTCACGCTGCGTTGGATGAACAGTGTAAACCCGTCCAGTTTTGTCAGACTGATAATGAGTTGGGTATCCTGTGAAAGGAATGAATGGAGGTGCAACTGAAAAGAGGTTTTTCGGTTTAGTGTTATGGAGATAGTTAATTTAACCACTTTTACATCTTGCAACCTGTTTGATCATAGGCGTTGAAGTATGGTGCTGCTGAATACATACAGAAATAATCTCCTCTGATCGGCCCTAGAATTGGAGTTCAACTGGAGTGGGGGGTGTACTCACCCGGAACCGAGACACCTTGTTTCCGTTTATGAAACCGATTATTTTTCCACGTGAAGTATTTGGGTACCTCTTCGTACAACAAAGTAGATGCTAAATCATCGGAAGAGCATAAATCAAAAAATGCATAAGGGTGGTAGATGGTGGATTACTCAGTATGGTGTTCACAGTTTCTTGATTAAAATAGACTCTTTGACCATTTTCCAAATGTACTGATAGCTGCTGTATCTGTTGACAACAGGCTAAGGTTAGATTCAAGTTTGGGAAGTTGCAGATATGATTTTAATTGAGCTATGAAGCGTAATAGAGAAATCACGGTGACTTACCGGGGGGTAGTGTGAATGAATAGGGAAGCCGAAAATTCGCCAAATAGCTTCACACGTGCTAACATATTATCGTCTAAGAAGATATCTGTCAATTTCATTGTGTTGCAATTGTAGCGTCGCAAGGTCTCCTCCTTTCAGGATATATTTACATATTTGATGCTCTTAACTGAATGGCAAGCCTCGACGTTTATGTGCGCGTTGAAAGCCTTGGACAATAAGGGGTTGTAAGGTACCACCCATCGGTTATCAATCCTGGTGCCCCTTATCTCAGTGGTGAACCCACCGTCTTCGGGAGATCGCCGTCGATATAAAGGATAACCATCTTCATTAGTTTGGGTGGAGTGGAGAAAACTCCTAGGATACCTGGATGGGTTGAAGGATTGAATTAAATGACAGTAGATAATTAGCTTCGTCTGCTCTAAGGTGAGAGTGACCATAGTTCGTAATGAGATCTATGCACTTCTTTTGCCCTTCTTTTACCTTTAATACCTCTTAGTGCAGGCTCCCTCGTGCATACATGGAGACGTCCTGTTGAGAGAGCCACAGGGGCCATGGATCATGTGATGACATACAGCAGAAAATAAGGCAGGATCCGTATGTGGATTAGGCAGTTCAGCTGAAATAAGTGAATCCGCGGCATCGCTGCGCAGTTTTTCAGTGAGCCACAATAGGATATGTGCATGTGGGAGTCCTGGGAAGGATGGGAAAAAGAGCAAATCACAGTGGGTAGACAATTCTACTATAGGTGGTACTGTTAACGGATTATCGCTATAGTTGAAAAAGTGGACACTGACCTCTTTTTTGCCACTCAATGGAGTACATGTAGCATTTAACTCCTCCAAATATAGCATCTTTTACAATCATGTGCATTAGTTTCTTCAGTTTCAAGTTGAAGACTCTCGCAACAATGTCGTGCCGGTGATGAGGTTTCTGGTTTGGTAAAAGTGTGCACCTGATTTCGTCCCAATGTTTGTTGCATGTAAACGTGATGAATAGATCTGCTGTTCCAAATTTTCTGACATAAATATATCATACCATCCTGTATTCTTTCACACATGTAGCGTGGGCTCCCAGTGAATGTAGACGGCAGTATCACTTGATTTCCGATACTGTCAGCATTATCAGTGTGCAAGGAATCTCTGAGATGGCAACATTGCTCAGAACGCAGCTTTTTTTGGTTTAGTCGAAAGAAAAGTAGCCGTTCGCCTTCAATTTTGGCATACATATCCACAATATACAGGGTGTTTCTTAAGTAGTGAACCACCCTTTCTAACTACGTTATTTTCAGGAAAATGAAAAAAAGCTTCTAAAGTAACCCCCCTTCATTTTTTACAATGAATTCAAATATCTCATTCCCGCACTTTGCGCATGCGCGGAAACATGCGCAATTGACACCAACTTCGGTTTTTCAAATGGGTACCCTAATTTTTTATTGCAGATTCAGATTCTACGTAAAATTTCATGAACATTTGACCCCTCAATCGATGAATTTGACTGCGCAGAACCTGTTCTGCGAGCGTGCAAAGTTGCTCAGCTGCCAAATTTCGCAAAACTTGGCGTCTAGTAATCCCCAAGTGTGGCACATGATTTTTCATTGTTTTTCAACGCTGATTCACATGGTGCTATCCGTTTTTTGATTTTACTCGATTTGAACGAAATAATGGCCAAAAGTCGGTTATTTTGTACGAAAAAAAACGTGTTTTGAGGCGTGTGTTTGCACATGAATTAATTAGCTACTCGAACCAAAATATT
This sequence comes from Leptopterna dolabrata, assembly GCA_954871275.1. NCBI lineage: Eukaryota > Metazoa > Arthropoda > Insecta > Hemiptera > Miridae > Leptopterna > Leptopterna dolabrata. The sequence goes on from OX940983.1 coordinate 39,107,057, forward strand.
TTTTATAAATTTATTTTTCCTCTACCTTTCGAAACTCGGGCTTGGAACCGGCTATGGCGGGATTAAAAATAAATTTTTCTTCTTAATAAAACGGAGGAAAACGAGGACCACTTTTAGAACGGATTATGTAATTTCAGGTGCAGCTGCAAGGTATTATTATTTTATTTTACAAATTCCTTCGCTTCTGTTGAGACTGGAAGAGAGGATGGGAATAGCAAATTATGTAATTCATGTGCAAACACACGCCTCAAAACACGTTTTTTTTTCGTACAAAATAACCGACTTTTGGCCATTATTTCGTTCAAATCGAGTCAAATCAAAAAACGGATAGCACCATGTGAATCAGCGTTGAAAAACAATGAAAAATCATGTGCCACACTTGGGGATTACTAGACGCCAAGTTTTGCGAAATTTGGCAGCTGAGCAACTTTGCACGCTTGCAGAACAGGTTCTGCGCAGTCAAATTCATCGATTGAGGGGTCAAATGTTCATGAAATTTTACGTAGAATCTGAATCTGCAATAAAAAATTAGGGTACCCATTTGAAAAACCGAAGTTGGTGTCAATTGCGCATGTTTCCGCGCATGCGCAAAGTGCGGGAATGAGATATTTGAATTCATTGTAAAAAATGAAGGGGGGTTACTTAAGAAGCTTTTTTTCATTTTCCTGAAAATAACGTAGTTAGAAAGGGTGGTTCACTACTTAAGAAACACCCTGTATAGGCTGAGTAAACACGAAAGCGCAATAAGTGATTTTCTTCTCGCATCATAATCTGGAAATTGTAGTACTGCATGGACGTTAAGTGGGTGGTACCATTACGCTGTGTTAAATTTATGTGGTAGCCATTTGAACCAAAGGGAAACATCAGTGGATACTGAAGTGGGTCATATGCTGAGTGAGTCTCTCGAATTCTTTTCAAATTGTTGTCGCGACCTGATGAAATGAATAATTGTTAAAGGATTGACTGCAACGGAACTTAATAAACGAATAGTATGAAAGCACTGTATAGAACATTATAGAGTAAAAATAGGTACCTTCAATGACGATATCCCTTCCTTTTGTAGTATCATCGACGCTGATCAAAACAGCTATTTCATTTACTGATGGAACATTAGGCTGTCGTTGATGGGCACCAGCTATGTGAGAGTCACGAATGACAATTTTCACATCCTCGGATTGATTAGAAACTACTCTTTCTGCTACACATTTTAGTTCCCTTACGTAGTGATTGTGTGAATGAAGCAGTGTCTGTAGTTCTTTCATCAACGACAGGTCCTCAGTTTCGCTATAATTGCAACGCATCGAGGCCTCAGTGTCAGCATTCCCAACAAAATAAATTTGTAAGAATTTTGCTGAAGATTCATCAATTGGAAGTAAGCTTCCAATGCGATGGTGCAGCTGTCCACTAATTTTGAACGTAGGCATGAAGTTCTCCTCTCGTATTTCATTGCATCCGATCGATGTCATCGCCAAAGCATTATTATATGATCGAATCTTGCCAAAAAAAATAGCTGCGAGGGTCATTGCATGTGAGGAGATTCGAAAGGGGCGGTGGCATTGGTGGAAGTGCAGGGAGTTGCACACTGCCTGAAAGGCAACAAAATCCTTTTGGTTCGTCCTTCCACATCATTGCTGCACAAAACTCACATTTCCTTTCTGGCTTACCTACTTGCGCTAAGCCCTCGTAGTTTTCATTTGAGTCATACGATGATGCCGTAAGTACAGGCCGCTCAACTCTTCGTTTCTTCATGCAGATAGCCGCTGAAACGTCGCGCCTTTTTCTTCTGCCAATATCAGCTTTTTTAGCCTTAGGCATGTTGGCTAGTTCATATAGAAGAACGTGGCTGCCAATTAATTGGGAGAAAACTGTAACCACGTGTGCACACACATGTTCAAAAGAGCACGCGGAATTGTAGGTTTCCATGTTAGAGCAACGAACTGAATATCAACCCACCTACCGTTACCTTACGTAGTAGTAACTGTTGAATCACCGGCATTCACCAATAACTACGTTCGGCGCCACTCAAATGATTATAATAGAGAGTTTTTGCAACACACTCACGACGAAACAAACGAAACGAAAGCAGTGCTGCGCATGCGCGCTTAAGACACCGAAAAGTTTGACGAACCGTTGACGACGAAAAATACCGGGATCTCGCGGTGTCAGCTTTCGACGTGTTGATATGACGAAACGTAATTTAACCTTACATCTGTATAACGCTACCTACCTTCTTCTGTTTTCCTTGGAAAATAAAAATGTTGAGCGTCCTAATCACAGCTGCTTCTTGGCGTCTTGGCAGACTTGACGCCATGTGTGGACATAGATTTGTATTAACCATGGAGTAAAATGGATGAAAGAGAGGTTGACATAACGTTAGCGTGACTCCACCAGCCAGTAGATGCCAAAGCTGAACGAAAACTTTACCGAAAAAGGTTAGCATCTGACTTCGGTCGCCCTATCCGCCATTTCCGTTTCGGTGTCGTTTTCCGTTTCGTTTCGTCACGAGTGTGTTGCAAAAACTCTCTAATATGACTTGGAAACACGGAAAAAAAGAGAAAAACGTCAACACGATCAGGCAACCCTATGGAGCAAATGGGTCAAAAGCAGACGAAGGAGCCGAGAAACACGATTTTTTACTAGCCATAAACCTTCCCGTAGCAAATCCGGTTATACAGGGAAAAACCGCATTAAAATCTATCCAACGGTTAAAGCGCCAAACGGTTAACATTACTCATTTATAGAGTAGATTAAAATAGGACAACCGGAAAAGTGTATAATTTACGAACTCCCAGTTATGTATGGTTTAAGCTGGTTCAAGTATGAATAGGTTTGTGTGTCAGCGTGAAGCATTTTCCTGTGACACTTTACTACCCCTATAAATGTTTAACTATCAATCAATCATCATTTTTTGACGAACACAAGTTAATAATGGAAATCCAGGCATGTTATTTCTTCCCATACTTTTCCCTAAATCAGTGATTCAATCAATTTTCTTCAAAGGTCTCAAAATCTTAAATTGCAGAGTTTGCAATCAATCATACACTTTAACGAATAGCACTCAGCTATTATGGTAATAACTAGTCATTAGAACTAGTTAGAAAAGTTGGAATTAGGCATCCGCTCGTTATTATAAGAATAGGTAACTAGTTATCATCATATCCAATTATAATAACTGAACACTTTAACAGTAACACTATATATAATTTCACGGATATTATATGGCGTTGTCATACTTTTACTAATAGGGGAAACAATTAATTTGGCCGGGAGACCAAATCGGTCTGCGGTAGTGATGCAGAATGGATAATTTGCTCGTTCTCTGCAATTTGTTTGTGACGGGTCAAAAGGAGATTTTATTGTTGTTGGAGGCAAAGCTATGGGACGCGGCATATGATTCACCGTTTTCCGTACCTATGAAATTTCAATTGTAGGGTTTGTCTACCCGTCTACGATCTATCACCTCAAGGAGATGACTAACCGAACTGGAGACACCAGGCATGAGGAGTATTAACGTACGAACTAAATCACTCGCGACGAAATCGTGGAAACCCATTTCAAAGAAAAACGGAGTTATTGAAAAAATAGTCTATTTCCACTAATACACGAAAAACGCAAAAAACACGGTTATACCGGTTTCGGTGATCAAACCATCGTCAGTAACACACAATGACTGAAAGCATACTGGAGAGGTGACCTTATATATAGACAAAAAGTGAAATGTGGTCGATTGGGATTGGTTGTGAAGAAGAATGGTGAAGGGAACAAAGGAAGGGGGTTGAATCTGATTGGTTGTGAAGAAGAATGGTGAAGGGAAGGGGGTTGAATCTGATTGGTTGTGAAGAAGAATGGTGAAGGGAGCAAAGGAAGGGGGGTCGATTCTGATTGGCCCAGGAAGAGAATGCCAAAAAGTGAAAGGAACATGAGGTGATCCTGGAGTGGGGGGGGGGGGGGGGGGGGGTGAAACCAAACTGCTACAGAAATGAACGCAATAATGGAGAAAAACTTAAAGGAATTACATCATTCAAAGATTCACCCAACCTATCACTCTTAATAATTTCGAATTTTTCAAGTACATCCAACATGCTCCCTTTTGGGCAAAAATGAAGATATTCAAAGAAAGAACTGTCTGCAAGATCAAAATTGTAGCTATGACTGGATTCATTCAAGTGACGTGCAAAGGCCGAATCACCCTTATTATCCCCGAAATCTTTTTCATGTTCCTTTATTCTTTCTCTAAACTTCCTACCAGTTTGACCACAATAGGCAAGTCCACAAGAACACTTTAATTTATAAACACCACTTTTATCTTGAACATTAATTTTATCTTTAACTGAACTTAATGAAGATCTGAGATTATTTTTAGTTTTATATCCTACTTTGAACCCTTTAGAAGTTAATATTTTACCAATTTTATCCGAAATTTTTTTTTCCGTAATACGGTATACTGATCCAAATTTTTTCCTCAGTCGTAGCTTCCCTAACTAGGTTTGAAACTCCTTCCCTACTCTTTTTTCTAAGAACCCTATTCCATGTTGTATCAATGAGATCTCCCCCATAGCCATTACTCGCCGCTATACTTTTAATAGTTAACTTTTCTTTAGCTAAATTCTGTTCACTCACTGGTATAGATAAAGCTCTGTTAATCATACTATGGAAAGCAGCATGTTTGTGGACTACTGGATGATTTGAAGTACTATGAATGGTAATATCGCTATAAGTATCTTTCCTATATATGGAAAACTCATGTTTTCCTTTATTCAACGAAATGGAATGATCAAGAAAATTTAGGTGATCACCTCCGAATTCTAAGGTTAAGTTAATGAATGGATCTACGTTATTAATTTGTGTATGATATGAACCAAGTTGTCTTTCAGTCCCTTTCCAAAGAATGATGATATCGTCTACATTCTATACCAATAAAGGAGGCTATCTGATTTAAATTTTCGGAAAATTTGTTTTTCAAGAAATCCATGTAAATATCTGCAAGCAATGGAGACAATGGAGATCCCATTGCAACCCCTGGTTGAGTATAGTATTTCCCATCGAACAAGAAATAATAATATAATAATAAGAAAGCAAGTTTAGCATTTGGAGGCACTTGAATATCCTTAATTTTGCTAACCAAATCGTAAGAATTTAGAACAGTATGTTGTGGTCGAAATTTAATTTTGCTTCTAAACAAACTATTCAACTTTTTCGCCAACTTATAAGCAGGAGCACCACTTGCTTCTTTTGACGTGGTCAGCCTCTTTACCAACATTAATGTTGATAGATGTAAAGATGTTGTTGAAGGGTTGATTCACGATTCTAATTTAAATTTGTTTGAAAAAGATGAATTGTGTAATTTAATAGAGAGTTCCTAAAGACTAAAGTCGGGAAGATGTGTTCGGATTTATCTCAACTGCGCATGCGCGTCGCCCAAGTTCAAACTTATTTCCTTAAGTTCGACTTATTCGGCCTTATACATAAGGCGCGTTATCTCCCAGGGCACAAACTTTAGGAATCGTCTTTAACCTTACTCAGGGGTAACAGTGCACAGCTTTTTGCCGCGTTTTGTCGTGTTTTTTTTACGCGTCATGTGTCGTCGGTCCTCGCCATCGCCAGCGTCTTTCAAAGTTACTCCAAGCGTCTTTCAAAGAATTTGCTAGATTGTTGCGATATCAACTTAGGATAAAAAAGTGATTTTGATGTTCAAAATACACCTCAAAAGCACTTATAATATCGTCATCCGACAACAGTCCTTGTCCGTTGAGGTAGAGGCGAAAAAGATTTTCAAGCTCTTCCATGATGAACTTGAAATACAATAGAATAAACTAAAAATGAAATGGAAACGGAACGACCAGGAAAGAAAGGCAGCTGAAGCTGAATGGATTTCGCGTTGTGCTAAGTTAAGTGACGTTACTTTTTAATTCACTCCTACCCCCACCACTTCTGTCAAACCGGACTTATTGGTTAGCATCCAAAGTTAGCTCGCCTTAGATGTGGCCAAAAGATATGGCCGTTCCCTAATGAACTTATCTCTTGGGAGGTTTCCAACGAAGGTTAAAGGTTTTCGTGGGTTGCTGGGTAACTGAGTTTTACTCCCAAACTACGGAGAACGTAGTAGTAATTATGTGACAATCATTAGACTAACACAAAATCTGTATACTACTAAATACTACATCTGAAAACTGTTTCAATTTGTTGCTCTACACAGAAAACACAATAAGGATTAATTAGGTACCTAATTATGTAAACCTGTGGTATCAACTTACTGTTCTGCGCCTCTTTTTGTCGCCTTTGCTACCGATGTTTCTCCTGGTCCACTTGTTCGGCGATGGAGGCATACACTTTGATACACTAGACGGATATCACTACAAATGAACTATAGAATACTGATACTAACTTGAATGAACCGCGTAAGAAAGAGAACAAAGGAATGAACTAAAAACAACAGACAACAGAGTATAACCTGTCGAGCGGAAAACTTGCAGAGGGAGAGGAGATAGTAGAGAGTTCCTAAAGACTAAAGTCGGGAAGATGTGTTCGGATTTATTTCAACTGCGCATGCGCGTCGCCCAAGTTCAAACTTATTTCCTTAAGTTCGACTTATTCGGCTTTATACATAAGGCGCGTTATCTCCCAGGGCACAAACTTTAGGAATCGTCTTTAACCTTACTCAGGGGTAACAGTGCACAGCTTTTTGCCGCGTTTTGTCGTTTTTTTTAACGCGTCATGTGTTGTCGGTCCTCGCCATCGCCAGCGTCTTTCAAAGTTACTCCAAGCGTCTTTCAAAGAATTTGCTAGATTGTTGCGATATCAACTTAGGATAAAAAAGTGAGTATACCTACCTATGCTATGTAATGGAATGGATTTCGCGTTGTGCTAAGTTAAGTGACGTTACTTTTTAATTCACTCCTACCCCCACCACTTCTGTCAAACCGGACTTATTGGTTAGCATCCAAAGGCTGCTCGCCTTAGATGTGGCCAAAAGATAAGGCCGTTCCCTAATGAACTTATCTCTTAGGAACTCTCTAGTGAGGGAGGCGGAGCTCACAGTAATCATGAATGTTAGTGTCCATGAGGCAATGGAATTGATAACTAAAAACTAACTTCGCACTTACAACAACCATCGAAATTCGGTAGGTCGATCTCACTGCCCCTACCGGTGGGCGCTAAATCTCCAAATCTCGCAGGGAAACTTCCTGCGGAAGCGATGTGGAAGTGATGTTCAGCGCACTCTCGTGGTTGGTGGTGCTACTGGCCTTCCTGTCCCGCGCCCCCTTAAGAGTGATAGGTTAGGTAAATCTTTGAATGATGTAGTTCCTTCAAGTTTTTCTCCACTATTGAGTTCATTTCTGTAGCAGTTTGGTTTCACCCCTCCCCCCCACTACAGGATCACCTCATGTTCCTTTCACTTTTTGGCATTCTCTTCCTGGGCCAATCAGAATCGACCCCCCTTCCTTTGTTCCCTTCACCATTCTTCTTCACAACCAATCAGAATCGACCCCCCTTCATTTGTTCCCTTCACCATTCTTCTTCACAACCAATCCCAATCGACCACATTTCACTTTTTGTCCTTCAGTTATTGTGTGTTACTGACGATGGTTTGATCACCGAAACCGGTATAACAGTGTTTTTTGCGTTTTTCTTGTATTAGTGGAAATATACAATTTTTTCAATAACTCCGTTTTTAACATGTATCATGTTTTAGCCCTGGGATACTAGCATTTTTTGCGCGTCGATTTCTGCGCGTCAATTTTGAGTGTCAACTTTTTCCGCGCACAATGCATAGTGGAGAGTCGCGTGGAAACATGATACGTTGTTGCAATTTTTGGTTCTTAAACATAAATTACCTTCTTTGAGTATTAACGTGATAATTTCACGAAAATATCATCACTTTTACCAATATTTTCACTGAACTGGTTGAACATTTCCTCCAGCAACTGTACACAAGCCATTAATACTTGGCCGTTTCATTGACATCCAGGTAAAATTACCGAACAAGCAATCGTTTAGGCAGTTAATGGCTTAACGCTTATTGAGATTCGCACCACACGGTCCTTAATTACCCTAATCAATCACATGCTAGATATTGATTTAAGTGCTCCAAATTAACCCATGAACTCCAATACCTAGCAATGTACGATCTCACACTCAGTAATTCCCTCGTATTTAATTCAGTTGATTGAATTTAAAAGAAAAAACCACAGTCATGCAGCATGGCTATAATAGCGAATTTTCGAAGAAATAACTGATTTTATGTAAAATGTGGTAAACTTTCTGAAAATTAATTTTCGGCCAATGTTTTCCCAACTTGATACCATACAAAATTAAAACAGGAGTAGCTTTACGCAAAGTAAAATTTGGGGTGGAAGGGGGAGGAGGGGGAAATCAAAAATGTTTTGGATACCAGAAGAGTAGGTATTGGATACGTAACAAATTTTTTGTTCCATTTTTTGCCGAGTAACACCTCGGTTTGTAGATTTTCCAACGCTGAACACGATGGTGAAGTCAGAATTGCGATATCCCATTCCGTTATCAGATTAGAGCAGACGAACCAGGAAGAACATCTCAAGAAATAACCACGTTCCTTCATCTTCAAAGTGCTCCAGTTTGAGAACGGAATGAGATATCGCAATTCTGATTTCACCATCGTGTTCAGCGTACAAAAACCTTTACAATGAGGTGTCAATTGTCAGACTGTTTCATTTTGGGAATTTATGGGTAATTTTCCCCCCCTAAAACTCCCCCTTAGAGTGACCCGATTCTGCCCATCTACGAACTTAGCCTGTCGATTGCCAAGACAGATTTTTCGTGCAAATTTGAACTTTTTATCTCAATTCTTTCGAGAGTTATCGTCTGGAATGACACATTCATATATAAATATATATATAGTTATTATGACAGAAATAAGGTTACATTAATTTAATACAAGGGAAACAAACACACACACATATATATATATATATATATATATATATATATATATATATATATATATAAATTTGGTGTCTTTCGGCAGTGAATTCAGGATGGTCTGAAACGAATTTTGGTATAAAAATCTTTCGGAAATTCGAGTTTTAAAAATTTTGGACCGAGAACAATAGCTTCCTTTTCTTCGAAAATTCGCTAAAACAAAAAATGGGAGAAAGTGATGAAGGGATTCAGCGCGTACCACCTTTGTGAGCGGATGAAACGGTCAGAACTTTCCTCTATTTCTTTCTTTCCATATTATCAACGGACGAACTCAAGCTCTACCCAATTTGACCACCCGGAAATCCCGACTTGTACCTCATAACACATAAAAATTTGCATTCAGTTAGGAGGAGTTCCTCAGGCATTGGTGTATTCGCTATTTTATTTTATTTATGCAATTTCATCAAGAAGTACCTACGTCAGCCACAAAAAATAAATAAAAGAAGGCTCTAGTTTGGGTAATTGGTGTGTCATTTCTGCATACCCCACCTCTGCTCAGAGCCAATTACCATCAAACGTTCTGAGGAAGGGATGTACTTAAGTCAGTGTACTTACAGTGTACAAAACCTGTTGAAAAAATTCAAAATGGATACCTGCCACCCTGTATGTACTCCTATGGAACCCAAGCATGTAGGTAACACCCGAACCTGTTGGTGAACTCTCTCCCAATGTACCCTACACAGAACTGATTGGATGCTTGTCATACCTCGTCATGAACACTCGCCCAGATTTGAGTGCAGCTGTGAACTATTTCAGCCGTTTCCAAAACAAACCATCTACATACCACTGGAAATGTCTAAAACGTATTTTGAGGTACTTCCAAGGAACTCTCAGCTATGGGTTGTTCTTTCCAAAACACGAGAGCACACCTCTAGCTGGATACGCTGATTCAGATTGGGCCAGCTCCAGTGATCGAAAATCAACAAGTGGCTTCATTTTCGAAGTGTTTGGCTCAACTTTCAGCTGAGGTACGAAGAAACAATCGGTCGTGGCTCTTTCAACTACAGAAAGTGAATACTACGCATTAGCAGAAGCCGCAGCGGAGTGTGTATGGCTCAAAGTGATTTAAAAGTGAAAATCAATGTGCCAGTGAAAATATCTGAGCATAATCAGTCATGTATCCATGGTCTCAAAAAGTGGGAGCATAAAAGATTAAAACATGTGGATGTAAAATACAATTTTGTTAAAGATTTAAATGCTGAAAATGTTATAAACGTAGAGTATATTCATCAATTCAATTCAATTCTTTATTCAAAAACATATTAAGTACATAATGAAGAATATAAGTTGTACAGAATCATGCGAAAACCAAGTTCATGAATGGGCCCCTAAGGTCTTGACGACCCGTCCAGGGGCTGGTTGTCACTGAACTAGCTCATTAGTTTGGATCGATACTTTTAGCTGGAAACAATATTATTTACAGACAATATTCAACTTGAGTGTAAAGAAAAAAAAAGTATATATGAATGGGTATGTAGCACCTATGCCATCCATATTCCAAGATAATAATTACCTAACACATAACACAGTTACAATTACAAATCAAACCTATTCAGGAAGTCAGTGTGCAGTTCAGATTTGTGCATTTGAAGCAGGTATGCGCCTGTTCTTTTTTTGAAGGAATTAGTCGACTGATCTGATTGTAAGGTAGTCGGAAGTGAGGCGTATATTGTGGGAGGCAGCCATGGAAATTGTCTTGTGAAAAAATCAGTGGTAGGGCGGGGAACTAGAATTTGACTACCCTCGCATGTTGCTCGGGTGACTCGCAAGACAATGCGATGGGGTAGACATTTTTTAATCTTGTGGACACGAAGCAGGGAGCGATAGACAAATATCAGTCTTGGTGGAAGAATATCAAATTTTTTAAAAAGATCATTGATTCGCGTTCGGGAATGCGACCGATGATCCGAATGAGGGAGTTGCACACAATATTGAGTGAGCGGAAGGTTTGGGCATATGCTCCGCCCCAGAATTCTATACCATATATTAGGATACTGTATACATATGCGTAGTAAACCATCTTTAAATTACTTTTGGAGAGCCATTTTCGTAGTATACAGAAAAAGAAAAACGATTTCCTTAGTCTCATTACTAGGGTCTCTATGTGCATCCTCCATTTTAGGTGCTGGTCTAGTTGGAGTCCTAGATATTTAATGCTATTGACTTGCTCAAGCTTAGTACAATTACATGTTCCATAATTTAAGCATGATGCTTTGTGGATTTTTAAATTGGTGGAATCAGGTTGACCTGCGGAGGTTATAGAGAAAATAACGTAGTTGGTCTTAGAAATGTTCATTGTTAGGCTATTAATACAGAACCATTGGTGCATTTGGGTAAGAGTTTTACTTGCATCCTTGTGGACGTCCTCCCATGATTTATTTGTCAGTATTACTGCTACGTCATCAGCAAAGGCGACGAACTTGCCACATGTTTGTAAATTGAAGAGGTCATTTATGTACAGTAAAAACAGTATAGGACCAGTAGAAACAGTAGAACAGATCCTTGGGGTACTCCAAATCTAATAGGCAAGGAATTACTGCGTACTTCATTAAATTCCACACACTGACTTCTTTTGGAAAGATATGACGAGAACCACTGAACTGCTACTCCATCTAATCCAAGCCTATCTAGTTTATTTATCAACCTGCTTGTCTCAATGGAGTCGAATGCTTTCGTTAGATCAATGAAAACACTAAGCACCTTATCCCCATCATTTAGTGCATTTGAAATTTACGTTCATACATCAAAACAAAAGGCGGATTTGTTTACTAAAGGTCTGAATGTTCCTACATTTTGCAAATTGCGTTCCTCAATCAATTGCGTTGAATGCTAAGTGTGTATAAAATTTGTCACGTTGCCTATTTGAAGTCGTTCAGTTTGGAACGTTTACCTGAAGTGTTCAAATTTCCATTTATTCATGTAATTGCGTGATCTCATGGTGGGTAATTGTTGTAATTGTGGGTAATGGCTAGTTGTGATGTGAAATGAACCACAGCACCTACCTGCTTATCTCAGTAATTTGCCTACTTGAATTTATGATTTGCTGAAACTTATATACCTGGGACAATATTGAGGGGAGGTGTTATTTGTCAATTGTATAGTTGAGGATATTTGGTGCCACAACGATGGCACATCTGCCCTTCTTACCTGTTGTCTCGATTCCCCTCTTACCTAGCGTTTAGTTCTCCCGTCTAGTATGAAGTGTACACCTCGCATCTATTAATAATACAGTCGAATATTCAAATATTCTCTGTGTGTTTCTCTAAACCGGTTCTAATTTGCTTTACTCTGCTTATAAGTTGGCGAAAAAGTTGAATAGTTTGTTTAGAAGCAAAATTCAATTTTGACCACTACATACTGTTCTAAATTCTTACGATTTGGTTAGAAAAATTAAGGATATTCAAGTGCCTCCAAATGCTAAACTTGCTTCTTTTGACGTGGTCAGCCTCTTTACCAACATTAATGTTGATAGATGTAAAGATGTTAATGGAGATGTTGTTAAAGATGTTGATTCTAATTTAAATTTGTTTGAAAAAGATGAATATTGTGTAATTTAATGTCTGTCTGTATGGATCAGAATTATTTCTCGTTCGAAGGGAAATACTATACTCAACCAGGGGTTGCAATGGGATCTCCATTATCTCCATTGCTTGCAGATATGTACATGAATTTTCTTGAAAAACAAATTTTCCGAAAATTTAAATCACATAGCCTCCTTTATTGGTATAGATATGTAGATGATATCATCATTCTTTGGTAAGGGACTGAAAGACAACTTGGTTCATATCATACACAATTCAATAACGTAGATCTATTCATCAACTTCACCTTAGAATTCGGATGTAATCACCTAAATTTTCTTGATCTTTCGTTGAATAATGGAAAACATGAGTTTTCCATATATAGGAAAGATACTTATAGCAATATTACCATTCATAGTAAGTACTTCAAATCATCCAGTAGTCCACAAACATGCTGCTTTCCATAGTATGATTAACAGAGCTTTATCTATACCAGTGAGTGAACAGAATTTAGCTAAAGAAAAGTTAACTAATAAAAGTATAGCGGCGAGTAATGGCTATGGGGGAGATCTCATTGATACAACATGGAATAGGGTTCTTAGAAAAAAGAGTAGGGAAGGAGTTTCAAACCTAGTTAGGGAAGCTACGACTGAGGAAAAAATTTGGATCAGTATACCGTATTACGGAAAAAAAATTTTCGGATAAAATTGGTAAAATATTAACTTCTAAAGGGTTCAAAGTAGGATATAAAACTAAAAATAATCTCAGATCTTCATTAAGTTCAGTTAAAGATAAAATTAATGTTCAAGATAAAAGTGGTGTTTATAATTTAAAGTGTTCTTGTGGACTTGACTATTGTGGTCAAACTGGTAGGAAGTTTAGAGAAAGAATAAAGGAACATGAAAAAGATTTCGGGGATAATAAGGGTGATTCGGCCTTTGCACGTCACTTGAATGAATCCAGTCATAGCTACAATTTTGATCTTGCAGACAGACAGTTCTTTGAATATCTTCATTTTTGCCCAAAAGGGAGCATGTTGGATGTACTTGAAAAATTCGAAATTATTAAGAGTGATAGGTTGGGTGAATCTTTGAATGATGTAATTCCTTCAAGGTTTTCTCGACTATTGCGTTCATTTCTGTAACAGCTTGGTTCCACCCACTCCCCCCCTTTCACCTTATGTTCCTTTCACTTTTTGGCATTCTCTTCCTGGGCCAATCAGAATCGACCCCCCTTCCTTTGTTCCCTTCACTATTCTCCTTCACAGCCCAATCCCAATCGACCACATTTCACTTTTTGACTATTTATAAGGTCACCTCTTCAATGCACCTTCAGTTATTGTTAGTTACTGAGGATGGTTTGATTACCGAAACCGGTATAAACGTGTTTTTTGCGTTTTTCGTGTATTAGTGGAAATATACTATTTTTTCAATTACTCCGTTTTTCTTTGGAAATGTTGATTTTGGAGGACAAAGTTCTAATTTAAAATAAGCATTTTGTCTAATTTTTACCGTCCAGAAATTCCTGAACAAATCCGTGTCTCTTTATAACCAGGACGGACACCTAACCTCCCGTACCACTTGCAGACCACCTGCGATTTGCAGCCGTAACGCCACTTTTTTCGGAATTGATTCATTCCGAATAAAAAAATACTCCAAGTTGGTACTGGCGGCAGCGATTTACGTGTTTCACGTAGCACCTCACCTCTCCACGTCACATGCGGGCCCTTGCGACTTGCAACCGCAACCTGCGACCACGTACGGTATAATCGCACCTCCGACTGCAGAATAGAGAGTTTTTGCAACACACTGGTGACGAAACGAAACGGAAAACGACACCGAAACGGAAATGGCGGATAGGGCGACCGAAGTCAGATGCTAACCTTTTTCGGTTCAGTTTTCGTTCAGCTTTGGCATCTACCGGCTGGTGGAGTCACGCTAACGTTATGTCAACCTCTCTTTCATCCATTTTACTCCATGGTTAATACAAATCTATGTCCACACATGGCGTCAAGTCTGCCAAGACGCCAAGAAGCAGCTGTGATTAGGACGCTCAACATTTTTATTTTCCAAGGAAAACAGAAGAAGGTAGGTAGCGTTATACAGATGTAAGGTTAAAATACGTTTCGTCATATCAACACGACGAAAGCTGACACCGCGAGATCCCGGTATTTTCCGTCGTCACGGTTCGTCAAACTTTTCGGTGTCTTAAGTGCGCATGTGCAGCACTGCTTTCGTTTCGTTCGTTTCGTCGTGAGTGTGTTGCAAAAACTCTCTAATGAGTTCTCATTCAGCAGTCCTTTATTTCGACCATGCGTTTCGTGAGTTCCGAGTATTCAAGTCTCGACTCATGAACTCTTTCATCAAAGACAAGGTGAAGGAAACAGAGATGATTCTCAGGAAAGCGGCTTTGCTAACCTAGGTACTTATCTGAAGGAGCCTACAAGTTGCTCGAAAGTCTATGTGTCCCTCAAACGATCGAGGAATCCGACTTTGTCACACTGCTTGGGCTTCTCGAAAACTATTTCATGCCAGCTAACTCATTCTCAGAACGCCACAAATTCTATGTACTCTGCTACAAAACGTTCTGACGAGTCAACGCGTGCATGGTCAGCTCGTTTACGAGGTTTGGCTGCTGAATGCAAGTTCGACAACGAGATAAAAATCGTTCTACGGGACATCTTCGTCACTGGATACGACAAAGGCGTCGTACAAGACCAACTTTTCGAAGAAGATGCGACCTCTGCAACTCTCACCCTGACGACTTTGGTGGATCTGGCAAGCAATAAAAAAGCGATCCTGGGAGCTCGAGGTGAGAGGAATGATATCAATTATTTCAAGAAAGAGTGCGGAAAACAGACCATAACTGGTAGGAAGAGTATAGTTCCAAATCCTCAAATGCTGGACAGGCAACAAAGTCGAACAGTATTAAAGTCAAATGTGTCCACTGCGGACGAAAGAATCACCCTTCTGAAAAGTGCAGATTTAAAGGCATTCCCTGTTATACTTGTAGACATAGAGCATTTGGCGTATGTTTGCCCTCAGAAAAACAAAGTTTGTGGTACTAAATGTTGAATAGAATCAAATGCCTTTTTAACACCAAGGAAAATCTCCGCAACAAAGAACCCTTGGTCCAGTTTAGAAGCCCCAAGTTAGCGTAGTTATAAGCTGCATGATCAGTGATCAAACCCTTGCGAAATCTGTATTGATTCACAGAAAACAACTCACGTTGCTCTATAAACATAGTCAGCCTGGATTTGGTACATTTTTCCAGCATCCTAGAGAGTGAGAGATTGCTATTGGCCTGTTATAACCCATGATAGTCCTATCACCACTTTTATGAAGGGGGACTATGACCGCCTTTTTAAATATAACGTGGGGTATTTTCCTCCAGAAAATACCAAGTTGTAAACGCACATACCTACATGTCTGTTCGTACATTCCAGGCAATCAATATTGTATTGTACAAAGGAAGTTTTTTATAAATGGGAATGTATTGATTTTCGATAACTACTGTAGCTAGACCAGAAACGTCAATGAAAAATAAATCATTAAATACATGCAATCATACCAATTAGTTGGTGCACTCAGACATTACTGACATGAATGAGTAATTAAGATACAGTTATTGCCGCGATGACGATATTCTTTATTAAATATGTACATATTTAAAAAATACAGTCATACTAGTATAATCACTAGCCAATGCACGAATATGTGAAATTAATTACCTCATTTCCATTGATTAGGCACATTCGCGTTTTTTCTTCAAAAAATTACTGATTTAATTTTATTACAACTACTTACTACATTTCTAGACGGTAATAATGAAGAGGTGCTAGTTATTGCGTTTCGTACATTTACAAATTGAAAGTTGATTTCAATAATTTACTCGTGACTTTGTGTCTGGGAATCTGTGTTTGACAAGAAATATGTAAGATTTTTTCCTTTTGGAAATTTACAGAGGAGCTTATCACCTCACAGATGCACAGCACTTCGATGACGATCGAACCATGAATCCGAATTACCTATTTGTTTTCTACTTGCATAAATAAACAATGACGAAAAACACAGCCGATTGAGGGAGCAGCATGAGTTTAGAAACGTTACTTTAAATATTATTATATTAATCACTGACGTAGGGGAGACCGGGGCAACATGAACCAGGGGCAAGACGAATCAACCGCCATTTTGAGTATTTGAAAAGAGAAATTTGATTTCTCCCTCACTGTAGGGTTGGCAACACTGGAGCTTCCTTCGAAAGTTGTTGATAGGGGACAAGCAGCAGTTCACCAGTCGCCATTGGGATGGACAGGTTTTGGAACCTCAAAGTAAGTAATCCATTTTCTCCTTGGCTCTTCTTCATTTTCACACTTGTTCAGTTTCAAAATCAGTCGGTGACGACAAACCATGAATCACGGATCATATTGCACTATTCGTTTTTTGGCCTGTTGTTTTAAAGATGATCACCACTTTTCCAGAAACCTAGCATTAGGGGCATGATGGATCACTCAATTTGCGGCAAGATGACCCAAAGCAATGATCTTGCCCCATAACTACTGTGGTTCTTCTTTCCCCATAGTACTGTATTTTTGGATTTTGATATTTTTTCTATTCCAGTTGTGAAACAATGGTTCGGACTATATAAAAAAGACTGATAGAGGATCAGTCCCTCCTCTAGTAATGGAAGCTGCCATACCGGACATCAGTATTGAAGCAAAGGTCAGAGAAGCGGCTAGGGAATACGGGATTCCGTATGAACTCTCCGAAGCTACAAGACAAAAGCAGATCAAAACCCATTAACGTCACTGCAGCCAACGTACACGTTTAAAAGGGTATTTTCAGATGAACTAGAGAAACAGTTGGTAGAGTATTTGATCAAGTGCTCTCAGATGTGTTACGGAATTGATACAAAAAAACGCTGCAAATCCCTGCACAACGGTTTATTATTTTGTATAGAATACCCTCCTGTTACAGATCACAGCTCTATGTATAGATAACCCTTCTATATAATATGATATATGTACTATTCTATTATATACATATTATGTAGATCGCAGACCCTCCGTCGGTTAGTACCTAACCCCGTACTCGTTACTAGGTACCTACCTAAATCACGAGTTAAATGTTGCTAAAATAATTCTGCCGATGACAAACAGTACCTAACAAAAAGAAACACACATAATGAAGTTCTGAAAAGAAATTGTTGATGAGGAGTGAAAAAAATTGCAAAAGTACCTACCAACAAACTCCAGCCCCTTCTACGTAGATGGTATACTGAACCGTTGTGTAATAATTTACCGTTGAGTAATGATTTACCGTAGTAATAATTTACCCATCAATAATACTTCAACGTTTGTTCAAGTTTCACTACCTACCAACAAACTCCAACAGAGCCATCATTTTTCAAGCGAAATAATATCACAGAACAACCAACTCGACTTCATACTCCGCCAATATAATCAGGTGATCCCTACCAATGATTGGCCGTATTCACAAATTCCTATTGTGGGCGCGTCTCTGGTTACGAGATTTGGTTTGAATTGTATACAATTTCATTCACACTGGAGTCGAAAATGCCTGTCGGTGCAAACTTCGGGGCCTTACTGTGAACGAACGGCTGGACGTACGATGCTCCGGATGGTCTTAAAAAACTCGCAAGTTCAAGAACTATTTAAAACCGTAAAAATATTTACGTAAAAAAAATGGTATAGGCGTTTTGAAAATTTCAACCCCTATTTTGAACCCCTTAGAGATGACTCACAGTAACGTCGAGCTTCGAGGACCAACTAGACGCCGAACGGAACCTATAACCCGAATTTCATCAATTTTTTTTCATGGTAACTAAGAAAAGTGGCCCGTACGGCGTACCCCGTACGGCGTACAGACAGAAATATTTTTATTGCAGTTTTGGATTCTACATACCTTGAAACGTAAACCATCAAATTTTGAGGGGGGGGTAAGAATTTTTTTTTTCATGCTCGATTCCAATGGTTCATTATTGAAAATAATAAACCAAAAGCAAGGTCTTTAGCTTTTGAGCTAGCAAAAAGAGGGGACAACACCGATGCGCTTGGGTTTTTCCATTGGTAGCTGCCTTTAATTTCATTTTTAAGAGAGACATGATATTGATGGATACCTACTTCATCTTGATGGAATATTTTTTTGTTCATTAGTAATTTTATTCTTAGACATTTTGTATCGTCATTCTTTAGATGTGAGCCAACCAAAATTCAATTGGTACCTACCTCTTTCTACCTCAAATTTTTCTAGTTCCTTCTACGTGGGTTCCTATGTAATGAAAGATGATTCTTGCTATTTTATTGAATGATATAATTACATAATACATTACATGTAATTAATGATATAATGATACATAATACATTACATGATATAATGATATAATTACATAATCATTATATCATAATGATATAATGATATAATACATACATAATATAATACATTGAATTAAAATAATAAAATGCTGCCGTCAGCAGCTTGCCCCTCTCTCGAGCCTCACCTCGCCTCGGACATCCCCAGGCTCGGTGCAGTCTCTTGTCGTACCTGATCCAGTCAGTTAGTTGTCTCTCGTGAAATATATTAAATCTGTGAAGTTATACGTTGTAATAGTCCAAATATCCTTGTGGAAAATCAATAAAAGTGCCAGAACATTGGTTTCAAAAGCGAGGTGAGCGAGGTTTTGTTCGATAGGTTTTATAACGAATATTACTGAATCAGATAGACTTACATATTTGGTGAAGTCAATAACAAACGAGTGTTCTTGATATACGGAATCCTTGTATTTCGGAGAGACAAAACGGAATATGAATTTGTATGATTGCACTGAAAACAGTATTACGCTGAAAAGGCTGTGTAGCAGAAGGCGGAGCAGAACAGAGTGAGGCGACTGCCTTTCAAGAACAAAAGAATTGGACGATGTGCCAACTTGATCACATGCGGAACTACTTGTTTTCGAACATTCGGAATTATACATATTACATGAAGGAGTATAATTATACTGAGTAATTATATGATTATCTAGTTAGAATTATACATCGGATTATTTTGATTATATGTGTTGTTATTCAACAAAGAGTCTAGTTCATGGAGGATTGACCAAAGAGTCTATTTCATTGAGGAACAACACAATTAGTTGTGTGTCGGGTATGCTATAGGAGCGCTACTGTACATTGGAGGTCTTGCCGAGAAGACTACTTTTTAATACTCCCTCCTCTTCGAGGAAAGACAGTCAAGATACCAAAAATGTAAAAAGTGAAAACAATTTTTGCAACGGACAATATGACAAACATTAATTTTTATGAATTTGAACATTGATCAGTGGTATACCATAAATTTCCTAAATTGAACAGCAATTTTAACTTGAACGGTATCTGACGTATTGTATTGACATTGTTTCTTAATTACACACAAGGAGAAACAAGGTTTAGATTACAGATTTTAGATTCACTAGTCAAAAACTGAATTTCCAAAGCTAGCAAGTGCAAGTTGCGTAAGCATATACAGATTCATTAAAAAAAAAAAAAAAAATTTTGTTTTCGGTCAATACAGATTATAAGTTCGAATAATGGAAATTTTACGGATGTCGGATATTGGAGATGTCGGAGAAATCGGAAGTATCTGAGAATCTCAGAGAAGTTGCGGGAGTCTGAGATTCACGGAGGAGTCGGAGAGTCATGGAGCAGTCGGAGTGGTGAGTCGATGGGGAAGTTACACCCATGGCTCCTTTGCTCCTGAAAGTGCAGAGAAAGAACAACAATTTAATTACGAAAGGTTAGTTGTTCACGGAATCTGAGAAACTTTTCCAAAGGCAGCGCCTTGGTAAAGATGTCTGCCAACTGATCCTCAGTCGGCACCCAGACAATTTGTAACTTATTCTTTTTGTAATTCTAGTGCACGTAGTGCATGCACAACTTCACGATGTGCTTCAGAGTTCTGGAATCATTAGTCATTGTAGCTGATACTGCTGGAGCACAATTACATTTCAGCGTCGGAATCCAAAAATTCACACAAACTTCGAATATTGGTTAGTTCTTTGCAAGTATCGGACATCGCTATATATTCAGCTTCACAAGTTGACAGAGCAACATGAGACTGCTTTTTCGATCTCCAAGCAACTACGTCCCCAAAACATTTTATCAAGTGACCAGTGGTTAAGCGACCATTGGCTTCACTGGTTCCAAGGGACGCATCAGAATATGCAGTGAGATCCTCGGAATTTCCTGAAATCAGAATACAATAATCGGAAGTACCTTTCAGATACTTCGGAATTTTCATAACATAGATAAGCATTAGAACAAAGATTGAGCCATGATGTCACTTGAACAAGCATGACTGAAACGGATAGGCCTCAAACCCCAGGTTAAAGACTTCATTGTTTTGTTTTGGGTCATCACCAGATCAGAAATTTGCCGGTATTTTCAATATCAAAAATTTGAATTTTTAATGTCAATAGAATCTTGGCTAGTCACAGGTGTGTCGTTACAGACCATAGGAGGACAGGATTCGGAATGCTCCCTAGGCTCCCTCCCAGACGAACCAGGATGCGTTTCCACATCACTCCCTCCCAGCCGAAGACCGACCCGAGAGGAAGTGCAAGGCTGTCCATGGAAAGCAGCCAGGGTAGCACCAAGTGTGGGCCGTTTGGCCCCGGACATACCACATAGCGGAAAATGAACGGAATCGGAATGGTGGGCTATCGGAAAGTCAACCCACCAGAGCCCCTCGCGGAAATATCCCGATTTGATGACAACACCCGCGTCAGCCTGAATAAAATCGACCTTATCTCTTGAAAAAAAAAAAGAACAGTGATGCCAGCCCGTGCAATTTTCCGAACAGAAAACAAACTGTGGGACAAACAGAATACAGAAATCAAATACAGAAAACAAATACATGCACAATACAGAAAGTAAATTGCGGGGCAATACAGGGCACCCAGAATCCACAGCAGCTGTTAAGCATCTAGAGGTTTCAGCAAAATTTCGCATTACCTGAACTTCCGGGGTTTTCACTTAGAAGGTTGAGAGAACTCGCATGTTGAGCTTCCTCAGGGCCCATGACAACCCACACATCAGAATCGTCCGTGGACACGGCGAGGGAAGGTTGGACCAAGGAGAAGACAGCATCGGAATGCTGCCTGAAAAACTGCTCAAGGAGCCTAGCTTGCCCAGCGGGCATCTTATACAGACGTGGACCCGGACCAGAGTGACTAGTCCCAGCATATTTGGGACTTCGTTTTGGTTTCGGAAGTTGTGAGTACCTACGTGTCGGAACGGAACCAGAGGGACCAGATGTCTGACCAGTTTTCGGAATAGCCCCAGAGGGAGTTTTACTTGGTGCGGAAGGAGGATTCGTCAACACACTCGGATGAGGGCAGGTTGATGCCCGGTGAGCGGAGGACTTGCCACAGTTACAACATAGTTTTAAAGCCCTGTAGCAAATCGATTTGTCATGGCCCTTCTTTTTACAGTAAGCGCACACGACCGGAGGTTTTATTGCGTGTGACAATGGAGAGGTTTTGTGAAGAGCCAAATCCTTTCCCGGAATCCCTCTATTCGAATATCTGTTCGAACCACCCCCGCGCCCGGACTGCCCACCCCTACCCCTGGAGGAGGCGACTTTTTGTCGGAAAAGGTGTGAACTGTCACCGGATGTTGGGGCTACTTGTTCCCCTCGGAGTTCCTCTTCAAGCAAGAGGTCTCTAAGTTCTGGGATGGTAAAACGGAACCCCTGAATCTCAGCCTTGGAATACGTCAAGGTCCCTTCAATTGCCATCTCGAAGATTTGTTTGATGTATTCCGGCGTGAGCATCCCCGGACTGATAGCAATTAATTTCTTTTGAAGGTCGTCGAAACGACCAAGGAACTCTACGGCTCTTTCTGCCGCCGGATCAAAACGGAGAGTACTTATTGAAGGCAGTCACAAGGCGCTTTAATTGGAAAGTGGATGACGGATCACAAATCCTCTGAAGCGTTTTTACTATAAGTCGCGGATCGGAAAGATCTTGGACAAGGTCCTGATAGTAGGTGTTTAGGGACTCCTGGATGAAGTACCTGACCTTTCTCCTGGCAGTAACCAGCTCGTCCTCGGAAAAGATGGACGGAGCCGGCTCTTTCGGATCAAGGACAAAGATACATTCCTGCACCTCCAGCTGACCTACCACACTACGGTGCCAATATTTGAACTGGTCAGCATCTTTTAACTTCGCCACAGGCGTAAAACGGACAGAATCAATTTTACGTACTCTATAGGGGTTTCCCTCATTTCCGGATAACTGGACATTTAAAAATCGAGGGTCCCGGGAAGTAGATGGAACCCTTCCATCAACTTCCATCGGAATAGCGGAAACTGTTGGCAACGGATTAGAGGGGTTTGCCAACATGGGCTCAATGGGAGCCACAGGGGTTGGAGGATTCTGAACATGACCAGCTAAGGCATTGATTTTGTTGTCCAGTTCGGATAATTTTAGAGAGAACTTTTCAAAGCTTACCTCCTCGGAATGTTTGAAAGTCTCAAGGTACCTTGCTAGGACCTCATCGGATGTCCTGGCGGCTTGGAGTCGCAACTCTTCCACGGAAGGGTTCGCGGTTCGGGCGGATGAGTCTGGTATCGGAAGCGGAATATTACCGCCAGGTTGCCCCGGAACTGCGTCTGGCATCTGGTCGGCGATCCTCTCGCGGGCCAGATCTTCAAGATTGTCCCCAATGGAGAATTCGTCGTCGGAGTGGCCACTCATGACGGAGACAGAATATCTGAGATATACGGACGGGAGCAAAAAAATCTGTAACCAGAAAGCAGTATCACATTCGGGACACACACACCGCACAGACATTGTTTGGATATCAAATAAGTTTGACAAAACACTCATTTTCAACATATCAAAAACACCAGCGCTGGATTTTGTTACGGATTATTTGGACCTGAGTCACACGGATACTGAAAAACGGAATCCAAACGGTTAGTACACAGCTCAATAACGGAACAAGGATCAAAACGGACCTCACTCATCCCTAAATGCAAATATCAGATAAGTGCACCACATTTATATTGGTAATTTGTTCGAGCATCCGATTTGCGTTTTCTTTCTTCGGTAATTTTACGGACTTGGTCCTCCAAAATGTGCCTTTACTCAGGTATATGCTCCAAAGAAATTTATCTCGAATTTACGTATTTTGTTATCACAAATCTACGGACTTTTCTTATTATGGATCTACAGACTTTTTCACAAATCTACGGACTTTTCTTATTACGGATCTACGGACTTTTTCACAAATCTACGGACTTTTCTTATTAGGGATCTACGGATTTTTATGTGACACATCTACGGATTTTTCTTATCACAAATTTACGGATTTGAGATGGCAAATTGTCAGTTCAACACAAAGTTAGGGATGTGGTAATTTAAAGAAATTACTTATTTCGAAAGGAGCTGTTATGTACCACTCATGGTACATACAGACACCAAAAATTTTATAGCAGAAGAAATGACAGCGGAGAGGCACATTTCGGGCCCTTGCAGGTATTTTGAGTTAACAATGATAAGGCTTTTTCGGATCGGAAAAACTCTCCCTGGTGACTGACGGAATACGTGCGGCCTTTCTGCGACGGTTACATAAATATCAACGGACCGTTCTTTACCTCCAGGAAGTTCAAACTGCCCAACGGATCTTCCCATTGAGTCGCGGCCCTTTTTGGTCCTATTTTATATATAGGCCCATATTTAGATACGTGCTTTATGATTAGACCCGGGCGCGAACGTACAACGACGTTCCACCATTGGGAGCTACGTATCGGGTACCCTAGTCTGATAAGACTTGGACGCCAGGAGTAACAGAAAAATCGGAACGGAGGTGCACCGGAATCGACCACTCACGAAGTATCCATGTAGGTACTTACTATAAAGAATGCATTCATTTATCGTTAGGCGGAACGGAATCGGAAGCCTGTGCACTAAAAGGCCGTGGTCGATCTTTCCTGACTCGGGCTAGTGGCATCACCACTATCGCGCGAACTCGTGCGCACACCCACCTTCAGGGCCAAGGATGGTGTACGACTTCGCCCGGATGCGGATGGCGCTAGGAGACAGAAATCATAAATTTTATCCGAAGGAATCTAGGTAGGTACCCTTATTCCAAACGGATATCAGAAGGAAACGGATTTCCATCGGATGGAACATAAACAAACAACGCACGGTTTACGCTCTCGATTATGAAATCGATCGGATTTTGTTCACAGGAGAGCTCTATCGGACATTACCGGAACCTGTGAACAGAGCGTTTCAGTCACCCCCTAATCAGCACCTTGGTGATGAAACCAGAAAATCCCTCTGAACCTTTATTTGCCATAAAAACCAGTCGGAAACGTTCGAGTAAGTACGTAGTCAGTATTTTGTGAGCAAAACAGTCAGTTTTCGGAGCGACACCTAGCACAGGGAGAAATATAAAAGAAGAAATTCAATCCAAAATCGGACCGAAAAATGAACACAGCGAAGGTCCGCCATTTTTCGCGGAGCGTCGATTGCAACCACGATGGCGTTCTCGACAAGGACCAATCTCAAGAAGAAGGCTAGACAATACTCCGGGAGAGAAACCAAATCATTGTTAACATATTTATCACTGCGACCAAGAATTACTTTTGGGCGTTTATACGCATCTCGATCATTAATTTGCTATAGAAACTTAGTTCAGAAGACGTCTAACGATATCGTGCCAGAACATTGGTTTCAAAAGCGAGGTGAGCGAGGTTTTGTTCGATAGGTTTTATAACGAATATTACTGAATCAAATAGACTTACATATTTGGTGAAGTCAATAACAAACGAGTGTTCTTGATATACGGAATCCTTGTATTTCGGAGAGACAAAAGGAATATGAATTTGTATGATTGCACTGAAAACAGTATTACGCTGAAAAGGCTGTGTAGCAGAAGGCGGAGCAGAAGAGAGTGAGGCGACTGCCTTTCAAGAACAAAAGAATTGGACGATGTGCCAACTTGATCACATGCGGAACTACTTGTTTTCGAACATTCGGAATTATACATATTACATGAAGGAGTATAATTATACTGAGTAATTATATGATTATCTAGTTAGAATTATACATCGGATTATTTTGATTATATGTGTTGTTATTCAACAAAGAGTCTAGTTCATGGAGGATTGATCAAAGAGTCTATTTCATTGAGGAACAACACAATTAGTTGTGTGTCGGGTATGCTATAGGAGCGCTACTGTAAAAAGAGGTCTTGCCGAGAAGACTACTTTTTAATAAAAAGTTTTTTTTTAAACGATTCTCCGTGAACTCCGAACATTTCTGGCGCAGTCTTTTGGACCTCCAATTTTGGGACTTCGAACGAAAACCGATCGCCAAATACTTCGAGTTTTCTGTACGAAGACGATCTATGTCCAACCCATCAACGACTACACAACCACAACTTCACACCAACGATCATTACCAACACTTCGTAATAATCACGAGAGAACAGTAACTCCGTTGGTTATCGTCGCAGAACAGACTCGCCCGGGGACCACTTGTATCCTCGTAATTAAAACAAGAAATCGAGAGCGTGAGCTACCCATCTGCAGACCTTCGAGCGGAAACTTGGCGCTAGCTTATCTGGTGAGCTCTTGGAAGACCGATGTCGCTGACCATCACCGTTGCTACGCTGTAAGTACCCCGATAACATTTAAAGGGATCTCCGCCTCTCAAGAAGACGACACTTCGCATCCAACCTATATTAATCTTTAATTTCAATTTTGGGAGAACTTACATTTCATACCACCCGTTACCTGGTGTAAGATTCGAACAATTTATTTGAACTTATATTTTCATCTTAAATTGCTAGTAATTTCCGTTTCATACCACCCGTTACCTGGCGGAAACTCTACAATTTTAATTAATTCAATTTTGTCCCACATTCCGTTTCATACCACCCGCGGAACCAAGACGATTGATTTTATTTTCATTTTTGTGAGAACACTTACGTTTCATACCACCCGTTACCTGGCGTAAGGCTCGAACAATTTAATTCTAATTCTTATTCTTATTTTAAGAATATTTTATTTGCTTATTGCTAATCTATTTGATCACCTATATATTTTTGTATCTATTGTATTTTTGTATTTCAGCAACCAATTTTATTGTTTGACAAATTGACATACCTACACCATTCACAGCACTCGTACAATTCCATTTCAAAATTCCGAAATCACTAAGAAAATTCATCCACAGACAATTGTTCTACCCTTTTGAAAAACTAGAAACAATCAAAGAAAGTAAAATGGAACACTTAGTTAACGCAGCAGGAGCCGTTAGTGGGCAACCTGAACAACCTTCGCGTTCAGCACCAGTGGATACAAACTACATAAACTTTTTGGTCCAACAACAGGTACAAGCCGCATTGAGCAATATGAACCTAACTAATGCTAGGGACACCCTCCCCGAATTTAAGAAAAAACATGCAGACATGATCCCTACTTTCGATGGTAAACCCGAGAAATTAAGACCATTCCTAGACACATGCCAAACGATAGTCGATCGCTTTACAGACGCTAAGGACGAAGAGAACTTCCAAAACGAAGAAGTACTTAGAACGATACTATCAAAAATTCAAGGACCGGACTCTGACATGATTAGCAACCTGACATTGACAGACTTCGACGGAATAAGGAATGCTCTTCTAGAGACATACTAAGACAAACGGGACATATACACTTTGAATCATGAACTAACGTCCCTCAGACATAGGGAACAGGAGAGTCCATTCGAGTTCTTGAATAGGGTAAAGGACAAATTGAACATAATCGTAGCATACCTTAGGAACCACGAAAGGGTATTAACCACTCAAAGCGTACTTGTAGTGCATTACCAAAATCTAGCACTTCGTACGCTACTTTTGTATTTAAGAGACCCGTTAGGTGGACAATTGAGAACAAGACAACCGAAATCTTTGGGAGAAGCTCAGTCAATCATGACTAACGACTACCAGATCCTTTCGTACCAGAAATCTGCTTTCAAACAATCGGGAAAACCATCTCAGGGCACGAATAATTCAAATCAGAAAAATTTCCAAAATCCCAATAAAAATTTAAAACCTATTCAAGGAAATACGGTGTTCAAAACAAACCAAAATAACCAAAATCCACAATATAAACCAAACCCGAGTAATCAAGTTTCACAATTTAAACCAAACCCGAATAATGAAACGTACAAGCCTAACTCCTATGTTCAATCCGGTCAAAACCAAAAAGCGAAATAAACCGATGCCAATGTCTTGGCAGACCACTAACCCAAATCTCAACAATGTAGAAATGGATAGTGAAGGAGAGGTACTTAACTCAGTCCGAACCTGAAGAAGATGTTATTTACGAAGATGACTCTTTTTTAGAGCAGGATCAGTCGACCCACCAAGAGTCGACTTAATGCACCTAAATACAACCAAACATCCACTACCATACATTGTTCTTCCTAATTTCGGAATCCGAATACTTTTAGATACATGTAGCACATCTAGTTTCGTACACCCCACGGTAGTCAAAAATTACTTTAACCAAAAACTCATACCAGAACAATTTGAAGTCAGAACTGCACACGGTGTCTCCCGCGGAAACCATAGTGTGAGGATACCATGTGGAGAATTGTTTAAAATTCGAAATTTGAACATCCCTTTTAAAATTTTTAGATTTCACAAGTACTTCAGTTTTCTTTTAGGTATGGATAGTTTAAAATTGTTAGGCGCACAAATTGACTTTTCAACGAACAGACTCATTACAGATGCCCCTACATTACAGGCCCCTAGATGCAAAACCGGACTTATGCAAAAAACCAATTTTTTCAGGAGACACAAAAAACTGTTTTCAGGAGAGTCACTATATTTCTGTAAGTTCTAATAATTTCTCATGATTGCAAATAGTTACAGCATTAATTAGCCAAAATTTCAAAATTTTAAATTCATTCAGTCAATAGTTATGGCTTTTTGAAATTTGCAAAAGTCCGATTTTGAAACTAAAATTGTATTAGTCCGTTTTGGAACCTCATTCAATTTGAAATGCATTTTTGAAATGACTAAGGATGGAATAAAAACGTAAGCCAAGCTACCCAATCTCAAAAAACCTTTATTTAAAAATAATTTGAGTAATCAAAATTAAAATTTCATTGAAAACACGATAAAATTTTAGTAAAAAAAATTCTTAAAGTTTTAAAAAAAAGCTGTTTTTATCTTCAACTCTCACGTCAAGATGCGTTTCATAAATTTTTTTAGTAAAATAGAGCATCAAAATTTCACTTTTTCTACAAGCTCGTTAACGAAAAATTCTTGGTAACGACAAAAAATAATCATGTAAAAAATATTGCGACTTTCACACTTCTTCAGGCTCATCAGGTTAAACTAAGGTTATTGCACTCAAAAGTTTTCTTGTGATTGCATCGAGGTAAAACTGGCAAATTCGGCAGTAGAGCACCGTAACGCATTCTCTTCTCCTGATTCCTCTTCCATTGTTCGACGTTGCGTTCCCTATTCCTTGCAAGCTGTGGATCCACGGGAGAAGGATCCATACCTAATCACTTTCCAAACACATTCACGATCCGGAACGGGAAGACAACAAAAATCTCGACGGAAGGAACATACGAAGTGGATCATTCACTGAACGTGGACACTGGACTGTAAACAACAAGCAAGGACAACCCCAGCAGGTGCCTCACACGCATTCCGAGAGAACGGGGAGCTCCTAGCGGGAAAACTCGCAACTTGCATAAGGCTGGTTTTGAAACTGAGGCTCACCTTCTGGATCGATTTCAAGGCGGAAGGAAGCCGTTTTAGCGAATTTTCAAAGAAAATGAAGCTATTGCAATGGC
This sequence comes from Leptopterna dolabrata, assembly GCA_954871275.1. Classification (NCBI taxonomy): domain Eukaryota; kingdom Metazoa; phylum Arthropoda; class Insecta; order Hemiptera; family Miridae; genus Leptopterna; species Leptopterna dolabrata. The sequence goes on from OX940983.1 coordinate 39,136,402, forward strand.
TTCGAAATTTAAATAATATAAATTTTTGGAAATTTTCTTCATAGAAATCCGTTTCAGACCATTCTAAAACGATTCCTGAAATTTAACACTTTTTTATATGTATATATATATATATATATTTATTTATATATGTGTCACTCCAGACGATAACTCTCGATAGAATTGAGATAAACAGCTCAAATTTGCACAAAAAATCTATCTTGGCAATCGAAAGGCTAAGTTCGAAGATGGGCGAAATTGGCCTACTCTAAGGAGGGTTTTGGCGCATTTAAAGTGCGCAAAAATTACCCAAAAATCCCCAAAATGTTATTTTCCAACAAGTGACCCCTCATTTTAAAGGTTTTTGCACGCTGAACACAATGGTGGAATCGGATTTTAGATATCTTGATCCGTTCTCAAATTAGAGCATTTAAAGTGCGCAATAATTACCCAAAAATCCCCAAAATGTTATTTTCTAACAAGTGACCCCTCATTTTAAAGGTTTTTGCACGCTGAACACGATGGTGGAATCGGATTTTAGATATCTTGATTCGTTCTCAAATTAGAGCATTTAAAGTGCGCAAAAATTACCCAAAAATCCCCAAAATGTTATTTTCCAACAAGTGACCCCTCATTTTAAAGGTTTTTGCACGCTGAACACGATGGTGGAATCGGATTTTAGATATCTTGATCCGTTCTCAAATTAGAGCATTTAAAGTGCGCAAAAATTACCCAAAAATCCCCAAAATGTTATTTTCTAACAAGTGACCCCTCATTTTAAAGGTTTTTGCACGCTGAACACGATAGTGAAATCGGATTTTAGATATCTAAATCCGTTCTTAAATTAGAGCATTTAAAGTGCGCAAAAATTACCCAAAACTAGGATAATCTTTAAACTCTTACCCCCCCCCCCCCCCCACCCCCTTAGAGTGGTCAGATTGAAATATGTGAGAAGTATTAATTGAAGACGAGAGTTCGAAGCAAAAAAGGGGGAGGCAAACGATTAGTACAACTCCTTGAATTTACCCACAGCGATCAAATAAATAAGCACTTAGTACAATTACGTAATAAACAAACGGTAGAATCAGGATGGACAAAACGTACAAATTAAAATAAATACGAAGAGAATATACATAGAAAACCAAATTTTAGACCGAAGTTTTCCTTTATTCAAAACCATAGCCATTAATTCGAATATTTCTTTGAAAATTCGCTCATTAAGTCATGCTGCATGACTGGTTTTTTTTGAAACTAAGATTGTGCAGGCTAATGCGCCCTATGGTTTTCTGTTGAATAAGATAGAAAAACGAAAATCGATTTTTTTGCATAAGTCCGGTTTTGCATCTAGGGGCCTATTGGCATGGATAGTTTAAAATTGTTAGCCGCACAAATTGACTTTTCAACGAACAGACTCATTACAGAAAAAACTGAAATACCCTTACGATACTTTGAGTACGACAAAACACCAACAACTGAGAATACAACAAACGTAATTTATGAACAGAAAATCCAGCCCAGAGCTATTTCACAAATTAAAATTCCGGTAGTGAAAAATTCAAACAAAAGTGAAGGTACAATTTCATACTTTAAGCAAGGACCACAAGAAATTCCTGAATGCTTAGTCCAGATTAATAACGATGAATGTTACGTAGGAATTTTGAATAACAGTGACTCGGAATGTGAATTAAAACAACCGAACCAATTGTGGTAGAAGAAATTCCCCCTTTAGAAGACATACAAAGCCCAAATCTAAATTACTTTGACACCGAAAGGTATAAATTTGACCCCACTAACATACGAACGGATCACATGAACTTAGAAGAAAAAAGACAAATTCTGAACCTATTACACCAGTACAAAGACTTGTTTCATTGTGAGGGAAACGCTTTAACTTTCACCAACAAGGTACAACACGAAATACGGACGTCAGACGAAATTCCCGTTTACACACGAAACTACCGTTACCCGGAAGTGTACAAAAGAGAAATCGATAGTCAAATTAACGAGATGCTCCAACAGGGGATAATTCAGCCTAGTTCTAGCCCGTGGAACAGTCCACTCTGGATAGTTCCGAAAAAACTAGACGCCTCTGGTAAACAGAAATATCGACTTGTTATAGACTATCGGGGCCTTAATTCAAAGACGATCGACGATAAATATCCACTTCCAAACATAGATGACTTATTAGACAAACTTGGAAGATGCACTTACTTTACTTGTTTAGACCTTAAAAGCGGGTTCCACCAAATCCAAATGAACCCAAATAGCATCCCCAAAACGGCATTTTCTTCAGAAAATGGACATTGGGAATTTACCCGGATGCCTTTTGGACTGAAGAACGCGCCCCCCACTTTCCAACGTCTTATGGACAATGTTTTACGGGGACTTCAGAATGAAATATGCACAGTTTTTATTGACGATGTAATAATCTACAGCACCAGCCTACAAGAACACATTGACAGGTTAAAGAAAGTATTTGATAGACTCCGTGAAGCTAATTTAAAAATTCAATTAGATAAGACGGAATTTTTAAAGAAAGAATGCGTCTATTTAGGCCATCTTATAACACCTGAGGGAGTTAAACCAAATCCCCAAAAAACGGAAGTGATTACAAAATACCCAATACCCAAAACTCCTAAAGAGATTAAGGGATTCCTCGGTTTGTTGGGCTATTATAGAAAATTTATTAAGAATTTCGCCCAAATCACTAAACCTTTAACCCAATGTTTGAAAAAGGGCTCAATAATTAACATCCAAGACCCAAAATATATCGAGTGCTTCGAAAAATGTAAAACCCTACTAACGAACGATCCCATATTACAGTACCCTGACTTTTCGAAACCTTTTTCCCTTACTACAGACGCATCAAACGTAGCATTAGGCGCTGTCCTAAGCCAGGTTCAAAACGGCGCCGATCGCCTACGCCAGCCGTACGCTGAACGATAGCGAACGGAACCTTTCTACAATAGAAAAGGAATGCCTAGCATGCGTATGGGCAACTCAGTACTTCAGACCCTATATTTTCGGACGCAAATTTAAAATATTCACTGACCACAAACCCCTTCAATGGCTGTTTTCTCTTAAAGAGCCCAGCTCGAAATTGTTTAGATGGAGATTAAAATTGGAACAATACGATTATGAAATCCAGTATAAAAAGGGTTCTACCAACATGAACGCAGACGCGCTGTCGCGAGTCGAAGTTAACGCTAACGAAACATCTCCTGAACCTCCCGGAACAACTGTTGAGAACATACCTAGATCAAGATGCAATTATGAGCGAGATTTTACAATATCCAATCATGAACGAAATTTTGAGCGAAATGAATGACGTTGTGAACGATCCACCCTCTCAGTCAATGGCCGCAAATATCGATGAAAATTCTAGCGAATCTGAATCACTGTCACCAACAGTTCATTCAAACTATGAAGGTAACACCACCTTAGGGATTCCTATTTCAGAGAAACCTGTCAACCACGGTTTGCATCAAGTAATTATTATAGTAGCCGACAGAGAAGAACGCGGGAACCCAAAAATAGAAAACCTCTTCAGTAAGATGACGCGGATAACAGCCACACTAAGGAAAAACCACCTAGAGGAAGATATAATTGATTTTGTGAAAAAATATGTAGTTCCAAAAAGGAAATACTCCTTATTCTTTGTAAACGCTATCTATGAAGAATTCAGTAGGATAATGATCAGAAATTTTAAATATTCAGAAATTAATTTTGTTAAATGCTCCAAAAAATTAGAAGATGTCTCCAACCCGGATACAATTAGAGAGTACATTCCGCTAGAGCATCTCGGGAAAACAAACCACCGAGGCATAGTTGAAACATACGAAAAACTCAAGAGAAGATATTTCTGGCCCAATATGAAAATTACTATTCAAAATTATATAAACAAGTGCGAAATATGCCTGGAATGTAAATATGATAGACATCCTATCAAACCTAAATTGAACATAACTCCCACTCCATCTAGGCCATTCGAAATACTCCACATAGATAAATTATCCCTTGAAAGATCTAAATTCCTCACCATAATGGATTCTTTTTCCAAATATGCCCAAGCCTACCTCTTGAAATCATCTAATAGCGTCGATACTGTAGGAGCCCTTCTAAAATTCTTTTCTCATCACGGGGTAGGGGTACCGAAAATGATTGTCGCTGACAATGGCGCTGAATTCAACAGCTCCCTTGTCAAGGAACTTTTAGACGTCCACAAAGTCAAAATGCATTATATCAGTTCCCAAAATCCGAACTCCAATGGTCTAGTAGAAAGATTTCACTCGACATTGATAGAGCATGTCAGGATATTCTCGAACAGAGAAGAATTCAAATATGAGTCCATCAAGAACAAAGTCCATTACGCACTCATTGCCTACAACAGTAGCATTCACTCTGTCACCAAACTAACACCATTTGAGATTATAAACGGTCATGTCGAGAACGACCCCTTGCTAGACACAGACTTGGAAAAACATTTAATGACAAACTTCATTGACAAACATCGAGATAAAGTCAGACTAATGTACCAAACCATTCAAGATAGAACTCAGGTGCAGAAGGAGAAAATAGTTTCCGACAGAAATAAGAATCGCGAAGATGCTCCCGAATTACCGCAGGAAGTTTTTGTAAAGACAAAGCAAATTCAAGATAAGACTAAACAGAAATATTTTAAAGAAACGTTAGAATCAACGGATCCGAACCGGGCAACAGTGAGAATAGTACCTCGCCATCACAACACTAGAGAGAAGATCCACATCTCTAACATTAAAAGACCGCGTAAACAGACAGACCCACAGACAAGTGAAACACCTACCGACGGTTCACACCCCGAACCTGTTCCAGGTCCCTCTTCATCTCGTTCGGAACCTGCGAGATCAGGAACATAACAAATAACCAAGGAATACTACCCATACTGCTTGGACCGGCTAGACTGATTACGTCCCAACATACTCTGATACACCATTATAAGATAGACGCACTGATTGACGAATTTTACTTACTAACTTCCCATTCCCAATACGAACAATTACGAAAGAAAATTGAAATAAACAACTACCAGATCAGACAGACTGATGAATATTGTAAAATAATAAACTATACTGTAAATATTATTAAAGAAAAAATTACCCACATAAATATTAATCATGGTAGAAATAAAAGAGGGCTAGTAAATGGTTTAGGTAGTGTAATTAAGTTTATCACCGGTAACCTAGATGCATCTGATGGCGAACGTTATGAAACTATGTTTTCGAACATTAAAAATAAGGAATTAAACACTCAAGACCAACTGAATTCTCAATTCTCCGTAATTTCAGAATTAATGGCAAATTTCAATTCTACGATCGAAGACATACATTTTAACAATGAACAGATCAAAACTAAATTAGTGGAAATAAGTAACTTCATAAAAACCAGCTCTAATAAAGCCTTGTCTGATTCGATAAAGGAAACACTTAACCATCAACAATTATTGTTCAATTTAATATTAACGATTTTCCAAGATATTGAGAATTCAATCTCGTTTTGCAAAGTAGGAACACTACATCCTAGCATTATAAGGACTCACCAACTATTTGAAGAGTTGAAGAAACTGTCAACCAACTATAACTCCAAATTACCGTTGGAAGTCAAATACGAAAACATCCTAGAGATTGAATCCACAATCAAAGTGACTTGTGCCATCCACGATAGTGAGATAGTTTATTTTTTGAACATACCATTGGCAGACAATGAAGAATACTTTCTGTATTACTTACGCCCGATACCCACTGTTAGACAAACGGAGTATGTTTCAATATTTCCAAGTGTGAACTACCTACTTAGATCTAAATTCAACACCTCAGTAATACCCCTCTCGGGTAATTGTAACGTAGGAAGTGTAATACATTGTACCAAGAAATTAATATCGAATCAGAATGCTAAATGTGAGATTGAAATACTTGCTTTTGAAAACACGGAACACTGTAAATTCGTAAAAGTTAACTTTGAAGACAATTGGATTGAACGAATTCCAGAATCAAACCAACATTTAGCCGTTTTCCCATTTGGCGACAAAATTGAAGTTAGTAGCCGGGGCGCTGAAATATTAGAATTAAAAGGAATATTTCTGATTTCGGAGATTGATAGTGAAGTGTTCTACAAAGGACAACCCCTTCACTCCGAGAGCAAATCATTAGGCCACCCAAAATTGCTCACCAATTTAAATTTCGAAATTAAAGATTCTCAAATGGCAAATGTTTCTCTCACATTAAAGGAACTAAATTTTAGAAATGTAAAACTCAACCGAATAGAACATCTAGAACCACTGAACTTAACCAAATACTTTGTACCCAGTTTCTGGACCCTAACTCTATATCTAATTATAATTGCGTTTATTTTGTACACTACAATTATGTATTGTAAACAAGAGAGAAAACTAACAGTGACACAAACCGAAAAGTTTTATGTCCAGCTATTATTTCATTTTATACTTTAGAAAATTTAGCTACTCCCAAATTTTCAACTTAAGGAGGGAGGAGTTATATACGCTTTGATCGAGGGAATTAAAATAATAAAATGCTACCGTCAGCAGCTTGCCCCTCTCTCGAGCCTCACCTCGCCTCGGACATCCCCAGGCTCGGTGCAGTCTCTTGTCGTACCTTATCCAGTCAGTTAGTTGTCTCTCGTGAAATATATTAAATCTGTGAAGTTATACGTTGTAATAGTCCAAATATCCTTGTGGAAAATCAATAAAAGTTTTTTTTAAAACGATTCTCCGTGAACTCCGAACATTTCTTATACCTACCTAATTACTTAAAGAATGTTACTTTTTTTTTACTACTGACTAAATGTGATTTTTACAAGCTGTAACAAACTCGTTTTTGGTTTATTATTTTCAATAATGAACCATTGGAATCGAGCATGAAAAAAAAAATTCTTACCCCCCCTCAAAATTTGATGGTTTACGTTTCAAGGTATGTAGAATCCAAAACTGCAATAAAAATATTTCTGTCTGTCCGCCGTACGCCGTACGCCGTACGCCGTACACCGTACGCCGTACGCCGTACGCCGTACACCGTACGCCGTACGGGCCACTTTTCTTAGTTACCATGAAAGAAAATTGATGAAATTCGGGTTATAGGTTCCGTTCGCTGTCTAGTTGGTCCTCGAAGCTCGACGTTACTGTGAGTCATCTCTAAGGGGTTCAAAATAGGGGTTGAAATTTTCAAAACGCCTATACCATTTTTTTACGTGAATATTTTTACGGTTTTAAATAGTTCTTGAACTTGCGAGTTTTTTAAGACCATCCGGAGCGTCGTACGTCCAGCCGTTCGTTCACAGTAAGGCCCCGAAGTTTGCACCGACAGGCATTTTCGACTCCAGTGTGAATGAAATTGTATACAATTCAAACCAAATCTCGTAACCAGAGACGCGCCCACAATAGGAAGTTGTGAATACGGCCAATCATTGGTAGGGATCACCTGATTATATTGGCGGAGTATGAAGTCGAGTTGGTTGTTCTGTGATATTATTTCATTTGAAAAATGATGGCTCTGTTGGAGTTTGTTGGTAGGTAGTGAAACTTGAACAAACGTTGAAGTATTATTGATGGGTAAATTATTACTACGGTAAATCATTACTCAACGGTAAATTATTACACAACGGTTCATTATACCATCTACGTAGAAGGGGCTGGAGTTTGTTGGTAGGTACTTTTGCAACTTTTTTCACTCCTCATCAACAATTTCTTTTCAGAACTTCATTGTGTGTGTTTCTTATTGTTAGGTACTGTTTGTCATCGGCAGAATTATTTTAGCAACATTTAACTCGTGATTTAGGTAGGTACCTAGTAACGAGTACGGGGTTAGGTACTAACCTACGGAGGGTCTGCGATCTACATTATATGTATAGAGTAGTACATATCATAAATTATATAGACGGATTATCTATACATAGAGCTGTGATCTGTAACGGAAGGGTATTCTATACAAAATAATAAACCGTTGTGCAGGGATTTGCAGCGTTTTTATAATAAAATAAAATATTTTGTACAACATTAAATTATTGTTGATTCATCTTGCCCCAGGTGTGGTGCATTTTGCCCCGGACCCGGGGCAAAATGAGCCATGTGACAAAAAATTATTGATTTGAAATAAGTACCTCTTCAATGGCGTTTTCGGAAAATTACTGAATGGATAGTGTAGCGTAGGATTAGTTTGTTGTAGTTAAAGATGCCATGCTTGGTGATGACCAAAACTCAATTTGAACAATTTTTGATTCGTCTTGCCCCAGTTTCCCCTACTGTAGAATACGAGTACATAAGCGGGCTATGTCAAAACAACAATGAATGGCCCTTGAAAATGTGGGTTGGATATTTATGATCGTAACAGTGAAATACATGGGGGAACGTTGAAAGCTAAATTTGCATAATCTAGATGATTTCAGCAAAATCGTTTGAACCAAACCAGAGTTACAAAAGTTCCGTTAATTTCATGTTTGCACATAAGCAGATGAAAGTAACCCTTGTTTGGATTGTTCTACGAATACGAAGTTAGTCAGTTTTGATTCTGGATATACAAACCTTCAAAGCCCAATGGCCTAATCAGGTGGAATAAACCAGTTCCCGTGAGATCACCGAAGTTAAGATACCACGAGCGTGGTTAGTACCTGGATGGGTGACTGCTGTGCCACGTCCAAGTATGACCCATGCAGCTGTTGGGCGAACCCCTCTCCACTCAAGGGGGCGAGGCAATGATTAGCCAAGTAAAGAAGAGTGAAATGATCAGTTCGAATTCTGATCGTCTCATTGGAGGACAGCTGATCACGTCCCGGACCACTGGGCATATTCCTCCTAACATCTTAGTGGTGGACACCCTCTGGGTGGTAACCAGGGGCGTTAGGTCCTCCTGACGTCTTAGTGGTGGACACCTTCTAGGTGGTAACCAGGGGCGTCAGGTTCGCTAGGTACCCCTTCCTACCTCCCCACTCACCTATGCATCCACCACATTTAGTAATATAATTTTGCAATCCTTTCAACGCGAATGTTCAATTTTTAGGTATTCTAAACTCCGCAGGTCTGTGATTGAAGAAGACAGGCAGTCAAGCAAAACGTGACCTTGTGCATCACTTTGGAAACGTACGAGGGTCCTAATGACCTACCAGTACAGGAAGACTGAATTATTCCTGCAAAGATCAGATCCTCTGCTGACTTCAGTGCTCAGCAATCCTTGGAAAGATATGCATGGCGTGTGAGGCTCGCTAGGCATTTCAGAAATAAACACCGTCCCCCACTGGGGCAGGTGTGGGCAGACTTCAGGGACCCTCGCCAACGCTGAAAGAATCAGGAAAGTCTGATGGCGTTGTCCTGATATACGAGGTGGCTGATCCAGGAGTCAGGACGGGCGTTCCTTGGAGGGACAGCGCCAAAGGAAGAGCCGAACCGCCGCCTCTGGCCTCAATGACACTCCTGTAACGAGTGGGACGACTCCATCTGTTGCACTTGCACATCAGCAGCCTGAAACAAAAACGCTGCAAATTATTACAGAACGGCTTATTATTTACCTGTAGGATGCCCCTTCGGCGTAGGTTCAATGTTTTCTGTGTTCAACACCTACGCTCGTGTCCTCCCTCCAAGAGAACTCTAAATCGCTTACTGGAACCAGCCCGGGAATTACAGTTTCATAAAAATGCGCTGGATTCAATAATTCAATAATCAACTATTTGTTGTTCATGAAAAATAAGGTATAATTATAAACCGCTGTGTAATAAACCGTTGCGTAAGAAACTGTTGTGATCAACCGTTTTTAATGCAAAGGCTCTGGAGCTCATTCTAAAAGGCGGCATTTTTCAAATTTATTTTTTTCACAGGGTAGCTTGACGATCTGGCTATGAATCGCATCGACTAATTTAAAAAAAGAAACTACAAACCATAACCACAATAAACATTTTTGTAAAAATCGATTTTTGGTTGAATGTGCCCCACTGGTGGGGTGGTATCAACCGGACCGTGGGGGCACTTTCAACCATCATCCAAAGGATCATACAAAGCAACCAAATAGAAATTGGCGATTATCTTCTCATTCAATTTCCTACAACTAAGAAAACGATCGTTCATTATGTTGGGACAGTTCGTGGCATCTATGGACCAGGGGGATATAGGGTATGAATTCCTACAGCGAAAGAGTGGAGGAAAATCCTTCACCTACCCTTCTGTCAAGGATGAGGCCAGCGTTGAGAGAAGCGATGTGATATCGAAGTTTGCAGTAAAAAAAAAACCAGTCATGCAGCATGACTTAATGAGCGAATTTTCAAAGAAATATTCGAATTAATGGCTATGGTTTTGAATAAAGGAAAACTTCTTCCTCCTACTGTTAGTACCTAAATTGAATAATTTGAAATAGATTTTTTCTTTCGTCTTCCTTCTAGTAATACGTGGGCCGGTACTTGTCTATCTATGAAGGTATCATAACAATTATATGTCAAATGGGAAATTCAAGGAGTTGTACTAATCGTTTGCCTCCCCCTTTTTTGCTTCGAACTCTCGTCTTCAATTAATACTTCTCACATTTTTCAATCTGACCACTCTAAGGGGGTGGGGGGGGGGGGTAAGAGTTTAAAGATTATCCTAGTTTTGGGTAATTTTTGCGCACTTTAAATGCTCTAATTTAAGAACGGATTTAGATATCTAAAATCCGATTTCACCATCGTGTTCAGCGTGCAAAAACCTTTAAAATGAGGGGTCACTTGTTAGAAAATAACATTTTGGGGATTTTTGGGTAATTTTTGCGCAATTTAAATGCTCTAATTTGAGAACGGATCAAGATATCTAAAATCCGATTCCACCATCGTGTTCAGCGTGCAAAACCCTTTAAAATGAGGGGTCACTTGTTGGAAAATAACATTTTGGGGATTTTTGGGTAATTTTTGCGCACTTTAAATGCGCCAAAACCCTCCTTAGAGTAGGCCAATTTCGCCCATCTTCGAACTTAGCCTTTCGATTGCCAAGATAGATTTTTTGTGCAAATTTGAGCTGTTTATCTCAATTCTATCGAGAGTTATCGTCTGGAGTGACACATATATATATAAATATATATATACATATAAAAAAGTGTTAAATTTCAGGAATCGTTTTAGAATGGTCTGAAACGGATTTCTATGAAGAAAATTTCCAAAAATTTATATTATTTAAATTTCGAAGCCATTGCAATAGCTTCAATAGAGAGTTCCTAGGCGATACCGTTGCTCACATGCGTCATCCGTATGTCTCAGAAAAGTGTTCTGCGCATGCGCCAAATGGTTGACGTATCATACGGTTGACGTATTTTGCCGCATACATCCGTCACCGCCTCTCGATCCCGTGAAACGTAAAGACTAGACCGTGAGTAAAAGTAACCTGATATGTTGAAAACAGTACATGTTGAAGTACCTACTACGTGTTACGGTAAAAACGTGATCGCGATGAATTTTCCACCATGCTTTCAAACACCAACGTTTTTGCAACCCAAATACCTACCATTTCTGCTGAGGAGAATCAAGAGGAAAGAGAAGTTGTTATGGAAACACACATCAACGGAGAAGATCATGAAAATTATATGAACCAGAACCCATAGAATCGGATTTTTGTAGGAGTGAGGGTGAAGAATTGATTCAACTTTCTTGCCAAATTTAGCAACAGCAAACAATTCAGTAACTTTCTTCACGAACATTTCTGATAATCCTAACTCAAGTTTTGCCCGCTTTTCGTGTTTTTTACTGGTGTACTGTAAAATATTTCTTTACCTACTGTTTTCTTAACCTGTAGTGCTTTACATTGTTTTCTTAACCTAAAAAATTAAATGGTTTCAAATGCTTAAGCTTTTTAGTGTAGACCTACCTTTCCCTCATAATAAATCCTAGTTTCACAAATTTATAGCTGGTTTTGCAGGCTTTTGCAGTTTTGCAAAAGAATCCAAAAATATTGTCCTGCAGAAGCACACCAACTTTATACAACTTTAATTTTGCAATAACTAATTGGACGTTCTTCAAATTTAACAGGCTCCTGACTTCATATTTAACAGAGCTGGTGCATAGTGGTTTGTTTTGTCTGTCTGTAGCTCTTTTGTCTTTTGAGATGGAAGAGGGTAGAATTCGCGGTACTTCAACAATCAGTAAGGAATTGGCGTCACTTTAAGATGCCGACTATCATGATAGTTGTCTCTCGTAACCCATGGCAGCGGGTTAGCATCCATGTTGTTCGCCCTAACAGCCAATGCGGTATTGTTATCACCGTATCTCCTAGGAACTCTCTATTTTCTTTGAAAATTCGCTAAAACAACAAGAGACTCGTTGATTTTTAATTGCAATTTTTCCAATTTTAACGTCCGTTGACGAAACCTTTAATGTGATGTCTCTGAGTTCCTAATATCTATTTCTACATTATAGTTCCTTAATTAAATTAAATTTAATTTAAATTAAATTTAAAATAATTAAATTTAATATTTAATTAATTATATTTATGTCTCTGAGTTCCTAATATCTATTTCTACATTATAGTTCCTTAAAATACGAAGTTTAGAAGAAGTTGCTCAGATTGTACCAATAAATAAAAGAAGGTTTTACAGTAAACATAAAAGACAAGAATTATGCTGAAGGCCAAAAAGGTAACAAAAATATATGAAAATTATGTACAAAAATAGGCATGAAAATATGTACAAAACAAAGGTTAGGTGTAGGCGGGCAAGATTGGCGGTGAGAGTCGCAACGGGGTAGCAGGGCATTCCTGGCTGGGTAGTGGTGGCAAATAGGTACTCAGACAAGAACGTGTCATAGGCCCCGCTGCAATCGAGCAGGGAGAATGAGCTGGGGCCGCCAGGGTTTGCGTCGTCGCAGATTCCTCCCGGGCCTGAGCTTCCTGGTGGAGGCTATAGGCATAGGGGATATCCACAGGTTGATAGGTACCTACCTACTTTCGAAACTTGAAAAAACGTTGATGTATTATTGGTAGGTAAATTATTACACAAAGGTAAGTTATTACACAACGGTTCATTATACCATCTATGTAGGAGGGGCTGGATTTTGTTGATAGGAACTTTTGCAATTTGAACAACCGTTGAAGCATTATTGATGGGCAAATTATTACACAGAGGTAAAATATTACACCACGGTTCATTATACAGTTTACGCAGAAGGGGCACCTATACCTATGCCTAGGGATAACGAAAATCGAGTCCATTCGCCGGGGAATTGTTCTTATAAAATTAGGAAGACAAATGAAAACCGGAAATTTGAAAAAAAGGCGGGCATACAGTGGGCGTGTGACGTAGGCGTAGGAGAGCCTAGGCCAGTATGGATATTTGAATATCGCAGGGAAGCAGCCATGCAAGCCTCTTTTTTTTGTCCTTGGCTGACATTTCAACCCCAATACGCACAAAATACTGAACGGGTAAAGATAAAACAGAAAAATAAACAGCAAAACGAGGTTGTACGATAAAGTGAGCTCTCATGTGAAACATGGATACTAGTGGTATAGCGTCCATGCATGTCGCTGACCTCGGTCGTGACGTAGACGTAGGAGCTGTAGGAGCCGCGCCCACTTTCGAATTCCCTTTTGTTTCTTTTGCATTATCTTTCACCCGATACGAATGAATGACGTTTTCACGCACGCTACATACTTTTTATATTCCCTTCAGCTGAAAACTGCCAACCAACATCCTATTTTCAGACCCACTGGAATACCCCATTCCGGATCCGGCTCCAGTACTTGATTTAGGGCTTTCCTGGAAGGAGCTCGAGGGTATTGACCACAGAAAACGGTGATCTACGCAGAAGGGGCATCTATAGGTATTTTTTCTTCATTTTTTTCTCTTCATGCTCGATTCCGAAGGTTCATTATTGAAAATAATAAACTAAAACGATGGATCTTTTTGATATTGTTGATAGGTAATTTTGCAACTTGAAAAAACGTTATGCTTCACGAATAACAAAAAATTATTATTATTAATGATCGAACTATTGAATCCCGCGCATTTTTATGACATAATTTCGGGGCTGGTTCAATACTCGATTTAGGGCATCTATACAGGAAAATTATTACACAACGGTTCATTATTTGTAAATTATTACACAGTGGTTTATTATTTGTAAATTATTACCCAACGGTTTATTATTGATTAAATTATCACACAACGGTATGTTACAACGGTTATACTATCTACGCAGAAGGGGCATCTGTGCAGGTAAATTATTACACAGCGGTTTATTATTTACCTTACGCTTCATGAATAACTACAGATCATTAATGATTGAATTATTGAATCCCGCTCATTTGTATGAAACTTTAATTCCCGGGCCGGCTCCAGTACTCGATTTAGAGCTTTCCTGGGTGGAACTCGAGGGCACTGACCACAGAAAACTGATCTACGCAGAAGGGGCATCTATACAGGTAAATGATTACACAACAGTTTCTTACGCAACGGTTTATTACACCGCGTTTTATAATTCCACCTTATTTTTTGTGAATAACAACAAATAATTAATTATTGAATCCAGCGCATTTTTATGAAACTGTAATTCCCGGGCCGGTTCTAGTACGCGATTTAGAGTTCTCTTGGAGGGAGGACACGAGCGTAGGTATTGACCACAGAAAACAGTGAACTACGCCGAAGGGGCAGGGGAGAGGGGGGCAGTTTCAACCAGTGGGGCAGAATTAACCACCTACCTATCTCTGGAAATTGTGTTGTGTTGTTGTGTTTTTAGCTTCAAATAGCTACATGTAATAAAGAATGAGTCACCTCCAACCACCTGGTAATACAACATATGTCATGGTCCCCTTACAATACCTATACCATTCCTGTAAATAGCTAAGATTGATACCAGTAAAAAAGCAAGGAGAATTCGAGCTGTGCGACAAACCTTCCTTTGTAACGCTACCATCCCTTCCTTAGGTACCTCTTGCAGAATCACACTGGCACTCTAGATTTAAAAGACTTAAAATATATAATGGACCGATCCTGCCACCTCTGGGGGACTCTCTCGCTTAGCATCCAGTTCGGAGTGAGTCAAATTGTGCAAGACACTCTTATGTCCGGTCTTTTCTTGTAGTTGTGCGTTTTCATGGAACTTCCTTAAATAAATTGTGCCCCTCCCTCACCTTTTTACAAACCCTACGAATTTTGAGTTCTGCCAAAATGTTAACCAAATATGCAACTATCTGGGGCGCTCAAAATTTCAAGTCGGGAGACAAGTTCATAAGCGAAGGCACTCCACGGCCATGAGGTACCTGATGAATGCTGCTCTGAACGTCCTGTTGAATATGGTGTAGATAATTGGGTTGATGGTGGAGGAGACGTATCCCAGCCAGAGGCATACGTCGACGACGTGTGGCGGGACGGAGCAGGAAGGACAAGCCGCGAACAGGATGTTGAGGACGAAGAATGGCGCCCAACAGAGGACGAACGTGAAGAAGACAAGTCCCAGAACTTTGGAGGCCTTTTGCTCGGTCGCCACCACGTTGGCTGCCATTGCTTGCCTCTTGTTCCGGCTCGCCAAAAACCTGTGGATTTATTAATTAATTTAGCAAATATCTTGATGGCCTGTGAGTGGCTTCACGACATCATTGCTAGATAAATGTTGATGGATTCCGGATATTTCACCTATTACAGACCCCACACACTCACTTTCATCTACGAAATAACTAATTCAACACAGATACCTATAATAATACTGACCTGTACATTGAAATGTTTTCCCCAAGTCCCGGTGTGGAGATTGCCACACAATAGTTCCATGTTTGTCATAACAATATGGATTTGGCTTAGGATGGGGGGTACGGATTAGGATGGGTTTGGCAGCCTGACTAGCAGCCCATTTCGGCTGAAGGGCCGAACATTGCAGCCCGAATGGCTGCTTATGAAGGTATGTTGCTTAAAACACGAGTAGAATTAGAGTTGCTCAAGGACATGGATATGATTTTATTGTTCGAATAGGGTATTCGAGGTGGGATTTGTAATTCATTTGTCGTTATTCTCGAGCGAACAACGAACTTATTCCAGAGACTTTTAAAGTATCATTCTTGTTCAACACTGATGTTACCAATTTGTAAGGTTATATAATGCAAGAGACATTACCTATCACAGGCTTCTAATGGGTGGAAAATGTAACCTCCGCTTATATAGGTACTCAAATTTCCTCAAAATTCGGAATTCGGTTGGGTTATTCAGTGTGACATACTATATCCTGCAAATTTACACGTTACACATAGGGATTTAAAATTTTTACCAGAAAAACGTTGTCCATCAAATTCGAAGAATAGGAAACTAATGACAACCCTTCATAATACAGAATGGTACGTTCCCCATTTTTTTAATTTACAGCAGGCTGTAAATGCTGAACTTATAATTACTAAAGTTCACAAGATCATTAAGTTCAAGGCTTATGTGAAGGACTGGATTGTCATGAATTCCAAACTTCGATCCGAACTGACCAACGAATTCCAGAACATTTTTCAAATTGGCTTATGATGCTATTTTTGGAAAATCAATTCAGAGTGTTCGGAACCGATTGGTCGCAAAATTCGTTGATAATCCAGAATCCCTCAGTAAACTAGTGAGAGAACAGAATTTTTAAAGTCGATATAATAAATAAAGTAAACAATTTGACAATCTTATATTTATATCGGATTTTCAATATTGGAGCTGTCGAAACGTTACATGTATCATTTTCATTACGATGTAATGACATACATAATGATGAGTTTCTTTAGGACCCAACGATTAGATTTGGTATACATGGATATGGGCAGTCTGTTGCATCATATTTATTTGGATACACCGGACTGATTTCTCAGAGTTGCTAAATAATCTCACAGGTATTTGACTTTTTGAATTATCCTGCTAACCATCCCAATTTTTTCCAGCGTTAACAAGGGGGGGTATTGAGATCGTTAAAGGACGAATTCTTTGAGAACCTAACGCAGTGATCCTTGAAAAAATGAAACGCAGTTTGTTTTTTGGGTGAAATTTTTGAGGGAAACCAGACATCGCCTTCCCAACCCCTAAAAAATGCGCATGAAAAAAGACAAAAGAGCGTCTCGTTTGTTCGAGAATCACGAGGATAGGTTACCAAAACTCTCAAGAAAAATAGAAGTATCAAACATTTAAAAAAATAATTTCTCCACATCCGTATTGATGAAGGTTCAACAGGAAAACTGGCCATAATCGGTGCAATGACCATAACTGGGCAAGCAACATGCATAATTGTCGGTACAATATCTGTGCTGACATAAGGTGTTTAAATTGTTTCAAAATTAATTATTTCAACTTTACTTTTTTCCAGTATCATTTCAACAGAAAAGGAGAATTCACTCAGCATAAGATGGGGCTTCAGCATGCTGGAAGAGTTCGTCCTGAGGGTGCCTCCAGACAGAAACTTCTAACCGAAGTTAACAAGGGCGATCAACAGAAGAAATTTGAAGAGGATGTAGTTCGGTCCTTTCTTCAGGAAGGGATTCCTCTGCAAAAACTTGAGAACGGACCCCTCCGGGAACTACTGACCAAGTACACCAATTTCAAACTGCCGAGCGTGTCGACGTTGCGTCGATCTGTACCCGCAGCCCATGAACAGAGCATTGCCGAACTGAGGATGGATATAGGCGATTCTCGTGTATGGATCAGTGTCGACGAAGCCACAGATAGTATGGGGCGGAACATTGCCCATGTTATTGTGGGGAAGCTGTGGGCGACGTGGCAGGCAAAGGATACCTACTTCATGTTGCAGAACTGGAGAAAATCAACGCGTCTACAATCGTGCAAACTGTTCAATAAGCTCTAGAAATTCTTTGGAAGGAAGGATCGTCAAAGAATAAGGAAAGACTTCCGATCCTCGTGACTGACAGCGTTGCATATATGCTGAAGGAATAAATGCTTTATCCGAAATTGGTCCATTATACGTGTTTGTCTCACGGCCTCCATCGTGTTGCGGAGGCAGTACGAGAGGAGTATCCTCTCGTAAACAAACTTATTTCCAATGGGAAAAAAATATTCCTGAAGGCTCCCTTGAGAATTGACAAGTTTAAGCAAGTCTTACCTGGGGTTCGCCTCCCTCCCGAACCAGTAGTAACTAGGTGGGGAACATGCTGCAATGTATTACCACGAGAACCTCGAGGGGTTCAAAAAAGTCGTTCTCACATTGGAAGATGATGCAGCTTGCATCAAAACAACAAAGGCATTGTTACAAGACACGACATTAGCAAATGAACTCCTCTTTATTCGGTCCAATTTTGCGGGTATATCGCGAACTATAGAAGAATTACAGAAGGCGGATATACCATTGACGTCAACGGTGGAAAAAGTTGAGGCCGTTGTTGCCACCGCCGCTGACTGGCCGGGAGATCGTGGCAGGCGTGTAAAGGAGAAGTTGCAAGCAGTCCTGCAAAGGAATTGTGGATGGCAGGAGTTGGTGAAACTCGCAACTGTGTTTAAGGGTGAAGATGGAGAGCTACCGTCATGTTGGACGCAGGCAGACGCCTTTGCAGCCAAGTATGCCCCAGGAACGTCGGCGGATGTCGAAAGAAGTTTTTCTAAACTAAATTACCTTTTAAGTGATCGTAGGCTAGGGTTAACTATTGAAAATGTAAAGTGTTATATGACTGTTTTTTTAATCAATAATTTTTATTAATAAATGTATTGTATTTTTCACCTATCGTTATTAATTTTGCCTTGACATTTGAAAATAAATGACATAAATAAACAACATATTTCACGATTTTAAGCAACATGACAACATGACATATTTCGTAAAAATAAATGACATAACTTGACGGGCTCTTCATGAGATATTATAGTGTCACTGGTGTGTGACACATCACAAGCAATACTGTTGTTTTTCTTATTTTTCTTCCTTTTGTTTTTATTAGTTTTTGGAGTAACATGTTGAGAATTGTTGGACTGTGAGGGATAGCAACCAGCAAAGGTAGTTTCTGTTTCATCAACAAAAGACATTCGTGTCTCCACCCTATTCATGGAGCCTTCATCGGTCTGACACAATTTAGCTCCTTTGCGAGTTCTAACCATAGCTGAAATGTGAGTGAGATGATAGGTACAGACATCAAATGCAACAACAACAACTGTAACCTTATGTAACCTACCATTGTTCTATCACCTATGTAACCTACCTCAGTTCTCTAAACGCTCAGTCCTGTTTTGCTAAATAAAACCAATATAAATCTTTGGTTCAGTCTTTCTTATTTCACTACAATTTATTTAGCAAAACTTATTCAGTGCTCTGTGCTAACAATCCGTGTAAATGGAAAAATACTTCAAACCTGATCGCCTCTCATTGGACCCCAATGAACCTCAAGCAGGACGCCAATGGACGCATTGGAAGACAACATTTGCGAACTTCCTAATCGAAATCGGCGCCGCCGATGATGACATGTTGAAATTACTTCACAACTTCGTAAGTTACTCAGTGTATGAATACATCTCGGAATCTCTTACTTACCAGGATGCAATTGGGGCTCTTGATAAACTGTACATCAAGCCAGTCAATGAGGTTTTTGCTCGCCATCAACTGGCCATTAGGAAACAAGAAATGGGTGAGAATATCGAACAATATCTGCAAAAATTGCACGAATTGAGTAAGCCTTGCAGCTTCACAGATGTGACAGCTGATACATAAAAAAGGAATATATCCGGGATGCATTTATTCGAGGGCTTTTGTCCCCTACCATTCGCCAACGCTTACTTGAAAACTCTAACCTTACTTTAGATGATGCCTTCACTCAGGCACTAACCCTCGAGTCTGCAGAGGTACAAGCTAGCTCATATACTGTAGGCGCTTGTAACTCTGTGTTTACTGACACCCCCATTCCACCCGTGACACTGGAGACACATGACAGTGATTCTGCCCACCAAATCTCCGCCATTCGTACGGATAAGTGCTTTTTTTGTGGTAGGACACGTCACTCTTGGAGTAGGTGCCCAGCAAAGGATGACGTTTGCAACAATTGCAATAAGACAGGGCATTGGGCAGTAGTGTGCAAATCTTCCAAGCAGTCTAATCAAACAAACTCCAGAAAATAGGACAAAACCTCAAGTTCCATGTCTGTCCTAGCATCTCTCATGGCTGCTACTCAGCCATGCCTTTCAAAAGCCACATTCCCAGTAACACTGAATGATGAACCACTCCAAGCACTTATAGACACTGGCAGCTCTGACAGCTTTATTTCTAGCAAGGTTGTAAATACTCTCAACATCAAACGCTACCCCACTTCCCACGCAATTTCCATGGCTGCCACTAGTCACACATCCTCCACTCAGGGCCACTGCCTGGTTAATCTTATACTGGACGCACATCAGTATTCCAGTGTAAAGCTGCTCATTCTTGAGGACTTATGTACTGATGTTGTAGTGGGCCATGATATTCTCAAAGAACACTCTTCATTGGAGTTGAAGTTTGGTGGAAAAAGGCCTCCCCTTAGTATGTGCAACCTACTTTGTGCCAAAGTCTCCTTGCCTCAACTTTTTGGGAACTTACCCTCAGATTTGAAACCTATTGCAGTCAAATCGCGACGCTACTAAAACGAGCATAGTAAATTCATACATGCAGAAGTCAAACGCCTCCTCTCAGAAGGCATAATAGAGCCTAGCCGCTCTCCTTGGAGAGCACAAGTGGTGGTGGTCGATCAGGGTGATAAGAAGAGATTAGTCGTTGCCTATTCTCAAACTGAGAACAAGTATACTCAGCTAGATGCCTATCCACTACCAAACATTGAAGCATTTGTTGCCAAAATTGCTCGCTACAATGTCTACAGTGCTATTGACTTAAAAAGCGCCTATCACCAGGTTCCAATCTGTGAAACGGACAAACCATACACTGCGTTTGAAGCAGATGGTAAACTTTTTCAGTATACTCGAATCCCTTTTGGAGTAACAAACGGTGTGGCTTGTTTCCAGCGAACCTTGGACCAGCTGATTGAGTCGGAAGACCTACGCGATACTTTTGCCTACCTTGACGATGTGACCATATGTGGACGAGACCAAGCTGAACATGACAAGAATCTGAAATGTTTCATGGCTGCAGCTAAAAAGTATGACCTAACACTTAACACTGATAAATGTAAATTCTCCCTCCTCTATATCCCTGTTCTGGGGTACATTGTAGAAAACATGACCATGCGCCCAGATCCTGAGCGCATGACATCGTTGATGGAATTTCCTACTCCTAAAGACAAAGCCAGTCTTCGTAGAGCTCTAGGTATGCTCTCTTACTATGCCAAATGGATACCTAAGTTTTCTGAAAAGATCCATTCTCTCACTGGAATTGATCACTTTCCACTAAACCACGAAGCTGTGGCTACATTTAACCAAATGAAGAAGGAAATTGCTGGGGCCAGTATTGCTGCTGTGGATGAAGCTATACCATTTACTGTGGAAACAGACGCATCCAACAATTCAATTGCTGCTATACTCTCTCAGGCTGGAAGGCCTGTAGCTTTTCATTCAAGAACCCTCTCTTCATCTGAAACACGCATTCCATCAGTAGAAAAAGAAGCACTTGCTATATACGACTCCATCAAGAAATGGCGACATTATTTATTGGGGCGGCGATTCAAACTCATAACGGATCAGGCTTCTGTGTCATACATGTACAATCAAACACACAAAGGTAAAATAAGGAATGACAAGATCTTGAAATGGCGACTAGAACTGGCTCCATTCACATATGATATAGTTTACAGACCTGGACGAGAAAATGATGCTGCTGACGCTTTTTCACGTGTCTCCTCTTCCATTACTACTACATTATGACAGTGAGAAACTGCGGAAAATACATAACGACATTGGGCATCCTGGCATCACTCGAATGTACCACCTGATACGAAGTAAAAATCTCCCATTTTCCGTCCAGGAAGTCAAACAAGTCATCTCGAGTTGCCCTATATGTTCAGAAATCAAACCTCGATTTTACAAAAAGCCACCCGGTACTCTCATTCACGCTACTGCTCCATTCGAGCGTCTCAACCTGGACTTCAAAGGTCCAATACCTTCAACTACCAGGAACAAGTTCATACTCACCATTGTGGACGAATTTTCACGATTTCCATTTGCGGTTCCCTGCTCTGACACCTCAGCGGCATCTGTAATTCAAGCTCTCAACACTTTGTTCTCCATCTTTGGAATGCCCAGCTACATCCACACAGACCAAGGCCAAGGTTTTATGTCCAGGGAGTTGAAGGAATTCCTGAATACCCAAGGTATTGCTACCAGCCGCTCCTCTCCCTACAATCCTAAAGGAAACTCGCAAGTGGAACGATACAATGGTATCATTTGGAAAACCATTTCATTAATACTGCGCACTAAGAATCTCAAGACAGAAGACTGGGAATCAGTAATACCAGAAGCATTGCATTCTATTCGATCCTTGCTGTGCACAGCCATCAATGCCACACCCCATGAGCGGATGTTCAAGCACTCGTGCCGCTCATTCTATGGAACATCTCAACCCAACTGGCTTGTGAACCCTGGACCTGTCCTCATCCGACGACAGAACCGACAAAGTAAATATGAGCCTTTAGTGGAACAAGCCCACTTGGTGGAAGCTAACCCAGAATATGCCAGAGTCAGATATCCTGATGGAAAGGAAACCTTAATATCAGTTCGTCACTTGGCTGCTCCACCCGAAGTTCTGGCTCATGAACCTGACAATCATGCCCCTGTTCCTACTCCTAGTTCATTCAATGACCATGCTATGGGATCCGATGGAGCAACCCATGCACCAGCCTCCCAAACCATGCCTCTTGACATCTCTTCACTTGGGCCTCAGGAGTTGACTGCTCCTCAGGAGTTCTCTGCTCCCCCAACACCAGCCAGGCTGCCTGCTCCGGCACCCCCAGCTCTGCAAGTGGACCACCACCTCCTAGGCGTTCTTCAAGGAATACAAGAAAACCTGCTCATTTGAGCGATTATGAGTTGTGTTAAAAAAAGAAGGGGTGAATGAGATGATAGGTACAGACATCAAATGCAACAACAACAACTGTAACCTTATGTAACCTACCATTGTTCTATCACCTATGTAACCTACCTCAGTTCTCTAAACGCTCAGTCCTGTTTTGCTAAATAAAACCAATATAAATCTTTGGTTCAGTCTTTCTTATTTCACTACAGTGAGGAAGAGAAAAAATGCTGGAGCAGCGTTAGATTAATGTGATGAATATGTAGCTAAGGTGAAAGGTGTAAAGAATCAAGGAAGGTGAATGAATATAAAGTAATGTGTAAATACTCCGGGTTTAATGGCTGAAATCAGCATAAATTAGTATAACACTGGAGGCAGTATTCGTCAATACAAAAAAAAACCACAGTCATGCAGCATGGCTATAAGAGCGAATTTTCGAAGAAATAACTGATTTTATGTAAAACTGTTTTATCTCAAGAAATAACCGCGTTCCTTCATCTTCAAAGTGCTCCAGTTTGAGAACGAAATGAGATATCGCAATTCTGATTCCACCATCGTGTTCAGCGTACAAAAACCATTAAAATGAGGTGTCACTTGTCAGACTGTTTCATTTTGGGAATTTATGGGTAATTCCCCCCCCCCCCCCCCCTAAAACTCGCCAAAACTCCCACTTCGAGTGACCCGATTCTGCCCATATACGAACTTAGCCTGTCGATTGCCAAGACAGATTTTTCGTGCAAATTTGAACTTATTAGAGAGTTTTTGCAACACACTCACGACGAAACGAACGAAACGAAAGCACTGCTGCGCATGCGCACTTGAGACACCGAAAAGTTTGACGAACCGTGACGACGAAAAATACCGGGATCTCGCGGTGTCAGCTTTCGTCGTGTTGATATGACGAAACGTAATTTAACCTTACATCTGTATAACGCTACCTACCTTCTTCTGTTTTCCTTGGAAAATAAAAATGTTGAGCGTCGTATTCACAGCTGCTTCTTGGCGTCTTGGCAGACTTGACGCCATGTGTGGACATAGATTTGTATTAACCATGGAGTAAAATGGATGAAAGAGAGGTTGACATAACGTTAGCGTGACTCCACCAGCCGGTAGACGCCAAAGCTGAACGAAAACTGAACCAAAAAAGGTTAGCATCTGACTTCGGTCGCCCTATCCGCCATTTCCGTTTCGGTGTCGTTTTCCGTTTCGTTTCGTCACTAGTGTGTTGCAAAAACTCTATTTTATCTCAATTCTTTCGAGAGTTATCGTCTGGAATGACACACACACACACACACACACACACACACACACACACTCGCACACACGCACGCACGCGCACACACACACACACACACACACACACACACACACACACACACACACACACACACACACACACACACACACACACACACACACACACACACACACACACACACACACACACACACACACACACACACACACACACACACACACACACACACACACACATCAGATTATGTATCTATTTACACAAACACTGACATTATAATAATATAGAGGAATGTTGGTACATACCCTGATGCAGCTGCCACTGAGGACAATTTTTTTTAAACACACAAACAGTTATGATTTTGAAACACCACAGAAATGAATGACAAATCTTGTCAAATAAACGTCGAGTGTCGTAATCACCGCTACTTCCTCGCGTCTTTCTACCTTTATCCACACTTAACGCCATGTGTGGACATAGATTTGTATTCACCATGGAGTAAAACGGACGAAAGAGAAGTTAACATAACGTTAGCGTGACTTCACCAGCCGGTAGATGCCAAAGCGTGACGAAAACTCAACCGAAAAAGGTTAGCATCTGACTTCGGTCGCCCTATCCGCCATTTCCGTTTCGGTGTCGTTTTCTGTTTCGTTTAGTGGTGGGCGTTATTGCTATTTTCAGAAAACGGCAACAGGCTGTTGGTTGCCTGAGAATAACTGTTGTCAATAACAGTTGTAAATAACAGTTTGTGTCTTTCAAGGCACAACAGTCTGTTGCTGGTAACACCTCTCGTTGTGGAAGTTTTTTCGTTTTCAGTGTTTTTGATAACATAACAGGATGTTGTTGATAACACCTCTCGTTGTGGAAGTTTTTTCGTTTTCGGTGTTTTTGATAACACAACAGGCTGTTGTTGATAACACCTCGCTGTGGACGTTTTTTCGTTTTCGGTGTTTTTTGAAATAACTGTGCGATGCTAACTCAACTAATAACAGGCTGTTGTTGAAGAGCTGTTGATAACAACTCTCGTTTTGGACGCTTTTGGAAATTTTTCGTTTTAACAACTCCTACAACTGTGCTGTACAAAAAAAAGAGTTGCTTCGTCAGAAAGAGGGTTTGAACAGGAAAGAAATGAGCGTTTGAAAGGGGCATTCCAGTAAAATATGTATAGGGAGTTCAGAAGACTGCAGGAGCTCACGCAATTTAGCTTTGGTACCAAGAACAGCCCACTAGATCGGTTTCTGTTGCTTCTTCAGACAAAAAATAAAGGTTTCCACATACATATATATGCACACACACCGAAATGTCAGTTATTTCCAGGGAATCATTCTTTATAATACCATGGTTATTTCGAACTGGAAAAACTGGGTAACTAGGTAAATACGAAAGTAACAGTTCTCTGACGACGGTTTTACATCTGTTATGAGTGTTGAGGTTTGTCACGCCACTGTGGAAGTAAGCTGTTATTTACAACTGTTATTTTATTTTCTTGACAACAGTTGCTTCGTTTTTTCAGTTTTCGTTTCGTCACGAGTGTGTTGCAAAAACTCTCTATTACTTACAGTCGAGGCGTTTGGTAAAACATCTTCTCGATTACTCACAAGCTCGCTTGATCGATTTACTTGACTAAGGGTTCAAAATATTTTTATTGGCAGTAATTCATGTTGCATCGAAAAAGTGTGGGCAAATACCCTTGAAGAAAGGGGGTTTTCAGAGTCGGGTACCGAAAAATCTACATGTCGATCGTGGGAAGGAGTTTACCAACAGCTTTTACTACGCATCAGCTTGACAGCACCCACACAGAACTGAAGGCTTCAGTTGTGGGGAGATTAAACTGTACTCTCAAAGGGTATGTAGACAGAATTCAGTGTGCAAGGTAACCGAAGGTGAGTAAAATTGATACCTACCTTTGCTTCTTGATCGCTACAATAATCGGATCCACAGTTTGAACTGTGGATCCGACTATTGTAGCGATCAAGAAGCAAAGGTAGGTACCTACCAACCTATAATTTGATTTGCATGATGTCTACGGAAATGAGATAAAAGGACGATTTTACAAGCAAGACTGATCAATATTTGGTGGGGGGAAAAAAACTAAAAAGAAGAAATGGTGAAGTTCTGGTCAAATGGCTTTGTTTTGATGATTCATATAACAAATAGAGAAAGGAAAACGCTACAAATTATTACGCAACGGTTTATTATTTACCTGTACAGATGCCCCTTCTGCCATTACCCCCACTGCTACCACCAAATGATTTTTTCCAAGAAGCTCCCGGTGTACACCCACTTCACCACTCTCCAGTGTTGGGACTGATTAACAACCTCGATAGTGCTGACCGCAAAACAGATGTCTAATCTTGTTACTTGATAAATAAAGCAGACACCCAATTGCCTCTTGATAGGGCACCTTTCGATCATAGGGGTTTGCTCCTTCCTCCATCACAGGCACTTCACATCAAGCTCCCATGGTGTGAACATAGGGTTGCAGTTTGCCATGCTAAACTTCTCCAAAACGCTGGTGATATAGTCACTTTGTTTAATTCAGAGAGCATGAGCTGCCCGGTCCCGTGTAATATGCATACCAGGAAACTTCGAGATTTCCCCGAGGTCCTTCATCTCAAAATTCCTGCAATTTTTTCTTTACTCTTCCTTCCATCTGAGATTCATCCGAAAAAAGCAGGTCATCAACCCAAATAGCCAAAATAGTTAGCTTTCCATCTGGCCCATTGTGCATAAAAACACAGGGATCAGCACGAGAGCGTCTCAGACCTAAACTTTCCAAAACCGATGCAAACTTCTCATAGAAGCATCTTCCAGCCTGCTTCAGTCCATAAAAAGCGCGGTGAAGTCTCCAAACCTTCCTCAAACCAGAGAAGATTCGGGGGCGGAGTGACATAAATTTCCTCCTTCAGGCTACCATACAAGAATGCTGAGCGGACATTGTGGTGGGAGACGTTGAGATCCCTTTCAGCCGCCAACGCAAGTAGGTATTGAAGAGATGCATAACGCACCACAGGAGAACTTGAAGAATCTGCCAAGTTGAAAATTCCAGAGCTCAGTCACTTCAAAAAATGTTTAGTTTTTGTCCTGTCTGGTTCTCCACCAGTGCTCAAAAATCTTGGAGCTTTTCGGCTATTTGGCTTTTTTCTTCGCTTGTATACACATGGACACAGCGAGAATAGTCGTCCAAGACATCGACACCATTCGACATCGTTTCCATACAGCACCAGTCACTGTGTACCAAGCCTAAAATTCGATCAGCTCACTTTTCACTATTTCTGAAAGGTGTCCGAGAATGTTTGCCTTGAATGCATACACTGCAAATTTTGGACATTTTGGTGTCTCCAGTAATAACCAGCGAATCATCCTTCAAAAACTCAAGACCCTTCTGATTCAAATGGCCTAAGCGGCGATGCCATAAATCTGTACTAGACGCGGCTAAAAAACTAGAAGACTGAGTAGGTAAAACATTTAAAAAGTAAATAGAGTTTTCGAGCAACGCATGGCGAAAAGAATGCCATCAGCGTCAAATACTTTAGCTCCATCCTTAGAAAACACTACCTTATTTTTCTGTTCTGCACTATCCTACTGACAGATAAATAATTTGCAGCAGCCCTAGGTATACATAGAGTATCCTTCACATCTATGTCATACAATCTCCCATTCACTGTAGTTTGAAGTTCAATAAGGCCCTGCTTCCTTAACACGTTCCGAGCGGAATGGATCGATCGATCCAAGGCCTGCCGTTCAATTCACCCAGCCTGGATCTATCGATCCAGCTACGGGGAGCGTTTCTACGATAAGAAGCCTCTACATTCTGCTCTGAAAGTGAACTATCGCGCACTCTAGTGACTGCTGAGTTTAACACCTTTATTCTAGATGATCTGACCTCCGAGAGACTGCGTTCCGTTTCGTTATTCCAAGCCGTTTGTTTACCAACATTTTCTCGCCTTGGATGATGTTTTTGGGTACATGTTCAGTTTTGTTGTGATTATTGCGTTCCTTTTTTCCTCGAGGAATCTGTTTCAGTTCCCCTTTGGCATCCAACCACGGTAGGTCGTTATTCATGAGTCTAGGCTTCAAAAGACCGCCGATTGTATTGCGGGTTGCCTTACCGCCGAAGTGGATCGATAGATCCAACGTCTATAAATCAATGATTTTCATCCAATTTTGGTTCCACATTGTAGTTTTCGTTCATAACTAATCATGATAAGCAGTTATCAACAAATAACTCGAAAAAACGGGTGCCGTCACAGGGAGTCTCCACCAAAACCCGCCGATTGTATTGCGGGTTGCCTTACCGCCGAAGTGGATCGATAGATCCAACGTCTATAAATCAATGATTTTCATCCAATTTTGGTTCCACATTGTAGTTTTCGTTCATAACTAATCATGATAAGCAGTTATCAACAAATAACTCGAAAAAACGGGTGCCGTCACAGGGAGTCTCCACCAAAATCGACGCCGCTCGGAACGTGTTAAAAACATATTTGTGTTGTCAGCTGTGGCTACGGTGGTGACATCGCTAGGTTCAGCATCTAGGAGAAGGCTTTCCAAATTCGTGATATGGCGAGAAGATCCGCTGTCGAGGTTCCACAAAGTTGGTGAAGGCATATGGGCTGTAAAAAAAAACTCGCCTATCGCCACCAGACGGCCTCTGTTTACGTTCCTTATCACCCCGTTCTGAATTATTGGCAGGTTCCTTATTCTGAGCTGAAGCCCCACATTTATTAGCGTAATGGCTGAACAATTTACACTTAAAACATTTAATTCGTTTTTGTGATTACCTTTTGAGGTAAAAAAAAGCGGACTCAGTCGACGAAGGAGATAGGACGTCTTGAAGAATTCTGCATTTCACAAGCTCGGCTGTAATTTCGATTTCGGAATTATCCAGCCCCATTGTCATTGGGCGGTAATCTTGTAGCAAACCAGCTAATAATAATGACCCTAACTATTCCTCAGTAACTACGAACTGTAGATCATTTAGCTTTTGGGCTATAGTTATTAGCTTTTCACAATATTCCGATGGCATGTCAAAATCGCCAAGCTTACAAGAGCTCAAACCCTGTAGCAGCATGACCCGACACAGTAACCCTCAGTCATCAAAAGCTTTTGCTAAGGAATTCCAGGCTTCTCTGGCAGAATTGGCCGTCTGTATATATGTGAATGAAGAGACTTGTCCATAGACAACGTAATCCGGGCTAGTGCAGCTTCATCCTTATTGGCATTGACTGCCAAGAATTCTCCCTTCTCGTCTTTCATCTTTGGCTCAATCACGACGGCCCACAATCCGCAATGCGGCTCTCATTTCTATTCTTCCATGAGCCGTAGTTGTCGCAGCCCTTGAGCTTCTCAACCTGACCGATCAATGAACTCATTTCAGACCAATCTGTAGACAAAACTGCGATCGAGATGCGAAACGGGGAGCAAAAAAAAAAAAAAGACGAAAAACTGACCAGAGCAAAACGCACGTACACGGCTTTCCCACCAGACTGTGATCACAAAAAAACAGCCGTTTTCGTTCGAGCTATTAGGCCAACTCAAAAACTGAACTTACTCCACAACGTGGATGGAAGAAGTTTTTAAGGGCACATTACCACTTGGAATTCACTGGGTGAAAATAATTGAAGGAAAAATGTGGAGTGCTTAAATCGAATTTTTTAAATATAGGAAGGAGAAACAATTATGGTTATAAGGAGGTAAGGCCTTCTCTCAGAGGAGCCACAACAACCACACTAGAAATCGGTAGCCTTGTTACTAAATTAGGTAGATGACAAATAAATGTTCGTTTGACTCAATCCCGACAAACTTGCTGGCTCATGACTCATCATATCTCTTCCCCATCGAATATTCTTCACAGCTTTTGTCCGGATGTTGAAGTGAATTATCGTATTATACTACATCGCCAATATTTAAAGATCAACCGAAATGTCATCAATACATTCAACTTCGTGTCGTGGACGAGAAAGGTTTCCTCCTGGACTTCAGAAAGGAATATAATAGGATTGTTCTGGAATTGGTTCGATTGTGAAGCAGCCGAATGGGATTCGATTTTAGCGGAAGAGCCTGGCCCCTAGGACAGTCTGCCCAGAGCCCACTCCGCCAAAACTGCCGAGGGTGTTCAGCAGCAGCTGACAGCTACTATCTCACAGAAGTCCGGGGAAATTTAAGGTAGTTTGATGGCACAGTTGTAACAACGTGTATTACGTTGCATTAGATCACTGGTTCAAGGCTTGGAAATCACAAGAAGTTTTTTTCTACATATCTATGTATCCTCTGTTATCATGTACCTATATTCGAAAAACATGTTCCATGTTTCCTTGCTTTGATCCTTGATCTAAACTGTTATAATCGGGGGGGGGGGGGGGGGGGGGCCTGGTGTGTCCCCCAGATTTCATTCGACGATAAATGTACCATCATGAACTCAAACCACTGGACTGGAGGCTAGACACCCCCTACAACGCTTTTTTGACATTTTATGTCTTTACTTTGCTACATAAACTCGAAAATGTAACGCGGGACATGTAACGGAGAAGCGTCACGAAAATATTTCTGATGATTTTCGCTTACAACCGATTCGTTGCTACGGAACTTTATCTTCGCCAGTTATCATCGTACAAAAATCGTTCACCACTCGTTGGATAGCTCTCGATTTACCTAACCATATTACGTTAACCACTGCGGAGTGCGTGGCCGACAAGCTGCGGTATGAGCGTGATTGTTTAAATGAATGCGTATGAACTTCTCCGGTTATCATCGTATACAAATCGTTCACCACTCGTTGGAAAGCTCTCGATTTACCATTACAATTTGTTAACTTTCTATGAATAACGTGATTCTTTGTCATTTGTGACCGCCCAAGGACAGTTTACCATTCGTTGGAAATCTTGACCAAAACAATTATGTACGAAGTACGTGGTGTGGGTGCGGGAGGGGGCACAAAGACATAAAATGTCCCTCGTGGTTGCGTACTTGTACGAAAGCTGTACCCACCGTTTGTGTTTTTAATAATCGTCTCCATCAATTTAATAACTGGTCCAACCAATTTAATAATCGTTCCTTTCAATTTAATATCCGTCCCTTTCATTTTACTAATCGTCCCTTTCAATTTAATAATC
Source organism: Leptopterna dolabrata (assembly GCA_954871275.1). NCBI lineage: Eukaryota > Metazoa > Arthropoda > Insecta > Hemiptera > Miridae > Leptopterna > Leptopterna dolabrata. The sequence goes on from OX940983.1 coordinate 39,167,668, forward strand.
GTTCCAGCCAATTTAATAATCCGCACTTTCGAGATCAAGCAATCAGAACAGGTGAAGAGGCACCCAAAGAAGTTGTTTCACAGGGTTTTTTCTATGATAAGTAATAATGTTATAATGTTAATTCCTGAAACAGACTATAATAACTTTCTTCACGTACCTACCTCTACTTGTACCTACAACAAATTTGTCTTGTTCATTAATTTTGTGTTTTGTCTTGGTCACAGGTGGCAAGTGTTGGTATCGCCATTGAATGTAGATCGCATACAGCCTTTCGATTCTCTTGTAGGTTGTATATATGACGTGCGTACCCGAAACAAACTTTCGAGCCTGGGAGTCAAACAGGGTATAAATAATACCTGCATTTATACCTGAAATTCTGTCGGTATAAATACCTAAGATTCAGTGTCGGAGGGTTCACGTTGAGTTGAAGCTTGAGGGTTTTGATACGGTAGTTTCTGGTTTCTCTTGCGATGCTCTCGGGGGTCTGAGTCGACCTGTCCATTACTCTGTCCATGCCGTCGGAGAAGCTGTGATCGGATACCAACCTACAAACAAACCAAACATCAAATTTACTTGATATCGATAAATGTGTTTTATTTCCATCAATTCGGCATTCCAACAATAATTAAGACCCTCCAACATTCAGATCTAGGGTCATCCGTACTGTCAAGGGTGCTATGGCCTATACCACGTTTGTACTAAAGGTTTTGTTATAAATAGAACTCAAGATGTAGAAAATAATCAAGAACTGATTGGCAAAGTAATGTTCCAGTTTGAGATTACCATACAATACCTCACAACCACAACAACAACAACACAACACAACAACAACAACACCCTCACACAACAACCCCCACAATACAATACAACAACAACAATACAATACAACACAATACAATACAATATTCCTCCTATTCTTCATGGAACAAATTGCTATTCAAACTATTGTTTGGTTACAAGTTTGGCAGCAGGGGCCGTTCATTTCGGCCTGACAGGCCGTCATTACAAACCGACTGGCCGCTCATTTTCGCTGACACTCCAACCATTGCGGCCCGACTGGTTGCTCATGTTCACCACTACTTGTTTCATGCTATACTGAGCATGAAAATATAATATACTTGCATAGAACCTCACTTCAACCACTTTCTGACACCACACCGAAGTCATTTAGCTAGTAGGTAGGTACACTTAGAAAATGTTTGACCTATTGACATAATATTTTTTGCTGTCAGTAAGGCAAATCAGATGTGATCGAGCTCAAAAACGAAAGTTATGATCTAGACGTCCTAATAGACATTTTGATACTGACCGCACCAATTTTGGTCCTTAATGGTCATTAATCAGAGGAACAATTTCATTAGTCAGACAAAAAAAAAAAAGGGTTCCCAATCGTGTTTGGAGCAGGCGTCAACCACCTGTTGTTCCGTGAGAGAATTAATTTTCCTGTAACTAATGCATCTTGGCCCAACTTTAGATTTCAAGTACGTACCAACCAACAAACTCCAGCCCCTTCTAAGTAGATGGTATAATGAACCGTTGTATAATAACTTACCGTTGTGTAATAATTTACTGTTGCGTAATAATTTACCATTGTGCAATAATTTACCCATCAATAATACTTCAACGTTTGTTCAAGTTTCACTACATATCAACGAACTCCAAAAGAGCCATCATTTTGGTTTATTATTTTCAATAATGAACCATTGGAATCGAGCATGAAAAACAAATTCTAACCCCCCTCAAAATTTGATGGTTTACGTTTCATGGTACCTTTGTAGAATCAGAAAATGCAATAAAAATATTTCTGTCTGTCCGCCGTACGCCGTAAGGGCCACTTTTCTTAGTTACCATGAAACAAAATTGATGAAATTCGGGTTATAGGTTCCGTTAGTTACCATGAAACAAAATTGATGAAATTCGGGTTATAGGTTCCGTTAGTTACCATGAAACAAAATTGATGAAATTCGGGTTATGGGTTCCGTTCGGGGTCTAGTTGGTCCTCGAAGCTCGGCGTTACTGTCAGTCATCTCTAAGGCCCGGTTTCACCACCTCTAGTTAAGGTGATGGTTAAGCCTAACTATCGGTTAGGTGGGAGAAGAGTCAAAAGTAGCGTTTCACCAAACCAATGATGGCGTTAACTTTTAGTTAATACAAACGTTAACTACCAGATATTTAACTACCGCTTCATCTGGTAGTTACAGCTAAACAACAACTGATAAGGCTTATTATCACAACATCTGATATAATTTATTATAATCATTTTTGACGACATCGGTGATCGGTTGGTGATGAACGACCAGGAGGCCCTAGTTGTGTCCCGAAACTTTGCAGCCCGATCGGAATATACCCAGGGGTGTTATGAGTCAAAATGTGGATAAAAATAGGTACTTTTTGTGTTATAGTAACATGTTGGTAACATGAGCTTTTGAGGTATCTTTTTCCATGTTTTTGGGGACGAGAAGACCGAATATGAAGTCGATTTTGACCAAGGAGTGGAAAATTGAGGTTGTACCAGATGTTCAGCTCCCAAAATTGATTTTTTATGAGTCAAAAACTTGGGAAATCGTCTGAAATCACCATCAATTTCTATATTAACACTAGAAGAAGTGTCAACACGTGGATCAAGACGATTAAATGGCACTACCAATGATCAAATATAAATTGAAAAAAAATCAAAAAGAGCGTACCTAATTTGTGTTTTGGGGGCCAAAATTGGTGGAAACCATCAGAAATAGCTATTTCAATTATTTCACATGAAAGAAACAATAAATGAACAGCCAACATTTCCGTAGGTATGTCCAATAGAATAATAAACCCATGTGACAAGGACTTTGCAGCGTTTTTTACAATCTTTTTCAAATTATTATATTTTGTTCAGTTGTTCAACTGTCCGCATAATGTTTATGTGGGCCTCGTTGAACTCTGCCACAATCCTTTTCCAACAGTCTTACTTCTCTTTCCAAGTCACAGCATCACTCTTCTTGTTCTCAGTCACATCCCGATATTTTCGCACTAATTCCACCAATAAATGTTCTTCGTCTCCACTCCAATTCACGTTCCGGCTTCTTCGTTTATTTTCAACAGCATTCATCTTGTAATATTTAATTTATTAATTTAATATTTAATTTATTAGCATTCACTGTTTTTTTAAATTGTCACCTCAATTTTATAAATGTCAGCTCAGTAGACCCTTTGCCGCAAAAATGACCCGCCTTGTCATCAGATGATTGATAACACAGCTGTTTTCCTGTCTGGGTGTAGATTCATGGCGGCTAATCCTAACTAGAGGCGCTAACTTGAAGTTAGGCTAACCATCACATTGGTGAAACGCTTTTATCTGTAACCTTCAGTTTGTTGGTACCTAACTGTTGGTTTGGGGTAACCTTTAGTTAGCTAGGAATATGGTGAAACCGGGCCTAAGAGGTTCAAAATAGGGGTTGACATTTTCAGAACGCCTATACCTTTTTTTACGTGAATATTTTTACGGTTTTAAATATTTCTTGAACTTACGAGTTTTTTAAGACCACCCGAAGACCAACATCTACGTAGAAGGGGCTGGAGTTTGTTGGTAGGTACGTTTGCAACTTTTTTCACTCCACAACAATTTCTCTTCACAACTTCATTATTATTTGTGTTTCTTTTTGCCATTTCAGTTACTGTTTGTCATGGACACAATTATTTTAGCAACATTTAACTCATGATTTAGATAGGTACCTAGTAACGAGTATGGGGTTAGGTACTAACCTACGGAGGGTCTGCGATCTACATAATATGTATATAATAGTACATATTGTATTGTATAGACGGGTTATCTATACAGAGAGTTGTGATCTGCACAAAATAATAAACCGTTGTGCAGGGATTTGCAGCGTTTTTCAAATGAAATAATACCTATCACAGAACAACCAACTTGACTTCATACTCCGCGATTATAATCAGGTGTCCCCTAGCAATGATTTTATCTCGGACCAATTCCCGATTGTTAGCGCGTCCCTGGTGACGAGATTTGGGCTAAATGTATACATTTCCTTCGCCCTGCTGTCGAAAATGCCTGTCGGTGCAAACTTCTGGGCCTTACTGTGAACGAACGGCTGGACGTACGATGCTCCGGGTGGTCTTAAAAAACTCGTAAGTTCAAGAACTATTCAAAACCGTAAAAATATTCACGTAAAAAAAGGTATAGGCGTTCTGAAAATGTCAACCCCTATTCTGAACCCCAGAGATGACTGACAACGTCGAGCTTCGAGGACCAACTAGACCCCGAACGGAACCTATAACCCGAATTTTATCAATTTTGTTTCATGGTAACTAGGAAAAGTGGCCCATACGGCGTACGGCGGACAGACAGAAATATTTTTATTGCATTTTTGGATTCTACATACCTTGAAACGTAAACCATCAAATTTTGAGGGGGGTTAGTTTTTTTTTTTTTTTTTTTTTGTTCATGCTCGATTCCAATGGTTCATTATTGAAAATAATAAACCAAAAGGAGGATACTTGATTTATCAACTGATATATGAAGGAATCGCTGGTTTCTCGCACTTGTCGTTTTCTCTCCAAATCGACGAATCTACAGACGTCGCGGGGTTGGCAGTTTTATTGGCTTTTCCGCTATGAATAGTCCGGATGTTTCGAGGAGGATCTTCTTCTGTGCAATCCACTTCCTCCAATTCAACAGGGGCAGAAATATTTCGTTTGTTGGACGATTTTTTTACGATGAACGAAATTCCTTGGAGTAACTGCATTGATGTGTGCACAGACGGTGCAAAAGCAATGACTGGCCCAACGGTTGGAGGATAAAAGAAAAATCTAAAAATTGCAGTAGCAGTCATTGTGTTCTTCATAGACATGCTCTAGCGATGAAACAAATGCCTGCATCTTTTAAGAAAGTTTTGGAAGAGTCTGTTCAAATGATTAATTATATAAAGGCGCGGCCGTTAAAGTCAAGACTTTTTGTATTACTATATGTGATGATACGGGAAGCCTTCACAATTCCCTGGTTCTCCGCACAGAAGTGAGGTGGTTGTCTCGTGGGAATGCACTTTCACGGTTACAGGAGTTACGTTCTGAAGTCTTATCTCTGTTGTTGGACCACAATATCAAATTGGCCAATGTTTTTAATGATGAGACATGGCAGTGCATACTTTCGTATTTATCAGATATTTTCATGAAAATGAATGAGATGAGCCTTTCTCTGCAAGGGATGAATATCACAACTTCTGAAGCTAATGACAAAGTTCGCGCATTTAAATGAAAAATTCAGTTTTGGGTTGAATCTGTTCAGAAGAAAGAGGTGGAGTGTTTTCCTGTGTTAAATGATTTTTTTTACGTGAAAACAAACTGGATCTGAAGAAAATCACTTTGACTGATGAAATACCTATGTATCTTCGCGGTTTGGAGAAGTCCCTTGAGCACTACTTCCCTACAGCTCGAGATACAATTCTGCAAGAACATGAATGGGTGGTCAAACCGTTTTCAGTTTCAAAAAAGCCAACTAGTCTATCGTCAAGTGAATACGGATGTCTGATAGACATAACTTCAGACTCCACCTTGAAATCTACTTTCGAGTGTGATACTCCCATTTTGGCTCCGCCTAGAAAACAAAAAGTTCCAACCGCTCGTTGAAAAAGCGAAACGGGTTCTTCTTGTTGCCACAACTTACTTATGCGAATCTGGATTTTCTATCTATGCAGCCACCAAAACTAAACACCGAAGCCGTCTAGATGCTGAACCCGACATCCGACTCCGGCTATCAAAAATTAAACCAGATATTTCTAAATTGTGCCAATTAAAACAACCTATTCTTCCCATTAATCAAGCTGACTCTATGTTCAAATCATTAGGTACTTTTGAATTGATTCTGTTCGATTACCTACAATAGTTGTACCTACCTATCAGGAGCGTAGCGTGCCTCTGGTGACGGGGGTACCGCAATGAATTCCCCCCCCCCCCCCCACCAACATTCACACTTCCTCACACACTCTAAAAATGTAAATGTGAAGCAGTTCTTAGCAAGCTGTTTGTCAAAGTAATTTTATGATATTATTGATCTTCCAAATTCATTAGAAATAATTCATAACATTCCCTTGCAAACAAAATAAAAGGTTTTTCGAACTACAGCCTGATAACCATTGGTACCTATTGTATGTTTCAACAGTGAAATGCCGAGTGTACTCACGGTTACGTTCCTTCACAACTCTCTTGAAATCAGGCAACGCTGAGATTGACCGGCCGGCTCTGATGATGTTCTTTTCGCTAAAACTACGAGAACTAAACGAACGCCGAACCACGGAACAATTAACGCAACAACTATCCATTTCAGGAGGAGACTAGGACACTAGGAAAGATTCGAATTCAAACAACTAAACCTGAAATTAGGAACAATTATTGTGAAAACTACAAGTAATAAAATTATGAGAAAACAGGCCGTCCTAAGAATAGCTTCCGAAAAGCAAAATGGATGACAGTGACACTAGAAGTTGTCAAAGTTTTTTTCTCGAGTTTTTAATTGATAGCTACAATCGATCCATACGCAAGTATCCCTCCTCACCAAGATTGGATACGCTGGATATTTGCGCTAGCCCAACTTACTAACACAGTCTCCTGAAGATGTGTAAGACACTCACTCACACACGCAAACACACTCACACAGACGATGTAGAGCGGTACCCCAGCGACCTTGAGATTTCAAATATTTGAAACCTGCCGAAAACCATAATATGATTCTAATCGGCTAATCGATACTTGGCTGTTTTTCGTCCATGACTGGCAGACATGGAGGTTGGAGGATAGTTCATGGAGGGAGAGTCATGGAGGATGGAGTTATGAGTGGACAATTCAAATTGCTACCTACCTACGGAATGTAATTTTTTTCATTTTTCGTGTAGGGTAGCGCCGGTACCTCCGGTACCCCTGACGCTACGCGCCTGCTACCTATCGATTCCGTTCTGTTCAATTTGATTTTTGTGTTGTAAGTAAATAAAGTTGAGTTTGTAAATGTAATGTTTGTTTTCATAGTGATATCCCCCTCCACCACTAATAATAAGGCATGGCCTCGCTGATTTAATAAACCACAAACTGCAAATTTACCACAAACTGCAAATTTAGTGCCATGTATCTAAATCTAAATACTTGAGTAAGAGGGGTCCGCAGTAGATATTGTTCCGTGCAAGGGGTCCGCAAGCCAAAAAGTTTGGGAAGCCCTGGTCTAACGCAACAGTGGCAGCATAAACATTCAACCGGACTTCGCACTATCGCGTTCGTATTCGGCAGAATCAAAAGTCGGCCGAAGCCGGATAAAATCTAACAGCAACTTACTGGGCTGTCCGTGATCATTGTCAAACCTGCCAGATCAACACGGGGTACCTATAGGAAAAAAAAAAGTACTTGGCAACCTGATAGATTATAGGTATGTAATGTACTCGTATGTGGGTAAATAATTCAGTGATCAGCGAATAAATATTGAAAGGGATACTCGAAGTAAAGTAATAAGTTGTCATAGTATGGTGATCTATAATGGCTATGACTATATACCTACTGTCAGGTCAACGGCATCAGCCAAATGTCCGTTGAACCTGCCATGGAATTTCAACAGTACACCTGTGGGAAAACGAACAATCGGACGTTTCCACGGGATGTACCAAAAGTGTTAATTCAGGAGTGCTGACGACTGATTTCCCAAACCTCGCGGCCACAGTCAACGACCGTGCTTTGGCCGTTGTAATCATGACGTAGCGGTAGGCGGAACCGTACCCCTTCCCGCATGTGCCAAAATTGGTACAAGATGCTGTCGTCACGGCTACATCCAATGAGCCAAAATAATCATCCCTCTCCTCCTGAATCCAAAATTCCGATTGGGCTTCTACAACAGAACGTCCCATCACGCCTCCGACCCGAACTGGCAGCTGATCGGGGACACGAAATTAATGTTATCTCTCCTCAGACGTCGAAGAAGAAACAAGTCAATAGGCTATAATTGTGATCTTCTCAATCTTGGACCGATCGTTTGGAGGAACCTGACCGATTCTCTCCATCCTACCCGCAGAAGCCTGCTCCCGTCAAGTCGCCTGGACCAGCCATCAGGCAGCCGTTGAACTGATACCACCAAACAGGTCAGAATCGATTGACTACAATTACCTGTTCGCTCCCGCGTGAGATTCGCGAAAAGCCGTAACTTTATAGCGGAGTGCGTTCGGACATTCTCGATTCCGAGGGCGTAGGTAGGACTCACAGTAGATTGTTTACATATGTATGTATTTAACTCAGCAACTCATATCTGTTCATTAAAAGCTCTTCTGTTTCAGAAGATTCATAATTACTAATCAAGTCCAGCCTTATTTACAACCCTCGGATTCCTGGTGTATATCAGGCGGGGTTACTCCTTGATTTTCAGAGGAAGTAATCTCTAGAGAGTAAGATCTTCCTGCCAAAGGGTAAACGGGACAGCCCAGGGTAGATCTTACATCTCGGGACTGGGGTAGACATCCCTCTAATAGGGGGTTAGTGAAAACCCCAGAACCAAATACAAACCCTTACACCTACTACATGTAGGTATATGCCTAAGATGACCATATACCCAACTACTATGTAGTCTTATGTAGATAAACTTACTTTACAATAAAGCATGATGTCAGTATCTACTGTTTCCACCAGTGCACAGACGGAGTCTACTTCTACTTTTGGTGGAACGCCGACGATAAGTATATATTTTGTTTGGCATGGGATAAAAAATACGAAGAACAGAACATCATGCAAACGCAAATACACACAGTACACGGGAACACGTACTGGAGTTCGTTGGGCATCAGTGGTTCGATGTTTCAAAAACATTCATGGTTTTCCCATCGAGGATTATTTTTTATTAGCCAGAATTATTTAAAGTTTCTTTGTAGCCATCAATGTTCAGCCATCAAATCAGACATCGATGTTTTCATCTCTGCAGTGGAAAATGGAAAATTGCTGTGAATTCTTTCTCCGATGTTACCATTGAGAAAAAACATAGATATTTTGGCTATCAATGCCTACCCATCCTTTCACATGAAGCGGAAAGTCGGTTGTCTGCGTAAGCCTAATGCTAGGGGGGAAAATCTCCTGAAGCTGAAATTGACGGGAAGACGCCTTTTATTCCCTTTTTCGCTAGATGACCCACTTCGGGGGAAATCATATTGATATCCCTGCCTAGCCGAATGCACGAAAAGAGCGTACAGCGAAATAAGCGTATACTAGGAATCCTAGGAAAAAGCGTACAGGATCAAGGTCTGAATGATGACGAGGGTAAGCGGTGACGAGCTAGTAGTATACCAATGCTCCCTCCCCCTTTTGTGTAATTACGGGGAGCATCGACTGGGCTGGTAAAATTTTTTCAAAAACATGCCCTCGTCATTCGCCACTCTTTCGTTATGTACCTACGCTTATTGTCGCTGTACACTTCTGTCGCGCCATCCCCTCGCCTAGCAACTGGCGTAGCTCATCAGTGGACGAGTTAGGTATCGGATTACGTGCTGCTCAGTTTTGATGTCAATATTGGAAAGGGTGGTTTTCTTTCGATAAGCTCCCCCACTTTCTACTCTGAGTTTCTAGGTTGAATAGTAAAATTTGTCACAAGTCAGGGGCATTGACGGCACGTCCGAAAATCAATCGGTAATAGGTGGCCTATATGTAATACATATATAGGTAACTTACCTACCTAAACTTTTTTTAAATCAAATTTCTGATTCTGATTTAGATGAGTGAGCAGGTACCTACCACCCCTACCTAATCCTAATAATATCCCTCAGTATCTCTAATAAATATGTTTGCGGACTGAGGAGAATGTTGAAATATATCATCAGTCAAAATAACTTCATGAGAATCAGGGGGCCTATTCACTAAGCCAAAGAGACATCTCTTTCAGGTCCGACTCTCTCTTTGGGCCAAATAGATTTTTATAGTATCCATGACAGGGTTATTCAGTAACTTTTCAAAGAGAGAGTTGGCGGCCATCTTGGCATTCTCGATCTCTTTCAGAGAGACACCTAATTAGGTGTCTTCCCTCGAAAGAGAGAGACTATTTCTCGTTTGTTTCACAGTGATTGTGTAATATCCTCCCTCCTTCATCCGCAACCACATCGGTACTTTTGATCGTGTATTCTTTCATTTCATAAAGGTAAGTCAATTTAAATTAAAAGTATATACATAATCATTGATTCATGAGTAAAAACGTCCAAGTACGGGTTGAGGTAGGTACCTACCTACCTAAGAGGTTCATTAGGTGTAGATATAACACAAGCATTAAAAGCCCCCTAATTCGACTTTTTCTGTTTATAATTGAGACTTTTTTCAATTTCATTTAAACTTTTATCCGATTCGTGAGTAAAAACGTCCAAGTATGGATTGAGGTAGGTAGGTACCCATTGAATAGGTATTAAGAAATGCGTTCATTATTAAGGAATTGAACTCCCGTGGGCACAAACATCTCGCACTTCATGGATACTATGGCATTTTTGTGTATTAGGATCCATATCTCTTTCTCAAGGTCTCTGGAGCTATTCTGTAAAATAGACGAACCCGGAGACATTGGAAGAGACTGTCTTCCCGGGGGAGACTATCTCTCGCGGGAGATTTTCAAAATAGATAATCTCTTTCCACTGTCTATTTTAGTGAATAGGCCCCCAGGACACAGAGGAATGACCTTGATCCATCCAAGGTCGACGGCTGCCCCTTTCTCATTGCAGGCACTGGTGCCTCCATTCACAATCCCCCCCCCCCCCCCCCCACAACCGTAATAACAATACTATTTGCTTGCCATTCATCCGATTTTCAATTTTCAAACTGATTTGACCTCCAAATAAATATCCCTAGCGCGCCTGGACCTTCAAATTCGTGAATACTTTTTGTTAATAGGTAGAGTACTCATAGCGGAAAATGTGAAAAACGCAAATGGAAAAAAATAGTGTAATATCAACTCTACTTACTTATGGTTTCCAAAAAAAAATCCAGAATGAAAATCGGTTCAGCCGTCCGGGCACAAAACCTACTTATTCCAAATTTGCCCCCAATTGTGCTGCCATCTCTTGAAAAAATTTCTTAATTAAATCGGGGACATTTAGCCTTAAGCTTGAATGCAGTACCAACAACTGTGTGGCTCTTACTGCAGTTTAGTGCAGAGACAATGATTTATTAAGCCGAAATGCAGTAGGTCCCCCATCCCACTGCAAATAAAGATATAGAAACAATCTTTTAAATTATATGAAGCTATGCAACAGTCCCCTCAGTAACGGGTGATGTGACTTTTTATGAAAAAAAATTCATTTCTTGACGGTGGCTTGGCGAAAAAACGCTTTTTCTATCATTTCTTAATTTTGGAGATACTGCAATTAAGCTTAGCACGGAAGTATAATCCTTGTGCTGTCAGCTCTTCAAGCATCAATAAAACTACCTTGGCTTGGAAAGTTTAATTATAACTTCGTATAGACAAACTCACCCTCTCCTTTTGCTCTGTCTAAGTTTACCATTTTAGTAACATTATAATTTTTTTTTAATTATGTCTATGGATGATAACTACAATAATATTAAACTAATTTTTAAAGGTCATTTGTTAGTGGTATCAATTTGCATCGCTATGGCGTTTATTTAAAAATATTAAATAACCCGGTCGCGCCGGGTAAATCGAGAAGAAGAACGTGTCCGTTACCTGTTCCGTTTTCTGAGAATGGTATCTCAAAAACACCTTACAGTCAACACAGTGTTGGTGAGTAACAGATGGAGTAAACAGTAAGATAGCATAATCGTAAACCTCGATGTTGAAGGCTGACAGGTACGGCTAAGAAATTAGACACTGGCACACCTAAAGAATGAAAAAGATATCACTAGGACTGATAGAGTCAAAGGGCGGGTTATACCTTTCAAATAATGAGGTAGTTATGTATACATTTGGGATGTGATGGCGGCCCTAATGGATTCTGGATAAATATGATGGAGGTCTAATGAAAACCTGGCAGACCGGATTCGAATGAAAAAATCAAAAAACCGTCGGAGTTTTTGAACTTCGTTTTTCTCCATTTTCACCCTTTCTCTGAAAGGCCAATCTAGACACGTTTTAAGGAAGAGAAAACTTGGAGTAGAGTGAGACCGTCATTAAGCCCAATAGTGTCCAAGATACAGGCATTCCAGTTTTAGTGAATTCCCCAAAACTGACGCCGTAAAATACGTTAAGTATCCAGTGCAGAATTAGGTAGATATTAAAATGACCCTCATATTCGCTGAGATTCAATGGTTTGATTTATTTTCCAGATGAAAATGATTCATTTATTAGTTGCCCTGTGGATGTTCTCAAGATTTACTTGCGCATTGAATGGTACACATAGGAATCTCTACTATGCTTATTTAAGAGATATGATTGATTATGAAATGGGTGTTGGTGCTCCCAAAGGCTTTCGGCTACCAGGTAAGTTCAACCATCTCATCAACATCGGTTTATATAATTATATGACCAGCCATTTCCTCTAGCTTTGCTCGCTCATCCAAATGGGGGAGTGTAGATCACTAAAAAATTGCTCATCCAAGTGGGTACATAGATCACTGGACTTTTTCATCCAAGCAGTTTAGAATGATCGCTTGACTTCCAGTCTAGCGGGTATGAATTGAGCATCCAAGTGGTTTAGGTCACTTGTCTTGTAGTCTCCCGAGTTTGCAGTCTATGGGTGGGGTTTTACTTTTGGGGTTAAGGGCATTCCTCCCTCCCAGTCGCATTGGTCCCCCAACCACGAGACAGTGCTGACGATCGAGGTGGCAGGAAGTGTCCCAGCGAGATTTTGTGGCAACTGGTAGGAGCGTTGCAATCGCACGGGTCTTCCTGCCGAATTTCGACAGTTGTAACTGCCTAATTTGTTATCAATTCTATTGTCTCGTGGATACTATGATTACTTGAGCTCCTCCTCTCCATGTCCTCTCCCTCTGCATGTTTTCCTCTAGACAGGTTATAACAGTGCGGGCCTTCTGTTGTTTTTTAGTTCTTCCCTTAATTCCTTTCTTCTCTCACACGGTGTATTTGTAGTGATTTCCGTCTAGTTTATCAACTAAATGCCTCCATCGCCGAAGAAGTGGATCAGGCGAAACATGGGTAACGAAGGCGACAAAAAGAGGCGCAGAAAGTAAGTTCATACCAAGGATATACATACATAATTAGGTACCTACCTAATTAATTAATAACAGTAAGATCTCAGTAAAGGTCTCTCAATAACGACACATCTTTGTTTATCCGCAAAAAGATTCCATTTTTACAGCCTGGAAAATACCTATATCGAGCACCTCAGTAAAGAATATGTCGGTATATATAAGTTATAGTAGGTTCCTTGGGAGTTGACTTTTTAAAAAGCACGAACTGAGAATTTACAAGTGTTCTTTATTTCGGAAAATACACGGAAGACTTCGTAGCGGTTAAATTACGGGGAACACGGAACACAGGGTTGATCGTACAGCAGCGAGCCGAGAACTGAAGGTTCGAGCTTGCTCGCAGGGGTTATATCGTCTATCATGACTGCGTCAGCAGTAAGTGTCGGTCAGGCGCTATAACTCTTCCCTCCCTATAGAAAAAATTGAAATTTAGAAGAAATTTCAATTTTTCAGTTTCGACAAACAATCATGACACACTATACAACCTTACAGTAGCATAAAATGAGGTGGACACAGCTTGGTAGAGATTTTGTTTTACAATTAATTACAATACAAGTATACGATTAATCCGATCAATTAATTAAATTACAATATAATTATACGATTAATATAATCATATACAACCAATACAACAATATAATTGTACAATCAATGTAAGTATAGAACAATATAAACATAATAACGTATGATAACCAGAATTGACAACATAATGATGGTAAACAGACGTAAAACTGACATGATTTTATGAACATGATAATTTGAGTTTCATTTCGGGTTAGGGGTTATTTTGTGAATTTGGAACGTTTCTTTTATGTTTATGGAAACGATATCCTGTGTACGCAAAGAATGATATAAGGCTGACGTACAATAGGATTGTCCAAGCACTGGGAGATATATGACTTATTATGAGTTCTTTTGTACTTGGTATGGGGATCGAAGGGGGTGATAATTGCTTTAGGGTTCTTAATTTCGTTATGGCAGTGGGTTTCTTATTCAAATCCCAATTATGCTTTTGGAACATGACCATGGAGGGGGTGTGGTTACTGTGGGAGGGTGGAGTCGTTAAAGTTTGATTCCTGTATTCTATGGTGCTCTTGCCCGGGGAGATAAGGAAAATTCCGTGGAGGGTCTTGAATTGTATATTATCATGGAGGATAATTTTTATCTGATCTTCGTAGGGGACTAAAAAGACGTAACGGTTTGTTTCTTCCAAGAGTTCCACGTGATTTTGTGGTAGGTCTAATTGAATTAAGTCGCAACGACCGTTGATACCCTTAGTGAGAATGTCTGACTCGCAGTCATGTTCACCGGATAGCTGAAGGCTGTCAGGGCATAAGTAATAATCACGTCCGTATTCGCACGGTTTGTCGAGAAATCGTATCTCGTTTTTGGATTTTAGAGCATACTTGGCAGTGGGTAGGACAGTTGCATAATAATTGGGGATGAAGGTTGGTAGGGATTGAAGGAGAATCAAGTCGTAATGTGCAGGATGGACGATGGGGACATCCAGGAAATATACGATTTCCTCGTAGCCTATGAAGCATGTTACCTTGATGTGATTTTGGATTTCCCATAGCGCTTCTCCTTCAAAGAGGGGTAACCTATCACCATAAAATGGTAGTTTCTTAGGATTTTCTGCAGGGTTTCTGGTTTAATAATACTAGGGTGGAGTTTGCCTAATTTACAAAAAGTGACCTAATTTTCTATGTCTTGGGTCAGATCTGAAATTATTTGTAGCAACAGTAGATTATGCTCGAGTGCGTTTTCTACCTGTCCTGCATGGGTTGCAAGGGAACTTGCTTCCTTTAATCGCTCTATTTCGAAGGCCAGAATATCGTGATTGTAGTTGATATCTAAGATGGTCCTGTTCAATTCTTCTACAAATCCTTCGTTTATTGAGTAGTGATGACTAATTTGTTGGGACAGTATCTCTTGGTTTGTGTGTAGGTGTTGGAGGATCTGATTAAATTTTTCCTCGTCGTTGGCGTCTAAATTTCCCGTGATAAATTTGATTACGGAGCCTAAACCGTTAAGCAGTCCTCGCCTCTGACGGCGGGGTAAGGTTGAAGCAAATAATCTTCCTTCTATTATTTTTAGCATATATGTTCAATGGCTTGAGTTCGAGTTCGAACTACCTTTTGGACTTCACTGTCAGTTTCTATTATCTGGTTAATGTCCTGGAAATGGGCTTTAATTTGGTTTACTTGATTGAGAACTCCTCAGAGCTGGTAGTAGTGAGTAACAGTGTGGTAATAGTGGATCATTCGGGCGGAACCTAATCGAATGGGCAATAAACCTAAATTGGAGGTAATGTTTTCAATTTCTAATCCTTTGGTAATTAGTATAGTCGAGAGTGATAGAAGAACGGTGACGGCAGAGCGGCTGTCCATAATCCGGAAGTGGTTCAAGTCAGTAACGTCCTGGAATATTAAGGATCATGAGCTAGAGTCGGAACCAGAGCTGGGTGGTGGGGAGCGGTAGGGTTTCCTTGCTATAGGAACAGGAATTCCAGAAGTACTGGGCTGAGGGGAGTCTATACGAGATAGCCTAGCTGGAGGGGTGTCTGGTGGTATAGGTAACGCTTTGCGAGGGAACCTGGATGGAGGGGTGTCTGGTGGTATGGGTAACGCTTTGCGAGGCAACCTAACTGGTAGGATAAGGGGATCGGTGGCGTTAAAGTCTGGGAGCAATGCGAAATGTGATTCCTTTAATGTTGGAAAGGGCATAGAATTTTGGCTTCTTAAAGGGAGATTGAAATTTTGCCTACTCGTAATCGGGGTTCCGACGGAATTTTGTTCGTTTCCCGCGCTTGTTCCTTGGTGGGTTTCCGATGAACCTTCCATTTCGGTGCTGTCTAATCTGGACCAACGGAATGTTCTAATCCAATCAATATAAGGATCGGACCTCGAACGAGACGATGATTTCGTAGTTTTGGGAATTTTGGACAGCCTTGTACAATACTATAGGTAGGTTGTAAAATGTGGCGACAGATAATGTGACAAAATATGACAGAAGTATGACAGAAAATATGACAAAATAGGAAACAATTATGAAAAGCTGAAAAGATAAATATGTTATGCAGTTAAGTTCAGAGATTCGTCAATCGAGAGGTTCGTTGGATCTGCTTCTGAGATGATTTAAAGGGCGTCGGATGTTGTAACTGGAGAGGTGTTGATAAGATTCTACGAAGTGTGACTGAAGCGAGCGGACTGCGTCCCTTCCGATGATTTTATTTTAATTTTTATTTTATTTGTTTGTTTTTGTTTTAATTCTAGAAGGCCTTCTCTTGGAAGCTACTAACCACTCATGGGTTTGATAATTGAATTTAATTATTTAATTTTGAGGTTTCTTAAATTTACAGGCGGGGGATGCCTGGCTTCGGTAATCAGGGCAGATTGGATCGAAGTCTTTTCAGACGGGCGTGTCTGACTTCACTAGTCAACGACTGGAATGAAGATTTTGTGAAATGACCGGGCTTGGTCAGTACTAGGAACTATATGGGTCAAGATTACCTATAGAATCCTAGGAGTTCTTGGCAAGCTGCTGAGATAGTATACCTGGTATGGTAATCCGATATTCCCTGAAGTCTGCGTGATTGGCGAAGTGGAGAGCCGATGCACTTTATCCGATTGTAATTCCGATGCACTTTCACTTATCACAGTTCGGTTGACGAACTCCCGGGCACTTGAAGGCTTCGACGAAATTTCCGCGGAGACGATGGTCGGTCGCGAATATAATTTCTGAGTGTCGAAATTGTGTCTCCAAATGTCCTCCAGTGACTGCGTCAGTTATTGTAGGTTCCTTGGGAGTTGACTTTTTAAAAAGCACGAACTGAGAATTTACAAGTGTTCTTTATTTCGGAAAATACACGGAAGACTTCGTAGCGGTTAAATTACGGGGAACACGGAACACAGGGTTGATCACACAGCAGCGAGCCGAGAACTGAAGGTCATACCGTCGTCTATCATGACTGCGTCAGCAGTAAGTGTCGGTCGGGCGCTATAACTTATATGAACCCTCCTTCATATTATTATCAAGCTGAACGATTCAAATATCACAGGATGATGGCTTAGTTTAAAGATTACCTACCTATCACGTTTCCTCTGGGGCTCAAACTGTATTTTGATCCCCAATCTAACTAACTAACTGTCCCAATCTAACTGTCTAATGATTGGCCCATAGTTTTGGAGTAAAACTCAGTTAGCTACCTAGCTGCCCACGAAAATCTTTAATCTTCGTTGAAAAATTATCGACAAATCTGCTGTTCAATCTCCCTCCACAACCTTCTGATTGGCTAAGGGATCCGTGGGTTTATCAATTTAGCATCGAACCATAAATAATAATATAGGTTTTATCCATAGGTATTTCCGTGAGGCAGAAATTCGTAAAATCAAAGGGCCGTTTTGATTGTGTCAGGCATACGTAGCCTCTCTGTTGTGTTTAATATTAGGTATACGTAACTGAAATGTTTACCTAGTCTGTATTATTTCTCGTCCAGTTAATTTTTGCAAATTCTCGAAGAAAAAGCTTATGTTGCGAAGGCTTCAAAAAAAGTTACCTGTATGCATTTCTGTTAACTGTACATTCCCAGACGTTTCAGAGCATTCTGATTCCAACGTGAATTTCAACATTTTATGTATGTAGGTAAACGTATGATGGTAGGTAGGTAGGTATGTAACAAAAGATATTAAAAAAAATCCTAATTAGCCCAAATGTTGTTATTGCGGAGAAAGTAATATAATTATCCAAGTCATAAGCTTCTACAATATTGACCCATGTGGTCACGCTGTATGGCTGGAATTGCTCTGAACAAATGTTGGGATAGATTGCAACTACTACCTGTGATGCACATACTGAAATGTGTAATCCATTCTATAATCATTAGTTGGTACGTACGTACCTACATAACGTTATACCTACATTTTGTGTTTACAGGTTCAAAGGCAGTTGCAATTGATTGGCAGAAAGCTGTGCTACTTTGCATTTTACAGTAAAGAACATGCTAACATTTTCATTGTGAAAATAGAACGTGGTGACCAATTCTGGCTGGAGAAAATGGTTTCAAAACTTGAAAACTTTGATCACAACCCAGGTTACCTGAACTTGTCGAACTGATTCGAAAAGGTTCCTATATCAGGGCACCTTTTCATCCCGATGAAGGAACAGGAAGTAGTGTATGTAATTTAAATTGCACCTCTCTACATAACATTACTAGCAATGCCCGCTCGCTGCGAACGTACATAGATACATACAGGTAGGGTGATAGCTCCCTAACTGAAATCGGTGTATGTAGTAAAACTTTTGTTTCTGTACTGGTCTGGAAAAATATGATGAGTTCATTTTTCATGATTGAGTCCATATTAGTGAGTTATTTGGTCTGATTAAAGATAATAAGGTTGATTTAGCGAGAAATTTGAAAAATAGCCACCAGCAGTAAGTGCTTAAGCCCCGTTTAAATTTAAAGTTTAAGCCCTGTTAAGTTTTGCCATACCCAATATAACCAAGCCAACATTGAGTTGCCTCATCGAACTGTTTTTTCAACCCCTGCTCAACAACATGTAGGTAGGTTATTTGATTTAATCAATTCGATACATACTTCGAATAATAAGGTTACCTACCTGATTTTTGGTGAAAGAAAGACCATTTGGTGGGAGACATCATTGTTTGGACATACCAACAGAAATATTGGCTGCTCATTTATTGTTTCTTTCATGTGCAATAATTAAAATAGCTATTTTTGATGGTTTCTACTAATTTCGGTCTCCAAAAACACGAATTAGGCTCTGTTATTGGCAAATTATCTTTGATCATTGATAGTGCCATTTTTAATTGTCTTGATTCACCTGTTGATACTACTTCTAGTGTTGTTATACAAAGATGTCAGATAATTTCAGGTTTTTTTGTTTTATAAATTAGGAAACCTCAATAAAAACATAAGATTATTTTATTTTCTGTTCTCAGTTCATATCCAAACAACACTCGATCCTGAATCTGCCTAACAATGATATCTCTCAGCAAATGGTCTTTCTTTGACTGACTAAAAATCAGGTAATACTTGATATTCGAGGCAAATCAAATATTTCGATGTAATATCACATTTTCCTGGTTCTACATGCGCTTTTCTGCACCTGCCTCTACCTCTTCTGTAAAATCAGCTGTATTGGAAGTTTTTCCAGATTAGCACAGATTTATAATACATTTATAGAAGATAGCACCCTACCTGAAATAAGTGTGTAGGAAAACTTATTTACATTACATTTACTATTGGGTTTTGTTTTGTTCAGGAAGACGATCAAAGTTGACACATTATGGTCACCAGCAACTCCAGTCGTATACAGCAACAAGCGAGTTAGAACCCCGATTTAAATTAACATGAACCTGGAAGGATTTACGAATACCTACCTAGATTCAGACTAATTTGAGCATGCAACTATTCTTGAGCTTTGCAATTTACTTTTCTACAGCATGCGTTGGCTTTGGTATGGTTCATTATGTAAATCATCATGACTACGAGTAGGTACATAGGTACCCTTCGTATGAGTACCACCTAATGCAGTATTACGAATACCTTCGCTGTCTCCTAGTATTTTTTTCTTATATCACTGCAAAATCCAACCCATTCAGGGTTATCTGATCTGAACAAATTCTTAATCAAAATCGAGAGCTCTTCAGATCCTGTACGCAGATACTACTCGAGAAAAAGTGTCGAGTATGAACTATGATAAGTATATTATTTATAATCCAGGTTCGAAAGCGTAGTTCTGTCATTTATATAGGTAATATTTTGTCATTATGTTAGTATTATGGTTCACACTTTTATGCTGCTCCGCATATCTGTAGGGGTTACCGTCCGTTTTATCCCTCAAGTCGAATCACTAGTAGTCGCTCGTTCTAGTTTATTTGTTTAAATTTCAGTAGTTGAATAAGACGTTAAACAATTGAAAAGTTATTTGTTAATACCTAATAATCCTCTTCCTATTGTCGTTGAATTCTAAGTAGGTAGTGAAAGGTATTTGAATGATTAAATGTAGGTACTTGAAATCATGTTAGATAATTTGTCTTAGAACTGATTGTTTTAATACGATAAATAGAACACTTAAGAGTTAGACAGTGTGTAATCGATCTTTAAAGAAGTCATATTTAATTTTGAGTGAAGTACACGTGTAAATAAAAATGAAATGAAATTTCGCACACTGTGTGAGAGTACCTAAATTGTTTGTTTCGTGTGGGAAGGTCATTTCTTATGAAATGCGTCTCACGTAGGTAGGTTCCTACTTTGTGCTCAGTCGATACATTCATTGATCACACATTGATTTACATACCATTAAATGTCCAGTAAAAATCCTCTAAAAATTAAAATAAGTACTTACCTAACGTAAAACTACCTCACAAAATAACTCATGGGTCAGTCACTGATGATGCACCACTTGAGGTAAGTTTTCGAGGCTTTCCTATAATATTATGTAGGAAAAGAGAAAAAAGGTAAGTAGGTACCTACCAACCTATACTTCCTCAAATGAATTTAAGTATATTTACCTTGATAGAATCGATTATTTGGGTAACCCTGGTAACTTCAAATTTAGCCATGGAAACTTCACGAGAAATCCACGTCAAACCGCTCATGGGCGCTATAAATCCATGAAGTTTGATTCATGGATAATATAGTTCCATGGAATATTGGCCTATAAAGCAACTTTTAGGCAACACTGTTGCCCATTCTAACCTAGAAACCTATATCCCGTGAGTATTGCCAGATTGGGCTACTTTTCGCCGATTGGGCTACATTTTAGGGTCAGATGGCGACAAAAAATCGCCCTTTGCGACTTTTCGCCAATTGGGCTACACCGTTTCAACCCGCGAAATTTAGGCTATTTTCGCGAAAACGATCGTTTCGTCTCCATTTCTCACGATATTTAGGTTGGTAGTGCGTTTCGAGTTCTATGGGTGTCCTCACTGTCACTTGTCATGGAAGAACTGTATTCTAGTTTTTCCATGGATGGTAGACATCCTTTTCGACTTCCTCCATGGTATGTATGCAGAGATGACCGTCATACGATACGTTTTGATTTTTGAATGTTTAGATATCAACACCGACCTTTTGTACTTCGGCTGTATTCTCGCTCTTCTGCCTTTGCATTCAGATTCAATCAATTATTAAATTATTATGCAGGTGTAAAGTAGCTTATATTGTGTGAAAATTTTATTGTTATATTGTGAAAATGGGCAAGTGGGGAAAGTATTTAAAGAAATTTAATCCTGAGTGGATGACAAAACCCGGCTTTAAAAGTAAGTGCTGTGCCTTTCTGTCCTAACCTTTTTTAGTTCTTTTGCAATTGTTTTAATGTTTATTGTATCTGCTAGATTGGCTTGAACCCTCGACTGAGCAAGATGTCATGAATGGGAAATCCGAAGCCTATTGTAAGCTATGTAAAACAAATCTCAGGGCTCATTATAATGACCTCTTGAAACATTCAAAAGGGCAAAAGCATATTGCTAAAGAGAAACGCCTTAACAGAAATGTAACGTTTTTAGGTTTTTAATTGCTCTTATCTAAAGAAACAATGTGCCATAACATTGAGATAAAAATAAGTTTGTTTTTGTGCTATTAACAGTCTGTTACTCATATTTCCTCTCACAAACTACAATAAAGCACGAAAAAGTCGCCAGATTGAACTATTTTTTAAATATTCCCGTTCCCGCGCCATTGGGCTAATCGAGAGGTCGGCTCGCTCCTTTTGGGTACCTACACACGCTCTGGCGGCGAATCCACCCACCAAGCGTCTGGCCACACTGATATTATTCCCGTGACTTCATCCTAGCATGATATTTTTTATTAATAAATCCGTACTCAAGTGCTGTAGTAATCGATCCTAGCAACAAATATTGCCTTTACTAAAAATGCTTTCTATGTTTTTTAATTGCGTGATTTGTAGCAACTCCTAGGTGTACGTTTATTTGGCGTTGCACCTTTTTGATGGAAATTTAAACGGGGGTAAACAATGTAGGGGGGATCACACAGACGTGTTAGGAACAAGGATACCTATATTTCTATTCACTAGGTAATGATTCAAAATATGCGATGAATCTTGAACGAAAGTCTTCACGCCCTTCAACCCTGCCACGCTCCCCAGGGTTATTAAACATAGTTTCATCCAAGAGATGCGGAGTACCTACCGTCGTCAACACCAGGTAGTTATTCCTTTTAACATGATTGCGATGTTGTGGAGAACTGCCTGCGTTCTGCCGTAGATATTTGATTGTGTATTCTTCGAGAACAAACGCGACTCCTTCCTTCGACAACCTGAAGCGATCGAAAAATTCCTTCTCACTTCAGGCATCGAAGTTGGGATGTCTCACTCTGATCCGATATCCTCTCGGTTGTACGACTAGCCCTAGTTCGACGAAGACGTCATTATCCTCATCGCTCGCATAATAGTTATAACGGTTCATTATTACCACAATAACGCAAAATAGGACGGGATATGAACGGTGCAGCGCAAATAGGAAAACCAAAAACAATGAGCAGCAATCTTCGTTTTGAAAGTAACCATGGGTAACTTCTTGTAACCCCTTGAATAACTGGGGTTACGTACCCATGGTTAAGTTTTCGATGTATCCCACTAATGATCGATTACTGAATTTTTTTGAACGCCACTTTCGTTACCATGGTTGAGAAACCTTAAGGTAAACTTCAACCCCAGGGTTACACTCTTTTTTGAACCGGGCCTGAAGGAGGGTTCACATTCATCCGGAGCCGTCTGGAAATACGGATAGGGGAAGCTAGTGGAAAGCAGTGGAAGGGATGGAGGGGAATCGCGGAAGTTGGGAAGGCGTTCATAACCATCCGGAATTTTGGCTGACAACTCGTTTCCCACGCTTCCTCCCACAGCTGTTTCGGTTGCCGACGCCATTCTGTATGCGCAGTAGTGAACTGCGCAGATGCGGAGCGGAAAATATCTGAAAAATCAGATGCGTACAGTTCGCTTCAAAAGTGCTTCTCCGGAAAGAATATTCCCCCCTCCCCAGCTGATGTCCAACCAATCAGCTGCTCGTACGCACGTTCCGGATAGCTTTCCGGATGGATGTGAACCCTGCTTAAAACCATAACCCATTAATTTCCAGTTTCATTCCATTGCAGTCCAACTTGCCATAGCCTTCCTCCACGACAACAGCAACCTTTTCACCCCATGGATACACCCGATCCATGTTCTTATCACAGTTTATCATCATGATGCCATATCAATTCTCCCAAAACTGCTCATTTGCCAAAACACGACATATACCAAAACTGTGTAAATACATCATTGTAAATATTGTAAATAATTATATTGTATAAAGAACATAATTTAGTGAAATCGGTAAAATTCCACCCTATCAATAAGGTAAGACCACTCCAAGACTTGTTGCCATTATCTATACAGTTATTTAGTGTATGTCTAGTGTATGTCCGTTAAATGGTCTTCTCCCCCATGTATTTGAACCTGTTGTTGTATAATACCATTGTTATTATACAATGGTATTATACCATTTTCCGTTTACACCTGTCTTATAGGTGCGTACAGTTTTGGGGACAATTTCAAACCTCTAGAAAAATTATTTAGGTAGGTAAGTATACAAGTTTCACCATTTCTTGTCTGCTAAGTATGTGTCTCAAGTCAATTTTGTTTTTATATTCTCTCTGTGCTATGATGTGTTTACTTAAAATTAGTTGAACTTGTTTTGGGTTGTCCACTGATGGGTACCCACCTATGTGCGTGCTCCAAGGCGCATGTGTATTCATTCTTGATATATGATTGTTTTATGACTATAGAGGGCATGTTGTGATAGAGCAGGCGCGTAGCGTCAGGGGTACCGGAGGTACCGGCGCTACCCTACACGAAAAATGAAAAAAATTACATTCCGTAGGTAGGTAGCAATTTGAATTGTCCACTCATAACTCCATCCTCCATGACTCTCCCTCCATGAACTATCCTCCAACCTCCATGTCTGCCAGTCATGGACGAAAAACAGCCAAGTATCGATTAGCCGATTAGAATCATATTATGGTTTTCGGCAGGTTTCAAATATTTGAAATCTCAAGGTCGCTGGGGTACCGCTCTACATCGTCTGTGTGAGTGTGTTTGCGTGTGTGAGTGAGTGTCTTACACATCTTCAGGAGACTGTGTTAGTAAGTTGGGCTAGCGCAAATATCCAGCGTATCCAATCTTGGTGAGGAGGGATACTGGCGTACGGATCGATTGTAGCTATTGATTAAAAACTCGAGAAAAAAACTTTGTCAACTTCCAGTGTCACTGTCATCCATTTTGCTTTTCGGAAGCTATTCTTACGACGGCCTGTTTTCTCATAATTTTATTACTTGTAGTTTTCACAATAATTGTTCCTAATTTCAGGTTTAGTTGTTTGAATTCGAATCTTTCCTAGTGTCCTAGTCTCCTCCTAAAATGGATAGTTGTTGCGTTAATTGTTCCGTGGTTCGGCGTTCGTTTAGTTCTCGTAGTTTTAGCGAAAAGAACGACATGATCAGAGCCGGCCGGTCAACCTCAGCGTTGCCTGATTTCAAGAGAGTTGTGAAGGAACGTAACCGTGAGTACACTCGGCATTTCACTGTTGAAACATACAATAGGTACCAATGGTTATCTGGCTGTAGTTCGATCAATAATATCATAAAATTCGTTTGACAAACAGCTTGCTAAGAACTGCTTCACATTTACATTTTTAGAGTGTGTGAGGAAGTGTGAATGTTGGTGGGGGGGGGGGGGGGGACGGAATTCATTGCGGTACCCCCGTCACCAGAGGCACGCTACGCTCCTGTGATAGAGGCAATCATGCAAACCTCTCTCACTAGTTCACGTTTTGAATTTACCGCGTAGTCGTTTATGCCAACCTGTTTTTTCTCCATCGTAAGTGGCACCCTTGTTAAATAGTTTTCACTTCCTTGATTGCATTTTTTACCGAACGTTCTCATTATCGCTCAATTTCCCCTTTTGATTTATTATTTTCAATAATGAACTGTAGGAATCGAGCATGAAAAAACAATTTTTAACCCCCCCTCAATCTGATGGTTTCCGTTTCACGGTACGTAGAATCTGAAAGTGGAATTAAAAAAATTTCTGTCCCTACGCCGTCGTCCTACCTCGCATTTTTCTTAGTTACCATGAACCAAAATTAATTCGGTTCGAATTAATAATTAAATTTGGTTTGTAGGTCCTGTTTGGGGTCTAGTTGGTCCGCGAGGCTAATCTAAGGGTTGAAAAATAGGGGTTGACATTTTCAGAACTCCATAGCGAAAACGTACAGTAGAAGGGCATGGAATCGACCACGAAAAACAATTTTTTAACCCCCCCCCCTCCCCTAAAAATTCTATGGTTTACGTTTCAAGGGACGTAGAATTACGAATATCGAATAAAAGAAATCCCTTCACCTTACGCCGTCCGCGGGTTTTTCCTTAGTTCCCATGAACCAAAATTCATGGAATTTGGTATATGGGTCTCGTTTGGGCTCTAGTTGGTCCTCGAAGCTCGGCGTTACTGTCACTAAACTCCGAGGGGTGAAAAATAGGGGCTGAAATGTCCGGAGTTTCTTTATCTCGGAAGACTCCCTTGAAACGGAAACCATCCAATTGTGGGGGGGTTCGGATTCTACATACCTTGAAACGTAATGTAAACCATCAAATTTTGAAGGGGGGATTAGACATTTTTTTCATGCTCGATTCCAAAGGTTCATTAGGTATTGAAAATACTACACCAAAATGCACTTCAGGTACGTAGTCATTATTGTAGTCGTGGACTATTATATCCATGCCACCTTCGCTTGCTTGGCAGCAGTGGCGGCACATGTGGGTAGGAAGCGTCGCTAACGTTGGAAGCATTCATAAGCTTTGTCTTCTACCAAGGCAAGGCCCTCTTTGTTACTTCACTCAAATTGGTGGATTATAAAATGGTTTTTGATCACAGCCCGCCATGAGGAACCGGCCGGGCACAAAAGAGAAAAAAGGATGCTCTACGGATCGCATTTCATCGACCCAAAAACCTCCTACTTGACGTACCCAGTGATCAGGTACTTCGTTACTATTTCACACGCTCACCAGTGCACTTTTCGGATGGCTGAAAGGTTTTTCGAAACGTTCAAAAAGACTGATGTTAAATTGTCTGTTGACGTCCTCGGCCACTGCGTCATGCCCTACGACAACCCAAGGTGAGCTGTATTCTTAGTGCGGAGGGACGCCGCAAACAATGCCTTGCTTCAGAAAATGCGGTGTTTCCTTGTCATCGATTTTGATATACCGACATTTCTATGACTGGTTAGTTATTGTATCGATAAGTCGGTTCCCTAACTCGAATATTGTTGGGATTGTTTATAATGTCTGGACTGTTATTGCCCACCAATTTGCATGGTTCTTTTTGCATTTAACGTAATTATTTTACCGTCGAGCTGGGGATGATACTTCATGAATACTCCCGGAATTCGAATGCCCATATCATAATAATATAATAGTGTTTTTTTTCTCTCTTCAATGTACGCCTGGACGGGGCCATCCCCTTCCTCGCTGCCCATTAGAGGGTACTTCCATGGTAGAACCAATTTTTCTTCAGAACTATTCTTCCGAGTACTACCTATTTTTGGTTTATTATTCTGCGAATAATGCACCTATTTATTCGCTCAGCAAATAAAAAAGTATAGCACCCCCTCAAATGTTTTTCTTTTACGTTTAAAGGGGCTTTGATTCCAAAAATGCAATGTATGTGCGCCATCCGCCGTATCATGCATGTCTCCTTTATTTTTGGTCTAAAAAATTCGTTCTTTCATCTGCTCCATTTGGGCCCTAGTTGTGTCCCGAAAATTTGCAGCCCGATCGGAATATACGCAAGGTGTTACGGGTGAAAAATGGGGGGGAAATTTTTTTTTGTCTTAGTAACATGAGCTTGTAGGAGGTCGTTTTCCATGTTTTTTAGGAAGAGGAGACCAAATATGAAGTTGATTTTGACCTCATTGGAAAACTGAGGTTCTAACGAAGTTTCAGCCTTAAATTTACGTTAATTTTGGTGTAAAATCGTCGTTCTTCTGCTCGCAGTTTGGGTCCTCATTTGGGAACACATTAGGAACACACACACACACACACACAGGGTCCTAGTTGTCCTGCGAAGCTCGGCAGCCCGAGCGGAATACACCCAGGGGTGTTATGGGGGAAAATGGGTGTAAAAATAGGTGTTTTCGATTTTTTAACATTTTTTAAATTTTTTTTAGGTTTTAGTGAACATGAGCTTGTGAGGTTTCGTTTTCCATGTTTTTTAGGGAGAGAAGACCAAATATGAAGTTGATTTTGGCCAAAGAGTAAAGAATTGAGGTTGTAACAAAGGTTCAGCTCCCATAATTCATTTTTTGTGGGTCAAAAACCTGGGAAATCTTCTGAAATCGCCATACATAACACCTGTATAATAACACTAGACATACATAACGCCTGTATTATTGCACTAGAATTATTATCAACAGGTGAATCAAGACAATTAAATGGTACTATCAATGATCAAAGGTAATTTTTTTTAAAAATGGGAGCGTAATTCGTGTTTTTGAGAAAAAATAAATGAACAGCCCACATTTCTGTAGGTACGTCCAATAGAATAATAAACCATTGTGACAGGGACTTCGCAGCGTTTTTAATTGTATTGTGCTCCTGTATGGATTTGTGTTGGTAAATGGCTGAACGGTATAAATTGTTTCGAACATTACTAAACGTCACTACTTGCTGAAGCTACTGTAGCTCTTCCGTTTTGTGGGGCTGCTGTCCCCTCAGAATATACAGGTAAATAATAAACGGTTATGTAATAATTTGCTGCGTTTTGTGTGACTTGTCATATCCGGCATCCACCGGGAATTGTAATAAGATATAATTTGAAATGAGAAGTTGAAGTCAGTGGTTATTTTTTTCACCTGAAACCAGCTTTAGCCAGTCGCCTCTGGATTAGGCTAGCATTACCCAGATAAACCCCGCAACTGCACGGTTTCCCTTGTTTTATTCAGCCATTTTGGATAGCACTGGTTTTATCCGCCGGCTATTGCTAGCCTTATCCAATTGTGGGCTTTACCGGTAACATATGTACATATAAATCGCTCGATATGACATCTGTGGGGTTTGAAGAGAATAAAGATAGTGGTATGGTATGGTGAAGAGAGTGAGAGTGATGGAGGAGAAGGTGCCGGATCTAACGTCTAAAAGGTTACACCTATAGCGAAGCCAGTGAGGTTGCCACCACTAAAGACGTTAGAGGGATTTGCCCAGTGGTTGCCACTCGAGGCCGGTTGTCACCAGGCCGGTTCCACTAAACTGAGATCTTTTAGGTAAAAGAGGAGGAGGCGTGAGAGGAGAGATATATAAGTCATTGACTTGGTTTGAGCGTAGAATGAGGTAACATGCGAGAACGGTGGGTTTTATAATACCCTGTCCACTCTCCCCCATTCCCTCAACGATAGTTGAGGGATGGTGGGAGAGCCCAGGACTATCTGAGCCAAGTCACGTACGCCACCTCACTCGTTCGGGTTTATTATTTGTACAGTCCTTTACAAGGTTTGATGTTCTGAGAGGATATCACGACAACATCGTTTTGTTATGAAACCACCTGATATGACATCAAACACCTGCCTCTCTTCTTCCAGTGCCATGCACGAACACCATGCACAAAAGCTCGACACTCCTGTCCAAGCCCTAATATTTCTCAGCCAGGAAAGCTGCTTCCGGCCCACTCCCCTCTTCCTCTTAATCTGGCCCTCCAAAATAAGACGGGGAATCACATATCTAGGCCCTCGAAGTATATGGCCCAGGTAGGCAACCTTCCGCTTCTTGATTGTATCAAACAGCTCACGGGTGATGCCTGCCTTGGAGATAACCTCCTCATTGCGAACCCTATCCACCCAAGAGATTCGAAACATTCTGCACAACACCCACATTTCAAAAGCTTCCAACTTATTCACAGAGCCTGCTCTCTCTCTACTCTGTAGAGGAGAACTGACCACACATAACACTTCACCAGCCTGTAGCGTATCTCAAAAGAGAGGTGGTTATCACAGCAAAGTTTGAAGCTTGAGAAAACTCTGTCTGGCCTGTGCTATCCGACTCCGGATTTCTACCTTAGGATCCCACTTCTCATTCACCATAGTTCCGAGGTACCTGAGGGATGACACCCTACCGATTCTCTGGCCATCAAGCATTAGGTAATCCAGGCACAGGTGTGAATCTCTACTGACTCCATGAACTTGGTCTTGCCTATGTTGATCCTCAGTCTGACAGTAGTTCCCACTGTGTTCAGTCTGTCGAGAATGGCTTGCAGGTCTTGGCAGCTACTTGCGATGAGCACAGTGTCATCTGCATATCTTAAATTATTTATGGGGACACCGTTGACTTTGATGCCCACTTCAAGGTCCTGCAGTGCTTCGGAAAAAATTCTCCCAACATACAAGTTAAACATGATCGGGGACAGAATGCATCCCTGTCGGATGCCTTTCTTAATGTCAAAACGCTCGGAGAGTGCGCTACCATTCACTTTTACAGCAGCCCTCTGCTCCCAGTACAAGTTACGGATAAATCTTACATCTTTCCTATCAATTTCGGCCTCTTCAAGGAAGCAATAAGACGATCATGGCTTATATGATCAAAAGCTTTTTCATAATCTATAAAGCATGGAAAAACATCTTTCCTCTGATCGTAGCAGTTCTATACTAGTGAGTTCAGGCAGAATACAGTTTCTCTTGTTCCCGTCCCTGATTTAAAGCCAAAGTGCATCTCACCACTGACACTCCCAATTTCCGGAACAGACGTGTGTGGAGCACTCTTAGAAAAATTTTCAGCACATGGCTAAGGAGGCTAATCGGACGAAAATCCTTACATTTCAGGGCACAGGATTTCTTTGGAATCATCACAAACGTTGTTAGGTCTCATTGACAAGGCGCTCGGTACCCGTCCCATTAAAAAAAAAAAAAAAAAAAAAAAAAAAAAAAAAAAAAATGTCGGATTCATTATACTAGAATTGTCGAAATCCTGGATGTACCATCTGTTCTATGATAGTCTTCGCCCCTCTCTTGGTGGTAGAGAGAAGGTAGTGGTGTGCTGTATGGATACAGATGCGTTCATCCTAGATGTAAAAATTCCTAAGACACCTTCTTCTTTGTGTACGATATATGATAAATTAGAGAATATAGCTGATTGATTGATTTCAGCAACTACTACCCTAGGGATATTCCCTCATTTTCACTTGCGAATAAGAAAGTAGTTGGAAAATTGAAGGATGAGATAGGGGGTATCCCTATCAAAGAATTTGTTGGCCTACGTGCCAAACTGTATGAACTGCAATACGGAAGCTGCACAATGATGAAAGCTAAAGGTGTCAAGAAGGCGGCGGTCAAGAAAAACACCCAATTCGTAGATTTCATAAACACTCTAAATTCGCGAGAGAACGTTTATTGTGAATTTAGAAATATCGTCTAAATTACACAAGGTGACCACCAGAACATCGTAAATTAGTATTATCATTCTTCGACGATAAACGTCAAATCCTAGAGGACGGGATTTCTACCCTCCTTAATGGGATGGTACGAAAAACTGTTTTATTTGAATCAATGTCTTAGATTGTTTTGTCATGTATCACCATTGACGTCGCCTCGACACGTTTTGCTTTAATCAGAACTTTATCAAATACTGTTTATGTTAATCAGAGCTTTAATCAAATACTGTTTACATTAATCCTCTGCAATCAAATACTGTTTGTTCATGTTAATGTGTCTAAGCTCGTAAATCAAGTCATACCTACTAAGCATTTAAAACAGACCTATGTATTAATAATTTTAAGGAAGAAAGACGAAATGAATAATACTTGCATCGTCTGTTCAGAATTTATTTATTCGTCTGTGACGTAAAATACAAACTTTTGTTCAAAATACAACATTATTTTCATTTTCCCATGTGTTATACCAGTCATCAAAACCAAGCCATTTGACCAGAACTTTACCATTTCTTCTTTTTAGTATTTTTTCTACCAAATATTGATCAGGAAAGTTGGTTTTCATCTCGTCTCTTGCTCGTAAAATCTTCCTTTTATCTCATTTCTGTAGACGTCATGCAAATTATAATTTGGTACTTTATCGTCTCTTCTTATGCGTGCAACCATGCTGTTCGTTGGTCCATGAAGTGTGACGGTATATGGTAATCCCGTCCATCTTGGATGCGGGCTCTTCCCGATCTTTTTGACACGCGGCTGAAGGGGCGGTTGATTCGCGGAAACGAATCGTCAACTCCTGGAGTCATTGCGTTATAATCAAACCATTGTCTCCGGGGGCAGCTGTCACACTGCCTCCCTACCTTTCTAGAGGATGGAGAGGGGGAAACTACGCTGTATGGGCGGCGAAGTTAAACCCCTCATCCATTACATGGTAGCAGAGCATGGTTGGTGGGTTTGTGCTGGACTTTATCCTCGGTACCCCCTCCACTTTTTGAGAGCTTTTCCAGAAGGAATAGCTCTGAGGTTTTCCAGAAGGAATCCTCTTTTGGTTTATTATTCTGTGAATAATACACCTATGTATTCGCTCAGCAAAAAATGTTTATAACACCCCCTCAAACTTTTTTCTTTTCCGTTTCAAGGTGCGTAGATTCCAAAAATGCAATGTCCGTCCGCCGTACGCCGTCCGCCGTACGCCGTCCCGTACGCCGTCCGCCGTACGCCGTCCGCCGTACGCCGTCCGCCGTCCGCCGTATCACGTCTACAGGCTTCATTTTCGGTCTAAAACGCTGCAAATCCCTGCACAACGGTTTATTATTTTGTATAGAATACCCTTCTGTTACAGATCACAGCTCTATGTATAGATAACCCGTCTATATAATATAATATGTACTATTCTATGCATAATTATGTAGATCGCAGACCCTCCGTAGGTTAGTACCTAACCCCGTACTCGTTACTTGGTACCTACCTAAATCACGAGTTAAAAAAATGTTGCTAAAATAATTCTGCCGATGACAAACAGTACCTAACAAAAAGAAACACACATAATGAAGTTCTGAAAAGAAATTGTTGATGAGGAGTGAAAAAAGTTGCAAAAGTACCTACCAACAAACTCCAGCCCCTTCTACGTAGATGGTATAATTTACCGTTGTGTAATAATTTACCGTTGAGTAATGATTTACCGTAGTAATAATTTACCCATCAATAATACTTCAACGTTTGTTCAAGTTTCACTACCTACCAACAAACTCCAATAGAGCCATCATTTTTCAAATTAAATAATATCACAGAACAACCAACTCGACTTCATACTCCGCCAATATAATCAGGTGATCCCTACCAATGATTGGCCGTATTCACAAATTCCTATTGTGGGCGCGTCTCTGGTTACGAGATTTGGTTTGAATTGTATACAATTTCATTCACACTGGAGTCGAAAATGCCTGTCAGTGCAAACTTCGGGGCCTTACTGTGAACGAACGGCTGGACGTACGATGCTCCGGATGGTCTTAAAAAACTCGCAAGTTCAAGAACTATCTAAAACCGTAAAAATGTTTACGTAAAAAAATGGTATAGGCGTTTTGAAAATTTCAACCCCTATTTTGAACCCCTTAGAGATGACTCACAGTAACGTCGAGCTTCGAGGACCAACTAGACGCCGAACGGAACCTATAACCCGAATTTCATCAATTTTTTTTCATGGTAACTAAGAAAAGTGGCCCGTACGGCGTACCCCGTACGGCGTACGGCGGACAGACAGAAATATTTTTATTGCAGTTTTGGATTCTACATACCTTGAAACGTAAACCATCAAATTTTGAGGGGGGGTAAGAATTTTTTTTTTCATGCTCGATTCCAATGGTTCATTATTGAAAATAATAAACCAAAAAGTCGTTCTTTCGCACACATGCTCCATTTGGGCCCTAGTTGTGTCCCGAAACTTCTCAGCCCGATCGGAATACACCCAGGGGTGTTATGGGTGAAAATGTGCACAAAAATAGGTACTTTTTGCGTTTTAGCAACATGTCGGTAACATGGGCTTCTGAGATATCGTTTTCCATGTTTTTGGGGACGAGAAGACCGAATATGAAGTCAATTTTGACCAAAGAGTGGAAAATTGAGTTCTACCAAATGTTCAGCTCCCAAAATTGATTTTTTATGAGTCAAAAACTTGCGAAATCTTCTGAAGTCACTATCAGTTTGTATAATAACACTGGAAAAAGTGTCAACACGTGGAACAAGACGATTAAATGGCACTACCAATGATCAAAGATGGTTGGAAAAAAAAAAGAAAAAAGCGTACCTAATTTGTGTTTTAGGGGCCAAAATTAATGGAAACCATCAGAAATAGCTATTTCGATTATTGCGCATGAAAGAAACAATAAATGAACAGCCAAAATTTCTGTAGGTATGTCCAAAAGTCCAAAAGAATAATAAACCCATGTGACAAGGACTTTGCAGCGTTTTTAATATCTTCTCTTTTTAATAACCCCTTTGTTAATCAATATACACTTCGGCCATTGGATTTTCTTTTTTCATCAAATCAAACTCATTATTATTATTATTACTATTATTATTATCAAACTTGATTATTATTCTTAAGGCGCTCAATGTCTGGCGTTCAATGCCAATTTTTCCCCTTGTTTTCCCAGTTGTTACATCTTATGATGGGGGTTAGTCACCCAGAGGTTGTTCAGATGAACTTTCCTGAACCAGGACCTCTGACAACGATTTTTTTTCTTTCCTTTTTGTCCAAGTCCGCCAAGTGATATTGATAAGGAGCTAAGTTCTCCACCAGTAACAATTCTCAGTAGTACCATTACGATGGAAGCTATCAGCTTTGGAGTTTTTCAGATGAAACTTCCTGAATCAGAACTCCATACTACTTTTCAGTCCCGTGTCTATTAACTTCACATACTTCTTCTTCAAAGAAGTATGTTTTTAAGGGGAGGAGTGTGACGCGACAGTATTTCAAATACCAGATCGTGTGTATACTGAGGAATCGAGCCTCCGTCACTCTACCGTTGAAATGCGAGGGGAGGTTATGGTGTACGAGTTCCCCGCCAGATAGCGTGGGAATGTTGCCCCCGACATCCCTCCAACCTGGTTCTGTGCGCGAAAGTTCATGACGTTTTTAAATGGAATTCCGCTCGTCCCTTGAGGAGTGCAAAAACGTACAGACTGTCTTGAATGAGTTCGGTTGGAAGAATTTACCGTACACTACGTAAATATACAGTAGTGTAGGTTTAGAGAATTTATACAAATTCATACACTCCTGATTTTCCTTGTTCATTTGAGATGTGATGTGTTCATTCTGAGAGTATGTGCCTCTTTAGCCACACGACTGCATGGAACAACAGAAACGCTGCGAAGTCCTTGTCACATGGATTTATTATTCTCCACCGAATACGGTAGGATTGGGGCCTCAGTGGAGAGAACCACGGCCGGCTTCAGAGAAGGCCACGGCGCTAGATCTGGCAACGCTGTAATAGCTTCTTGGTTCAGGCCCCTTTCCTAACCACTGCGTTCTTTTAGCTCCATGAATGAATCCTTCACTTACTTTATTATTATACCTGTATATTGCGAGTAGGTATATTTAATGAAAACAACCATCTTCTGAATGATGCATTATTTAAAAGAAAGGTACTGAACTAATACCTAGAACAGCAGAAAGGAACAAGCAAGATGACTTGGAGAAAAGGAAATGGAACATGAATTAATTATAGTTTGCTTATACATAGTAATCTACTTCTGGAACTTCTTCAACTTGCGACTGTCATTGTTGTTAATTATTCTCCAAAAACACCTATGTATTCGGTTCGGAACATTTTTTTTGGAACACCCCCTCAAAATTTTTTTTACGTTTCAAGGTGTGTAGATTCCAAAAACACAATGTCCGTCAGCCGTGTCATCGATATCTACCTTAATTTTCGGACTAAAAAAAAAACCGAGGGGTGTTATGGGTGAAAAATGGGTGTAAAATTAGGTACCTACCTACCTATTTTTCACGTTTTTTGAACTTGTGATGTTTGTGATGTTTTCCGTGTTTTTTATGGTGAGGAGACCAAATATGAAGTTGATTTTGACCAATGAGTGAATTATTGAGGTTCCAACGAAGTTTCAACTCTCAAAATTCCATATTTATGGGTTAAAAATCTGTGAAAATGGCTGTAATCACTAGAAATTTGTATAATAACTCAGAAGTGAATCCGGACAATTCAATGAGAAGTTCAATGATCGAAGATAATTTGTCAAAAATAAGAGCCTAATTCGAGTTTTTGGGGCCAAAATTTGTGAAAAAAAAGTAAATGAATAGCCAGCTTTTTTGATGTCCAATAGAATACCTAACAAACCCAAGTGTCAAGGATTTTGCAGCATTCTTCGATTTTTGATCACGAACATTCTTGGAATAATGATTCGTAATCACATTGACCGCACGTATTGCTGTCTTCTAATTTGGAATGCGATCTCTCTGAGACAAATGTTATGATGTATTTTTGGTTAGGAGCCTTCAGAAGCTTATCCTCGAACTCTTGGGAGATTAAAATGTTCATAATATTCAATGATGAATCTATTTTCATACCATCCCCGTAGCTGAATGATGGAAAGCACTGTAGGTACGTATCTTTAGGTTTTGCAAGGGTCCATTCTTTCTATTCTCCCCGTTGAAGGTACCTACTTATCCACTGTACCCAAGTCATTTTCGGAAAATGTTATAAATACAAACCACTGACCTAGGTTTTGGTTACCAATTAGTTCGGGGAATCGCACGAATCCACTTTTTCTCTTCATCCTTGAGAAACGAAGCTAAGTCACATATTCTTTAGAACATTCTTAATTACTTTTGCACTCTGGCACGACACAATTTTCCTGCAGTCTGTTACCATTAAAAACAATAACTTTTGTTAGCAAAAGTACTGTTGAATATAATTTTCGCGAGATGATCTATCGGTAAACTATCGAAACCCGGAAATAAACAAACCTAGGCTTATTGGTGGGTGGTGTCGCAGCCGGCCTGAAGTGCGACGTTGCCAATTCTCTACTGCCGGGGCCTTCTCTGAAGCCGGCCGTGAGAGAACACAAAGCTAGTTTGACAGTTTTAAACTTGAATATTAGGTTGCTATTTGTGACAAATTATTTCCAATCTGTGAAATTGTCTCGATCACCTGTTAATACCACCTCCTGGTAGTATTTCTAGTGATTACAACCATTTTCACAGGTTTTATTACAGCCATTTTCATAGGTTTTTGATCCGTAAATATTGAATTTTGAGAGTTAAAACTTCGTTAGAACCTCAATCCTTCACTCATTGGTCAAAATCAACTTCATATGTATCTTCACTGTATATTTAATTTACCTACACTACAGCTCATTTAAAGCAAAAAAATCAAATATGAGTGGACAAATTACCGCAGACGAAAAATGTTTTTACCACGCGGTTCAATTTCATAGATAACCGAGGGGCGACTGCAAACAATACGATATTTCAATTATTACCTGCGCAACCTAGTATCACAGATCGCCTCATTCGACAAAAATAACGCGTGTTCTATCAATATTATAT
The DNA here is from genome assembly GCA_954871275.1 of Leptopterna dolabrata. Classification (NCBI taxonomy): domain Eukaryota; kingdom Metazoa; phylum Arthropoda; class Insecta; order Hemiptera; family Miridae; genus Leptopterna; species Leptopterna dolabrata. The sequence continues at coordinate 39,204,370 of OX940983.1, forward strand.
TATACGCATTAGACTACCAAACCCAATCTGTGCACCCATTCAAGATGACTAAGTGTGAAACTGACCGAGTGAGTGTGTGACTGAACAATTTGATAAATCTATATATTGGCGTAGGGGAAGAAAGCTGCTAACCGTTTCCCACACACTGAAGATTAAGGGCGTTTAGTAAAATCTCAAATTTCACGCAGAAATTGATCTTCCCCCATCTGTAATCGTTGCTTCCCCCCCTCCCAAGACAACCATAAGCTATAAAAAGAAATTCAATTGCATGCAAACCAAATGTATGTAGTGTGGAGAATCTGGAGTAGCAAACTGTCCCAAAAATGTCTCAGCCCCCCTGAATAACAATTTAAAATTCGAGTAATATGAATACCGGGTAATATCAGCTTACTAGCGAATAGCGAGGAAAAAATTCATTACAATCACAAAAACGAATGGGTGGTGAGAAACTTGTAGGTAGAATGGTACCCCTTTCATCGATACAGAACGATTCTCGCCCTATAGTTTAGACGCATTGAGCTCAAAATTAACTCGAGAACAATTAACAATATAATATCTGAAAACTACCCAGATCCCATCCAGCAGGACGTTTTGTCCAACCATCCCTCATACTCAAACTACCATACCTGACAGGGAGCAGTTTTACAATAGGTTGACTGAACGATCCGTTGGGGAATACAAACATCCACAGACTGTCTCGAATGAGTTCGGTTAAGGCCGGTTTAGACGGCGCGCACCCACTCGCGCACCAGCCTCACTTCCGGTCCCTCGCGCAATGTAAACACCTCCCTCCCCTCGAGGCCACTCACAGTGAGGCCAACTCGGGGTGAGCCGTCGTCTGTCGGTTTTTGGTCGCGCATCAAAGGACACTCGGTCTCTAACCTCGCGCCGTGCGAGTGAATGCGTGTCGTCTAAACAGTGAGGCGAGGATGAGTTTATTGCCGGGCGAGTTGAAGTCGAGTCGGAAGTGAGGCTGGTGCGCGAGTGGGTGCGCGCCGTCTAAACCCGCCTTAGACCTAGTCGACAATTCTTTCGTCTATATCTGTGGTCACGTCCTCCAATTAGATTAAGTTGTCGAACATTTCAGGTCTGACCTTTTACTACGGTCTGGTTGATGGGTCGAGGGTGTCGAGACGAGTCGAGTGTCAACTCGACGAGTGGCGTGTCTCTTGGAGTAGAAACTGCCCCCCAAAAAAATGCCTCAGCCCCCGAATAACATTTTAAAATTCAAGTATTATGAATACCAGGTAATATCAACGTACTAGCGAATAGCGAGGAAAAATTCATTAGAATCACAAAATGAATGGCTGGTGAGAAATTTGCAGGATATGATGTCACGTCTTAAATTCATTGATACAGGACGATAGGTTGATTGAAACTGAACTACCCTTTGAGAAGATCAAACGTAGACTGTCTTGAATGAGCTCGTTTGTGGGAATTTACATACGATGAAGTCCTCCGTCACCAGCAGTTTCTCGAAAATATTAAATCAGACTTTTACGGCGGTCGGGTCTTTGGATCAATTGGTGAGAGGCCCGCTCGAAAGTGAAAGCGAAAGTTCTTCCAAACCCTGTGAAATTCCCGTTTATTTTCACTCTGGATCACGTTACGATTTTAAATTTGTGATTAAACACCTGAGTATTATACCGGGTAATATCGATGTACTAGCAAATAGCGAGGAAAAATTCATTACAATCACAAAACGATTGGCTGGCAAGAAAGTTGCAGGTAGAATTTTACGTCTCAAGTTCATCGATACAACACGATTTTTGCCCTATAGTTTAGATGCATTGAGCTCAAAATTAAGTCGAGAACAATTAACAATTATATCTGAAAACTACCCCGATCCCGTCCAACAGGAACTTTTGTCCAAAAAAGGTCATTTCTGTTACAACTATCTGACAAATTTTGCCATCCTACATACCCAAACCAGCCTGCCTGCTAGGGAGCAATTTTACAATAAATTGACCAAAACTGAACTGACCCTTGACGAATATGAACACGCCCAGACTGTCTGGAACGAGTTCGGGTGTAAAAACCTAGCAGACTACAGCATAATTTATTTATGTGCCGACGTTCTCCTTCTGGCTTCAGTGTTCGAAAACTTTAGATCCGACTTTTACGCCGGATATGGGATTGACCCTTCTTACTATGTTAGCTTGCCGAGTGCGACAGCTGATGCTTTGCTCAAATTCACAAACGCTAAAATAGAGTTACTCGTAGACTACGACATGTATCTGACATTCGAGAGGGCCATCAGGGGTGGGTTCTGCACATCTGTACGAAAACATGCTGAGTCCAAGTACCCCGAAAAACAATTGATTTATGTAGACGCAAATTCCCTTTATCCATTTAGCGCGACATCGTATTTGCCAATCTCCGATTTTCAAAATGTGCCCCCCGACTCGATTGATATAATGGGAGTAGCGGAATATGGGTATTTGCTCGAGGTAGATTTGGATATTCCCGAAAATTTACACGATTTGTTAGATGCCTACCTGTTTGGTAGGGGTGTATCGTGGGGGTATAATATAACGCCGGATGGTTGGGATAGAGATAGGCATAATCCAACGTGGTGCCGTACGGAGCAGTTGGGGGGATGCCTGAACCTTTCCCATCTAGTTTGTCCGACACGTGCTGTAATCTAAATTGTTTCAAGCTACCCACTGATCAAGTGGATGGGTTAGCATGCAATTCTTGCGGATCTTACGGATTTTGTGTCTGTAACTGCGTCTCTTATAGGTCTTACTCGGGGCTTTGCGATTACCACCGTGAGTATGATCGTATAAGGAGTTTTGATAATTGGCCCCACGATGATCCGACAGCGGTCGATTTAGCTAAAAGCGGGTTTTTTTTACACAGGTCGTTTTGACATTTGTAGATGCGCATTTTGCGATGTAGAAATCGGTAGGTGGATTGAGGGTGATGAGCCGTTGGCGGATCATGAGCGCTGGGCTCCTGGATGTCGTTTTATCAGGGATCCGGACATGCCGAACAATGTCCCGATGCCGTAGGATGCGCACCACATGAGGTAAGGTTTTAGAGTTTATCGGTAGTGCTTTATTCTAAGGTAATGGTGGAGGGTGGGGGGGGGGGTGAAGAGGGGATTTCTAGCGCAGGGTATATGTGGGAGGTTCCGGGAACGAATCTCACTGGCGGAGGTAAAATTTTTTCACCGCGAAATTCGTAATCAGAACTATTTAGATCGCGGGTTTCACATGACGCCGCTGTGACGTCATCAGAAATTTAAAAGCCTCGCTCCAGAACCCCCCACACGAGCCACGGTGAGTCCTGCTGCCCCCTCAGCCCCACCAACCTCACATAGTAGGAGGAGGCTATATAGAGGAGGGACGTCCCGGATGGATGGGGCGGTAAGCTGCTGCAGAACTTGGGATTTTAAAGGTATGGGGGGCAGAGTTTAAAGGGGGGTTGGTGCGTGGTATCACCCTGTGTGTTCAGATAGGACCTTTGAGTAAGTCTTTGCCGAGGGGGCGGTGCCCCCCCCCCCTACCCACAGGTAAGCAGACCGAAGCAAGATACCACCCCGGTCATGGTGGAAGGAGGCGTGTCGAAGAGGATTCACACAGTAGTCAACTTGTTGACCAGTTGGCAGGCAACTAGTGGGATCAACTAAACCACCCATGGTGGTCATGATGGTGGAAGGAGGGACCTCGTGTGGAGCCAGCCTGAAGTCTCAACTCCCATTCGAACAAACACCCATCTTTTAATATGGAGATAAGGGGGGGGGGGGGGGGGGGGTGGTTTGAAAATGTCCCTCTGCCATTGGATGCGGGAGCGCCCCAGGCAAGGTAAGGTCGTCTCGGCTGAGCGGCGCGCCGGTGGGGGAGGGGTCGAGTTGTAGGAAGACCAGGACCCGCAATACAGGTAGGATGTGCGGGTTAGCGTGGAGAGTGGATTCACGGCGTGACTGCACGTCGAGCAGACTTCTTTACCCCGCAAAAGCCAAAAATGGGGATATATATAATTTTACATAAAGTACTTGGCTGAGAAGCATGGGGCAAATCGGCAAATAGTTACTCAAAGCCGGCCCTCCCTCATCTCCCCTACTAAGGTGACCAAGTGTGGACGCTTGCGGAACGTGCGGAAGGCGACCCGACTGAGGGCGATCGCAACCCGACTCGAGTCGGTCCGGATCAAAGGAAGGCGATCCGCTTGGAATCAAAAATCACAATGTGGACGTGCCGATCGCCCCAGTCGGGTTTTTTTTCACGATTTGCGGCCCAATAATGCTCAACAAACTTTCAAAGTCAGAACATTTCATCCTGAAAAAGTTTGCGAAGCCTACGTCGTTCCTATACTCGTAGTTGAGAGCATCTACCTCATCAAGTAGCAAATCTTTCATAAATGTGCTGGCGCTGTATTTTTTCCTACCATGCCGAATACTGGGGCGAACCCAAAATCTTCGAGGGCGGACGTGGCGAATTTCACCAGCAGCAACTCCAAGCACGATTGCAGCAGCAGCTGCTAAAATTGTCTCTTCCTCGTCACTCATTATTCACAGATCAACAATGAAATTCAATAAAGAAATTAAATTCGCTACAGTGAAATTCTACGGACCCAGGAAAACAGAACTGGAAGGAGACTGGAGGCGAACTGAGGGCGATCGCCCCGTCCACACTACTCTTGTATGTGGATGGCAAGCTGACCCGACCGTTCCTATTCACCTTTTCGGATCCGACGAGGGTGCCCACCCTCATTCCACATAGTGTGGACGAAGCTTTAGAACTTGCAGCATGCAGATTCACCTCTTCCCCGTTATTTGATTCCTCGTAGCTGATAGTTTCGTGTATCAGTAGCAGCTAAAAAGCAAAACTCCACTGCTTTCTGTTATTACGTTCTCGAAATATGGTGTAATTCGGGGTATTAAGGGGGGTTCAAGGCTCCTATATTCGTCACGTGCGCTGGACTAATCTATGACCTGTCTAATAGAGGACTACCCACGAAAATAGGATAGGACAGCATCTTATTATTCGGTTCACCCATAGATGTATAATATTGTCTCCGGAAAAACAGCTTTCTTTTGAGCCCCAACAAGCCTAGGTTTAGCTTGAGTAAATTGCCTAAGTTTGTGGGGAAAGACCCTCCTCCTACCAAAAATTGCATAAGACCAGGTTGTTTAAATCTGGAGACAGAGTATGAAGATGGGGACAAGCCACGTGTTTTTAAAACTTGGAGGCAAACTCTTCCCTTTCCAACACCATCCTTTTCACAATAATTCGGAGGGGAACGATTTTTTTTGAAAATTAGCGCCAACCAACAAAGGTAACACCCAAAAAATAATAAGAGGGGAATGACGTCACATCTGGTCTCTTGTTTGATAAAAGAAACGTGTTGGCGTCCTCAGCTCATTATATTTATGACAAGAGTTTAGGAAGTAGATATTGAAAATTCAAGGGAAAAGGTTAGGGATGGCGAAAAAATCATTTTGAATATCGGAGGGAGAACCGTAGGCCAGGGGAAAGATTTAGAAAAAACCTTATAATTTATATATGATCCATGAATTGATCCAAGTTCTGCTAAAGGTGTGGTGGAAGGGAGGATCTACAAAAAGAAGTGGGAAAACGTAGGTACAGGTTATTGTTGTCATGTTTGAAAATTGAGGGTTAAAAACTGGAGGGAAAGAGAACGTCAGCTGATTCCTGAGAAGGAGTGGTCGTGGTGGGAGAAATTCAGAAAATGGCTGTTAAAAAAGGCGGGAGATTGATTACCAGCTGGTCGAAGGTACTATGCATGGATACGAGGGGGGGGGGATCATTCCTGAGGGGGAGTGGCGGTGGCGGGAGAAATTCAAAAATTGGCGGGTAAAAAAGGCTTTGACCTTGTGCGGGCCCTGGGGGATAACAGTGAATTGATACGCAGAATCGGCGTTTTTACACTACTTACATACCTACAGAAATGCTGGAAATACATTTTATAGTTTCTTTAATGTGCAGTAATTGAAATAGCTATTTTTTATAGTTTCCACCAATTTCGGGCCCCAAAAACAAGAATTAGGCTCCTATTTTTGACAAATTACCTTTGATCATTGATACTGCCAGGTAATTCTTTATTACCTGTTGATTTGATACTACTTCTAGTGTTATTATACAACTTTATGGTGGTTTCAGACAATTTTCCAGATTTTTACTCATAAAAAATTAATTTTGGGAGCTGAAACTTCGTTACCACCTCAATTCTTCACTCTTTGGTTAAAATCAACTTCATATTCGGTCTTATGGCCCTAAAAAACATGGGAAACAATATCTCTCAAGCTCATGTTCACTAAAACCTCGAAAAACCCTATTTTTACACCCACTTTTGACCCATAATACCCCTGGGTGTATTCCGATCGCGCTGCCGAGCTTCGGAGCACAACTAGGATCCATATGTGTTCCCAAATGGGGGTCCCAAACTGTGAGCGGAAGAACGGCGATTTTAGACCAAATTTTAATGTAAATTTAAGGATGAATCTTCGTTAGAACCTCAATATTTTCCACTCTTGGGTCAAAATCGACTAATCATTCAGTCTCATCGTCCTAAAATAACGTGGATAACGATACCTCACAAGCTCGTGTTACTAACAAAACCTGTTTTTACCCACCTTTTTCGTCCATAACACCCTTGGGTTTATTCCGATCGGGCTGCAAAGTTTCGGGACACAACTAGGGCCCAAGTGGAGCCTGTGTGCGAAAGAACGAATACTTTAGACCGAAATTAGAGTAGATATTATGTATAATACGGCGAACGGCGGACAAAAATTTTATTTTTGGAATCTGCGCACCTTGAAACGTAAAATAAAAAAATGCTGAGGGGTGTTATAAAATTTTTTTGCTGAGCGATTACCTACGTAGTATTATTTACAGAATAATACACCAAAATGGATAATGCAGATGCTAAAACAGACTTATATGATTAAAATTAACAAAATCTCCCATTTATTAATAGCCTTTAGGCTGCTTCTGCTCAAAGAAGAATCATTCTTGGTAACATCTCATACGAACGTAGATGCACCAACTACTAACACTATTACACCATGTGGCGATCTCAGGAAGGTATTCAGCCCACTTAGGTAGCAGATGTTTGTACTTGAGGAACTATGTAAATAGTAACTTGAACTTGATATGATTATTCATCACTGTAAAAAATATTGAGCGATTTAAATCAATTTGAAGGTGCGGAGGTTCGATGATTGCGCCAAGAGTTGTCCTGACAGCTTGTCACTGCCTCGCCACTTTCTGGGAGTTCAATAACGAAACGCTATCAACGCATCCGAAAGAAAAGGTAAAATTAGGTACACCGAGTGCCCTTGGGGCATATCAAATTTAATCGATCGGTGATAGGTAGGTAAATTTATATTTTAAAATCGAAACTTTATTCGTTAAACCGAAACTAGGTTTAACTTGTATTCGTCTAATCGAATAAAGTGACCTAGAATTAGAAGGATCATGTTCTGCGGTGAATACCTAGCTTCCAACGCACACACAGACAAGACAACAAATGCCACCGTAGTCTTGACTACCTACAAGCTCTATAACGTGCGTTAATTAATACAGATGATATATAAATATACGATTTTTCTACCGCCCCCCATCTCTAGCTAACACGCCATTTCAGCACCTTCAGCAGTCCTTCTTGAAATTCTGATTGTCGCTGAACCTAGGCAGGGCTCTCGAAATATTCACAAATTTTCTCTTAATTTGGATGACGCGCTTGACTTTGAAAATCGAACTTGTAGGTACCTAGTAACAAATAGGTGAACACGCTGTAAACTATAACAGCGGTTCATCATTTGCCTTGTAATAATTTGCCTATCATTAATACTTCATCGGTTGTTCAAGTTGCAAAAGTACCAACCAAAAAACTCCAGCCCCTTCTACGTAGATGGTATAATGGACCGTGGTGTAATAATTTACCATTGTGTAATAATTTACCCATCAATAAAATACCTCAACGTTTGTTCAAACAAACTCCAAAAGAGCCATAATTTTTCAAATGAAACGATATCACAGAACAACCAACTCGACTTCATACTCTGTGAATATAATCAGGTGCTACCTAGCAATGATTATCTCGGGCCAATTCCCAATTGTCGCCGCCTCCCTAGCGATGATATCTGGGCTGAATGTAAGGGAGACCGGGGCAAGACGAATCAAAAATTGTTCAAATTGAGTTTTTGGTCATAATGACTTGATTTGATACTATTACCAAGTATGGCATCTTTAACTACAACTAATCACCTACACTATCCAATCAGTAATTTTCCGAAAACGCCATGGAAGAGCTACTTATTTCAAATCAATAATTTTTTGTCACATGGCTCATTTTGCCCCGGGTCCGGGCCAAAATGCACCACACCTGGGGCAAGATGAATCGACAATAATTTGGTGTTCAAAATATTTTATTTTCGTATAAAAAACGAGTTTGTAAATCCCAGCTTTTAAAAATCACATTTAGTCAATAGTAAAAAAAAGTAAAATTACACAACAACCTAACTAGACAGTTTTTTCTCTCTAAAGTTCAGAGATCTTAATCAGGTAGGTATATGTATTTCATATCATTCAATAAAATAGCAAGAATCATCTGTCATTACAAAGGAATTGACGTGGAAAGAACTAGAAAAATTTGAGGTAGAAAAAGGTACCATGAATTTTGGTTGGCTCACATTTAAAGAATGACGATACAAAATGTCTAAGAATAAAATTACTAATGAACAAAAAACTATTCCATCGAGATGAAGCAAAAAACATATCTCTCTTAAAAATGAAATTAAAGGCAGCTACCAATCGAAAAACCCGATACAGTACTATGGGGCAAGAAGAACCACAGTAGGTATGGGGCAAGAACCATCTTTGCCCCAAATTGAGTGGTTCATCTTGCCCCTAATGCTAGGTTTCTGGAAAAGTGGGGATAACATCATCTTGAAAACAATAGACCAAAAAACGATAAACGCAATATGATCCTTAATTCATGGTTTATCATCACCAAAAATGCTGATTTTTCAAACTGAACAAGTGTGAAAATGAAGAAGAGCCAAGGAGAAAATAGATAACCTACTTTGAGGTTCCAAAACCTTTCCATCCCAATGGAGACTGGGGAACTGCTGCTTGTCCCCTATCAACAACTTTAGAAGGAAGCTCCAGTGTTGCCAACCCCACAATGAGGGAGAAATCAAATTTCCCTCTTTTCAAATACTCAAAATGGCGGTTGATTCGTCTTGCCCCTGGTTCATGTTGCCTCGGTCTCCCGTAAAAAACCGTAAATTCGAGATAATGGCGTTCTGGACATTTCAACCCTTATTTTTCGCCTCTTAGGGATGACTGACATTAACGCCGAGCTTCGAGGACCAAGTAGACCCCAAATGGGACCTATAAACCGAATTTCATCAATTTTGGTTCATGGTAACTAAGAAAAGTGCGAAGTACGGCATACGGCGGACAGACAGAAATTTTGTTTTATTATTTTCAATAATGAACCTTTGGAATCGAGCATGATAAAAATAATTCGTGACACCCATCAATCTTGTGATACTGTATCTCATTAAAAGATAATTAATATGTTCAACTTACATGATTACTGGGACCCTGAAAATGATATTGAACCAATATTAAAAACCACAGTCATGCAGCATGGCTATAAGAGCGAATTTTCGAAGAAATAACTGATTTTATGTAAAACTGTTTTATCTCAAGAAATAACCACGTTCCTTCATCTTCAAAGTGCTCCAGTTGGAGAACGGAATGAGATATCGCAATTCTGATTTCACCATCGTGTTCAGCGTTGAAAAACCTTTAAAATGAGGTGTAACTTGTCAGACTGTTTCATTTTGGGAATTTATGGGTAATTTTCCCCCCCTAAAACTCCCCAAAACTCCCCCTTAGAGTGACCCGATTCTGCCCATCTACGAACTTAGCCTGTCGATTGCCAAGACAGATTTTTCGTGCAAATTTGAACTTTTTATCTCAATTCTGTCGAGAGTTATCGTCTGGAATGACACATACATATATAAATATATAAATATATATATAAATATATATAAATATACATATAATTTTTGGTGTCTTTCGGCAGTGAATTCAGGATGGTCTGAAACGGATTTTGGTATAAAAATCTTTCGGAAATTCGAGTTTTAAAAATTTTGGACCGAGAACAATAGCTTCCTTTTCTTCGAAAATTCGCTAAAAACAACGCTGCAAATTACACAAAGGTTTATTATAACCTGTATAGATAGATGCCCCTTCTGCATAGATCACGGTTTTCTGTGGCCATACCCTCGAGCTTCCCCCAGGAAAGCGCTAAATCGAGTACTGGTGCCGGCTCCGGAATTAAAGTTTCCTACAAATGCGCATGATTCAATAATTCAATAATGAATTATTTGCAGTTATTCATGAAGCATAAGGTAGCATAACCTATTTGGGTTGTTGATGTTAGGAAATTGGTGTCTTTGTTTTGTTTCACCCTTTCTACAACAAACAGTAGGTAATCAATAGGTAGGTTAAAATAATGAAAAACTGGGAAGTGAAGGAGCATACATCATACAAAGGGGGCGGTGTACACTGAATGACAAGGGCAACTCCTGTGGACTGAACAATGCCTATGGATTATTAAGCTGTAGTCCCACCGGCAAAACCCATCTACATCTGATAAAAATATTATTGTCGTTCTGCTTATCGCCAGTTTATACTACTGCTTCCGCATCATATTAATCCGATTTAAGCGTAAATCTCAGTGAATTTTGCGGGGAAAAAAATTACCACCATTAGGTAGAAAGAAACTACCTACCTAATGCCATCTCTTACGATACAGCCTACAACTTGGGTGCTAAGTACCTACTCATCACAGATACGGGGAAGAAAAGTACATTTAATGACAGATATGGGAAAGAGCAACTTGCAATTGTGCTAGTTTTTTTTCAAAAAGCAACTGCAATTAATTACGTACCTACTGTGAATACGAACAAAGAATCTTTCCAGTGGAAACTAGTTAGATGGTTTCAGCGAGATCAGCCTGGACTGCTGCTCCGCAAAATCTCCTTGGATGAAAGCGAAGGTTTCAAAACCATCAGCTTTGGGGAAAATGACAAACCTGAACGTACCACCAAGCTACCCACATCGAAATCCCGTATCTGTGGTGAAGAAGAAGGATTTGCTGGATCTACTGCCGTTTGTATCACCGTCTTGTCATCAGTTCTACAAAGGGCAAACCTACGTCGCTGTCATCCTCAAACGCACTTAATGATACGTAACTGATAATGGAGATTAATCCTATTAGAAGTTATTTTTATTCCAGTTTTTATTCATTTCAAAGAATTCTAATTTTAAATCTTGCCTTTTTGTTTGTTTATTACATGCATTTTGTTTGCTGTGTATTGCAGTTTTGTTGTTTATTCCAGCGGTAAGCATAGAACCTGGCACCCAGAAACAGAGTGACGTGGTTTAATATTAGACATATAGCGTCGTTAAAGACAAGACAGGCATTGTATGATACTTGTAGTTTATTTTTTAGGGAAGCGGATAGTGATTATTTCATTTTTTAGGAAATAGTTGAACGTTTATTTTAGTGGATATTTTATTTTATTTTTTACGAAATTTTTTATTTAGGTATTTATTTATTTATTTTAGTTTTATTTGTTATTGAATTTAGTGATTTTTTAATTTTTTAAGGAATAGCGAATAGTTTATTTAGGGAAACGGGTAGTGAATATGAAAATATGCAGCAGCAATGAAGCAGGTGGGGAAGAGCCGAAGCTGTGACCAACTGGCGCTTGAGATACTGGGGTGTAGTTTTGGAAAGGCGTCGTAGGTTGTGAAGGTGGCCTCAAAATATCCCCAAGTTCATTCCAAGATGGGAATCAGTTTGAAAACGTCATAAAAACTATAGGTTCTATTGGCCCATAAACTATTGAATTTTCGAGCTACAGCGTTCTGAAAATTCAAACCCCTCTTTTCTCGAGCTTGTTGACATTGGTTTCCATACTCTGTTAAAACTTGAGTGATGGTAGTAACATGATGAAAATACATCAATAGTCACCTTGTACATAGCGATATCAAACTGTGGATTTTAGGGCGTATGGGAAGACCACAACCTCATTTTTAGGCCTGGAAATGATGACGAAATCCTCGTGGATACGGATGATGAATGGTGGAAAAAGCATGAGGCCGATTATCTCAACACCACTTCCTTGGCTTTCACTACTTTTGAATTATTCATGTTCTCAAGGAAGTATTACGTTCATGACAAGTGCAAGCATATTAGACAAAGGTACGTGCTCACCTCATTACAAAAATTCAACACGATTATGCAAGACTAATAACAGTGGATTCACAGTTCTATGATATGTAGGGACTGAAATTTGCATATTTTGCATACCTGTGTGCTTTTTTATCGTGTATATCGTTCTACTTTTCCGTTTCGAGGGTTTCTGAATCGTTTAGCGTGTGTTAAATTTAAATTTAAATAGCATATTTTGTTCGATTTTGGAGATTTTTGCATATTTTGGACGTTTTGAGCATATTTTTGCATTTTCAATCAAAATTGGGGAATTTCACTATTTTTCGACATTCCAATCGCCAAATCCTCCGAGATATGTGTTTCTGAAAAGGGGTCACGGATAATTATTCTTAGGCCATTCACCGTTTAATCCGTGTAGGTACCTGGTAGTGCTTAGGCGCGCCCTTACCTTTAAGGAAGAAGCTAGATTCTGTCCTACAGCGAAATCCCGGATGACCTCTTTTACTGGAGTTATCAAAAATTTTGAGAGGGGTGCAGCACTCCGACCTCTCTTCTGGCCTTACCCCAGGTGAAATCTCAGCATTGAAATTTTTACCCATCGAGAGGTCGTTTTCTGCCTGAAAGTTGTTCCTCAGCGACAACCGTAGGAGATTTACGGTTGACAAAATTTGGAAAAATCAATTGTGATCCAGTGCTATAATTGTGATAGCGAGTGACCTTTTTTGTTTAAGTAAATGTAAATATTTTATAGTCGAGAAAAAAAGGTGTGTACATTTTCATTCCATTTTCTTCCTTGGTCCTTTTCTATAATTATTTAAGGACGTGATAATAACTAGAACATAATGTATAGGACTACCTGTACGTCTCACAGCAAAATTTAGTTCATTTTAGAAATATTTAAATTTTTAAAGCGTAATTTTGCTTGGGGTGCATATTTTGCCCATTTCGAGTGCATATAGTTCCAGTCTCTAATGATATGCAACTTAATGTATGTAAATATCTATACCATTACAGAGTGTTCTCTTACGACTTCGGATACATTTTCATGAGTAAGGATTTCATGAATATACCGGATTACGTGGCGTTCACTCGCCCGAGCGTACTGCCAACTCCCAATTTCGGAGTGAAACAGAGATACATATTTGCGCCTGTCATCACTGAGAAAACGGCACAGGAAGCGTGGTGAGTACAGACTATTTCGGCAGTCGCAAAAATATTTGCTTTGAAAAAGTCAAACAGTTTTATGAGTTGGAGGGTGAGGGCGAAGAACTGAGGCGGCTGTCTTCGTTTTCAGTTGTACAACTAGTTTTGCCTACCAAGTCCTCTTCAGGGACACCCCCCCCCCCCCCCCAAATTTGTTGGTTTCCGTTTAATAAAGGTACGTGGAATCCGAAAATGGAATAACAATTTTCGGTCCGTTCGCCGTACATTCCTTAGTTACCATGAACCAAAATTAATGAAATTTGGTTTGTAGGTCCCATTTGGGGTCTAGTTGTTCCGCGAAGCTCCAGCCCTTCGTTTGCGCTGGAGGCTTCGCATCATCATGATCGCGAATGGAACGGTATACATTCAGCCTATATAAAATATTCTGCAAAAAAAATTAACCCTTAGGTATTGAAGAATTGTTCTGTTCAACGACGAGTTTACCTGAACTCTTATTAGGTTGGCAGTACAACGACATCAGACGACTTGCCTAATGGTTGGCACAGGATGGGACTTCTGGGCTGCGGGAGCATATCAAGCTTTGCCACCGCCAGGTTTGATCAAATACACCTGGCGAACGGTGGCCAGCTACATCTTCTGCGCAAGGTTTCTTCAAGTCAAGTTCGATCTCCACCCTTGGAACTTGACGTTTTGGAAAGGCGAAATGGACTGCGACGAGGGATTCAAGGACTGCGCGACCTGGGACTGTACCATTCAAACAGGTCGAATCGAAGGTAGTATTTTGTTGTTGGTATTCCTAAGTAAATATCATGCGCCTCGAGCAGCAGAACCCTGCATCCCTGCATCATGAGCCCGTTACCAGAGGAGCAGAGAACTGGATACGAGTTCTTGAAAATAGTAATTCGGTGAAATTCCGCTATTTGGGTCAGTGGGTATATATATGTAGGTAGTTTCTGACTCAATACCCAGTGACTGAGTTTCCCTTAGACGCCATATGTCTCGAAAATATTTACCACATCCGTAACCCCAGAATGAAAGAGTATTTAAACTACAATGTCCACCTAATAAGTGGAACTACCCCACACCAAGGAACACAGTTCTGAGCTGGCTGGGGAGTCAACTCCAGGGTACCTACATAAACATTCAAACTGCGCAGACTACAATATGTATATAATTATGTATATTATTAAATCAATAGCATTTACCTAGTAGGTACATTTCTACTACACAAATCACTACACTAGGTACATAAGACCTTGTGAATAAATTTTCGTAAATTGGATATCCTTGTGTCCAGCTAAAAACAAATTTTTTATACTCTGCTCTACTATAATTAGTGGGGTTAGTTATAGTAAGGGGTGCAGTTATTAACAGCAGTGGCATACTGTAATACATGTGACGTGATGTACTTTTGAAACGTGAATGAGGTTCAGAGATAATTATACCCAGGGGTGTTATGAGTGAAAATGGGTATAAAAAACGCTTGCGCACAAGTCCGCAACACAGTGAGACATTTTCATGTTCTATCCAAAGCTTTATCTTGACAGTAGGTAGGTAACTAAGAGTCATTCTCCCTTGTTCTTTCTTCATCATCAGAAACTTTCGATTTCTTGGGCTGTTTCGCGGCCACATCAGTCATCAGTTTATTACGCGCACGATATTCTCGTTGTCTTTCGGCTTGCAATTTCCTTTTCCTCTCGGATGACGATCGCGTTTGTAGGAATCGTTTATATTTTTCTTTGGCGGTGGTGTCTGGCGAGAAAGGTGTATCGATAATGAACTGACGAAACTCTTCCGAATCCATCGTACCTCTAGTACGTAATCGCAATTTACAAAGGAACCTGTTCACACACAAAACGGGTAATCGCATTAGCAAAGGAACCCCTTCTTAATCTTGATTCAGGACTTGAAAGAAACTACAACAGTTTAGGGATAATTTACGGAATCATTTGCAAGGTTACCACGATCGGGGTTACACAGCGGTGCAAGGTCACCACATTCGGTATGTACTACTATACTAGTAAACAATGATTTCGTCATTATCTCTGTTGCTGACTCAGCTCATCATGCTCAGCTCAGCTACCGTGCAAGGTACGGAGGAGCGGTTAACAAGAAAATATTCTACAAAATCACACGATTCCAGCGAGTGGTGGTCGATTTTTGTACGATGAAAAATGGGGTACACTAGTCGCAGGCTATCTACCGGACTCGGGTCGGGGAGGTCGAACCCCTCCGTCGTGTCGCAGGCTATCTACCGCCCTTAAGCTCTCTAAAAATGGAAATATCTACCTATCTTACCTTAACTCTTCTAACGTGAGGAGTCGTCGTGGTCATGTAGTATTTCTTCTGAAGTGAAGATCGTCGGAGAAATGAGGGTTGTCATGTCACGAGAAATGTTGACCTCATGTCGTTGAAAAAACAGTCGAGAAGATCTTTCCCTGCGTTCACGGACCTCCACCATTCTTCCATCAACTGTCTGTCAAGCAGCTGACGAGCCCCACAGTCTTTGATTTTGTACTTAAGCTTCACGTGCCTCCACACGCACTCAATAGTTTGTGTGTGGGCTCCCGTGGTGGGATCGATGAAGTTTTCTGAGTGGTTCACTGCGTTATGGGTGTAACCATGGTTCACCAATGAGCTGTACGCTCGCCACATATCAGAATGGATAGTGCTTCCCTGCTCGATTTCGTTCAGAATAATTGGTAATAGAGTGGCACGATCTCTGCGCTCGACCACGAAAAATCGCCGTTCCAACATTCCGTCTTTATTGCAGCACATACCGAAAACCCAGGGGCCATGCACGCGTTCGCCATAGTTCTGGGAAGAAGACTGGACATTTTCGCATTCATTTTCATCATTTTCGGAAGAATCGGACGAGGAATTCGGTTTCCTCGTCGGGTATAATTTCGCGGTACAACTTTCCTAAACTCATCTCGACTGACGCGACGATTCAACTGAGAACATGCCATTACGGAGAACACATCAACAGATCGAAAGGTGAAAGGTGAGAACGGTAGATAAACACGAGCGGCGGTAGATAGCCTGCAACCGGTGGGAAGTGGGGTAGATAGCCTGCGACCAGTGTACCAAAAATGGAAAAAATGAAGTTCCGTAGAAACGAATCGGTTGTAAGCGAAAATCATCAGAAATGGTGCATAACGCGTTTTCCTGTCGCTTTTTGCTATCACTTTTCGAGTTTGTGTGCCAAAGTAAAGCCATGAAAATGTCAAAACAATTCTCACGTGACCATTATTTATGGGCATGTAGAACGCAACAGTAGGTCAAAATTACTTGCAAGGAGTGGGAGGGAAGGTAACTGCAAGGAGTTCAGCCAACCTTATGATGTAATATGTGGAGTCCCCCGTATGAGGCCTTAGGCCAAATTATATTCCAAAAAGCTTTTGTCTTCAGAAATCAAAATTTCCACTTGCATTTTGCGTTTCAAAGCCTACTGAACAAATTTGGTTCCGTGTGAGTCTGGCGAATTCGTCTGGGTGAATTTGGCGTCTGTGAGTCTGTGGGTCTGTCTGTCCGCATTTCCTTGCTACAGCCATAACTTCCACGATTTTGAATTGATTCAGCTCAAATTTTGAGGGATGGTGCGGATAAGGCCCCTTGAGGGCCTTCTCAACACGCAGCCTCTTCTACCTCCACCGACGCCTCAACATGATTCACCGTCGAAAATGAATTTATAATTGCAGTATTTAACTTCAATTCTGGGGGGAGCAGTGTGGTGATCGGCTGCTCCCTATTAACAATGTAACTAGTCACTTGAGGTATAAGCCGCGTCTTGGCGGCTTCCCGGAGCGGGGTTCCCCTACCCCCCTCCGGGTCTGTAACCAGGGGTATAAAAGGCGTTGTAATTCATCAATAAAGAGTCAATCAAGTCACAAACCGACTACTGAGAGTCTCGTGTACTTATTCCTAGCTATAGCTCCCGCTGGATCATCACAAAAATAATAAACCAAAATTTCTCTCCGTCCGCCGTACGCTGTACGGAGCACTTTTATTAGTTACCTTTGGCCAAAATTGAAGAAATTTGGTTTATAGGTCCCATTTGGGGTCTAGTTGGTCCTCGAAGCTCGGCGTTAATGTCAGTCATCCCGAAATTGAATTTTTAAGGTTTTAAATAGTTCTCGAACTTGGGAGTTTTTTAAGACCACCCGGAACATCGTACATCCAGCCGTTCGTTCACAGTAAGGCCCAGAAGTTTGCACCCACAGGCTTCTTCAACAGCTGGGTGAGTGAAATTGTATACATTCAGCCCAGATATCATCACCAGGGACGCGCTAACAATCGGGAATTGGCCCGAGATAAAATCATTGCTAGAGATCCCCAGGGTATGAAGTCGAGTTGGTTGTTCTGAGATAGGTATTATTTCACTTGAAAAATGATGGCTGTTTTGGAGTTCGTTGGTAGGTAGTGAAACTTGAACAAACGTTGAAGTATTATTGATGGGTAAATTATTACACAATGGTTAATTATTACACAACGGTAAATTAATACCATCTACGTAGAAGGGGCTGGAGTTTGTTGGTAGGTACGTTTGCAACTATTTTCACTCCACATCAACAATTTCACTTCAGAACTTGATTATTTGCGTTTCTTTTTGCAATTTTAGGTACCTACTGTTTGTCATCGACAGAATTATTTTAGCTAGCGACATTTATCTCGTGATTTAGGTAGGCACCTAGTAACGAGTACGGGGTTAGGTACTAACCTACGGAGGGTCTGCGATCTACATAAATTATGTATAGAATAGTACGTATTTTATAATATAAAGGGTTATCTATACGGAGAGGTGTGATCTGTAACAGAAGGGTATTCTGTACAAAATAATAAACCATTGTGCAGGGATTTGCAGCATTATTTTATATAGGGCTTTCCCCCGGGAGTTTATTTTCGTTTTCTGTTTTTTGCCAATAAATGAATTCTAAATCTAAAAAAAAATAAAAAAATAAAATAAATAAATCTATATTGTAATGCAACGCAGGGAACCACAGGTTCATCCAGTTTTAGAGCCAGTCAAGGCTAGGTAAAGGTTTCTGTCAAACACTCTGTGCATAAGAAGGGTTAATAATTAAGAAACCTTATATTAATTTGATTAGAAAACCTTTGTTTTGGAAAACCTCGACTTTGTTTTGCAAAACCTTGAGAATGTTTTGGAAAAGCAATTATTATGTGGAAATAATGTTAAATTAATGTAAATTTATTTCTTCTACGAATTCCAGGCTTCCCAGCGCTAGGCGACGACGGCGGACCCGTGGTTTGCGACAAACTGCTCTACGGCATCATCAGTGCGTCCTTCCCACCAGACGCTGGGCCCTTCAGCGAGGTGACGCTCATTCAAAGCAACGTCTTCAACGTACAGACGCACGCGGAACTGAGGCCTTCCCTATTGATGATGGAAGCCGGTTTTCAGCCAGTCGGAACGGACGCTCTCCCGCCGGATGCACTCGAAAAGGACGGCCGGAAGTTTGTGTACGACCCACAGCAGTACGCCGGCAAAATCAAGCGCAGCGCTGCCACCAGAAGTCCTAGTTTTCCTTACTCCATTGTCTCCACCGTTTTGTCTTTGAGACTTGTATGTTGACTTTATACTTTAAAATAAAGTATGTTTTTATTATGATTATTTTTTGTTTTATAAGGAAAGTGCCTAAAGGAATGCCCTTGGTACGATAAAGGTTGAAGCACTGTGTCACTCTACCAACTGTACCCTCACTGTACCAACTTGCCCAGATGAGATTAACAGATACAAAACTCACATTTTGGTTTATTATTTTCAATAATGAACCATTAGAATCGAGCATGAAAAAAAAATTCTAACCCCCCCCCCCCCTCAAAATTTGATTTACAGATCTCAGCTCTATGTATAGATAACCCGTCTATATAATATGTACTAGTCTATACATATTATGTAGATCGCAGACCCTCCGTAGGTTAGTACCTAACCCCGTACTCGTTACTAGGTACCTACCTAAATCGCGAGTTAAATGTCGCTTAAAATAATTCTTTCGATGACAAACACTAACTAAAATGGCGAAAAGAAACGCAACTAATGAATTTTTGAAGGAAAATTGTTGATGTGGACTGAAATAGATGCCCCTTCTGCGTAGATCACTGTTTTCTGTGGTCAATACCTACCTTCTTGGTCAAGTATAATGAACCGTTGTGCAATAACTTGCCCATCAATAATACTTCAACGGTTGGTCAAGTTGCAAAAGTACCGATCAACAAAATCCAGCCCCTTCTTGGTAGATGAACCGTTGTGTAATAAGTTACCGTTATGTAATAATTAACCGGTGTGTAATTATTTGCCGTTGTGTAATAATTTACCGTTGTGTAATAATTTACCGTTGTGTAATAATTTACCCATCAATAATAAAATTTTTGTTCATGGTACTTAACTAAGAATTATGTTTAAGAACCAAAAATTGCAACCATGTATCGTGTTTCCACGCGACTCTCAAATATGCATTGTGGGCGAAAAGAACTGACGCTCAAAATTGACTCGCAAAATCGACTCGCAAAAAATGCTAGTATCCCAGGGCTAAAACATGATACATGTTAATTCAAAGTTTGTTCAAGTTTCACAAGTACCTACCAACAAAATCCAATAGTCCATCACTTATCAAATGAAATAATATCGCAGAACAACCAACTCGACTTCATACAGCCATCCTTGATTATTTACTCAGGTGCTCCTTAGTGATGATATCCCGGCCGGATTTATACCGTTTGATTCACGATCGTGTTTGCGAAGCTTTTTGGTGCACACGAATGGCTGGACGTACAGTGCTCCGGGTGGTCTCAAAAAATTGTTTAGCTCAAGACAAATTTAATATCGTAAAAAAAAACCATACCCTTCAATCGAAAGTTTTCGAGCTAGGGCGTTCTGAAAATTTCAACCCCTATTTTGAACCCCTTAGAGATAGATGACTGACAGTAACGCCGAGCTTCGAGGACCAGCTAGACCCAAACGGAACCTATAACCAGAATTTCATCAATTTTTATTCATGGTAACTAGGAAAAGTGGCCAGTACCTCGTACAGCGTACGGCGGACGGACAGAAATTTTTTTTATTGCAGTTTTGGATTCTACGTACCTTGAAACGTAAACCATCAAATTTTGAGGGGGGGTTAGCCTTTTTTTTTTCATGCTCGATTCCAATTGTTCGTTATTGAAAATAATAAACCAAAATTTCTGTCAGTCCGCCGTACGGGCCACTTTTCTCAGTTACCGTGAAACAAAATTGATGAAATTCGGGTTATAGGTTCCGTTCGGGGTCTAGTTGGTCCTCGAAGCTCGACGTTACTGTGAGTCATCTCTGGGGTTCAAAATAGGGGTTAACATTTTCAGAACGCCGTATCTCAAAAACATTCGATAGAAGGTGTTCTGACTCCAAAAACTCCCTATATCCTTCTGTCCTGACTTCACCTATTCTTCTTCCCTCTCCTCCTTCTTCACATTACTTTCGTGGCATTTGGTCAGGTGGACCTCCAGGAAGGTTCTGCCCTGCCTAGAGTACCTACTAGACGGCATCCCCAGTTGCCCAGCTGGGCCCTGAACGGGCGTCAACTTGACTAGTAGACCGGCCTCTTTGAGGGAGACGTCACACTAGTTGGGTGCCAAGCCCGCCAAGACCACCAATTAATACCAATTAATAGACTAGCCTTCTAATGAAGACGTCACATTAGTTGGTAGACAGGCCTACCAGGACGGCTACAAGAGTCTCCTTTTGATATACCTTTCCTAGGTACTTCAGAAAGCAATATTCAGAATTTAGGTTGGGAATTGGGATATGTACAAAATGGACTAATTCTCATAGAATTTAAAATAGTCGAGAGAGGTAGGCTGAACGGCTTTCTAGAGTAGAATGCTTCTGAAGGGCAGTGAAGCAGCTTATATAGATCGGAGGTGCCCCTCTCGGTAGGCCCTGAGGCCGCGTGAGGGTCCCTCCACCCGTCTCTGGGTTTTCCCCGAGTCTTAGCTCATAAGTTTCCTTCTACCACCTATCCCGACTTTGTGCTATTTATTGAATTTAGTATAAAATGTGTGGGGGGGCCCACAACAGAAAGGTATGGTTTTTTTACGTTATTAAATTCGTCTTGAGCTAAACAATTTTTTGAGACCACCCGGAGGATTGTACGTCCTGCCGTTCGTGTGCACTAAAAAGCTTCGTCAACACGATCATGAATCAAACGGTATAAATCCTGCCCAGATAATCATCACTAAGGAGCACCTGATTATAATCAAGGATGGCTGTATGAAGTCAACTTGAACAAACGTTGAAGTATTATTGATGGGTAAATTATTACACAGTGGTAAATTATTACACAACGGCAAATTATTATACAACGGTAAATTATTACAGACCGATAAATTATTTCATAACGGTAAATTATTACACAACGGTAAATTATTACATAGCGGTAAATTATTTCACAACAGTAAATTATTACACAACGGTAAATTATTACATAGCGGTAAATTATTTCACAACGGTAAATTATTACACAACGGTAAATTATTACACAACGGTTCATCAACCAAGAACTTTATTTTTTTGATCGGTACTTTCACAACTTGAGCAACCGTTGAAGTATTATTGATGGGCATGTTATTAAACAACGGTTCATTATACTTGACCACGAAGGTAGTTATTGACCACAGAAAACAGTTATCTACGCAGAAGGGGCATCTATTTCACTCCACATCAACAATTTTCCTTCAGAACTTCATTATTTGCGTTTCTTTTTGCCGTTTTAGTTACTGCTTGTCATCGACAGAATTATTTTAGCAACATTCAACTCGTGATTTAGGTAGGTACCTAGTAACGTGTACGGGGTTAGGTACTTACGTACGGAGGATCTGCGATCTAAATAATATGCATAGAATAGTACATATTATGTTATATAGACGGGTTATCTATACAGAGAGCTGTGATCTGTAACAGAAGGGTATTCTGTACAAAATAATAAACCGTTGTGCAGGGATTTGCAGCGTTTTTTTTGTTCCTCTTTGTGTCCAAAGTTGGCGAGCAGCGACTGTCTGCATCCAAGTTGATGCATGGATTCTAACACAGAAATTGATGATTCAGATTTCTCCGACGGAGAAATGAACTTGGTTGGGATGGGGATACCGTATTTTTAGATATTGGCCGACGTAGATTTCCACTCCAGGTTCCGCATTTCCTAAGAAACTACACTTTTTGTTCTTTATTATTCTTAATTTTTTTCCGTATCGGAAACCAACTTAAACACGCGAAGGAATATTTTTTTCAGCATCATTACAATTTGAAAAATGAAAAGACCCGAATTTGATTCCTCCATACATGAAAAGAATATTTCATGGGTTTCCTTAACTTTTTAAGAAGAGCTGGTTATAACTAGAGAACTGGTAAACCAGCACACCAGAACTACCAGAATTTGGTACGTTTTATCTAATTTTCTTTTTAATAGTCAAAATTATTATTCTTTAGAAAATACCGATGTTGTATCGGCGGACTACGCCAAGGCTTTTGACAAACTGTCCCACCGCCACCTTCTATCGCTGCTCGGGTCCTTGGGCGTCTTGGTATCATTCCTGAGTTGGATCTTGAGCTACCTCATCGGGCGTCAACTTACAGTTCGTGTGCGGGGCGTGTTGTCATCTCCTTTCTCTTCAACCTCGGGGATTCCGCAGGGAAGCGATATTGGCCCTCTGTGCTTCCTGCTTCTGATAAACGGTGTGGTGAGGAGTTTCAACCCGAAAATACGTTGTTTGCGGATGACTTGAAACTGTTTTGCCACGTAAACTCAGTAAATGACTGTGAGGGGCTGCAGGATGCTGTCCGTTGTCTCGAGGAGTGGTGTGCCTTGAATTCCCTCTTCTTGAACCCTTCCAAATGCTCCATCGTCACCTTCCACAGGTCTACTCGGCCAATCGTCCATCACTATGTTCCCAGCGGCTCTGGTACTCCCGTTGCTTGAGTATGCCTCCCCAGTATGGTCACCCTGCTACGCCGTGCATAAATATTCGCTGGAGAGAGTGCAGAACGAGTTTCGGTACTTCTTCATTATCTGGTATACACCAAAAAAAATTCTCAAATTTTGATTAAATTATTTAATAACGTTTCTCAACAACAAAACAACTATTGCATACTTGTACCATCTATTCAGAAGTCCCAAACAACCTGCTCATTCACGGGATAGTTTCTGGGATTGTTTATCTTTTTTGAGATGCGAGCGCTAGCGAGCATTCAGATCGCTTGACAATGCGAGCGGCGGAATGGGAACTAAACTTCTTGTACACCCACCGTCTTGTCTGACTGAACAATCGATGTATTTGAGATGATGGTAATTGTTGTTGAGAAACGTTATTAAATAATTTAATCAAAATTTGAGAATTTTTTTTGGTGTATACCAGAAGAAGTACCCGAGTTTCTTCGCTACGTCGCCTTCAAGCTCGGGGTCCCCTCGGTTGACGTTGATTACACCTACCTGCTGGAGGTTCGTCACATGCAGCCTCTTGAAAAGCGGCGGTTTGTGGCGTATCTTACATTTCTCCATAAGCTCCTCAACGGCAAAATCTCCTGCCCTGAACTTCTGGCCAGGATAGACATTTCGATCCCCAGAGTCTCGTCGCGCTCGTCTCTTCTCTTTCGTGTGCCATTCTCCACAACCAACTATCACGTCAATCGTCCTTTTCGTCGTCTTCCCCGGTCCGCCAACCTGATTGTGAGTCTATACCCAGACTACGACTTGTTTAACGACTCTGCAACGAATTTGAAATCAATCATAGCCTCCTCACCAAGTTTGTGAAATCGATTTGTTGTAATTTAGTTTAAATTTGTTTGCTCCAATGGTGTTGAATAATATTATTTTCTTGTTTGTTTTTCCACGTGTATTTATCCGTGTAATTGGGCTTGCCCGTACTCAACAAAATAAATAAATAAATAAAGCGCAGTTTTAGGTGTCAAAAATTGCTATAAATCGGTAAAACTATGCAAAAAAACCACCAAATAAATATTGATATACTTTCACCCGAAGTAGTCCAGAATGGTGACTAAGACAGATTAGATACTGTTTCAATATTATTTGGGAATAAGTAATTATTCTTTCTAATTTTAAAAAACGCTCCAAATTATTACACAATGGTTTATTATTTACCTGTATAGATGCCCCTTCTGCGTATATCACTGTTTTCTGTGGTCAATACCTACCCTCGAGCTCCCCCAGGAAAGCCCTAAATCTAGTACTGGAGCCGGCCCGGGAATTAAAGGTTCATAAAAATGCGCGGGATTCAATAATTCAGTCATTAATTATATTTAGTTATTGATGAAGCATAAGGTAAACATAAGGTAAATAATAAGCCATTGTGTAAGAAACCGTCGTGTAATAATTTGCGTGTATAGATGCCCCTTCTGCGTAGATCACTGTTCACTGATCACTGTACCTACCCTAGCGCTCCTCCAGGAATGCTCTAAATCGAGTAGTTGAGTTCGCCCGGAAATTATCTATCTTCTTCTATCTATTCTGTTCTTATCTATATAAATCCCTGCACAACGGCTTACTATTTTGTACAGAATACCCTTCTGTTGCAGATCACAGCTCTCCGTATAGTTAACCGTTCTATATATATATTCTATAACCTATGGGGCAGACCCTCTGTAGGTTAGTACCTTACCTCTTACTAGGTACCTATCTAAATCACGAGTTGAATGTTGCTAAAGATGACAAACAGTACCTAACTAAAACGGCAAAAAGAAACGCAAATAATGAAGTTCTGAAGGAAAATTGTTGATGTGGAGTGAAATAGATGCCCCTTCTGCGTAGATCACTTTTTTCTGTGGTCAATACCTACCTCTGCGAATGGAAATGGCCCATTCCCACATTTCAGCAATATCGAACGAACCCAGCTTGAGAAACCCCACAAACAACATTTCCCGCTGACGGAGCTTGCCACGCGCCTGAGCCGAACTTCACCTAAACTATCCCTACCACCAACAGAGGTGATAAAAACGATTGAAGGATCGGAATCGAGGCCTTTTGTTCCCAGTAATCATCGGAGACGAAGTTCCATCGCGCCGTGGTATGAGCACACAAAGTATCAAGTGCCATACCAGGACGATCTTCGCCGTGGGCCGCTTGAGGAACGTGACGACCCCTCACTCTACGTCCGTCACCCGGAGGAACTAGCCAGCCTTCCGGGATATCCGCCTCCTTCACGCCACCGACTCGCCACACTAAGGCCGTGTCCTACGTGGATCTGCCGCGCGCGTCAACGCGTCGGAGCTTTCGCGCGTTCACACAAATCGCGTCGTCATGCCGCGCGGCGAAAAAAAAGGCGTCCTACGTGAAAACGCGAGACGCTTCGTATTTCAGTGGACGCCGACTGTCAAGTATTCTGTCACCTGTTCTTTTATTTTTACTGTTATTTTTGATTACGTTCAAGTATCAGGCAGACATTTATGCAATATTTTCTGAGCCAACGTTGTCCTACCACTACTAGTTGATATTGTATAATTCTAGGAGACTTAAAAAAAAAAAAGAGTAGGACCAAATACAGTTTGTTTCTAAAAATCACGTATTATTATTTTTTGAACATCTCATTAAACGTAGGTACATAGGGGGGGTACTTGCTTGCCATCGTAGATTGCTGCGACATTTCGTCCCAAGCAGTTTGCACCAAACCACGATTTCTATAGTGTTCCGACCGGTTATTCCAAAGACACGGCCGCTTTTGGACTTCTACAATTAATATTTCCATCACACAAAATACACAAAAACACGGTCTTCTACACAGCAATTAACAGAACAAACGAGATAAACAAATCAAACGCGGCGTTTGACGCGAGGCGTTGACGGTAAAAATCAAACTAGTTTGGAAATCAAACCGAAGCGTTCAACGCTGTCGCGACAACGCGCCACCCGAATCACGTGACAATTTCCATGGTTTTCATTGGTTTGCGTCTTCAACGCGCCAACGCCCGAACGCTCAGACGCGCGCGGTGGATCCACGTAGGACACTGGGTCAAGGTAAAGAGAACTTTTCCTACCGTTGCGCCTCTTACCGAGAACGAATCGCGTCGCGTGTGAGTTAACTGTGCACTGGAGAGCTTAGGGACCATTAAAGACAAATTATAGCATAAGTAATTGTGACGTGACGAAATTCCCAAATTAACTGTTAATGTAATAAATTGGAATATTTAATGAAATAAGGGCGAATTTCGTCATGTCCCTCCTTCGATTTGTCAACTATATAAACTCTCCAATATTCGGAAATAATCTCTCTCAGTATGGCTTCAGTCATCAATCCACAGTTTTACCGGAGCCCCTTTTCCTGGGATTCGCTCGGTCGCCCCTCTCCTCAGAGTATAAGATTTTCTTATTAAACGGGGAGTGGGAGGTCGGAGTTGACTTGGGAAAGGGAGAAGTTGGAATCTGGACATTTGGCTGCTGAAGATTCCCTGGGCTACTCTCCTCCTGCTGCATTAAGGTAAGATCTTGGTTCTTTCCTCCTAGTCCAAATTTATTAGAGTTTCCCAACCAAAGCTAAAGTCCTAATTGAAAATTTGCTAAAACGTAACGGAGTCACAGAATCTAGGTACTTAAAGAAACCTATTTCTTTTTCAAATTTCCCGTAATAATTTTGAAAGTCTCGTTGGCAATTGGCCTTTAGTTAAATTATTCTTTGTGGTTTGATCATGTGAGGAGTATTATAAGAATATATGGGGATAGGGTTAAGTTTTTTTCCCCTTTTAAATTAACTTTGCCCTCAAGGGTTTTTTTTCTAACTTAACGCTATCTCCATGCCTAAGAAATAAATGTCTAATACTAAAATTAATTCAAATCTTGTGATGGTGGTTCCATCTCAAAACTCTTATCTTTGGGGTTTCCGTGGGAGTATTTTCTAGGATTAAGGGGAGAATTTTCCTTTCTACGTTACCTTACGGAAAAGATTATTCATTAAAGAAAAATTCGTAAAAGTATCGACCAAATTATTAATTTAGGTTCTAATCAGATCATGCTATAGATTTATTTGTGGGTAGAAGTTAGGCCTTTTATTTTATTTTCATACCCCTTCAGGTTTTAGTACATTTCTAGTTTATTAAGAATTTATAGAATCTAAGAACTCATTATCATTGTACTCACTTCCTATTCATGTTTTCCGATTTCACTTTCCATTTCTTCTTAGTTTAATAAATTATGAGGGCTTGAATATGGGTTTTGTTCCTATTTATCTCAAAACCCATGTCCTTTCCTCGTGATTCAGTTTTGGTAGCATCTTGCCCCACTTCGTAGGTAGTACACACTTTTCCCAACGTTCAAAAACTCCATCTAGACTTCGTTAGTTTCTCTTTTGGCTTACAACCTAATTTCTTAATCACAGTATTTTTCGTCTATCCCCTCGAGAGAAGTTAGGCTTTATTTTTTATGTTTTCCTTGAAGTAACTTTAAATGTGGTCACCTCCTACCATGTGGCTATAGGCTGCTCATTGTCGGCTTGGCCGCTCTTCTCATAGGATCCTGAGCTCAAGTAACTTTTTCAAATTCAGAAAAACATTTCTCTTTTCGTTCAATAGGTTGAGATGCCGGACTTTTGCGAACTTCCTTGACCTTTGTGGTGGACCTCGGTGTTTTCGAGGGCTAGTGAGCCTTCATCCTTTCTTTGGGGATTTTGGCTTATTACCTCACGAATCCACAGTGGCCAATGATAGTGCCTTGGGATAAGACGGACCCTTTAGGGAATCATCCCCTGATGGATCTTACTTTCCCCCAGGGCGATGTTTGGACAGCTTCCTACATAAAGGAGAAGGGAGTTATATCAGGGGTTTTCGAGAGTTAAAATAATGATAAGTAGGTACTCCATCATTTTCGGAGTTTTGCTAAATTGAGCTCAGGTCTTATAGTTGAGTTCTAGGAAACAAGGTAAGTCCATGATTGACGGTTGTGTTCTTCTGGAGGTGATCTAGACTTCTTGCAGTGCTTTTACTGACACTACACTATCACTTTTACAAGTTAGGCTAGGTCCGATTTTCAGAGTAGGTTCGTTCCCGAAGTGGAGGACCCATCGCAAATAACCCAATAATCACCCGATAGGTCTTTTAATTGCAAAAGTTCAAAGTAGGTACACTATTAGAATTTGGGACAAGATGAGGTTGACAGAGCTGCGAGATCGACGATGGTATGGAAGTCACTGGCTTCTTGGGTTGTGGGGATGGTGTATGAAGAGTAGCTCTACCTCGATTTTTGTGTAACCTAAAAACTAATATTTTGTTTACTGTTTCCTCTCTCTTTCATGGGAGGGAAACAGTTGGTGGAACGCCCCCTTTAGAATAATAACGTAAGGATAGGTAATTTCGTTTTTCCTAGTATTTCAATTCTCCAAAGTGTTAGTTAGAAGTTTGCATTTATTTCCCACGATTCAGAGAAGGATTAGGAGTACGGCAGGGAGAGAAGGGTTTAGCGGGGGTGGTTTTGGGGGCTTCATGCCGCCTTGGGGTGAAAGTCTCGACCGAAGCCACCTCTGCTCCACCCCGAAGTCCCCGCGTCGTAACATAATAGTAATAGCAAAAAAAAAAACGTAATAATAGTAACAACAATAATACACAATAATATGAGCAACCCTAAGTAATAATAAACCTAAGTGATTTACAATTTCGAAGTGCCCTTTCTCTCTCCTAGCAACAAATCCAAGGCGGCATACTTACTAGTAACGGCTCGAAATCTCCTGAAGCCATCAGCTTTCAGGAAGACCGACTAGTTCGCAAAACTAGAACCAATCGAGCTCCTTACACTACCCTCGTGGTCAAGTATAATGAACCATTGTGTAATAACTTGCCCATCAATAATACTTCAACGGTTGTTCAAGTTGCAAAAGTACCGATCAACAAAATCCAGCCCCTTCTTGGTAGATGACCCATTGTGTATAATTTACCGTTCTGTAATAATTTACCGTTGTGTAATAATTTACCGTTTTGTAATAATTTACCACTGTGTAATAATTTACCCATCAATAATACTTCAACGTTTGTTCAAGTTTCACACGTACCTACCAACAAAATCCATAGGTGTTGGTGCACACGAACGGCTGGACGTACAATGCTCCGGGTGGTCTCATAAAATTGTTTAGCTCAAGACAAATTTAATAACGTAAAAAAAAACCATATCCTTCTATCGAAAGTTTTCGAGCTACGGCGTTCTGAACATTTCAACCCCTATTTTTAACCACTTAGAGATGACTGACAGTAACGCCGAGCTTCGAGGACCAACGAGACCCCGAACGGAACCCTTAACCCAAATTTCATCAATTTTGTTTCATGGTAACTAAAAAAACCACAGTCATGCAGCATGGCTATAAGAGCGAATTTTCGAAGTTTTCGGCATCTTCCTCCTCCGCCTAAAATTTTCTGAAAATTAATTTTCGGCCAATGTTTTCCCAACTTGATACCATACAAAATTAAAACAGGAGTAGTTTTACGCAAAGTAAAATTTGGGGTGGAAGGAGGGGGAGGGGGAAATCAAAAATGTTTTGAATACCAGACGAGTAGGTATTGGGTACGTAACAAATTTTTTGTTCCATTTTTTGCCGAGTAACACCTCGGTTTGTAGATTTTCCAACGCTGAACACGATGGTGAAGTCAGAATTGCGATATCCCATTCCGTTATCAGATTAGAGCAGACGAACCAGGAAGAACATCTCAAGAAATAACCACGTTCCTCCATCTTCAAAGTGCTCCAGTTTGAGAATGGAATGAGATATCGCAATTCTGATTTCACCATCGTGTTCAGCGTACAAAAACCTTCAAAATGAGGTGTCACTTGTCAGACTTTTTCATTTTGGGAATTTATGGGTAATTTCCCCCCCCCCCAAAACTCCCCAAAACTCCCCCTTAGAGTGACCCGATTCTGCCCATCTTCGAACTTAGCCTGTAGATTGCCAAGACAGATTTTTCGTGCAAATTTGAACTTTTTATCTCAATTCTTTCGAGAGTTATCGTCTGGAATGACACATACATATATAAATATATATATAAATATATAAATATATAAATATATAAATATATAAATATATAAATATATAAATATATATATATATACATATAATTTTTGGTGTCTTTCGGCAGGGAATTCAGGATGGTCTGAAACGGATTTTGGTATAAAAATCTTTCGGAAATTCGAGTTTTAAAAATTTTGGACCGAGAACAATAGCTTCCTTTTCTTCGAAAATTCGCTAAATAGTGCGAATTACGGCGTAAGCAGTACCAGTAACTAGGTGACTATGTGAAAAGTTATAAAATTAAAATAGTAGGACGTCCTTAAATAGGTACCTCAGTTAAAATAATACGTCAGTTGAAGTACGACGTTCTTCCTATTTCTAAATCCACAACCATTAATTAATTTGTTTATTTCACGGGCGAGCCAATTACATTATAGTATTAAACAAACACTTAAGAGGAATGAAATATACCAATCTGATTAAATATGTTAAGATGAATAAATATAAATAAATAAATAGTTACCTGGAAAGGTTCTGTGTTTTGCCAGGAGTCCTGTGGAAGGAGGCGGTGTGGTTGGGCTGCTGATGCGGCAGGTTGCGATGTTTGAACCTGCCGCCGAGCCGCCTGAAATCAGTGATGGGCTTAAAGATTTATTTGATTGTAACACATCCACTTTATAACTTATTCAGAGTAAGAGGAAGCGAGCGCAGATATTTTAAATGTCGTCAGTCGACCGTCCATATTATTATGTTCGCAGTGTGTACCAGGCTTTGGCATGTAAAACTATATTCATGGTACAATAAATTAGTCGTTAATATTATAACGTGAGTATAAAGTGTGTTATGTAGTGGATACGATCTTTGCTGCAATTCAGCTAAAGGATTTTCCGCAGCATTTTTGTGCTTATTCGGCCAATAATAGTCTTTCTTGCTGCCAAATTTGATTGTAGTAAACAACCACTTACGGACCGGTTGTAATTGAAAAACACTGCACATTATTACACAACGGTTTATTATTTACCTGTACTATAGGTACCCCTTAGTAGTATCCAAAAGCCAATCCTGGCGCACTGACTTAGATCCTTGATAAAAATTTTTACCACAAAACATCAGAACACATTTTTAAACACAAAACATCAGAACCAGTGACTTTTTCATTAACCGACTTAGATCCCTGATAAAACTTTTTAACACAAAACATCAGAACACATTTTTTAAACACAAAACATCAGAACCAGTGACTTTTTCATTAACCGACTTAGATCCCTGTTAAAACTTTTTAACATAAAATAACAGAACACATTTTTAAATACAGTGACTTTTTCATTAAGCGACTTAGATCCCTGATAAAACTTTTTTAACACAGTGACTTTTCGGGGGTGACTTTTTAAAAAATATTTTTTATCAGAAACTCTAGTGAACTCTAAAAATTAGGAAAAAATGCAAAATTAGAACCTTTTAGAGGTCAAAGTTTTTGAAATTTAGCTCCCTCTGATGTTTTCACTAATGAGGAGTTAGTAGGATGGGAGACAGGATAGTATCCATACAAGAAAAAGTGGGTGGATAATAAAAAAAGTGAGGGGGGTAGTTAAAAGAATAACTTTTATAATAAAATGTCAGTGATTGAAATATATAAGAATGCCGTTAAAAAATCAAACTACTCATCTTTCAAGGATATTAAAAAAGGAACTTATACCATCTTGGAAAATTTTATAAAAAATTCGGAATATGGTGAAAGCGTTGTCGTTACAATTGATTATGATGATGAAGAGATATGTTTGTATTTACCTAAAAGAATTTCACGTCGACTTCTTAATCACGTTAGAAACAATCCAGAAAGACATCCTGAAAAACTTATTTATAATGGTATTGATAAAAAGACAAATGCCTTTCTGATTGACTTTGAGTAAATATTATGCTTTTCAAAGACTTAGTATCTATTACGTTTTTAT
Source organism: Leptopterna dolabrata (assembly GCA_954871275.1). Lineage (NCBI taxonomy): Eukaryota > Metazoa > Arthropoda > Insecta > Hemiptera > Miridae > Leptopterna > Leptopterna dolabrata. Next base: position 39,236,697 of record OX940983.1, read on the forward strand.
AGGGAATCTCTATAAAAACAAACTTTTTGAATCGTCTTTAAAAAAAATATTTCTGCTAATTAGTAGCATAAGAACTTTTTAATGAGCAGTGTTCATTAAAAATAAAATCTCCTTAATACTTCTGAGCTTTAGCAACAGTATCGAAACTGAAACTCAAAATCCTTCTTCAGTGTGACTTTATCCTCATTATAAAGCAATTTTCTAAGTTGATATTCAGTAGCATTTTTAGGAACCTTAATCTTTTTTTCATTAAGACATGTCTTTACTTGCTTCTTTGAAAGGAGTGGTGGTTTACCATCGACACCAAATAAACTTTCTTTTAACAACCGTTTAGAAAATCTATACTCCCTCAATGCACGTTGAATCTCGTCTAGTGCGTCACAGTTTCTATCATAAAATCGAAATTCAGGTTTCTTTACAAACTCCCAGAAACCTCCATGTTCATCACATATATCTAATGCCTCATCGCTTAAAACCATATCTCTTTATTTATTATAGAAAATATTTTTTTTTTTTAGACCCGGTAATTTACCGGGTCTAAAAGTTTTCAACAGTACGAAAATAATTTAAAACCCAATATATTTAAAGGTGGGGGCGAATCGCCGCCACCTTTTTAAATTAAAAAACTCTTAGGATTTCTAGAGCCTCATGCTATCTAGCTTGTTGCGTGTGAACTAAAGGAAATGATAAATAATGCGAGATTAATATTCCGTACACTATCTCAAAGGAGGCCAGCTAGTTGACCTTGCATTCCCATTTCAGATAGTTCGCTTTCAATTCCTATCTCAATATTCACAATCAGTTTGTCCTCAACTGTTCAACATGGCACAACCTCCTGAATATTTAAAGTTAGCTTATTGTGATGATTATGATTTCTGTGAAGAAATTTTAAAAGTGGAACAATATCACCAGGAATGTTTGAGTTTCGTGCAGAAAGTGAAAAATTGTGTTAGTGCAAGTGAAGCCAGAGAACTAATCACGAAAAACAATGTGAGTCTACCAGGTAGTAGAAAATGTGATTTTCAAAAGCTTTTGAAAATCCCAAAAGTGTCTAATATATCAAGAACTCCAGATCAAATGCATCATTACCTACAAAAATTTGTTGTATTTGACCATGAAATGGAAAAGGTGAAACTTCCTAATCAAAATAACATTATGGAAGTAGAGAATTACCTTATTAAATCTAGTGATGTGATAAAGAAGCAATCATCAAGACTTTTTTATACTACTGCTGTTTATGGATACTACTTGGAAGTGTATTTTCAACATATGAAGATCACAGGAGAGGATTGGAATCTCTGTTTAAAAGAAAAGCTACATGTGTCCTTGAGTTATAGTAAGAAGTTGAGAAGAGTTGGAGTGATAGTGAATGTTAACCTTGAGGGGGCTCACGCGTGAGCTCCTAGAAGGTCATTCCAGAGAACATTCTGAGCTGAAATATTCTGGACTCAACTACAGTAATATTAAGATCAGCCTGTAACCTTGAGAGGGCTCACGCGTGAGCCTCTTGAAGGATATCTGAGGAAATATTACCAGTTGGAGTTGAAGCAAAATAATGTGTCTGATATATTTTTATTGAGAATGTTCCCAATAAAAAAATTGTTATTTATATTGTTTATCCTTTTTTTTCCCCCTTTTCTTATCAAGGTAAGTTTTAGATTTCCTCTTTTATAATATTTTTAAGTGGCATATAGTTGAGAGTGACTTCTGAAACCAAAATTACGTAAGCAAAAGTGTTTTCTGGCACATTCTTTTCAAAATCTGCTCGTAAAATTATATTACTTTTTTGTTCAGATATGGACTGTGGTTGTCTAGTCATATTCACACTGAATATTGGATAGTTCTCTTTGAAGGACTGAGGCTCATGATATGGAAAAAATTTTTTTTTTATAGAATCGAAATTCTATAAAAATATCAAGACTATAAAATTTAATAAAAGAAATTAAGATTTTCCTTCAATGTTCTCATGCTATTTACAAAATCGTGTCCTTCTGATAGCTTTTTCAAAATTAATAAACATAAATGTCCACAGATAGGTGGATCATATTGGTTTTGGATTTGCTCCTCATTATAAAATAAATTTTCTGAACCTAAATATTGAACAAGTTCTCTTGGTGGTGGTGCATTTCCATACGAGTCAAAATAATATTTTAAATTGTTATTTTTATGAAATGCAGTCCAGTGGCTTCCAGCCTCATCAGAATTTTCTAGATTTATAATACCACATTCCGTGTGGTTCACTTTCTCTGGTAAATCATCCTTCATGAAAACTCCTCTGAAGTTTTTAATTTTCATTTCTTTCGATAATCTTTCAATATCAAAATTGGTAAGAGGCTGGAAGCTATTTAGTTTTTTGATTTGGTAGGTTTCTTTTTAGGTTTCTTTTTCTTCATTCCAGAGCCGATACTTAGACTTTTTGCATTTTTAGCTAGTTTTTCCATCTCGAGATTATGACGTTTTATTTCGGCTTCTTCAGCGGCCTTATGTTTCGAGTCTATAACACTAGAAGCTACTGCAGCTCCACCACCCAATAATGCCCCAAGGGCACCAATTCCTGCAAAAAGTAAGGGTAAAAACCCACCTGAATGATTTATTTGCAACTGATCATAATTCATTTCCAATTCCAACCCTTTTTTGTTTTTGATACATTTATCTAGCTTTTTTTTCTGAGTTTCATTTAACAGGATTTTATGATTTCCATTTCCACTAATATCTGCAAAAGCCAGTCGTACTTTTACTGGAACACGTTTTTTATAAGCAGATCTTATTTTTTTCATTTGTATTTCTGACAAATTTATTTGATGTGTAATCATTTTATTATAGGAAAAAAAGTTTTTTTTTTTTTTATAAGATGTGAATCTTATAAAAAATTAATATACACCCATCCCAAAGTGTCTTTTGGCTTTCATACCAGTTTTTACTATAGCAGCTCCCAATATTTCACTGATATTTGTTGAACTTTTCATAATTTTATCAGCTTCTACTTCCAATTTTTTATCAGCAAGATGCCTATCACTAGTTTTCTCATGATCTCTGTAAAAAATGTCATGTTGTTTACAGGCTTTATCAAGACTATTTATACCTTCATCACCTCTATTTAATCTCTTATCCAATTTAGTAAATGGTCCACAATATTGATAACCACCTGGGAGATGCATTTCTGGAATAACAGGCCCAAGTTTATTAAGAATAGTATTGAAAATACCAGAACCATTTTTTATCATATTTTTGGGTAAATTATTAATAATTTTAATCAAGTATTCAGTTCCTTTGGGTTTATCAATATCTTTCTCCAGTTGATCTTTAATGAAATTTATAATTCCCAATTTTTCATTGTGAAAATTATTATTTCCTGCCTGCTCTTGCGCATACAAATAGTATAGTCTTTGTGTAAGTTGATTCAAATTATCTATATATTTAAATTCTACAGGATTTTCAGTATATTTAATCAACCCAGTGCCAATCTTTTTCTTTTTACTATACTCCCAGATAGGTTTTATGATTTCTTTCCATTTTTTACTAACACTTGATTTTGGTTGTTTAGATTCGGGATTATTATTTTGAAACATGCTATCTGTTTGAATGAGGATTTTTGTATAAGCTTTAAAGTCTTCATTAGTGTATTCATCTTTGGATGGAATATCAGAAGCTATGGGTTTTGTTAAGAGCTTCCATAAGCCTTCAGTACCGGAATATTTCATTTTTTCTATTTCAATATCATTTCCATTTACTCGTATCTGTTTATTTCCAATAAAGATATGATTTTTTAAAGGGTATATTCCAAATTGTCTATCAGGATGAAGAATATATAATTCTGCAATTGGTCCAATACCTAAAGGACCTACAGAAGAGTTTGGTAATTTAACACTTTTTTGTAAAATTGTTTCCATTTCATAATCCCTATCTACATTGTCACTTGAAAAGCTTTGATTTAATGTATCTTCAGTATCAATACCTTGGGCCTCGGTATCAACATCTTTAAAAGTAACTTTTTTAGGCGAACTGATAGCCAAGGGGTTAATTGTTTTTATTACAGGAATGAGTTCTAATTTTTTACCAAGATCTTCATCAGTCTGTTTCACTGCTTTTTCTACCTTATCTAATCGTGAAGTTATAGGTTCATAAGCCTTTTCTCTTGTTTCCTTATCAGATGCTTGGTTAACCCTTTCTTGTTTTGCTAATTTCTGTAAATTTTTCTTGAGTTTAATCGATTTATTAGCTTCAGCCACAGTCATGGGCTTACGTTTTCGTTTTGTGAAAATTATTTGTTCATCTTCAGAGGGTTGATCAATCTTTTTGATTTCTCTAAGTTTGACTTCTTTTTCCTTCATCACTTCATTTTGCGCTTCTTTGAATTTCTGTCTAAGCGCTTGTTCTAAAGTAATTTTTGTTGTCATGTTTTTATTATAGGAAATTTTTTTTTTAAAATCGGTTAAACGTTAAAACGCTCAAACGCTTAAACGCTTAAACGCTTAAACGCTTAAACGCTTAAACGCTTAAACGCTTAGGAACGCTATTTTTGCGTTTTTAAGCGTTTTCCAATGCGATTTTTGAAGCGTTTCCCAATGTGATTTTTTGAAGTTATCCGTGTAGCGTTTTTATAGGGAATCCCTATAAAATTAGGGGTGGTAATTCGCCTCCCCTAATTAAGACAAACTTAAAATCTATATTTTTTATCTAAAATATTTCACCAAATTTCTTTCGGTAACGCCCGTTACTGCGTTTCTTTGTTAGGTCAATCGTTAGAAAACCAAAGTCCTCATCCCAACAAGAATAGCATAATTCTTTGAATTGGCCATAAGTGAAATCACTTCCCACATATTCATCATAAATATCTCGCATGTATCTTGGTCCTTGTCTAAATACACATAAAAAATTAATATTGTTTCTAATGAGTTGTTTATCAACTTTTGACCATGATTGTGTCAAGTAAACGCACGAGATTTTCTTATGACTAAAAAATCAAATTGACTTGTATTTGCCTTTAAAGGTGGCGTCTAGTAGACGCCACCTTTGATAATTGGATTTAATGGGTCCCACCAATAAGAATTCAATGGGTGGATAAAAAAAAAAAAAGGTGAGGGGTTAGTTAAAAGGATGATATGGGAGACAGGATAAATAGTATCCATACAAGAATAGACAAAAAGAAAAAGTGGGTGGATAAAAAAAAATGAGGGGTTAGTTAAAAGAATCTATTTTCTAATAAAAATGAACGATACGAAAAAAAATTATATATCCTATAATAAAATGGATAATATTAAAAAACATTGTGAAAAGTGCAATGTTAGCACTACTTATAAAAATTGGGCTAGACATCTAAAGTCTAAGCGTCATGGAAAAAACGACCCGGACCGGACAATGACTATCAGAAAACCTAGAAAAGCGAAACCTGTATTTGTAAATCCGAGGAAATTACACAAAGTATTTAATTTTAGTGAAAAAGTATTTGAAAAAAACAGAGAACCGAAAACGGAAGTTGTTGAAAAGGAAACTGCATTTGAATCTAGATTAGTGACTTACAACATTAAAAATACGAAAGGATTTAAAGATGCTTCCAAATTTCTGAACAGTATTAAAAGAACCGTAACAGGTTTAATCAAATGGAAACTTAGAAAAATGAAACTAAAAGTTAATGTAGTTTTAATCGCAGAATTTAAAAAAGGAACTAACAAAAATAACATGGAGTATCAGGAACTCAATTTCAAAACTAAAAACGTAATAATATTGCAGTCAGCAGAAGTTGCATACTGTTACGTTGAAATGAAACAGAAAATTCTAAATGAAATGGAAACGTTCGAAATTAAAGGATCTAATTGGCAACTTCATAAAATCAAACATTTGGAACTGAACGTTAACAAGTACATTCCTTTGAGAGGATCATCTTTCATCCCACTCCCTAAGTTTCTACAAAGTAGGAAAGCAATTATAAATGTACAAAATAATGATAATAAATGTTTCCTATGGGCTGTTCTTTCGGCTTTACATCCTGCAGACCGCGATTCTGATAGAATAGGAAAGTACATAACATGGGAACATGAGTTTGATGAAGCGTTGAAAGATATCAGTTTTCCTATGAAACTTATCGATGTGAAAAAGTTTGAGAAAAGAACTAGGATTTCCATTAATGTTTACTGTCTGAATGAAGGAAATACTATAGTACCCTTGGAAATAACGAAAGATGAAAAGGAAAGGCACATTGACTTGTTGTACTTGAAAAACAAGGAAACTGAACATTATTGTTGGATCAAGAATCTTTGGAAACTGGTTGGCCATAGTCAGCTAACAAAGAATGGACACAAAAGATTTTTATGTAAAATGTGTTTGAATAGCTTTGGAACTCAAGATAAACTAAACGACCATAAAAAATATTGCGGAGTTCATAAAGCTGTTAAAGTAGATCTACCAAAACCTTATGATAACATTTTGCAATTTGAAAATTATAGACACTCTTTAAAAGTACCTTTTACAATTTATGCAGATTTTGAATGTACGTTACAAAAGATTGATACCTGCAAACCAAATCCCGATGAATGTTATACAAATGCCATTCAAAAACATGAACCGTACAGTTTTGTTTACTTCATGAAAAATGCCGAAGACGAAAGTAGGAAAAACTATGTAGGCGATTATAAACTTGTACAATATTCTGGACAGGATGTGGTAAAAGTGTTTTACGAAAAAATAAAAAAAGACGCCTTAATGGTGGCGAAAAAATACTATGACGTTAATATTCCCATGAAAGATTTAACCGAAGAACAACAAAGAGAATACGATAGTGCTGAGAGTTGCCACATTTGTGAAAGAAAATTTAATGAACTTCCACCTATAATTGAAAATAGACATGATGTACTGAGAAAAACAATTAAACACTTTATCGATAAACAAAATGATGTTAAAGCAGATGAATATATTGAAGAATTAGAAGTTTCGAAGGAAAATATACCTGATAATTGTATAAAAGTAAGGGATCACTCACATTTGACTGGAATGTACAGAGGAGCAGCTCATTCGATTTGTAATTTAGAATATAAAAATCCAAAGTTTATTCCAGTATTTTTCCATAATCTTTCTGGCTACGATGCACATCTATTTATTAAAGAATTTGAAAAAGATAATTACGATATTAAACTTTTACCACAAAGTGAAGAGAAGTACATTTCCTTTTCTAAAATGGTAGCTTATAAAAGTAATGAACTCGATAAAAATGGTAACAAAAAGAAAAAGACTATAGAATTGAGATTCATAGATTCTTTTAAATTTCTTTCTGCTTCTTTATATTCTTTAGCTAAAAGTTTAACCAAAAATCAATTTAAGGAAATAAAAAAGTATTTCCCAAAAGAACATCTCGAACTAATTACTAGAAAATTAGCTTATCCATATGAGTATATGGACTCTGTTGAAAAATATCGAGAAACTAACCTTCCACCTATAGAGAAATTCTACAGTAAACTCACTGGAGAAAATGTTAAAGAAAATGATTATAAAAATGCTCTAGAAATTTGGTCTACATTCAAAATTAAAAATTTGGGAGAATTTACAGAACTTTACAATAAAATTGATGTTCTTTTGTTAGCAGATATCATGGAAAACTTTAGAAATATAGCTTTAGAAAAATATAAATTAGACCCCGCTTGGTATTATACAACACCAGGTTTCGCTTGGGATTGTATGTTGAGAATGACCAAACAAAAGATTGAATTGTTAACGGATTATGATAAGATTTTACTCGTAGAAAATGGAATAAGAGGTGGAATTTGTCTATGTTCAAAACGATACGCGAAAGCCAATAATAAATATATGGGAGATCAATTCAACAAAGAAAAAGAATCTGTTTTCATTGAGTATTTGGATGCAAATAATCTTTACGGTTGGGCGATGAGTAAATTTTTACCTTATGGAAATTTTGAATGGAAAATGGATCTAGATAATTTCGATATACAATCCATTCCTGATGATTCACCCAAGGGCTATATTTTAGAAGTTGATTTAAAATATCCTCAAGAACTCCACGATTTACACTCTGATTTTCCTTTAGCCCCTGAAAATAACTATGAAGATGAAAAACTACCAAAACTTTTAACCACGTTGTATGATAAGAAAAAATACGTTATCCATTACATTACGTTAAAACAGTATTTACAACTAGGAATGAAATTAGAAAAAATTCATAAGGTTTTAGAATTTGACCAAAGTGCTTGGTTAAAAATCTATATTGATTACAATACAAATCTTAGAGCAAAAGCCGAAACACCTTTCGAAAAAGACTTTTTTAAACTTATGAACAATAGTGTATTTGGGAGGACAATGATGAATGTGCGTAAACATGTGGATATTAGGCTTTGTTCTGATGGATTGAAATTGGAAAAACTAATTTCAAAACCAAACTTTAAAGGTAGAACTATTTATTCCGAAAACTTAGCGGCTGTACACATGAAAAAAGTAAATATCACACTTAAACAGCCAATTTTCATTGGTATGAGTATTCTAGACATTTCCAAAACTTGCATGTATGATTTTTATTACAACACGGTTAAAAAACAATATAAAAGTGATGTAAATTTATTATACGGAGATACAGATAGTTTAATAATGGAAATAAAAACGGATGATTTTTATAATGATATGAAAAATATGTTGGATCATTTCGATACTTCCGACTATCCAAAAAATAATGTTTACAACGTTCCACAAGTTAATAAAAAAGTGTTGGGGAAATTTAAAGATGAGTTAGAAGGTAAGATTATGAATGAGTTTATTGGACTTCGTCCAAAGTGCTACGCTTTTAAAATATTCGAAACTAATGATGTTATGAAAAAATCTAAAGGAGTAAAGAAAAATGTCGTTAATAAGGGTTTAAGTATAGAGGATTATAAAAGATGCTTATTCTTTAAAGAACCAAACTATCAGAAACAGATATTATTCAAATCGAAAAAACACGATGTGACCACAGAACAACAGAATAAGAAAGCTCTTTCCGCTCATGATGATAAAAGATTTATAATGAAAAATGGCATAAATACTTTGGCTTGGGGCCACTATAAAATAAACATAAGTAGAGACAAGTTTAAAACTCACCTTGAAGAAATAATAAAAGAAAAAAAATCAGTCATGCAGCATGACTTAATGAGCGAATTTTCAAAGAAATATTCGAATTAATGGCTATGGTTTTGAATAAAGGAAAACTTCGGTCTAAAATTTGGTTTTCTATGTATATTCTCTTCGTATTTATTTTAATTTGTACGTTTTGTCCATCCTGATTCTACCGTTTGTTTATTACGTAATTGTACTAAGTGCTTATTTATTTGATCGCTGTGGGTAAATTCAAGGAGTTGTACTAATCGTTTGCCTCCCCCTTTTTTGCTTCGAACTCTCGTCTTCAATTAATACTTCTCACATTTTTCAATCTGACCACTCTAAGGGGGTGGGGGTAAGAGTTTAAAGATTATCCTAGTTTTGGGTAATTTTTGCGCACTTTAAATGCTCTAATTTAAGAACGGATTTAGATATCTAAAATCCGATTTCACTATCGTGTTCAGCGTGCAAAAACCTTTAAAATGAGGGGTCACTTGTTAGAAAATAACATTTTGGGGATTTTTGGGTAATTTTTGCGCACTTTAAATGCTCTAATTTGAGAACGGATCAAGATATCTAAAATCCGATTCCACCATCGTGTTCAGCGTGCAAAAACCTTTAAAATGAGGGGTCACTTGTTGGAAAATAACATTTTGGGGATTTTTGGGTAATTTTTGCGCACTTTAAATGCTCTAATTTGAGAACGGATCAAGATATCTAAAATCCGATTCCACCATCGTGTTCAGCGTGCAAAAACCTTTAAAATGAGGGGTCACTTGTTAGAAAATAACATTTTGGGGATTTTTAGGTAATTTTTGCGCACTTTAAATGCTCTAATTTGAGAACGGATCAAGATATCTAAAATCCGATTCCACCATCGTGTTCAGCGTGCAAAAACCTTTAAAATGAGGGGTCACTTGTTGGAAAATAACATTTTGGGGATTTTTGGGTAATTTTTGCGCACTTTAAATGCGCCAAAACCCTCCTTAGAGTAGGCCAATTTCGCCCATCTTCGAACTTAGCCTTTCGATTGCCAAGATAGATTTTTTGTGCAAATTTGAGCTGTTTATCTCAATTCTATCGAGAGTTATCGTCTGGAGTGACACATATATAAATATATATATATATATATATATATATATATACATATAAAAAAGTGTTAAATTTCAGGAATCGTTTTAGAATGGTCTGAAACGGATTTCTATGAAGAAAATTTCCAAAAATTTATATTATTTAAATTTCGAAGCCATTGCAATAGCTTCATTTTCTTTGAAAATTCGCTAACAATAAAAAAGACTAGTGTGTTATCCGTTAAATATGAGTAAGAAAAAAATAGGTTTGTTTTTATAGAGATTCCCTATAAAAACGTAATAGATACTAAGTCTTTGAAAAGCATAATATTTACTCAAAGTCAATCAGAAAGGCATTTGACTTTTTATCTGTTCCATTATAAATAAGTTTTTCAGGATGTCTTTCTGGATTGTTTCTAACGTGATTAAGAAGTCGACGTGAAATTCTTTTAGGTAAAAACAAACATATCTCTTCATCATCATAATCAATTGTAACGACAACGCTTTCACCATATTCCGAATTTTTTATAAAATTTTCCAAGATGGTATAAGTTCCTTTTTTAATATCCTTGAAAGATGAGTAGTTTGATTTTTTAACGGCATTCTTATATATTTCAATCACTGACATTTTATTATAAAAGTTATTCTTTTAACTACCCCCCTCACTTTTTTTATTATCCACCCACTTTTTCTTGTATGGATACTATCCTGTCTCCCATCCTACTAACTCCTCATTAGTGAAAACATCAGAGGGAGCTAAATTTCAAAAACTTTGACCTCTAAAAGGTTCTAATTTTGCATTTTTTCCTAATTTTTAGAGTTCACTAGAGTTTCTGATAAAAAATATTTTTAAAAAAGTCACCCCCGAAAAGTCACTGTGTTAAAAAAGTTTTATCAGGGATCTAAGTCGCTTAATGAAAAAGTCACTGTATTTAAAAATGTGTTCTGTTATTTTATGTTAAAAAGTTTTAACAGGGATCTAAGTCGGTTAATGAAAAAGTCACTGGTTCTGATGTTTTGTGTTTAAAAAATGTGTTCTGATGTTTTGTGTTAAAAAGTTTTATCAGGGATCTAAGTCGGTTAATGAAAAAGTCACTGGTTCTGATGTTTTGTGTTTAAAAATGTGTTCTGATGTTTTGTGGTAAAAATTTTTATCAAGGATCTAAGTCAGTGCGCCAGGATTGGCTTTTGGATACTACTCCCCTTCTGTGTATACCACTGTTTTCTGTGGTCAGAACCTACCCTCGTGCTCCTCCCAGGAGAGCCCTAAATCGCGTACAGGAACCGACCCGGGAATTACAATTCCACAAAAATGCGAGGGATTCAATAATTCAATAATTAATTATTTGTTGCTATTCATGAAGCATAAGGTACAATTGTAAATAGCTGTGTCCCTTCTGCGTAGATCACTGTTTTCTGTGGTCAATAATAAATTACCCTCGTGCTCCCCCCAGCAAAGCTCTAAATCGAGTATTGGAGCCGGCTCGGGAATATTATTATAGTTTGATTTAAAAAACGCTGCACAATGGTTTATTATTTTGTACAGAATACCCTTCTGTTACAGATCACAGCTCTCTGTATAGATAACCCGTCTATATAATATAATATGTACTATTCTATACATATTATGTAGATCGCAGACCCTCCGTAGGTTAGTACCTAACCCCGTACTCGTTACTAGGTACCTACCTAAATCACGAGTTAAATGTTGCTAAAATGATTCTGCCGATAACAAACAGTACCTAACAAAAAGAAACACACATAATGAAGTTCTGAAAAGAAATTGTTGATGAGGAGTGAAAAAAGTTGCAAAAGTACCTACCAACAAACTCCAGCCCCTTCTACGTAGATGGTATAATGAGCCGTTGTGTAATAATTTACCAAAGCAAAGTAGTTAATAATTTACCGTTGAGTAATGATTTACCATCGTGTAGTAATAATTTACCCAACGTTTGTTCAAGTTTCACTACCTACCAACAAACTCCAAAAGAGCCATCATTTTTCAAATGAAATAATATCACAGAACAACCAACTCGACTTCATACTCCGCCAATATAATCAGGTGGCCCTAGCAATGATTTTATCTCCGGCAAATTTCCTATCGTCGGCGCGTCCCTGGTAACGAGATTTGGTTTGAATTGTATACAATTTCATTCACCCTGGAGTCGAAAATGCCTGTCAGTGCAAACTTCGGGGCCTTACTGTGAACGAACGGCTGGACGTACAGTGCTCCGGATGGTCTTAAAAAACTCGTAAGTTCAAGAACTATTTAAAACCGTAAGAAGATTCACGTAAAAAAAAGCTATAGGCGTTTTGAAAATTTCAACCCCTATTTTGAACCCCTTAGAGATGACTGACAGTAACGTCGAGCTTCGAGGACCAACTAGACCTCGAACGGAACCTATAACCCGAATTTCATCAATTTTCTTTCATGGTAACTAAGAAAAGTGGCCCGTACGGCGTACGGCGGACAGACAGAAATATTGGTTTATTATTTTCAATAATGAACCATTGGAATCGAGCATGAAAAAAAAAATTCTTACCCCCCCTCAAAATTTGATGGTTTACGTTTCAAGGTATGTAGAATCCAAAACTGCAATAAAATATTTCTGTCTGTCCGCCGTACGCCGTACGCCGTACGGGCCACTTTTCTTAGTTACCATGAAAAAAAATTGATGAAATTCGGGTTATAGGTTCCGTTCGGCGTCTAGTTGGTCCTCGAAGCTCGACGTTACTGTGAGTCATCTCTAAGGGGTTCAAAATAGGGGTTGAAATTTTCAAAACGCCTATACCATTTTTTTACGTAAATATTTTTACGGTTTTAAATAATTCTTGAACTTGCGAGTTTTTTAAGACCATCCGGAGCGTCGTACGTCCAGCCGTTCGTTCACAGTAAGGCCCCGAAGTTTGCACCGACAGGCATTTTCGACTCCAGTGTGAATGAAATTGTATACAATTCAAACCAAATCTCGTAACCAGAGACGCGCCCACAATAGGAATTTGTGAATACGGCCAATCATTGGTTGGGATCACCTGATTATATTGGCGGAGTATGAAGTCGAGTTGGTTGTTCTGTGATATTATTTAATTTGAAAAATGATGGCTCTTTTGGAGTTTGTTGGTAGGTAGTGAAACTTGAACAAACGTTGAAGTATTATTGATGGGTAAATTATTACTACGGTAAATCATTACTCAACGGTAAATTATTACACAACGGTTCATTATACCATCTACGTAGAAGGGGCTGGAGTTTGTTGGTAGGTACTTGCAACTTTTTTCACTCCTAATCAACAATTTCTTTTCAGAACTTCATTATGTGTGTTTCTTTTTGTTAGGTACTGTTTGTCATCGGCAGAATTATTTTAGCAACATTTAACTCGTGATTTAGGTAGGTACCTAGTAACGAGTACGGGGTTAGGTACTAACCTACGGAGTGTCTGCGATCTACATAATATGCATTTAATAGAATAGTACATATCATATTATATAGACGGGTTATCTATACATAGAGCTGTGATCTGTAACAGAAGGGTATTCTATACAAAATAATAAACCGTTGTGCAGGGATTTGCAGCGTTTTTATTGCAGTTTTGGATTCTACATACCTTGAAACGTAAACCATCAAATTTTGAGGGGGGGTAAGAATTTTTTTTTTTTTTTTTTTTCATGCTCGATTCCAATGGTTCACTATTGAAAATAATAAACCAAAATGCACAGGATTCAATAATTCGGTCATTAATTATTTGTTGTTATTCTTGAAGCATAAGGTAAATAATGAACCGTTTGTGTTATAAACCGTTCTGTAACAATTTATCTGTGTAGATGCCCCTTCACCGTAGATCACTATTTTCTGTGGTCAATACATACCCTCGAGCTCCCCAAGGAAAGTCCTAAATCGTATATTGGAGCCATCCCGGGAATTACATTCCATAAAAATGCGCGTGATTCAATGATTCAATCATTAATTATTTACGTTTATTCAAGTTGCAAAAGTAGCTATCAACAAAATCCGAGAGCCATCATTTTCCTAATGGAACAATAGGTATCACACAACAACCAACTCGGCTTCATACAGCCATCCGTGATTATAATCAGGTGCTCCCTACCCAGGATACCTGGGCCGGATTTATACCGTTTGATTCACTATCATGTTGACAATGCTTTTCGGTGCCCACGAACGGCTGACCGTACAATGCTCCGGGTGGTCTCAAAAAATTCTTTAGTTCAAAATCAATTTGAAAACTTTTAAAAAAACCATACCTTTCTATTGAAAGTTCTCGAGCTACGGCGTCCTGAAAATTTCAACCCCTTATTTTCACCCCTTTGAGATGACTGACATTAACGCCGAGCTTCGAGGACCAGCTAGACCCCAAACGGGACCTGCAAACCAAATTTCATTAATTTCGGTTCATGGTAACTAAGAAAAGTGCGAAGTACGGCGTAAGCAGTACCAGTAACTAGGTGCCTATGTCAAAAGTTAAAAATGATAAAATATTATCATAATAATGCTCATACAACCGTTACATCGAAATATCATTGTAATAATGATGTGAAAGGTTCCAGTCATGGAGTACGACGGGATTTTTAACAATTCCTGGCGATTATTGGTATATTTACACTGGTTGGCTGTGAACAGTTGAAAATAAAATTTGATGAATTCCCTAGATTCCCTAGATGTGTGACATCCCGAGATGGATTGAGTATTCCTCTAGGTTCTACATAATAATTTGTGGTATCGAGTAACCATTATTGGATCATAACCGGCCTGGTTCACATGATGCAATGCGGCAATGAGTAGCTTCGGTAAGCAGTCATCCAACTTCACAGGGATGCCGAAAAACTATTTTGACTCTAGACTCCAGTCAAACCCCTTATTTGACCAACTGACTTGAAATTTGGCCCGGTACCATCGTATTTTAAGAAACTCGACCTATCAGTACTTACGTATAATAGAATTGACAAGGCATAGCAAAATAGAGGACCCACTATTTGAGTTATATGTAAATGGCGACATTGAAGGTTCCATGTCCTATCACACAGAGAACATGGACGCATTGAATGACTTCTGCAAGGGACTGACGCAACGCATTTGCGCTCTATGTGAACCAGGTGGCTTTATTAGAGGACCATAGCTACCTGAAATGATGGTGTTCCTCTTCGCCCGCGGCGGCGACGAAACGCGCTTTCTTCCTCAGGAGCTGGACTGTAAGGGCGTAAGTGACGACCATAATCACCATTGGGATGTAAAAAGCAATGAGGGAACCGAACACCCAGAACGTCCGGTTGTTGATGACGCAGAGATGAGGCTCTGGCATGATGTTGGCCGCGTCGGTCACACCTGCGTCATAAGGATGTACGAAGAAACGTTGTGAACCTTAGTCAGGTATGGCAGACATGTTACCTAAATGAACAATAAGTGGTATTTCCCACTATCATTGTACCTAGGCACTTCAGTTTTGGATATTAGGTATTTGCGGAAAAAGCTCTCGTATTGCGTAGCGCTGATGTAGCGATATATTTTACAAGAAGGTATAATTAATATTTTCATATTTGAGTTTCTTTCAATTCACAAAAAGGTCTTGGTTGTATCTTTGGATTTATCGAAAGCCTTCGACTGTAACACTGCCATGCTAAATATTGATCAATGAACTTACTAATTATGGTGTTACGGAAAACGCGTTAGTATGGTTCCGTAGGTAGTTATTTATCCAATCGTACACAGAAAGTGAAGGTTAATGGGGTCCTGGGTGCGTCCGAGTTCATCAACATTGGGGCTCCCCAAGGAACAATTCTCGGACCTCTCTGCTTTCTAACATCCCTACTATATTATAAAAACGGATCTCTGTCTGTCTGTCTGTCTGTGTGTCTGTCTTTCTATGCACGGCCAAACGGCTCGACGGATATCGACCAAATTTGGCACGAATATCCAGTAGGCTCCCAAGTTGTGCAACGTCGCATTTTTAATTCCCTGACCATAGCGGAACTATGGTCGACCATGGTCAACTTCGTTAATTGAAATGGTAACCCCTATTTTTTATCGCGTATTCGTAATCTACGTGAAATTCTATCTACGATCGACCCTTCGGACTACCCCCGCGGTCGACCATAGCGCATCCATGGGCCCCTCCATGGTCGAATCCCGAATTGCTCAACGGATATCGACCAAATTTGGCACCAATATCCGGTAGCCTCCCAAGTTGAACGTAGGCGCATTTTTAATTCCCTGACCATAGCGGAACTATGGTCGACCATGGTCAACTTCGTTAATTGAAATGGTAACCCCTATTTTTTATCGCGTATTCGTAATCTACGTGAAATTCTATCTACGATCGACCCTTCGGACTACCCCCGCGGTCGACCATAGCGCATCCATGGGCCCCTCCATGGTCGAATCCCGAATTGCTCAACGGATATCGACCAAATTTGGCACCAATATCCGGTAGCCTCCCAAGTTGAACGTAGGCGCATTTTTAATTCCCTGACCATAGCGGAACTATGGTCGACCATGGTCAACTTCGTTAATTGAAATGGTAACCCCTATTTTTTATCGCGTATTCGTAATCTACGTGAAATTCTATCTACGATCGACCCTTCGGACTACCCCCGCGGTCGACCATAGCGCATCCATGGGCCCCTCCATGGTCGAATCCCGAATTGCTCATCGGATATCGACCAAATTTGGCACGAATATCCAGTAGGCTCCCAAGTTGTGCAACGTCGCATTTTTAATTCCCTGACCATAGCGGAACTATGGTCGACCATGGTCAACTTCGTTAATTGAAATGGTAACCCCTATTTTTTATCGCGTATTCGTAATCTACGTGAAATTCTATCTACGATCGACCCTTCGGACTACCCCCGCGGTCGACCATAGCGCATCCATGGGCCCCTCCATGGTCGAATCCCGAATTGCTCAACGGATATCGACCAAATTTGGCACCAATATCCGGTAGCCTCCCAAGTTGAACGTAGGCGCATTTTTAATTCCCTGACCATAGCGGAACTATGGTCGACCATGGTCAACTCCTGAATGGCTTGACGGATTTTGATAAAATTGGGCACAAATACCCGGTAGGCTATGGGATTTTTCCGTCGTTTGTTGGTTCCACGATACTGCGTACAGCGAATCTTGGATAGCGAGCGAAGCGAGCGGTCAGGCTAGTTTTTTATAAATGAGATGACATATCTAAGTACGGGGGGTGAAGCGATCTGCTATCCAGATGATACTGCTTTGATCTTCTCGGACGTTTCTTGGGATGAAGTTTACAGAGGAGCAAATGGTGGTTTGTTGATTGTCAAATCTTGGTTGGATGGGAATGTCTTAACACTAAGCTTGAAAAAAAATCCTACTCATATAATGCTACAATTCGACCAGCCAATGACAAACTGCTCCTGCTTGGAAATGACTGTGTTGTAGACGTTTGTAATTCATGTCCTTCAGCTGATAGAGTCAATGTTATTAAATACCTTGGATTCATATTGACCAGCATTTAAAATGGAATATTCACATTGAGTCGTATTAGAAAGCTCATTTATGTGTTTGTTAGGCTTAAGCATTATGTTTTACGCAAAACATTGCTGTCTGTGTATTACGTACTCGTAAATCGCTGCTACAATAAGGGATTCTAGCTTGGAAATATTATCCCTGATCCCTAAAACCAAGTAAACGATTATTAGAATAAGAGAAGGAAAATCATGTCGAGAACATACTTTGGCGTTACTCAAGAAATTTAAAATATGAAATCTCCTCTATAATTCAGCTCATTAAGGAGTCCAAAATTAACGTCATTACACATGACGTACCAATTCGTTCCAAGCAACAAGGGTTGGTGCCTATACCCCACTAAATTCGCTGCGTCACGGTCGCTATGTTTTTGATGGCGTTAAGTACTTTCATAAACTTCCCCTAATAATTAAAACTGTCAAAAATCAGAAAAATTCCAAGACCATTTACCTCTGGGTTCTTGATTGAAAACGAAGTTTTGTCGATTTTTTCAGCTTTCTTATTTTATTTTATTTCTTTTAACTGTAGTTAGTAGGTAATATATTGGAGAAATTTGTGCTTTGTTTGTTTGTTTAATTTAAATTAGGTATTCAGTCCGCTTGTTTTATAGCAGTTCTTACAGTAATGTTAATTTTTCTTCGACCCCTTCCTCTGTGCACGGTTCGCCATACAGAGGAAGTATATTTCCGTAATACCTAAAGTTATCAATTATTTTAATGTTTATATTATTATTTATACACTATTATACACTGTATAATCTTTGTATTTTTTATGGAAATAAAATGTTTAAAAAAAATCATCCCAACGGATGGTATTCGAAGCGAGTGGAAAACGACGGAATCGATTGGGGACCTCCCATTCTGAAATTCACGTTCAATTACAAGTTTGGGGATATCTCTTTGCTCAACTTACGAATCATAAATTCCTCGTGAATTGTTAATGAAGATGGAAGAGTTATGGAGGGGATACAGTTGCAACTTGTTTCCGGCTGTTTGAAACGAAAGCATTCATTTTCGGGAAGGGTTCTCTCGCCAGGGTGATATCCTAAAACCGTTACCTACTGGAATCCTCATAATCCCTCAGTGTCACAACAGCGTCCACTGGACTCAACATACACTTCAATTCTCAAGTTACGAACATCCTATTGGAAATTCTTATAATGAAATAACTACAACATTTTATTCAGCAACTTACTGTTTGGTACTTATGTGACAAACGCATGATAAAGAAGTTTGCCAAAGTTTCAAATGAAAGGATGAGTTCAAAGATGAGCAGTTTCCACAAATAAGTCAAATTTGATTTTTGTGGTTGAAAACTGCATAAATTCAATAGGTAGGTATGTAGTTGAAGGGGATCGAGGTCGCGCACAAATGAGTTGGCCTCAGTTGCAGTATTTGAGCTGACGATACTCACAAAAGAAGACGATACCCTCTCCCTCTCCACTCATCCCCCCCCCCCCACACACACACAATTGGGAAGTTTAGTGATCCAGGCTGACATATTGTGTGTTAATCCTACGTTACTACGAAAATTGCTCGACAATCGAGGGGAGTAATGCTGTCTCCCCTCCGCACAAGTTGTTTTCTCTGTAAGCCTATCGCAGTTAAACATGTACACCATGTGCCCCTCGGCCGACGCAGTGAGCAGCACTAGAAGAAGAAGAAGAAAGAAGAAAATACACATTTTATTAAACAATTTACATGCATATAAATTTTATGAAGCGAAATGCATTTACGACAATGGACTGTTTTCGTCCGTCTGTCGGGAAGAGGCGAGTCGACTGATTAATATTATTGTTTTATAAATATGTATATATATATATATATATATATATATATATATATATATATATATATATATATATATATATAAAATATACATATATATTGGCACATAACCACAATCTAATTATATGTAACAAACAGGCTACACGTAGCAGGATGACACCACGTTTTATACTTGATATCTTTAATTAATTTTCATGATTAACGTTTTATTGTTATTAGCATACGGGGAGAAGAGTTAACAAGTTTTAGGCAAGTGGGCGCTGAGCTATCCGTGGTTTCCCCTGCGACATCATGACCAGTTGAATTCAGCGACGAGCTCCGCACGATACCTCGAAGCAATCGATCCGAATCTCGCCAGTGCCCTCCAATCGCCCTCGTTCAGTAGGTGGATCGTCGCTTCCCGATCTAATGAGCCCGATCCAAGATACCGCACCCTGAATTCAGCAAGGACGGGACATACGCTCAAAAAATGCATCAGGTCCTCCCTTACGCCCATGTTGCACAACGAACAAAGCATACTGGATTCCTCGTTCTGCTCGTAGGGTTTAAAGTTCAACTGCAGGAGATCTCCCCTGAAACGGAGGGCCCAGCGCAGCACCCACAAAGTATATCGCTGTTCTCCCCTGCCCAAGGCGGCCGGCATCAAGCCGTGGTCCAGGAGGCGGTATAAACGATTAGAAGATTCTTGCGCCTTTATTACCATCTCATCGCGCCAGAGAGACGCCACATTTGACACAAGGCATTCCAGCTGTTGCTTCCAGGCATCCAGATCAGCGATGCTCCCGTCGAAGCGGCAACCATACCTGTTAGCTAATGATTGCAGGTCTTTGAACCAGAATACCCGCCTTCTGATCACCTCCATAGCTACCACCCGAGGGTATCTGTTTCTGGGCATCCTCAGGGTCCTCATTATGTACCTGCCTGCCAAATTCAGAGTGCAAGCAAATAAAGCCTCTGTCCCGGTCTCCAGGTATACAATGTAGTTCGGGCAGTTATTGGGCAACCCAAACACTGACTTGATGAAATGACGCTGCACCTGCTCCACGGCATTCGACAAGGTGCAGCCCCACACCTCCGCCCCATAACAAAGCACTGCTCTCGTCACGGCATTAAATACTTTCAGTTTAGCATCCAGGGGTATAAGGGGATGGCGTACAATGGTCCGGTACACACTTGCTAATCCCAGCTTTGCCGCTGAAGCTCTGTCGGCGAAGTGCGCCTCAAATGACAACCTTGGAGTCAGTGTTACACCAAGATACTTATAGGAGCCCACAACATCCACCTTTTCACCCTGGAAGAACCATTCCTCCTCTGCGCCTAGCCGTCCTCCCCTGCGAAAAACCATGGTGAGCAGCACTATCGCCGAAGAGTACGCAGTCCAAACAAAGATGGCGACAAATCCAGACGAGCTTCCACATACTCTTTTGGAATGCCGGTGGACTATGGTTGATTAATTTAGCGAGCTAAAACACCGAATTGTAAAAAGAATGCCTTAGTTTAAAAACAAAACTGAAAATTTGTTCATGTAGTCATGCTCCACGACTGGAGTTTTATTTTTAAACTACGCCGGCATTCTTTACAAAACTTCTTTTCCTTTAAAAACCCGTTTGAATTCTGCGATATTCACATAACTAACAACTTCTAAAAGGTACTTATAGAGTAATCCATCATAAATATATTCTCGTATTGTTTGGGGCATTCACTTCCTACAGCTCTTCAGTATCTTAAGATATAGGGCAAGGTGGCAAGATCCCCACCACACCACTTCACAGCACCCTTATATCGATACCAATTATTGCCAAAACTATCGATATTCCTAATCGATTCTGCTTATAAGGCGTTTTATTTAGGGTTTGACGGAGTATTCTACGCTTGAGTTCAAGGAGAAACGCCTTATGGCGTTTTCCCTTTGAATGATTCACAAAAATAAGATAAATTTAGTCAAGAACACCTTCTAAATACCTATGGAATCGAGCATGAAAAAAAAAAAAAAACACTGCACATTATTACACACCATTTTGTTATTTAGGGGTGTAGATGCCCCTTCTGCGTAGATCACTGTTTTCTGTGGTAAACACTCTCGAGCTCCCTCCAGGAAAGCCCTAAATGGAGTAGTTTCATTATAGCCAGGTAATGATGGAATAAATGTGAACATCATTCAAAAATATAAAACAGTACTGTGTGAACCGATGAGATTCCTTGTTAATATGAGTTTTAGGATGGGGAAATTCCCCAGTAATTTGAAAGTTGCCATTGTTGTACCATTGTACAAGTCAGGTGATAGAAAGGAATGTGTAAACTATCGACCTATTTCTCTTGTTAGCTGTATAGCGAAGATATTCGAAAAATGTGCGAAAGAACAATTAGTCAGTTTTGTAGAAAATAACAACTTACTATGTTATATGCAGTATGGTTTTAGAAAAGATAGAAACACTCAGGATGCAGTTTGCAAATTGAATAATATGATCATAAATGATTTGGATAACGGACTAAAGCCTTTAGCGGTTTTTTTTTGGATCTGGCAAAGGCCTTCAATACGATATCGCACTCTATATTGTTGGATAAACTTTCTGATCTGGGTGTTAATGAACCAAGTTTAAACTGGTTCCAGAGTTACCTTGACCAGACAATACAAGTTGTAAATGTGAATGGGGTTCAAAGTGGTACAGAACTGCTGGATGAATTTGGTGTTCCACAGGGCATGGTTTTAGGACCCGTATTATTCATTATTTATATGAATGATATAGCAGATTTGGAGTTGCCTGGTAGTCTTATTCTTTTTGCTGACGATACTATAATGTAAGTAGCACGCAAGACATGGGATGCATGTTATAGTAAAGCAGAACAAGACATGCAAATATTGAACCGTTGGTTCAATAAAAATAAATTGACGTTGAATATCACAAAAACTAACTATATGATTTTTAGCCCGAATTCAAAAACTGTGCCGGATCGTTCTGCCAGGTTGATGCTTCATGAAACAGAATGCGATTTGTCTGTGTGCCATACATGTAAGGAAATTCGCCACGTGAATATAGCCAAATACCTTGGAGTTTGTTTCGATTCACACATGAAGTGGGATAAACAAATAACTGAAACGAATAAAAAATTAAGAAAGCTATTATATGTATTCTCAAAACTGAGACGCTGCGTGAACATAAAACTCATGAAACAAGTGTACCTACTGTGCATTGGTTGAATCGGTGCTTACGTACTGTCTGCCTGCGTGGAGTGGAGGCTATATTACAGCTTACCAGCCAATAATTAAAACACAGAAAGCTATAATTCGTATTATATCAAAAGCTGGATATAGGAACACACTTTTCCTCTCTTTAAAAAACTGCGAGTACTAGTTTTTGCGGATGTTATGGAAATTAGTCGAATTAAACAACTTGTGAGGGAAAAATCATTTTCTTATGCTCAACACTTATTCGAGACTAGGAGTAAACAAAGCTATCTGATTGTTTTACCATTGGTAAAAACTACCTTGGGGAAGCAATCTTACACATACCGCGGTGCTGTTTCCATAAATGGGCTGCCGTTAGAAAATATGATTTCTTTGATTGAGGGAAACACACGGAAACTTAAAAAACAGCTGAGTACTTTTGTTCTGAGATCAAGGTATGGCGTGTAATTTACAAGAAAATATATCTTTTTTTTCAATTGCTTTGTAAATAAAATAATGCCATTTTTTACACCATAAGGAAAATTAAAAAATACTGTAATAGTTAAACACAGGAAATAGTTACGATAAATACGTACCCATATGTTTTAGACTGTACATTGGAAAAAGAGGTATATTAATTTTGTTTTGTCTTTGTTTTTGTATCAACGACTTTATTGTAATGGCAAAATTAAATACAAATGCGCGGGATTCAATAATATTCTATCATTAATTATTTGTAGTTACCATGAAGCGTATGGTAATAACAAACCTTTGGAATCGAGCATGAAACAAAAATATTTTAACCCCCCCCCCCCCCCCCCCAAATTTGATGGTTTCCGTTTCAACGTATGTAGAATTCGAAAATGCAATAGAATCGCTGCAAATTATTACACAAATGTTTTTTATTTACCTGTACAGCTGCCCCTTCTGCGTAGATCACTATTTCCTGTGGTCACTACCCTCGAGCTCCCCCCAGGAAAGCCCTGAATTAAAGTTTCCTTCAAATGCGCGGGATTCAATAATTCAATCACTAGTTACACAGCTTGGTACAGAGCGATATGAAAACTATGAGTAACAACTCAGAGCTGATTGAAGATTGAAGGGTTTGGCGGATTGCAGATGGTTCTTGCGAATTTAGGGAAGCAACAATTTGCCTAGAATCTGGTGAAAGGTCACGTGTTAAAATCCCCAATCTTTTCCCGACCCTGTCAGCAATGTATCGCTTGAACCCTTTGGGGATTTTGGCGAATTTTCTACTACGAAGAGCTAAATACAAGAAAAGATGTTCAGATTCTTATAGCGTGCATAAAATGTTACAAACACAAAAGTAGAACAATTATGCAAAGAAAATGTTATTGTAAAGGTGGAATGAGGGAGCGGAGAAAAAAAATTAGGGAGCCTATTCACTAAAAAAAGACAGTGAAAATAGATTATCTATTTTGAAAATCTCCTGGGAGAGTCTCCCTCGGGAGACAGTCTCTTCCAGTGTCTCTCAGGTTCGTCTATTTTACTGGATAGCTCTTAACCCATACCTACTTGGACGTTTTCGCTCATGAATGGATGATATGTATATATTTTTAATAAACAATCGACTTACATTTGAGAGAAGAAAAAACATACATGAAAATGACCGATGTGGTGGCCGATGAACGAAGGATGATACACGATCACTAACAAACAAACGAGAAATGAGAAAGGGACTCTCTTTTTCGAGAAAAGACACCTAATTAGGTGTCTCTCTGAAAGAGACCGAAAATGCCAAGATGGCCGCCAACTCTCTCTTTTAGGCCCGGTTCAAAAAAAATGTGTAACCATGATAGTTACCTAACCCTGGGGCTACTTTCGATTTTTCGGGAACCCTGGGGTTCGCAGCAGGAGCGTTCAAAAAAGTTTTCTGTGGTAAGGTTACCTTGATAGAATCGATTATTTGGGAAACCCTGGTAACTTCAAATTTAGCCATGGATACTTCACGAGAAATCCACGTCAAACCGCACATGGACGCTATAAATCCATGAAGTTTGATTCATGGATAATATAGTTCCATGGAATATCGGCGTATAAAGCAACTTTTAGGTAACACTGTTGCTCATTCTAACCTAGATTCCGTGACTTCATCCTAGCATGATATTTAATAAATCCGTATGTACTCTTCAAGTGCTGTAGTAATCGATCCTAGCAACAAATATTGCCTTTACTAAAAATACTTTCTATGTTTTTTAATTGAGTGATTTGTAGCAACTCCTAGGTGTACGTTTATTCGGCGTTGCACCTGTTTGATGGAAATTTAACCTTCACCCGCTCGCCTCTCCTGAAGTCACACTTCCGATCGCATGGGCGGCAAATTGGCCGCCCTTGATTTTTCATAATTTTCACTACTTTTCTTCGTTTGTTTCAAATTAGTTTTGACCAGGGAACTCCAGCACAACATTACAAGCACATTTTTATCATAAATTCTTTATTCAGATAATGGCAATCACAATAAGAACGTAGATATTATATCAAAATCACATTTTCAGTCTTTGAAGGTTTTCTGCACTAAAATAATATTCTGCAGTTCGCAACTTTTTCTATTGAAAGGAGGTAACAAAAGTTTGAATATAATCATAATAATACCTACCTCATTTCGACAAATACCTAACTAACGTGACAATAAAATAAAACGAAAAATGGCTAGAACAAAACTAGAATATCCATAGTTCAAAACATTAGAACTTTAGTAAAAAAAAAAAAAAAAAACTACAAAAATTATACTCAGGAAGATGAGTTAAAACTCAAAATACTTATCAAATTGGAAAGCTGGCTAGATCAAAACTAGAATATCCATAGTTCAAAACATTAGAACTTTCCAAATCGAGATGCAAAACATTCATGTTTCAGTTCAAAATACAGCAGAGTACGACAAGAAATATCGATGAGAAGCCCTACACATATTCTAGAATACTGTGAAACTAGTACAGTTGAAAATACATGCGAAAGGAAAATTAATATTTACTTACATTTTCAAAATCGTGAGATGCGGAAACTGCCACGTTACCGCTCGCGTAGGCGGCAAATTGGCTCGAACCTGATGTCCCCAACTTTGGAGCAGTACTGACTGGGCTGACGTGTCCACCACGGTCGGAAGTCAACGTAGTCTAGCAGGAAAGATATTAACTAGAGAATACATGGCACTCTTGGGGCTATCACCATACTTTGAGCGAGCATACACGGGAAAATTCGAAAAGGCGGCCAATCTGCCGCCCACGCGAGCGGATGAAGGTTAAACGGGGGTAAACAAGGATAATGTGGGGTAAATCACACAGACGTGTTAGGAACAAGGATACCTATATTTCTATTCACTATGTAATGGTTCAAAATATGCGATGAATCTTGAACGAAAGTCTTCACGCCCTTCAACCCTGCCACGTTCCCCAGGCCCCAGGGTTATTAAACATAGTTTCATCCAAGAGATGCTGAGTACCGTCGTCAACATCAGGTAGTTATTCCTTTAAAATGATTGCGATGTTGTGGAGAACTGCCTGCGTTCTGCCCTAGATATTTGAGGGCGTATTTCTTCGAGAAAAGACGCGACTCCTTCCTTCGACAACCTGAAGCGATCGTAAAATTCCTTCTCACTCCAGGCGTCGAAGTTGGGATGTCTCGCTCTGATCCGATATCTTCTCGGTTCTACGACTAGCCCTAGTTCGACGAAGACGTCATCATCCTCATCGCTCGCATAATAGTTATAACGGTTCATTATTACCACAATAATGCAAAATAGGACGGGATCTGAATGGTGCAGCGCAAATAGGAAAACCAAAAACAATGAGCAACCATCTTCGTTTTGAGAGTAACCATGGTAAACTTCTTGTAACCCCTCGAATAGCTGGGGTTACGTACCCATGGTAAAGTTTTCGATTTATCGCACTAATGATCGATTACTGAATTTTACTGAACGCCACTTTCGTTACCATGGTTCGGAAATCTTAAGGTAAACTTCAACCCCAGGGTTACACTCTTTTTTTGAACCGGGCCTTAGAAGTTACTGAATAACCCTGTCATGGATACTATAAAAATCTATTTTGCCAAAAGAGAGAGTCGGACCTGAAAGAGATGTCTCTTTGGCTTAGTGAAGCCGAGCCCCACTGACTTGCTTTGAAGTTGTAATGGATCAGGGGTTTAACTACGCCGCCCATACAGCGTAGTTTCCCCCTCTCCATCCTCTAGAAAGGTAGGGAGGCAGTGTGACAGCTGCCCCCGGAGACAATGGTTTGATTATAACGCGTTGCCTCCGAGAGTTGATGATTCGTTTCCGCGAATCAACCGCCCCTTCAGCCGCGTGTCAAAAAGATCGGGAAGAGCCAGCATCCAAGATGGACGGGATTCCCATATACCGTCACACTCCTCCCCTTAAAAACATACTTCTTTGAGGAAGAAGTATGTGAAGTTAGACACGGGACTGAAAAGTAGTATGGAGTTCTAATTCAGGAAGATTCATCTGAAAAACTCCAAAGCTGACAGCTTCCATCGTAATGGTACTACTGAGAATTGTTACTGGTGGAGAACTTAGCTCCTATCAATATCACTTGGCGCACGTGGACAAAAAGGAAAGAAAAAAGTAGTTGTCAGAGGTTCTGGTTCAGGAAAGTTCATCTGAACAACCTCTAGGTGACTAACCCCCATCATAAGATGGAACAACTGGAATTAAATGAAAGTAGTTGTCAGAGGTCCTGGTTCAGGAAAGTTCATCTGAACAACCTCTAGGTAACTAACCCCCATCATAAGATGGAACAACTGGGAAAACAAAGGGAAAAATTACAAAAATAGGCGTTGAACGCCAGGCATAACAGCCTTAAGAATAATATCATGAGGTTTGATATTATTAATAGTAATCATGAGGTTGATTGTAATAATAATAATCATGAGGTTGATTTGATGAAAATAGAAAATCCAATGGCCGAAGTGTATATTGATTAACGAAGGGGTATTAAAAAGAGGATTCCTTCTGGAAAACCTCAGAGCTTTTCCTTCTGGAAAAGCTCTCAAAAAGTGGAGGGGGTACCGAGGATAAAATCCAGCACATACCCACCAACCACACTCTGCTACCATGTAATGGATGAGGGGTTTAACTACGCCGCCCATACAGCGTAGTTTCCCCCTCTCCATCCTCTAGAAAGGTAGGGAGGCAGTGTGACAGCTGCCCCCGGAGACAATTGGTTAGATTATAACGCGTTGCCTCCAGGAGTTGATGATTCGTTTCCGCGAATCAACCGCCCCTTCAGCCGCGTGTCAAAAAGATCGGGAAGAGCCAGCATCCAAGATGGACGGGATTCCCATATACCGTCAAAAAGTTCTGAATTGGTATAAAGGTCACGAAGTTTCTGGTTCTATAGGGATATGCGTTTCTCATATAGAAGCTCTGAGAACTTGTACAGAAAGTGCCGTGCTTTACTTATAGGAGGTGATAAGGTATGCCTGTAAGGAGTGTCTCCGTAATCCCAAATTCACTGAGCACTGGTGTTTAACACTTGTACGTAGGTTTGCGTCGCGTATTTCCGTAGATTTTCCGAAAAACGACAACGTTCTCTCTTGAATGCGCCAGAAACGCGATTATGCACGGAGTTTGTTTTTCATAAATCACTTGATTAGAATAACTGCACTTGATGACATTAGGTAGCGCGGGCAGGATGTTTACGGGCGTGAAGAATGGGGGAAGAAGACTGACAGAGAAGGGGCCAAAGGCGCCTGCTTATATAGCTTTATGACAGTCTGATTTACTGAATAAGGGTGAAGTGTGTACGTAACTGGAAGTACAACGGCCCATGCCAATCAAGCTAGAGCATAAAATATTGCGGTACACTGGTCGCAGGCTATCTACCCCATTTCCCACCGGTTGCAGGCTATCTACCGCCGCTCGTGTTTATCTACCGTTCTCACCTTTCACCTTTCGATCTGTTGATGTGTTCTCCGTAATGGCATGTTCTCAGTTGAATCGTCGCGTCAGTCGAGATGAGTTTAGGAAAGTTGTACCCGACGAGGAAACGTGTATCAAATATTTGAAGGATAAGGGCGTATTACCGAACCAACCAGTGTCATGTGCAAAAGTGAGGGGTGATGAAGTGTGCGGTGGTGACCTAAAGGAATGTTTAAAAAAAAGTAAGAAAAGAGACGCAAATGGAGAGTTGATAAAAACTGTGTACCTGCGATGTTCGAAGAAGGGGTGCCAAACGTTTTATTCTCTTCGAAGAACAAATAAATTTTTTACTTACAATGATGTGTCGGGGAAGTGCAATAGCAAGCTCTCGCTATGCGAAATCGTCGAACTAGTCTGGATGTGGTGCAATTTAGTTAGTAATAATGATGCTGTAAGGTGGAGTGGGAGAAGTAGTCATACTGTGACAGACTGGTACAATATTTGTAGAGATGGCGATTAGAAGAGTTAAGGTAAGATAGGTAGATATTTCCATTTTTAGAGAGCTTAAGGGCGGTAGATAGCCTGCGACACGACGGAGGGGTTCGACCTCCCCGACCCGAGTCCGGTAGATAGCCTGCGACTAGTGTACCAATATTGCATTTAAATACCTACTCCTATTACTCCGACTGTACTTGATTACAACTAGACTGTACACTGAGTCATCAGGCCTCCTTCATAGAACTACTCGTCTCAGCCCTTTGAAGGCCTGTTCATGCCGGAGGTAGAGCTGGGATGTTTCAGTCCCAAAGGCTCCCACGAGGAAACCAATTTCATGGTCGTGTGGTCTCGAATGACGAAGCTCTATACGGAGGTAAGCGACAAGGTCATTCACCAACTTCCACCGAGCTACCCCACTCCCGAAGTACCTACAGCGTATCAAACCGTTCCTTTCACGTATACTGGCGCTCTTCAAGTGTTGTTAGAGTCAGGGTCAATGCCTTTTCCCTTTACATCCATTATACTCACCGTTTTCCCCACACTTAATCCTTTCCTACGTCGATCTGTGTGTTCTTCAAGGAATCGATGGGCTTCATTCGAGAACACTATACCTAACATCCCCCATCTCTTTACTTCTAGTAGGTGGCTAAGCTGAGGACTAACATCCCCATCTACCTACTACCTTCACTCAATACTGTGATCACAGCCCCCCATTTTACGACACAGGTGGCTGAATTTTCGTTCATGTTATAAAATCATTGCCCATCAAACCAGCTGTGATTTACCGCCAACAGTTTTCATATCAAGCTTCAAATCATTAAAATCCGAACCCGTACATGCTCTGCGCAATCTTTGCTGTTTTGCGTGACCGCCTCGAAAGGGTATTTTCGTCGATGATAGTAATGAATGGGACAATCAAACAAGTGAAATAGCGACAATTCATCGAAGGAAATTATGAATTTATTTTTGATAACTGGCTTACGGTACCAAACGGAGCAGAAAACCAAGCAAATTCTAACGGTCGATTTTTTTTTATGACTCCTCTGTGTATATCGTAGTTCTATCTATGTATAATAAAACAGTGTCTGTTTGTCTGTTTGTTTGTTTGTCTCGGCATCAATTGAGAACGGCTGAACGTAGAAAGTTGCGGCTGGTACCATTTGACGCAGAATTTATCTGGGAAGGTTTATGAAAAATCCGCATTTGAATCTGTCCATCCGTTGAAACGCCATGAATGAAATACTACTAAAAAACGTGTTATAACCACTTCTATGAGGACGTTTATGCTTATAATAACTTTGAACGGTTGGACGTAAATCCGATTGTAATTAGATTCTGGATTCAGCTCGACGAGTACATTCAAGTGGTACTTCAATCAGGATGTTAGTGGGAGGGGGGTACAGGTTATGAGAGGGGGGGGGGGGGGTCTACAGAAATTTCAAAACTACTTGACCAATTGGAGTGCAACTTTGGGAATTTGTTGTGTGAACATTGAGGAATGTTTCTAACCAGGTAGGGAGCGTTCATAGGATACGGGGGGGGGGGGGGGTTAAAGGCAGTTAGGGTTGGCATTGGGGAAGGTTTCTGATCAGTTGAAATGCAATGGCTGAAGTACCATAAAAAGTCGTGTTATAATTACTTTTATGAGGACGTTTATGCTTAATATAACTTTTGAATGGTTGCACGTAAATCAGAATGTAAGTAGTCTCTGGATTCAGCTCGATGAGTACTTTCAAGTGGTTCTTCAATTTAAGTTCTGTGTAGTACGGTTCAAAATTAATAAAC
The DNA here is from genome assembly GCA_954871275.1 of Leptopterna dolabrata. Lineage (NCBI taxonomy): Eukaryota > Metazoa > Arthropoda > Insecta > Hemiptera > Miridae > Leptopterna > Leptopterna dolabrata. The sequence continues at coordinate 39,267,472 of OX940983.1, forward strand.
ACTATTTTAGGAGAATTTTCCATGATACCTAACTATTCAAACAGCTGCTCCATAAAGGTAGGTTTGATGTAAAATCTGAGGAGACGTAGGAGGTAGCAAATTTAATTATCTACAACTTTCATCTTAGTTGTTTTTTTTCTAGCACGCAATCCTGAGGTGGTATCTGTTATGAGTGGGGCCTGTCCTAAAGGGGGTGTCTGTTCTACCGTTGCGAAGCGCGGGTACACAGCTAGTTATATTACGAGTATATAGATGCCGGTTCTGCGTAGGGGCGAAGGGCATTCGGACGCACCTGGCGTCCAAACAGCCCTACGCTGGGAACATGTGGCCGCACTTGACTCTTTCAGCTAACGGATACTTTGAACTCACCGGTGAGTAAACACCGGTACATATCGTACCACGAGCAGTGTCGGCCCTATCATTAGTTAGTTTCTTGTGCAATATCGACCCGTGTTCTAGTCAGCGTTCATGTGATTAATAGACCATTTCCAACCGCTTGGAGCGCCACGGTCGGGTAACCCGCACGTAACCTCCAGTGTCAGGTTTACTTCCTCAACCCATGTCAACATTATTATCTAGTGGACATTCTTCACTACCATTATTCAATTAATAGCAAAATTATTTACTTTGGTGAAACTGGTGAAAATACATGAATAATGACAAATTCGTTATTTTTTCTAGTCTTTGGAAGTGAAGTGTAACACACAGAAATCCCGTTACATCCAATCTCAAGTTCTTCATCTATGATTGATCATTGATTCTGAACATTGACCGGGAGATACGGCAGAGGGCATTAAAAACTATTTTTCATTATTATTGCTCCAAGTCTGATAGGTGGTACAAGATCTCCTGGAAACCCTCGTGTTGTTGTATGAAGGAAAATTATTTTTCATTTGCTCCGTGTCTGGTGGGTGATACAAGACATCGTGGAAACCCTCGTTGTTGTATGAAGGAAGGTAAGTCATTTTTCTTAAAGTTAATATGTTCAAAATCAATGTGTTAATATATTAACACGGCGAGTTACGGAAGTCGCTAGCTGGAGATACTTCGTTGAAGTGGAACGTACTTTTACACTTGGGACTACTTGTCAACTACAATGGTTCGTCTCAACATGGTAGGCTGAATGGATGTTTGAATTTTATTGGTCTGCCGTGTCAATTGATTTTTCCATATATCTGGTATTTAATTACGGAATTAATTTATCACAAGGTACAATAATGAACCTGGCATGAGCACCCTGGTGAGTGTACCTACTTATTTTCTACTCAAGTAGGTAGTTTCTTATTTCATTCAACTCAAGACCCTTTATGGTACCTTCAAAATTTGTAGGCGAAGGCGTGTTATATATTGACTTTGTCCTTTTACAGAACTTGTTCTCTACCATTTCAATCATCCACAAGAGGTAGGTACTCCAAAAGTTGTCATTTTATAAATTAAGTGAGTTTACAGTTTTTTAACTACCCTACCCTTTTAGAGTGATAAGCTCAGTAGAAGAGTAGTCCACCTAAAAGGTATCATCCTAAATTTTCATAAATTGACTTTGTCCTTTTACAGAACTTGTTCTCTACCATTTCAATCATCCACAAGAGGTACTCCAAAAGTTGTCATTTTATAAATTGCCTGACGTGCTTTTTTTCATCATCTTCTGACCACAACAGAAACGCTTCCCGCAGTTGTAAACAAGGCTGCGGGAACTGATAGAACTTCAAACATCTATCAAAACCTGGCCTACCGGCACGCGAGTCGCTATTGCAGTCACCATATGCGCAATGAGACATATTTTTAAAAATTTTTTATTTGAAAAAAAAACGAGAAAACAGATTAAAACTTAGCACGTAACCCAAAATAGCAAGTAAACAAACGCAAGGAAGGTGGGTCATGGAAGTAAACCTGATTGATTGGAACCTCCCACTTCACGCATGCGCCTCTTGATTTTCTCAATGAAAATGGTCTATTAAAGTAATTTGACACTTTCGGTCTAAAAAATTCGTTCTTTCGCACACATGCTCCATTCGGGCCCTAGTTGTGTTCCGAAACTTTGCAGCCCGATCGGAATATACCCAGGGGTGTTATGAGTGAAAATGGGTATAAAAATACGAATTTTTTGTGTTTTAGTAACATGACCATTTGAGGTACCTATTGTTTTCCATGTTTTTTAGGACGAGAAGACCGAATTTGAAGTCGATTTTGACCAGAGAGGAAAACTGAGGTTCTACCAAAGGTTCAGCTCCCAAAATTGATTTTTTATGTGTACCTGGGAAATCGTCTGATACATTTGTATAATAACACTAGAAAAAGTGTCAGCAACAGGCGTTCTCCTAAGTGACTCCACAGCAATTAACGACGATGCAACAATTCTGCAGATAAAGATGAGAAACTTTTTCATTCAGTTGCTTTATAGGTGCTTCCAAACGGGTCCTACATTCAGTTACGAAGGTGCGTCCAAATGGTCAGTCAATGTGCGTCCACACGATCTGTGGTTTCGGGGGTTGCGTCCAAACTTCATACGCCCCTGCGTAGATCACTGTTTTCTGTTGTCAGTACTCTGCCCTCGAGCTCCCGCCAGGAAAGTCCTAAACCGAGTACCGCAGCCGGCCCCGGAATTATAAATAAATAAAAATGCACATCATTGATTATATTTTGTTATTCATGAAGCATAAGGTAAATAAGTAGGAGGGGGTTTAAAATGTTGTTTATTATTTTCAATAATGGACCTTTAGAATCGAGCATGAAAAAAAAAAAAAAAAAAATTAAATCCCCCCTCACACAAAAAAAATTGATGGTTTTCGTTTCAAGGTATATAGAATACGAAAATGGAATTTAAAAAATTCTGTCCGTCCGCCATACGCTGTCCATACTTAGCAATTGTGGTTTATTATTTTCAATAATAATCGATTACGATCAAATATGTAAATCACGAGCCTCGGATCGTAACTATCGATTCACAGAGAAATCGCTCATCCTCCAAACATTCTTTAAACTAGCCAGGCCCAATTCAATATCTACCTTCTACCAGAACGTGCGGGGTTTTAAACTCAAAATCATCTATCATCCACCACCAGGCTCCTCACCTTTCCTACGACATTATTTGTCTCACCGAAACCTGGCTCTCTCCGAATGTTAAAACCGACGAACTCTGCCTCACCCGTTATAACGTCTTCAGAACCGACCGCTCTTCATCAAACAACCGTTCAAATAAAATTCTTGGCGGTGGTGTATTGATTGCCGTCTCAAATAAGTACCGCGCCTATCGATGGGACTCGACAGATCTCGCCGAACACGTTTTTGCCGTTCTTCCCGAATTAAAGCTTGTCATCGGTTGCATTTACCTACCCCCCCGATCAGCCCGCGGAGCTTCTCGACGTTCACCTCACGGAACTGGACTCTATCTCTTCAGCCTACCCGGACTTCAGATTGGTGATAACGGGGGACTATAATCTTCCTGGCATAAATTGGAGGCTCCAGTCCGATGAGGGGTTCTCGGTGAGGCTTGGTACGAGGGGTGGACTTGTGTACGAGACAATGCAGCTCCTCGATCTCAAGCAGTATAACTTTACGGCCAACCCCTTCGGTAATGTCTTGGACCTCCTTCTGTCAAACGCCTCCATCAGCAACCTTCGAACCGCGGAATCTCTGCTGCCGGTCGACATTGCTCACCCTCCCTTCGAATTTTCCATTACCTCTCCTGATTGCACCGAATCCTTCTTTCCGAACAATCGATTTTCATATAACTTCAAGAAGGGGGATTTCGGAGCTATGGGCCGTTTTTTCGCTTCGTGCGACTGGGGGAAAATTCTGGACGGGTCACTCGGTGACGCTCTCAGGAACTTTTATGCCACCGTGCACAGGGCCATCGAATCTCACGTTCCCAGGACCTCGAACTTCAGCTCCTCATTCCCAAAGTGGTTTGATAGCGGCCTGATTTCCCTGACCCGTCAGAAGTTGATCGCACATGCTCGTTACAAATGCACCGGTCAAGGATACGAACTTTTCTCTTCTCTTCGCTCCCAGTGTAGGGCCAGATCTGGGGAATTGTACGCTGCCTACCTCCTTCGAGTTCAGGAGTCCATTCCCGACGACCTGAAAGCATTCTGGAACTTTTTCAACTATCGAGAGGGGGAGGGGGGAACAACCTTCCCAGTTGCATGTCGCTCGATGGAACCCGGGAGTCGGAGCCTGAGGGGATCGCGGCCCTGTTTGCAGCCCACTTCGCTTCTGTTTTTGAGCCCCCTGTCCAGGAGGTGCCCATCTACCCTGCCCTTGATATTGTTTCCCTGGGTTCACTTCGTGTTTCGGAGGAGATGGTCTCTCGTCACTTGGCCGGATTGAATGTAAAGAAGGGTATGGGCCCAGATGGAGTCCCCCCTATCCTCTTGAAGCAGTGCTTGGCTCACCTCTCCTTCCCACTCTCCGCCCTCTTTAACAGGTCTCTTGGTTCGGGTCACTTCCCTGATGAGTGGAAGACGACATTCGTCACGCCAATCCATAAGAATGGAGACAAGAGCCTAGTGAACCACTACCACCCGGTGTGCTCCCTGTCGACCATCCCCAAGGCTCTGGAAAAGCTCGTTGTTGAGCAGCTCACCCCTGCATTCTCCCCCTTCATCTGTGGCGAGCAACATGGCTTTCTTCGGGGACGCTCAACCACGACCAACTTGTTGGAATTCCAGGACTTCGTCACCGATGGTTTCCAGTACGGCCTTCAAACCGATGTCATCTCGACAGACTTCGCCAAAGCCTTCGACAAACTATCCCATAACCATCTTCTCGCTCTCTTGCATTCCCTGGGGATCCATGGCTCTCTCCTTGACTGGATGGAGTCGTATCTGACCGATCGTCGGCTGGTTGTTCGGGTGAGGGGCCTACTCTCACTGCCTTTCTCGGCGTCATCCGGTATCCCACAGGGTAGCCATCTTGGGTCTCTCTGCTTCCTCCTGATGATAAACAGCGTGGTGGGGGCACTCGCACCTGGTGTTAGGTGTTTGCTGTTTGCGGACGACCTGAAGATCTTTGCCCATGTCGCTGCCCGTTCGGACTTCGTCGCCCTGCAGTCGGCCATCGGGAGGTTGGAGGCGTGGTGTGTATCGAATCACTTGTACCTGAAACCGTCAAAGTGCTTGGTCATGACCTTCCATCGTTCTTCCCGGCCCGTCTTCCATGATTACGCTCTGAGTGGCGCTCCTTTGCCGCGTGTGAGCGAGTACAGGGACTTGGGAGTCTTGTGCGACGAGCAGCTGAACTTTACAGCCCATATCGAGGAGCTGTCAAACCGTGCCATGCGCGCCCTGGGATTCCTGAAGCGCAGCACTAGGGAATTCACGAGCATCCCAGCCATCATAGCCCTCTACAAAGCTCTAGTCCTGCCGATCCTGGAGTATGCGTCTACCGTCTGGTCTCCTGCCTACTCCATCCACAAATACTGCCTGGAGCGAGTCCAAAACAAGTTCTTGCGGTACGTCGCCTTCAAGCTGGGAATTTCTTCGGCTGATGTCGTGTACGACCCGTTGCTGCGAAATTGCCACCTGACCACCCTCGAAAACCGTCGTAGCGCCGCTGATCTCACCTTACTCCACAAACTCCTTAACAACGACATCGACTGCCCGGCTGTCATCTCGAAAATATATCTTCTCGTCCCTCGCCTTACCTCTCGCTCACCGCCGCTCTTCTACATCTCCTTCATGCCGACGAACTACCAACGTCATCGTCCCTTCCGAAGAATACCTCGCTGCGCCAACCTATTTCTGTCCCTCAACCCCGACTTCGACTTTTTTCACTCCTCTCTTTCAAATCTTAAATCCACCATCGCTAGTTCCCCCCTTATATTCAATTGATTCCACTTCTCTTTTTAAGTACCTATTTTCACTGTTTTTCCCCCCCATGATTGATTGTCATTCCGTTGTCCCCTCTCTACCCCACTCTGTTAGAATGGTTTTAATGTATATATTGCAATTGGGCTTGCCCGCAATAAATAAATAAATAAATAAATAATGAACCATTGGAATCGAGCATGAAAAGAAAAATTCTAGCCCCCCTCAAAATTTGATGGTTTACGTTTCAAGGTATGTAGAATCCGAAAATGCAATTAAAAAAATTCTGTCTGTCCGCCGTACGCCGTACTGGCCACTTTTCTTAGTTACCATGAAACAAAATTGATGAAATTCGGGTTATGGGTTCCGTTCGGGGTCTAGTTGGTCCTCGAAGTTCGACGTTACTGTAAGTCATCTCTAAGGGGTTCAAAATAGGGGTTGCAATTTTAATAACGCCGTAGCTCGAAAACTTTCGATTGAAGGGTATGGTTTTTTTTTACGTTATTGAATTTTTCTTGAGCTAAACAATTTTTTGAGACCACCCGGAGCATTGTACGCCCAGCCGTTCGGGTGCACCAAAAAGCTTCATTAACACGATCGTGAATCAAACGGTATAAATCCAGCCCGGATATCATCACTAGGGAGCACCTGATTATAATCAAGGATGGCTGTATGAAGTCGAGTTGGTTGCTCTGCGATATTATTTCATCTGATAAGTGATGGACTATTGGATTTTGTAGGTAGGTACTTGTGAAACTTGAATAAACGTTGAAGTATTATTGATAGGAAAATTATTACACAATGGTAAATTATTACACAACGGCAAATTATTACACAATGGTAAATTATTACACAACGGCAAATTATTACACAACGATAAATTATTACACAAAGGTAAATTATTTCATGACGGTAAATTATTTCACAGCGGTAAATTATTACACAACGGTGAATTATTACACAACGGTTCATCTACCAAGAGGGGGCTAGATTTTGTTGATCGGTACTTTTGCAACTTGAACAACCGTTGAAGTATTATTTATGGGCAAGTTATTGCACAACGGTTCACTACATTTGACCATGAAGGTAGGTATTGACCGCAGAAAACAGTGATCTACGCAGAAGGGGCATCTATTTCACTCCACATCAACAATTTTCCTTCAGAACTTCTTTATTTGCGTTTCTTTTCGCCATTTTAGGTAGGTACTGTTTGTCATCGACAGTATTATTTTAGCGACATTTAACTCGTGATTTAGATAGGTACCTAGTAACGAGTACGGGGTTAGGTGCTAACCTACGGAGGAATAGTACATATTATACTATATAGACGGGTTATCCATACAAAGAGCTGTGATCTGTAACATAAGGGTATTCTGTACAAAATAATAACCCGTTGTGCTGGGATTTGCAGCGTTTTTTAGTTACCATGAACCAAATAATGAAATTTGATTTGTAGATCCCATTTGAGGCCAAGTTGGTCCGCAAAGCTTGACGTTATTGTCATTCATCTCGAATGGGTGAAAAATGGGGGTAGACATTTTCAGAACGCCGTACCTCGAAAACTCAATAGAGAGTACGGTTTATTATTTGACTTGTGGTTCATGAATAACTACAAATAATTAATGATTGAATTATCTAATCCCATGCATTTGTAGAAAACTTCAATTCCGGGGCCGGCTCCAGTACTCGATTTAGGATTTTTCTGGGGGGAGCTCGAGGGAATTGACCACAGAAAACAGTGATCTACGCAGAACGGGCATCTATACAGGTAAATAATAAACTTTTGCGTAATAATTTGCAGCTTTTTATTGAATTTTCGGATTGGGGGGGGGGGGGGGGGTAAATTTTTTTTCATGTTCGATTTGAAAGGTTCTTTATTGAAAATAATAAACCAAAAAAATTCCATCCGTCCGCCATCCACCGTCCGCGGCTTTTTCCTTAGTTCACATGAACCAAAATTCACGGAATTTTGTATATTATGGTTCCCGTTCGGGCTCTAGTTGGTCCTCAAAGATCGGCGTTACTTCACTCAAATCTAAGGGGTGAAAATAGGGGTTTAAATGTCTGGAGTACCCCTATCTCGGAAAATTGCATTTTGAGGTGTGGGTTTTCTCGCATTTTTAAATAGATCTTTTTAAGATGTTGCTATAAAATTTGCTATCCAATTTGCCGTAAAGAGCAGGGTGTACGCAGGCATCAAGCTGTGTTGAGCAATATAGGGCGATATAGCGCAGTGGTCTACCTGACGGACTAAAATGCCTAAGTTCCAGAGATTGAAACCCTACCGGGACTAAATATTTTTTCACTCCACATGAACAGCCTCTCTTCAGAACCTATTTATTTTGGTTTCTTTTTGCTATTTTAGCAACTTTTCGTCATCGACAGAATTATTTTAGCAACATTTAACGCGTGATTTAGGTAGGTACCTAGTAACGAGTACGGGTTTAGGTACTAAGGTACGGAGGGTCTGCGATCTACACAGTATGTATAGAATAGTACATAATTGTCATATAGAAGGGATATTTATACAGAAAGCTGTAACAGAAGGGTGTTCTATACAAAATAGTAAACAGTTTTGTAGGGATTTGCAGCTTTATTTTAGGGCTAAAACTTTACGTTCTAAACTCGATCGGAATCGAGCCTCCCCATTTACTCAGCTTAGCGGCTATCTTCACTATCCCCCCCCCCCCTCACCTTCACTAATTAGCGGACCACCCTGATTTTAATTCTAACTTGGCAAATAAGACCCTTCTCTACCCGCTCCCGAAATTGCAGCCCTTTCTGAGCCCTTGAAGAGCGAATTGAGGCCACTCTGTCCTTTTTACTCCACTAGAGGGGATGTATTTACCCAAATACATACTATCATAATGCAGATCGCTACTAGCAATAAAGATAATGAAAAAATATAGCAAAACTTGATTAAAATTTTGGAATCTATTTCGTTCAAACAAGCCTCTAAACGCATTAAAATTGATTCAGTTGAGGAAGTTGAATGGAAACTACCTCATATGCCATTCAAAGCGACCCCGCCATATTTCAAAGCCCGTGCAATGAATGGCTTGGAATGGTAAATACTGCGGATGTAACGTTGACGGCGCAAGGCTTGCAATCGCAATGTGACCCACTCGAAAATAAAAATATTATTTCTCGTCCACTGAACGACTACGGTTGGCCATAAAAGACGGATGCTCGCCGGCTATGTGCTGTAACCACATCGAGCCAACTGATCTGTCGATTCGTTTCCCCGATCCGCAGCCACCGTCAACGATTTGGCGCGTAGCCGAATTGTTTTTTGAATTAACGTCATCAATGTTAGCTGTGGAGTTTTCGGTTTTCCGTACAATGCACTGACGAAAATGAGAAAAGTTTTAATCATACTGCCTGACCAAATGAGCGAAAGTTAGTTTGAACGCATTTAAAACTCCTCCTTGTGACAGAGTGTAACGGGGGGGGGGGGGGGGTCCCTGGAGAGCCCCCTCCTAGACCAGCGAGATTATCACCGGATATCGATTAGGCTTCCCCAAGCGACCCCGCTTACTCCGGAAGAAAAAATGTATCGAGAACAGCCACACTGTTGCACTCCTTCCCACATGACATACTTCAGGGTAGCAGAAGTATGAGAGGGAAAAAGGGGGAACGAAAAGTAGTTTGAAGTTCTGTTGTTGTCCAGTGAATTGTGCTCATCTGGGCAACCTCTAGGTCAGTGGTTCTCAACGGGGGCGCTAGAGGGGTACTGAGGGGCGGCGAACTTGTTTTAGCGGTAGGGGAGCGGTGAGCACCTGCCTGAACACTTCAACAGGTTCAGGAATCTCTTCGATTCTGTGCTTGAGATGTATTTAGGGATATCTGATAGCTACAATTTATAATCGATGTTGCTTACTTGACCGATAAATTCGCCGAATTCAATGGAATCAATTTGCGAATTCAAGGTGATGAACTCAATTTAATAAAAACGAAATCTGTTATTTCTGCCTTCCAAAATAATCTCACTTTGTGCAAGCTGAATTTTGGCCGCAACGAAGTTATGATTTGCCAGTTTTCAATCCTGTCGCATAAGCATATTGAATAGTGTGCTGCATAAGAATATTGAAATCCCTTTGATGAAACAGTTTACTGTGAACACTGGAGTCCTTAGACCTTTTCCGAACGTTTGAGGATATTTTGTCCTCAATGGGTCATGAATCCTCTGTGCACATTGGGAAAACAGAGGTTGAGATTCAGGAAGTATTGATTGACCTTTCAACTACTGAGACGTAGAAAGCCAGTTTCCAGGATGATGGTAGGCTCATGGAATTTTGGCTTCAAGCTAATATCAGTTAACTCTATGCTGGAGTGCGGACTGTCGTCAAAAAAACTGTCAATTGCCTCCCTCTTCTACCTCGTCGATCGAGGGTTCATTACTGTGACTGATTTACTTAACATTACAACAACAAAAAATCCACCCCCTGACCCCAGATCGTCAGGAGAACAACGTCAAACCATCTTCAGTAACAAACAATAACTCCAGTAACGTTTTTTGGGTCGCTTTTTCATGTCGTGACGTTTTTCGGCTGGTAGGTCCTTGCCAGAAGAAATCGACTCGACTTCTAATAAGTGAGACTTGCGCCTTCATCTCACTAAAACTGAACCTCATTCTGAGAAATGGGCTTTGAACCACTACAATCCCACACACAGCTGTGTGTATTACATTCATAACAAATACCCAAACTCAAGTATTTTCACATTAGGTGGGCGTTGAAAAATATTCAACTCCTAAAGGGGGCGGCAGGTTTAAAAAGGTTGAGAACCACTGCTCTAGGTGATCAACCTCCATCGTTGGGATGGAACAACTACTGGGACTGATGGAACAACTACTGGGACTTGTCAATTGGGACACGGCATCAATCGCCTTCTAATGAGCTCAGTATATTTTAATTATACTGACACACTAAAGGAGGGGGGAAGGGGGGGTGGAGAAGCCAATAGATGTATGTATTATCAAAGGGACAGGTTGTTTAGTAAAGGAATCCCTTCTGGGAAACCTTTGGGCTTATCCTTCTGGTAAGCCCACAAAAAGTGGATGGAGTATGGTGAAGTGCTCAGCGCATACTACCGAAACACGCTGTGCTGCCATGTGACAGAGTGTAACAGTGGGGGGTGGACCCTCGAGAGTCCCCCTCCTAGACCAGCGAGATTATCACCAGTTAAGAAGGGATATCGATTAGGCTTCCCCAAGCGACCCCGTCTCCACCGGAAGAAAAAATGTATCGAGAACAGCCCGCACGTTACAACTGACACTCTAAAGGAGAGGGAAAGGGGGGGGGGAAGCCAATAGATTTATGTAGGTATTATCAAAGGGACAGGTTGTTTAGTAAAGGAATCCTTCAGGGAAACCTCTGGGCTCATCCTTCTGGTAAGCCCACAAAAAGTGGATGGAGTATGGTAAAGTGCTCAGCGCATACTACCGAAACACGCTGTGCTGCCATGTGGCAGAGTGTAACAGTGGGGGGTGGACCCTCGAGAGTCCCCCTCCTCGACCAGCGAGATTATCACCAGTTAAGAAGGGATATCGATTAGGCTTCCCCAAGCGATCCCTTCTCCACCGGAAGAAAAAATGTATCGAGAACAGCCACACTGTTACACCCTTTACGTTTACCTACACAAAGAAAAGGTTACACTAGAAAATATTACCAGAAGTTATTATTAAGAAATTAGAGACGAAATGCAAAGAATGCAATCCTTAATTCCGTCTACACCCAATTCGGTACTTAGGTTCTAAACCAAACTGGCAGAACTTGACATTAAAAACTAATCCCACCCATTAGAATTCACGGTCATTAATGCGGACCATTTACACTACTCGATGGAAAAAATCCAACTTCTAAATTAGACGCCGCCTGTTTAGAGCATGATCAATTTTACGAGAGATATCCAAACGTGTCTGATAGACACGTAGCAGACGAACGGTTGGCTAACAGTGCCTTTGAACGTTTCAAGTCCAAGGATTCATCACTAAAAGAAAAAATCGCTGCCCTAACAATCGCTGGTTTGATGAAAGGGAAACTATTTATAGGGGCAGGAAAAAATAAAAATCAGTTTGGAGTTGGCGACGAAAAAATGAGGCATTCAAAAATTCCGAAACTGCCCCCTGTAAGATTAACAGCCATCAGAAAACGGCGTCAAAGACGTAAAGGAGATTTTCTACCGCTTTTACTCGGGTTAACAGGCTTAGCTACTGGTGCAGCCAATTTGTATCGTGCAATCAATCAAATACGTCAGGATAATCGTGAATCAGAGGCGCGCCTGCTTAAACAGGGCAGCGGGTTGAAAAGAAAAAGGGTATCGAAAAAAAATTTTGAAACGGCGTCTCACTCATTTCTGAATCATATAACTGGTAATTCACTGAAAAAGTGTATTTCAATTTCAGTGTATTAAATTATTTTCCATGAGTCTCTAGTGACTAACGTCTCGATAGAAAAATACGCCCCATCGATTATTAAAAAATTCAGAGGAGTTTTTATGAGTGATACTCTACCAAAAGTAGTCAGAAAATACGAGTGTGGAATATTAAACTTGCAGTCACAAAAGTATCAAGGCTCCCATTGGACAGCGTACATGAAAAATAAACACGTTTCGTATTATTTCGACTCGTTCGGAGTAAGACCACCGACTGAACTCGTTACGTACTTAAAAAGTGATAAAATTTATTTCAACAGAGTTATTTACCAGCCCGAGAACTGTCAACACTGCGGACACTTATCATTATTTTTTTTTTGATTCTCGGACAATAAATTAGACAAATGTCATTGCTCGTCACTATCCAAAATATTGGTCCGATTTTGAACCAGGAGTTCTTTCCCCCAATACAGTTAGATCCCGATAGGCAATATGAAATCGCTCTTTTAAATTTCATGTCTTACAATTCCACACCAAAAATGTCAATGACTCGTGCAATGAGTTCACAATTTTCTATGAAAAATCGATACGTCTCAAAAATGGATCTTATAATTTCGACGAATTAATCCGAGTGATACAAGAGGAATTACAAATCCTGAGCAATCGGCACCCTGAATCGAGACCTTTTACGTTAAGGGCGGGCGCACACGGGCGACTTTTTGTTGCGCAACTGTTTCGTGTTTCCGACGAGGCCTATGCATTTGAACCAAGGTGCGCACACGAAGCGACGCGACAGCAACGCAACTTTTCAGTTGCTCTGGCCGCCGACAGTAGGGCGACAAAACTGTCTCCGTCTCTTCGCCACTACCATAGTTTTGATCTACGCGCGCACACGAGCGACAGTTTTGTTGCCGTCTAGGATTATATCTAGAATTAATATCTAGTGCCTAGTGCAAAATGGTACATATTTTCTCTATTGTTGGCAAAATGGCAGGGAGGGATGGAGATATCGTCAGCGATTTAGTTATAAGTGAAGTTGAAAAGAGGCCGGCGTTGTTCAATAAAACTTTAAAGGATTATTCGGATGCCAGTTTGAAAGGCAAAATGTGGGAAGAAGCTTGCACAAATGTGTTGTCTACGATGGGGGCAGCTCTCTACAGACCAAAGAAAACATGCAGGTAAGTTATGTATTAAAGTGGTTTTTATTAATATAGAAAGAGTAAAACACAAGAAAGTTTATTTTAACTTAGTAAAACACAACTAAGTTTTTATGTGATAACATTAGATATAATCAACATAACATTAGTATATCTAACACAACATTAGATATAATGGGTTATTACATTGTAGTTCTTCAAATATCAACGGGAATTTCTCTTTATTTAATCTTTCAGACATCAGCGGGTGAACCCAATATTTTCTTTTCCTTTTATTTTTCCTGCGTCGTATAATTAAAGCACAAATCACTGCAGTCTGTACTAAATCCATGTTCACTGTACTACGAAATCAACGAAAATGAATCTGCTGTAAGGCAACAGTTGCTCATCGTGTGCGCGCTCTCGAAAGCCGAAGCAACTCGACAGGGACAAAGACAAAAACAGTTGTGCAACAAAAGTCTAGAGTACAAATTAATTCCATCGTTGGGAAAAGTTTCACTGAAATTTTCATTATTTATATGGACTTTGGTTTTCACAACACTGTTGGACCTTTATTGGGTTTCACAGAAAAACGAGTATATGAACCAAACATTTGACACATTGGACCCTCTCCAGCTAAAATCATCCCATACCATTCAATTCAAGTTCGATGCAACTTGGTAACGGGGCACAGTTATCTAAACAAACATAAATGCGGAATCCTACACTGTTTCACTCCTTCCGTTCCACTAGGATTCAGAATTGTTTATTCACCGAACGAGCTCAAGTATATAAGTATCGAACCACGAGATATCCCACTCATTTCCTTTACAATTTCAGACGAGGAAGGTACACCTTTGGATTTTGGAACCGAATTAACAACAACTGTCACCATTCACATCAGGGAAATTTGATTATATGAATGGGTTTAACGTTTATTCAAAATCATTCATTTCCCCCAAAAATATTGAAACGCCGAGGACTGAGTAAACAAAACGTGCTTTTGACATTTTCATGTCTTTGCCGTGGCACACAACCTAAAAATCGTTAGTGACGAAATACCGTTACGTTATATTTTCTGATGATTTTCGCTTACAACCGATTCGTTGCTACGGAACTTTATCTTCGCCAGTTATCATCGTACAAAAATCGTTCACCACTCGTTGGATAGCTCTCGATTTACCTAACCATATTACGTTAACCACTGCGGAGTGCGTGGCCGACAAGCTGCGGTATGAGCGTGATTGTTTAAATAATTGTTTACACACAGGTGATCATTCTCAATAATTTATATTGTCAACACGAATGCAAGCTTCATATAAGTTTCTGATGATTTTCGCTTACAACCGATTCGTTGCTACGGAACTTTAACTTCTCCGGTTATTATCATATACAAATTGGAAAGAGATAGAGCCGCGAGAATGGTTTCCAACCACCAAGCAAAGATTATACATACGTGCCAAATTCTTACAGAAGAACGACGCGCTCAAGCACAATGGAGGGAGGCTCAGCGCTCTGCTGAAGATCTATTGGCCAAATTCAAATCCACTCTTCAAACTTAGCCGACATTTCATTTAAACAATAATACAACGTTTATTACATTAATCGAAGAACTGAGTCTAATTACCAATTCTTTTATGATCAACACTACAACTTAGATTGCGACTTTATAATTAGGTACCTACCTAATTTGGTAGGTGAGAAGGAAGGAGGGGAAAGACATGAAAATGTCCCAATGCGTTGCAGACTCGTATGCAAGCGTTTATCAACGTTTATGAAATTACCTTTAACCCCACGATATACTAGCAGGATAACACGGTGTAGGTACTGAATACAACGAGCCCAAGGCGTTAGGCAAATAGTTTTCTTCCTGACATTGAAGAGACGCCACGAAAAAGCCGCACTTGATAATGAAAGTTTCACAGATTTCTCATCATGTATCTCATAGTTTTTTTAAACGCTTTTAGCGAATTTTCAAAGAAAATGAAGCTATTGCAATGGCTTCGAAATTTAAATAATATAAATTTTCGGAAATTTTCTTCATAGAAATCCGTTTCAGACCATTCTAAAACGATTCCTGAAATTTAACACTTTTTTATATGTATATATAGGTATATATATGTGTCACTCCAGACGATAACTCTCGATAGAATTGAGATAAACAGCTCAAATTTGCACAAAAAATCTATCTTGGCAATCGAAAGGCTAAGTTCGAAGATGGGCGAAATTGGCCTACTCTAAGGAGGGTTTTGGCGCATTTAAAGTGCGCAAAAATTACCCAAAAATCCCCAAAATGTTATTTTCCAACAAGTGACCCCTCATTTTAAAGGTTTTTGCACGCTGAACACGATGGTGGAATCGGATTTTAGATATCTTGATCCGTTCTCAAATTAGAGCATTTAAAGTGCGCAAAAATTACCCAAAAATCCCCAAAATGTTATTTTCTAACAAGTGACCCCTCATTTTAAAGGTTTTTGCACGCTGAACACGATGGTGAAATCGGATTTTAGATATCTAAATCCGTTCTTAAATTAGAGCATTTAAAGTGCGCAAAAATTACCCAAAACTAGGATAATCTTTAAACTCTTACCCCCCCCCCCACCCCCTTAGAGTGGTCAGATTGAAAAATGTGAGAAGTATTAATTGAAGACGAGAGTTCGAAGCAAAAAAGGGGGAGGCAAACGATTAGTACAACTCCTTGAATTTCCCATTTGACATATAATTGTTATGATACCTTCATAGATAGACAAGTACCGGCCCACGTATTACTAGAAGGAAGACGAAAGAAAAAATCTATTTCAAATTATTCAATTTAGGTACTAACAGTAGGAGGAAGAAGGTTAGGTAGGTATCTTATCAATTTATTATCAGTATCATACGAATATTTGATATTCAAAGGTAGGTAGGTACTTAACATGATAAAAATAATATCAATGAAGAAGGAAGGATCTACCTACCTAGTAGAGCAAATCTTTAACTGGTTTTAGATACCAGGCCTGAAATCGTAGTCAAGAGTAAAGGCCATTCAGAAGGAACAAGGAATCTACTCATAACAAACGGTAGAATCAGGATGGACAAAACGTACAAATTAAAATAAATACGAAGAGAATATACATAGAAAACCAAATTTTAGACCGAAGTTTTCCTTTATTCAAAACCATAGCCATTAATTCGAATATTTCTTTGAAAATTCGCTCATTAAGTCATGCTGCATGACTGGTTTTTAATTTATCGCGAACTTGAGAATTTGTTGAGACTACCCGGAGGAGCATCGCACGACCAGCCGTTCGTTTGCACCGAAAGGCTTCTTCATCATGACCGTGAATCAAACGTTATAAATCCGGCCCAGATATCATTGCTAGGGAACACCCGAGGCGAGTTTGATTGAATTGATTGAATCATTTTATTTTTTTATACACATTTTCACTCATAACATCCCTGGTGTCGTGATATCCTCCCAGAACTCCTTATTATTAAGATCTCACAAATAAACCAGGGAATGAAGTGGCAGACGCAGGAGGCCCCAGAGACCTGGAGGGGATCCCCACCATCCTCCACCAGTGTGGAGGATGGAGGGAGCACAGTCCCAGGACTATAAAAACTCGACTCCTTCGCCTTCCAACTCATTCTACGCTCTCATCAAGTCGCTGACTTATCTCTTACCTCACTCCTCCTCTCTCTCCTCCTCATAAAATATCCCAGAGTGGTGGCTGCCTTCCAGGCCGTAACCAACTGGGCATACTCCTCCTCCTGGGCATCCGCCTCAGTGGTGGATACCCTTCGGGTATTAACCAGTGGTTTTAAAAAAATCTCGGATTTATCGTTTCTCGCTATGGATACGGCCATCGATATCGGTTTTAAACCTCGTTTTTCGAACGAGTCAACAAAATTTTCTACCAGCCATTTAAAACCTCCGCTATAAATCCTAATGATTTGATAACGATAAGCGTGTATAACCACGATCAGCTTTCGCTACTTCATGAAAGTTATCTACAATTATCTGGTACTTTTTCAAAAAAGTGTGACACAGCGTCAACCAAGATTCCAAGCATCGTTCTCAACGGAGCATTACATTTATTTGAATCGATAACGTTACGTATCAACAACGTTATCGTTGACTATGTTAGACAGCCAGGAATTGCCGCACTAATCAAAGCCTTAGTTTCAAAATCGTCCGAAGAACTGAAAGGTTTACAACACTCTGGCCTAAATGACTTCAACCTTTCCAGGATTGTGTCAAATGCGATTTACAATCGACCATTCACTACGGCTTCTACGACTTCCGATGACATTGAATTTACGTTTACAATTCCCATGAGCCTTATTTCGGGTTTCTTCGAAGATCATAAAAGGGTTTTGATTAATGCCAATTACGAACTTTCACTTTTACGAGCGCCCAACGTAGACAATGTAATTACCGGAGACCCCACTCTAAAAGAATCGGACATCAAATTGCGTAAACTAAGCTGGGTGATCCCAGTAGTATATAAAATGGGTCTTCTGGCCCGATTTTGAGATGAGGCCTCTGGCCCCGATTGTTGAGCTGGGGCTACTGGCCCGACCGTCGAGCTGGGGTTTCTAGCCCGTCAACTGAAAGCGAGGCATTGGGTGTCGGGAACCAAACTCTGAATTTTCAAGCTTGAGAAAAAAAAGAAAAATGAAAAATGAAAAATGGGGGAAAAAAATGAATAAATAAATAAAAAAAATGAAAAAATAAAATAAAAATGAAACAGGTGAGAGAAAATTTTTGTTTGAGATCGCGCGAAAAACCTTGATGGCAAGGTGTGGTTGATTGATTGAATCTCGCAGCGAGCTTTTATTTCAAAATAATCTGGATCCCAGTTTCTCCCGGGGATCCCTGACGGTAGAATTAAAACCCACTCGAGCTCCTTGTCCAGCGGTCCAGACGTGCTTATCGACTTCCTGAGTGATCACTTAGTCATCAAAAAAACGCAGCAGGACCAGTGAGTTGCAAAGAGCGGTACAGATCGGATCGGATAGACATTTATAAGCGTGCTAGTGTCCTTTTCAATCATCAAGTAGGTACCTACATATTATCAGTCAGTTCGAACAAACGGTTTATGCACGGGAGTGAACAACAAAGTGGTTTTTAGTGCAAATTAAAGGTTCATGGGTGGATTACCACGTCACAAGGTAAGGTTAAAGGCCCGTTTACACGAGCGGACCGGGCCGGATAAATCCGAGGAGTACAGTAAGTGCGTACTTCAGCCCTGCCGTCTAAACGCTCGTCCGGACCGGTAATGGGCGTTCCCACTTGCTAGGGAGGCCCGATGGAAATTCCTTCGGATCTAGGGTCCCCCCACCCGACGATCCTACTCTCCCCACCCGTTTGCCCTGTCACCCTGTGGTGTAAACGCATATCCGCTCAGGATCTTCTCCAGGACTAGGTACCTACATCCCTATAAACATGCATATAGTCTAAAAACGCTGCAAAGTCCTTGTCACATGGGTTTATTATTCTATTGAAGTTCTAGAGATTCTTGTTGGCAGTTAAATTTATTGTTTCTTTCATGTGGAATGATTGAATTAGCTATTCCTGATGATTTCCACCAATTTTGGCCCCCAAAACATGAAATAGGTACTTTTTTTTCCCCCAGATCATCTTTGATCATTGGTAGTGCGATTTAATGGTCTTGATTCAGCTGTTTACACTTTTTCTAATGTTAGTATACACATTGATGGTGATTTCAGACAGTTTTCCAGGTTTTTGACTAAAAAAAAAAACAATTTTGGGAGCTGAACTAATGGTAAAACCTCAATTTCCGCGTCTTTGGTCAAAATCGACTTCATATTCGGTATTCTCGTCCCCAAAAACATGGAAAAACGTTACCTCAAAAGCTCACGTTACTAATATGTTATTAAAACACAAAAAGTACCTATTTTTACACACATTTTCACTCATAACACCCCTGGGTATATTCCGATCAGGCTGAAAAGTTTCGGGACACAACTAGGGCCCAAATGGAGCATGTGTGCGAAAGAACGACTTTTTTAGATCTAAAATGAAGCCTGTACACGTGATACGGCGTACGGCGGACGGACATTGCATTTTTGGAATCTACACACCTTGAAACGGAAAAGAAAAAAGTTTGAGGGGATGTTATACAAATTTATTGCTGAAAATAATAAACCAAAACGGTGGAAATTGTTATACAACTGTTTATTACGTTCTTGTCTTCGGTCCGGTCGTGTAAACGGCTGCCCGAAGGGAAGGAAGCCCCGCCCCCCACGGAGCGAGTCAGGAGGCTCCTAGCTAGGAGCATCGGAGTATCCGGCCCGGTCCGCTCGTGTAAATGGGCCTTTAAACAGTTTACCCCTCCCACCACACACAGCTTGTTCCTGATTGGTTCATAATGACGTCACTTTCTATCATGATTATTGCTTGATGTTGATTGGCTAATAGTGACGTCACTATTGCTTGATGCTGATTGGCCAATCAGTAAACCGTCGAGTTTCGCCAGGGTAAAGAACAGCACGTCTCGGTATCAAACAGTATTGTTCGGACCGTCGAGTTTCGCCAGGGTAAAGAACTGCACGTCTCTGTACCCATAAGTACCTACTGTTCGGACCGTCGAGTTTCGCCAGGGTAAAGAACTGCACGTCTCGGTACGATCCATGCCTCCAAAACGCGAGATGCAAAACTCTTCCTCTAAAACAACCCGTCCTTGTAAGGATGAAAATAATGCAGCATATAAATATTGTAGTATATGTTCGTTATATAGATCAAAGAGTCAATTCGCACGACATTTAAAATCGAAAGCCCATAAAAATAATATTATTAAAAATGAAAAAAAATATAGTAAAAGCTATTTTGATCCTAAAGCTGAAGCCTCTGCTATTTCTCTTACTAGGAAAAATGATACAAGGGTAAACCCTCAACAGAAAAGCCTTGATTTCACACGTTACATGAAATTACCCGAATACACAGATAGTTTAACACCGTTTATCAGTAGAAAACCAACAAGACCTGCCAAAGTCGCTACAAGCCGTGCTTCTGTTCCACCCCAGGATCTGCCTGAAGATTTATTACAATATTACAATGTTCCAACCATGATAACGCCTTTCGCTGATACTCCTCCCCACACAAATCTTCTTTTCCCTTCCCCTCCTGTAAGAAAAGTCCACCCAGATAATAATCGAATTGTTGGTTTGTTGGGTGAAAATCCATGCATCTCTAACAAACCACCTAAAACCTTTGAGCAATTTAGGGGTTGTATGACAAATTTGTCTGGCAGTACCACTATTAAATCAAATCCCGAGGAAAAAATTAATTCCCATGAATCGAGAGAGGATGCTCTGAAACGTATTTCTAAATCGATATTTGATGCAGATTCTCAAGAGGAACTTTCCACACCTCACTCTCCGCCAAAAGAAATCCTAGCAGATAAGGATAGAATCGTAATCAAATTAGTTAAAGACCCTATTACTAATCAATATAAGGTTAGTAAAAACTCCACAGACATACCCCCTAATTCTCACACTGATGGTCCCTCTCTAATGAGTGTGAATTCTAAAAAACATTGTTCTACATGTAATATTCTGGTGACAAAATCAAATTGGGCTCGGCATATCAAATCTGTAAAACATGTAGGCTCCCAGAACTCTATGATTCCAAATACTTCCCCTCCTCAGATGCAAGATAAAAAAATATGTTCTTCCTGCAATTTGTCGGTAACAAAATCAAATTGGACCCGTCATATCAAATCCAAAAAGCACATTAGCAACACCGTATCAAATCAAGAAAATTTGAATGATGCGTTTTCAACAGAAGAGGAAATCACCATCAACTCTCAGTTCAAAAAGATTATGTGGACTTATATTAAAGGTTCCATTGACATATCTGCATTCTTGGAGTCGTTAAAGAATCCGATGATAGACAAACTCATGGAATATTGGGTTTTGAATCCATCAATCAAATTGCAGGTAAGCCTGGAAGCAACTTATTCTCGTGAAAAAATTGACGGGGAAACCCAATACACAGAAATGTACTTCCATACAAAATCTGACGTTATTACTACAAATATTAATTTAAATGATGTTATAGAACAAAAATTTGATGATTTAAAACAAAGAGAATCACAGCACCAACCTGCAGCAGGCTCAGGGTGGTCATTATATAGACCTAAAAGACTTATTCTGAGCTTGAGCAAATATAACCCTTTGAGTGGTAGTTCTTACATAGAGTTGCCCAAATGGATTTCAGATAAAAAAGCTTGTGTAAACGTTCATAATACTTCGGATAATTTGTGTTTTGCTTATTCTATATGCTGTGGTATTAATGACAAGAGGAAAAACCCTCAGAATGTTAGCCATTATAAACACCAAGTAAAAGATGAAATATTCAGAGGATTTCAATATCCCATGACACTTGATAATATCCCCAAGTTTGAGAAAAAGAGTCAAAATGGCTACCCAGGATATCCTAGTATGGCTATCAATGTTTATGAGGTCTCAGGGAAAGAAATCAGACCTATTGTGATATCAACTCAACGAGCTGCTGAAAAAGATATAGATTTGTTATACTTGGTTAATGAAAACAATGGTCATTATGTATACATAAAAAACCTATCTCGATTAGTTAGGACGCAAATCACCAAGCATAAGCAAACTATTGAAATTTGCAGAAGATGTTTGGTTTCTTTCAATAGTAAACGGCAACTTGCTGAGCATTCGGAATATTGTGGTGAGCATCAACCTGTGAAACCCACTATGCCGACAGAGGGCAGCACATTAGAATTTCAAAACTTTATCAACAAATTCGAACACCCATACGTTATTTATCTCGATTTTGAATGTTTATTGCATGACCAAAAAAATAATAATAAAAATGACCAAAATGAATCCTTTACAATGAAAACTAAAAAACATATTCCTTATGGATTTACCACATATTTGGTATCTAGGGTGGATGGGAAAATTCACAAACCTTATTGCTATAGGGCAAAAAATCAAGCTGAACTCGAATACGTACCCCTCAGGCTCATTGAGAAACTTCATGGAATATTGAAATTTATCGCAAAAAAATATGAAAATTCAAAACCGATGAAGTTAACCGATGAAGAGGAAAGACATTTTCAATTATCAAACGTATGCCATATTTGTGATAAAGAAATTGAACTAGGAACAACAAAAGATAGAGATCATTGTCATCTGACCTCAAAATTTTTAGGAAGTTCACACCCCGAATGTAACCGACGCAGGCAACTCGTTACAAATATTCCAGTTGTTTGCCACAATCTATCTGGTTACGACTCGCATCTCTTCATAAAAGAACTATTCAATTATGGAAATGAAAAAAATCAAACTACAGTGCTCGCTAATTCTGAGGAAAAGTATATAACCTTCTCAAAGAACATGGTTAAATTGAGAAAGGGATACTTGAAATTGAGTTTTATTGATAGCTTTAGATTCATGTCAAGCTCTCTCGAGAAACTAGCGCAGAATTTGAAACCAGAAGAATTCTCGCATCTTAATGCATTTATCAAGGATAACTCTGTTTGTGGGAAATATTTTCATAGAGAGAAAAATGATGAAAATAAACTGTTTAGCATCCTAAGAAGAAAAGGGGTATTCCCTTACGAGTTTGTGAACAGTGTTGAAAAACTTGATCATGATAGAACACTTGCTCCTGAAGATTTCTACGATTCGCTAAACGAATCGAATATAAACTCCAATGATTTCAATCATTACCTCCACGTATGGAATAAACTGAAAGTCAAAAGTTTAGGAATTTATTCTGATTTGTACAATATTCAGGATGTTTTGCTGCTAGCAGATGTATTCGAAAATTTTCGTAACGTTTGCTTAGCTAATTATAAACTTGATCCTGCACATTACACCACAGCTCCATCACTCGCTTGGGATGCAATGTTAAAATCAACGAAAATAAAACTAGACCTAATTGTAGACTATGATATGTATTTATTAATTGAAAAGGGTATTAGAGGAGGTATTTCCCAGTGCTCGAAAAGATACGTGAAAGCCAATAACCGGCACATCAAAGATTACGATGATACGAAACCGGATAGTTATCTAAGTTACATAGATGCGAACAATTTGTACGGGTGGGCATTATCCAGGTCACTCCCGTACAGAAAATTTGAGTGGGTTCCTCCAACGCTTCATGATATTGTATCTTGGAAAAAAATAATTGAAGGATACCACGATAACAATCAACAAGGTTATATATTCGAAGTTGATTTACATTATCCTCAAAGGCTTCATGATTCACACAGAGATCTCCCATTAGCTCCAGAGCACTACAACCAGAAGTTGTGTACGACCCTCTACGATAAAAAACGATACGTTGTACATATTGATAATTTGAAATTGTATATGAGTCAGGGTTTAGAAATTACAGCCATTCACCGCGTTATAAAATTCGAACAAAAACCGTTTATGAAATCCTACATAGATTTTAATACCTCTAAACGAGCTAACTGCTCGAACGATTTCGAAAAGGATTTCTATAAGCTTATGAATAATTCCGTATTTGGTCGCACAATGATGAATTTACGTAAACGTCAAGATATTAGGCTGTGCAACGAAAAGAAGGCATCCAAATTAGCGAAAAAACCAACGTTTTCTAGATTTACGATATTCGATGAAGATTTCCTAGCGTGCCACATGACCCGAAATAAAATAAAATTTAATCAACCCCTATACTTGGGATTTTCGGTTCTCGATTTATCCAAACACCTGATGTATGATTTCTTCTACAATAAACTAAAACGATACGATCCTAATTTAAATCTTTGTTACATGGATACAGATTCGTATTTCGTAGAAACAACCATCGATCCCCATCAAATAATTAAGGAGAACTCGGATGAATTTGACACGAGTGACTATGATAAAACACATACCTGTTACAGTTCAAAGAATAAAAAGGTGATTGGGAAATTTAAGGATGAGCTGAACGGTGCTCATCTCTCTGAATTTTGTGGCTTGCGATCCAAATTATATAGTTATTCGTACGTTGAAAAAGAGGATGAGGTTTCTAATCAGGTAAAATGTAAAGGGATAAAAAAGAATATTGTAAAACAAACTATAGGAATGGATGATCTAAAATCATGCCTCTTTGAGGGAAAGGAACAGTATCGTAAGCAAAATTTGATACGTAGTTATAAACATACCTTATACTCAATAACAATGAACAAAAAAGCTCTCAATTCGGATGACACCAAACGATTTACTGAGGAAAATAAAATTAGTACTTTGCCTTGGGGTCATTACAAAATGCTAAAATGAATTGTATTATAAATATATTAGGTATTTTGCACGTCATAGGAAAAACAAATCTCACACAAAAAATATTCTTGAACAATAATTATTCTCAACGGGTGAACCTCCTTGCACGAGAAGACCTCGGAGAGCCAGAACTCGGAGTAGTCTCGAATCGAACACGTCTTGTTCCCTTCATTTTGAACCTCATTTTCTATGTGTTGGTTTTGTAAATGCATACTTATAAGAAGATAGAACATAAAACAATAATGTCACTCTTCAAGATATCCGGTACAGGCTCAAAGTTGAGCTTACGGATGGAGCATCCTATTCATTTGGATGAGCATAAGGATTATTCCCTCGGTCTTTTGGGATTTTATGGTAAAAATTGTATTGAAAATATTTCTGAACCTATACAAGTGGTGTTTACAGGAAGTGATGATGATGATGAGCGAACATTGTACATAGGTAGTGGGAATTACTCGATAGAAAAGATTGAAAATATGCTCATAGGTTTTATTAAATCGAATTATACAAATCTTGCAGTGCTTGCTAGTAATAAAGATCTGTATTATCTTCGTGTAAACGAAACAACTGCTAGAGTTGAAATGAAGATGCCAGTTGATGTTGGTTTGTTCCCTTCATCGTCTGAACATCGTAAAAATTTAGGTTATTTGTTAGGGTTCTATCAAAGAAAATCAAATGTCTCGTTTTATTTTAAATCAAATACTCACTATGAAGCAAACTCATACCCAAGGTTGGAACCTTTCAAAGTTATTGAAATTCATTGCAACTTGATCAAGCCTGCTGTTATTAATCATCAGAATGATCCTCATTCCCACCAGGAAGCAGATATCCTACACATGTTCTATCCTAAAACTGAGCAGATTAAATTTGGTTCCCTGATTGCAGAACAACCTGTTCAAATTAACTACCTTGATATCAATAAGAGCGTGAAGTCAATTCAGAAAATCGACTTGGTACTCAAGAACGAATCTGACACCGAAATCAATTTTTTGGGAACTGATTTGACTGTGTACCTGAAATTAATCGAAAAATGATAGAACGTAATGTTACCCCACAAATTTTTTGTTTCAAATGTAAGAAAAAAACTGGTAATGTAAATACTTCAACAGTTCAGACAGCAAATGGCTCCTGGAGGTATCTAGCAAAGTGTAAAATATGCAATACTCAGAAGAGTAAATTTTTGAAGCGTGGATGGAAAAGCAACCAGAATGGTATGAACACGGGTGATATGCAAATTGAAGCAGTAGAGATGCATAAACCAGTCATAAAAAAATTTCAAAAGCGTAAAATCGTGACTTTAGGGATCGATGATTTATGGGCAGCAGATTTGATTGTGATGACTAGCTACAGTCATGATAACGACGGATATAAGTATTTGCTTAATGTTATAGATACATTTTCAAAGTACGTATGGAGTGAGCCGTTGAAAAAGAAGGACGGTCCGACGGTTGCTGCTGCATTTCAAAATATCATAGCCAGAGCAAAGAGTGTTGGGCATTCATCTCCCAATCTCCTTCACACTGATAAAGGATCAGAATTCAAAAACAATAATTTCAAAGCAATTCTAGATAAAAACTCGATTAAATTATACCACACGGAGAATCTGGAGAAATCTAGCATTATTGAACGTTTCCATAGAACGCTGAATGGCAAGATAAAAATTCGTTTTCACGTTAATCAAAATTTCAGATGGATCGATATACTGCAAGATTTAATTGATGAGTATAATCATAGCTATCACAGAACTGTTCGGATGAAGCCTGCTGATGTGTGTAAGGATAATGAAAAGATCATACTAGAGTTGGTGGTCCCTCAAAATTCCACAAAGATTCGATCAGACATTGAAGTGGGTGATCGTGTAAGAATAACCAGGGACAAGAAAACATTTAGCAGTAAGTACGGAAGTAGCTGGACGAAAGAAATTTTTGTTGTGGATAAAATTGTTTACACAGAACCTATAACTTTCAAATTGAAAGCATTGGATGGTGAAGAGATTGTAGGATCGTTCTACCGAAAAGAGCTTTTAAAAACAGCACTATAACTTTTTTAAATAAGATAAGATGGAACACCTCGTTACAATGAAAAATCCACCAAAGAGAAAAAACAAGTATATTGTTACTCCCTACGACTCTGTGCTGCAGGAGAACAGACAAAAATTTCCAGATATCATGAGGGCGATAATTGTTGGTTCAAGCAATTGCGGTAAAACTACGTTACTCATGAATTTCATATACAAAAATTGGATTGATTTTGCTTATTTGTATATGTTTAGTAAGTCTCTCAACCAACCTCTCTATCAGAAATTATTGGATCGCTATCATGCTGCTGAAACTAAACTCGGACAGGAAATCTGCTTCTCTTCTGATAATTGTGAAAATATGATTTCTGTTGATGAATGTAAGCCTGACTCATTAGTCGTTTTTGATGACTGTCTTCTAGAGAAACAAAAGGAAATAAAGAATTATTTCACAAGAGGACGTCACAAGCGTATATCCTGCATTTATTTAGCACAATGCTACAACCTAGTTGATAGGCAGGTAATCCGTAATAATGTCAATCTTGTTTTTGTATTTTCACAGAATAAACATTATTTGAAAAACATATATAACGACTTTGTTGCTGGCGATATGTCGATTGAGGAATTTTCTGTTCTTTGTAAGCAGTGTTGGGAAAAGAAACATGGGTTTATAACTATTGATTTAACGAAGAAAAGAGATTGTGGAAAGTATCAGTGTCAGTTGAATGAAATCCTATCACCCCTCAACAAAAGAGCTGTTGAGTAATGTGACACCTCATCGATCCCTGAACGTTGTTTGAACGTTAATTCTCGTTGTTTTATCGATCACCGAACGTTGTTTGAACGTTATTTGTCGTTGTTTGAACGTTATTTGTCGTTGTTTGAACGTTAATTCTCGTTGTTTTATCGATCC
Source organism: Leptopterna dolabrata (assembly GCA_954871275.1). Taxonomy (NCBI): domain Eukaryota; kingdom Metazoa; phylum Arthropoda; class Insecta; order Hemiptera; family Miridae; genus Leptopterna; species Leptopterna dolabrata. The sequence goes on from OX940983.1 coordinate 39,294,991, forward strand.
CTGAACGTTGTTTGAACGTTATTTGTCGTTGTTTGAACGTTATTTCTCGTTGTTTTATCGATCCCTGAACGTTGTTTGAACGTTATTTGTCGTTGTTTGAACGTTAATTCTCGTTGTTTTATCGATCCCTGAACGTCGTTTGAACGTTATTTCTCGTTGTTTGAACGTTAATTCTCGTTGTTTTATCGATCCCTGAACGTTGTTTGAACGTTATTTGTCGTTGTTTGAACGTTAATTCTCGTTGTTTTATCGATCCCTGATCGTTGTTTGAACGTTAATTCTCGTTGTTTTATCGATCCCTGAACGTTGTTTGAACGTTATTTGTCGTTGTTTGAACGTTAATTCTCGTTGTTTTATCGATCCCTGAACGTTGTTTGAACGTTATTTGTCGTTGTTTGAACGTTAATTCTCGTTGTTTTATCGATCCCTGAACGTTGTTTGAACGTTATTTGTCGTTGTTTGAACGTTATTTGTCGTTGTTTGAACGTTAATTCTCGTTGTTTTATCGATCCCTAAACGTTGTTTGAACGTTATTTGTCGTTGTTTGAACGTTAATTCTCGTTGTTTTATCGATCCCTGAACGTTGTTTGAACGTTATTTGTCGTTGTTTGAACGTTATTTGTCGTTGTTTGAACGTTATTTCTCGTTGTTTTATCGATCCCTGAACGTTGTTTGAACGTTATTTGTCGTTGTTTGAACGTTAATTCTCGTTGTTTTATCGATCCCTGAACGTCGTTTGAACGTTAATTCTCGTTGTTTTATCGATCCCTGAACGTTGTTTGAACGTTAATTCTCGTTGTTTTATCGATCCCTGAACGTTGTTTGAACGTTATTTGTCGTTGTTTGAACGTTAATTCTCGTTGTTTTATCGATCACCGAACGTTGTTTGAACGTTATTTGTCGTTGTTTTATCGATCCCTGAACGTTGTTTGAACGTTATTTGTCGTTGTTTGAACGATCCTTGAACGATTGCTCAATATATAATAAGAATGCCAAGATGGACGTGCAAAAATTGAATGCTGAAGCCAAAAAAGCTCGTGAGCTGTCCCGTATTGAGAAAGAGTTAGTAGCGAAATTCAGACGGGCACAGACGAAGATACGTGATCGTAACAGATTTAAACATGAGGAATATAAACCTATAACATCTGCTATTCAAAATCTAATTGAAAAAGAGGAAGCTAATGATTATAAACCTATAACAGAAGCAATTGAAAATCTACAAAAAAAGGTTGAAAATCAGTTAGTACCTTTTCAAAAATCGATAACTTTTCTCCCTCAAAACGAAGAAGACTATGATGAGGAAAAAATTTCTGAAGAGGAACAAAGTTCTGAAGGGGAAACGGATCTAAATGGCTCTCCTGATGGGAGTATGGAGACTCTGAAATTTTCCCCGACTGCTCATCAGAGTACACCCAAGCTATCAAATGAACCAAATCCTGAAGTTGAAGATAGTAACATATACGGTACACCTTCAAATAATTCACCCAAACATGTACAGTTAGGAAAAACCGCCTACAAGTTTCTACCAAGAGCAAACGATAGAACATTTGGACTTTATTATGAGATACCAAAGCAAGCGTATATGATTGGCAATACATCTGTTGATTTTGATAAAAATGATATTATATTAGGGGCTGAACGGTACGAAGGAACTCCTGGACTTTGGAGGTTGATAACCTACGATAAAGCACCAAGCGAAAATTTGTACACACCTCAGGATTTAGAAAATTATGAGAAAATTCTTACTGATACAGATTCTATGTTTCAAGGAAATAACCAAGCAACCAAAAAACCGAAATCTAGTAAGGGAGATAAATGGTCAAAACTAGTAAAGAATATATGGAAAAAATATAACGGTGATAAAAGAACTGATCAAGTAGGATCTGGAATCGTAGAATATAATAATAACGTCGTTGAGTATAAGTATATTGACAACTTGAACGAGCTAGTTGCACGAATTCATTATATATACAGTCAGGAGCAGGCAGGAAATAATAACTTTCATAACGAAAAATTAGCTATCCTACAGTTCTTCAACGACAGGCTTGAAGAGATTATAGACACTCCGAAGGGTACTGAATATTTAATTCGGTTTGTTTCCAACATGCCGTCAAAGCTTTTAAAAGGTGATAAGGTAGGGTCTGGCTTATTCAATTCATTACTGAAAAAAGTTCCTTTTGAAATGCACGCGAGAGGCTATAATTTCCTAGGACCTGGGACGAATTTGGAGAAACGTTTAGAAAGAGGAGATGTGGGGGTGAATAAACTTGATGACGCCGCAAAGGAGCATGATATTTTTTATAGAGATCACCCTAAAACCGCGGATAGACATGTCGCAGACAAAGTTTTGGAAGATAAGGCGTGGAGTAGATTGAATTCCAAAGACGCTGACCTGAACGAGAGATTTTGGGCGTTAGCAACTGGTGCAGCGATGAACGTGAAACAAACATTTGGGATGGGGATTGAACCTCAACTAAAGTTTTAGTAGGTAATAATAAGAGGATTAACAAACGCCATGAATAATATCTCGTCGGCATTGTCACTAACAAGCGGTCAACGGACCAAGATCCGAGCTGCATACAAGCAGGGGAATGGAGCTGTCATACAATTAAGTAAAGAACAATTGTTAAAAAACAATGGTAAAGACAAAATTGGTATAACACGCGAACAGCATAATGAAATAGCTAAATCTCGGTTGAAAAATAAAGGGTATCGTTTGAAATTATCATATGAGCAGTTGAAAGAAAATTATAGAGGCGGGTTTCTTCCCCTCATATTTGCTGGGTTAGGCGCACTGAGTGGATTGTTGGGAGGTGGTGCTGCTGTTGCTAATTCAGTAATTGATTATAAAGATCGGCAGAAACGATTGCAGGAAACGATAAGACATAATAAAGCGATGGAAAACAAGAAAACGGGTGGTCAGGTTAAAAAAAAAAAAAAAAAGTCGAAGCGTTGAGCAATTTTGATATTACTTATTATGCTTTGGATAAACTTGGAATAAATAATTTTAGAGGGGTATTTATGAGAGATGCTTTACCTAAAACTCCAAACATAATTGAATGTGGAATTCTGAATCTTGGTGATTCAAAAACAGACGGTACACACTGGACGGCTTACTACAAAAACATGATGGATAAATATTATTTTGATTCGTACGGGAACGCTAATCCACCGAGGGAATTAATTTCGTACTTGGGTGGAAAGCGTTTGTTCTTCAATAGAGACAGGATTCAAGATTACACCGACCCTCCAATATGCGGACACTTGTGTCTAATAGTTCTCTACTTGCTAGTTAATAGACATATGCCCCTTAACTCGATATTAGAAAAACTAAAAAAAGATAAATACTTCTGGGAAAGTTTGCTTTAATTTTTTTTAGACTATATATAAGAAAGAGAAAGATGGCGAACGTATTTTCGAAATACATGAAGGACATTGTCCGCTCAGAGTACAAACATTACTATCCCAACAGCACTCAAAACTTTAACGCCCCCAACAAAAGAACAGAGTTCAATATCGATTATGGAGATGGATTTTCTATGTCAAAGTTTCAATATTTCATTTCTGGGACGTTGAAGAAGCGCAATGGAGGAGATTACCCAGCAAAAGCAAATGTGAAATTGATTGATAACTTCGTTCCATATTTGTTCTCTAGAATCGAGGTGAAAAAACACAATTATTTAATTGACGAAGTAGAATACCCTGGTGTTACTAGTACCGTAAAGAGCAGTGTCTCGTACAGAGGCTCAGAAAGTAATTCGATTGCAAACAATGGTTTTGTATCACAGTGCAACGCAGATAGAAATACATTCTACGTATGCGGGAATCTTTCACATTTAGGGTTGGGATTTTTCGAAGATGTTAGTATACCGCTTTATAAAGGAGGATTCGTAATTTCCTTTATCAGAGATGGTGATGCTAACACCATTTACAGATGGAAAACGAAAAAAAGTGACGGGAGTTACGATGATGCCACCCTACCAGCAGAAGGACGGGTAAGTATCACAGAGTTCATAATTCGGGTCCCGATGATTGAATTCAAACCTATGGCTAAAATCGAGCTGGTGAAAGAATTGTCCGACCTGAAAAAAATACAGTTCCATTTCAGGAGCTGGCAGTGCATACAAAAACCTGAAATCAACGGAAATACATTTACATTTGATGTAACCAATATCTTTAGAAACATTCGAAATCCTACGTTTGTGATGGTCGCTTTCCAATCTGAAACTGGCTCGCAGTTGCAGGATGCTTCGTTGTTTGATAATGCCAACGTTAAAAATATAAAGGTGAAGATCAATGATAACGTTTACCCTGAAGAAATGGAAAACTTGGATATCGCGGCTGGTAACTACACCCTCGCCTACGAAATGTACAAGGATTTTAAAAATGTCTATCAAAATAATAATGACATGCTCTACAATCCCCAGAACTTTATAAACGGAAAATGCGTTTACGTGATCGACACAAGTAAACAAACGGAAAATATTTCCAATTCGAAATCTAATATTATAATTACCGCGGATTTTGCGCCCTCAGCAGGAACAAATCTTTACGTAGTACTCGTGTCTCACACTACCTTAGATTATGATCTCTTCAATAACATAATCAAGGAAAGTAATACGTAGGTCCGTTGATACCAAAATCCTGATACTGAAAAAAATACAAAATCTACAGAAAAAAAAGTTTCGCGCAATCTCAAACAAAAAAATTTCTCTCACCTGTTTCATTTTTATTTTATATTTTTTTTTTCATTTTTTTTTATTTATCTATTCATTTTTCCCCCCCATTTTTCATTTTTCATTTTTCTTTTTTTCTCAAGCTTGAAAATTCAGAGTTTGGTTCCCGACACCCAATGCCTCGCTTTCAGTTGACGGGCTAGAAACCCCAGCTCGACGGTCGGGCCAGTAGCCCCAGCTCAACAATCGGGGGCCAGAGGCCTCATCTCAAAATCGGGCCAGAAGACCCATTTTATATACTACTGATCCCCACTTTGACACTTGCTGATAATCCTCGTGGCAAAATTTACGAGATTTTGGGGAAAGATCCTCCACTGAATATAGCATTTCGACAGTGGTCATATTTCGAATGCCCCAAGTTGCCTGAAAGGGCTGTCGAACGAAAGCGCAAATGATTTTAATCCTACTACCCGAAAGCGCAAAGCCGTAGAGAATGTGTGTACGAAAGCGCACACACGGAGGGGAACGAAAGCGCACAGAATTCATGCGTCATACAATGAATGTTTAATCGTCAATTTAAACGTGTGTTAAATTAAACATAGTGTTGTGTCAATTTAAACATAGTGTAACATTTTCTATGCTCGTCGTCTTCATTAATATATAGGTAGGTAATATACAGCTGTATCCAGGTGTTCAATCAATGTAGCTCTGTTGCCTGGTTCCGAATTCCAATTTTCTGCACGTACTCCTTCAAAGTTATTTGTCCACGTTGGTATTTGTCCCATAGACTGTTGAAAGCACTGTGCTTCCACTCTTGATGCTGGGTGTTCTTTCGTGGGGAAGCGTGGTTCATTTTCACATAAGTTTTCGACTGCAGTTGTAGTAGTGCATCTATGACGTGATGGACTTGTGCGTGTGGAGAATGGAACTGGTCCTTTAGATGGCGGTGGTAGGATTCTGGTCCATTAGTAGTTCGGGGACGACCGGTAGTTGGAGGTGCGGCCCACAATCGAGGAGGAAATGTGCTGTTGGGACCAATGTAGGTCCCCACCAAATAGTCAATGAATTTACCTACATTTTCGTTTGGAGGCACATCAGTCAGTAGGTCTAGGAAAGCTTCCTCAACAAGGTAATCCGGGAGGTATGGTAACCCGAAAAAGCCTTTTAAATACTGCCCAATTATTGTATTGTTGATGTAGTCTTGTCGCAAACCAAGATTATGTATTTTTCTGAAAAAAGCTTGGCCCAAGTGGAAACCGCAGCAGTAGACGTTGGTATCGGGGAAAACATTATTTATTCCGTTGTGCGCGGCTTTCTCGAAGTCGCACATGACTACCGACGGGGATAAAGCCAAACCGAAAGAATCGCATAGCTGTTTAATGAACTTCCACATGCTTGTGTAACAATCAGCAGTTTTCTTCGGTAAAAAGGCGAACGCGAGTTGAAAGTATACTCCTCTTGAAAACGCGTGAATGGTGTATAATTGGGCAAAATGTTTCGGAGTAACAGTCACTTGAAACATTCTGTCACTGAACACATACTGATTAGGTACGTGAGATGTGAGAGGTTGATAGTGAAGCCGTAAAAGAGGTCATATCAATATTTACCTAATTGTTTATGGATTTCGCCTTGCCTATGCCTTGCGCTTTTCGACCCTTCGTCTTTGCGCTTTTTGACCCCACACCATTGCGCTTTCGTACACCTGTCAATCAGGCTTAATTGGGATTTGCGCATTCGTATTCCACCGGCCTGAAAGTACGGAAACAATATTTTCCTTAGGCACCTGCAATTTATTCAACAGACCGCGATACGTTTTCGTCGTTTTTCTGATAAACTCTAAAAACAATTTCGTATCGAATATTTCCGAATTCTCCAAGATTAATTTGACGAGCGTAAAATTGTTTTTAAATGAACAATGCTTTCCGTCTCACCAAATGGAACTTGATGTAAAACAAAATTGCTTCACGGAACTTTATCACGAGTTTACAAAATTTCAACGAGTTTATTATGGGAAACACGGTTCTCCATCAATGACGCTTGGAAAGTTTCAAAAATATCCTATAGTAGTTATAGATGCGTCACATCGAAAGGAGACGTTGGGAAATATTGGATCCATGGACATGAAATTGGAAATTCGGACGTCCAGCAATATTCCGAGCGACACTTCTTGCGTGGCTATTATCGTTTCTGATAAATTAGTCACGTACACACCGATGAGTGGAAGAATTGATAATGTTTAGTAAGCCTTATCTCTTTTAGCGAATTTTCAAAGAAAATGAAGCTATTGCAATGGCTTCGAAATTTAATTAATATAAATTTTTGGAAATTTTCTTCATAGAAATCCGTTTCAGACCATTCTAAAACGATTCCTGAAATTTAACACTTTTTTATATGTATATATATATTTATATATATATGTGTCACTCCAGACGATAACTCTCGATAGAATTGAGATAAACAGCTCAAATTTGCACAAAAAATCTATCTTGGCAATCGAAAGGCTAAGTTCGAAGATGGGCGAAATTGGCCTACTCTAAGGAGAGTTTTGGCGCATTTAAAGTGCGCAAAAATTACCCAAAAATCCCCAAAATGTTATTTTCCAACAAGTGACCCCTCATTTTAAAGGTTTTTGCACGCTGAACACGATGGTGGAATCGGATTTTAGATATCTTGATCCGTTCTCAAATTAGAGCATTTAAAGTGCGCAAAAATTACCCAAAAATCCCCAAAATGTTATTTTTTAACAAGTGACCCCTCATTTTAAAGGTTTTTGTACGCTGAACACGATGGTGAAATCAGAATTGCAATATCTCATTCCGTTCTCAAACTGGAGCACTTTGAAGATTAAGGAACGTGGTTATTTCTTCGAAAATTCGCTCTTATAGCCATGCTGCATGACTGTGGTTTTTTTTTAATTAGATTTCTCGCTACTTGCAATGCTTCGATGGGCCTTCCACCTCAGCGGGCGTTGGCAGTGTGTCGGAGGTAAGGATGGGATATCGATATCGATATTATCGAAACATCGATATTTTCCTTCCGATATCCGATATTTTAATATCGATATTTTCATTTCGATAATATCGGAATATCGATATTTACCTACGATATTATCGGGTTTTTTTAATAACGAGAAAAATCCTCAAATTTGGTTTTAAACTTTTGAAGACGTTAGGAATGAACCCAAATGTGAAGATATTTTATTTTCACAACATGTACTACGTATGTACAAAACAAACTGAATATTATTTGAACAAAACTTCAAAACTACTTTATTTTCATATGATTGTATGTACTAGGTAGGTAAAAAACAAATTGAATACCTACCACAATTTGAAAAAAATTCGAAAATTATTAACATGTAGCATTTTTTGCGAGTCGATTTTGCGCGTCAATTTTGAGCGTCAAATTTGAGCGTCAATTTTAAGCGTCAAATTTTTTCGCGCACAATGCATAGTGGTTTTCACGTACAACCGAGTAGTTGCTAGGTAAATGAAACTTCTTTCATTTTCATCGGACAAAAATCGTTTTCCATTCGTTGGAAAGCTCTTGATTTATCACGAATTTATTTCGTATTTGTTCTTGGTATTTATTTCCTAGTTTCATAATATAACTATATAAATGAATGTTATAAATGGATAGTAAACAATGACGCTTGTTTGGTTGTCACGTTTTAACATGTATCATCTATGGTGATCAAGAAATGTAGGTACAAGACATCGTCAGAAGAAACGAGCACATACGTTTCAAGTAGGTAGTAGATTTCTACCTAGCCTTCACTTTTCGAGTTATTAACATGATACATGGTTGCAATTTTTGGTTCTTAAACATAAATAAATTTCAGTTCATGTAACATTCATACATGAGTTTAAATATATGTGGTTCTAGTTCCTTATTATTATAATCTGGAACTTATTTCTTGAATGGTAGGAATAAGGGTGAATTCTCGTATCAAATTCTCATTCAAATACTTGGGGTCGAGACATATTTTATTTTATATTATGTATATAGGTACAAAACAAATTGAATACAATCTGAACAAAGCCCACAAATAACTTCAATAAGAAAGAAAATTTTTTATAAAAGCTAAAAAAGAATTCTTCTCCCAGTGAACGAAGGAACAGAAGTTTATTCATTGTCTCACCAGTAAGTCTGTTTCTGCTTGGTTTCTCCGTTTACTGGCTTCGGCTTACCAAATGTCAACCTAATTTTAATATAACAATGTGTGGCTTGCATTTTGCAAGCCACACATTGTTATATTAATTTGGTGTTTCTATTTTTATATTTTTTATATTTCAATTTTATATTATATTTTTTATATTTTTTATTCTATTTTTTATATTTCTAATTGTTATATTAATTATTTAATTTGGTGTTTCTATTTTTTTCGACATTTCTTTCGATAATATCGGATATCGATATTTTTCATCCGATATTATATCGATATCGATTTTTTCATTTGATATATCAATTGATGTCAATATCGATATTTTCTTTCGATATCCCATCCCTGGTCGGAGGCACGGAGGAGGAGGGGACTGTACCGGAGAGTGTACCGTCAGGTTCATCCCATCCGAAGACAGGCTTCTTCACCCTCCCAACATGCTATGCAGACCCAGACGGCAGAATCCACAATCGTGCAACAGCTCATGGAGGAAGATGACGATGGTACGACAACAAAGAATAGAAAAAGGAAACGTTATTCATGTTTAACTTGTAAAGCAAGCATGTTTATCGGTGACGTTTTAAAACACTTTAGCGTCGATAAAAATGTTTGCTACGTGTGTGCCAAGGCATTTAATTCGAACGAATCTTACAACAGTCATTTGGAAACGTGTAGAAATTCTGTAATTAGACATACTGATTCTGGATCTTCTGATAGAATTGTTAGCGCATTGTTAGACAATCCTTCAAATTGATCTATAAATAGTGTTTATTGTTCTCATCAGTCTTTAGTCGATCCAGAGTCAGCTATGCCTAAACAGTGTAAAGCATTTAGGCTGCACGCGGTTCCTAAGGAAAACGGAACGATAGTTGTAGAGTTTGAACAAATTTTTAGAGAAATTTTTTTCAAAAATGTTTATAACGCTTCTTACATTTCCGATTTTTTAGATTGTGTCAAAAATTCAATTGAAAACCAAATTGTAAACACGCTTTCCGAATGGCTTGGTTTGAAGTACAACCTTTTCTGGGAGTGTACAATGTCAAAGGCTGACGTCACTCAGGGAATGCAGGAACTGAACGCAAATTTCAAAACCAAGAAACGAATTATTACCGATGGAGAGACCATTTCAACCGGTATTAGGGATGACTCTGAGAAACTCGTTTGTGAATTTGACAACTTTACAGCCCAAGGCAGCGGATGGAGTCTGTACAGCGTGGACGGTATTTTACTGAGTTTGAATAAGTACGACATTTTGATAGCGAGCTCGTTTATAGAGCTTCCTGCGTCCATCAAATCAAAAAGGTCTGTAATTAATGTTAAAAAAACGCGATAATTTATGTTTCAAATACGCGTTATTGTCCAGTTTAGCTCATGAACAAAATTTGAACCATTTAGACAGACCAAAAACGTACGAACGATTTCAACACCCTTTTAATTTCGATAACATGAGCTTTCCGGTTTCAATTTCGGATGCTAAAAAATTTGAAAAAGACATCAGTCAAAAGATTTCAGTCTGTCAATCAACGTATACGGAATTTCGAGTAAATGTAAAGTATACCCCGTTCACATTTCAGAATACGTTCATTCATCAACTAAGCACATTGATTTATTATTAATCACCGATGAAGCTAATTCTCATTGGCCGTGCATATCAAATTTTTCTAGTTTAATAAGTTCACGACTATTGCACAATAACAAGAACAGGTTCATTTATTGTAAGCGTTGTTTCGTCTCTTATCGTATTGATAGAGCGTATAAAACCTCTTTGGGAACATGCACGGCTGAAGAGAAATTAGCTCAACACATCCAAATGTGCTCTGTCGATGGAGTTTGCCCGTGCTGTCATCCTGTGTGACTCCCAGGCAGCCATAGTCAGCCTCTGCACCAATAGCCGGACAGACTCCCGGAAGGCGCCTGGTGGAGCGGTTGCTGGCAACGGGAGCTACTGTGGCTATACAGTGGATCCCGTCTCACGTTGGAATCTGGGGAAATGAACATGCAGATGCGCTAGCCAAGGAAGGCTCCCAGATGCCCATGCCAGATGCACCAGTCAGCTTTGTCGCAGCCAGATCTTTGCCGTGAAAAGAATCACAGTTTCACAGACAGACAAAGATTCGAATTTATAATATAATAAGGATAATAAGGATAGAGATAGAGATAATAATAACCCCTACACATATATCCATGTCACGAGGTATCTGCTTACAGAGTACCTAGATAGTTCCTCTTATGAACTCGCCAAAAAGGTTGCCCAAATTCCAAGAAGCCGACACTTCGATTTGATTTGGATTTGATTTTTTCGAAATCAGGTGACGTTTATGCAACTGTGTTTACATAACTATTATAGTCGATGAATCTGAATGGTATTTACTTTGCCAACAGTATGTACCTACCTGATGTTTTTGATGTGCCAAAACTTTATTGCACTGCTCCAACAAAAATTGGCTTCACAAAAAATCAGTCATGCAGCATGACTTAATGAGCGAATTTTCAAAGAAATATTCGAATTAATGGCTATGGTTTTGAATAAAGGAAAACTTCGGTCTAAAATTTGGTTTTCTATGTATATTCTCTTCGTATTTATTTTAATTTGTACGTTTTGTCCATCCTGATTCTACCGTTTGTTTATTACGTAATTGTACTAAGTGCTTATTTATTTGATCGCTGTGGGTAAATTCAAGGAGTTGTACTAATCGTTTGCCTCCCCCTTTTTTGCTTCGAACTCTCGTCTTCAATTAATACTTCTCACATTTTTCAATCTGACCACTCTAAGGGGGTGGGGGTAAGAGTTTAAAGATTATCCTAGTTTTGGGTAATTTTTGCGCACTTTAAATGCTCTAATTTAAGAACGGATTTAGATATCTAAAATCCGATTTCACTATCGTGTTCAGCGTGCAAAAACCTTTAAAATGAGGGGTCACTTGTTAGAAAATAACATTTTGGGGATTTTTGGGTAATTTTTGCGCACTTTAAATGCTCTAATTTGAGAACGGATCAAGATATCTAAAATCCGATTCCACCATCGTGTTCAGCGTGCAAAAACCTTTAAAATGAGGGGTCACTTGTTGGAAAATAACATTTTGGGGATTTTTGGGTAATTTTTGCGCACTTTAAATGCTCTAATTTGAGAAAGGATCAAGATATCTAAAATCCGATTCCACCATCGTGTTCAGCGTGCAAAAACCTTTAAAATGAGGGGTCACTTGTTAGAAAATAACATTTTGGGGATTTTTAGGTAATTTTTGCGCACTTTAAATGCTCTAATTTGAGAACGGATCAAGATATCTAAAATCCAATTCCACCATCGTGTTCAGCGTGCAAAAACCTTTAAAATGAGGGGTCACTTGTTGGAAAATAACATTTTGGGGATTTTTGGGTAATTTTTGCGCACTTTAAATGCGCCAAAACCCTCCTTAGAGTAGGCCAATTTCGCCCATCTTCGAACTTAGCCTTTCGATTGCCAAGATAGATTTTTTGTGCAAATTTGAGCTGTTTATCTCAATTCTATCGAGAGTTATCGTCTGGAGTGACACATATATAAATAAATATATATATATATATATATACATATAAAAAAGTGTTAAATTTCAGGAATCGTTTTAGAATGGTCTGAAACGGATTTCTATGAAGAAAATTTCCAAAAATTTATATTATTTAAATTTCGAAGCCATTGCAATAGCTTCATTTTCTTTGAAAATTCGCTAAAAATGGACTTCTACAACAACGCGTGCGTCCATATTTCGTAACTACGTTACCCAATTTCCATGGAAAATGTTGCGATCATAGTGTTTAGTAGGTTTCATGGGTCTGTTTGGTGCATTACTATGGTGCAAAACTGTAGTGTTTCCAGAGCGAAAACTCTGGACACAAATTTAAAAATTTTTGTTTGGGTAAAGATAAAAAACTTAAAAAAACTAGCGACTACTTCTTCCAAATTCAAGGACAATTGGAAATAACGATGAGAGAGCGTTGTTTTTTCGTAGTGTGGACCCCTAGGGAGATAATACAAAGGGATCGCTCATTCTGGGAGTACAAAATGATAACAAAGTTGAAATATTGTTATGAAAATGTTCTGCTCCCAGAAATTATTGATCCAAGGATACCACGTTCGCTGGAAATACGGGAGCCTACCCAGGACTTGGGATGAAAATTCCTCAAAGTATAATACTTTATTTTGAAAGCAAATATAGTATATTCAACAGCAGAAACGTTTCAAGTGTTTGATGATCTGTACCTATATGTCCCCTAATTTCGATACTGCTCAGATTTGAAATACCCAGTTTAATTTTTCAAGACTAGATTCATGGACTATGATTTTACACGCTGTCCCATAAAATTCGCGTAGGTACCTATATGAAAGATTTATCGACTTGTATTTTTTGAAACATCTATATGCATGTAGGCACGCTGTTGTAGGTACCTGCCAATCTTTGTGAACAATAAAAAATTGTTGCAGTGCGCAAAAGTAACAAAATTATTTTGAAAGTGTGTATGTAGTCTGTATGTATGTATTTAGGGACACAACTTGCAATACAATCTAAAATTATTTGAGTTTTGAAATACTTCACTACTAAATTCCGGATGTGACAATACGTTTTGGAGATATAGCGAAAAATACGAGAAAGAAAATTGGATTTCACAACGCGGTTTTGAGAGTGGTGGTAGGTATGGTATTTTAGCTGTATCTCGGAAACTATTGAGTCTACCGAGCCTATTCTAGTATTCTAGCAAATCTAATTCAGTTTCAAAATGTACACTTTTTGTCAAAAACGCGCTCTATCATGGCCAAAATGGGGGAAAAACAAAAAAAGTGCGAACATTTTGAGGTTTCTCGCATTTTGACCAAAGTTTTGGGGGCCACCGTTGTCAAAAACATGGATTTTGCGTAACAGTCACATCCCCTACAAGAAAAAAAACGAAATCTACTACCCCCAACTTAGGCCCCCCTTTTCTCGTAGTCCACAAACGTGAGACAAGGCTTGACCCAATCCTGTTCACAGACAAAACTTCTTTTCCAACCAACATCAGGAAGACTCGATTTTGATGCCGACCTTGAGTAGGAGAATTCGGGAGAATTCGGGTCGTTCATACATTGGGGTCCAGGCGGCCGGCACCACCTCACCAAACTGCCCCCCTCGCTCGAGCGCACTCCTCCACCCCGTCAGCCCTACTATTGTTTCCAATCTATTGTTTCACCAATCTTAAGGATTACGATCGTAATTTTTGACCAATCTCAATTCTGAAAACGGATTTGTGCACTGTATGCATGGGCACACTGCTGTATAAGGCGACATTTTTGAAAAAGTCTCAATTTAATCAAAAAATTTATTGAACAGTGCGCAAAAAAATTGTGCAAATTTTTTAAACCGATTTCGTCCAAACTATGGGTTGATATCTTATCAAATCCGTTTTCAGATTCAAAATATCTTGATTCGTTCTCCTGTGAGGAGTCAAGGAAATTTGCCCCCGATAGTGCTGCCATCTCTTATCTGAGAATCTCACTAACTTGTCGTTGCATTTAGCCTTAAATCCTGCATTAACGACAAAATTCGGCAGGGCCACGAGCGTTCGGCGGAGTGCAAGCAATGGGCTGCTCTCCTCAGTCCGACCGATCGTATTCCACCCGACCTCCCCCGTCATGAATCGGTAGCAGCCTTCAGATCCATCACTGGCCATGACTACCTGAACTCTCACCTCCACAGACTTCGGATGAGGGATGACCCGTCCTGCTCTCTATGCAGCACATCCGAGCCCATGACTTCCACCCACCTTTTTGACTGTCCACAACTCGAGGACATACGACTTGCTTTTACTGCTGACGACACCAACTGGTCGAAAATTGCAAAAATATTGGGCTGCCAGAAGTCAACTAATGGCTCAAGAGCCGTGACTGATCGGCGTAGGGTAAAAAAAAACCCTCTCCTTAAATTTGAACACTTGAATTTTATGACCGAAATTCCTGTTACGTTGTATTGTGACTTGGAATGTAGTTTAATGAAAGTATTTGAACAAAATTCGAACGTTCCAATTATTAAAACGGTACCAAACAATAGTAAACGACAATTCCGAATCGATCAAACACATGTTCCGACATGTATCGGAATTTTATTAAAATCTAGGGTACCAAATAAATTAAAAGATAAATATTTCGCGTTTTTCGGTAATGATTGCCTCGACAAATTTTTACAAACCGTGCGCGATATATGTATGAAATGTCAAATAATTTTTAAAAACGTGGAAAAAACGAAACTCTTATCACTTCAACAAAAACTCGAATACGATAATCTTCAAAATTGTGTTTTGTGTCGCGTACCATTTTTACGAGGTGATAAGAAAATTGTCGATCATTGTCACATTACAGGTAATCCACGGTATACCTATCGGTGTGTGTGCATCATACAACTGTCGCATGCAAAAACCTAATTTTATTCCAGTTGTGTTTCACAACGCGATGGGTTATGATGCGCATTTCATAATATCACGGTTACATAATCTTACCTGGCAGAGTGACAATATTATCCCACAATCGTCCCAAAAATTTCTTTCTTTTACTAAACATTTCGAAGATTGTAGTATTTCAGCTAGATTTATAGATTCCTATAAATTTCTGCCACATAGTCTGGACAAATTGGTAAGCTTTCTCCCATCTTTTCCAGAGATGGATAAGCATTTTCCACTCAGTGAGCAACGCGACCTTATCCTTCGAAAAGGCGTCTATTGTTATTCATACGTGGACAGTTTTGACAAACTGAGTGAAACATCATTACCTCCTCAATCGGCGTTTTTCAACGACCTGACTCAATCCGATATTTCGAGGCTAGATTATGCTCACGCATGCCAAGTCTGGGACACGTTCAAATGTGAAACACTGCTCGATTATACCTTGATTTATTTAAAATCAGATATAATATATGTCAGCTATGTCAAGTGTTTGAATCTTTCCGAGACTTGTGCATTGAACACTCCCAAATTGACATTGTGTTTCACTTCTCCAGGCGTATTTTTCGAAGGTATGTTGCTTAAAACACGAGTAGAATTAGAGTTGCTCCAAGACATGGATATGATTTTGTTGTTCGAATCGGGTATTCGAGGTGGGATTTGTAATTCCATTTGTCGATATTCTCGAGTGAACAATGAACTTATTCCTGAGACTTACACTGAATTGGAACAGCGCTCATTTTTGCTCAACACTGATGTTACCAATTTTTACGGCTATATAATGCAAGAGAAATTACCAATCGGTGGCTTCGAATGGGTGGAAAATGTAACGCCTGATGATATACTACAATTTCCTCAAAATTCGGACTTTGGTTGGGTTATACAGTGTGACGAGGAATACCCTGCAAATTTACACAATACTCACAGGGATTTACCATTTTTACCTGAAAAACGTTGTACGCAAAATTCAAAAAATAGGAAACTAATGACAACCCTTTACAATAAATAGCGTTACGTTTCACATTTTCTGAATTTGCAACAGGCTGCAAATGCCAGACTTGTGATTACTAAAGTTCACAAGACCATCAAGTTCAAGCAAGCGGCTTATTTGAAGGACTGGATTGTTATGAATCCCCAATTGCGATCCAAATCGACCAACGAATTCCAGAAAACATTTTTCAAACTGGCAAATAACGCTATTTTTGGAAAATCGATTCAGAGCGTTCGGAATCGATTGATTGCAAAATTGGTTGACAACCCAGACTCTCTAAATAGGCTGGCGAGAGAACCTAATTTTTCAAAGTCGATCCTAATAAATGGCCGCACTATATTGGTAATAATGGATGAAACATCAATGACTTTTGACAAGCCTATATATATCGGATTTTCGATATTGGAGTTGTCAAAACGTTACATGTATCATTTACATTACGATGTAATGTCTCGTTTCTTTGGACCCCAGCGATTGGATTTAGTATACATGGATACGGACAGTCTGTTGTATCATATTTATTTGGATCCACCGACTGATTTCTACGAGATGCTAAATAAACTCTCTGGGTACTTGGACTTTTCGAATTATCCCAATAACCATCCCAATTTTTCCATCGTTAACAAGGGTGTCGTGAGTCCCTCCAGGAACCACTCCAACTACAGTTAAGTTCTCGCCAATTATTTGACCGCTAAAGATAGTTTCCGCAAATAAACGGTACGAGTGGGGAGACAAGCCACAGGATCCAGAGTGCACAACCTGGAGCCCCTCCATCAACCCCTAACAGGGGGTTGGAAGGAGAAGGCTGTCTATAAAAACTCGGATCCTGCGCCTTTTCCTTCATTCGACGCTTCCTATAGGCTGGCTACTCTCTCTCTTCCAACCCTGCTCTCTCTCCTAAAACCTAAAAGATCCTAGATGACGGTGGTGGTCAGCCCATAATCGCCAAGGCAAATTCTCCTAAAAGATCCCAGATGTCGGTGGTGATTCGCTCATAACCGCCTAGGCAAAACCTCTCCAAAAAGATCTCAGATGTCGGTGGTGATTCGTTCATAACCGCCTGGGCAATTCCTCACACCACCGTGATGAATACACGCCAATTTTAAATTCATCACAGTGGTGAACCCGACGTTCACCCAACCTTCCTCCTTTTTCCCTTCTCATCTCGACGACGCTGCTTCACACGCCTCATTTTAAACTCGCACTCACTCAATTTAAATTCACATTTTAAATTCGAACTCCTCACTTTAACATTCGAATGCCCAACATTCACACGAAGTCTTCACCTCTCTCACATCTCCACTCAACTCACGCCATTTTCCCTTAATTTTCGCAATTTTGAATTTTATATTCAATTTAGAATTCCGACACCTACCACCACCTTCATCACTTTCTGGTGCACCTCCATCACCTTCATCACTTTCACCTGACCAATTTTAAATTCAAAATTTGCCTCACGCAAATTTAAATTCATTTATTATAATCCCTCAACATTCACGCATCCTTCTCGATCTCCTGACGTTCACACACCCTTTGGATCCTTTATATTCATCACCCACGTAACTCGGAAGTTCACGCGTCCTTCTCGATATGGAATCTCCCTCGAACTTCTCGCAACCCCTCGTCATTTTTGCTTCCGAGTCTGCGAAGCAGCGGAAGCCTTGTGTTCACTTTCGTGAGCCAAAAAATTTTTGTCTTCAGAAATCAAAATTTCCACTTGCATTTTGCGTTTCAAAGCCTACTGAACAAATTTGGTTCCGTGTCTGTCGGTCTGTGAGTCTGTGAGTCTGTGAGTCTGTGAATCTGTGAGTCTGTGAGTCTGTGAGTCTGTGAGTCTGTGAGTCTGTGAGTCTGTGAGTCTGTGAGTCTGTGAGTCTGTCCGCATTTCCTTGTTACAGCCATAACTTCCACGATTTTCAATTGATTCAGCTCAAATTTTGAGGGATGGTGCGGATAAGGCCCCTTGAGGTCCCATACAAATTTCAACATGATTGATCCAGCGGTACGCCCTGCGCATGCGCTAACGTTAAATTCAACAAACACACATAACTTTCACAATTTTGATTCAATTTCGCTCAAATTTTCAAGGGTTGTTTGGACAAGGCCTAGTGAGTTCCAGTATGAATTTCAGCATGATCGGACCCTCGGTGCGCTCTGCGCATGCGCTGGCGTGAAATAGATTCAATTTCCTTGTTACAGCCGTAGTAACCAAAGATTTCACCCAATTTCAATGTAATTCTCAGGGATTAAGCGGGTAGGGCCCATTGAGGTCCCATATAAATTTCAACATGATAGAGCCAGCGGTTCGCCCTGCGCATGCGCTCTGTCTGTCCTTCCATGCACGGCCAAACGGCTCGACGGATATCGACCAAATTTGGCACGAATATCCAGTAGGCTCCCAAGTTGTGCAACGTCGCATTTTCAATTCCCTGACCATAGCGGAACTATGGTCGACCATGGTCAACTCCTGAATGGCTTGACGGATATCGACCAAATTTGGCACGAATATCCAGTAGGCTCCCAAGTTGTGCAACGTCGCATTTTTAATTCCCTGACCATAGCGGAACTATGGTCGACCATGGTCAACTCCTGAATGGCTTGACGGATATCGACCAAATTTGGCACGAGTATCCAGTAGGCTCCCAAGTTGTGCAACGTCGCATTTTTAATTCCCTGACCATAGCGGAACTATGGTCGACCATGGTCAACTCCTGAATGGCTTGACGGATATCGACCAAATTTGGCACGAGTATCCAGTAGGCTCCCAAGTTGTGCAACGTCGCATTTTCAATTCCCTGACCATAGCGGAACTATGGTCGACCATGGTCAACTCCTGAATGGCTTGACGGATATCGACCAAATTTGGCACGAATATCCAGTAGGCTCCCAAGTTGTGCAACGTCGCATTTTCAATTCCCTGACCATAGCGGAACTATGGTCGACCATGGTCAACTCCTGAATGGCTTGACGGATATCGACCAAATTTGGCACGAGTATCCAGTAGGCTCCCAAGTTGTGCAACGTCGCATTTTTAATTCCCTGACCATAGCGGAACTATGGTCGACCATGGTCAACTCCTGAATGGCTTGACGGATATCGACCAAATTTGGCACGAGTATCCAGTAGGCTCCCAAGTTGTGCAACGTCGCATTTTTAATTCCCTGACCATAGCGGAACTATGGTCGACCATGGTCAACTTCGTTAATTGAAATGGTAACCCCTATTTTTTATCGCGTATTCGTAATCTACGTGAAATTCTATCTACGATCGACCCTTCGGACTACCCCCGCGGTCGACCATAGCGCATCCATGGGCCCCTCCATGGTCGAATCCCGAATTGCTCAACGGATATCGACCAAATTTGGCAGCAATATCCGGTAGCCTCCCAAGTTGAACGTAGGCGCATTTTTAATTCCCTGACCATAGCGGAAATATGGTCGACCATGGTCAACTCCTGAATGGCTTGACGGATTTTGATAAAATTGGGCACAAATACCCGGTAGGCTATGGGATTTTTCCGTCGTTTGTTGGTTCCACGATACTGCGTACAGCGAATCTCGGATAGCGAGCGAAGCGAGCGGTCAGGCTAGTTATGTATAATGGACGTAATGTATTATGGAAGTCATGTTATGTATAATATGTATATTTCATGTAATGTTATGTAATGTTATGTTATGTAATGTAATGTTATGTAATATGTATATTTAACGTTATGTAATGTTATGTAATGTAATGTAATGTAATGTAATGTAATGTTATGTTATTTTGCTTCCGAGTCTGTTCTATTTTATAATGGGTCACTCTGATTGTGACGAGGAAGCTCCTGTGCCATCACCTTGGCAGTGTATTTGGTTTATTATTCTGTGAATAATACACCTATGTATTCGCTCAGCAAAAAATTTTTATAACACCCCCTCAAACTTTTTTCTTTTACGTTTCAAGGTGCATAGATTCCAAAAATGCAATGTCCGTCCGCCGTACGCCGTCCGCCGTCCGCCGTCCGCCGTACGCCGTCCGCCGTACGCCGTATCACGTGTACAGGCTTCATTTTCGGTCTAAAAAAATCGTTCTTTCGCACACATGCTCCATTTGGGCCCTAGTTGTGTCCCGAAACTTTTCAGCCCGATCGGAATATACCCAGGGGTGTTATGAGTGAAAATGTGTATAAAAATAGGTACTTTTTGCGTTTTAGCAACATTTTGGTAACATGAGCTTTTGAGGTATCGTTTTTCATGTTTTTGGGGACGAGAAGACCGAATATGAAGTCGATTTTGACCAAAGACTAGAAAATTGAGGTTCTACCAGATGTTCAGCTCCCGAAATTGATTTTTTATGAGTCAAAAACCTGGGAAATCGTTTGAAATCACCATCAATTTGTATAATAACACTGGATCAAGTGTCAAAAGGTGGATCAAGACGATTAAATGGTACTATCAATGATCAAAGATAATTAAAAAAAAAGGAGTGTACCTAATTCGTGTTTTGGGGGCCAAAATTTGGGGAAACCACCATAAATAGCTATTTCAATTATTTTATATGAAAGAAACAATAAATGTACAGCCAACGTTTCTGCAGGTATGTCCAATAGAATAATAAACCCATGTGACAAGGACTTTGCAGCGTTTTTTCTTTCAGCGGACCCCTCTCGCTTTCCTTCGCTCCCCTCTCAACTACACCCAAAGACCGCCACTCCGCGGACCCCTTTCCCCTTCTTTCACTTTTTATCACTGCCCCCTCTGCAACCCCACTCGCCCTTCCACCCTTTCACCGCCCCTTCCCCCAACGTCATGGAAGGCCCCTACCCCCAACCCCTTTTAGCGAATTTTCAAAGAAAATGTTAGCGAATTTTCAAAGAAAATGAAGCTATTGCAATGGCTTCGAAATTTAAATAATATAAATTTTTGGAAATTTTCTTCATAGAAATCCGTTTCAGACCATTCTAAAACGATTCCTGAAATTTAACACTTTTTTATATGTATATATATATTTATATATATATGTGTCACTCCAGACGATAACTCTCGATAGAATTGAGATAAACAGCTCAAATTTGCACAAAAAATCTATCTTGGCAATCGAAAGGCTAAGTTCGAAGATGGGCGAAATTGGCCTACTCTAAGGAGGGTTTTGGCGCATTTAAAGTGCGCAAAAATTACCCAAAAATCCCCAAAATGTTATTTTCCAACAAGTGACCCCTCATTTTAAAGGTTTTTGCACGCTGAACACGATGGTGGAATCGGATTTTAGATATCTTGATCCGATCTCAAATTAGAGCATTTAAAGTGCGCAAAAATTACCCAAAAATCCCCAAAATGTTATTTTCTAACAAGTGACCCCTCATTTTAAAGGTTTTTGTACGCTGAACACGATGGTGAAATCAGAATTGCGATATCTCATTCCGTTCTCAAACTGGAGCACTTTGAAGATTAAGGAACGTGGTTATTTCTTCGAAAATTCGCTCTTATAGCCATGCTGCATGACTGTGGTTTTTTCCGCTCACCAGTATTGCAAGCGTATTCTTACCCCCCCATATTCTTACCGCTCGCCCATACCGCAAGCGTATTTCTTACCCCCCCCCCCCCCCAGGGAGGGCCGCCCCTTTCCCCTTCCCACACAGAGGTGCGTGCTCCTACTCAGCCCTACAGCCCCTCATCGCACCTGCGTCCACGGCGAACGCCGCCGCCACCAACCCCTCACCCTCCAACCCCTCAACGCATCTGCGTCCACGGCGAACGCCGCCGCAAACAAATACAAACAAACAAACAAATACAAACGACCACTCAGCTCAACTCAGTTGCCCCATCAATGAACAAGAGGAATAAGGTGGGCCCCAGCGTGCTACCTGGACGACTCCAAATTCAATTGGCACCTCGTGGCCCGTCACATCACCAATTTGTACCTGCTGTCTACGATCTACGAAGTAACTTCTGAACCAATCCAGCTCTTTTCCTCCGATACCCCTCCTCGATAAGACCTCTATATGTTTCGATCTATCAACGGAGTCAAATGCCTTAGCAAGGTCCAATAGTATCAGGATACCTTTCTTTTTCTGGTCCAAAAGATATGTGAGGTCCTTAGTGACGTGGAATAATGCCTCATCGACTCCCAAGCCTGCTCTGAAGCCAAACTGTTTTCCTGAAATCAGCGAGTTCTCCTTCAGGTATTGAGTCAAAAGAATCTTTACCCATTTTTCTATCAGTTTGGAGATCACACTTAATAAAGAAATCGGTCTGTAATTGTTATATTCGGCAAGGGAGCCACCTTTATGTAGCGGAACGATTTTGGCAACCTTTAACACATTTGGGAACGTAGATGAGGTTAAGCTGCGGTTAATGATGTGCAACAACGGTTTTTTAAAAATATTTACGAAGCTCTTAACGTGCTGCAGACTGATGCCGTCGCAACCCGGCGCCGATTTACCATCCATTTCATTGAGCAAAGAAGAGAGATCGGTTTCTCCAATAAGTTTGAATTTAAACATAGAGCTACGACCATAGCTGGGGCTTGGGAAGAACGAGTTCGTAACCGTGCTGGCTTGAGGAAGATCCGGGATCCTACTGGCTAGACTTTTACCAACATTTGCGAAGAACCCATTCATTTCATTTGCAATCTTTGTGGTTGCCGACTTAATGTCTGTCTTCTGATTATTGGCTTCAGTCGTGGCATGACGTATCAGGGGGTTGCTGTTTTCTCTCCCCAAGAACGACTCGTTCAAGATTTTCCAAAGCCTTTTCGGACGACCTTCTGCTTCACTAAATTTGTTTCCATAGTATGCGTCTCTTTGTTTCTGCCTCACGATATTTAATATATTTTTGTATTTTGTGTAGTATTGCTTCAGAGCTAGGTTGTAAGGTTGTTTAGAGAGTTTTTTAGCTAACTTGTCTCTCGTGTGGATGGATTTGACGAACCCATCTGTAATCCATGGCGTGAGCTTTATTCTGGAAGAAGGTACTCGAGCTGAGCACGATGAATAACTTATGCACTGCTGAAATCCACTAATAAATTTCCTCGCAGCTTCCTGCACGTCCGATTCGTCATCGTCACACACTATCGACCAGTCGTAAGCCTCCAATGCCTTTTCCAGTTTGGCGGGATCAGTTTTTTTGCGCAGCCTGCAAAATTCGTTCCTCCCATTCCGCTGAGATTTCATGGTCAATTTCACTCCTACCGCATAATGATCCGTGATACTAGTCTCAATAACTCCGCCAACAAGGTTTGAGGCCTTCGATCTGGCAAATATATGATCTATACATGAGGCGTGAGCGTCACTTATCCGTGTGGGTCTATCTATCATACATCTAAACCCCAACTCCTCTAGAGACGAACGGTATAACATTATGGCGTTATTTGTTTCGTTACAGATATTGATGTTTATACCACCACAAAATATAAAATGATCGGTTTTCATTTTATCATATATTATGTACTCCACCAATTTCTCGGAAAAGATATTTATGTCTCCCTGTTGGTTCCTGTACGTAGCGAGGATCGTAACCGATTCCCTACCACATGTGAGTGACAGAAGGGCCGACGTAGCATAATAAATATCCAGAAACTCTGCCATAGGCGCCAATATTTGCTTCACATAAACAATAATACCGTCATTTTAGCGAATTTTCAAAGAAAATGAAGCTATTGCAATGGCTTCGAAATTTAAATAATATAAATTTTTGGAAATTTTCTTCATAGAAATCCGTTTCAGACCATTCTAAAACGATTCCTGAAATTTAACACTTTTTTATATGTATATATTTATATATGTGTCACTCCAGACGATAACTCTCGATAGAATTGAGATAAACAGCTCAAATTTGCACAGAAAATCTATCTTGGCAATCGAAAGGCTAAGTTCGAAGATGGGCGAAATTGGCCTACTCTAAGGAGGGTTTTGGCGCATTTAAAGTGCGCAAAAATTACCCAAAAATCCCCAAAATGTTATTTTCCAACAAGTGACCCCTCATTTTAAAGGTTTTTGCACGCTGAACACGATGGTGGAATCGGATTTTAGATATCTTGATCCGTTCTCAAATTAGAGCATTTAAAGTGCGCAAAAATTACCCAAAAATCCCCAAAATGTTATTTTCTAACAAGTGACCCCTCATTTTAAAGGTTTTTGCACGCTGAACACGATGGTGAAATCGGATTTTAGATATCTAAATCCGTTCTTAAATTAGAGCATTTAAAGTGCGCAAAAATTACCCAAAACTAGGATAATCTTTAAACTCTTACCCCCCCCCCCCACCCCCTTAGAGTGGTCAGATTGAAAAATGTGAGAAGTATTAATTGAAGACGAGAGTTCGAAGCAAAAAAGGGGGAGGCAAACGATTAGTACAACTCCTTGAATTTCCCATTTGACATATAATTGTTATGATACCTTCATAGATAGACAAGTACCGGCCCACGTATTACTAGAAGGAAGACGAAAGAAAAAATCTATTTCAAATTATTCAATTTAGGTACTAACAGTAGGAGGAAGAAGTTTTCCTTTATTCAAAACCATAGCCATTAATTCGAATATTTCTTTGAAAATTCGCTCATTAAGTCATGCTGCATGACTGGTTTTTTTATTTATATGTTTGGAGGATTTGAACAAGTCGTATCCTGGTATACTCACAAATGAGAAACAATGCTCGACCCACGCCTCAGTAAACACCATTACATCAAAATCATAGACGGCGTTTCCCGCCCAACTCAAAAACTCCGAGAAGTTTGCATTATAACCCCTTATGTTCAAATGAATGATATTTAGCTGGCCCATAGGAGAATTTAATGGTTCTGTAATATTATATGACAGGAATTCCTTTAACGTGGAAAAATAATTACATGCATTATCATTCAGATAAATTGCATCTTCGAAGTTATTGTTGCATATATCGTTGGCTAACATAAATTTGACTTTTTATATACCTGTTATTCTGTTCCATTCGTGTTCCTGGTGTTTTATAACTTTTCAAGATCCTTCATAGATCGAATTACCTTGACGGGCTCATTTTCGCTTTTCCTAGTATGTACTGCCAAGTTCTTGATCCAGACGTACTTTACGTTGTTTTCTTTAGCTTTCATCTTCGTCGACCGTAGTAAATCTGCGCGCAACGCTGTTAGGTTTTCAGTCACGAAGATATTTGTCTTTGGCCAAGTAGAAACCAGGCGATCGGCAGTCAGAGTTTTGTTCCATCTAGATTTCATTACTATTTCCTGCCGCTCAGTATCCGATCCCAACGTAGCCACAATTTTTCGAGCGCGCTCCGTGCGTATCGGACCCGCTCGGAAAACATTTTTCACCACTAGATCACCCGTTTCTAATTCTTTTGATATATCTTTAATGATCTCATATAGATTTTCATTACTGGTCTCAGGTACGCCATGCACCTCAATGTTCATCTTGCGAGATTCTTGTTCAATATTGTCAAATCTCATTTGAAGTGTAGTAGTAGTATTCCTCAAAGCTTCGTTTTCCTTCTGTAGGCGGCACATTGTTTCCTTCATTATTTTCAGGTCAGAAGAAAAGGTGTCGAATTGTGCACTTACGAACTCGATTGATTTTTTAAGCTCTGTGATATCCTGCTTAATGCTGGAGATGCTATCCAGCTTGGTTTGAAACGGAGCAATTATTTTTGATAAAATCCCTGCAACGCTTCGGCAGGTGGAACATTTCCATTTCCCACGATTAGCAGAACTCATTTTTTTGAAGTTGTTTTCCGTAATGGAACAGCACCGAAAATGAAATGAGCCCTCGCACCCACTTTTACAGATCAGTGTATCATCCTCCTTAAGCTCCCCACAACAATGGCCACAGAGAGACATCGTGAAGATAAGGCCAACTGCGATAAAACACCGATGATCACAACAACACAAGGCTCAACGATAACCGTTAGATAAGAACAAGTCAGAGAACACACGATGTGAACTACTCGGAGTCCAGAACGTGATAACGTTATACCGATATAACGTGATATCGATTAAACACGCGTTCTTCGTGTCTCCCTATATCACAAACTATTAATAACAACACGTTCTACCATCTACTTATATAGGGGCTTAGAGGATATGAGGTACACAGCTGGAATTCCCTTGTCACTCAGCCGAAAAACGATCTATTTTACGAGTGCAATACACGCCCCCTATAGCCTCGTATTTCACACACTCTACCAACTGCCTCTCAATGGCAGAATACAGAACATAATTCATGTTAATAAACATTCTGTATTCTGTATTCTCTCAATGGCCAAATGGTTAAGAAGCTCGACTACCAAGCCGAAGGTTCTGGGTTCGCAAAATCCCCCGCGAATCGACCGGATGTACGTGACGTCAACAATCCTAACAATCCCTCCTACCCACTGGTCAAATAGAATGAACCGTTGTGTAATAACTTGCCCATCAATAATACTTCAACGGTTGGTAAAGTTGCAAAAGTACTGATCAACAAAATCCAGCCCCTTCTTGGTTGATGAACCGCTGTGTAATAATTTACCGTTGTGTAATAATTTACCGTTATGTAATAATTTACCATTGTGTAATAATTTGCCGTTGTGTAATAATTTATCATTGCGTAATAATTTACCCATCAATAATAATTCAAAGTTTGTTCAAGTTTCACAAGTACCTACCAACAAAATCCAATAGTCCGTCACTTATCAAATAATATCGCACAACAACCAACTCGACTTCATACAGCCATCCTTGATTATAATCAGGTGCTCCTTAGTGATGAAATCCCGGCCGGATTTATACCGTTTGATTCACGATCGTGTTGACGAAGCTTTTTAGTGCACACGAACGGCTGGACGTACAGTACTCCGGGTGGTCTCAAAAAATTGTTTAGCTTAAGACAAATTTATTAACGTAAAAAAACCATATCCTTCAATCGAAAGTTTCCGAGCTACGGCGTTCTGAAAATTTCAACCCCTATTTTGAACCCCTTAGAGGTGACTGACAGTAACACCGAGCTTTGAGGACCAACTAGACCCCGAACGGAACCTATCACCCGAATTTCATCAATTTTTATTCATGGTAACTAAGAAAAGTGGCCCCTACGGCGTACGGCGGACAGAGAGAAATATTTTAGCATGGAACATGCTTTAGCCTTGGACTAACTAGCCAAAAAACGTTACGCGGAATGGGTGACGAAATTTTCTTATGATTTTCACGTACAACCGAGTACCTAGTTGCTAGGGAAATGAAACTTCTTTCATCTTCATCGGACAAAAATCGATTTCCATTCGTTGGAAAGCTCTTGATTTATCAAGCATTTATTTCGTATTTGTTCTTGGTATTTATTTCCTAGTTTCATAATATAACTATACAGGGTGTCTTCTATCCAATGGATCACCCCCCTAAAATCGCCAAAATGAGGGTAAACGAAAAATTTTTTTTTTTGAATCTTCATATTTTTTTGCGAGGATTTCAAAAATGAAAAAATTTTGCTGCGCGCAATTGCGCAACTATGCGCAACTGCCACCAACTTTCTTATTTCAAATGGGAACCCCCCTTTTTTATTGCAAATTCGGATTCTACGCAAAATTTCATGAACTTTTGACCCCCCAATCGATTTTTTTGACCGCGCGCAACCCATTCAACGAGCATGCAAATTTGTTGAAATACCAAATTGCGCAAAATATGGTGTCATGTAAACCCCAAGTGTGGTACATGAATTTTCATTGTTTTTCAACGCTGATTCACGTGGTGCTGTCAGTTTTGAGATTTAACTCACTTTTTATCGATATTATGCCCATAACCTATGTTATTCGGTGAAATATTACAGTTTTTCCGAAGTACCAACTTTGGCAGTAGATTTATTTTTCCTCACCCTTTCGAAACACGGGCTTGGAACCGGCTTTGGCGGGTTTAAAAATAAATCTACTGCCAAAGTTGGTACTTCGGAAAAACTGTAATATTTCACCGAATAACATAGGTTATGGGCATAATATCGATAAAAAGTGAGTTAAATCTCAAAACTGACAGCACCACGTGAATCAGCGTTGAAAAACAATGAAAATTCATGTACCACACTTGGGGTTTACATGACACCATATTTTGCGCAATTTGGTATTTCAACAAATTTGCATGCTCGTTGAATGGGTTGCGCGCGGTCAAAAAAATCGATTGAGGGGTCAAAAGTTCATGAAATTTTGCGTAGAATCCGAATTTGTTATAAAAAAGGGGGGTTCCCATTTGAAATAAGAAAGTTGGTGTCAGTTGCGCATAGTTGCGCAATTGCGCGCAGCAAAATTTTTTCATTTTTGAAATCCTCGCAAAAAAATATGAAGATTCAAAAAAAAAATTTTCGTTTACCCTCATTTCGGCGATTTTAGGGGGGTGATCCATTGGATAGAAGACACCCTGTATAAATAGATGTTATAAATCGATAGTAAACAATGACGCTTGTTTGGTTGCCAGTTGGTTGTTTCGATGTGTATAAGCGTGACCAAAGCATGTTCCATGTTTCTTGAATTGTAGCCGTAGGCTCTAAGCAGTAAGCACCCGGGGGTCCAGGGGGCTTGCCCCCTGGCGAGGCGCGGAGCGCCGAGTTTTTTATTGCATTTTCGGATTCTACATACCTTGAAACGTAAACCGTCAAATTTTGAGGGGGGGTAAGAATTTTTTTTCATGCTAGATTCCAATGGTTCATTATTGAAAATAATAAACCAAAATTAATTCGTTCATTTTTTTTTTTTGGTTTATTATTTTTGAGATTGGGTCAATTGCAAAAAAGTGAGTTTTATGTTGAATGGTACCACAGTCGTTTTGACTTCTTTTTATTTAATTCCGACTTGATTTATTACATTTCTAGTTCGTTGCGAACATCATAATTAAACCTGAATGGAAGGGGGGGGGGGGGTCACCAACATTTTTTTATACGTTATTTAAATTTTATTTAAATTTTGTTTGCAAAACTCAAACACACAATCAACAGGTCTGATAACAGATAACAACAGCACGATAGCAAACTTCTTCTTCTTCTTCGCAAAAAAAAGAAGGTGTGGAAGACCCGAAAAAAGCATCTGAACAAGGAGATGAGGTATGTACAGGTGGCCCTGGGAAGCTAAGGTACGTTATTCCGCGCTTTGGTTTTTGCGATTCATCGATGATTTCTAGTAATCGATTCGTAAAACGGCTTAAGGATCCAGAAACTACGTTAGTAGTAATTGTTTATTGTTTATATACGGGCAAGCCCAATTACAGGAAGTAAGCACAATAATAATAACACTGATTATATGTACATCTAGCTTGCAAATTAGATACGTGGTGGGTAGGTAAATTTTTAAGACAGTAATAATTTGTAGAGGCTCGAACAATAGGTGGATGGAGTATAAGTGACAGATTTATCTGGTATTACGAATTATTGTAGCAGAGTGACTTGAACTGGGATGGGGGACTATAAAACAAATCTAGGTCGGGGTGACTGTGCAACATGGCATTGACTTCGCGGGGTACCTATTCTTGAAAATGGCCTGTGGTAGAGGTAATTCGTCGGGTTAAATGATGTGTGGAAGAGTGGAGCTGAGCGGGAGAAGAATTGAGGGTGTGAGAAGTTCAATTGCTCCAAGAGTGAGGGGCAGTCGATGTGACCATTTACCAGCCTGATGAGGAACGAAATGCCCATCCACCTACGACGGTGCTCAAGCGAGCGCAGGCGACACGTTCTGAGAAGCGAGTCATAGTCGACTTCATCCAACGGGATATGGAGCTTGAACGCTACGTATCGCAGGAACTTCTTCTGGACCCGTTCCAACTGTGCCGACTGGTAACTGTAATGTGGAGACCACACAACCGACGCATATTCGAGGATTGGAAGCACGATGGACTTGTATAGCAAGACGATGGCTGGGACACTGGTGAAATCCCTCGTGTGTCTCTTCAGAAAACCCAGAGAACGCATGGCCCTCCCCACAATATGGTCAATATGACTTCCAAAGGTAAGTTTAGTGTCCAACAGCACACCCAGGTCCCGAACAACAGACACCCTCGGCAGAACCGCACCATCGAGCTGGTAGTCAAATGGTATGACGTCCAGGGCACGGCTGAAGGTGGACACGCAGCACTTTCCGACATTTAGGAACAAATTTTTCTGGATACACCAGTCTCCGAGCCGGTCCAAACCCTCCTGAAGGCGCAAACAATCATGATGTGACTCAACGTACGAGAAGAACTTAAGGTCCTCAGCAAACAAGAGGCAGCGAACCAGACAGAATACCTCACATACACCATTGATCATTATCAGGAAAATCAGAGGACCCATATGGGAACCCTGAGGGATACCCAAACTGGCTAATGGTCTTGAGAGATCACACTGCACTTTGACGATCAGTTGCCGTCCAGACAAGTAGGCCGTCAGCCACCTCAGGAAGGAACCATGGACACCCAAAGACTCCATAAGTGCCAACACGTGGCAATGAGACAAACGGTCAAACGCTTTGGAGTAGTCCGTGCTGATGACATCCACCTGCAGACGCCGCTCGAAACCCCTCAAGACGAATTCCTGGAATTCGAGCAAATTCGTGACGGTGGAACGACCGCGCACGAACCCATGCTGTTTGTCAACCAGATAGTGGGACATTTCCGGGTAAATCTGCGAGATTATCAATTTCTCAAGGAGCTTTGGGATGCAACAGGTGGTACAGATGGGTCGATAGTGCTTGATATCCGATCTGTCACCAGCTTTGTGTATAGGTGTGAAATAAGAGCATTTCCATTGGGAAGGGAAAGAGCCGGATTCAAGAGAATAGTTGAAGATAGATGTAAGCGGAGAACTGAGTGACTGACAGCATCGTCTCAGCAATACTGGAGGAATACCGTCTGGTCCCTTATTCACATCAATCGATGAGAGCTCACGATGGACATCATCTTCCGTAACAGTTAGCATGCCTATCGATACAACATCACGGGTAGGATAAGTTGGGGACTTTGTGGATGGTGGATCGAAAACGGAGGAGAAGTGTGATGGAAACAGTTTGGCGATTTCTGGAGGGGATGAGGCAACAAGGCCATTGAGTTTCATAGTAGGAGGTAGCTCATTACAACCGTCTTTATAATATTAATGTGGTTCCAAAACAGTTTTATGTTATCATGGAGGCCATTCTGCAGAGATTCGAGGTAGGAAGAATACAAGGAAACGGACATCACTTCGCACTCAGCTCTCAAGTTTGAAAAGATAATGTAGTCTTCCGAATTCATGGATACTTTATAGCGCGACTGTGCAAAATTTTTCATCCGCACTAAATTTATCATGTCGCGACTTTGGAAACGAATAGTCAATACTAGTAATAGTAATGGTAGGAAGGGGGTTACAGACCAACCCCCCCTCCCCACTGTTGGTCTGAGACCCCCCTGGGGGTCCTGGGTCCAACTAGTACCCCCCCCCGCTACAGGGGGTGTCAGGTGTGTGGGGGTTCTGAACCGACGGTTTTAAATTGATGATGACGTCAGAGGGGGTTTCGGACCAAGGAGGATTGTTTGGAGGTAGGTACCGACCACAGAAAACAGTGATCTACGCAGAAGGGGCATCTATTTCACTCCACATCAACAATTTTCCTTCAGAACTTCATTATTTGCGTTTCTTTTCGCCATTTTAGTTACTGTTTGCCATCGACAGAATTATTTTAGCAACATTTAACTCGTGATTTAGGTAGGTACCTAGTAACGAGTACGGGGTTAGGTACTAACCTACGGAGGGTCTGCGATCTACATAATATGTATAGCCTAGTACATATTATATAGACGGGTTATCTATACAGAGAGCTGTGATCTGTAAAAGAAGGGTATTCTGTACAAAATAATAAACCGTTGTGCAGTTCAAGTTTCACAAGTACCTACCAACAAAAGCCAATAGACAATCACTTATCAAATGAAATAATATCGCACAATAACCAACTCGACTTCATACAGCCATCCTTGATTATAATCAGGTGCTCCTTAGTGATGAAATCCCGGCCGGATTTATACCGTTTGATTCACGATCGTGTTGACGAAGCTTTTTGGTGCACACGAACGGCTGGACGTACAGTGCTCCGGGTGGTATCAAAAAATTGTTTAGCTTAAGACCGTTGTGTAATAATTTGCCGGTTTGTAACAGGTGGATTTTGTTGATAGGTACTTTTGCAACTTGAACAACCGTTGAAGTATTATTGATGGGCAAATTATTACACAACGGTTCAAATAATATCGCAGAATAAACAACTCGACTTCATACAGCCATCCTTGATTATAATCAGATGCTCCGTAGTTATGATTTTTTGGATGGAAATCTACTCTAATACATTCCCAACAATAGTACTAGTACTAATGAAAAGGAAAAAAAAATCAAAAACCATGCTGAAAAGGTGCAAAAACTATGCCAAAACAGTTCCTAAAACTGTGATTGCGTTTTTCTCAAAAACAGCTTTTTCACAATATTCAGAGGTTCAAAAAATGATACATTTTCAACGGATTGAGGTATCGAAAATCTGTAAACGGCATCGTGTTCAGAAACTTCTCGTCTATCAGGAAATGCAATAAACCCGATTTCAAAATCCGGAAGCTAAGGTACCTACGTTCTCCTGTGGACGGTGACATATGCACATTCAAGAGTGAACAGGGTTTGGGAGGGAGGGGGGGATTTATATTCATATTTCTGACCTCCCAAAAACTTGAAGTTTCACCTGAGTATTCGATTTGCACTCTGGTTTCTTGAACAGACCCTGAAAGAACTTTCAATTATTGTGATACTTCAGGGAAAACTCGGCGCTCCGCGCCTCGCCAGGGGGCAAGCCCCCTGGACCCCCGGTTACCTCTATTTACATACTTTGGACGAAATTATAGAAACACAGGATGTGTTTTAGCCCACATACCAAATTACAGCTTCGTAGAGTGAATATCATATAAATTAGCTTTAGGAGCAACTCAGCTGATCCGGGGCCTGGGCAGCGTCAAGTTAAAGTCCTAAGGAGCCCACATACAAAATTACAGCTTCGTAGAGTGAATATCATAGAAATTAGCTTTAGGAGCAACTCAGGGGCCTGGGCAGCGACAAGTTAAAGTCCTAAGGAGCCCACATACAAAATTACAGCTTCGTAGAGTGAATATCATAGAAATTAGCTTTAGGAGCAACTCAGCTGATCCGGGGCCTGGGCAGCGACAAGTTAAAGTCCTAAGGAGCCCACATACCAAATTACAGCTTCGTAGAGTGAATATCATAGAAATTAGCTTTAGGAGCAACTCAGCTGATCCGGGGCCTGGGCAGCGACAAGTTAAAGTCCTAAGGAGCCCACATACCAAATACAGCTTCGTAGAGTGAATATCATAGAAATTAGCTTTAGGAGCAACTCAGGGGCCTGGGCAGCGACAAGTTAAAGTCCTAAGGAGCCCACATACCAAATTACAGCTTCGTAGAGTGAATATCATAGAAATTAGCTTTAGGAGCAACTCAGCTGATCCGGGGCCTGGGCAGCGACAAGTTAAAGTCCTAAGGAGCCCACATACCAAATACAGCTTCGTAGAGTGAATATCATAGAAATTAGCTTTAGGAGCAACTCAGGGGCCTGGGCAGCGACAAGTTAAAGTCCTAAGGAGCCCACATACCAAATTACAGCTTCGTAGAGTGAATATCATAGAAATTAGCTTTAGGAGCCACTCAGCTGATCCGGGGCATGGGCAGCGTCAAGTTAAAGTCCTAAGGAGCCCACATACAAAATTACAGCTTCGTAGAGTGAATATCATAGAAATTAGCTTTAGGAGCAACTCAGGGGCCTGGGCAGCGACAAGTTAAAGTCCTAAGGAGCCCACATACCAAATTACAGCTTCGTAGAGTGAATATCATATAAATTAGCTTTAGGAGCAACTCAGCTGATCCGGGGCCTGGGCAGCGTCAAGTTAAAGTCCTAAGGAGCCCACATACCAAATTACAGCTTCGTAGAGTGAATATCATAGAAATTAGCTTTAGGAGCAACTCAGCTGATCCGGGGCCTGGGCAGCGACAAGTTAAAGTCCTAAGGAGCTCACATACCAAATTACAGCTTCGTAGAGTGAATATCATAGAAATTAGCTTTAGGAGCAACTCAGCTGATCCGGGGCCTGGGCAGCGTCAAGTTAAAGTCCTAAGGAGCCCACATACCAAATTACAGCTTCGTAGAGTGAATAGCATAGAAATTAGCTTTAGGAGCAACTCAGCTGATCCGGGGCCTGGGCAGCGACAAGTTAAAGTCCTAAGGAGCCCACATACCAAATTACAGCTTCGTAGAGTGAATATCATAGAAATTAGCTTTAGGAGCAACTCAGCTGATCCGGGGCATGGGCAGCGTCAAGTTAAAGTCCTAAGGAGCCCACATACCAAATTACAGCTTCGTAGAGTGAATAGCATAGAAATTAGCTTTAGGAGCAACTCAGCTGATCCGGGGCCTGGGCAGCGACAAGTTAAAGTCCTAAGGTGCCCACATACCAAATTACAGCTTCGTAGAGTGAATAGCATAGAAATTAGCTTTAGGAGCCACTCAGCTGATCCGGGGCCTGGGCAGCGTCAAGTTAAAGTCCTAAGGAGCCCACATACCAAATTACAGCTTTGTAGAGTGAATATCATAGAAATTAGCTTTAGGAGCAACTCAGCTGATCCGGGGCATGGGCAGCGTCAAGTTAAAGTCCTAAGGAGCCCACATACCAAATTACAGCTTCGTAGAGTGAATAGCATAGAAATTAGCTTTAGGAGCAACTCAGCTGATCCGGGGCCTGGGCAGCGACAAGTTAAAGTCCTAAGGTGCCCACATACCAAATTACAGCTTCGTAGAGTGAATAGCATAGAAATTAGCTTTAGGAGCCACTCAGCTGATCCGGGGCCTGGGCAGCGTCAAGTTAAAGTCCTAAGGAGCCCACATACCAAATTACAGCTTCGTAGAGTGAATATCATAGAAATTAGCTTTAGGAGCAACTCAGCTGATCCGGGGCCTGGGCAGCGACAAGTTAAAGTCCTAAGGAGCCCACATACCAAATTACAGCTTCGTAGAGTGAATAGCATAGAAATTAGCTTTAGGAGCCACTCAGCTGATCCGGGGCCTGGGCAGCGTCAAGTTAAAGTCCTAAGGTGCCCACATACCAAATTACAGCTTCGTAGTGTGAATAGCATCCTTAGTTCCGTATCATCGGTATCCATGTTGTCGTCCCAGATTTCGTTACGAAATTTCGTTAGCTTTTTTGGCTAGTTAGTCCATGGCTAAAACACATTCTGTGTTAAAAAAAGTTCGAGCCTTGCAACATGATCGGTACCAAAAACTCACGAACTACGCCCACAGTTAATGTTCCAAAAATTCTCATCCTCGAACTGGACTTTCATAAGCACACACACCGAATACATTATAGAATCTTCTACGAGGATTGCATATGTATACGCCCTCGCACACGCACGAATATAGCAGGAACCTCGTTGTATTTACTGAGGTTACCTGATTGAGATGGGCGGTTTGAATCCTTTGAATGAGAAAGCGCTATCTCGTGACACCAAACTCGAAACAAAGACCGCCAACACGAACAGACAATCAAAAGTTGAAATTGATCTCCACCTCGGCCGCTTCATGAAACTTTCAAGTTAGACTCTCCGTGTCTAACGGAGGGAATGAATCAAGCGAGACGCTCGGGAGTCGGGAAGCCCAAGCCAACTTCACCTCTACGTCTATTTTATTTCCTCACGTGATTTCCTTTCTCAGATTTCCTTTCACTCTCATCTCTTTTCCGGGCGCTTTCCCGTCCAAGTGCTTCCTCTCTTTTCGCAGGGTTCATAAGTCACTCTGCTCGTTTGGCCGTGTACCGATATTCATAAAAGCCATTGGCATGTTGGAATGTGTTGTAGGTGTATGAGTAGGTGGATCTGGTGGGTTCTGGAACACAATGGGTGATAAATTATCCGCAATTATTTTCGTCCTCAGCAAAAGATGATTGCATGTTATTAGCGACTTGAGCTCGTGTAGGAAATTACGTATTCGAATATTGGGGATACCGGCCGATTGTGTGGATTGCGCGCGGCTGTCGGCGAATTACGGTCATCCCTAGTCTGGAGGACCGTAGACTGCTGGCAGATGTGGCGTTCTACCACAAGCTGGCGAACGGCATGCTGGACTGCCTTGCTCTGCTTGCCAAGATTAATATCAACGTGCCGGGCTACATTACCCGCCACACACCACTGTTTCACGTCCCGTTTGCTGCCCACAGCTACATGCTCCAGCCCCCCCCCCCCTCTACCGGAGGCCACGTGTAGTCAACGCCTTCCTCCAGAATTCGTCATTCGACTTCTTTGCCGATCCATCGTATTCCCTCAGGCGCCATTTTTCAGCTCACCAATGCCAGTGAAGTTTGGTCGACTTTATCTTAAAATTTAATTATTCATTCATTTTTCCTGAGTTTACAACTCGTTTGTTCAACTCTTGTGAACTAGCTTAGCCGCACTATTAAAAAAAAAAAAAAAAAAAAAAAAAAAAAAAAAAAATTAAATGGAAATGCACTAGCCTCATCGGAAGGAGGATTGCATGTAATTGCAGACTACCGCTCGTAAGAATGAAGAGAAGTAAATACCTGATTCTAATCCGCGTGATGAATCGGGTGGCTGAGGGACTCTAGCGCCAGAACCGGCCTTTCTACCCGCGGATAGATATGAGCAGGGGCGTTGCGTCCATAAGGACACTTGGGCCACTGCTCCGGCACCCAGAAACACAAAAAACTCCAAAAAAATGCCAACCATTTGTTCAGTTGGCATTCGAATTTCCCTCCGTATACTGTACCTAGCATTTTTCACGAAGTTCAACAGCGACTCGACAGAGTTCTCTGGCTATGGATATTCAATATGTGTTTCCGTCATGTTGGCTCCCCTGTAGCTCCATGGAGCATTTTATCGGAATATAGCTACACTAATCGATGTCTTGCAATCGAAATCGAAACCTACGCTTCTGAAACTGACAGGTCCTGGGACCTGGTGTCGCCATGGTAACCGAGAAAAGTGGCCCGTCAGCGCAAGCTCAGTCGAGTAAAAATTTGGTTACTCACGCCCCTTTTGGGTCCAGGGCCCACATTTCCATTCAAAAATCGTTTGTGTTCACAATCGATTGGATTGTTTCAATTCATCTTGTCATCTCGATACGAGATGCTTGTCCTTCGATCTGTCCTCCCCTAAAAATTCTTATCACTTTCGCCATTCTGTTCCTATGTTTCAATTTTCTGCTTACGTTTCGAATTTTGTATGTTCCCATTCGAGTTCTCGGGACAGATTTGGCTTTGCGATAATTAAGTGCGTTGCGTCCTGTCTGTTGTCTTGTGGATTGATCGACGTCAACGTACACAGATAAGTACCTAGCTTCTAGTCTGAGTCTCCATCCAAGTAGGTACTGGCCGGCGGGTCATTACTTCGTTGTATTTTAGTCTAGTTCGTTGTTTTTAGTTGTTGTTTAGTTTATTTGCTTCTGTATTTTTGTACCACATGAATTGGGTAGCTATCTTACAGTCGAAATTTTCGACGTTTTCCTACGAGGATAGATAGAGTGATGATTAAAAGTTTAGGAAGAGATAGGCCTTTGCTGAGTATTAGTCAGTATGAAGCTATAGAACTTTTAGCTTCTGGTAATCCCGGGTACTGTTCAGAACTATTGTCAACACTGTGCTTACATTCTGACTTGCTAAGAGCAGCGGTTGATTAAAATCCACCCATTTCTCATAAGAAGACTCCACTGTTGGAAAACATTTACAGGTATTTTGTAGAAAAAGCTGTTAATTTGTGTTCCGGTTTGGTGGCCCACCATTTTCAGAGCCCACGCACCGCTACTGGGTATGAGTACTTGTGAGTATACGATTTCTTCATAACTTCTGAGCGTATGGAAGGTGTAGCCACCAAAAAATGATAATATAGTACAACGTCATGAACATTGAAGAAACCATTGCACGAGAACTTAACGCAACTGCGCGAGAAAAAAAATTCCCAACGAGACATGTTGAGGAAAAGGAACTCTTATCAAGCAGATCTTGTTGAAATGATTCCATATACTCGAGCTAACGAAGGATTTCGATACATTTTGACGTAATCAACTGTTTCACTAAGTATGCCTATGCAGTTCCGTTGGAAAACAAACAAGTGACTACTATCATTGTTAAGGCATTCAAACCAATTCTCCCAGCTGGAAGACAGAAGCCAACAGGTTGGGAGACGGGATCTTGTTCTAATGCCCAGAATGTTCCAGATTTTATTATATTAACTTTAATGAATACATTTTTTGAGTTCCAGTGTTAAATTCCGTTATTAGTATTTTGCGAAAACATAAAACAGGTAGAGAACCAGATTTTTGTTCAGAAAGGTCTCAAACGCGAAATATTATTTAAAATTTTGATTTTGGAGACAACAATAATTGCTGTCCTCTTAAAAGTTATCACAAGGTTTCCGCTACCTTTAAGTATAAGTATAAGTACAACAATTTGCGATAAGGAAATAGGTACTTGGTGCCTAGTACCGAAAAAAATCTTAGAGTCTCCTGCAGTTTATGAATGACCTGGAACACGGAGTTGCGGAACTCCGTACCTACATAACACCGAACTTGACAAAAAGGCGACAGCAAATAATAAACTTCAGTGAAAATATTTGAAATTGACCACTTGTTTTTAAAATATCGGTATCGATCTCCAAGATTAAGCTCAAGACAACTATTTTCAATCCTCATTCTGGGTGGGTACATCGAATTTTCTCTTTCATGAAGATCTGAGAGTTTAGTTCAGCCAATAAAGCTTATCGTAATCGATATGACCCCCCCCCTCCCTCTCCCACACAGACCTAGGGATGTATGATACTTCGAAAAGTATCGATACATATCGTATCGATATTTCTAAAAAGTATCGAAAAGAACAGGCCGATACTTTCAAAAAGTATCGATACATTCAAGTATCGATACTTTTTACAAACTCAAAATTAGAAAAGTTCCGGCCTCATGGATTGTGTTGTTTTGCGCCTTCCCCTTCCAGTGTTCCAGTTCCACCATAGAATAATTCTATGCCTGTCATAAGTGCACAGTATCAGTTGAGTTGTTTCACGTTTCCAGTCCTACTAGATGCCGGACAGTATCAGTTGAATGAGTGATCATCTCCATTTTTATGTCAAGGTTGTTGACAAATGGTGGGACTTCAGGCATGGTAGCGATCAGGCTTTGTAGTCTTCTGTGAAACTTGGAAGTAAGAAAAGATCCTTGAAAAAAGTAACGGTGTCGATACCGCGAAAAAAGAAAAAGTATCCCGATACATTGCAAAAAAAAAAGTATCAAAAAGTATCGATACTTTTTCTTAAAAGTATCGATATTTTGAAGTATCGATACTTTTTATACATCCCTACACAGACCACGCGAATCGAAAGAACTTTTGAAAATATAATTATAATAAATCATGATTGTGAGGGGGTCCAGGAGCAATGGAGACTGCCGCGGGTAGCCGGGATGAGCACGGCGCACTTTGATTTTGGTCATAGAGTGGAGATCCTTGACAGCCCGTTTAAGATGGTGGAACTGCAGAATGTGCTCGCCATGACTAAAGAGAATAAGGCGCCGGGCATTGACCGTATTTCTGTTGAGTTTTATAAGTATGCTTCCCCCAACTACCTGCAGTTGAAGTTGGATCTCTACAATGGCCTGTATGACGCCGGCACTATCCCTGAGGATTTTGGAACCTCTATTGTTTTTCCACTGCACAAGAAGGGCGACGTCAATGACGTAAACTGCTATAGGGGCTTATCTTTTATCAACGCGATGGCAAAGGTGCTTGCGGGGTTGCTCCTGGCGCGTCTGGACAGTTTTGTGACCACTGAGTCTCTGTCGCCGTTTTCACCCTGACAAGTGTAGTGCATTTGAGGCTTTGTAATGGACCCCGAAAGAAGGTTTATGCTGTTGTGCGGGTTGCACCCGACAACATCACTTTAGCGTGCAGCTATAATGTAAAAGGTTGTACAAATACATCAGGCTTGAGAAAAGCTAAAATGAAACAACCTTTTACCCAATGCACTGAATCTCCATAAGTGAGGCGCATGAGAACGAAAAGATTTCCTCTCCTGGCTTGAGTAAGTGGGACGGCTAAAAGAATCGAGATGCTTTTACCACAACGTAGGATCCCCCCGTATACTCGCCGAGGATTGCCTTCGTTTTACGTCTCCAGGAGATGCCATATAAAACGCGGAGCCCAGTCTGATGAATCAGTTGACTGTGGGATACCGTGTACGTCTGAGCCCTCGCCCCTCGCCACTTCATCGACCGAAATGGTGAGCAAAATATCGCTACCGTATAAATCTCTCTAAAATTCCAGGTTTCGAACTGGTAACACCTATGATCCATTAAAAATGCTCCAGCAATAAACCTTATAACTAACTATATTGGAAGTTGCACTAATTGTCTTATCCCCCACACAACAAATGGTGGAGGCGCCGGGTATCCTTTAGCTCTATCGGCACCTATCAGTTCATTAAACTTTAAGATTTAATGATTCTTTTTACAAAATATTTCTCTTTTAGCGAATTTTCAAAGAAAATGAAGCTATTGCAATGGCTTCGAAATTTAAATAATATAAATTTTTGGAAATTTTCTTCATAGAAATCCGTTTCAGACCATTCTAAAACGATTCCTGAAATTTAACACTTTTTTATATGTATATATATATATATTTATTTATATATGTGTCACTCCAGACGATAACTCTCGATAGAATTGAGATAAACAGCTCAAATTTGCACAAAAAATCTATCTTGGCAATCGAAAGGCTAAGTTCGAAGATGGGCGAAATTGGCCTACTCTAAGGAGGGTTTTGGCGCATTTAAAGTGCGCAAAAATTACCCAAAAATCCCCAAAATGTTATTTTCCAACAAGTGACCCCTCATTTTAAAGGTTTTTGCACGCTGAACACGATGGTGGAATCGGATTTTAGATATCTTGATCCGTTCTCAAATTAGAGCATTTAAAGTGCGCAATAATTACCCAAAAATCCCCAAAATGTTATTTTCTAACAAGTGACCCTTCATTTTAAAGGTTTTTGCACGCTGAACACGATGGTGGAATCGGATTTTAGATATCTTGATCCGTTCTCAAATTAGAGCATTTAAAGTGCGCAAAAATTACCCAAAAATCCCCAAAATGTTATTTTCCAACAAGTGACCCCTCATTTTAAAGGTTTTTGCACGCTGAACACGATGGTGGAATCGGATTTTAGATATCTTGATCCGTTCTCAAATTAGAGCATTTAAAGTGCGCAAAAATTACCCAAAAATCCCCAAAATGTTATTTTCTAACAAGTGACCCCTCATTTTAAAGGTTTTTGCACGCTGAACACGATAGTGAAATCGGATTTTAGATATCTAAATCCGTTCTTAAATTAGAGCATTTAAAGTGCGCAAAAATTACCCAAAACTAGGATAATCTTTAAACTCTTACCCCCCCCCCCCCCCCCACCCCCTTAGAGTGGTCAGATTGAAATATGTGAGAAGTATTAATTGAAGACGAGAGTTCGAAGCAAAAAAGGGGGAGGCAAACGATTAGTACAACTCCTTGAATTTACCCACAGCGATCAAATAAATAAGCACTTAGTACAATTACGTAATAAACAAACGGTAGAATCAGGATGGACAAAACGTACAAATTAAAATAAATACGAAGAGAATATACATAGAAAACCAAATTTTAGACCGAAGTTTTCCTTTATTCAAAACCATAGCCATTAATTCGAATATTTCTTTGAAAATTCGCTCATTAAGTCATGCTGCATGACTGGTTTTTTTTTATTTCTCTCCACACAACAAATGGTGGAGGCGCCTAAAAATCAGTTTTCTCGATTTGATCCTTTGTGCCATTAATACATAATTAATTTTTCAATTTTCGTAGGGGCAAAAATCCCTATGAAACACAAATTACTAAACTCAAATCTGCACCACAGATTTGAATTCGAGTCATCATTCCC
The DNA here is from genome assembly GCA_954871275.1 of Leptopterna dolabrata. Lineage (NCBI taxonomy): Eukaryota > Metazoa > Arthropoda > Insecta > Hemiptera > Miridae > Leptopterna > Leptopterna dolabrata. The sequence continues at coordinate 39,337,175 of OX940983.1, forward strand.
AGTCATTGCTCCATTAAGCGAGGGAACCATCTAATGCCTTCCCTACATATTGTATTTACTAAAATTCTTATTTCCATCGTTACCCCCCCCCCCCCCCCATCAACAAACTATTATTTCATTAGCTTCTCAATTCTCAGCCGTCCATCCTCATTGTACATTTCAATAAACCGTTGACAATGACTGTTTAAGAATTTCGGAATTTCCGACTTGTACTAATTATTGTTTGTCACTTAAGTATGATTATGAATCATACTTCCCACCATCATCGCCGTCCTGTCTTCTCCGGGCCCATGCTGACGTCACTCGAATAGTTTCCCACTAAACAGTAATCCAGAAACTTCACTGCGGTCAAGCCCTCATCAGCTGATGGGTGCTTCCCTCCACCACCTCCCGTCTAGAGGTGTGTAAACCCAGTTCACCTGAGTGAGTTGACTCCCAACAGGTCACTCAGTTCGAAGACAAGTTCAACGGGAGAAGGTCACCAGTTCACTTTGAAGTGAACACGCAGGACCTGCGACCTGCTAGGAATTTCTCAGTACGAGCCCAATCTCCCTCTCAGTTGGAGAAGGTCACCAGTTCACTTTGTCCACAGGTATTGTGCGAGCGGGACCTGCGACCTGTTAAGAATTTCTCAGTACGGGCCAACTCTAGCCTCATTTATTAACATTTTTCTGCGGAATTCATAGAATTATCTAAAGAGAAGCTTTAGTAAAAAATTTTATTCATATAAATATTTTTTAAAGCTTACCTAGTAAGGTTAAGTAGGAGAATCAATAAAAGTACTACGACCATTTTCTCAAAAAGAAAAAATAGGTATATTTTTCAATAACGAAATTAGGAAAATAACAAAAATCACATATTTTTGGGGACTACTTAAATGAAATACATATCACAGGATAGTTGCTTTATGAAAATGACTCTTTACAAAAAATGAAATTTCCGTTAGAAAAGTATGAAAAATCACAGAAACTGACAGTGGGATTGACGATTGAGGTAAGAGTGAGATGAGTGCGAACTGAACTGTCAAAAGGAACGACGAACTGGTGACCTGCTACCTGCTCCGGTTGGTGGGATGGAAGGGCACGAGACTCGGGGGAAACCTTAGTGAACGGCGAACGGGTGAACTGCGAAATTCCCTAGGCAGGTCATTTGGGACCAGTTCACTTTGAAAGAGAAGGTCTTTGAGACAAGGTCACTCATGACCGACACATCTCTACTCCCGTCGAGCCTCCCGGCCCTCCGCTCTTCTCACTCCATCTTGCTTCCGTCTACCGTTACGATCGATCTACCTATACCGTCTCAATAATTACCATAAAATCTGTTACTTGCCAAGTACTTTTTCCCGAATTTGGCACCGAACGCGAGTGTGCACCTCACGATCGTTCGGAACCAACATCTTCCGACGCAACACCTTCGGTACGCATTCTCTACGAGCGTTCCGGGAAGTCGCCTGCCGGCTGAACAAACCGCCATCAACCTGTGGATTCGGACGTCGTCGTCACTGCAGCCGCAGCCACCACGGGCTCTTCAAGGGGTTTGTGATAACTGCTGGCCAGTAGGTAGTCAAATATTGATATTTTGTACATAATCAACTGAGTACCTTTTTCGCACATTAATTTATAATTATAAAATTGTTTTGCAGTACTACGTATAAATCGCATTGAATATTTTCCAATCGCCTTTTCACCATAGGTTATATCTGCGCGCTCAGTGCCGCTTTAAGCACTGATGGTCCTTCGAAGCATCAACCAACTAGAAAAAATAGTTTTTTATATCTATCAAAATCAAATTTTCTCAATTCTAGAACAATGACTGATTTTGAAAATAAAATCTCATTTTATCATAATTTAATATGTTATAAAAAAATAGCAACAATTCGTAGGGTGTCAGGTTTGTCTTTTCCTTTTGTTGCTTTATCTCAGAGTTGTTCTATATTACACCTATATTACGCGTACTACGTCGAATATTGTGTAGGATGATACGTCTACCCCCGTGCAGCTACCAATACCAATACCAACACCATTTTCATTTGTTCTTCATTTGTCTTCATTTGTTGTAACTTCTTCATTTGTGCTCGTGTTACTGCAATGATGCAAATAACGGTGCAATACCACTAGGCAGGATAATACACATGCAGGACCAACAGCAACCATCACTATCAACCATTGAACAACCCCTACCTCCCGAGCCACTCACAATACCACAAACACCAACAGCTACCGACGACCCTGTCGAGCGGGTGTTAACATCACTGCTACAACTCGCTATCAACCCAGACGATAATACGGCATTTTCTTGGATTTGGAAAGCAGAAGCCTCTGCCATCCTAAACGCGGCAAAAGCGATCAACTTCGCATTCCCAGAAAAGCCAACCAGAGATTGGGCTCGAGCAACGATTAAAAATTGGTCACAAAACCCAAAATATAATCCAATCACAGAAGCACATAGAATCCTACAACTTCACAAGAACCAACCACGATACGCATTTTACAGCACCCTTATATTATCAACACATCAGAATAAACACGCCGAACAACACAGCGAAAAAATGGCACCAGTACAAATCAAGTTGAAGCCATTTACCTACAACGGTTCAACACCCCCGCAATATTACTTTAGAGTTTAGAGAATATGAGAGAACAGCCACCGCCAATCAATGGGGAGATCCGGAAAAATTAAAATACCTGCCAGCATACGCAGCATGGCAGCAGAAGGGCAAAGGACCATTATACATTCCTCGAAAAATCAAATAACACCGATCGCGAACAGTGGACTTCCCTGAAACAAAATAAATGAAACGTTTCACAAACCCGAATGAGCAAAACATAAATCGACAAAAACTGGGAAAAATGACGCAAAGGCCAAGCCAAACAGCCATAGACTACATAGCTCACATTAGAGAAGCGGCAGCTCAATTAGACCCTACTCCCACGGAGGCAGATGTACTTGCCATAACACAAAGAGGTCTACTCCCACACATCAAAAAACAACTGGCAATAATTGACATAAAAACACTCACTGAGCTAGAGTCACAACTTCAAATATTGGAGGCCAACCTATACTGGGCAAGAGACGAAAGTAATGACACCGCTGAGACACGATTTGCTGTTTGAAAAGTTGGACAATAGAGGGGAGAGCCGAAAATTTTTGAGGTTTCTTGCGGCCATGTATGGGGCCGGCCGAGCAGCTGTTTGGGGACTCCAGGGTTTATCGAGGTATTTTGAGATAGAGCGGGGGGTGAAGCAGGGATGTTTACTGAGCCCCCTCCTTTTTGCTCTTTTTATTGATGATTTTTACGATGCTCTGCCTTGTGGTGTTGCCATTGGTTCACATGTTATTCGGGCCCTTTTGTATGCAGATGATATGGTGGTGTTGGCCGAAACCAGAGAGGAACTCCAACTGAATATTGACGCAATTGGGCAGTACTGCGCGCGATGGTCTTTAGAGGTTAACTTGCAGAAGTCGAAGGTATTGGTGTTTCGCAAGGGTGGCAGATTGGCAGAAGCAGATAGATGGTTCTATGGACAAGCTGAATTGGATACAGTTTCTGCGTACACATATTTGGGAGTGACTGTCACTCCGACTCTGCCATACTCGACTCACCTAAAGAATAAAGTATCAGCATCAAAGGCAGCGGTAAACAGCATTTATAGATCGTTTTTCAAACAATCTAAAATCCCTGTGCATGCAAAGTACAAAGTTTTTGTGGCTGCTGTCCGCACAGTGCTTACGTACGTGGCTCAGGTGTGGGGTTATAAATACTATGGAGTTGTGGAGCAGGTTCAACTCCAGTTCGTTAAAATGCTGTATGGTCTCCCGCTGAATACTCCAAATTACATGGTATATGTTGAGGCAAACGTGGATCCGATTTATTGCACCACCCTCTCACTTCACTGTGGCTATATCAGGAAGGTGTTAAGAATGCCAGAATCGCGCTTCCCAAGAATGGTTCTTCTGGAAACTATAAGTAAAAACATCTACTGGGCTGGGGAACTGAAAAGGCTTGCGGATCGTGTTGGATGTGAATTGAGTTTTGAAACTGGAAACCTTCGGCTGTTTGATTCGCAGTTGGAGGGCTTGTTGGATGCATGGAGGGCGCTACATCGTGAGGAGATTATGGCTCGTGCGCTGGCATCAAGTAACTCATTATACAGCTCGCTGGATCTGACTGTGCACTCGATCGATATGAAGAATGAGAATCTAGGGCCCCTGCATGTGCGCCGGTGGCTGGTGAAGCTGCGAGGCTCTCTTTTGGGACTTAATCACCGCCCATTTCTCCCGGACACTGATAGAAGGGAGGATTGTTCTCTGTGCAACATGAAGGCATTGGAAGATGTTTATCATTTTCTTGGGGTCTGTCCCGTGTTAGGAGAGTTCAGGAGCGCCTGTCTGGGTGCTTGGGTGCTCAGTTGGGATCATGTGGTGCAGCTGCTGAATGGCGATGGTATGGGGCGGCTGGCGAGTTTTTGTCGGGTGGCATGGCGTTATAGAGCCGAATTGATAAAGGAGTTCAACTGGTGATTTCACTCAGAGTAAAAATTAAAAATAAAATTATAAATTCGAATGTTTCGTCCCGTAAAATAGCAGTTAATAACCAGCCTGTCTCGGGCACTCTCCGACAGAAGGACCTTTGGTCCATTGTCGTATAGCATGCTGAAGCGTAGTTTAATTTATCATTTAATTTTCATGAATTTATTGTAATATTTCGGGGTCACACGAGAATATAATAATGAATATAATCTATAGTTATACGTTTATACTGTGTTCGTTGTATATTATAATTCTGTTGACTGTAAATATATAATTAGGTAAAATTTAATAATAAATGTGATGACTTGGTTTAACATAATGGATTATTATATTGTGAAGATATTCATGTAAATATTTATCATAATAAAGCATGTTTTTCTTCTTCTTCTTCTTCTTCATGATTGTGAGGGGGGGGGGGGATTCGACCAACCGTGAACTATGAAGACGGAGAAAGTTTTTTTCTAAAAGGAAGCCGATTTTATTTCTTTCTGTTACAAGGGAAAGCGCAAAGAAAATGAAATAAACAAGTTGAAGGAAGACTTGGGAAGGAGTAGGTGGTTTGTAATAGTGGACCCTTGTGGGGCCTTATGGGAAGTAAACTGTAACGTAATATCCCTGAGATTCCTATGGAAAAGTGTGTGCCGAGCTGTAATGAAAAGTAAGAGAAAACTAGAAGTTGGGAGTTGGGGAATCTTTTGCGGCGTTCCTTCCTAAGACTTTTTCTTCGTAGCTTCCTCCATTGTATCCGTAAAGTATCTCCCCAAATGATGAACAGAAAAGTGATCGCCGAAAAGTACTGTTCGTTTCGAATCCTACTTTTCAAGGGTGTTCCCATCGTTCATTATTGTAATGGGCTTATACTTTACCGTGATCATTGAACTTTTTTGTGATCCACAATATAAGAAATGCACCAGCGCCGATGCTATTTCGATAAAAATACAATCCCCAATTATTGGGGGAACTATAGTTATTAGTATGGGAATACAATCTTTACCTACACGGTGGAACTTATATTTTCTGTCATCCTATGTGGTGTAGGCATTTTCCACTTACTACACCTAAGTAACCATAATATTAGTTTTATTCCACATTAGCATCAACCAGGATCCTCACGTATGCACTGGAAACACTTTACCAAATACATCTTTTTACTGGGACCATAGAGTGCCATATACACAACTTGTCTACACATTAATTTGATTAATAATAATAATCAAATGTTGACGATAAAACAAGTAAGTAGATCCTCACAGCACCCTGACATTGAAACGGTGAACCCCCCCCCCCCCCCCCCCCCCCCAACCTATTAGCATATAATAATATATTGTCTGGCGTTTCTATCAATATATCCAAACTTGTGAAGTAAACTTTGCCCTTCCATTGGACATTTTAAAGCTACGGACGTAATTTTTGCCTAGTTAAACTAGACCAAACAGTGTGTTTGCAACCGCTATTCGCCACTGTGTTATTTCAGTTTACTATATTACTAGTACTTGACTAAAACGGTGATATTGTTCTAATATTGTTAATTTACTTGCCTAAAACGGTGATAGAGCTGGACACGGTCATCGACAAAAGCCAAACGAGTGCGATCTTGTAGCCTACGAGGCGCTTTGTCGAGTAGGACTGTCTTGTCTTAAGAGGGTTCCTGATCCCCAGGTAGCGACCGAGGGAGATGCAGCACATGTGCATGATGCTAGATGAGCAGGCGAGGACGTCACATGTGACGTAGACATTACACCACACGACACCAAGGGGCCAATAACCTGAAAGAGAATTGAAGAGAACACTCGTATAACTACTGGTACTAACAGTAACGATAGAGTTTGAAGACCAAATGTTAGTCATCCAGAGATAGCCACTCGAAGCATTCATTTTGGTTTATTGTTCTGTAAATGAACCTATGTAATCGCTCAGCAAAAAATTTTTATAACACCCCCTCAAAATTTGTTCCTTTACGTTTCAAGGTGAGTATTCAAAAAATGGAATGCCCGTCCGCCGTACGCGGCCCGCCGTATCACGTGTACCAGCTTCATTTTCGGTCTAAAAAATTCGTTCTTTCGCATATATTCTCCATTTGGGCCCTAGTTGTGCCCAGAAACTTTGAAGACCGATCGGAATATACCGAGTGGTGTTATGCAGTAGCGGTGCGTGGGCTCTGAAAATGGTGGGCCACCAAACCGGAACACAAATTAACAGCTTTTTCTACAAAATACCTGTAAATGTTTTCCAAAAGTGGAGTCTTCTTATGAGAAATGGGTGGATTTTAATCAACCGCTGCTCTTAGCAAGTCAGAATGTAAGCACAGTGTTGACAATAGTTCTGAACAGTACCCGGGATTACCAGAAGCTAAAAGTTCTATAGCTTCATACTGACTAATACTCAGCAAAGGCCTATCTCTTCCTAAACTTTTAATCATCACTCTATCTATCCTCGTAGGAAAACGTCGAAAATTTCGACTGTAAGATAACTACCGAATTCATGTGGTACAAAAATACAGAAGCAAATAAACTAAACAACAACTAAAAACAACGAACTAGACTAAAATACAACGAAGTAATGACCCGCCGGCCAGTACCTACTTGGATGGAGAATCAGACTAGAAGCCAGGTACTTATCTGTGTATGTTGACGTTGATCAATCCACAAGACCACAGACAGGACACAACGCACTTAATTATTCCAAATCCAAATCTGTCCTGGGAACTCGAATGGGAACATACAAAATTCGAAACGTAAGGAGAAAATTGAAAACTCAACATAGGAACAGAACGGCGAAAGTGATAAGAATTCTTCTTCTTCTCTCTTTCTGGCCCTGAAGGGATCTTTAGTGATAAGAATTTTTAGGGGAGGACAGGTAGGACAAGCATCTCGTATCGAGATAACAACATGAATTGAAACAATCCAATCGATTGTGAACACAAACGATTTTTGGATGGAAATGTTGGCCACGGGCCCAAAATGGGCGGGGTTAACCCAATTTTTACTCGACTGAGCTTGCGCGGACGGGCCACTTTTCTCCATTACCATGGCTACACCCGGTCCCGGGGACCTGTTAGTTTCGGAAACGTAGGTTTCGATTTCGATTGCAAGACATCGATTAGTGTAGCTATATTCCGATAAAATGCTCGAATATCCATAGCCAGAGAACTCTGTCTTCTTCTTCTTCCCAGTTACTTGTCTTGGCCGCAGCCATGCCAGACATAGGTTGGGACAGAGAGAGAACTCTGTCGAGTCGCTGTTGAACTTCGTGAAAAATGCTAGGTACAGTATACGGAGGGAAATTCGAATGCCAACTGAACAAATGGTTGACATTTTTTTGGAGTTTTTTGTGTTTCTGGATGCCGGGGCAGTGGCCTTCGCTAATACAGCAAAGTACTTAGGGATGACTCTTGATGCCAAATTGAGATGGAAGGAACATGTGATTTAAAAAAAAGAGCAGTTAAATATCAAGTTAAAAAAAATGTACTAGTAGGTATTCTGAATTATCTGTACACAACAAATTGCTAGTCTACAAGCAAGTCGTAACGACGGAATTGGAGGGAGAGGGTCATTGGGCTGAATTCTCGCGTGTAAGATCCTAATGGGACAATTGTGCTTTCACTTTGTTTTATATAAATAAATAAAATTACAAATACAGGACATGAAGGTGGTGGGAAAAATTAATATTTATGTAACTGCAATTGCCGGACGTTAGATAGCGATGCTTCGACTCGTAGCGGGGGGGGGGGGGGGGGAAGCACGAAGGTAGGTATTGACTACTGAAAACAGTCATCTACACGGAAGGATATATGTGTGTGTGTGTGTGTAAGTATATATAAATTTTTGTTAAATCTACGGATGAATTCAAAATGCTCCGAAACGGATTTGCTTACGAAAAAATTCAAAATTCGTTGCAATAGCTTCATTTTTTTTTAAATCCGCTAAAATGATCCAAGAAAATTCAAAGAACTTGTTTCCTTCTCTCCATTTCAGAAAATTGTTCACCTTCAAACCCCTCCCGTTAGCTAATTTTTCCGTTTTGTGTTTGCCGATATTTTACGTTCGACGAATTTTTCTTATCTCATAGTCATGGTCGTGCTGTCATTCGGAAGGATTCATATTATTATTATATTTGCGTGAAAAGAATTTTCAAAAACGCTGCAAAGTCCTTGTCACATGGGTTTATTATTCTACTGGATATACCTACAGAAATGTTGGCTGTTCATTTATTGTTTATTTCATGTGCAATTATTGAAATAGCTATTTCTGATGGTTTCCACCATTTTTGGCCCCCAAAACACAAATTAGGTACGCTCCTTTTTTTTCAATTTATCTTTGATCATTGGTAGTGCCATTTAATCGTCTTGATCCACGTGTTGATACTACTTCCAGTGTTATTAAACAAATTGTTGGTGATTTCAGACGATTTCCCAGGTTTTTGACTCATAAAAAATCAATTTTGGGAGCCGAACATTTGGTAGAACCTCGATTTTCCACTCTTTCGTCAAAATTGACTTCATATTCGGTCTTCTCGTCCCCAAAAACATGGAAAACGATACCTCAAAAGCTCATGTTACTAAAATGTTACTAAAACCCAAAAGTACCTATTTTTGTGCACATTTTCACTCATAACATCCCTGGGTATATTTCGATCGGGCTGAAAAGTTTCGGGACACAACTAGGGCCCAAATGGAGCATGTGTGCGAAGGAACGACTTTTTTAGACCAAAAATGAAGCCGGTACGCGTGATACGGCGGACGGCGTACGGCCTACGACGTACGGCGCGGCTTACGGTGGACGGCGGACGGACATTGAATTTTTGGAATCTATGCACCTTGAAACGTAAAAGAAAAAATTTTGAGGGGGTGTTATAAAAATTTTTTGCTGAGCGATTACATACTTAGGTGTATTATTCACAGAATAATAAACCAAAATTCACGTTTACACTAAAAATCAACTTATTGAAATAGCGTCTTTGTTCCGAAAATGCGTTTCAAGTTCTGTAGCTCTCATAACATTGAAATATTTCATCATATCCTCCTGAATCTGACTGTGATATTTATATTGAACATTTACCTATAGCTACCTCGTAAAATGAACAAACTCGTAGAAAACAACTTGAATAATTACCTTTTGATTCTGGGATACCTGAGAGAGCTCAAGTAGGGGCCCATTGAATTATTCACTGGGCCATTAACGTAGCTCGCGCCATTTAAGGGTCTTTCTCTTCTCCCACTCGGGCTGACCCATCACAAAACTATCGTTTTCTCGTTTTGCTGTGGGCAATTGGGCCACCTCATGGCCAGTTAGCGTGAATGTTGCTGAGAGCCATCTTCCGTGTTGTGTATGGTCCTATTAACCTAACCTGAGGGCTCAGAATACGTCATGAGGATGCTCGAGGCTCTGAGAGTTTCTGGTGAGGAAGTGACAGTTCATAGATAACCTTTGAGGGATGATGAGGGTAATAAAATGAGCCGCAGGCCCAGTTCCTCATCAGTCGCTTCAACTTGTCTCGTCTTTTGCATCACCACCAACCAAATCATCCGTCATTTGATCGAAAACCGAGAGACAAAATAGACCACCCCCACAAAGTAAAGACGGGTCTAACTCAAAAGCACCGAATTTTGGTTTATTATTCTGTGAATAATACACCTATGTATTCGCTCAGCAAAGAATTTTTATAACACCCCCTCAAAATTTTTTCTTTTCCGTTTCAAGGTGCGTAGATTCCAAAAATGCAATGTCCGTCCGCCGTCCGCCGTACGCCGTACGCCGTATCACGTGTACAGGCTTCATTTTCGGTCTAAAAAAGTCGTTCTTTCGCACACATGCTCCATTTGGGCCCTAGTTGTGTCCCGAAACTTTTCAGCCCGATCGGAATATACCCAGGGGTGTTATGAGTGAAAATGTGTATAAAAATAGGTACTTTTTGCGTTTTAATAACATGTTAGTAACATGAGCTTTTGAGGTATCTTTTTCCATGTTTTTGAGGACGAGAAGACCGAATATGAAGTCGATTTTGACCAAAGACGCGGAAATTGAGGTTTTACCATAGGTTCAGCTCCCAAAATTGGTTTTTTATGAGTCAAAAACCTGGAAAACTGTCTGAAATCACCATCAATGTGTACAATAACATTGGAAAAAGTGTAAACAGGTGAATCAAGACCATTAAATGCCACTACCAATGATCAAAGATGATCTTAAAAAAAAAGAGAAAAAAAGCGTACCTATTTCATGTTTTGGGGGCCAAAATTGGTGGAAATAATCAGAAATAGCTATTTCAATCATTCCACATGAAAGAAACAATACATCTAACAGCCAACAAAAATCTCTAGAACTCCAATAGAATAATAAACCCATGTGACAAGGACTTTGCAGCGTTTTTCATTTGCAGGTTTCCTTATTCTACGACAGGTGCATTTGAACAAGTGTACACGGTTTGGGTATGAACGCCCTTAGGATGGTATTTTGCGCCAGACTGACGCGAATTCAAAAGCGTTGTAATTTCGAAGCTCCGGGCTTCGGCCCTGTGACGTCCCGCGGCCTCAGTGCGTTACCCTCAGCTACGAACAACGAGAAAACGAACCATTTCGAACTCTGAGATAACTCGGTTACGCGAAGGATGGCGACAGGAATGAACGTCCTCGGGGAAACAGCTAGTTATCTCCAAGCCCTACGGCGTTGTTTTCCTGCCGTCGAGAGGCGCAGTGGGATCGATCCTTCAGACGAAACACCTTTCGGATAAACCTATAAACCTGAGATTAAAAGGTTCGTGGTAGATGTGATGGGGGGGGGGGGGGGGTACTGGAAATCCCATGAACTCAGATAATACACCGAAATAACACTGGTTTTGCGAGGATAAGCGCAAATAGAAAAAAACCACAGTCATGCAGCATGGCTATAAGAGCGAATTTTCGAAGTTTTCGGCATCTTCCTCCTCCGCCTAAAATTTTCTGAAAATTAATTTTCGGCCAATGTTTTCCCAACTTGATAGGTACCATACAAAATTAAAACAGGAGTAGTTTTACGCAAAGTAAAATTTGGGGTGGAAGGAAGGGGAGGGGGAAATCAAAAATGTTTTGAATACCAGAAGAGTAGGTATTGGGTACGTAACAAATTTTTTGTTCCATTTTTTGCCGAGTAACACCTCGGTTTGTAGATTTTCCAACGCTGAACACGATGGTGAAGTCAGAATTGCGATATCCCATTCCGTTATCAGATTAGAGCAGACGAACCAGGAAGAACATCTCAAGAAATAACCACGTTCCTTCATCTTCAAAGTGCTCCAGTTTGAGAATGGAATGAGATATCGCAATTCTGATTTCACCATCGTGTTCAGCGTACAAAAACCTTTAAAATGAGGTGTCACTTGTCAGACTTTTTCATTTTGGGAATTTATGGGTAATTTTCCCCCCCTAAAACTCCCCAAAACTCCCCCTTAGGGTGACCCGATTCTGCCCATCTTCGAACTTAGCCTGTCGATTGCCAAGACAGATTTTTCGTGCAAATTTGAACTGTTTATCTCAATTCTTTCGAGAGTTATCGTCTGGAATGACACATACATATATAAATATATATATAAATATATAAATATATAAATATATAAATATATAAATATATAAATATATAAATATATAAATATATATATATATATATAAATTAATTGCTATGCAATTTTAACGCCGGGGGTCATGTGAAAAAAATGTCCTGTCACAATATCCTGTCACAAAAACGCGTCACGCAAAGAGGAATGTGATGAAGATGAGCACAAAGAGGAATATGATAAAGATGAGCACAAAGAGGAATGTGATAAATAATTGGTGGTGTGGGGGGGTGTTGGTGGTGTGGGGGGGGGGGGGTAAATTGCATAGCAAATTCTCCTTTGTTATACGAAGTATAAGAACACATCCTTCGGGGGTGAGGAACGGCGAAGCCGTTCCGAGGGGGCGGAGCCCCCTTTGGGGGTCCAGGGGGCTTGCCCCCTGGCGAGGCCCGAAGGGCCGAGGATATATATAAATATATATATATATATATATATATATATACATATAATTTTTGGTGTCTTTCGGCAGGGAATTCAGGATGGTCTGAAACGGATTTTGGTATAAAAATCTTTCGGAAATTCGAGTTTTAAAAATTTTGGACCGAGAACAATAGCTTCCTTTTCTTCGAAAATTCGCTAAAAGAGGTTAGAGAAACGGGAAACTTAAAAAGATGAGGCCACTTCGGACGGGAAGTATTACTAGGAAAACGGGGAAGCAGCGACTCTGCTGTCGTCGCGACAATCGGTGAATCAGTGAGATAGGATGCGATATTTATGTGTGCGGCCCGAAGTTTCAGTATAATACTTCTTTACCTACAATAAAACTTCTTTATACCCTAAAATTGTTATTATCTATATTTATGGTCAACTTATATCATGGTTGACGATTTTTACCATTCTTAAAGAGTTTTTGCTATTCATGAACCACAAAAACACAAGTTTGACCACAGTTTGTTTTCAAAAGTTGCTCATTTTCAAACTCGTCCTTTCGTTGGCCATTACAGACATTCTGATGAAGCATAATATGACAAAATCCATGGATTCAGACGGAAAAAAACGCTGCAAATTATTACACAATGGTTTATTATTTACCTGTATAGATGCCCCTTCTGAGTACATCACTGTTTTCTGTGGTCAATACCTACCCTCTGGTCAAGTATAATGAACCGTTGTGTAATAACTTGCCCATCAATAATATTTCAACGGTTGGTCAAGTTGCAAAAGTACCTATCAACAAAATCCAGCCCCTTCTTGGTAGATGAACCGTTGTGTTATAATTATAATTTACCGTTGTGTAATAATTCACCGTTGTGTAATAATTTACCGTTATGTAATAATTTACCGTTGTGTAATAATTTACCGTTGTGTAATAATTTAACCATCAATAATACTTCAAAGTTTGTTCAAGTTTCACAAGTACCTACCAACAAAAGCCAATAGTCCATCACTTATCAAATGAAATAATATCGAACAACAACCAACTCGACTTCATACAGCCATCCTTGATTATAATCAGGTGCTCCTTAGTGATGAAATCCCGGCCGGATTTATACCGTTTGATTCACGATCATGTTGACGAAGCTTTTTGGTACACACGAACGGCTGGACGTACAATACTCCGGGTGGTTTCAAAAAATTGTTTAGCTCAAGACAAATTTAATATCGTAAAAAAACCGTACCCTTCAATCGAAAGTTTTTGAGATACGGCGTTCTGAAAATGTCAACCCCTATTTTGAACCCCTTAGAGATGACTGACAGTAACGCCAAGCTTCGAGGAACAACTAGACCCCGAACGGAACCTATAACCCGAATTTCATCAATTTTTATTCATGGTAACTAAGAAAAGTGGCCCGTACAGCGTAGGTACGGCGGACAGACAGAAATATTTTTATTGCAGTTTTGGATTCTACATACCTACCTTGAAACGTAAACCATCAAATTTTGAGGGGGGGGGGGGGGGGTAAGATTTTTTTTTTTCGTGCTCGATTCCAATGGTTCAATATCGAAAATCATAAACCAAAATTCGAAATTCAAAAAATCGATTCAGTACTCATCAATTCACGACGAACGGTACCAAACATGTATTTACTGACAAAAGGAGCTACTAGCACCATGGCGCCACTCCCTGGCATCATGATCATGATTTACGTTAGTACCATGGTTCCAAAATCGATTCAGTAAATACCTGTTTCTTGTCATGCTATGTAACATACAATTCTTGGACTCCAAAATCCGTTTTTATCATGTCTCGGCGCAATCGGAGGTATCTTGGTGGCACCAAAGCTCAACTCATAAATTCTTCATAAGTGTTTTGTACCTTTTTTGCTCATTAAAGCCTTAGGACCCCAGAACTGACTGAGTTCAACATGCCGTGGCGCCATGGCATCACTCCCGGGCGTTATGGTGGCACCAAAAGTGATTTCACAAATTCTATTCAGCGGGACTCATGTCTGTGGATGTGGTCTGTAGCGTGGAACATATACATTACATACATATGTAATCAGATGGGTCACCTCCAAAAAGGCTTCCACCCCAATTTGACTAGGGCGGTATTCCTTGTTGACTCGGGCGGTTGAAGGAGAAGGAGCCAGATCCTTCTGCGCATCCCCTACGCGCAATGGAGGGGAAGCCTATAAGTATCCCCGCTCCCACCTCCATCCCACACTCTTCCCGGAGACTTACCAGAGACAGGACCTGCGACTTTAGTATTGAGACTTAGATTGTGTTGGATAGGATTGAGATAGTTGAGTAGTGAGTGGTGTTAGCGTAGAGACGAGATTCTTTTTATTATTTCCCCGCCGATTGATCCCCCAACGAAGACAAGAAGGCGAAGACAGAGGAACTTGGAAACGGCTTAAGATTCGAACCCGAACAATAAGCGTCGAGCAAGAGAGAGGAGGACTGAACCCACCAGGAAGCACATCTGACCCCAGATGTGCTAAACCTCGTACTGCCTTGGAGTATCAATCTGTTGCAGGAATATCCGCCGCCAACATCCAACCCGGAGTCACGGAATTCCCCTGGACCGAAGCCTGGAAGGACCTCTCTGGACCGCAGGGATCACCGTTCCAGTACAGGTAGACCCCTACATCCTTTATTTTCACTTGTTGTACTTAAGCGATATCCATCGCGTAATAGCGCCCCTCAGGCCTCTGTGCATCAAACTGTCTGGAAGAAAGCTACTAAGCGTCTTGCCCCGTTTTGTTCCAGAACTATCATCTTCTCTTTTGGCCCCGAAAACATCCCGTATCCCAGTATCAAGAACCTCTAAACCCATCGTCTGCACCCACGACTCTGGTGCCACATTCACACAACATTTCGTCAATATTAGTAATATTACCTCATCTTGCTGTATCAGTCCCCTTTGCATTTAACTTCCCGCCTAACGCGTATTACTGGCTTCACCATACCTTACTGTTCTCTATTACGCACCCGCGACCCCGAACTTATATTGTACTTTCAATTAATAAACTCAGTCTCTTTTACGTATTTAGTTTCTTCAGCTCCCTTATTGCTACCAGTAGAGTCACCATTCGAACCGCCATCAGGCTTCCAAATTTCTTAGCTTTTATTAGGAATTACAGCCTTAGCATAACCTGTACCCGAAGTCAGAACCTGTGCAACGCTGACTGCGGGACCGCTTGCCAGCCTACAAAACTACAGGTAACGTTCTTGTCGAATTCTCCCTGCAAATTTTAGCCTTAGCTCGCCATACATCCACGACATACCTAGGTAGAATTCACGAGAAACGCTTACACATACTAACATTGAAATTTGTCAATTCCTGTACCTACCTGGCCTACCTATATAAAAGTGGGTATTGATTTTCAATACATTAATTTATATAAAGAGTTGTATATGAAATATTCACATTACTCATAAAAAAGAGATGATGATAGATTCAGTGGAAAAATGGTTGATGTCAGGGAAGATTTTTGACTGCCGCACTAAGGAGGTCAACGACCAAAAACTGGTGGAAGGAGGGGGGGGGGAGGTCAAAGACCGCAGCATCGGACTTTCTTCATTTTTCTCAATTGTAAAAATTCGTTATGTTAGATGGAGCCCCATTTTTGAAAACCAGTTGAAATTTTCTACCGAATGAGAACCACTCCTAGTCGATACAATCAGCCGCTGATCAGTGGTGAAGCTTCAAATTTGAAACTTCGAAAAATGAGGGTCAACGACCCTAGATCTGTAAGTTTGGTAGGTAGGTACATAGCACGAGCCGTATAGACATCTAATACAGATGCTTCGTTCCAGAAAACATGCACTCTGTTACAACAGCTATTACCGAGACTCTATCGCAACGTTTTCCTAGCATTCCCGTTCTGTACATCCCGTCGATGCCCGTCGATTGTTGTCCCGCTTTATAAGTCTGGAGAGAAGGACATAAGGGGTAATTAAATTATAGACCAATTTCATTAACGCTGGCCCTATCAAAATTATTAGAAAAATGTATTAAAACTAGGATAGTTGCATTTCTTGATAAATTCAATACTATTTCAAAAAGACAGTTTGGGTTTCAAAAAAACTTAAGTACAGACCATGCATTATTCCAGTTGAATAAGTTGATTACTCATAAATGCAATGAAGGTTTTTACGTATTAGGTATGTTTCTTGATATAAGTAAGGCGTTTGATTGCGTCCAACATGATGTATTATTAAAGAGATTATATGATTATGGAATTAGGGGTTTACCCTTAAAGCTGCTCGAATCATACCTAACGCATCGTACGCAAGTATTGGAGATACCATGAGTAGTCCTAGGGAAATCGTGTGTGGTGTTCCTCAGGGTACAGTTCTTGGACCAGTGCTTTTCCTTTTATATATTAATGAACTAATGGACATAAAGATTAATGGTCAAATATTTGGATTCGCAGATGATACTGCTATTATTTTTTGGAGTGATTCTTACGATGACCTATTAGCTAAGGCTAGTGCAAATTTTCAAGTAGTGCGGACTTGGTTGAATTTGAATTATTTACGTCTTAACCTAAGTAAGACTTCTGTGTTGAGATTTTCTGGCTCTGAGAGAAGGACTATCTCCAACCAACTCATGAAGTTTCATGACTATAAATGTAGCAACCCCCAGGACTGCACTTGTGACTGGATACCCTTTTCAAAGAACTGTAATTATTTGGGAGTTGTTATCGATGAACATTTGAAATTTAGTGAACATATAGGGCTGCTTATTAAAAGATTAAGGAAACTCTTTTATTATGTGTTCAAAATTTTAAGAGGGTTTGCTAATCTCCGATTGCTTAAGATGGTTTATTTTGGTTTATTTATTTCTTTGGTGAGATACGGCATCTTAGTATGGGGAAGTGCATGTAAGAGTTCCCTTCGCCCTTTGCAAATTGTACAAAATACGATGTTGCGCATTATTTTGAATAAGTCTCCCAGATGTCATACATCTGTACTTTATAGAGATTTGGGTTTCTTGAAAATTAAGGATATATTTATTAAAGAAGCTTGTCTCCATGTCTTTAGGACGGGTATTGATAATAATAATATTTCCCAGATGGATTCGACGCGAACCGCATTTAGGTCTAATATTAGATTGCCCAAAATTAATTTAGAGGTGTTTCGTAGGAATTCTTATGTTGTTGCTTTATATTTCTTTTACAGCAATCAAATTGTTGTTCGTCAATTTTGTAGTTTTGAAGTCTTCAAAAAACATATTCATGACAAAATTAGAGAAGCGGCTATTATTTGAATGTGTTTCATCTTTTCCTTTTGCATAATACAATCCAATAATGTTTCTTAATTATTTAATCTAATAGTCAGTACAACTCCACAGAGGGACACAAGTTCTTTGAACTTAGGCCTCTGTGGGCACAATTGTATATATATAGTTAATCGTATGTATTTTTTTTGTTATTGTGGATTTATTGTGCCAATAAAATGTCTTGAGTCTTGAGTCTTGAGTACATCGTTTTTCATCTAGTATTTGATGGATAATAAGTCACCGATCTGCTTTCATCATTACCAAGGAGAAGGAATCAGAAAGAGAATTGGGTGTTGAATTAAGCCATTCTGTCTGGTAACGGTAGTGGGTCCTATTCATTCTGCTAACAGTAAAACGTTCGATTCGCAATAAACCCCATCATTATACCAAAGAGTTATCTACTCGAGATTTATTGAGCGAATATGCAAAGGGAATAATTTTAACAGGTAGAAGTTTACCGACCATGTTATTTGTTCTTATAACTTAGTACCTAGATTGCAGCGTAAAGGCTGATACGATTGAAAACGCTCGATTTCAGCAAAATATCAGTGATAGGTCCCACAACTTGCCTTCCCACGATTTGCGATCTTGCCTCATCTAGAGCCTGTTTCAACTTTTATACCTAAAGCTGCGGAACTAGACTCTAAAAACCGGTAGTAGTAAGCTGAGTAACGAAATCTAGTATGCAGTAGTAGGTAGGAAGGTAGGGTGGTGCTACTAAAGACGAGGATCCCTGAAGCAGTAATATTTTCTCTATCACTTTGCTTAGAACTTCGCTGGGTTCATGGATGCAGGTTAGACAGAAACTTCGGATATGTTCCAAAGAAGTTTTTAAAGGTATGTGGTGTTAGAATGTTCCAATTGAAAAGATTTAATTGATCTCGCTCCGTTCCAATCGATTCCACGTAACGATCACAGCTAGAACGTCTATCTCTACTAGGTGTCTATCGTGTGACCATTCATTGGGCCGTTCTTAATGCGGTTTACTGCAAAATCATCAGCATGTTACGGATACATACATAAGCTACACCTTTCAGTATGCTATAATCATAATAATCAAATCTTATCTAATCCTACCCATACAAAGGTGCTGTAGACTGAAACCTAGGGATGTCCGATACTTCAAAATTATCGATATATATATCGTATCGATACATCTGAAAGTATCAAAAAGTATCGATACGATACTTTCGGAAAGTATCGATATTTTGAAGTATCGATACTTTTCGATACTTTCTCAAAAATGGGTGGAAACGTCGTTTTTGTTCTCTCTCCGTCAGCGTGACAATGAATATTATATCACATCCCCCGTTTTTACATAAGATAATATACTATCATCAGCCTATCGAAGAATTATTTCAGGATAATATTATAAAATGAACGAAAAAATAAATCACTTCCTTTTTTATTTGAAACCTTTTTTTTTGGTTGGGCGCT
This sequence comes from Leptopterna dolabrata, assembly GCA_954871275.1. Classification (NCBI taxonomy): domain Eukaryota; kingdom Metazoa; phylum Arthropoda; class Insecta; order Hemiptera; family Miridae; genus Leptopterna; species Leptopterna dolabrata. Next base: position 39,356,394 of record OX940983.1, read on the forward strand.
TGTTTTTCAAAATTATTTACATGACAAGACAAGGCATGACATTATTTCGTTAATTCGGCGCAATCACATCAGAAACAAGAATGAACAAAGAAAATCCAATCAAAAAGCTATTGAGTTAGGTTGGTTGGTTGCTTGGTTGGGTTAACATTTTTTCCTTCCTACTAGATGGAGGGCAGCTGATTCTCACTGAGAGCTGGAGGTGGTGGTACATTAACTTTCTTTAATTTGCTGAAGTGGTTGCCCCCCCCATCAATCTAGTTAGAGGTACTGTTAATAGTACCTACAGGTGGTAGGTGTTGAAACTGATGAAATGTGAGGGATAAAAAAAGTATCGGCTCCTATACTGGGAAAAAAGTATCGATACTACGATATATATCAGAGAAAAAAGTATCGATAGTGTTGGGTCGCCTGTTGACACCTGTGACAACTGTTGAGTTGCCAAGAGACTTTGGGTTGTTTTGTTTATTCCAAAATTCCCGGTTGTTGAGTTCGGAATTGTGTGGCGAACGGTTATTTCCTTTTTTTGCGCGAAATAATTATTAGACGACTTCGTAATTCTTCTGTGCCTTGTTCTTCATAACACTGGTGTCAGAAGTGGGATGGAAGGCAGGCACTTGAGAAGTGGGAGGACGCTGCCCGTTAGTGAGGCACAAAATCCCCCGGAAGGACAGGGAGTGACTTCGGGCGTTGAGAATGCGGCGACGAATGAGCCAGCGGGGGAAGATCAACAGCTGCGGGCTGACATAGATGAACTTCGCCGGGACGTCAACCGCATATACGAGCTCCTAGAGGCATTTCGACAAGACAGCTTACACCAAGCCGATGGGGCAAGACAGCGAGAACGCGCACAGCAGCGGACCCGGAGCACCCTCCGACCGGGTAAGTACGATGGAACTGGTTGTTGGGCCGATTTTTGGGTGAAGTTTCAACGGATTAGCCGCGTAAATGACTGGGACGAGGAGGAGCAAGGTGCCGAACTGCTGGCGGCCTTACACGAGTCTGCCCTATCCGTGGTGACGAATTTGGGGTCAGATTAGTCGGTGGAACAAATGGTGGGTGCCCTGGAACAACGTTTCGGAACCAGAGGCAGGGAACACCTGTACATGAGCCTCCTACATAGTCGACAACAGGGACCTGACGAGCAAGTGGCCGCATTTGCGGCGGAAGTGGAGAAACTAGCCCGACAGGCGTTACCAGGGCTGGCGCAAGCCACAGTGGAAGTAATAGCCCTGCAGCGATTTTATGACGGCTTACGAAACGCGGAACTGAGAAAATTGGTATTGGCCTACCCTACGACAACGCTAGCTGGAGCCGTTGGCTATGCATTGCAGGCAGAGGCTACCCTGGAGCGGGCGAAGAGTAACACGACGCAGCCAGCTATACGTACTGTTGAATCAAGTCAACCGAACACCGAAGAGCCAGTTATACATGCTGTTGAATCAAGGCAGCCAGCCGGCAGAGGACTGGGACAGCGGAGAAGGACAATCACGTGCTACCTGTGCGACCAGGAGGGCCATATCGTTAGGGAATGCCCCCAATGTCGATGTCTGCGTTGTGGTGCCCTAGGGCACAGTGTATATGAATGCCCCAATCGTCGACGTGTGGAAAATGAGCCGCGGTCATAGGTAAGGGGCAACCTGTGACACGCAGCAGTTCTCGTGGCCCCCAACAACTCATTGTTTACCGGGTTGGATCGGCAGTCTCACTCGTCGTCACAGGTACTATTGATGGCAGACCATGTGCTATGGTTGTGGACACTGGGGCAATGGTGATGATAGTGAGGAGGGGGGTGGTGCCAGTTAACGAGGGACTATTGGAACAGGAGGGAGTGGTGCTGCGCACAGTGACGGGGGAAGAGTTCCCCGTGATAGGACAAGCGGAAGTGCAGATAGCATTGGAGAGTGGCAAAAGACGGACTCATACAGTGTTGGTGGCCGACATCAAGGATGAATGCATATTGGGCATGGATTTCCTGACCGCAGCTCACTGCAAGATTGACGCCGGGACGGGGCAGGTGACCATGAGAACGGAAGAAGCCGATGCACTGGAGGTGGATCTGGTAGAAGCGACAGTGGAAGAAACAGGGGGTTTGTCCGAATTGGACTCGCTGTACCTGGATGACGTGCGAGTGGACGCAGCCTCATTCGAAGACATGCTAGCGTGGCTGCGCGAATTGTTCCAGTTGTTCCGGACAAACGGCCTCCAGTTGAACGCGAAGAAGTGCGATCTATTCCGACGCAGCATTGCATACCTCGGGTACGTCATTTCGGGGCAAGGGGTGCAGACAGATACTGCAAAAACGCAACGAGTTGCAACCTGGCCTACGCCACGGTCCCCGCAGGAGGTGCGCAGTTTTGTTCAGTTCTGCTCCTATTATCGGCCCTTTGTCCCCGATTTTGCCACCAAGCGGGGCCATTGTATAAGGTCGGTACAGCGAGAGAAGGGTTCCGGTGGACCGAAGAAGAAAATGCTGCGTTCAACGACCTGAAGCGAGCCCTCATGCAAGCGCTGATCCTAGGACATGCTCATGCGGAGGTACCATTCATACTGGATGTTGACGCCCGTGGGCGAGCTATTGGCGCGGTACTCTCACAAAAGCAAGGAGGACAAGAGAAGGTCATAGCCTACTACAGTCGGTGCCTGCAGCGACCGGAGCGGAATTACTGTGTCACCCGGAAGGAGCTACTAGCATTCAAGGATGCAGTGGAACACTTCCGGCATTATGGCTTGGACAGCGGTCTTCCGGTGGTTGTCAGAATGGATCACGCGTCGCTGCAGTGGCTGAAGAACTTCCGGCAACTGGATGGACAAATGGCTCGTTGGCTAGAGACGCTAGCCCCTTTCAACCTGAAAGTGGAGTACCGTAAAGGTAGCCTACATGGAAATGCGGATGGGCTGTCCAGGAGACCGTGTGTCGATCAAGATTGTAAGTACTGTACCCGGCAGGAAGAGCGAGAAGAACAGGCAGCGCAGCGGGAAGTACGACAAGTGCAGCTGGAAGCGTCCATTGACTGGAAACACGCCCAAGAAAAAGATCCGGACATTTCGAGGATACGACAGTGGTTGATGTCTCCGACACGGCCCGAGTGGGCTACGGTCGCAGGCTATGGCGCCAGGGTTAAGGCCCTCTGGGCAATGTGGGACAACTTGCAGGTGCGAGAAGGAGTCGTGGTGAGACAGTGGGAGAACGAAACTGGCACACGCCACGTGGAGCAAATCATAGTCCCGGAGGGGTGTCGGAATCGAGTGCTGAAGACAATCCATGACCTTGGCCACTTTGGAGCCAAGCGCATGCTGACGGAGTTGCGACAAAGGTTTTTTTGGGTCGGAATGCACCGGGACATCAGAAATTGGGGACTGGCTTGTGGTCCCTGCCAGGAAGCAGGAAGATGCAGAAAACGGAAAGCGCCGTTACAGAGGTACGTCGTAGGGGAGCCCTGGGATCGTGTCGGACTGGATGCCTTGGGTCCGTTCCCAAAGTCGACTAGAGGAAACCGGTATGTCATCGTTGTGATGGATTATTTCTCCAAGTGGCCAGAAGCGTTTCCAGTACCGGATCTACAAGCAGCTACGGTGGCCAGAGGACTGATGGAGAACGTGGTAGCCCGGTTTGGGGTCCCGAGAGAAATACATACGGACCAAGGACGAACCTTCGAGGCTGCGATATTCCAGGAGGTACTGCAGATCTTGGGCGTGCATAAAACTCGGACCACCCCTCTTCGACCCCAGAGTGACGGACTCGTGGAACGATTTAACCGCACCCTCAAAGAAATGCTAAGGAAAGTTATCGAGGAGCACCAACGGAACTGGGACGACCACCTCGCTTGGGCCCTATTTGCGTACCGGGTCACGACTCATCAAGCCACTGGGTTCTCACCGGCGGAGATGAATTTGGGGCGCATACCCACCGTGCCCGCGGATCTGTTGACAGGGGTAGCCCCCAACTCCAAGCCACAGCCAAGAACGGAATACGCGGCCGAACTCCGGCGTACACTCGACAGGGTACACTTGGTGGCAAGGGAAACGCTGGGGAGGGTCGCCGAGGAGGCTAAAAGGAGATATGACGTCAGGGCAGAGATGCCAAGGTTCAAAGTGGGTGACAAGGTCTGGCGGTACGACCCCAGGCGGAAGAAAGGAGTAAACCCGAAGTTACAGCGGCCCTGGGTGGGACCATGTATCGTCCGGAAGAAAATAACCGATGTGGTTTTCCGCGTGCGTCTGCCAAAGAGGAAAGATTTAGTAGTACACGTCGACCGTCTGCAGGCCTGCCGGGAAGAGGATAAAGAAGGGGGTAGTGTTGGGTCGCCTGTTGACACCTGTGACAACTGTTGAGTTGCCAAGAGACTTTGGGTTATTTTGTTTATTGCAAAATTCCCGGTTGTTGAGTTCGGAATTGTGTGGCGAACGGTTATTTCCTTTTTTTGCGCGAAATAATTATTAGACGACTTCGTAATTCTTCTGTGCCTTGTTCTTCATAACAATATGTATCGATACTTTTTTCAAAAAGTATCGATAGTTTCAAGTATAGATACTTTTGGGACATCCCTACTGAAACCCCTACTTATGCAGTGGAAGAGATTTAAAGTTTTCAATTTTGAAATTGTGCCAATGTTTTCTCTCGCGTCAATTATTTTCGTTGGTACTGTTTATTTCTGTTGGGCACACAACAGCTATTTAAATATTTTGATGATGTATCTCCTCAGCAGAGCCGTTACATAAATCAATAATAATAATAATAATAATAATAATAATAATAAATATATACCTCTTCTTTCAGCAGCAGCAGTGCACAAAAATCAGGATAAATATGTCAGAAACTAATTCCTCAGTATTCATGTTAAATTATGGTTGTGATGTGGGGTCTGCTAGGATTAACTTGACGTAAAGAACCCAACTACCCCTTGAAAGATTTTATTAATTGGGTTTTATAGATCGGAATAGATCGTCAAAAATCTGTAGGTATTGGATTTTTCTCGGTCGATTCGACCCCTTTTCCCATGCCTTCTTCTTCTTCTTCTTCAAGATGGTGGTGGTGTATTATTACTACCACGTAACCTAAAATGGAACATTTCCCTACGACTTACCCAAGAATCCAGGAATAGCTCCCAAAGGCATGACGAACAAACTGACCAAAAGATCAGCGACTGCCAGCGACAGAAGGAAGTAATTGGTGACGTTCTGGAGCCGCTTGTCCAGACAGACGGCCAGACAGACGAGGATGTTGCCCAGCCCTCCGGCTACGATGAAGACGCCGACAAAGAGAAAGTTCCAATCGCGGTTCTCTAGCCCGTTCCAATGACTGATGGAACTGTTCCAGTTGTACGGGGCCCTGCTCCAGTTCAGGCCAGTGATGCTGTCCCAGTCGGCGACCGCGGCGCTGCTCATCACTTCCTCCGCTAATCCACCACTTGCGGTGATTTCGGACTCTCCACTGACATTGGTCCGGTCTGGAATTGGACTATGGAGCGAGTGGTGGACGTTGTCTACGGTGGTAGAAACTCACAAAACCATTTTGCACCTCCCCTGCAACAGATATTCAGACGTTAGGTAATCAAATAAACTGAGATAAAAATTAAGTTATACAAAATGCCACAAAAGATGCGCTAAATGATATGAATGACAACATCCAACCAGAAACCACAATGCAGAGGACTATGTGTGGTGTTGGCAGCATTGGCCCTTCTGCCACGGCGAGATGGTTATATTGTTATCGGTTGATTTATCATTACATCGCATTCAAGTAAACGTACATTCGTCCTTTATTATTTAATTAATTAATTCCGGCACCACACATAATAGGTTGGTACAGTCGGTCTCGAATTTATGAGATAATACTACAGGAAGTTAATATAAGTGTGTGTTAGTCGTTTTGTGCCTTATTATTTATTATCTATGCACCTAGTACCTTCGTTCACTGAACGTCAGGCCTGGATTCCTTTTCGCATTTCGAAATTTACTCAACGTTTTCGAATCGCCACATACATAGATTAGATTGAGAATATACATGAGTACCCACGGAATATGGATCAAAGAGTGTTGGAGGCGTTGCAGAAGCAGGAGGCGTCTCTGTTGTTCTAGTGCAGAGTATCTCATAGTTGGCTGAAAAGAAACATACACCCGAGGCGACGGCCTCAACCAAACTGAGCGAAAACTTAGCGAAACTGGCCGACAGTGTCTCAAAACTTGTGGCAAAGGAGTCCGTGGTAATCACCGAGTCTGGCCAGGTGGGTTAGCTTTGTTAAAACTGTCGAAATTTTTCAAAATTACCTGGAACGTTTGGAGGACTATTTTTTTATGAGAAAAGTTCCAGAACCAAAGAAAGTATGCACAAACTTTCATTCCAGAGCGTCCAAAAATTTGTTCGCTTCTAAAAACGCTTCTACACCCAGAAATCCAAGTACGACATGTACCGTGATTTGAAGGAGGTACCTACTACGTAAGCAAGAGTCCTACACCATTGGTGATACCAAGCAGAACTGACTGTCTCAACCGCAAGCAGCATGAAGGGGAGAAAATTGCACAATATACTTGTCGAAGCTGCTAATTGCAAATATAATGAAACTGTGCTAAATAATTATGCTTGGGGATATTTTTATGAGTAGTTCCCGAGTCATTCTAGACCGTCTCTTTGAACAGGATGGATACTGATATGAATAAAACTTTACGAATCGCGTCAGCAATGGAAGAAGCATCGGAAGGAAAGTCGGAAATACTCCGTCCGCCTGCTGCCCCATAAATAAAGTGAAGGTTATTGCGTCCAAAATAAATTCGGGGAGTGCAAAGCTATTCAGTGCCTCAAGTGAGCCAGGCTTACGCATATATCTCCAGAGTGAAAAGCAACCTATATTGGGCTTACTGTAAAACTAATACTCACTTAGTCGAGACTTGTTTCAGGGAAAAAACTACGTTATTTTCGGTTTAATAAATTCGTTCTTTCGCACACTGGCTCCATTTGGGCCCTAGTTGTGTCCCGAAACTTTGCAGCCCGATCGTGGCATACCCAACGGTGTTATGGGTGGAAAAATGGGTGTAAAAAACCACAGTCATGCAGCATGGCTATAAGAGCGAATTTTCGAAGAAATAACCACGTTCCTTAATCTTCAAAGTGCTCCAGTTTGAGAACGGAATGAGATATCGCAATTCTGATTTCACTATCGTGTTCAGCGTACAAAAACCTTTAAAATGAGGGGTCACTTGTTAGAAAATAACATTTTGGGGATTTTTGGGTAATTTTTGCGCACTTTAAATGCTCTAATTTGAGAACGGATCAAGATATCTAAAATCCGATTCCACCATCGTGTTCAGCGTGCAAAAACCTTTAAAATGAGGGGTCACTTGTTGGAAAATAACATTTTGGGGATTTTTGGGTAATTTTTGCGCACTTTAAATGCGCCAAAACCCTCCTTAGAGTAGGCCAATTTCGCCCATCTTCGAACTTAGCCTTTCGATTGCCAAGATAGATTTTTTGTGCAAATTTGAGCTGTTTATCTCAATTCTATCGAGAGTTATCGTCTGGAGTGACACATATATAAATAAATATATATATATATACATATAAAAAAGTGTTAAATTTCAGGAATCGTTTTAGAATGGTCTGAAACGGATTTCTATGAAGAAAATTTCCAAAAATTTATATTATTTAAATTTCGAAGCCATTGCAATAGCTTCATTTTCTTTGAAAATTCGCTAAAATAGGGTTTTTTGGTGTTTTAGACACGAGGTTGAGAGGTATCATTTTCCATGGGTTTTTAGGACGAGGAGGCCGAATATGAAGTCGATTTTGACCAAAAAGTGGAAAATTGAGGTTCTAACGAAGTTTCAGCCTAAAATTTGCGTTAAATTTTGGTCTCAAATCGTCCTTTTCCCGCACACAGTATGGGTCCCCATTTGGGAACACATTAATTGGCATCCTGGTTGCGCTCCGAAGCTCGGCAACCCGATCGGAATACACCGAGGGTTGTTATGGGGGAAAGAGTGTGTTGTAAAATTATGGTTTTTCGAGGGTTTTTCTTTTTAGGATTTAGTGAATATGAGCTTGTGAGTTATCGTTTTTTATGTTTTTTAGGGCGAGAAGACCGAAGGTCTTTTGAGGCTATAACGACGGTTATAACCGCTATGAATTGAAGAATTGGGGTTATAACAACACAACAACTCACACAAGCGTTTGATACGGTCTCGCACTCTAAATTAGTTGAAGCGGTCAGAACAACGGGCGTGGATACGGCATTTGTGAACTGGCTAAGTAGCTATCTTATGGATAGGTATCAATATGTCAGGCTTGGCACGGTAATAAGTAGCGGGCAAAGCTGTAGCTTTGGCATTCCGCAGGGCACTGTTCTTGGCCCTATTCTGTTCATAGTATTTATAAATCAATTGCTTGAGACAGGAGTAGGGGGAACACTGATTTCCTTCGCCGATGACACTGCTCTTGTTGTATCGGGGGACAATTGGGAAATGGCAAAAAGGAGGACTGAACTTGCCCTAGTAGTGATCTTAAAACGTCTTAGGGAACTAGGCATGCAGCTGAATTTTGAAAAAACTAAATTTTTGGCATTTACCATGGCTAACGCCCAAAACCCTGAAATTGAGGATATTGAGTGTCACCTTCCGTCATGCGATGGAGTGATGATATGTGGCTGCCCAACCATAGCAAGGGTCTCAAGTGTTCGCTATCTGGGTGTAGAAATTGATCAGAAGCTTAGATGGAACATCCAAATTGAGAATATGCTGGCCAGCCTAAGGAAGCTCATATGTATTTGTAGAGAAGTAAGGAACTTCCTCTCAGTGGATTCACGGAGGATGGTGTACCATGCACTGATTCAGCCAATTATCATGTATTGTGTCGGGGGATGGGGGGGCTGTGGAGAGGGGCTGATCAACTTGATATTTGTCATGCAAAAGCTACTCATTAAAATATTAATGAAAAAAAGAATTAGGTTCCCAACCGATGAGTTGTTTAAGGAATTTAAAGTATTGAGAGTGAAAGACCTTGTTGAGAAATTAATTCTCATAAAAATTTATAAGAGAATCGACACAGGGGGAAATGCATTAATCGCGGATGGGATTACAAGGTCGAGTGGTCGGTGCTTGGTACAGCCTCCCTTCCGTCTCACAGCTTGTGGACAGAGGAGTTTTGATTATTGGGGGGTTAGGCTGTTCAACAGCCTACCACTTGGCATCAGATCGGCTGGTACCATTGCATCTTTTAAGAGCAGATTAGGGGAACATTTCATCCCAAAATGAAATTAGGTTATGAAATAACAAGGTGATTGGTATATTTAGGGAAAGAAATGTTTTTTTTCTTTTTTAGTTAAGTAATGTTTTTTTTTCTTTTTCTGCTATATTTCTGCCCCTTGGTTATAAAGAACGGGAAATAAATTGTTTTGAATAATTAATTATGTATCTGGAGTGAGTTTGCTAAATTTAGGTTGTCGGTTTCAGTTAAGTATTGTTGTCAAGTTAGGTTAAGTCTTGTTATGTAAAGTTAAAAAGGAACTCCTCCCCTCAGCACAGGCTCGCCTACCGAGGGGAGTAGCATTTGTAAAAATTGTGTACATAACGGAATTGTAATTTTAAAATAAATGCATTTAAAAAAAAAAAAAAAAAAGAGTGACGAATTGAGGTCATAATGAAGAATTGAGGTTATAACGATCAATTGAGGTTATACCGAAAGTTCAGCTCCCAAATTCACTTTTTATGAGTCAGAAACCTGGGAAATTGTCTGAAATCACAATAAATTTGTATAATAACACTAGAAGTAGTAGCAACAGGTGAATCAAGACAATTAAATGGCACGATCAATGATCAAAGATAATTTGCACACCAAAAAAAAAGAAAAAAAGGAGCCTACTTCGTGTTTTTGAGGGGCCAAAATTGGTAGACATCATCAAACATAACTATTTCTAATACTGCACATGAAAAAAACAATAAATGAACAGACAACATTTCTGTATGTTTGTCCGATAGAATAGAAAACCCATTTGTAGCGTTTTTGGAATCTGCACACCTTGAAATGTAAAAGGAAAAATTTTGAGGGGTTCCAAAAAACATTTCCGAGCCGAATGCATAGTTGTATTATTCAGAGAATAATAAACCAAAAGGGATTAAGCACATACGTCTGTTCCATTCCATCCTGCTTCTAATGGGCAGGTAAAGCGCTGTGTGCAAAACTTCAAACAAAAGTTGAGAGCACTCAGGTTAACCCAGGGAAACGGGAAATGTTGAACCTCCTCCTCTTCCCCTATCGCCGTGCACCTCACTCTACGGCAGTAGAGTCGCCAGCAAAACTGATGCTTTGCAGAGAAAAGAGAAGCAACATGGATACACTGAAACGAGATTTGCATTACAAGATTCTTTCAAAGCGAGAGCAGCCCACAGGAAGCTACCATGTTCCTAAATGGAGAAAGAGTCGCCTTACGGCTTGTTTGCTCCGACTGCATGTGGAACAGCTATGAAAAATGTGCCAACAGATCCCACAGTTCCACTTTGTCCGCAACATATGTATAATAGAATTTGGAATCGGATACTTCAGCGAGAGCAAAATCAGAAGAGGCCGTGATTACTAAATAACACCCAAGAAGTGATGAACAACCACTGGCAGTTCACCAGGAGAGCTCCAAAGGGCAAGAGCCACGAAATTCAGCAACAGCCTATCAAGAACCTTACCAATCAAGAGCCGAGGAGAGCCTTCAGATGAAAGGGAACAAACAACCGGAAAACCAGCAGCGCTCGGACCTCAACAGACCAATGCTGATCCACCCACCAGAAAATCAAGAGAGTCTACCAGGAAAGGAGGCAAATCAGGTTCAAAGTCCGAAACTGTCACAGACCCTCAGTCATACCTCCTCTCACCTCTTCTCGCATTCAGTGGGACTCCGCAGCATGAGTGGAGGGGCAGTTCCCCCACTCTGGTAGGCGTGAGGAGAGAGCTGCTTCCCCTGTTTTCTCAGGAGCATCTAGGAGAAGAGTGTGGTGGAACGGCCCGAGCGCTGCCTAGCGAAGATTAGATGAATCCACCTCCGTAAATGTCCGTAGGTAATGTCTGTAGAACCCTGCCTAATCTTTAGGGAACCAGAAATTTGGCCTCAATGAAAAAGGCATTCAAATCGTGTTGAGGTATCAATCAAAAAGGCATTCAGTCCGAAATGAAAATCTAATCGTAGGTAGGCAAAATTATTTTATAAAGGATTGTTGTAGAAATTTCGCGCTGATCCCGAACTTGCCAAATTATGTCTTGCATAAAAACTGTCTTTTTCCTGGATATGAAACTTTGATATGGCAAAACCTTTTCATTTTTCATCGCAATTTGACAATTGAGCGGGTCCATCGACGCAGAATTTGATGCTCTACAACTTCTCTTTTGAACGAAAAATGTTATGACTGCTACTTCTTCGATTTTGAAGGGGTTTCCACCGCATTTTGGGCACTCAAGAAATTTTCAAACGAGGCAAATAGCGAATTTTTTTATTAAAAATTTGCTAAAAGGTTGTTCAGCTTACCAGCGAATGAGGGAGCTGACTCTCTGTCTGAGTCAGATCCATGTCGATTTTGTTTGGTTTGAAGTTACTATACGAACATGTTTCGGAATAGGTCGTCTTCAACAATGACGGAGAGGAACCTACTACCTCAAGATGGGGAGAGGAACACAAAAAAGCGGGGGGATTTGAATTTACAAAAGCACCATTTTCATTAACACTAGGTACCTACATAGATAATGAAAAACTTTTGGTACTTAACTGAGGTCTCTTACTAGGTACTAGAAAACTCACCCACGCCTCTTTGGATTACAGAATTCAATCTTCTCCCAAATTAGAAAAAAACAAAAATTAATGATATAAAAATATCAAAATTTCATTTTTTTGTGTCAATGTTCATACATAAGTTCATACATGATTCAGCCGAAACCAAAATAAAAGCCGTCATAAAAATATGTATTTATACATTTTTCGTAGCCTTCTTCTTTGTAGAAAATAGTGGTTACGGAAGCTTTATCTCGGTGTTTTCAGAAGCGATGTGTCCGAAGAGAACTGCTCTCCTCGTATGTTTTGTCACATTTTCTGCACTTGAACACTATACACTGAATTATGAATTATGAACATTATGGAATATTTAGGATCTATTAGGAATTAGGAATACGGGGATTTTGACACGATAACTAGCGATAACCCAGGTTCTTAGGCCAGGTGCACACGAGCGGCATTTATCACGCGATAACTTTGCGGTAACGCGCGTTCACCGCGTCCTCCGGTGCACAGTTGGGCGTCAGAAAAGCCTCAGTCTGTGTCCAGATGTCAACGGAGATGGAGCTCTACCGGAGGAAAAAGGCTGTATTTTCGTACTTGGTTTACAAACAATTTGCAATGGAGGTAAATCGGCAATACTGGGTGAACCCCTACACTTCTTCAATGAATCCTTCGAGATCACTTTCTACACGAGCAAGCACGTCCATAACTGCGTCCATGTGGGAGAGTGTGCATCGACTGATTGTCAAGCAGGTACTAGGGGACCGCAGTTGCGTCATGTTGTCGTAGCGGTACCGCTCATAATCCCTTCCAATAATCGCCTGCCAGGTAACGAGCGGTACCGTGCGATGACCTCAGGCTTGTGTGCATCGGCTAAATGACCTGTGGGTTTTTCACTACCGCAACTGCGGCGGCGGAGAGTTATCGCGCGATAAATGCCGCTCGTGTGCACCTGGCCTTAAGCTCCGGTAGATTCATCTAATATTCGCTAGGCAGCGCTCGGGCCGTTCCACCACACTCTTCTCCTAGATGCTCCTGTTTTCTCACCACTTTGTCCTCGGAGTGCCTTCTACCTAGTACTATACCACTATTTACCTTTAGAATCGACCATAAATTTAAAAAAATTGTCCCCCCCCCCCCCCACCGAACCTCAAAATGCGATGGTTTACTTTCAAAGGACCGTGGAATACGAATATCGAATTAAAACATTTTCTTCCGTCCGCTGTACTCCGTCCGCGGCTTTTTCCTTTGTTCCCATGAACCAAAATTCACGAAATTTGGTACTGTAAGGGGTGAAAAATAGGGGTTGAAATGTCCAGAGTATCCCTGTCTCGGAAAATTGTATTTTGATTTGAGGGTTTTCTCGCATTTTTAAATAGTTTGATTTTTTCTGAATTTTTGAGACCATCCGGAGCATTCTACGATGTTGCCATAAAATTTGCTATACAATTTTTCGTAAAGAGCAGGGTGTATGCAGGCATCAAGCTGTGCTGAGAGCGCACATCACTGGTCTCCTGCTATTGGACGATATAGAGCAGTGGTTTAACTAACGAACTGATACGCTAAAGTTCCCGAGACCCTACCGGGACTGATTATTTTTTCACTCCACATCAACTATTTCCCTTCACAGCTTCATTATTTGTGTTTCTACCTAGTAACCTAGTACCTAACTACTACCGGTACCTAGTAACGAGTACCTACGGGGTTAGGTGTTAAGTTAACGGAGGGTCATAATATGTACAGAATAGTACATAATATATTATATAGAAGGGTTATCTATATAGAGAGCTGTGATCCGTAACAGAAGGGTGTTCTGTACAAAATAATAAACCGTTGAGTATGGATTTGCAGCGCTTTTTCTTGTGCCCTCATGAAATCAATTCATTTTGATTTTCCATTTATTTCTTTTGATTTTATTTAAATTTAGCGTTTACCAGGTTTGGTTCTTTTATTCTTTTCTATTTGCCAATTCCATTTTTCTTTATTCAAGAGAATATTTTCTTTGGTTTTTCCGCCCCCCCCCCCCTCCCCGCAAAGAGGAGACTTTTATTTTCATATTTTGCCATTATATTTTAGCGAATTTTCGAAGAAAAAGAAGCTATTGTTCTCGGTCCAAAATTTTTAAAACTCGAATTTCCGAAAGATTTTTATACCAAAATCCGTTTCAGACCATCCTGAATTCCCTGCCGAAAGACACCAAAAATTATATGTATATATATATATATTTATATATATATTTATATATTTATATATTTATATATTAGTAGTAAGAGGGCACCTTGAGCACACTTTCACTTGACTCTCTGATGTTTTTTATTTTCACTTGACTCTCTGATGTTTTTTATTTTCACTTGAATCTCTGATGTTTTTTATTTTCACTTGAATCTCTGATGTTTTTTATTTTCACTTGACTCTCTGATGTTTTTATTTTCACTTGAATCTCTGATGTTTTTATTTTCACTTGAATCCTTGATGTTTTTTATTTTCACTTGAATCTCTGATAAAACTTTTTTAACACAAAACATCAGAACCAGTGACTTTTTCATTTAGCGACTTAAATCTCTGATAAAACTTTTCTAACACAAAACATCAGAACCAGCGACTTTATTTAGACAGTGACTTTTTAAAAAAAATATTTTGTATCAGAAACTCTAGTGAAACTCTAAACATTTTTCAATCGTAAATAAAAATGCAAATTTAGGACTATTTAGGGGTCGATATTTTCGAAATTTAGCTCCCTCTGATGTTTTCACTAGAAAAAATAAAAAAATTAAAATGACGTCACGCTAAAAATATTTTTGAATCGTCTTAAATTAAAATGATATCGTCTTAAATTAAAAAAACGAGACGCTAGATCTCTTCTGAATTTGGGAATCCCAAACCATTTTCAAATCTACAGGTCCCATTAATAGAGGGTGGTATCGATTTGATACTTCTATTAAAGGTGGGGGCGAATCGCCCCCACCTTTAATAATTGGGTTTTAAAAATCAAATTGACTTGTATTTGCCTTAATTAGGGGCGGTAATTCGCCGTCCCCTCTTTAATAAATTGGGTTACCTTTTAAATTAAAAAACTCTTAGGATTTCTAGAGCCTCATGCTATCTAGCTTGTTGCGTGTGAACTAAAGGAAATGATAAATAATGCGAGATTAATATTCCGTACACTATCTCAAAGGAGGCCAGCTAGTTGACCTTGCATTCCCATTTCAGATAGTTCGCTTTCAATTCCTATATCCATATTCACAATCAGTTTCTACTCAACTGTTCAACATGGCACAACCTCCTGAATATTTAAAGATTGCTTACTGCGACGATTATGAGTTTCAAGAAAGTGTTTGTGCTATTGAAAAACATTATCGTGAATGTTTGAACTTCATTGAAAAGATTAAGAGCTGTGAAAGTGCACGTGAAGCTAGAGAGTTACTTGTGAAGGAAAATATTAGAGCTCCAGTGAGTAAAGACTATGATTTTTGCAAATGGCTCAACTTGCCAACCACTAAGAAAAAAATTAGCCGAAGCCCTGAACAAATGCATAATTATTTAGTAAAGCATTTAGTTTTGAGCCATGATTTGGAAGATTTAGCCCTCCCAAATCGTAGTAATGTGAAGGAAGTGGAGGTATATTTATTAAAATGTGGACGATTTATTTAGCAGCAATCTTCTAAGCTGTTTTATATGTATGCTGCTTATGGATATCACCTACAAGTTTACTATCAGATTATCAAAACAACAGGGGAAGATTGGAAAATTTGCTTGAAGGAGAAGTTTCACATTTCTCTAAGTCATAGTAAGAAATTGAGAGCTGTGGGTATAATTGTAAATAAATACCCTAAATTTAAAATGTTGAATATTCCATTCAGAATCTTTTATGAGCATCAGCGTGATATTGATAAGATGCTAGAAGAAGAAGTTTACAAGACGTTTTGGGCTCAACTACAGTGATAGTGAATGTTAACCTTGAGGGGGCTCACGCGTGAGCTCCTAGAAGGTCATTCCAGAGAACATTCTGAGCTGAAATATTCTGGACTCAACTACAGTAATATTAAGATCAGCCTGTAACCTTGAGAGGGCTCACGCGTGAGCCTCTTGAAGGATATCTGAGGAAACATTGCCAGTTGGAGTTGAAGCAAAATAAAATAGATAAGGTATCAGAGACTTCGTAAATTTGCGGTTTTATTATGAATTATTGTGTGTTTTTTTTTATCGAGATGTTTCCCAATAAAAAAATAATTATAAGATTTTGTATTATTTCCCCTCTAAACCAAGTGAGAAACAACGCAGTGAGCTTCTAATAAAGTGAGGTTAAATAGCAATCGTTTTTATAGGGAATCCCTATAATAGAAAAATTTTAACGTTAAAGTCGAATACAAGTCGAGAACATTTAAAGAAGATTTTCAAAACTCTTAAAGAGGGGGGGGGGCGATTCGCCTCCCCTCTTTAACGGTAAAGTCGAATACAAGTCGAGAACATTTAAAGAAGATTTTCAAAACTCTTAAAGAGGGGGGGCGAATCGCCTCCCCTCTTTAACAGTAAATACATCGGACCCGTCTGCCAGACGGGTCCGATGAAAAGACGAATACAAGTCGAGAACATTTAAAAATTTCTTTTAAAACTCTTAAAAAAGTTTTTTTATAGAATCGAAATTCTATAAAAAATATCAAGATAGTGGAATAGAAAATATTAAAATCCAGTTCTGAAAACTTCCCCATGTTTCAAAAGTGATAGTTTGATAGGATCCACACTTTTAACTTCTTTCTTATTTTTATTATATTCATTTAGAATAGTACTTTTCATATTTATATAATTTTTTATTTCTTGTTCAATATCATTGAACTCTTCATCAGATATTTTACCGTCTTTAATTGCTTTTCTGAACTTTTCTTCAATCGAATCTAATTTAGCTTTTGCCAAAAGCTCAATTTCTTTGTGTTTATTAATTTTTTTATTGAAAAATCCGCTTGAAGTCCTTAATATTATCGATAAGGTTGTCAATCCTACAGAAATTGGAGCACTGAATGGAATTATTATTGGTAATGCTATAGAAGTATTAACCAGGCCGAGTTCTGAGAGGGCGAATAAAAATTCAGTACCGTAAAGAGTACTGGATATTTTTCCATATTTTTTTTTCAAACCATTTCTCATTTTCACTTCATCTTCTAAAAACTTGTATTGATTGATAATTCGATTGATTCTATAATTGTTCTCATTAAACTCGGGAAAAATTATTTTTGGATATAATCTAGGATGAGTTATTGGAGTAAATTCTTCAGGGGCTGAAGGTGTTTCATTATTATTTGTGTACATCATTTTATTATAGAAAAAAATTTTTTATAGAATCGAAATTCTATAAAAATATCAAGACTATAAAATTTAATAAAAGAAATTAAGATTTTCCTTCAATGTTCTCATGCTATTTACAAAATCGTGTCCTTCTGATAGCTTTTTCAAAATTAATAAACATAAATGTCCACAGATAGGTGGATCATATTGGTTTTGGATTTGCTCCTCATTATAAAATAAATTTTCTGAACCTAAATATTGAACAAGTTCTCTTGGTGGTGGTGCATTTCCATACGAGTCAAAATAATATTTTAAATTGTTATTTTTATGAAATGCAGTCCAGTGGCTTCCAGCCTCATCAGAATTTTCTAGATTTATAATACCACATTCCGTGTGGTTCACTTTCTCTGGTAAATCATCCTTCATGAAAACTCCTCTGAAGTTTTTAATTTTCATTTCTTTCGATAATCTTTCAATATCAAAATTGGTAAGAGGCTGGAAGCTATTTAGTTTTTTGATTTGGTAGGTTTCTTTTTAGGTTTCTTTTTAGGTTTTGAAATAGTTTTTTTCTTCTTCATTCCAGAGCCAATACTTAAACTTTTTGCATTTTGTGCTAATCTCTCCATTTCCAAATTGTGCCGTTTGATTTCTGCTTCTTCAGCAGCTTTATGTTTTGAGTCTATTACTGAATTTGCTACTGCTGCACCCCCACCTAATAATGCCCCAAGAGCACCAATTCCTGCAAAAAGTAAGGGTAAAAACCCACCTGAATGATTTATTTGCAACTGATCATAATTCATTTCCAATTCCAACCCTTTTTTGTTTTTGATACATTTATCTAGCTTTTTTTTCTGAGTTTCATTCAACAGGATTTTATGATTTCCTTTTCCAGTAATATCTGCAAAAGCCAGTCGTACTTTTACTGGAGCACGTTTTTTATAAGCAGATCTTATTTTTTTCATTTGTATTTCTGACAAATTTATTTGATGTGTAATCATTTTATTATAGGAAAAAAAAGTTTTTTTATAAGATGTGAATCTTATAAAAAATTAATATACACCCATCCCAAAGAATCTTTTGGTTTTCATAGCAGTTTTTACTGTAGCAGCCCCCAATTTTTCACCGATATTTGTTGAACTTTTCATAATTTTATCAGCTTCTACTTCCAATTTTTTATCAGCAAGATGCCTATCACTAGTTTTCTCATGATCTCTGTAAAAAATGTCATGTTGTTTACAGGCTTTATCAAGACTATTTATACCTTCATCACCTCTATTTAATCTCTTATCCAATTTAGTAAATGGCCCACAATATTGATAACCACCTGGGAGATGCATTTCTGGAATAACAGGCTCAAGTTTATTAAGAATAGTATTGAAAATACCAGAACCATTTTTTATCATATTTTTGGGTAAATTATTAATAATTTTAATCAAGTATTCAGTTCCTTTGGGTTTATCAATATCTTTCTCCAGTTGATCTTTAATGAAATTTATAATTCCCAATTTTTCATTGTGAAAATTATTATTTCCTGCCTGCTCTTGCGCATACAAATAGTATAGTCTTTGTGTAAGTTGATTCAAATTATCTATATATTTAAATTCTACAGGATTTTCAGTATATTTAATCAACCCAGTGCCAATCTTTTTCTTTTTACTATACTCCCAGATAGGTTTTATGATTTCTTTCCATTTTTTACTAACACTTGATTTTGGTTGTTTAGATTCGGGATTATTATTTTGAAACATGCTATCTGTTTGAATGAGGATTTTTGTATAAGCTTTAAAGTCTTCATTAGTGTATTCATCTTTGGATGGAATATCAGAAGCTATGGGTTTTGTTAAGAGCTTCCATAAGCCTTCAGTACCGGAATATTTCATTTTTTCTATTTCAATATCATTTCCATTTACTCGTATCTGTTTATTTCCAATAAAGATATGATTTTTTAAAGGGTATATTCCAAATTGTCTATCAGGATGAAGAATATATAATTCTGCAATTGGTCCAATACCTAAAGGACCTACAGAAGAGTTTGGTAATTTAACACTTTTTTGTAAAATTGTTTCCATTTCATAATCCCTATCTGCATTGTCACTTGAAAAGCTTTGATTTAAAGTATCTTCAGTATCATTATCAATACTTTTAACCTCGTCATCAACATCTTTAAAAGTAACTTTTTTAGGCGAACTGATAGCCAAGGGGTTAATTGTTTTTATTACAGGAATGAGTTCTAATTTTTTACCAAGATCTTCATCAGTCTGTTTCACTGCTTTTTCTACCTTATCTAATCGTGAAGTTATAGGTTCATAAGCCTTTTCTCTTGTTTCCTTATCAGATGCTTGGTTAACCCTTTCTTGTTTTGCTAATTTCTGTAAATTTTTCTTGAGTTTAATCGATTTATTAGCTTCAGCCACAGTCATGGGCTTACGTTTTGGTTTTGTGAAAATTATTTGTTCATCTTCAGAGGGTTGATCAATCTTTTTGATTTCTCTAAGTTTCGCTTCTTTTTCTTTCATCACTTCATTTTGCGCTTCTTTGAATTTCTGTCTAAGCGCTTGTTGTACAGTAATTTTTGTTGTCATGTTTTATTATAGGAAAAATTTTTTTAAAAAATCGGTCAAACGTTAAAACGCTCAAACGCTTAAACGCTTAAACGCTTAAACGCTTAGGAACGCTATTTTTGCGTTTTTAAGCGTTTCCCAAGGCGATGTTTTAAGCGTTTCCCAAGGCGATTTTTGAAGTTATCCATGTAGCGTTTTTATAGGGAATCCCTATAAAAAACAAACTTAAAATCTATATTTTTTATCTAAAATATTTCACCAAATTTCTTTCGGTAACGTCCGTTACTGCGTTTCTTTGTTAGGTCAATCGTTAGAAAACCAAAGTCCTCATCCCAACAAGAATAGCATAATTCTTTGAATTGATCATAAGTGAAATCACTTCCCACATATTCATCATAAATATCTCGCATGTATCTTGGTCCTTGTCTAAATACACATAAAAAATTAATATTGTTTCTAATGAGTTGTTTATCAACTTTTGACCATGATTGTGTCAAGTAAACACACGAGATTTTCTTATGACGCCCTCTCACGTAATAATCTTTAATAACTTGTTGCTGTTGAACATTAACACAATCATCAAAAACTACCAAACTGTTCGACTGGCAATCATCTAGGGGTATAATCTCGTCACAATTACTGAAAAACTGCGCTATTTCCACACCATCTTTTGCAGAAATTATTTCATAAACTCTTCTCAAAATCTCATATGCATTCTGATCCAGAGATTTTGAAAAAATATATAGATAATGAAAGGGGATTCCCCATGATTTTGTGATGAGATTATAGAGAAGTGTTGTTTTCCCGCAACCGGAAGTTCCTACTATTAATGCTCTTAAAGGTAATGGTAACAGTTCTTTTCTAGCCTCTTTTTTATCAAACGGTATTGGGTCAACCTTGTACTCATCTTTTACTCGTGGTTTACTCATCTTTATTATACGAAAAAAAATTTTTCCTATAATAAAAGCATGACTCTAATAAAGATTTCTGATAAACATCGAGATCTAAAAATAACTTTTGCTCAAAAAATTGTTCTAAATCCCAATAAAAATTATAAACTTGGAATAGTAAAGTTATTATTTACTTCACCTTCTCTTTCATTTCAAGTAAAAGATGTATTGATATCATTAAAATTGCTTATTACAGATGTATGGTATCATCACGAGTATGTGTTAGATGGCACATTTACTGTTGAGACGTTTAGAAGAGAATTATATTTAAAAATAAAAAGTTATATAACTGAACTCATGGAGGGTTTTGAAAAGAATAAAACATTATATAAATCACAAATTGACACATTAAAAAAAATAAAACCTGAAAGTTTGGTTTTTAAAGTAGACTACACTACAAATCGTAATAGATTTTTTCTTAAATCTCCTGTTTTAATTGAAATTTTACGTTTTGGAAATTTCTGTGAACTATTTGATTTTAAACAATGTAAAACACCTGGGGATTATTTTGAAGTTAATAAGGACTACTATTCTGAAGACAACCCAAAGTTAATCAAACCTATTTCGTTAATTGAATGGCATTGTAATATTATTGATTATAGTTTTGCTAATCATGATGAGCATTCCCATCTTCATAGCGAACATGAATTACTGCATGTATCTTTGATAGAGAAACTGATTCTCCCCAATACTATTTATATGGAAACAAATAAAAAGATTCTTTACAGACCTATACGAGAAGGAATGAGAGATATTAAAGAGATTAAACTATCATGTAGAAATGAAAATGGAGATGAGCTGCAATTTGAAAATGTTACAGTTTATTTGCATTTGATTGAAGAGTGAGTGAGGAGCTTCTTTTTTATGAGATATTTCTCATAAAAAACTTTTTTCCTATAATAAAATGGATAATGGGATGATATGGGAGACAGGATAAGTAGTATCCATACAAGAATAGACAAAAAGAAAAAGTGGGTGGATAAAAAAAAATGAGGGGTTAGTTAAAGGAATCTCTTTTCTAATAAAAATGAACGATACGAAAAAAAATTATATATCCTATAATAAAATGGATAATATTAAAAAACATTGTGAAAAGTGCGATGTTAACATCACCTATAAAAATTGGGCTAGACACCTAAAGTCTAAGAGCCATGAGAAAAACGACCCTGACCGAACTCTTAAACCTCGACAAAGAACCATTGAGAAAGGATTCAGAGTTAAAGATTTGAGAAATGAAGCGAAAGATTACAATTTAAAAGGTATTTATACAATGAAGAAAAATAATCTTATTACAGCTTTAAATGATATTAAAAATGTATTCTTTAAGAAAAGTGATCTAGAAAAACTAACTGTTAAAGAACTACGCGAAATAGCTAAAGAAAAACATATTAAAATTAAAAAACCGAATAAAAAAATCAATATCATCGAACATCTAATGCACCCACAAGGGCATGCATTTAAAGTAAAAACAGTAAAAATGTTCAATTTCGACGATGACTTGATTAATGAAAACAAAGAAAAACGAAAATCTCCTTTTACTATTATAGAAACTAAATCTCGATTCATTAAAAAATTTAAAACTACAGAAATCGATTATAGTATAAAATTATCTAATATCATACAAGTCGAAAAAGCTGTATTTGCTATGTTAAATTTGGCTAAAGAAAAATCTAATTTCCAAACCGGGGATAAAATTATGATCGTTGCCCAAAACCCTCATTTTCACCATGATATATCGAAAGATTTAAGTAGTAAATCAAATGTTTTATCTCGTATACAAGCTAAAGAATTTATCCAACACGTAAGCAACATTATTAGTTCCAACGAATACGTTGACATAACAAATACTACGTTTCACATTAAAATCATTAATTTACCGAGAGGAGCAAAAGGCACCAAAATATTGAACTTAGCCAAAAGTAAACATACGAAACAATGTATTACTCAAATAAAAAATTCCGATAATCTGTGTTGTCCAAGAGCCATAATTACCGCGTTAACTTATCATACTAATAAAATTTTCGGTAGAAAACTTACAAAAAACGATATAAAAGTTTTAAGAATGGGCCGAAAAATTCAAACAAAATTAGCCAAAGAACTTTGCGAAAAAATGGGTTCATACACCGAGGAAGGTTTCACATTGCAAGATATCAAAGTTGTTGAAGAATTATTAGACATTCAAGTTAAAGTTATCTGCGCCGAAAATTTCAATACCGTTATTTACGAAGGAGAAAAGAAAGATACTATAATTTATCTTTATAAAGACGGAAATCATTTTGACGTGATTAATAGTGTAGCAGCCTTTTACGCTTCATCTTATTACTGTAAAAAATGTGATACTCCTTATAATAGCAATAACAAACACGAATGCAAAATGACTAGAAATAAAAATGTCTGTACACTCTGTAAACAAATACAACACGATGAAAAAGATAAAAATAAAATATTCTGTAACGATTGTAACCGTTATTGTTATAATGATAATTGCTTTAAAAATCATAAAGAAGTTTGTAAAATAACCTATAAATGTTTAAACTGCGGGAAAATTTGCAAAAGAACCGACGAACATAGATGTGGTTCTGGAAAATGTCGAAACTGTCAAGAAATATTCGACGATATAGGTAATCATGAATGTTTTATGTTAGCAAGACGGTCAAAAGGTGGGTATTGTACTGGGCCTTGCGTTTGTAATAAGCAATCCAGTAAGAAACTCGAAAGTTGTACTTACACCGAAAAATACATAACATTTGATTACGAAGCAATGCAGGAAACCGGTGTTCACGTGCCGAATGTAATTGTTCAAAATTATTTCGATGGAACCAAAATGAATTTCAAAACTAACGAAGAATTTTGCAAGTGGCTAATTTCTAAAGAACACAAAGGATACACTGCCATAGCACATTATGCAAAAGGATATGATTCTCAGTTCATTTTGAAATACTGCGTCGAAAATACTCTGAAACCTTACACTATTTATAATGGAACTAAACTAATGTTATTAGAAATTAAAGGAATAATAAGAATAATCGATAGCTCTAACTTCGTTGCATCTCCGTTATCTGCTTTTCCAAAAACGTTCGGATTAACAGAACTCAAAAAAGGATATTTTCCCCATTATTTCAATACTCGAGATAATCAAAATTACGTTGGGCCAATTCCTGATACTAAATTTTATGGGCCTGATTCAATGAAACCCGAAGTAAGAAAAGCATTTTTGAAATGGCACGCTGAAAAAGTAAAGGAAAATTATATATTCGACTTTCAGAAAGAAATATTAGAATATTGTGAATCAGATGTCGATATTTTGCGAAGGGGTTGTATTGAATTTAGGAAGCAATTTTTAGACATAGCTAATATCGATCCTTTCCAATATTTAACTATAGCGAGTGTTTGCATGGCCATTTTTCGGTCAATGCATCTCAAAGAAAATACTATCGCTGTGAATAAAGAAATTAGAAAAGAAACATTTAGTAAAGGTTCAATAGCTTGGCTTAGTAATTTTAAAAATGTACAACATGCTTTAAACGGCGGAGAAGTTACAATTTGTGGAGCAAAGGTTGATGGCTACGATAAAATAACAAATACCGTGTACCAGTATCATGGTTGTTTTTGGCATGGATGTCAAAAATGTTTCCACGAAGATACTATTAATAATGTAAACAATGAAACTATGGGCGATTTGTTAGAAAAAACTAATCAAAGGAGTAATCAAATAAAAAATGCCGGTTTTAAATTGATAGAAAAGTGGGAATGTATTTGGTTAAAATCGGAAGCTTATAAATCATCATTAAATAAAAATATAAGGGTTATTGAACCATTAAATCCTAGAGATGCGTTCTATGGCGGTAGAACCAATGCTAGTAAATTGAAAGTCGTAAATAAAAAATTAAGATATATCGATGTTTGTAGTTTGTATCCAACAGTTCAATATTTCGATTATTATCCCTTAGGTCATCCAACAAAAATTCATAAACCTGAGAAATATGATGAAAATTGGTACGGTTTAATCAAATGTAAAATATTACCTCCTAAAAAATTATATCACCCAGTTCTCCCGATCAAAAGAGATAAACTTCTATTTATTTTATGCGAAAAATGTTTTGAAGATAAATGTAATACTTGTTCACACGATGAAAATGAAAGAGCTCTGGTTGATACTTGGACTACAGATGAAGTAAATAAAGCTATTGAAAAAGGTTATAAGATTCAAGAAATTTACGAAGTATGGCATTTCAAAGAAAAAAGTAATGAATTGTTCAAAGAATATGTAAAAAAATTTATGAAAATAAAACTAGAGACTAGCCCGTGGGAAAGTGACTTTGAAACTATTGAAGAATATATAAAAAGCATTAAAGAAAGTCTCGATATAGATTTAGAAAAAGAAAGAATTCAACCAAATCCTGGACGAAGAGCAGTAGCAAAGATTTGTTTGAATTCTTTGTGGGGGAAGTTTGGACAAAGATTGAACATGTCACAATCTGAATACATTATAGATGTAAAAAGATGGTACGATATACTTTTAGATGACAGACTAGAAATTGGCTCATGCCATTTTCTGAATGACAACATCGTACAAATATCTTATAAATTTTTGAATCAATACATCGAAGATAGTTTTTCAACAAATGTTTTCGTTGCGGCTTTTACTACATCAAATGCAAGATTGAGACTATATGATATGCTTGATAAATTGGGAGATAATGTCGCGTATTATGATACTGATAGTATTGTTTACATTGATGATGGAAAAACTCTTGTAAAAACAGGTTGTATGTTAGGTGAGTGGACTGATGAATTGGGAAAAAATAATCACATCGTAGAATGGCTTAGTACTGGTCCAAAGAGTTACTCTTATATAACCAATCAAGGGAAAGAAACTATTAAAATTAAAGGATTTACTTTAAATTACCAAAACGGCAAATCATTAAATAGAGAAACTATGAACAAAGTTTTAACGAAAGAAATAAACAACGTTAAGCTTAAATTTAACATGATTACGCGAAATGTAAAAGATAAAACATTAGTAAACAAAGAAGTGGAAAAAGAGTTTAGATTTCTGTATGATAAACGAAATATAATTGAAAACAAAGAAACCGATATTATTGATACTTTACCTTGGGGATATTAAACGTAAACATTTAAGAAGCTCTTTATATAAAAATCAGTAGTAAGTGGGTACATTGAGCACACATTCTTGTTTTTTCACTTGAAAAAAAAAATGAACGCCTTAAATTAAAATATTTTAACAACTTAGTATAATATTATTGTTTTAGTGGAAAAATTCCAATAAAACGATTTTTTATTAAAATTAATAATTAAACAAACTTGATGTTATGCATGTCATTCTACGAATTTTAAAGCATGCATATCTTTTCCGTTATATTTTTTCATACCATTATAAACGATTTTAACTTGGTCCTTAACCATTTTAGTTAAATCGTTTTTAGTTAACATATCGTTGTATCGAGATGGTAAATAAACATTAAAATCGTTCTCCAAGTTGAGGAGAATAGCTCCACCGTTTTTTGTTTTCTTAAATTCTCCACCGAGAATCTGGTAAGACTTTCCCTCAACCAAATCCGAGAGTTTGTTGTATGTTTGTTCAAAATTAAGTTTTTGTAATAATGCGCTTTTACTCATTTTTATTATAAAAGTTATTCTTTTAACTAACCCCCCCCAAAAGAAAAAGTCGCTGGTTCTGATGTTTTGTGTTTAAAAAAATTTTATCAGAGATTTAAGTCGCTAAATAAAGTCACTGGTTCTGATGTTTTGTGTTAAAAAAGTTTTATCAGAGATTCAAGTGAAAATAAAAAACATCAAGGATTCAAGTGAAAATAAAAACATCAGAGATTCAAGTGAAAATAAAAACATCAGAGATTCAAGTGAAAATAAAAAACATCAGAGATTCAAGTGAAAATAAAAAGCATCAGAGAGTCAAGTGAAAATAAAAACATCAGAGATTCAAGTGAAAATAAAAAACATCAGAGATTCAAGTGAAAGTGTGCTCAAGGTGCCCTCTTACTACTTATATTTATATATGTATGTGTCATTCCAGACGATAACTCTCGAAAGAATTGAGATAAAAAGTTCAAATTTGCACGAAAAATATGTCTTGGCAATCGACAGGCTAAGTTCGAAGATGGGCAGAATCGGGTCACCCTAAGGGGGAGTTTTGGGGAGTTTTAGGGGGGGGGAAATTACCCATAAATTCCCAAAATGAAAAAGTCTGACAAGTGACACCTCATTTTAAAGGTTTTTGTACGCTGAACACGATGGTGAAATCAGAATTGCGATATCTCATTCCGTTATCAAACTGGAGCACTTTGAAGATGAAGGAACGTGGTTATTTCTTGAGATGTTCTTCCTGGTTCGTCTGCTCTAATCTGATAACGGAATGGGATATCGCAATTCTGACTTCACCATCGTGTTCAGCGTTGGAAAATCTACAAACCGAGGTGTTACTCGGCAAAAAATGGAACAAAAAATTTGTTACCTACGTACCCAATACCTACTCTTCTGGTATTCAAAACATTTTTGATTTCCCCCTCCCCCTCCTTCCACCCCAAATTTTACTTTGCGTAAAACTACTCCTGTTTTAATTTTGTATGGTATCAAGTTGGGAAAACATTGACCGAAAATTAATTTTCAGAAAATTTTAGGCGGAGGAGGAAGATGCCGAAAACTTCGAAAATTCGCTCTTATAGCCATGCTGCATGACTGTGGTTTTTCATTTTCCCTTATTTTGCCATTATATTTATTTTCCCATTATATTTGTTTTCCCTTATTTTGCCGTTTCGGTTTCTCCTTTATTTCACATTTTTATAGGGTTTGGGACTAGCCCTAATTTTAAATCTTCCCTGGTAGCAGAGAATTTCTCAAAGTAGGTTCTGAGATTGCTTTACGAATATTGCTAAAATTCCTATCAGATCATGACACAACGCAACAGAAAAGCACTAAATCGAATTGATCATGTGATAGGGGGATATAACCTAAATGCATGCATGATACAAAGGACTGTTGCCATCAAATTCGTTTTCCCAGTAGTTCCATTTATTCATTATATTTTTTAATACCTTGTTGTGGCTGGGGGTGTATATTTTTTCTTTTAACATACTCGTACCTATGCGTTTAGTATAATATAAATATCTCTATTCTATATAATTATTCTCTTAAAATTTAACGCTCGTGGATGTCGCGGATGCCGGGTATGCAACCCGCACGACCGCTCGGTCTTAGTGTCAGGGAATACCTTGCGCGCCGTCCCTTTCTATAATAATACATTTTAATGAAAACGTAATTCCGTCTGACATTCAGTATAACATAGAACCCAAATCAACCGTTCTCGAAAGAGTTCGAAATCAATAGTTTTTTGTTCGAATTTAATAATCTCTCAATTTTAAATCCGTTTATTTATTCAGCTGATACAAAAACGGCACGAAGTACCAGTTACAATCATTGAAGAAGGTACGAAAACAGAGAGTGAAGTAAGTATAATGGTAAGTAAAGTAATAATAATAAGTAAAGTACGAGCAAAAATACGAGTATACATAATACAAATTCGTTGGTTGTGCTCAATTCAGTGTGCAGTCATCAGCTATGAGAGCGCGGAAGTTATTTAAGGTGGGTGAGCGAGTAAGTTAAGAAGCCAAATTCTGTGCTCTCCATGAGGGCGTTGGCCTCCCTTGGTGGACGAAGCAGAGGGCGGTTGTACAGGTACTTTCGGTCAGGAAATGGGACAAGGTAAGCGGGCGGTGACAGGCGGACATCAGAGAGGAGCCCGGGGCAGGAGATGTCACCTCTGACGAGAGCAAAGAAGAAAACCAGTCATGCAGCATGACTTAATGAGCGAATTTTCAAAGAAATATTCGAATTAATGGCTATGGTTTTGAATAAAGGAAAACTTCTTCCTCCTACTGTTAGTACCTAAATTGAATAATTTGAAATAGATTTTTTCTTTCGTCTTCCTTCTAGTAATACGTGGGCCGGTACTTGTCTATCTATGAAGGTATCATAACAATTATATGTCAAATGGGAAATTCAAGGAGTTGTACTAATCGTTTGCCTCCCCCTTTTTTGCTTCGAACTCTCGTCTTCAATTAATACTTCTCACATTTTTCAATCTGACCACTCTAAGGGGGTGGGGGGGGGGGGTAAGAGTTTAAAGATTATCCTAGTTTTGGGTAATTTTTGCGCACTTTAAATGCTCTAATTTAAGAACGGATTTAGATATCTAAAATCCGATTTCACCATCGTGTTCAGCGTGCAAAAACCTTTAAAATGAGGGGTCACTTGTTAGAAAATAACATTTTGGGGATTTTTGGGTAATTTTTGCGCACTTTAAATGCTCTAATTTGAGAACGGATCAAGATATCTAAAATCCGATTCCACCATCGTGTTCAGCGTGCAAAATCCTTTAAAATGAGGGGTCACTTGTTGGAAAATAACATTTTGGGGATTTTTGGGTAATTTTTGCGCACTTTAAATGCGCCAAAACCCTCCTTAGAGTAGGCCAATTTCGCCCATCTTCGAACTTAGCCTTTCGATTGCCAAGATAGATTTTTTGTGCAAATTTGAGCTGTTTATCTCAATTCTATCGAGAGTTATCGTCTGGAGTGACACATATATATATAAATATATATATACATATAAAAAAGTGTTAAATTTCAGGAATCGTTTTAGAATGGTCTGAAACGGATTTCTATGAAGAAAATTTCCAAAAATTTATATTATTTAAATTTCGAAGCCATTGCAATAGCTTCATTTTCTTTGAAAATTCGCTAAAAGAAAGATGAGCAGATCTTCTTCTATTCTCCAGGGCTTGAATGCGCTGGTCGACCAGCAGCCGTTTGTAGTTGATGCCATGGCGATGTATACGCAGTTTGAAAGCGAAAAACCTAAGAAAACGACACTGGATGCCCTCCAAATGGCCCTTGTGCAAATGGGCCTTGTGCGACCATAGGACGCTAAACAATCGAGGATTGGCAACACGAGCGATTTGTTCAAGAGGACTATGGCCACCGGAATGGTCGAAGTCAAATGATGCTGTTCTTCAGAAACCGCAACAGCCGCAATGCCGATGGGAACGAAACCCCATCGATGTGAGCTCAGAAGTCAAGCCGGGGGTCCAGGAGCTGGCCAAGGACCGCGGGTCAGTGAGCTCCGAGTCAGCTGGGTTCTGCCGATTGTGTAAGCGTGCTCGTACGTTTGTCTCGTTCTGCAAAAGGTCATTACTCAGCCCTTTTCTGGGTTGATCAGGAATTGTACCACCTCCAGTGCAGCAGAGACACTATTAATAGTCAAATTAGTGGCACGCTAGACGAGGCAGGTAAGGAAGAAGAAAGAACACTCCCCAATCTCAGGTAGGTTTCAAGCCAGCGATGGAATGCTCTGAATACACCCAGAGATCTGAATAGAGCCAGGATGTGCACAAGTGGAATCTTGTCGAACGCCTTGGTGAATTCCGTGGGGACGACGTACACATGGGTGCTTTTATCAAAGTTGGCGTGTGCTAATTCAATTAGGGACCGCAGGTTGATTGTGGTTGATCTCCTCTTAAAAAACCAGTATTGGCTGGGGGACAAAAAGAGGTAACTCGCTTGAAAATAAGTTTCTCCAGAACCTTGGGCACAGCCGAGATGGAGCACACCCCACGAAAGTTGTCGATCTGCGAATGGTCGCCTTTTTTGGGAATCGGTGTGATGAAAGACAACTTCCAAACATCTGGGAACACTCCCTCATCAAGGGAAGCATCAAGCAAGCACCGTGAGGCCAGTGGAGCGCCCGCAATAGAACACGGGGCATACCGTCTGGTCCCATCCCCTGCTTGTATTGTGTGGGTCGAGTGTTCGCAGCTCTCTAAGCACCTCGTCCTCTGTAAAGCTCACGGACCCTACGGATACGACATCCATCGTCGCATGTCTCGGGGCGTAGGGTGTGGGAGGTTTGTAAACTGAGGGAAAGAAGTGAGCGAATAGGTTAGCAGTTAGCTGCTTCCTGAGGAGTATTCGCCACCGTATGGCCTCAACCTCATACAGCTCGGTAAGTCCACAACGGCCATTGCGATAGTTAACAAAATTCCAGAAGGCCTGGATGTCATAGCCAACTGCACTCTGTACAGCCCTCATGTGCTCCGAGTAGTCCCGACGTATGCTAAATTTTTCCGCAGGTCTGAGAATTCTCTGTGGTTCACCCTCGAGCCCGTCTGCTTCCAACGGTTTTTTTTCCAGTGGTCGAGTTAAAGGTTTCGAAGAGATCGGTCCCTAACCTTCATGGTTTCATAGATTCGCCTTTGTGCCGGGTATACCTACCCTCGTCCATTCTAGTACTTTCCAAACAAAAACTTTTTTCCTGCACGTAAAACTTTCGGCCTGAAAACTTCCTTATTCCAACTTTCCGTTTCCCACCGTCCTATAACCAACCAAGCTGAAAAGGATAGTTCTGTGCCAAGTGCGAAAGGAAGGGTCTTAAACCGGGCTTTGAGTAACACCTGCATCAGAGAAGATAAATCTTCTGTATTTCTACTCTTTGAGAATCCTATCTCACACAGATATCTACCACAAATTTCATCTTGTTTGAGAGCAAAATTTAAAAGTTACAGTCATGCAGCATGGCAGTAAGAGCGAATTTTCAAAGAAATATTCGTGCTATTGTGTAAAAAGATGACACAATTTTACCCCATCTTTTCTGAGAAAAATATTTTTATCATAGAAATAGTCTTCCCGTCGTGACTCACCATTCCACATAACGTCACGTCAATTAATATTGATTTCAGCCCTTAATACCAATTTTTACCTCAAATCAATCCTTATTCTGAATTAAAAACAACTGAAATGTATATTTCTGTCTTTACTCACACTTCCATACGCTTACGGTAATTATTTTTACCAATTTTTGATCCTAAAACGCCAAATTTGATCGGTTCATTTTTTGAGGAAAATATGTTTATCATCGAAATAGAATCCGTCGTGAATCACCATCCCACAAAATGTTAGAATTAATACTGATTTTAGCCTTTGATACCAATTTTTTACCCCCAACGTCTGCCCCCTATTCTGTATGAAAAACAAGTTAAATGTTCTTTTCTGTAATACTCACCCTTCCATACCACTTTCAGTTATTTTATACCAATTGTTCGCCATTTTAGCCGTATAGGTATATATATTTTCTTTTGTGACTCCACGTTAGGCTCTTTTGGAAAAGGCTATCGACTTAAGGTCTTTTATGACCAGGTCTGGGGGTCCTGGGAACGTTTTCTAGAACCAGCGGTCTGGAGAGTTGGTGGATATTGAGGTTCATTATATCTAATAGTTGGGATTTTTCAACAAGATAAACAGGACGTTTCTGATCTCATGCCGTCAAATTATTCTCAACATTATTGGTTAATACGCTGGTCGACATGCAATCAGCTTGTTCAAAGGGAAGGCGAGCTTACAAAAGGCAAAACACTCCACTCTGGGAAATGTCGCTACGAAATTGCTAGCGGTACGTCCTAATCCAAAGACCAGTCATCCACGTGCCGAAAGGGAATATGATGGGTGCTCCAGAAGTAATAAACAACGCTGCAAAGTCCTTGTCACAAGGGTTTATTATTCTATTGGACACACCTACAGAAATGTTGGCTAATCATTTATAGTTTCTTTCACATACAATAATTGAATTAGCTATTTCTGATGGCTTCCACCAATTTTGGCTCCCAAAAACACGAATTACGCTCCTTTTTTTTCTCTAATTATCTTTGATCATTGATAGTGTCATTTAATTGTCATGATTCACCTGTTGACAATTTTTCTAATGTTATTATACAAACTGATGGTAATTTAAGACAGTTTCCCAGGTTTTTGACTTATAAGAAATGAATTTCGGGAGCTTAACCTTCGTTACAACCTCAATTCTTCACTCTTCGGTCAAAATCAACTTAATATTTGGTCTTCTCGCCCTAAAAAACATGGAAAACGATACATCACAAGCTCATTTTAACTAAAACCTCAAAAATCCCTCGAAAACCCCTACCTATTTGTACACCCATTTTTCGCCCATAACACCCCTGGGTGTATGCCGATCGGGCTGCCAAGCTTCGGAGAGCAACTAGGACCCAAATGTGCCCCAAATGGGGACCCGAACTGTGTGCGGAAAAACGACGATTTTAGACCAAAATTTAGCATACATTTATGGCTGAAACTTCGTTAGAACCTCAATTTTCCACTCTTTGGTCAATATTGACTTCATATTCGGTCTTCTCGTACGCCAAAACAAGGAAAAAGATACCTCAAAAGCTCATGTTACTAAAACACAAAAAGTACCTATTTTTATACACATGTTCACTCATAACACCCCTGGGTATATTCCGATCAGGCTGAAAAGTATCGGGACACAACTAGGACCCAAATAGAGCATGTGTGCGAAAGAACGACTTTTTTGGACCGAAAATGAAGCCGGTACACGTGATACGGCGGACGGCGGACGGTGGACGGCGGACGGCGGACGGTGGACGGCGGACGGACATTGCATTTTTGGAATATACGCACCTTGAAACGGAAATGAAAAAATTTTGAGGGGGTGTTCTAACAATTTTTTGCTGAGCGAATACATAGGTGTATTATTCACAGAATAATAAACCAAAATGCAATGCCCGTCCGCCGTAAGTCGGCCGCCGTATCACTTGTACCGGCTTCATTTTCGGTCTAAAAAATTCGTTCTTTCTCACACAGGCTCCATGTGGGCCGTTGTTGTGTCCTGAAACTTTGCAGCCCGATCGGAATATACCGAGGGGTGTTATGAGTGAAAATATGTATAAATACACTGCCAAGGTGATGGCACAGGAGCTTCCTCGTCACAATCAGAGTGACCCATTATAAAATAGAACAGACTCGGAAGCAAAATAACATAACATTACATTACATTACATAACATTACATTACATTACATAACATTACATAACGTGAAATATACATATTACATAACATTACATTACATAACATAACATTATTTGAAATATACATATTACATAACATTACGTCCATAATACATTACGTCCATTATACATAATTGCGAAAGTTATGCGTGTTTGAAGAATTTCACGCCAGCGTATGCGCAGAGCGCACCGAGGGTCCGATCATGCTGAAATTCATACTGGAACTCACTAGGCCTTGCCCAAACAACCACTGAAAATTTGAGCGAAATTGAATCAAAATTGTGAAAGTTATGCGTGTTTGTTGAATTTAACGTTAGCGCATGCGCAGGGCGTACCGCTGGATCAATCATGTTGAAATTTGTATGGGACCTCAAGGGGCCTTATCCGCACCATCTCTCAGAATTTGAGCTGAATCAATTCAAAATCGTGGAAGTTATGGCTGTAACAAGGAAATGCGGACAGACAGACTCACAGACCCACAGACCGACAGACACGGAACCAAATTTGTTCAGCAGGCTTTGAAACGCAAAATGCAAGTGGAAATTTTGATTTCTGAAGATAAAAATTTTTTGGCTCACGAAAGTGAACACAAGGCTTCCGCTGCTTCGCAGACTCGGAAGCAAAATAGGTACTTTTTGTGCTTTAGTAACACGTTGGTAACATGAGCTTTTGAGGTATCGGTTTCCATGTTTTTTTGGACGAGAAGACCGAATACGAAGTCGATTTTGACCAAACAGTGGAAAATTGAGGTTCTATCAAATGTTCAGCTCCCAAAATTGATTTTTTATGAGTCAAAACCTGGGAAATCGTCTGCAATCACCATCAGTTTCCATAATAACACTGAAAAAGTGTCAGCACGTGGATCAAGACGATTAAATGGCACTACCAATGATCAAAGATCATTTGAAAAAAAAGGGAGCATACCTAATTCAAGTTTTGGGGGCCAAAATTGGTGAAAACCGCCAGAAATAGCTATTTAAATTATTTCACATGAAAGAAACAAAAATGAACAGCCAACATCCCTGTACCTGTGTCCAGTAGAATAATGAACCCATGTGACAAGAGGACTTTGCAGCGTTTTTATGAGGCATAAAGCTTGGGAAATATTCTGAAATCACCATCAATCTGTATAATAACACTGGAAAAAGTTTCACCAGGTGAATCAAGACAATTAAATGGCACTATCAATGATCAAAATTAATTCAAAAACGCTGCAAATCCCTGCACAACGGTTTATTATTTTGTACAGAATACTTACCCTTCTGTTACAGATCACAGCTCTCTGTATAGAGAACTCGTCTATACATATAATATAATATGTACTATTCTATACATATTATGTAGATCGCAGACCCTCCGTAGGTTAGTACCTAACCCCGTACTCGTTACTAGGTACCTACCTAAATCACGAGTTAAATGTTGCTAAAATAATTCTGTCGATGACCAACAGTACCCAAAATGGCAAAAAGAAATGCAAATAACGAAGTTCTGAAGTGAAATTGTTGATGTGGAGTGAAAAAAGTTGCCAACGTACCTACCAACAAACTCCAGCCCCTAGATGGTATAATGAACCGTTGCTTAATAATTTACCGTTGTGTAATAATTTACCATTGTGTAATAATTTACCCATCAATAATACTTCAACGTTTGTTCAAGTTTCACTACCTACCAACAAACTCCAAAAGAGCCATCATTTTCCAAATGAAATAATATCACAGAACAACCACTTCGACTTCATACTTGTGAATAATATAATCAGGTCATCCCTAGCAATGACTTTATCTCGGGCCAATTCCCGATTGTTAGCGCGTCCCTGGTGATGATATTTTGGTTGAATGTATACAATTCGAATTCATTCACTCTTCTGTTGAAATACCTACTCGTTACTAGGTACCTACATAAATCACGAGTTAAATGGTGCGAAAATAATTCTGTCGATGACAAACAGTAACTAAAATAGCAAAAAGAAACGGACATAATGAAGTTCTGTAGGAAAATTGTTGATGTGGAGTGAAATAGATGCCCCTTCTGCGTAGATCACTGTTTTCTGTGGTCAGTACCTACCCTCTGGTCAAGTATAATGAACCGTTGTGTAATAACTTGCCCATCAATAATACTTCAACGTTTGTTCAAGTTTCACAAGTACCTACCAACAAAATCCAATGGTCCATTACTTATCAAATGAAATAATATCGCAGAACAATCAACTCGACTTCATTCAGCCATCCTTGATTAAAAGCAGGTGCTCCGGCCGGATTTATACCGTTTGATTCACGATCGTGTTGACGAACCTTTTTGGTGCACACGAACGGCTGGACGTGCAGTGCTCGGGGTGGTCTCAAAAAATTGTTTAGCTCAAGACAAAAATTTAATAACGTAAAAAAACCATACCCTTCTGTCAAAAGTGTTCGAGCTACGGCGCTCTGAAAATTTCAACCCGTATTTTGAACCCCTTAGAGATGACTGACAGTAACGCCGAGCTTCGAGGGCCAACTAGACCTCGAACGGAACCCATAACCCGAATTTCATCAATTTTTCGTCATGGTAACTAAGAAAAGTGGCCCGTACGGCGTACGGCGGACAGACAGAAATATTTTTATTGCATTTTCGGATTCTACATACTTGAAACGTAAACCATCACATTTGGAGGGGTAGTTAGCTTTTTTTCCATGCTCGATTCCAATGGTTCATTATTGAAAATAATAAACCAAAAAAGAGCGTAAGTCGTGGCTTCGGGGGCCAAAATTGGTTGAAACCACCACAAATAGAGCTATTTCATTTATTGCACATGAAAGAAACAGTAAATGAACAGCAAACATTTCTGCAGGTATGTCCAATAGAATAAGAAAGCCATGTGACAAGGTCTTCGCAGCGTTTTTCATCATACAATCATATATAATATGCCTTCAAAGGTTTGGTGGTTTGTCGCCTAGCATTTGTACCATAAATACTAGTATTTGCTACCTACTTTATTCAGCAACACCCTGTCTAGAACACGAATTAATTCCAAATAATCTCCTCTCTATCCTCAACCCCCCTCTGAATACACTGAAAGATGCGTTGGTCCTGTATTAAACTTTCCCTCAATTGACACCTTTTAGCGAATTTTCAAAGAAAATGAAGCTATTGCAATGGCTTCGAAATTTAAATAATATAAATTTTTGGAAATTTTCTTCATAGAAATCCGTTTCAGACCATTCTAAAACGATTCCTGAAATTTAACACTTTTTTATATGTATATAATATATTTATATATATAGGTGTCACTCCAGACAATAACTCTCGATAGAATTGAGATAAACAGCTCAAATTTGCACAAAAAATCTATCTTGGCAATCGAAAGGCTAAGTTCGAAGATGGGCGAAATTGGCCTACTCTAAGGAGGGTTTTGGCGCATTTAAAGTGCGCAAAAATTACCCAAAAATCCCCAAAATGTTATTTTCCAACAAGTGACCCCTCATTTTAAAGGTTTTTGCACGCTGAACACGATGGTGGAATCGGATTTTAGATATCTTGATCCGTTCTCAAATTAGAGCATTTAAAGTGCGCAAAAATTACCCAAAAATCCCCAAAATGTTATTTTCTAACAAGTGACCCCTCATTTTAAAGGTTTTTGCACGCTGAACACGATGGTGAAATCGGATTTTAGATATCTAAATCCGTTCTTAAATTAGAGCATTTAAAGTGCGCAAAAATTACCCAAAAATCCCCAAAATGTTATTTTCTAACAAGTGACCCCTCATTTTAAAGGTTTTTGCACGCTGAACACGATGGTGAAATCGGATTTTAGATATCTAAATCCGTTCTTAAATTAGAGCATTTAAAGTGCACAAAAATTACCCAAAACTAGGATAATCTTTAAACTCTTACCCCCCCCCCCCCCCACCCCCTTAGAGTGGTCAGATTGAAAAATGTGAGAAGTATTAATTGAAGACGAGAGTTCGAAGCAAAAAAGGGGGAGGCAAACGATTAGTACAACTCCTTGAATTTCCCATTTGACATATAATAATTGTTATGATACCTTCATAGATAGACAAGTACCGGCCCACGTATTACTAGAAGGAAGACGTTATAGTATTATTATATCAGCTTTTGACTGTAAAACACTGTGCCTAAAATATCTCCCTAGGTTTCCCAACCAATTTTAACGCAGTTCTTTCCTAGACAGTTCCTGATTTTAGACATCTGGCGACCCTGCCAGGATCAGAAGTGTTCATATTACCTTGTTTTTTTTTTAATCAGGCTCTGATAATTTTCAGCTCAATTTTAACAACCGGTCATTATGACGACGCCTTTGCTAATGATGATTATCTTCTGAGTCCTAAAATTCTTACGTCATTTCCTTTGCGATTATACCTATTTAACTTTTATTCAAATTCTCCATTCCATTGGACTAAAAAAACTCGTCTCTTTAGATATTTTACATTAAATAAAGAGTAAGGTGACTCAGTAGAGGGGACTCAATGAGCAAAGGTAGGCTTTCAGTTGATTCAACTCAAAGTAGGCAGGTGATCTACCGGTATACAAATGAGAAACGACCCCCATAGCAATACGTCCATGGTTCAATGAAGAAACCAGAGTATCAATGTGCAGAAAAATCATCACACAGTCTTACTTCTCTTATAATTTAGGTTGGACGACCAACTTTTGTATTTCTACAAAACAATATGGAAATCACATGAGAGGTGCTTAGGTACCGATCCGAATTATACTGCACCATTGGTCCTGTTTACATCGTGAACCATAACGTGGAATGGAAAGTTGCGATGTATCCGTACAGGCAACTTTCGATTCCAATAATTCTCAAGCAGTTTCAGGTCCACTCAATGTTGAATACTAGAATAGAACAATATTTCAACGTAGCACCCACATGTTCTTCCAAGTGATCCTTCCAGAAACCACATCCTTCCTTCATAGTTTATTTCAAGATTGAGCCTGCATGAAAAACAACCTGCACTTGAAGCACTCATGATTTTCTATAACAACTCCTTTACCTACTGCACTCTCTTGAGTAGGTAAGTCAAAAGTCCTAACTACCCTATCCTACCTAATATGAACCCACAGCGATCAAATAAATAAGCACTTAGTACAATTACGTAATAAACAAACGGTAGAATCAGGATGGACAAAACGTACAAATTAAAATAAATACGAAGAGAATATACATAGAAAACCAAATTTTAGACCGAAGTTTTCCTTTATTCAAAACCATAGCCATTAATTCGAATATTTCTTTGAAAATTCGCTCATTAAGTCATGCTGCATGACTGGTTTTTTTTTTCATTCCTCGGTCCACCCACACGTTAAAATATCTCACGCAGCGCACCTCAAAACGGCCCTGTTGCCAGATTATGTGTACAGCTTTCAACGTTTGGCAGACGCAAAATCACATTTGGGGATCGATATTTGTTCACCACTTCAGAAGGGAAGCCCTTCGAAAAAAGCTTCCATCCTTTCTTGTATTAGAGAAATTTTTTGTGAAGGAGAAAAGCTTTTCCCGGTTGCGGAAATACATGGATGAGATTTTCCTTGGTTAACAAATATCCATCCATCCCCACAGTTCACCTCGGACACGACTCTACATTTCTTTCTTCTTATTTATTTTCCCCTCCGAGGTCGTTTGCCTCATCGATTTGTTTCCATTACCTACCTGTCAAATATCCTCTCCCTCAAGGGTAACTTGATAAAAGGATGTCAAGGGCTGCGGTCCCTCCACTAACTGCGCTAGGATACGTTGTCATTTTATTGACAATCTTCCCTCCATCCGTCCGCTCACCATCCCAGATTCCTTTTCCAGTATTTTCATATGATGAAATTTTCAAGGTAAATTTTCATGTTACCGTCAACAGACTCATTCGCATTTACCGAAGGACTCCTAAACAATTTTATTATCCGCGCACCTCTGCCCTAACCGTCAAAAGAAGAAAGCCTTACGTCCTGTTAACGTGTCTCCTCGGCACCCCATACGCGTCTGATAACTAAGGCGTACCTACATTATTCACTAGTGGTTCCGCTGACCAGGCGCCTCACGCAATTTTGAAAATAGGCTCATATTCAGCATATATGTACCTCAATAATAGCGTCGTAACATTTTATGGCTAAATATTTATCAGTCACTCTAAGGATGGTTGATAGAGTTTTGAAAGTTGTTCCATTCGATTCAGCATGCTGGACAATCAGAACAACTATACCAAACACATATTGCTTCCGAGTCTGCGAAGCAGCGGAAGCCTTGTGTTCACTTTCGTGAGCCAAAAAATTTTTGTCTTCAGAAATCAAAATTTCCACTTGCATTTTGCGTTTCAAAGCCTACTGAACAAATTTGGTTCCGTGTCTGTCGGTCTGTGAGTCTGTGAGTCTGTGAGTCTGTGAGTCTGTGAGTCTGTGAATCTGTGAGTCTGTGAGTCTGTGAGTCTGTGAGTCTGTCCGCATTTCCTTGTTACAGCCATAACTTCCACGATTATGAATTGATTCAGCTCAAATTTTGAGGGATGGTGCGGATAAGGCCCCTTGAGGTCCCATACAAATTTCAACATGATTGATCCAGCGGTACGCCCTGCGCATGCGCTAACGTTAAATTCAACAAACACGCATAACTTTCACAATTTTGATTCAATTTCGCTCAAATTTTCA
This sequence comes from Leptopterna dolabrata, assembly GCA_954871275.1. Lineage (NCBI taxonomy): Eukaryota > Metazoa > Arthropoda > Insecta > Hemiptera > Miridae > Leptopterna > Leptopterna dolabrata. The sequence continues at coordinate 39,396,469 of OX940983.1, forward strand.
AGGGTTGTTTGGACAAGGCCTAGTGAGTTCCAGTATGAATTTCAGCATGATAGGACCCTCGGTGCGCTCTGCGCATGCGCTGGCGTGAAATAGATTCAATTTCCTTGTTACAGCCGTAGTAACCAAAGATTTCACCCAATTTCAATGTAATTCTCAGGGATTAAGCGGGTAGGGCCCATTGAGGTCCCATATAAATTTCAACATGATAGAGCCAGCGGTTCGCCCTGCGCATGCGCTCTGTCTGTCTGTCTGACCTTCTATGCACGGCCAAACGGCTCGACGGATATCGACCAAATTTGGCACGAATATCCAGTAGGCTCCCAAGTTGTGCAACGTCGCATTTTCAATTCCCTGACCATAGCGGAACTATGGTCGACCATGGTCAACTCCTGAATGGCTTGACGGATATCGACCAAATTTGGCACGAATATCCAGTAGGCTCCCAAGTTGTGCAACGTCGCATTTTTAATTCCCTGACCATAGCGGAACTATGGTCGACCATGGTCAACTCCTGAATGGCTTGATGGATATCGACCAAATTTGGCACGAATATCCAGTAGGCTCCCAAGTTGTGCAACGTCGCATTTTTAATTCCCTGACCATAGCGGAACTATGGTCGACCATGGTCAACTCCTGAATGGCTTGACGGATATCGACCAAATTTGGCACGAATATCCAGTAGGCTCCCAAGTTGTGCAACGTCGCATTTTTAATTCCCTGACCATAGCGGAACTATGGTCGACCATGGTCAACTTCGTTAATTGAAATGGTAACCCCTATTTTTTATCGCGTATTCGTAATCTACGTGAAATTCTATCTACGATCGACCCTTCGGACTACCCCCGCGGTCGACCATAGCGCATCCATAAGCCCCTCCATGGTCGAATCCCGAATTGCTCAACGGATATCGACCAAATTTGGCACGAATATCCAGTAGGCTCCCAAGTTGTGCAACGTCGCATTTTTAATTCCCTGACCATAGCGGAACTATGGTCGACCATGGTCAACTTCGTTAATTGAAATGGTAACCCCTATTTTTTATCGCGTATTCGTAATCTACGTGAAATTCTATCTACGATCGACCCTTCGGACTACCCCCGCGGTCGACCTTAGCGCATCCATGGGCCCCTCCATGGTCGAATCCCGAATTGCACAACGGATATCGACCAAATTTGGCACCAATATCCGGTAGCCTCCCAAGTTGAACGTAGGCGCATTTTTAATTCCCTGACCATAGCGGAAATATGGTCGACCATGGTCAACTCCTGAACGGCTTGACGGATTTTGATAAAATTGGGCACAAATACCCGGTAGGGTATGGGATTTTTCCGTCGTTTGTTGGTTCCACGATACTGCGTACAGCGAATCTCGGATAGCGAGCGAAGCGAGCGGTCAGGCTAGTTATGTATAATGGACGTAATGTATTATTGGTGTCATGTTATGTATAATATGTATATTTCATGTAATGTTATGTAATGTTATGTTATGTAATGTAATGTTATGTAATGTAATGTTATGTAATATGTATATTTAACGTTATGTAATGTTATGTTATGTAATGTAATGTTATGTAATATGTATATTTAACGTTATGTAATGTTATGTAATGTTATGTAATGTTATGTTATTTTGCTTCCGAGTCTGTTCTATTTTATAATGGGTCACTCTGATTGTGACGAGGAAGCTCCTGTGCCATCACCTTGGCAGTGTATTTTTCTGACAGATGGCACCACCGGTGCCAGCGTCACGCCGTTCCCTAGTACAGTGTGGCACTAAAAACTATATAGGCCTATGGAGTATACTGTCAAAATACCCAACAGCGCTGTTTGTAGCGCGATAACACATATCTATCATGTCGGTTGAGTGGAAAAAGTGATCAAGTCACAAAAACTGAATTTTACACCACAGCGTTTTTAAGTTGCCCAAACAGCCAAAAACCGCTCAGAGTGGAAAAATTGATCAAGTCCCGAAAAGTGACAGAAAAATGGAGTTGACCAATTTTTCCAGGAAGGATTTGTCCGAGCAGCTCAAATTCCAGTGAGAAAAATTATCAAGTCCATGGGAAAACCATGGAGTTGAGTAGCCGAAATCCCATCTTTTAAAATTTTGGTTTATTATTCTGTGAATAATACACCTATGTAATCGCTCAGCAAAAAATTTTTATAACAACCCCTCAAACTTTTTTCTTTTCCGTTTCAAGGTGTGTAGATTCAAAAAATGCAATGTCCGTCCGCCGTATCACGTGTACAGGCTTCATTTTCGGTCTAAAAAAGTCGTTCTTTCGCACACATGCTCCATTTGGGCCCTAGTTGTGTCCCGAAACTTTTCAGCCCGATCGGAATATACCCAGGGGTGTAATGAGTGAAAATGTGTGTGAAAATAGGTACTTTTTGCGTTTTAGCAACATTTTGGTAACATGAGCTTTTGAGGTATCGTTTTTCATGTTTTTGGGGACGAGAAGACCGAATATGAAGTCGATTTTGGCCAAGGAGTGGAAAATTGAGGTTGTACCAGATGTTCAGCACCCAAAATTGATTTTTTATGAGTTAAATACCTGCGAAATCACCATCAATATGTAGAATAACACTGGAAAAAGTGTCAACACGTGGATCAAGACGATTAAATGATTGCACTACCAATGATCAAAGATAATTTGAAAAAAAAAAAAAGATCGTACCTACCTAATTTGTGTTTTGGGGGCCAAAATTGGTGGAAACCATCAGAAATAGCTATTTCAATTATTTCACATGAAACAAACAATAAATGTAAAGCCAACATTTCTGTAGAATAATAAACCCCATGTGACAAGGACTTTGCAGCGTTTTGTATTCCATTTTGTTTATTCTACTATTGCGGTTGATAACAATTCTTTTCGAAAATATATTTCGAGAATGTCCGAGGAATCATTCCATCCTGCACCTCATCTTGGTCACATAGACACATACGTTCGGTAGGTAGGTAACTACTTGAAGGGGAAAAAAACGAGAATCCTAAGTGTAATTTGATATTGGAATAATTGATTCGTGAAGCTAATTTTTCAGTCCCTAATCACCCGGTAGAAACCAGGCACACACCATTCCGATCAAAAATGGAAAAACACCAACAGACAGATATAGGTTAAACCTACAAAGTAGGTGTGCGAATAAGAGGTAAGAACGGAATCGATGAAGTACCTATCTTTAGTCGCGTTAAGCAGAGCTTTAGCCACTAACAACTTCCCCCGAAGCACTGCATCAGGCAGATGTATGCTGATAGCAGGAAAATGAAAACTATTTATATGTAAAATTCACAATAAAAAGACTGGAAGAGTGGAAGCATTCGAGAATCCAGAGCCGAGAAAACGGGAATACGGCTGTGGTTTGCATTCACTTCGTCATACCAACGACCCCTGAGCTAATGAAAACGAATGGTAAGCTCTAATATTCTAGTAAAAATGGAGTTGATCACTTTCAACTTTAAACTTTAAACTTTCTTTATTCACACTGCTTTAGGGCAGGGCCCCATAATACAACAGTACATTAAAATTACAAATTAAATGCGATGACACTTATATCAAAACTTACAATTACATGGCATTTAAAAAAAAAAATAATAATAATGGTAAGTAAAACCTAGGAAATTGGGGGTGACACCCGCCAAAGAAGGCAGAAAAGAGAATAAAAAAAGAAAAGAAATGAAAAGGAGAAGAGAAGAGGAAGAAGAAGAAGAAGAAGGTTACTTGTTCTTGAAGAAACGGAGCACAGCCTCACCAAAGGAATACACCGAGCGTAGGCCACGGATGGACGCAGGAAGGGAATTCCACATTCTGGCCCCTAGGACCTTCATAGAGTTAATGCAGAATCTGTTAGTTTTGAAATATTGTTTTAAAGTTAAAGATCGAGTGCTTAAGCCTTTCTGGAAGAAGGTGGAGAGATATGTGGGAACAGTATATTTATCCTTGTGAATTAACTTTAAGATAAACTTTAGGTATTGTACTTTAAGATGAATCAATAGCCCACAACCAAGGATCCGATCAGAGAACCCCGAAACATGCCCTCTAGGCCTAAGGTTAAACGCATATCGCGTACAACAATTAAAGGCAAGCTCTAATTTTCGTTTATTAGCAGCATTTATTGAGTTAATAAAGAGGAGAGAACCATAATTGAAAAGAGGAATTACCAAGGCCTTAACAAGGTAAACCTTCAATTCTTGAGGGGTATAAATAGAGAGGCGTTTTAGGGAGAAAAGTGCACCATAAACCTTTCGACATGTGGCATTAACTTGGTTTGTCCAGGTCATGCCGGAATCGAAAATTATGCCTAAGTTTTTAACTGCATTACTGTAAGGCAATGGGCAATTGTTGAGGGTAATTTTGGGTAGAACTGATGTGTCCAAGGTAGAAGGGGAGAAGATTATAGTTTGAGTTTTGTGGGGATTCAACTGCAGAAAGTTAGCTTTAGACCAATCAGAGACTCTTTCTAAAACACGATTGACAGATTCTATGGCGGGGGAGAGATTTTCTATCGACGACTGTAAAAAAAATTGAATATCATCGGCATATTGCTGATAGAGAATCCCGTGAAAGCTAGAGGCAACATCATTTGCATACATCGAAAAAAAGAGCGGGCCAAGTATAGAGCCTTGTGGAACTCCCTGACATATTGGAATAGAGGTGGATAGAGATCCATTGATACGAACACACTGGGTTCTATTGGTTAAAAATGAAGTTACCAGCTTGCATGCAGCTGAAGAGAAATTAAAGGAGTTGAAAAGTTTGTCGATGAATAGGCTGTGATTTATAGATCCGAAGGCATCATGAAAGTCCAACAGGACACCAATAGTTACCTGATTCCTCTCAAATCCATCCAATATATGTTGAGTCACATGTGTTTCAACAGTAAGAAGGGACACTTGAATCCGAAAAGTTGGTAAGGCCTAAGTGATCATGTGGTGCTTGATCATTTTCTACCCCCAACTCACTCACAGAAACTGCTGGCCGTCCGCGCTGGTAAAAGTTATAACGTGGTACTTGATCATTATGACGCCAGTTGGTTTACTGGTAAAGATGATCAGGTGGTACGTAATCACTTTTACCAGGAAATTGAAAAAATCCCTAAATTCACGAATTTTTCAGGACTCTACCCTTCTTTTGGTCCCTTAAAAGTACCCGAATCGAGGGGTATACTATACTATCGTGTAGGTGAGTTCTTGACGAACCCGATGGTACCAAAAACTCGATTTCGTAAAAAAAAATGGACTTGGATCACTTTTTCAACTCGACGACTTTTCGTCTGTATGGTGAATTTAAGTTGATGTGAAATTCACCATGAGAGGTGGAGGTAGTTGGATGAAGGATAGGTGTGAATTTAGAGCTAAAATTGTGGTGTGTTGATTTTTGGTGTGTTTGCGGTTAAGGGCGAACCTCCACCGAGCGTGTGTTGAAAAGGTAAGAAGTGAATTTAAGTTGGAGAATTTGAAGGCATGAAGTGCGTGTAATTTTGGTTGTGTGTGTGTGTGTGCGGTTAAGGGCGGACCTCAACCGAGCGTGTAATAAATTTTGTCAGGTTGGTTAAGGGCGAGACCTCCACCATACCTGACTAAATTTATGTGTGTGTTTGAATTTAGGTGAGTGTGTGTGCGGTTAAGGGCGGACCTCCACCGAGCGTGAAGTGTGTGTCATCCGGATCTGTTAAGGGCGAGACCTCCACCTGATCCTGATGAAATGTGCGTGTGTGAATTTAATGGAAAATTTGTGTGGAAAGTGTGTGCGGTTAAGGGCGGACCTCCACCGAGCGTGTAGTGTGTTTCATCAGGGTTGGTTAAGGGCGAGACCTCCACCTAACTCTGATGAAATGGGTGAGTGTGAATTTACTGTGTGTGTGAATTTACTGGGAGAGCATTTGAGAAGTGAATTTTAAGAGAGGAGGTATGAGGAGAGAGAGAGAGTAGCCAGCAGCTAGAGGAGACGTAGAATGGCGAAAAAGGCGCAGGATCCGGGGTTTTATAGACTCTGAAGTCCCCACCCTGGTGGTGGGGTTTCAGGTTGAGCCGGATCCTGCGTCGGTTGCCCCACTCTTACCGTTTATTCCCAGAGCCTTATTTTCGCAGGTTGTTTTTGGCGAGAACTTAATTGTAGTGAGTTGGAGTTCCGGGAGGGACTCACGACAGTCTGTTTTTATTTCATGTGGAAGTTAGTGTTCTGGGTAGAAATTGGCATGGCCTGGGGTGGGGGTAATTGTTGGTTTGGCGACTCTGTTTCCTACGTTTGGGGACTGAGGGCTTGAGAAATTCTGTGGAAGAATGTACGATTCTGGGGTGAATTGTTCGGTCTGGGTTTGAACAGCCTTGATGGATAAGGGGCGATATTGTGACTCCACCTTAGCGACAAAACCCGGGCCGGGTTGGTCAGAGCTCCGCTAGGGGCAAGACAGCGCTAGGAGCTTCTCCACCGCTTAGCTTATCAGATCTGTCATTATTTATATCTCCACTCTCCAGCGAGTTGTGAACAGTTTCTGGGTGATGAAACAAACGAAGTTGTACATACCTACGGATATAGCAACTAACGGTTGTATCTAAGTGAAAACCATTAGAAAACTGTTGTCACAAAATGTATTGCCCAAACAAGATTCGAGTGTTAGTCCACCAGATTATAGGTAGGCACAGGACAGATCAACGAATTCATCTGAGAGAAATTTTCGAGAGATGTCAAATTAATATTATTGTCTGTAGGTACCTATTAATACTGAAATTATCGTCTGCTGGACCTCCACCCCGAACTCGACTTCTTCTCATCTTCAGTCAATATCTTCAAATCCACAATGGCATCTTCCCCGACCTTCTAACCTTCAGTGCAAATATTTATTTTTTTAATATCTATTTGATTTCCACTATATCCGCACCATCTATTTGATTTCCGCATATTGTGACTTTTCTTTCAACTATCATTTCTCTTTTCTTTATTACTATCATTGTAACTCTCATTTCATTGGGTTCTACGTACAAAACAAATAAATAAATAATAAAACAATTATATAGGTAGGTAGCGATAGGAGCTTTTCCTCTGCTTATCTGTGATCTGTGTCCAATCTGTTACCCAAGATATCTCCAGCAAGTTGTGACCAATGTCTGGGCGGTAAAAACCAACGAAGTTGTATATAGGTACCTATAAATATATCAAGGTTGTATCTAAGAAAAATCATTAGAAAACTGTTGCAGTGAAATTGATCGCCCAAACGAAATTCGAGTGTGTCTGCTAGGGACTATAGGTAGGTACCGGATAGATCAACGAATGCATCTGAAAGAGGTTTTCGAAAGATGTCAAATTAATATGTTAATTTATTAAATTAATATGTTAATCCATTAACATATTAATGGTGCAATAATAGATAGGTAGCCAACCAGCGTGGTTTGAGTTGAACTGAGCGGGCTCCACCCATAGTGAAAAGCGCTGTTTTACCCATAGCAGAGGTCTGACGAACCCCGCCCGGTTTCTGTCGCTAAAGCCGGCCACACACGTGTAGGTATGCCTGCAGGCGTACCTGAACAGGTATACTTGTGCAGGTAAACCGGAGCGTGTGTGGGTACATACCTGCACAGTTATTCACCTGATCCGAGACCTGTGCAGGTAAAGTTCGTCTGATGGAAATTCAATTCTTTTTACCTGCGCAGGTCGGTAAACCTGAGCGTGTGTGGGGGCTCACCTGACGCCTGCACAGGTTTCAGTTCAGTTTTCATCGTTGGCTCGTTGGGTCTCCTTCGTTAATATTCCCTCCTCTTTTTGTATTGAGTTCAGTTTTAGCGAATTTTCGAAGAAAAGGAAGCTATTGTTCTCGGTCCAAAATTTTTAAAACTCGAATTTCCGAAAGATTTTTATACCAAAATCCGTTTCAGACCATCCTGAATTCACTGCCGAAAGACACCAAAAATTATATGTATATATATATATATATATATTTATATATATATTTATATATTTATATATATATGTATGTGTCATTCCAGACGATAACTCTCAAAAGAATTGAGATAAAAAGTTCAAATTTGCACGAAAAATCTGTCTTGGCAATCGACAGGCTAAGTTCGAAGATGGGCAGAATCGGGTCACTCTAAGGGGGAGTTTTAGGGGGGGGAAATTACCCATAAATTCCCAAAATGAAGCAGTCTGACAAGTGACACCTCATTTTAAAGGTTTTTGTACGCTGAACACGATGGTGAAATCAGAATTGCGATATCTCATTCCATTCTCAAACTGGAGCACGTTGAAGATGAAGGAACGTGGTTATTTCTTGAGATGTTCTTCCTGGTTCGTCTGCTCTAATCTGATAACGGAATGGGATATCGCAATTCTGACTTCACCATCGTGTTCAGCGTTGGAAAATCTACAAACCGAGGTGTTACTCGGCAAAAAATGGAACAAAAAATTTGTTACGTATCCAATACCTACTCTTCTGGTATTCAAAACATTTTTGATTTCCCCCTCCCCCTCCTTCCACCCCAAATTTTACTTTGCGTAAAACTACTCCTGTTTTAATTTTGTATGGTATCAAGTTGGGAAAACATTGGCCGAAAATTAATTTTCAGAAAATTTTAGGCGGAGGAGGAAGATGCCGAAAACTTCGAAGATTCGCTCTCATAGCCATGCTGCATGACTGTGGTTTTTCTTCTTTTTGTTCAGTTAATTATTCAGTGCGCAATGTCTTCGAGGCAGCGTCATAGTGATGGAAGTAACTTTTGGTATACCGATTCACTCATTCTCAAATAATTCCGATAGTCTTCACGCTCGACTGACAACTCTTTCGTTAAATTTACATGAGTGAATCTGTTTCTCTTCAAAAACGACTCTTTTGACCACTTTTGGCGTTGCTTTTAGCGAATTTTCGAAGAAAATGAAGCTATTGCAATGGCTTCGAAATTTAAATAATATAAATTTTCGGAAATTTTCTTCATAGAAATCCGTTTCAGACCATTCTAAAACGATTCCTGAAATTTAACACTTTTTTATATGTATATATATATTTATATATGTGTCACTCCAGACGATAACTCTCGATAGAATTGAGATAAACAGCTCAAATTTGCACAAAAAATCTATCTTGGCAATCGAAAGGCTAAGTTCGAAGATGGGCGAAATTGGCCTACTCTAAGGAGGGTTTTGGCGCATTTAAAGTGCGCAAAAATTACCCAAAAATCCCCAAAATGTTATTTTCCAACAAGTGACCCCTCATTTTAAAGGTTTTTGCACGCTGAACACGATGGTGGAATCGGATTTTAGATATCTTGATCCGTTCTCAAATTAGAGCATTTAAAGTGCGCAAAAATTACCCAAAAATCCCCAAAATGTTATTTTCTAACAAGTGACCCCTCATTTTAAAGGTTTTTGCACGCTGAACACGATGGTGAAATCGGATTTTAGATATCTAAATCCGTTCTTAAATTAGAGCATTTAAAGTGCGCAAAAATTACCCAAAACTAGGATAATCTTCAAACTCTTACCCCCCCCCCCCCCCCCCCACCCCCTTAGAGTGGTCAGATTGAAAAATGTGAGAAGTATTAATTGAAGACGAGAGTTCGAAGCAAAAAAGGGGGAGGCAAACGATTAGTACAACTCCTTGAATTTCCCATTTGACATATAATTGTTATGATACCTTCATAGATAGACAAGTACCGGCCCACGTATTACTAGAAGGAAGACGAAAGAAAAAATCTATTTCAAATTATTCAATTTAGGTACTAACAGTAGGAGGAAGAAGGTTAGGTAGGTATCTTATCAATTTATTATCAGTATCATACGAATATTTGATATTCAAAGGTAGGTAGGTACTTAACATGATAAAAATAATATCAATGAAGAAGGAAGGATCTACCTACCTAGTAGAGCAAATCTTGAACTGGTTTTAGATACCAGGCCTGAAATCGTAGTCAAGAGGAAAGGCCATTCAGAAGGAACAAGGAATCTACTCATAACAAACGGTAGAATCAGGATGGACAAAACGTACAAATTAAAATAAATACGAAGAGAATATACATAGAAAACCAAATTTTAGACCGAAGTTTTCCTTTATTCAAAACCATAGCCATTAATTCGAATATTTCTTTGAAAATTCGCTCATTAAGTCATGCTGCATGACTGGTTTTTTTTTTCTTTTCCTCTTTATTTAATATTAATAATAGTCCGATAAACGCAACATCATCGTCGGATGGCATTATGGAGCAAACTGACCTGTCAGGTATACCGGATCGTGTGTTGGAGTGACGTTCTGTCAGGTTTACCTGTACAGGTACACCTGTTCAGGTACGCCTGCAGGCAAACCTGCACGTGTGTGGCACTGTGGCCGGCCTAAGGTCGAGTGATATTGTGCCGGCGGTTATTGGGGACGAAGGCCGAACTGTTGAAACGCGGGCGGTCGCGGGTTTGAAAATCTTATCTGCGGCTGGAAGAGTGGAAGCCGGCCGGACGCGAAGGAGTGGGTTTTAACTGATGAGTCGGTGTCTGTCGAGGTTAAAATCGTTCAACATAGATGGCTTCGCCGAGGTTAGCCGGGTTCTTGGTTCGTAATAAGTTCCCTAAAGGTTCCGATATTCCATGTAGGAATGCTCGAAGCGCCAGATTCTGCATATTATACTCTATTAAAATCGGGGACCTGTCTGTCATGTGGACTTGTCAACAAGCTATTTGTGAATGTAGAATGTGACTAATACGATCGTGAAAACTGAAATAGTCTTTACCGTTGTTTTATCGAATTTCGCCAGGTTCTAATGCCAGGTGTTGGTGTCTCTTTTAGCAGCATATGATTGTAAAAGTGACTGTCGAAGTTAGGGGTAGGTTTCTATGTTTTCGTAAATTTTACTTGTTACTGATGGTCCTATTTAGACAAAAAACTCCCATAATAACATCATTCTGAAAATTATTTGGGTCAAATGTGTCAATAAATCTTAAGGTTATTTTATCACATTGGCGGAGGTATTTGGCTAATACCACAGGTTCACTGTCGAATTGTGGGGTCAAACGTTCGTAATCGTGACGGAAATCCGGCAATCGGGCTCTTTGTTGAACTACAGTCGGGTCTATATGGATCTTGAATCTTCGGAGATGGGTTGTAAGGTATTTCTCAACATATTTTCTAGTGATCTGTTTTCTAGGGGTAGTGGGATATATTTTACGAAGTCGCTGCACAGTGGGGCGAATGGCCCTTCTAGGTGGTAAAAATTCAAAAACCGTCCTGTCCTTCAGGAAATGTTACGCTTAGCATGAATATATCAAATATTATATACGTCACCACCAAAATCATCAATAAACCCGTTTTTCGCGATTTTTGACCTTTAAATTTCACAGTTTGACCCCTGGGAGTGGGTCAAAAATCTGGCCAACGATCTCAACCTTTCGTTTGACAATACCGACATTTTGGCACCATTTTCGATTTTTTAGGTGCTTGCCAGGTTGGGGTACATATCCCTATATACTCTTATATGAAAATGCTGAATTTCAGGAATCGTTTTAGAATGTTCCAAAACGGATTTCAATGAAGACATTTTTTAAATTCGCATTAAAAAAACGTTAAATCCACTGCATTAGCTTAATTGTCATCAACGATTCGATAATATTTGGTTTTTTGAAGCTTACAGGAAATTTTAAATGAGGAGAGAACTTTTCACTCGATTTTGATGTGTGTGCATTTTGATGTGTTACGACCAATTACGACTTCCGTATTTCCGTAGGTATTGATATTACAACGGAACAATTCCGTAGGTATTGATATTACAACGGAACAATTCCGTAGGTATTGATATTACAACTAGAAGACTTTATACGTATTTATTTTATCAAATATCTATATCTGACTCTATATCTTATAATAATTACTATTAGTCACAATAAAACAAACTTCATATCATAAGTTGGGAAATAAAAGTGTATAAATGAAAACATGAAAAGCTATCCTTGCTAAACACGTAATTTTTTTAAAAATGGACGGGAAAACAAAATTTAACCTTCTTACGAATAAATTGAAAAAAGACACAAATAAAATGTATTTAAATCGCGTCTAGAAAAACTGCACTCACAAAAAAATGTGGGCATACAAAAATACATATACGCGGAAAACTGCGGAAAATCCCTAAATCCATTCAAAAAGAGGAGAAAACCCCTATCTAATAAAAAAAAATAAAAAATGCAATTGTACTTTGTGGTACTCAGTGACTTTTTGTCCAAAAATTCAAACCATATATATGAAAATTTACTTTGTTGGTATTTTCAATTAATGGCATTGCTGTGACTGAGCGATTTGTTTTATAAATGATAATTCAATATACTTACCATGGAGTTCCATAATGAATGAAAAGAGGAATAACGCCTTTCCACACAGGAGAACCCAGGCAAATGAAATTCATTTCGCGTTCGTTGTGCCTGTGACTTGTTCAAATATTCGGGTTTCATTCCTCGGTATGAACTTCGATCTGATTTTTTCCTTCAGATGGGAAACTATTTTTCTTCACAGGATCACAACTGGAGCTTTTTCTCAACCATTGAGAAAATCTTTTTTTTTTCGACCTAGATTGGCCATTCGCCCCACTGTGCGCTGGTAGTTGACATTGTGGGTCTGTGCAGGTTTTTAATTTGTCCCCAGTCCCGAAAGTTCCGGGTTTGATATTTCTTTGGCTTAGGAATTTACTGGTTAATAACGTGGCGATAGTAACTTACAACATACAATACTTTAATGTAGAAAAATCTCAATAGTAAGTTGTAATATAAATTTTTCTTCTTGAATTTGAAATGTTCTTGTTTAATTGTTCTTCAAGTTTTTCTTCACTTAATTTAACTAACGCTGTTGAGGTGAGAGTAACCTGGGACCCTATTACTCTCAGCAACACAGGGTATCCTTAGGAAGGTAGGGGTGAAATATTCCTTATCACTCGACAACAGAGACGAGACTGATCCTAGAGGCACGAGCTCCTCGCATTTATGTGCTCGGTGCGCTTCATCAGCAGGAAAAGTGGGTCTCAGCAAGATTGCTGATATAACTTATATAGTGTGATGAAAACCATCATTATGTTTTTGTTGTTGCTTTCTGGAAAATTGTGGTTGTCCAGTTTTTGATGATGATTGTGATAGGTCCGGAAAATATACTGAGCTCTTTATAGCGCGATTCCGGAGTGAATCTGTACAATTGGCGCCCAACGAACGAGCTCTTTATAGTGCGATTCCGGGTTGAATCTGTACTATATATATATATATAATATACAGGGTGTCCCATCTAAACGGGCCCCCCCACCCCCCCCCCCCACCCCCCACCCTCCCCTCCCCTCCCCTCCACTTGATGCGAGAAATGTAATGTCATCCCCCTGATGGTGATTGTTGATTATGGACGCTGGGGTCTGATGAGAGATGGTTTAATGCTGATTTCAAAAGTGTGGTGAACATCTCAAAAATTGAAGATAAAAATTGTAAGAAAGTGTTGGTAATGTCTAAAAGGAATCGGCGATTTTCTGTATTTCGCAAAAAGTGGAATAACTCAGAAACGAAGCCCCCAAAAAAAATTTTTCAAAGAGGCATTTTCTGTTCCAAATTCAACCTAGAATCGAAAAAAGCAATAAAAAAGGGGGTCAAGAGGAAACCGTAAGTTTCAATCAATGATTTGAGACCCTAAAACATGGAAAAATGGAAATCGGACTTCCGCATCGTGAAGCTGAGTTAAAATACTATAAAAAAGGTCCAGTTCAATTTTTCGATAGCTCGCACCGTAAGGCTGTAATTTCCCGATGGGCCCGTTTAGATGGGACACCCTGTATTGTACAGTGTGTGTGTGTGTGTGTTTTACGCATCACGCATCTGCTACGTGCTCACTGTTGGCGCTGTTACTCGGATTTGGAATGATTCTGAGTCAGATGGTCTGCATGGAGTCTTTAGCAATACTCGAAATTACTATCTTTAGATTAAAATTGAGGATATAAATAAATTCTCCTTAAGTATTCTACAGAATGCTTTTTCTTCTTAAATTAAAATGTATGCGTCCCCTTGTTTTACGTACATAAATGTTTCCCCTTATTGTTAAGTGGGCCATAGCCACTTTTCTGTTCCCCTTGCGTACGCCCATGCATAATGCTACCAAGGTTCGTTTTGGCTATACAACCCAAATTATTTCTATCATGCGCAACGGACGGGCCATCCGGATAGTTTTAATAAACCCGAACGGTAGAGCACGTAGAGCAGAAGAAAAAGAGCTTCATATTCGGGGATCCGACGTCCGGAAGTTTGGTTACGAGGTTTCATCAATATGCTAATCAAAGTGGGTGAGACAAGGGCCTCGAGAGTTTAGAGCTTTAAGTGACCCCCCCCCCCCCCCAATGGACTCCCGTACAGCCATCCACTCAAATTCGAGAAGAGTTCATTCTAAATTGGGGGGTCGGATGGCGCGAACTTTCGAACTGTTCCGAAGTTTTCAACGAGTTTCCGACCGAACACTCATTATGCAGGATAATGACTCATAACAACGACTGAATCACACTACTGATTAACTAACGATTAACTAACTGATTAACGACTAACTACTGATTTCCTCAAACGGAGTGTTATGATTCCCCCTACTGCACAAACGTATGCGAGCTAGATGAGTGTCTCGAGCTCAACGCGGTGCGGACCGTCGCTAGCGCATTCAGTAGCGGCCGACCAGTAAAAATGCACGTTCTCTCGCATGTTATCAAAAGGAAAGCAACCGTCATTAGGTGAAGATTAAATGACATAATGTTGTGCTGAGAATCTGTGATAAGAGATGGCAGCACCATCGGGGTTCCAAGGGTTCCAGTATGACAGTGGCGGCTCCTGATAGGAGCATAGGAGCATGTGCACCCCCAGCCAATAAACCAAACATAATAACCAAATTCCCCCATCCCATTTGAAGAGTAAGTCGGCTATTTACAGATAACAGGATTTTACTGCTTATTTGAATCGACGCGCGAAACCGAGCCCCACCGCCCCACTGGGCATCTGAGCCATGAACCGATAATATTGAGAAAAACACACACACACTTGGAGCAGTGTTGCTCTCGTCCCCTCCCTTGACTCGTATTAATTTCCTCATTGTTTCTGCCTGACATTTTTCGGTTTGAACGTGGCGGGCCTGTGAGATTGACCAATCAAAAGCAGCAAAAATGTTTAGCTCGGTGCACAGACTGTTGTTGCACCTCGTCAGGTTCGCTGCAGTCGCTCGAGGGCAGTATCTTTACTCCTGCATTATCATCTCTGTTATCTCAATTCGAATTCGGTTCCCTCCTGCATTATTATCTGTTATTCTCAATTTATTGGTCTTCGTTTTCGTGGTTTCGTCCGTTGTTTTCTCTATAATTTATGTTCCGTTTTTTCTGAAGTGACAAAAGTTTTGAAGCTCCTGATTACTATACCTATGGCAACATCAGAAAGTGGGAGAACGTTTTCATCTTTGAAGAGAATCAAAACAGTATTACGCAATTCCATGGCAGAGGACAGATTGGTGGCGCTTTCAATGCTGTCAATTGAGAAAGATTTGGTGAGATCCGTTCAAGATTTTAATGAGAACGTTATTGATATTTTTGCAAGTAAGAAGGAGAGGCGTGCTGATTTTATTTACAAGACCATTCATTGAAGTTACCATTTTGTTGGACATCCTAGTTACCATTTTGTGACAGATGAATATTTTATTCCTGGGTAGACACCTGATTGGTAATATCTTTGTTCCTGGGGTAGACACCCAATTCGAGATAATATTTTCGTTCCTGGGGTAGACACCCATTGGTGTTGGTGATACATATTTTGTTCCTAGGGTAGACACCCTATTCGTGATATTTTTGTTCATGGGGTGTTATCGCCTGTTTGTGTACGATAATTTTATTTTATTTTATTTTTGTATTCCCCGTTATTTACCTCAATGATATCTAACCCCTCCCTTTCCCCATAAACCTCTCATCTCCCACCCTCCTTCCTTCCCCTCCCTGGCAAGAGTTGCTTTCACCTCCGCGTTGGTTCTTGCTGGGCAAATACACATTTCAGCTTTAACAATAACATACATTTCTTGGGTTTACTCCTTCAATGATTATTTCAGAATTTCCTCTTCCATTAGAGAACATTTTTCATGTCTATTTACGAGTATGTATTTAGTCGCGTTTGTAATTTGAAGATGAGAAAGCTTACAGGATTTATCCCATTTCCATATGGTTGAAATTTGTATTTGGCTGAGAAAAGCACCTCTCCCGTCCACTTCGCGATAGCCCCTCTTGATCTATGTGCACCCCCTGAGTTTCAGGACAGGAGCCGCCACTGCAGTATGATTCAATTATATAATTATATATTTTTACTACAACTAGTCGTAGGGTAGGCACATATATACCTAAAACACTCCTTAACTGATTTATTGAGTTGGGGGCGATGGGATGATGTGACGTCTAAAGTTTTCGAACCGGCAGATGAATTCCACAGCTTTCTCTTCAACTTTTCTTGTTGGAAAAAACGGGTCGCTAAAAATATCGGTTTGGGCTGGTTAAAACTCGTAAGGGGAGGGGGGGGGGGGGTAAAAAGATTAATCCCAGTAAAATTAAGCCACAGGATCTGTGGGAGGGGGGAGGAGGTATGATGGAAGTCCTCAGCGCCGGCTTGACGCGGCACAAATAACCCGAGTGAAAAGGTTAAATGTATAATTTTTCTGTCAGCTGAAAAACGTAGGAATGACTTACGCAACGGTTCGTTATTTGAAATAATGAACCTCTGAGATCGAAAATCAAAATTGTTTTCAACCTCCCCTCTAAATCTGCTGTTTCAAGAAACGTGGAATCTAAAATGCTGCGAAGCCCTTGTCACATGGGTTTATTATTCTAGTGGACACACCGACGAAATGTTGGCTATCCATTTATTGTTTCTTTCATCTGAAATAATAATTATTGAAATAGCTATTTCTGATGGTTCCACCAATATTGGCCCCCAAAAAATCGAATTACCCTCCTTTTTTAGCGAATTTTCAAAGAAAATGAAGCTATTGCAATGGCTTCGAAATTTAAATAATATAAATTTTTGGAAATTTTCTTCATAGAAATCCGTTTCAGACCATTCTAAAACGATTCCTGAAATTTAACACTTTTTTATATGTATATATATATATATGTGTCACTCCAGACGATAACTCTCGATAGAATTGAGATAAACAGCTCAAATTTGCACAAAAATCTATCTTGGCAATCGAAAGGCTAAGTTCGAAGATGGGCGAAATTGGCCTACTCTAAGGAGGGGTTTGGCGCATTTAAAGTGCGCAAAAATTACCCAAAAATCCCCAAAATGTTATTTTCCAACAAGTGACCCCTCATTTTAAAGGTTTTTGCACGCTGAACACGATGGTGGAATCGGATTTTAGATATCTAAATCCGTTCTTAAATTAGAGCATTTAAAGTGCGCAAAAATTACCCAAAAATCCCCAAAATGTTATTTTCTAACAAGTGACCCGTCATTTTAAAGGTTTTTGCACGCTGAACACGATGGTGAAATCGGATTTTAGATATCTAAATCCGTTCTTAAATTAGAGCATTTAAAGTGCGCAAAAATTACCCAAAACTAGGATAATCTTTAAACTCTTACCCCCCCCCCCCCCCCCACCCCCTTAGAGTGGTCAGATTGAAAAATGTGAGAAGTATTAATTGAAGACGAGAGTTCGAAGCAAAAAAGGGGGAGGCAAACGATTAGTACAACTCCTTGAATTTCCCATTTGACATATAATTGTTATGATACCTTCATAGATAGACAAGTACCGGCCCACGTATTACTAGAAGGAAGACGAAAGAAAAAATCTATTTCAAATTATTCAATTTAGGTACTAACAGTAGGAGGAAGAAGGTTAGGTAGGTATCTTATCAATTTATTATCAGTATCATACGAATATTTGATATTCAAAGGTAGGTAGGTACTTAACATGATAAAAATAATATCAATGAAGAAGGAAGGATCTACCTACCTAGTAGAGCAAATCTTGAACTGGTTTTAGATACCAGGCCTGAAATCGTAGTCAAGAGGAAAGGCCATTCAGAAGGAACAAGGAATCTACTCATAACAAACGGTAGAATCAGGATGGACAAAACGTACAAATTAAAATAAATACGAAGAGAATATACATAGAAAACCAAATTTTAGACCGAAGTTTTCCTTTATTCAAAACCATAGCCATTAATTCGAATATTTCTTTGAAAATTCGCTCATTAAGTCATGCTGCATGACTGTTTATTTTTCAGATTATCTTTGATCATTGATAGTGCCATTTAATTGTCTTGATTCACCTGTTGACTCTTTTGTTTATTATCCTGTGAATAATACACCTATTATGTATTCATTCAGCAAAAAATTTTATAATACTCCTCAAAATTTTTTCTATTAGGTTTTAATGTGCATAGATTCCAAAACGATGCAAAGTCCTTGTCACATCGGTTTATTATTTTGTTGGAGAAATGCTGGAAATAATTGTTTCTTTCGTGCGAAATTATTGTTGATAGTTTCCACCGATTTTGGCCCCGAGAAACACGAAATAGGCTCCTATTTTTTACAAATTATCTTTGAACATTCATAGTGCCATTTAATTGTCTTGATTCACCTGCTAATACTACTTCTAGTGGTATTATACAAATCTGTGGTGATTTCAGACCATTTCCCAGGTTTTTGACTCATAAAAAATGAATTTCGGGAGCTTAGCCTTTGTTACAACCTCAACACCACTGTTTGGTAAACATCAACTTCATATTCGGTCTTCTAGCCCTAAAAAACATGGAAAACGATACATCACAAGCTCGTGTTCACTAAACCTCGAAAACCTCTATTTGTACACCCATTTTTCTCCCATAGCGCCCCTGGATGCATTCCGATCGGAGCTGCCGATCTTTGGAGCACAATTATGGCCCCAATGTGTTCCCAAACAGGGACCCAAACTGTGTGCGGAAGACCGACGATTTTAGACCAGAATTTAACGCAAATTTAGGGCTGAATCTTCGATAGAACCTCAATATTCCACTCTTTGGTCAAAATCGACTCCATATTCGGTCTTCTCGTCCTAAAAAATATGGAAAACGATACCTCAAAAGCTCATATTACTGGATCACAAAAAATGCCTACTTTATACCCATTTTTCACTCATAACACCCTTGGGTATATTCCGATAAACTAGGGCCCAAATGGAGCACGTGTGCGACAGAACGAATTTTTCACACCGAAATTGAAGGAGATATGCATGATACGGCGGATGGCGATTGCATTTTGGTTTATTATTCTGGGAATAATACACCTATGTAATCGCTCAGCAAAAAATGTTTATAACACCCTCAAAATTTTTTATTTTACGTTTCAAGGTGCGTAGATTCAAAAAATGCCATGTCCGTCCGCCGTCCGCCGTATCACGCATATATCTCCTTTACTTTCGTCCTAAAAACTCGTTCTTTCGCACACAGGCTCCATTTGGCCCTAGTTGTGTCCGGAAACTTTGCAGCCCGATTGGAATATACCCAAGGGCGTTATGGTTGAAAAATGGGGGTAAAAATGTGGTTTTTGGGGTTTCAGTAACATGAGCTTGTTAGCTATCGTTTTCCATGTTTTTTAGGACTAGGAGAGCGGATCTGAAGTCAACGTAGACCAACTATTGGAAAACCGAGGTTCTAACGAAGTTTCGGCCTTAAATTTACGTTAATTGAGCTTTAAAATCGACGTTTTTCCGCAAGCACTTTTGGGTCCTCATTTGGGAACACATTTGGGTCCTGGTTGAGCTACGAAGCTTGGCAGCCCAATCGAAATACACCCAGGGGTGTTATCAGGGAAAAATGGGGGTTTTCAACGTTTTTTTGAGGTTTCAGTGAACATGAGTTTGTGAGGTATCGTTTCGACGATTCAGCCCTAAATTTGCGTTAAATTCTGGTCTAAAATCGTCGGTCTTCCGCACATAGTTTGGGTCCCTGTTTGGGAACACATTTGGGTCCTAATTGTACTCCAAAGATCGGCAGCTCCGATCGGAATGCATCCAGGGGCGTTATGGGAGAAAAATGGGTGTAAAAATAGAGGTTTTCGAGGTTTTTTGAGGTTTTAGTGAACACGAGCTTGTGATGTATCGTTTTCCATGTTTTTTAGGGCTAGAAGATCGAATATGAAGTTGACTATTACCAAAGAGTGAAGAATTTAGGTTGTAACGAAGGTTCAGCTTCCGAAAGTCTTTTTTTATGAGGCAAAAACCTGGGAAATTGTCTAAAATTACCATAAACTTGTATAATAACACTAGAAGTAGTTTCAACAGGTGAATCAAGACAACTAATGGCACTATCACTGATCAAAGATAACGTGTCAAAATAGTAGCAGCTTATTTCGTGTTTTTGGGGGGTCAGAATCGGAGGAAACCATCAACAATAGCTATCTCAATAATTTCACAGGAAAGAAACAATAAACGTATTTCCAGCATTTCTTTATGTGTCACATAAACCCATGTAACAAGGCCTTTCCAGCGTTTTGGTTTATTATTCTGTGAATAATACACCAATCGCTCAGCAAAAAATTTTTGTAACACCCGCTCAAAATTTTTTCTTTTCCGTTTCAAGGTGAGTAGATTCCAAAAATGCAATGTCCGTCCGCCGTATCACGTGTACAGGCTTCATTTTCGGTCTAAAATATTCGTTCTTTCGCACACATGCTCTATTTGGGCCCTAGTTGTGTCCCGAAACTTTTCAGCCCGATTGGAATATACCCAGGGGTGTTATGAGTGAAAATATGTGTAAAAATAGGTACTTTTTGCGTTTTAGTAACATGCTGGTAACATGAGCTTTTAAGGTATCGTTTTTCATGTTTTTGGGGACGAGAAGACCGAATATGAAGTCGATTTTGACCAAAGAATAGAAAATTGAGGTTCGACCAGATGTTCAGCTCCCGAAATTGATTTTTTATGAGTCAAAAACCTGGGAAATCGTCTGAAATCACCATCAATTTGTAGAATAACACTGGAAAAAGTGTCAACAGTTGGATCAAGACGATTTAAATGGTACTATCAATGATCAGAGATAATTTATTTAAAAAAAAAAATAAATAAAAACGCTGCAAAGTCCTTGTCACATGGGTTTATTATTCCATTGGACATACCTACAGAGATGTTGGCTGTTTATTTATTGTTTCTCTCATATAAAATAATTGAAATAGCTATTTCTGGTGGTTTCCACCAATTTTGGCCCCCAAAACTCGAATAAAGTACGCTCCTTTTTTTTTTAAATAAATTATCTCTGATCATTGATAGTACCATTTAATCGTCTTGATCCACCTGTTGACACTTTTTACAGTGTTATTATACAAATTGATGGTGATTTCAAACGATTTCCCAGTTTTTTGACTCATAAAAAATCAATTTCGGGAGCTGAACATCTGGTAGAACCTCAATTTTCTATTCTTTGGTCAAAATCGACTTCATATTCGGTCTTCTCGTCCCCAAAAACATGAATAACGATACCTTAAAAGCTCATGTTACCAACATGTTAATAAAACGCAAAAAGTACCTATTTTTATACACATTTTCACTCATAACACCCCTGGGTATATTCCGATCGGGCTGAAAAGTTTCGGGACACAACTAGGGCCCAAATGGAGCATGTGTGCGAAAGAACGACTTTTTTAGACCGAAAATGAAGCCTGTACACGTGATACGGCGGACGGCGTACGGCGGACGGCGGACGGCGGACGGCGTACGGCGGACGGCGTACGGCGGACGGACATTGCATTTTTGGAATCTACGCACCTTGAAACGGAAAAGAAAAAATTTTGAGGGGGTGTTATAAAAATTTTTTGCTGAGCGATTACATAGGTGTATTATTCACAGAATAATAAACCAAAAGGAGCGTACCTAATTCAAGTTCTGGGGGCCAAAATTGGTGGAAACCACCAGAAATAGCTATTTCAATTATTTTACATGAAAGTAACAATAAATGAACAGCCAGTATTTCTGTAGGTATGTCCAGTAGAATAATAAACCCATGTGACAAGGACTTTGCAGCGTTTTGGTTTATTATTCTGTGAATAATACACCTATGTATTCGCTCAGCAAAAATTTCTATAACACCCCCTCAAAATTTTTTCTTTTCCGTTTCAAGGTGCGTAGATTCCAAAAATGCAATGTCCGTCCGCCGTACGCCGTCCGCCGTATCACGTGTACAGGCTTCATTTTCGGTCTAAAAAAGTCGTTCTTTCGCACACATGCTCCATTTGGGCCCTAGTTGTGTCCCGAAACTTTTCAGCCCGATCGGAATATACCCAGGGGTGTTATGAGTGAAAATGTGTGTAAAAATAGGTACTTTTTGCGTTTTAGCAACATGTTGGTAACATGAACTTATAAGGTATCGTTTTTCATGTTTTTGGGGACGAGAAGACCGAATATGAAGTCGGTTTTGACTAAAGAGTAGAAAATTGAGGTTCTACCAGATGTTCAGCTCCCGAAATTGAATTTTTATGAGTCAAAAACCTGCGAAATCGTCTGAAATCACCATCAATTTGTAGAATAACACTGGAAAAAGTGTCAACAGGTGGATCAAGACGATTAAATGGTTCTATCAATGATCAGAGATAATTTATTTTAAAAAAAAGAAGGAGCGTACCTTATTCGTGTTTTGGGGGCCAAAATTGGTGGAAACCACCAGAAATAGCTATTTCAATTATTTTATATGAAAGAAACAATAAATAAACAGCCAACATCTCTGTATGTCCAATAGAATAATAAACCCATGTGACAAGGACTTTGCAGCGTTTTTTCTTAGCTACCATGAACTAATGAAATTCGGTTTGTGGGTCCCATTTCAGGTCTAGTTGGTCCGTGAAGCTCGGCGTTACTGCCAGTAATCTCTAAGGGATGAAAATTAGAGGTTAACAATTCTAGGACACCGTTATACCGATTTTTTTTCGTTTTCAAATAATTGATCTCGAACTTGAGATTTTTTTAGCCCCCCCCCCCCCCCCCTCACCCATCCCGAAGCATTGTACGATCAGCCGTTCGTTGACAGTAAAACCGTAAAGTGTGCACCGAAAATCATGGTCAACATGAACGTGAATGAACGATATAGGTACATCCAGGCCAGATATCATTGTTAGGGAACACCTGATTATAATCACGCATGGCGTATGAAATCGTGCTGGTGGATCCGTGATATTATTTCACTTCAAGAATGATGCTTATTTTGGATGTGGTTGATAGGTACTTTTGTAACTCGAACAAACGTTAATAACAACAAATTGCTTCGTGAAGACCAAAAAATAATATTTAATTACAGAATACTTGAACCCAACGCATACCGATTTATGAACCTTTAACCGCCCGGCCGGCTCCAGTACTAGATTTGGAAGGGCCATCTATACAGCTGAATAATAAACCGTTGTGTAATTATTAGCAGCGTTTTAGCGAATTTTCAAAGAAAATGAAGCTATTGCAATGGCTTCGAAATTTAAATAATATAAATTTTTGGAAATTTTCTTCATAGAAATCCGTTTCAGACCATTCTAAAACGATTCCTGAAATTTAACACTTTTTTATATGTATATATATATTTATATATATATGTGTCACTCCAGACGATAACTCTCGATAGAATTGAGATAAACAGCTCAAATTTGCACAAAAAATCTATCTTGGCAATCGAAAGGCTAAGTTCGAAGATGGGCGAAATTGGCCTACTCTAAGGAGGGTTTTGGCGCATTTAAAGTGCGCAAAAATTACCCAAAAATCCCCAAAATGTTATTTTCCAACAAGTGACCCCTCATTTTAAAGGTTTTTGCACGCTGAACACGATGGTGGAATCGGATTTTAGATATCTTGATCCGTTCTCAAATTAGAGCATTTAAAGTGCGCAAAAATTACCCAAAAATCCCCAAAATGTTATTTTCTAACAAGTGACCCCTCATTTTAAAGGTTTTTGCACGCTGAACACGATGGTGAAATCGGATTTTAGATATCTAAATCCGTTCTTAAATTAGAGCATTTAAAGTGCACAAAAATTACCCAAAACTAGGATAATCTTTAAACTCTTACCCCCCCCCCCCCCCCACCCCCTTAGAGTGGTCAGATTGAAAAATGTGAGAAGTATTAATTGAAGACGAGAGTTCGAAGCAAAAAAGGGGGAGGCAAACGATTAGTACAACTCCTTGAATTTCCCATTTGACATATAATTGTTATGATACCTTCATAGATAGACAAGTACCGGCCCACGTATTACTAGAAGGAAGACGAAAGAAAAAATCTATTTCAAATTATTCAATTTAGGTACTAACAGTAGGAGGAAGAAGGTTAGGTAGGTATCTTATCAATTTATTATCAGTATCATACGAATATTTGATATTCAATGGTAGGTAGGTACTTAACATGATAAAAATAATATCAATGAAGAAGGAAGGATCTACCTACCTAGTAGAGCAAATCTTGAACTGGTTTTAGATACCAGGCCTGAAATCGTAGTCAAGAGGAAAGGCCATTCAGAAGGAACAAGGAATCTACTCATAACAAACGGTAGAATCAGGATGGACAAAACGTACAAATTAAAATAAATACGAAGAGAATATACATAGAAAACCAAATTTTAGACCGAAGTTTTCCTTTATTCAAAACCATAGCCATTAATTCGAATATTTCTTTGAAAATTCGCTCATTAAGTCATGCTGCATGACTGGTTTATTCCATTTTTGGATTCTACGCACCTTGAAACGGATACCATCAAATTTTGAGGAACGGATAAAAAATGTTCATGCTCTATTCCATTGGTTCATTATTGAAAATAATCAACCAAAATCCGGGCCCTTGTCATTGTTGACAGTTATTAATAAATCATAATGGTGACCTGTTACGAGACGGTTGCTTGCTTCAAGGTCGAATATTCAGGCCGGTTCGGTGAAGGCACTAAACTTATTCTCAGGGAGATTGCGATGTTTTTCGCGGAAGGGAATATCCAATAAGCTGAGCAGATCGAGAGTTCGCGCGCAACTGGCTGATGGAGGGCTGGGGCACCCTCCCACCCATTCTCCTGCATACTTCAGCCCTCCACACCCCTCAAACTCGGCAGATACTGCCTATTTCAGCCCTAAGCACACTCAGATCTAAAACGTAGGTGTACTTGGTGTTCAGAGCAAGTAACGATTTTGGTCGTTCAAACTTGGAAATTTTACTCAAATTTAAGGACCTCTTGCTCGATAAAAATTAAGACTATTTTTACGAATTTTAGCGATTTAAGAGGCCTGATGATGGTGTATTTACATCGAAAGCGGCATTCTTACGACTGGAATACTCCACGGATATGGCTATCATTATAACTATTATCTCGGATGTGAAAATTGCGGCTTATAAATTTATTAGACTTGGATGCTATTGAAGTAGGTATCTTTCATTACAGATGTAATAAGATACCTAATATCTATTGTTCGCATCCTATTCCAGACGAACTTTTGGAAAGGCCCGTAAAAACGCTGCAAAGTCCTTGTCACATGGGTTTATTATTCTATTGGACATACCTACAGAAATGTTGGCTGTTCATTTATTGTTACTTCCACGTAAAATAAGAATAAAAATAAGAATTGCGATATCCCATTCCGTTATCAGATTAGAGCAGACGAACCAGGAAGAACATCTCAAGAAATAACCACGTTCCTTCATCTTCATAGTGCTCCAGTTTGAGAACGGAATGAGATATCGCAATTGTGATTCCTCCATCGTGTTCAGCGTACAAAAACCTTTAAAATGAGGTGTCACTTGTCAGACTGCTTCATTTTGGGAATTTATGGGTAATTTTTCCACCCTAAAACTTCCCAAAATTCCCCCTTAGAGTGACCCGATTCTGCCCATCTACGAACTTAGCCTGTCGATTGCCAAGACAGATTTTTCGTGCAAATTTGAACTTTTTATCTCAATTCTTTCGAGAGTTATCGTCTGGAATGACACATACATAATAAATATATATATGTATATAAATATATATAAGTAGTATCCAAATGTACATCCTGGGCCACTGCCTTAGATCTCTGATAAAAAGTTTTAACATAAAAGATCAGAACACATATTTTCACTTGAATCCTTGATGTTTTTTATTTACACTTGAATCCTTGATGTTTTTTATTTTCACTTGAATCTCTGATAAAACTTTTTTATCACAAAACATCAGAACCAGTGACTTTTTCATTTTTAGCGACTTGAATTTCTGATAAAATTTTTTTTAACACAAAACATCAGAACCAGTGACTTTTTCTTTTGGGGGGGGTTAGTTAAAAGAATCTCTTTTATAATAAAATTAAAATGTCAACAATTGAAATTTACAAAAAAGCAGCCAAAAAACCCATCTACTCATCATTCAGAAATCTGGATAAGGGAGCTTATGATCTCTTAGCAAATTTTATACAAGATACGGAATATGGTGAAACTGTTGTTGTTACTATTAATACTGAAAATGGTGAATTAAATTTATGTTTACCCAAGAAAATATCTAGTCGACTTCTTGAGCATGTTAGAAACAATCCAGAAAGACACCCCAACAAACTTATTTATAATGGTATTGATAAAAAGACAAAGGCTTTTATGATTGACTTTGAGTAAAAAATATTATAATTGATTACATACATAACCCTGAACCACACTTTTATATAAAGAGAATCTTTATATAAATAATCACCACAAAATTTATAAAAATCATTTTTCTATCCTGAAAACCAAGTGAAAAATAAAAGATCATAAATTTGACTGGAGTGGCCCAGGATGTACATTTGGATACTACTACCATTTTTTCTATCCTGAAAAAAATCAGTAGCATAAGAATTTTTAATGAGCTGTGTTCATTAAAAATAAAATCTCCTTCATACCCCAAGCATTCTGAACTTTATCAATAGATATCTTGAAACAGATTCTCAAACTGCTTCTTCAGTTTGGCTTTATCCTCATTATAAACCAATTTTCTAAGTTGATGTTCAGTAGCATTTTTAGGAACCTTAATATTTTTTTCATTAAGGCATGTCTTTACTTGCTTCTTTGTAAGGAGTGGTGGTTTACCATCGACACCAAATAAAATTTCTCTGTACAGACATTTACAATATCTATACTCCTTCAATCTCTGTAAAACATCCTCTAGTGAGTAAAGGTTTTTATCATAAAATTGAAATTCAGATGTCTTTACCAACTCCCAGAAACCTCCATGTTTTTCACATAAATTTATTGCTTCGTCGCTTAAACCCATATCTCTTTATTTATTATAGAAAATATTTTTTTTTTTAGACCTGGTAAATTACCGGGTCTAAAAGTTTTCAACAGTACGAAAATAATTTAAAACCCAATATATTTAAAGGTGGGGGCGAATCGACGCCACCTTTTTAAATTAAAAAACTCTTAGGATTTCTAGAGCCTCATGCTATCTAGCTTGTTGCGTGTGAACTAAAGGAAATGATAAATAATGCGAGATTAATATTCCGTACACTATCTCAAAGGAGGCCAGCTAGTTGACCTTGCATTCCCATTTCAGATAGTTCGCTTTCAATTCCTATATCCATATTCACAATCAGTTTCTCCTCAACTGTTCAACATGGCACAACCTCCTGAATATTTAAAGTTAGCTTATTGTGATGATTATGATTTCTGTGAAGAAATTTTAAAAGTGGAACAATATCACCAGGAATGTTTGAGTTTCGTGCAGAAAGTGAAAAATTGTGTTAGTGCAAGTGAAGCCAGAGAACTAATCACGAAAAACAATGTGAGTCTACCAGGTAGTAGAAAATGTGATTTTCAAAAGCTTTTGAAAATCCCAAAAGTGTCTAATATATCAAGAACTCCAGATCAAATGCATCAGTACCTACACAAATTTGTTGTATTTGACCATGAAATGGAAAAGGTGAAACTTCCTAATCAAAATAACATTATGGAAGTAGAGAATTACCTTATTAAATCTGGTGATTTGATAAAGAAGCAAACATCAAGACTTTTTTATACTACTGCTGTTTATGGATACTACTTGGAAGTGTATTTTCAACATATGAAGATCACAGGAGAGGATTGGAATCTCTGTTTAAAAGAAAAGCTACATGTGTCCTTGAGTTATAGTAAGAAGTTGAGAAGAGTTGGAGTGATTGTGAAAGACCATCAAAAACTTAAAATGTTGAGTATTTCATTTTTGGGCTCAACTACAGTGATAGTGAATGTTAACCTTGAGGGGGCTCACGCGTGAGCTCCTAGAAGGTCATTCCAGAGAACATTCTGAGCTGAAATATTCTGGACTCAACTACAGTAATATTAAGATCAGCCTGTAACCTTGAGAGGGCTCACGCGTGAGCCTCTTGAAGGATATCTGAGGAAATATTACCAGTTGGAGTTGAAGCAAAATAATGTGTCTGATATATTTTTTATTGAGAATGTTCCCAATAAAAAAATTGTTATTTATATTGTTTATCCTTTTTTTCCCCCCTTTTCTTATCAAGGTAAGTTTTAGATTTCCTCTTTTATAATATTTTTAAGTGGCATATAGTTGAGAGTGACTTCTGAAACCAAAATTACGTAAGCAAAAGTGTTTTCTGGCACATTCTTTTCAAAATCTGCTCGTAAAATTATATTACTTTTTTGTCCAGATATGGACTGTGGTTGTCTAGTCATATTCACACTGAATATTGGATAGTTCTCTTTGAAGGACTGAGGCTCATGATATGGAAGGGATGAGTCTTGGCATACTATTCTTTTGAAATCTGTGTACATGGTGTAAGCTAAACTAAAATCCCCTGAACTCCAATCTAAATTCAAATGTTCTTCAGGATAACTTTTTCCTGCTACTTCAAAACTAATATTTTTAACATTCAAATGATCAAATTTGGAATTATTTTTCTTTTGATCATTTTTTCTGGCAGTTTGGAAGGCAACAAATCCCCAGATCGGATTCTGTACATTTCTGTAAATATTTGTAATGTTGAAGTTTAGAGTTTTTCCAGTAACTTTTTGTTCGATACATTGTAATTTTTTAAAGTGAAACAAATAAGGAGAAGTACAGAGTTCAGCAATTAATTTAGCTTTGGATTCACTTTCATATTCAATTATTGGGACTCTTAGGCAGAAAGTTTTAATTTCTACTTTTCCCTCCACACCTTCAGGAGAGGTACTGTAACGGAAGAGTACATTATCATCAGAATTTCTAATGAATGTAATTTCAAATCCTCCCTTATAAATTGGTGCAATATCGCTGAAGAATCCAAGGCCTAAATCAGCCAAGTTACCATTCGCGTTGAAATTTCCACCACCATTCACTTTAGAATTGAAACCAGAATTCATTAATTTACCATTATAGTTTGATGGTCCTGAGAAAGAAGCTATACCCATCACCGTACTAGCAATACCTGGTTCTTCAATTTCATCAATAACCGTATTGTGCTTTTTTACTTCAATTTTGGAAAAAAGGTGTGCAACAAAATTGTCTACCATCATTATTGTATCACTGATTCCATATGTTTTTGTTGCATCTTTAGGAATGTATTTTCCAGCAATGTAATATTGAATATTGCTGCTAAGAAACTCGTCATCTAGAAGCAATTTGAAAACCGTTCTCTTATTCTCAGAGTTAAATTCCAAATTAGATTCAGGATTAAAGTTTCGATATTGAAGCCTTGTGATTTCAGAATCGTATTTTGAGTAGATTGATTTAATTTGATTCATTTTTATTATAGAATACATTCTTTTAACTAACCCCCAAAAGAAAAAGTCACTGGTTCTGATATATTTTAGGTAGTTTCAGTTTATTGTCTCCTTTGATCACGTATTAAATTTTTAAAGCCGCGGCTCACATGTGAGCTGCGGCTTTTGATATCAGTTAAAACTTTTTATCAGAGATCTAAGTCAGTAGCACATGATTAGTATTCCGATAATACTAACACCTTTTAAATCGTCGTTCTCGGATGATTAACTATGAAGTCGAATACAAGTCAATTTGATTTTTAACAGTAAATACATCGGACCCGTCTGCCAGACGGGTCCGATGAAAAGACGAATACAAGTCGAGAACATTTAAAAATTTCTTTTAAAACTCTTAAAAAAGTTTTTTTATAGAATCGAAATTCTATAAAAAATATCAAGATAGCGGAATAGAAAATATTAAAATCCAGTTCTGAAAACTTCCCCATGTTTCAAAAGTGATAGTTTGATAGGATCCACACTTTTAATTTCTTTCTTATTTTTATTATATTCATTTAGAATAGTACTTTTCATATTTATATAATTTTTTATTTCTTGTTCAATATCATTGAACTCATCATCAGATATTTTACCGTCTTTAATTGCTTTTCTGAACTTTTCTTCAATCGAATCTAATTTAGCTTTTGCCAAAAGCTCAATTTCTTTATGTTTATTAATTTTTTTATTGAAAAATCCGCTTGAAGTCCTTAATATTATCGATAAGGTTGTCAATCCTACAGAAATTGGAGCACTGAATGGAATTATTATTGGTAATGCTATAGAAGTATTAACCAGGCCGAGTTCTGAGAGGGCGAATAAAAATTCAGTACCGTAAAGAGTGCTGGATATTTTTCCATATTTTTTTTTCAAACCATTTCTCATTTTCACTTCATCTTCTAAAAATTTGTATTGATTGATAATTCGATTGATTCTATAATTGTTCTCATTAAACTCGGGAAAAATTATTTTTGGATATAATCTAGAATGAGTTATTGGAGTAAATTCTTCAGGGGCTGAAGGTGTTTCATTATTATTTGTGTACATCATTTTATTATAGAAAAAATTTTTTTTTATAGAATCGAAATTCTATAAAAATATCAAGACTATAAAATTTAATAAAAGAAATTAAGATTTTCCTTCAATGTTCTCATGCTATTTACAAAATCGTGTCCTTCTGATAGCTTTTTCAAAATTAATAAACATAAATGTCCACAGATAGGCGGATCATATTGGTTTTGGATTTGCTCCTCATTATAAAATAAATTTTCTGAACCTAAATATTGAACAAGTTCTCTTGGTGGTGGTGCATTTCCATACGAGTCAAAATAATATTTTAAATTGTTATTTTTATGAAATGCAGTCCAGTGGCTTCCAGCCTCATCAGAATTTTCTAGATTTATAATTCCACATTCCGTGTGGTTCACTTTCTCTGGTAAATCATCCTTCATGAAAACTCCTCTGAAGTTTTTAATTTTCATTTCTTTCGATAATCTTTCAATATCAAAATTGGTAAGAGGCTGGAAGCTATTTAGTTTTTTGATTTGGTAGGTTTCTTTTTAGGTTTCTTTTTAGGTTTCTTTTTCTTCATTCCAGAGCCGATACTTAGACTTTTTGCATTTTTAGCTAGTTTTTCCATCTCGAGATTATGACGTTTTATTTCGGCTTCTTCAGCGGCCTTATGTTTCGAGTCTATAACACTAGAAGCTACTGCAGCTCCACCACCCATTAACGCTCCAGCTGCTCCCATTGCTGCAAAAAGTAAGGGTAAAAACCCACCTGAATGATTTATTTGCAACTGATCATAATTCATTTCCAATTCCAACCCTTTTTTGTTTTTGATACATTTATCTAGCTTTTTTTTCTGAGTTTCATTTAACAGGATTTTATGATTTCCATTTCCACTAATATCTGCAAAAGCCAGTCGTACTTTTACTGGAACACGTTTTTTATAAGCAGATCTTATTTTTTTCATTTGTATTTCTGACAAATTTATTTGATGTGTAATCATTTTATTATAGGAAAAAAAGTTTTTTTATAAGATGTGAATCTTATAAAAAATTAATATACACCCATCCCAAAGAATCTTTTGGTTTTCATAGCAGTTTTTACTGTAGCAGCCCCCAATTTTTCACCGATATTTGTTGAACTTTTCATAATTTTATCAGCTTCTACTTCCAATTTTTTATCAGCAAGATGCCTATCACTAGTTTTCTCATGATCTCTGTAAAAAATGTCATGTTGTTTACAGGCTTTATCAAGACTATTTATACCTTCATCACCTCTATTTAATCTCTTATCCAATTTAGTAAATGGTCCACAATATTGATAACCACCTGGGAGATGCATTTCTGGAATAACAGGCCCAAGTTTATTAAGAATAGTATTGAAAATACCAGAACCATTTTTTATCATATTTTTGGGTAAATTATTAATAATTTTAATCAAGTATTCAGTTCCTTTGGGTTTATCAATATCTTTCTCCAGTTGATCTTTAATGAAATTTATAATTCCCAATTTTTCATTGTGAAAATTATTATTTCCTGCCTGCTCTTGCGCATACAAATAGTATAGTCTTTGTGTAAGTTGATTCAAATTATCTATATATTTAAATTCTACAGGATTTTCAGTATATTTAATCAACCCAGTGCCAATCTTTTTCTTTTTACTATACTCCCAGATAGGTTTTATGATTTCTTTCCATTTTTTACTAACACTTGATTTTGGTTGTTTAGATTCGGGATTATTATTTTGAAACATGCTATTTGTTTGAATGAGGATTTTTGTATAAGCTTTAAAGTCTTCATTAGTGTATTCATCTTTGGATGGAATATCAGAAGCTATGGGTTTTGTTAAGAGCTTCCATAAGCCTTCAGTACCGGAATATTTCATTTTTTCTATTTCAATATCATTTCCATTTACTCGTATCTGTTTATTTCCAATAAAGATATGATTTTTTAAAGGGTATATTCCAAATTGTCTATCAGGATGAAGAATATATAATTCTGCAATTGGTCCAATACCTAAAGGACCTACAGAAGAGTTTGGTAATTTAACACTTTTTTGTAAAATTGTTTCCATTTCATAATCCCTATCTGCATTGTCACTTGAAAAGCTTTGATTTAAAGTATCTTCATTATCATTATCAATACTTTTAACCTCGTCATCAACATCTTTAAAAGTAACTTTTTTAGGTGAACTGATAGCCAAGGGGTTAATTGTTTTTATTACAGGAATGAGTTCTAATTTTTTACCAAGATCTTCATCAGTCTGTTTCACTGCTTTTTCTACCTTATCTAATCGTGAAGTTATAGGTTCATAAGCCTTTTCTCTTGTTTCCTTATCAGATGCTTGGTTAACCCTTTCTTGTTTTGCTAATTTCTGTAAATTTTTCTTGAGTTTAATCGATTTATCAGCTTCAGCCACAGTCATGGGCTTACGTTTTCGTTTTGTGAAAATTATTTGTTCATCTTCAGAGGGTTGATCAATCTTTTTGATTTCTCTAAGTTTGACTTCTTTTTCCTTCATCACTTCATTTTGCGCTTCTTTGAATTTCTGTCTAAGCGCTTGTTCTAAAGTAATTTTTGTTGTCATGTTTTTATTATAGGAAAAATTTTTTTTAAAATCGGTTAAACGTTAAAACGCTCAAACGCTTAAACGTTTAAACGCTCAAACGCTTAAACGCTTAAACGCTTTAGGAACGCTATTTTTGCGTTTTTAAGCGTTTTCCAATGTGATTTTTGAAGCGTTTCCCAATGCGATTTTTGAAGCGTTTCCCAATGTGATTTTTTGAAGTTATCCGTGTAGCGTTTTTATAGGGAATCCCTATAAAATTAGGGGCGGTAATTCGCCTCCCCTAATTAAGACAAACTTAAAATCTATATTTTTTATCTAAAATATTTCACCAAATTTCTTTCGGTAACGCCCGTTACTGCGTTTCTTTGTTAGGTCAATCGTTAGAAAACCAAAGTCCTCATCCCAACAAGAATAGCATAATTCTTTGAATTGGCCATAAGTGAAATCACTTCCCACATATTCATCATAAATATCTCGCATGTATCTTGGTCCTTGTCTAAATACACATAAAAAATTAATATTGTTTCTAATGAGTTGTTTATCAACTTTTGACCATGATTGTGTCAAGTAAACGCACGAGATTTTCTTAGGACGTCCTCTAACGTAATAATCTTTAATAACTTGTTGCTGTTGAACATTAACACAATCATCAAAAACTACCAAACTGTTCGACTGACAATCATCTAGGGGTAAAAGTTCTTCACAATTACTGAAAAACTGTGCTATTTCCACACCATCTTTTACAGAAATTATTTCATAAGCGCTTCTCAAAAACTCATATGCATTCTGATCCATAGATTTTGAAAAAATATATAGATAATGAAAGGGGATTCCCCATGATTTTGTGATGAGATTATAGAGAAGTGTTGTTTTCCCACAACCAGAAGTTCCTACTATTAATGCTCTTAAAGGTAATGGTAAAATTCCTTTTCTAGCCTCTTTTTTATCAAACGGAATTGGTTCAATCTCGTATTTACTCATCTTTATTATACGAAAAAAAAACTTTATCTAATAATAAAAGCATGACTCTAATAAAGATTTCTGATAAACATCGAGATCTAAAAATAACTTTTACTCAAAAAATTGTTCTAAATCCCAATAAAAATTATAAACTTGGAATAGTAAAGTTATTATTTACTTCACCTTCTCTTTCATTTCAAGTAAAAGATGTATTGATATCATTAAAATTGCTTATTACAGATGTATGGTATCATCACGAGTATGTGTTAGATGGTACATTTACTGTTGAGACGTTTAGAAGAGAATTATATTTAAAAATAAAAAGTTATATATCTGAACTCATGGAGGGTTTTGAAAAGAATAAAACATTATATAAATCACAAATTGACACATTAAAAAAAACAAAACCTGAAAGTTTGGTTTTTAAAGTAGACTACACTACAAATCGTAATAGATTTTTTCTTAAATCTCCTGTTTTAATTGAATTTTTACGTTTTGGAAATTTCTGTGAACTATTTGATTTTAAACAATGTAAAACACCTGGGGATTATTTTGAAGTTA
Organism: Leptopterna dolabrata; assembly: GCA_954871275.1. Taxonomy (NCBI): domain Eukaryota; kingdom Metazoa; phylum Arthropoda; class Insecta; order Hemiptera; family Miridae; genus Leptopterna; species Leptopterna dolabrata. Next base: position 39,431,214 of record OX940983.1, read on the forward strand.
ATAAGGACTACTATTCTGAAGACAACCCAAAGTTAATCAAACCTATTTCGTTAATTGAATGGCATTGTAATATTATTGATTATAGTTTTGCTAATCATGATGAGCATTCCCATCTTCATAGCGAACATGAATTACTACATGTATCTTTGATAGAGAAACAGATTCTCCCCAATACTATTTATATGGAAACAAATAAAAAGATTCTTTACAGCCCTATACGAGAAGGAATGAGAGATATTAAAGAGATTAAACTATCATGTAGAAATGAAAATGGAGATGAGCTGCAATTTGAAAATGTTACAGTTTATTTGAATTTGATTGAAGAGTGAGTGAGGAGCTTCTTTTTTATGAGATATTTCTCATAAAAAACCTTTTTTCCTATAATAAAATGGATAATGATTTAACTGATCCTATTTATTGCCATAAATGTAAGAAGAAAACTAATAATGTTGATGCTGAAAGAGTGCAAACTATCAACGGGAGATGGAGAGTGGCTGCTAAATGCTCAAAATGTAAAACCAAAAAGAGTAAATTTATCACTTCACCTGAGAAAGAAAATTCTGAAGAACCTGTAGTAGAAGATCTGAATGATGATGAAAAATTATCTCTTGCTAAAGAATTACACAAGCCAATAAGAAATAAATTTCAAAAAAGGACAATATTTACTAAAGGTATTGATGATTTGTGGGCTGCTGATTTGATAATCATGAAAAATTATGAAAAAGAGAATGATGGATACGGCTATATGCTTAATGTTATCGATACATTTTCAAAATTTGCATGGGCCTTACCCTTGAAGAAAAAGGATGGAAAAAATGTTGTTAAAGCTTTTGAGAAAATAATAGAAAAAGCAAAATCTCAAAATCATAATGCCCCCAATTTGCTTCATACGGATAAAGGATTGGAGTTTGAAAATAAACTTTTCAAAGATTTTCTGAAAAATCACCAAATAAAAATGTATCATACACAGAATGAAGAAAAATCTGCCATTATTGAAAGATTTAATCGTACATTGAATGGTAAAATGAAAATTCTTTTTGAAGTTGAGAATGATAAAAAATGGGTTGATTTTCTACAGGATTTAATTAATGAATACAATTATAAAGATTTTCATAGATCTATTGGTATGAAACCATCAGAAGTCACAAAATTAAATCAAAATGACGTTACAGTACGATTATTTGGAAACAAAAAAAATTTACAGAAAGTTAAATTCAGTGTTGGTGATAGGGTTCGCATCAAAAGATTTAAAAAAACTTTTGTAAATAAATATGAAGCAAATTGGACCAGAGAAATTTTTGTGGTTTCTGATATTCTCTCTACTAATCCAATAACATACAAAATCAAAGATTTAAATGATGAAGATATTGAAGGATCTTTCTATGCTCAAGAACTACAAAAAACAGAATTCTAGAATTATGAATAAAATGATTTATATAAAAGATTTCTTTTATATAAATAAAATGTTATGTGATAATATTTCGACTATCGTTGATAGAATATTCGTAATATTCAACCGATCCCATTAAACCCTATTTAAGAATTTGGGTTTAATGGGTCCCATGTATTTAAAAATTTTTTAAATACATGAAGAAGCTAAGAAAAATAGTTTACATGTTTAGAAAAGTCACTGGCTAAAAAAATGAGGGGTAAGTTAAAAGGATCTCTCCAATAATAGACAAAAGAAAAAGGTGGCGTCGATTCGACGCCACCTTTAAGAATTCAAAAAAATGAGGGGTTAGTTAAAAGAATCTCTTTTCTAATAAAAATGAATGATTCGAAAAATTATATATCCTATAATAAAATGGATAATACGAGAAGAAATTGTGAAAAGTGCAATGTTAGCACTACTTATAAAAATTGGGCTAGACATCTAAAGTCTAAGCGTCATGGAAAAAACGACCCGGACCGGACAATGACTATCAGAAAACCTAGAAAAGCGAAACCTGTATTTGTAAATCCGAGGAAATTACACAAAGTATTTAATTTTAGTGAAAAAGTATTTGAAAAAAACATAGAACCGAAAACGGAAATTGCTAAAAAGGAAATGGCATTTAAATCTAGATTAGTGACTTACGACATTAAAAATACGAAAGGATTTAAAGATGCTTCCAAATTTCTGAACAGTATTAAAAGAACCGTAACAGGTTTAATCAAATGGAAACTTAGAGAAATGAAACTAAAAGTTAATGTAGTTTTAATCGCAGAATTTAAAAAAGGAACTAACAAAAATAACATGGAGTATCAGGAACTCAATTTCAAAACTAAAAACGTAATAATATTGCAGTCAGCAGAAGTTGCAAACTGTTACGATGAAATGAAACAGAAAATTCTAAATGAAATGGAAACATTCGAAATTAAAGGATCTAATTGGCAACTTCATAAGATCAAGCATTTGGAACTGAACGTTAACAAGTACGTTCCTTTGAAAGGATCGTCTTACATTGAACTCCCAGCTTTTCTGCAAAATAGGAAAGCAATTATAAATGTGAAAAATGACGATAATAAATGTTTCCTTTGGTCTGTTCTTTCAGCTTTACATCCAGCTGACGAACATTCGTATAGAATAGGAAAGTACATTAGTTGGGAACATGAGTTTGACGAAGCGTTGAAAGATATCAGTTTTCCTATGAAACTTACAGACGTAAAAAAGTTTGAGAAAAGAACTGGGATTTCCATAAATGTTTACTGTCTGAATGAAAAAAATACTATAGTTCCCTTGGAAATAACGAAAGAGGAAAAGGAAAAACACGTTGACTTGTTGTACTTGAAAAACGAGAAAACTGAACATTATTGTTGGATCAAGGACTTATGGAAACTGGTTGGTCATAGTCAACTAACAAAACACCACAAACGAAGGTACTTGTGTAAAATGTGCTTGAATACCTTTGGAACTCAAGATAAACTAAACGACCATAAAAAATATTGTGGTGTTCATAAAGCTGTTAAAGTAGAACTACCAAAACCTTACGATAATATTTTACAATTTGAAAATTATAGCCACTCTTTAAAAGTACCTTTTACAATTTATGCAGATTTTGAATGTATGTTACAAAAGATTGATACCTGCAAACCAAATCCTGATGAATGTTATACAAATGACATTCAAAAACATGAACCGTACAGTTTTGTTTACTTCATGAAAAATGCTGAAGACGAAAGTAGGAAAAACTATGTAGGTGATTATAAACTTGTACAATATTCTGGACAGGATGTGGTAAAAGTATTTTACGAAAAAATAAAAAAAGATGCCTTAATGGTGGCGAGAAAATACTATGACGTTAATATTCCCATGAAAGATTTAACCGAAGAACAACAAAGAGAATACGATAGTGCTGAGAGTTGCCACATTTGTGAAAGAAAATTTAATGAACTCCCACCTATAATTGAAAATAGACATGATGTACTGAGAAAAACAATTAAACACTTTATCGATAAAAAAGATGACAATCAAGCAGATATATATATTGAAGAATTAGAAGTTTCGAAGGAAAATATACCTGATAATTGTATAAAAGTACGGGATCACTCACATTTGACTGGAATGTACAGAGGAGCAGCTCATTCGATTTGTAATTTAGAATATAAAAATCCTAAGTTTATTCCAGTATTTTTCCACAATCTTTCTGGCTACGATGCACATCTATTTATTAAAGAATTTGAAAAAGATAATTACGATATTAAACTTTTACCGCAAAGTGAAGAGAAGTACATTTCCTTTTCTAAAATGATAGCTTATGAAACTGATGAACTCGATAAAAATGGTCACAAAAAGAAAAAGACTATAGAATTGAGATTCATAGATTCTTTTAAATTTCTTTCTGCTTCTTTAGATTCTTTAGCTAAAACTTTAACTAAAAATCAATTTAAGGAAATAAAAAAGTATTTCCCAAAAGAACATCTCGAACTAATTACTAGAAAATTAGCTTATCCATATGAGTATATGGACTCTGTTGAAAAATATCGAGAAACTAACCTTCCACCTATAGAGAAATTCTACAGTAAACTCACTGGAGAAAATGTTAAAGAAAATGATTATAAAAATGCTCTAGAAATTTGGTCTACATTCAAAATTAAAAATTTGGGAGAATTTACAGAACTTTACAATAAAATTGATGTTCTTTTGTTAGCAGATATCATGGAAAACTTTAGAAATATAGCTTTAGAAAAATATAAATTAGACCCCGCTTGGTATTATACAACACCAGGTTTCGCTTGGGACTGTATGTTGAGAATGACCAAACAAAAGATAGAATTGTTAACAGATTATGATAAGATTTTACTCGTAGAAAAAGGAATAAGAGGCGGAATTTCTCAATGTTCAAAACGATACGCGAAAGCTAATAATAAATATATGGGAGACCAATTCATCAAAGAAAAAGAAACTGTTTTCATTGAATACTTGGATGCAAATAATCTTTACGGTTGGGCGATGAGTAAATTTTTACCTTATGGAAATTTTGAATGGAAAATGGATCTAGATAATTTCGATATACAATCCATTCCTGATGATTCGCCCAAGGGTTATATTTTAGAAGTTGATTTAAAATATCCTCAAGAACTCCACGATTTACACTCTGATTTTCCTTTAGCTCCTGAAAATAACTATGGTGATGAAAAACTATCAAAACTTTTATGCACGTTGTATGATAAGAAAAAATACGTTATCCATTACATTACGTTAAAACAGTATTTACAACTAGGAATGAAATTAGAAAAAATTCATAAGGTTTTAGAATTTGGCCAAAGTGCTTGGTTAAAAAGCTATATTGATTACAATACAAATCTTAGAGCAAAAGCCAAAACAAAATTCGAAGAAAAATTTTTTAAAGATATGAATAATAGTGTATATGGGAGGACAATGATGAATGTACGTAAACATGTGGATATTAGGCTTTGTTCTGATGGTTTTAAATTGGAAAAACTAATTTCAAAACCAAACTTTAAAGGTAGAACTATTTTTTCCGAAAACTTAGCGGCTGTACACATGGAAAAAGTAAATATCACATTTAAACAGCCAATTTTCATCGGAATGAGTATTCTAGACATTTCAAAAACTTGTATGTACGACTTTTATTACAACACAATTAAAAAACAATATAAAAGTGATGTAAATTTATTATACGGAGATACAGATAGTTTAATAATGGAAATAAAAACGGATGATTTTTATAATGATATGAAAAATATGTTGGATCATTTTGATACTTCTGACTATCCAAAAAATAATGTTTACAACGTTCCACAAGTTAATAAAAAAGTGTTGGGGAAATTTAAAGATGAGTTACAAGGTAAGATTATGGATGAGTTTATTGGACTTCGCCCAAAGTGCTACGCTTTAAAAATATTCGAAACTAATGATGTGAAGAAAAAATCTAAAGGAGTAAAGAAAAATGTCGTTAATAAGGGTTTAAGTATAGAGGATTATAAAAGATGCTTATTCTTTAAAGAACCAAACTATCAGAAACAGATATTATTCAAATCGAAAAAACACGATGTGACCACAGTACAACAGAATAAGAAAGCTCTTTCCGCTCATGATGATAAAAGATTTATAATGAAAAATGGCATAGATACTTTGGCTTGGGGTCACTATGAAATAAACATAAGTAGAGACAATTTTAAAACTCACCTTGAAGAAATAATAAAAGAAAATAATAAAAAAGAAATGGAATTATAGGTAGGATTAAAGTAAATACTAAATTATAATTTTTATAAGGGATCCCTTATAAAAACCTAATGGGACCTCCTCTTACAAATATTCTGTGCACAAAGTTTAGCATAATTTGATTATCCTCTTCGATGCATTCAAAACAAATATTACCATTTCGTACTCTAACCCTAGAATTTCTGAAAGGAGTAAAATTTAGAATGTTTTCAGTTAGTTTATTTTTTCCGGTAAAAAAGTTACGTTTCACAGTTGGTAAATCCAAAAACTTATGATACTTCCTCACGAAATAATCAGTCAGTTCTCCAGATTCAGATACTTCCCACCACTCACTCTTGGAAAGACAATTTCCATCTTCTAGTTCTCTTAACGATTTAAAGTGTTCCATTTTTATTTTATTGGAGAGATCCTTTTAACTTACCCCTCATCTGAATTGAATACTTAAAGGTGGGTCCGTAGATTAAAAAAAATATTTTCTATAATAAATAAAGAGATATGGGTTTAAGCGACGAAGCAATAAATTTATGTGAAAAACATGGAGGTTTCTGGGAGTTGGTAAAGACATCTGAATTTCAATTTTATGATAAAAACCTTTACTCACTAGAGGATGTTTTACAGAGATTGAAGGAGTATAGATATTGTAAATGTCTGTACAGAGAAATTTTATTTGGTGTCGATGGTAAACCACCACTCCTTACAAAGAAGCAAGTAAAGACATGCCTTAATGAAAAAAATATTAAGGTTCCTAAAAATGCTACTGAACATCAACTTAGAAAATTGGTTTATAATGAGGATAAAGCCAAACTGAAGAAGCAGTTTGAGAATCTGTTTCAAGATATCTATTGATAAAGTTCAGAATGCTTGGGGTATGAAGGAGATTTTATTTTTAATGAACACAGCTCATTAAAAATTCTTATGCTACTGATTTTTTTCAGGATAGAAAAAATGGTAGTAGTATCCAAATGTACATCCTGGGCCACTCCAGTCAAATTTATGATCTTTTATTTTTCACTTGGTTTTCAGGATAGAAAAATGATTTTTATAAATTTTGTGGTGATTATTTATATAAAGATTCTCTTTATATAAAAGTGTGGTTCAGGGTTATGTATGTAATCAATTATAATATTTTTTACTCAAAGTCAATCATAAAAGCCTTTGTCTTTTTATCAATACCATTATAAATAAGTTTGTTGGGGTGTCTTTCTGGATTGTTTCTAACATGCTCAAGAAGTCGACTAGATATTTTCTTGGGTAAACATAAATTTAATTCACCATTTTCAGTATTAATAGTAACAACAACAGTTTCACCATATTCCGTATCTTGTATAAAATTTGCTAAGAGATCATAAGCTCCCTTATCCAGATTTCTGAATGATGAGTAGATGGGTTTTTTGGCTGCTTTTTTGTAAATTTCAATTGTTGACATTTTAATTTTATTATAAAAGAGATTCTTTTAACTAACCCCCCCCCCCAAAAGAAAAAGTCACTGGTTCTGATGTTTTGTGTTAAAAAAAATTTTATCAGAAATTCAAGTCGCTAAAAATGAAAAAGTCACTGGTTCTGATGTTTTGTGATAAAAAAGTTTTATCAGAGATTCAAGTGAAAATAAAAAACATCAAGGATTCAAGTGTAAATAAAAAACATCAAGGATTCAAGTGAAAATATGTGTTCTGATCTTTTATGTTAAAACTTTTTATCAGAGATCTAAGGCAGTGGCCCAGGATGTACATTTGGATACTACTTATATATATATATATATACTTATAATTTTTTGTGTCTTTCGGCAGTGAATTCAGGATGGTCTGAAACGGATTTTGGTATAAAAATCTTTCGGAAATTCGAGTTTTAAAAATATTGGACTGAGAACAATAGCTCGAAAATTCGCTAAAAAGGTATGTCCAGTAGAATAATAAACCCATGTGACAAGGACTTTTTGCAGCGTTTTTCTAGTGTTATTATACAAATTGACTGATATTATACAATTTCAGACGATTTCGTAGGTTTTTGACTCATAAAAAATCAATTTTGGGAACTGAACATCTGGTACAACCTCAATTTTCCACTCCTTGGTCAAAAGTGACTTCATATTCGGTCTTCTCGTCCCCAAAAACATGAAAAACGATACCTCAAAAGCTCATTTTACTAACATGTTGCTAAAACACAAAAAGTACCTATTTTTACACACATTTTCACTCATAACACCCCTGGGTATATTCCGATCGGGCTGAAAAGTTTCGGGAGACAACTAGGGCCCAAATGGAGCATGTGTGCGAAAGAACGACTTTTTTAGACCGAAAATGAAGCCTGTACACGTGATACGGCGGACGGCGGACGGCGTACGGCGGACGGACATTGCATTTTTTGAATCTACGCACCTTGAAACGGAAAAGAAAAAATTTTGAGGGGGTGTTATAAAAACTTTTTGCTGAGCGAATACATAGGTGTATTATTCACAGAATAATAAACCAAAACGCTTCTCATTACACTGGGCTATCGGCGCAGAGAAAGGGAGAAATAACTTGCTCTGCTGCATGCTAAAAATATATGAATGATCACGATGATCGATTTATTCATGTGCCTATTCTTGAAATCGCTCATTTTTAGTGATTGCTCAAAACTTTTCAAGGTTACCACTTTTCTAGAGTGTAGCCACAAATATGGAAGACTCGACGGAAAGTTGGGTCTTCTTCATTTTGGTTTATTATTCTGTGAATAATACACCTATGTATTCGCTCAGCAAAAAATGTTTATAACACCCCCTCAAAATTTTTTATTTTACGTTTCAAGGTGCGTAGATTCAAAAAATGCAATGTCCGTCCGCCGTCCGCCGTCCACCGTCCGCCGTCCGCCGTATCACGTGTACAGGCTTCATTTTTGGTCTAAAAAATTCGCTCTTTCGCACACATGCTCCATTTGGGCCCTAGTTGTGTCCCGAAACTTTTCAGCCCGATCGGAATATACCCAGGGGTGTTATGAGTGAAAATGTGTGTAAAAATAGGTACTTTTTGCGTTTTAGCAACATGTTGGTAAAATGAGCTTTTGAGGTATCGTTTTTCATGTTTTTGGGGACGAGAAGACCGAATATGAAGTCGTTTTTAACCAAAGAGTGGGAAATTGAGGTTGTACCAGATGTTCAGCTCCCAAAATTGATTTTTTATAAGTCAAAAACCTGGAATATCGTCTGAAATCACCATCAATTTGTAGAATAACACTAGAAAAAGTATCAAGAGGTGGATCAAGACGATTAAATGGTAGTATCAATGATCAAAGATAATTTGAAAAAAAAAAAAGGAGCGTACCTAATTCGTGTTTTGGGGGCCAAAATTGGTGGAAACCACCAGAAATAGCTATTTAAATTATTTTATACGAAAGAAATAATAAATAAACAGCCAACGTTTCTGTAGGTATGTCCAATAGAATAATAAACCCATGTGACAAGGACTTTGCAGCGTTTTTTAATCGAAACCAAGTTTGGTAGTTAAAAATGAGCTACAATTTGGTTTTCTAGGTTTTTTGGGGACTTCTAGCGCTAATGAACTAATTTAGCTCTAGGAATATGGGGTGATTCAGCAATAATCTGCCGCAAGGGCTTCTGATGTCAGCTGTACTATTATAGTTGTTGCGATGTCGACTTATCGACAACTTTTGATTATAAGCAACCAAGCTTATAAGCGTAAATATGGCCACAAGTTAGTTCACTTTAATTGCTTATTGCTGAATCTTCAACAACAATATTTTTTGCTTTCTCACTACCGAGGGTAGGGAAGCCTTGGATTTAGTAAAAGAAATTTATGTCGTCCGAAATGAAAATTTCCAGTACCATTTTGCGTTTCAGACATCGAGGAACGTTTTTGGTTCCGTATCCGTCTGTCTGTGGTAGTTCCTTGTAACGCCCATAACTACCCGAAATAATGGTCGAAAGGGGATGAAAGTTGGAGGGTAGGTGCGGGTTGGGTCACAGATGGCCCCGTATAAAAATAATTGAAAAAGTACCTACAGTAACTTTCGTATGCGCATGCGCAAACGCAAAATGTTTGAAACGCTTATAACAACCCTAAATATCGTTGAAATGAGTTCAAACTTGAAGGGTCGATCAGGAATAATACTTTGATAGTTCCATATGAATTTCATTGGAATTGTAATGTAACTTTCGCCTGTGCATGTGCGAACATGAAATGTTGACCATTTCCTTGTAACGCTTTCAACTACGCGAAAACTAGTCGTAGAGAGCTGAAATTTTGAGGGTACACAAGGGTTTGATCGTACATGGTCCCATTTCAAAGTTATGGAAAGTCATCGACATCGTCCCGTCTGCACACGCGCAAACGTGAAATATTTGGAACGCCCGTAACTACTTTAAATATCGTTGAAATGAGTTCAGATTTGGAGGGTCGATCAGGAGTAACAGTTTGATAATTGCATACGACTTTCGTTCGTCTGCGCACGCGCGAACATGAAATTTTTACCGTTTCCTTGGAACGCTTCTAACTACGCGAAAAATAGTCGTAGAGAGCTGAAATTTTGAGAATACACGCGGGTTGGCTCGCAGGCAATAAATTGTTTTCAATACAACATAAAGGCCGCTCCACACATGCGGTACTCGCCAAGTACCGAGTCGATACTTGCCGATTTCCTAGTAGTGTGGATGGGTTACTCGGTACTCGCGCCAAACCCTCACCAGTGTACAGCGACTGGCCTGTCTAACCATCACAGGCGCTATGCATGGTACACCCACTGCAGCCATGGAGATTCTACTGGGCCTACCCCCAATAGACATCTACATTAAAGGGGAGGCCGCAATGGCCTCCCTGAGGCTGAAATGGAATGGTACCTGGCGGGATACACCCCACCCAGGTCACACCAACATACTAAAGGCTATACAAGAACAACTGCTCGACATGGTGGCAGATGTTATGCCAAAAATCCTACCTCAACCACGCCCATATGCATCCGTGCTGATGTGGGCGGGGCATGGCTGGAAAAAATGCTGCTCCAACGATATAATCTGGTACACAGATGGATCAAAAATGGATGCAGGTACTGGTGCTGGAGTGTACGGAGCAGGACCCAGGTGGGAATTTTCCACCCCACTAGGGAATTACACCTCCGTTTTCCAGGCAGAAATAGTGGCAATTGATGCTGCGGCCTCTGAGAGCTTGAGGAGGGGACATCGCGGATCCCACACCCGCATACTCTCGGACAGCCAAGCATCGATAAAAGCACTCACAGCCCCCACTGTCTCATCCAGAGTGGTCTGGGACTGTATGCAAACTCTCAACGCCCTGGCGAAACACAACAGAGTTACTCTGGAGTGGGTGCCAGGCCATAGAGGAATCACAGGCAATGAAAACGCCGATTCTCTCGCCAGAAAGGGCTCTCAAACACCCTTCACTGGCCCAGAACCGGCGGTCGGCCTATCAAAAACCACCATCAGAGGGGCCATCAACCGGTGGGTCCGCACTCAGACCACCAAAAGATGGTCACGTATAGATGGACATGCTCATAGTAAGCGGATGATGGCTAGACCCAACTCCAATGCTACTAAGGAGCTTCTCAGATTGAACCGCAGAGAGCTGAGGCAAACAGTCGGCCTCTTAACCGGCTTCCTCCCCCTGCGCTTCCATCTAAGTCGCATAGGGGTTACACAATCAACAACCCAGTGCAGATTATGTGAGGAGGCAGAAGAAAAAGTATCCCACATAATATTTGAGTGCCCAGCACTCGCCCAGCGCAGGTACAACCTCTTTGGGGCCCCAACCCCAATGAGGGAATTTCCCAGCGAAAATATAATCAAAAACCTAACAACCCTCACCAGGGGCCTGGGGTTATTTGATTAAACTGGGACACTCAGGAAAAGTACAATAAGCCAATAGGCTTCCGTGCTTTGGGGCAACCAACCCCCACTCCTGAGCGATCCCAAGTACAATCTACAATCTACTCGGTACTCGCCGATTCACGAGTCACGCTTCAAAGGAGACAAGTACGCTCGCTTTCCCGAGGCGAGTCTTGTGCGGGACGATCCACGAATGTGTGGAGCAAGGAGCTCGTCACTCGCCATGTAACTTGGCGAGTCACCGAGTTACTCGGTACTTGGCAAGTACCGCATGTGTGGAGGATGAATGAATGAATCACATGAACGTATAGAATAGTTGGGTAGGTTCATTTTAAGGCTAAATGTAACGCTTTTAGTTGCAAAACCTGCCACCACGTGGCAGCACCAAAATGAAGGAAATTTCCTTGACTCCTCACAGGAGAACGAATCAAGATATTTTGAATCTGAAAAAGGATTTGATAAGATATCAACCCATAGTTTGGACGAAATTGGTTTAAAAAATTTGCACAATTTTTTTGCGCACTGTTCAAAAAAACTTTTGATTAAATTGAAACTTTTTCAAAAATGTGGCCTTATACAGCAGTGTGCCCATGCATACAGTGTACAAATCCGTTTTCAGTATTTCGATCGGTCAAAAATTACGATCGTAATCCTTAAGATTGGTGAAACAATAGATTGGAAACAATAGTAGGGCTGACGGGGTGGAGGAGTGCGCGCGCGAGAGGGGGGCATTTTAGTGAGGTGGGGCCCGCCGCCTCGACCCCTCGGCCTTTTGGAACCCTCGCATGAACATTCTCGGAATCGAGTCTTCCTGATGTTGGTTGGAAAAGAAGTTTTGTCTGTGAGCAGGATTGGGTCATAGCCAAGTCAAATTGGACTTGTGCTTGCTGCCTAATAAATGTGCACTAGCTGGAAATTATTTTAATCGAATTTGGGCATAATACGAGTAATGTGAGTTTGCGACGGACTCTGGCTTGTGCTAAACTTTTGAGAGCCAAAAAACTGCGAAATTTTCGGACCTTTTTCAGCTTTTTCGCTTCTCGAAAACTATTTTCACTATAATTATGCTAGAATAAGGAGCATAAAATTGCGCGTCGATTGGAGTTTAGTACGTCAAAATCGCTTCAGCCATTTAGCTAAAATCGCCAAAAATAAGTCTTATTTCGATTTTTCCCAAATTTGTCGATACGTCCCTAAAATTTTGATACGTGATTCCTAAAAGCACATATTTTTCAAAATAGGCTCAAATTTCACATTTTTAGACACTTCTTCCCAAAATTGGTATTTTCGGAAACTGGCTTGGTGCGGTATCCTAGAGTGTGATTGTCTATTAGAAGATGAATAAATCGTTTTGGTTTATTATTCTGTGAATAATACACCTATGTAGTCGTTCAGCAAAAATTTTTTGGAACACCCCCTCAAAATTTTTTCTTACACGTTTCAAGGTGTCTAGATTCAAAAAATGCAATGTCCGTCGCCGTCCGCCGTGTCACGCATAACTGCCTCAAAATTGGTCCAATTGAGTCGAAATTTGCACCAAATACTCATCTAGGGCAGGCATGGTACCCGCAAGCTTTTCAGCTCGATCGGACCAACGGTTTGGATTTTATGGACAAAAAACTGGCAAAAATGAGGCGTTTTTTAGGAGTTTTGAAGTGAAAACCGTTGAACGGGTAGTAACGCCCATAATTACCGTAAAAATGGTCGAATGGCTTACAGAGTACCTAGATAGTTCCTCTTATGAACTCGCCAAAAAGGTTGCCCAAATTCCAAGAAGCCGACACTTCGATTTGATTTGGATTTGATTTTTTCGAAATCAGGTGACGTTTATGCAACTGTGTTTACATAACTATTATAGTCGATGAATCTGAATGGTATTTACTTTGCCAACAGTATGTACCTACCTGATGTTTTTGATGTGCCAAAACTTTATTGCACTGCTCCAACAAAAATTGGCTTCACAAAAATGGACTTCTACAACAACGCGTGCGTCCATATTTCGTAACTCCTTTACCCAATTTCCATGGAAAATGTTGCGATCATAGTGTTTAGTAGGTTTCATGAGTCTGTTTGGTGCATTACTATGGTGCGAAACTTTAGTGTTTCCAGAGCGAAAACTCTGGACACAAATTTAAAAATTTTTGTTTGGGTAAAGATAAAAAACTTTAAAAAACTAGCGACTACTTCTTCCAAATTCAAGGACAATTGGAAATAACGATGAGAGAGCGTTGTTTTTTCGTAGTGTGGACCCCTAGGAATAATTACGGGGTTTTTAACCCTACAGCTGTGTAACCAATAAAGAGTTTAAAGAGTTTAAAGGGATCTACATTACGAGATAATACAAAGGGATCGCTCATTCTGGGAGGACAAAATGATAACAAAGTTGAAATATTGTTATGAAAATGTTCTGCTCCCAGAAATTATTGATCCAAGGATACCACGTTCGCTGGAAATACGGGAGCCTACCCAGGACTTGGGATGAAAATTCCTCAAAGTATAATACTTTATTTTGAAAGCAAATATAGTATATTCAACAGCAGAAATGTTTCAAGTGTTTGATGATCTGTACCTATATGTCCCCTAATTTCGATACTGCTCAGATTTGAAATACCCAGTTTAATTTTTCAAGACGATTCATTATCGACTTGTATTTTTTGAAACATCTATATGCATGTAGGCACGCTGTTGTAGGTACCTGCCAATCTTTGTGAACAATACAAAATTGTTGCAGTGCGCAAAAGTAACAAAATTATTTTGAAAGTGTGTATGTAGTCTGTATGTATGTATTTAGGGACAACTTGCAATACAATCTAAAATTATTTGAGTTTTGAAATACTTCACTACTAAATTCCGGATGTGACAATACGTTTTGGAGATATAGCGAAAAATACGAGAAAAAAAATTGGATTTCACAACGCGGTTTTGAGAGTGGTGGTAGGTATGGTATTTTAGCTGTATCTCGGAAACTATTGAGTCTACCGAGCCTATTCTAGTATTCTAGCAAATCTAATTCAGTTTCAAAATGTACACTTTTTGTCAAAAACGCGCTCTATCATGGCCAAAATGGGGGAAAAACAAAAAAAGTGCGAAAATTTTGAGGTTTCTCGCATTTTGACCAAAATTTTGGGGGCCACCGTTGTCAAAAACATGGATTTTGCGTATCAGTCACATCCCCTACAAGAAAAAAACGAAATCTACTACCCCCAACTTAGGCCCCCCTTTTCTCGTAGTCCACAAACGTGAGACAAGGCTTGACCCAATCCTGTTCACAGACAAAACTTCTTTTCCAACCAACATCAGGAAGACTCGATTTTGATGCCGACCTTGAGTAGGAGAATTCGGAGAACGTTCATACGACGGGTCCAGGCGGCCGGCACCACCTCACCAAACTGCCCCCCTCGTTCGAGCGCACTCCTCCACCCCGTCAGCCCTACTATTGTTTCACCAATCTTAAGGATTACGATCGTAATTTTTGACCAATCTCAATTCTGAAAACGGATTTGTACACTGTATGCATGGGCACACTGCTGTATAAGGCCACATTTTTGAAAAAGTCTCAATTTAATCAAAAATTTTTTTGAACAGTGCGCAAAAAAATTGTGCAAATTTTTTAAACCAATTTCGTCCAAACTATGGGTTGATATCTTATCAAATCCGTTTTCATATTCAAAATATCTTGATTCGTTCTCCTGTGAGGAGTCAAGGAAATTTGCCCCCGATAGTGCTGCCATCTCTTATCTGAGAATCTCACTAACTTGTCGTTACATTTAGCCTTAATACGGGACCATCTGCGATCCAACCCACGTGTGCCCTCAAAATTTCATCTCTCTACGACTATTTTTCGCGAAATTATAGAAGCGTTACAAGGAAACGGCCAACATTTCACGTTTGCGCATGCACAGAAGAAACGATTTCGATGATTTTGAAACGCGATCATCTGCGATCCAATCCGCGTGTACCCTCAAAATTTCAGCTCTTTACGACTGTTTTTCGCGAAGTTAGGAGCGTTACAAGGAATTGGTGACCATTTCATGTTCGCGTATGCGCAAACGAAAGTTACGGTACGATTCCAACGAAATTCATTTGGAACTATCAAATATTATTCCTGATCGACCCTTCGAGTTTCAACTCATTTCAGCGATATTTATGTCAGTTATGGGCTTTTCAAGTATTCACGTTTGCGCATGCGCAGACGGAAGTTACCGTACTTTTTCAATGATTTTTTTATAGGACCTTTGTGACCCAACCCGCATGAATCTTCCAAATTTCAGCCCATTTCGGCCACTATTTCCGGGTAGTTATGGGCGTTACAAGGAATTACCACAGACAGACAGACAGACACGGAACCAAAAATGTTCTACCATACCAAAAATTTTGGTATGTGACCATCTGTGACCCAACCCGCACCTACCCTCCAAATTTCAGCCCATTTTGATCAGTATTTTGGGTAGTTACGGTAGATACAAGGAATTGACCACAGACAGACAGGCACGGAACTAAAAATGTTCCTCGGTGTCTGAAACGCAAAATGGTTGTGGAAATTTTCATTTTGGAGGACATACACTTTTAGCGAATTTTCAAAGAAAATGAAGCTATTGCAATGGCTTCGAAATTTAAATAATATAAATTTTTGGAAATTTTCTTCATAGAAATCCGTTTCAGACCATTCTAAAACGATTCCTGAAATTTAACACTTTTTTATATGTATATATATATTTATATATATATGTGTCACTCCAGACGATAACTCTCGATAGAATTGAGATAAACAGCTCAAATTTGCACAAAAAATCTATCTTGGCAATCGAAAGGCTAAGTTCGAAGATGGGCGAAATTGGCCTACTCTAAGGAGGGTTTTGGCGCATTTAAAGTGCGCAAAAATTACCCAAAAATCCCCAAAATGTTATTTTCCAACAAGTGACCCCTCATTTTAAAGGTTTTTGCACGCTGAACACGATGGTGGAATCGGATTTTAGATATCTTGATCCGTTCTCAAATTAGAGCATTTAAAGTGCGCAAAAATTACCCAAAAATCCCCAAAATGTTATTTTCTAACAAGTGACCCCTCATTTTAAAGGTTTTTGCACGCTGAACACGATGGTGAAATCGGATTTTAGATATCTAAATCCGTTCTTAAATTAGAGCATTTAAAGTGCGCAAAAATTACCCAAAACTAGGATAATCTTTAAACTCTTACCCCCCCCCACCCCCTTAGAGTGGTCAGCGTAGCACCCACATGTTCTTCCAAGTGATCCTTCCAGAAACCACATCCTTCCTTAATAGTTTATTTCAAGATTGAGCCTGCATGAAAAACAACCTGCACTTGAAGCACTCATGATTTTCTATACCAACTCCTTTACCTACTGCACTCTCTTGAGTAGGTAAGTCAAAAGTCCTAACTACCCTATCCTACCTAATATGAACCCACAGCGATCAAATAAATAAGCACTTAGTACAATTACGTAATAAACAAACGGTAGAATCAGGATGGACAAAACGTACAAATTAAAATAAATACGAAGAGAATATACATAGAAAACCAAATTTTAGACCGAAGTTTTCCTTTATTCAAAACCATAGCCATTAATTCGAATATTTCTTTGAAAATTCGCTCATTAAGTCATGCTGCATGACTGGTTTTTTTTAAACTCAATCACGAATCCAAGGCTGACTACCTTCGGTAGTGAGGAAGCAAATATCTACCCTCTCACTTTAATTGCTTATCGCTGAATCATCACCAAGAACGAAATTTTTTTCGTCCCACCAAGTGAACAGTGATCCTGGTGACCAAGGCGAACCCGGAGACCGCCCCCGAAAACCTATTGAAAACCTCCATTCACTGAATTTCAACTCACCGAGGCGGAATCTCGAGGTGGAGTAGAGATGTGTCGGTCATGAGTGACCTTGTCTCAAAGACCTTCTCTTTCAAGTGAACTGGTCCCAGATGACCTGCCGAGGGAATTTCGCAGTTCACCAGTTCGCCGTTCACTAAGGTTTCCCCCGAGTCTCGGGCCCCTCCATCACACCAACTGGAGCAGGTAGCAGGTCACCAGTTCGCCGTTCCTTTTGACAGTTCAGTTCGCCCTCATCTCACTCTTATCTCAATCGTCAATCCCACAGTCTACATTCTTTCCTATCCATAATATGTGATTTTTGTTATTTTCCTAATTTCGTTATTGAAAAATGTACCTATTTTTTTCTTTTTGAGGAAATGGTCGTAGTACTTTTATTGATTCTCCTACTTAACCTTACTAGGTAAGCTTTAAAAAATATTTATATGAATAAAATTTTTTACTAAAGCTTCTCTTTAGATAATTCTATGAATTCAGCAGAAAAATGTTGATAAATGAGGCTGGAGTTGGCCCGTACTGAGAAATTCCTAGCAGGTCGCAGGTCCCGCTCGCACACTACCTGTGGACAAAGTGAACTGGTGACCTTCTCCAACTGAGAGGGAGATTGGGCTCACACTGAGAAATTCCTAGCAGGTCGCAGGTCCCGCGCGTTCACTTCAAAGTGAACTGGTGACCTTCTCCCACTGAACTTGTCTTCGAACTGAGTGACCTGCTGGGAGTCAACTCACTCAGGTGAACTGGGTTTACACACCTCTAAGGTGGAGAAAGGTTTTTCAATTAAGAAACTTATGACACTCCCATCAACCCCCCCCCCCCCCCCCCCAATATCCAGCGTTACCTCCTCTTCACATTTCATCCTTTTGTGATCTTTCACCGTTTAAACAATTTTTTAAGAAAGAAGGCTAAGTACCTCCTTTGACCAATCCGTAAAAATTGGTTGGTATCCCTGGTAAAATAAAGAAGCCTCTCGTCAGGATTTCTAGGAAAAAGCCCAGACTGTTTTAACGGAAATTTTATGGGAAAACGCTGCAAATTCTTCCATAATGGTTTATAATTTTCTGTGCCATTCAATACTTTGGACTCCTGCTCTGCACTATTCTATTTTAATGTCAGGAAATCGAAGGAATAGGTGCGGGGTACCTGATAGGCCACTAATGAGAAAAACGATAGCTCAGCTAGCCAAGTTATCATGTTTGAGCATTTTTCAAAGTCGGTAACTTTTCCCAAGGTAACTTCGTTTCATAACAGCAGATAGCAAAGTTTGAAAATCGCGGATATCAGGGCGTCATACCTAGCTGAAAATTCGAGATGGTATCATTTTACGCAGTATTCAATTATCTACAACTTCCGGAAACCAGCTTGGCCAGAAAGCAGAGAAAGTAGAGGCGAGGCCCGGAGGTAAAGGAGGAAGAAGAACAATAGAAACAAAATAATGATTTGAGGATCCCGCCCAACATAATTTCGGACAATTATGAGGTTGATTGACCACACCAGTCGTTGTTGTTTTAACTCCTCCCCAAATTTCAAACCCATATTCTCAACCTTGATCATACTTCACAACTCATTGTTTCCAACCTCTCTCAGGTTTCATTTCACCTATACACCAAAACACCAACCTGGGTAATGATGATACCTAACTACCCCTACAGTATGAAGTCTGCTCACTACATGTGATTAACAATGTGATTAACCACCACCTGTAAGTACCCACTTACACACCCTACATTTGTAAATTATTCCTGTAAATATGTTGTTAGTCATTGTGTACCGAATAATATATACCTATTAGGATAAGCGCCGAAAATGAGATGACAGTGAGTCCAACTAAGACCATTTTTCAGCTGTTTAGCCTTTCCAAAAAGGAGCATTCCATCTCGCTCTTCTACAACTCTGAAGCCATCCCGAGAACTTCGGAGGCAGTCTACCTGGGGGTGAGACTGGACACGCAGCTCACCTGGAGGAAACATATTGATTCTGTGAAGGATAAAGGCCTGAATAGATGTAAATTGCTCAAGCGACTCACTGGTACCAAATGGGGTGCAACTCAGGATGTCCTGGCCTTAGCCTACAAAACCTACGTGCGCCCTGTTCTGGAGTATGGGTCTGAGGTTACTGTGACTGCTGCAGATACCCATCTCACAAAGCTGGAAAAAGCCCAGAACTGCGCCCTGCGAGTCGTAACAGGTGGCCCAAGGTCTACACCAATCACTGCAATGCAAGTCCAGTCGGGCATTGAGCCTTTGAAGGACCGACAGCAGATAGCCTCTGTAATGTTGAAGGAAAGGCTGGTAAGGCTCGGTGATCCATACTGGACCCAGGACAACATTGTGGCACCTAGACTGAAGACCCAGACAAACTTCACTTCTGCGGTGGCAAGGATTGAGGAGGAGCATGCCATCTCTCTTGGCCCGAGAGAAGCTTCTCTTGGTTCAATGCCAATCCTGAGCACTCCCCAGCTAAGACTTGACCTCGTTAGAGAGGTTAGTAAGGAGCTGTGTTCATCCCAGGAGCTGAGATCCCTTGCCCTGGCGACTATAGAGGAGAGATATCCACCTGAAACATGGCTGCATGTCTACACTGACGGATCCGCCCAAAACTCGACCACCAATGCAGGAGCAGGAGTTTTCTCCAACTCTTTCCAGCTTAGTGCTCCCGTTGGACAGTCAGCCTCCAACTTTGACGGGGAGGTCGAAGCCATTTCTATGGCTCTGGGCGAGTGCCTGAGGAGAGCTGACACCAGAGTCGCAATTTTTGTGGACTCCATGGCAGCTCTCCAAGCCGTGTGTAACGCCAGAGGAGACGACGACAGTTCCATTGTGAGAAGGTCCAAGCAACGAGCACACGAGCTGATCAGCAGAGGAGTGGAACTGGTGCTTCAGTGGATTCCCGGACACTGTGGAGTGTATGGGAATGAGGAAGCTGATCGTCTGGCGAGAGAGGGTGCCCTTTCCGCCCAATTTGAGAATAGCGTCACGTACCACACTTCCAAAAGAGCTATTAAGACCTGTATTATGAAATCTTTGGAAGTAAGGCAGCAGCGGGAAGCTGAAGGTGGGAAGTGGCAATCACTGACTGTACAGAACGGACGGATTCCACATAACCTTCCTCGACAGGTAGCTGTAGCCTGTTTTAGGCTAACCACGGGCCATGACTACCTCCAGGGCCACCTGCACAGAATAGGTGTATTTCAGAGCCCGGATTGTGTGCTCTGTGGAGGCGGGTTCATGGATGGTCAGCATCTGGGTGATTGTCCAGAGCTTGAAGACGTCCGTGCATCCTTGGAGGCCGAAAATTGTATTTACATCCGAAACTCGACGTTATATTGGGCTGCGAGAAGACGAATGGCCGAAGTTGCCGCAAACCGTCGAGGCATAAGATAAAAAAAAAAAAAAAAAAAAAAATATTAGGATAAGCGCCATTTCAGTAACTCAGTTAGGTACCAATTTTAGTTAATAGAGAATGTGACTCCATCCATATCTTTTGTAACAGGTGACCTTATGTGCCTGACGAGGGCGGCCATCATGGCGCCGAAATATTGCAGATGAAGTAAAGGAGTTGAAACAACAACGACTGGTGTGGTCAATCAACCTCATAATTGTACATCGACCGAGTCAAAAAAACCCAGCACAGTATAATTTCGGACCTAACAAGCTATTCTAACAAGGGTTGTAATTCAGAATAAGAGCAACATTTCCTATCAGAAAGATAGGAGGATGGTTTTGACTACAGCTGAAGCCACTGTGCGATGCTTCGTCATCGTTGAAATGAAAAATAAATTCCTCTTCCTAGGCCGATCAAGTATCATCCGGTTCTGTCATTCGATTGGGTTTCCTCCGATTGGAATTAACTGTTCTTCCCAAAGGTCCTTGCAAAGAAAAAGTTATAAAACGGAGGAGAATGAATTTGGTGACAAAATGGGATGAAAAAAACCACAGTCATGCAGCATGGCTATAAGAGCGAATTTTCGAAGTTTTCGGCATCTTCCTCCTCCGCCTAAAATTTTCTGAAAATTAATTTTCGGCCAATGTTTTCCCAACTTGATACCATACAAAATTAAAACAGGAGTAGTTTTACGCAAAGTAATATTTGGGGTGGAAGGAGGGGGAGGGGGAAATTAAAAATGTTTTGAATACCAGAAGAGTAGGTATTGGGTACGTAACAAATTTTTTGTTCCATTTTTTGCCGAGTAACACCTCGGTTTGTAGATTTTCCAACGCTGAACACGATGGTGAAGTCAGAATTGCGATATCCCATTCCGTTATCAGATTAGAGCAGACGAACCAGGAAGAACATCTCAAGAAATAACCACGTTCCTTCATCTTCAAAGTGCTCCAGTTTGAGAACGGAATGAGATATCGCAATTCTGATTTCTCCATCGTGTTCAGCGTACAAAAACCTTTAAAATGAGGTGTCACTTGTCAGACTGCTTCATTTTGGGAATTTATGGGTAATTTTCCCCCCCTAAAACTCCCAAAAACTCCCCCTTAGGGTGACCCGATTCTGCCCATCTTCGAACTTAGCCTGTCGATTGCCAAGACAGATTTTTCGTGCAAATTTGAACTTTTTATCTCAATTCTTTCGAGAGTTATCGTCTGGAATGACACATACATATATAAATATATATATATAAATATATAAATATATAAATATATAAATATATAAATATATAAATATATAAATATATAAATATATAAATATATAAATATATAAATAACTCGGCCCTTCGGGCCTCGCCAGGGGGCAAGCCCCCTGGACCCCCAAAGGGGGCTCCGCCCCCTCGGAACGGCTTCGCCGTTCCTCACCCCCGAAGGATGTGTTCTTATACTTCGTATAACAAAGGAGAATTTGCTATGCAATTTACCCCCCCTTTATCACATTCCTCTTTGTGCTCATCTTTATCACGTTCCTCTTTGTGCTCATCTTTATCACATTCCTCTTTGTGCTCATCTTTATCACATTCCTCTTTGTGCTCATCTTCATCACATTCCTCTTTGCGTGACGCGTTTTTGTGACAGGACATTTTTTTCACATGACCCCCGGCGTTAAAATTGCATAGCAATTAATATATATAAATATATATATATATATATATATATATATATATAATTTTTGGTGTCTTTCGGCAGGGAATTCAGGATGATCTGAAACGGATTTTGGTATAAAAATCTTTCGGAAATTCGAGTTTTAAAAATTTTGGACCGAGAACAATAGCTTCCTTTTCTTCGAAAATTCGCTAATACTGACAGCCTGATGGGTAGTGATCGTGGTGTGGAACTGGTATCGTGGGGGATAGGGATAGCGATGTGGAGGTAGTGGAAGGGAGAGGCTTTGACACTCGGATAATGGTCGAGATCTAGACGACGAGAGGATGGGAGGGTTAGAATTCAATACGCGGAAAGGAAGGAATGGTTGAGAAGTCGCTTTTGCTCGTCTCTCCTTCAAGGTAGCACTGGTAGGAGTGTTATTGATAGTTGGGGATCGATCCAGCTTTCTTTATCGGTATCTAATGACGCGCTGCAGGAATTTTATAATAAAAACGCTGCAAAGTCCTTGTCACATGGGTTTATTATTCTACTGGACACACCTACAGAAATGTTTGCTGGTCATTTATTGTTTCTTTCATGTGAAATAATTGAAATAGCTATTTCAGATGGTTTCCAAAAATTTCGCTTTAGTGTTAACAGTATAATGCGGAATCCTGGTAGACTGCATGTATATCCAAATTCTTCCAAGTCTTGTTAAATTATGAGACCATCCTCTCTCTTGTCTCTCTAATCATTTTCTATTTCTCCTGCATTTCTTTGTACCTATTCCTCTTTTAAGGAAGCAGCATGTTCCATGTATTCCAATTTTCTCCGTTTTAAATCGATTTCTTTCAGTTCCAGTTTTCGTTTCTTCGCAGACAGTAGGTAACCGGTGGAGAATGGTTCTATCTCCTTTAAAATGTAGGGTTGCAGCCTGTTGTTAACATTCGTTCTCTTCCTTGAAATCTGTTGAATAATAGTGCTCGTTGGAACCAGTCCACAGTTCCCGAGGCTTGCATCTTTACAAATCGTAGAGAAGGCAGTACTAGATTTCGAGAAGAATGTCTCGCCAACTCTTAATGTAGCATTTTTGTATCACAATAACATTCTCTCTATTAGCAACATCCTCCACAATCTCCAAGTAATTTACAGTTAAATAGAAAACTAAATACAGAAAGAACGTAATTAATTATTTTTTTCCTCTCGTCTTGGTCGCTTGGTAAAGTAAGTTGTACTTCGGTGAACTTCCTCGTTTTACTGGTTCCCTAATAGATATATTGTAAAGGATCATTATACACTACGCAGCAACTGTTCTGGAGACTGTCAGCTAGTTTCGTCCACATTTTAGCGATGGCAACAGAGTGAAACGGGGCTTCCTGGAAATAAATTTTGCTGTCATCCAGGAGCGTTACACAGTAGTCCAGAGGATGGTATTCGCTACCGTTGTAGATCGTCGCCTCCAATCAAGCGAGGCGGTAGCCGAGCGATGCCAAGCATGAACCCGCGCCCGGCTGCCCCAGAGCCTAATATAACTGAGCGAAGAATCGGGCCAACTTTGGCCCCCTCCCGGGCCTTCCCCGTTATTTCTATATTTTATTCGCGCGTATATATTTTGTGGGGCAAACACCCTGAGTCGCCTGACACCAAATTCGAAGCGGTAGGTGTTTCGAAAACCTGCGAAAAATAGGGCTCAAAATACGTGTACGGTGACTTTCTTCCCATTTTGGTTTATTATTCTGTGAATAATACACCTATGTATTCGCTCAGCAAAAAATTTTTATAACACCCCCTCAAAATTTTTTCTTTTCCGTTTCAAGGTGCGTAGATTCAAAAAATGCAATGTCCGTCCGCCGTACGCCGTCCGCCGTCCGCCGTCCGCCGTACGCCGTCCGCCGTATCACGTGTACAGGCTTCATTTTTGGTCTAAAAAATTCGTTCTTTCGCACACATGCTCCATTTGGGCCCTAGTTGTGTCCCGAAACTTTTCAGCCCGATCGGAATATACCCAGGGGTGTTATGAGTGAAAATGTGTGTAAAAATAGGTACTTTTTGCGTTTTAGCAACATGTTAGTAAAATGAGCTTTTGAGGTATCGTTTTTCATGTTTTTGGGGACGAGAAGACCGAATATGAAGTCGATTTTGACCAAAGAGTGGAAAATTGAGGTTGTACCAGATGTTCAGCTCCCAAAATTGATTTTTTATGAGTCAAAAACCTGGGAAATCGTCTTAAATCACCATCAATTTGTAGAATAACACTGGAAAAAGTGTCAACAGGTGGATCAAGACGATTAAATAATGGTACTGTCAATGATCAGAGATAATTTATTAAAAAAAAAAGGAGCGTACCTAATTCGTGTTTTGGGGGCCAAAATTGGTGGAAACCACCAGAAATAGCTATTTAAATTATTTTATATGAAAGAAACAATAAATAAACAGCCAACGTTTCTGTAGTTTTGCGTTGTGGTAACATGTTAGTAACATGAGCTTTTGAGGTATCGTTTTCAATGTTTTTATGAGTGAAAAACCTTGGAAATCGTCTGAAATCACCATCAGTTTGTATAATGACACTGGAATAAGTTTCAACAAGTGGATCAAGACGATTAACACTACCAATGATCAAAGGTAGTAAAAAAAAGAAAAAAAGAAGAAAAAAAAAGAGCGTACCTAATTTGTGTTTTTTAAGGGCCAAAATCAATGGAAACCACCAGAAATCGGTATTTCGATTACTGCGGACGAAAGGAACAATAAATGAACAGCCAACATTTCTGTAGGTATGTCCAATAGAATAATAAACCCATGTGACAAGGACTTTGCAGCGTTTTAGCGAATTTTCGAAGAAAAGGAAGCTATTGTTCTCGGTCCAAAATTTTTAAAACTCGAATTTCCGAAAGATTTTTATACCAAAATCCGTTTCAGACCATCCTGAATTCCCTGCCGAAAGACACCAAAAATTATATGTATATATATATATATTTATATATATATTTATATATATATTTATATATTTATATATTTATATATTTATATATTTATATATGTATGTGTCATTCCAGACGATAACTCTCGAAAGAATTGAGATAAAAAGTTCAAATTTGCACGAAAAATCTGTCTTGGCAATCGACAGGCTAAGTTCGAAGATGGGCAGAATCGGGTCACCCTAAGGGGGAGTTTTGGGGAGTTTTAGGGGGGGAAAATTACCCATAAATTCCCAAAATGAAAAAGTCTGACAAGTGACACCTCATTTTAAAGGTTTTTGTACGCTGAACACGATGGTGAAATCAGAATTGCGATATCTCATTCCATTCTCAAACTGGAGCACTTTGAAGATGAAGGAACGTGGTTATTTCTTGAGATGTTCTTCCTGGTTCGTCTGCTCTAATCTGATAACGGAATGGGATATCGCAATTCTGACTTCACCATCGTGTTCAGCGTTGGAAAATCTACAAACCGAGGTGTTACTCGGCAAAAAATGGAACAAAAAATTTGTTACGTACCCAATACCTACTCTTCTGGTATTCAAAACATTTTTGATTTCCCCCTCCCCCTCCTTCCACCCCAAATTTTACTTTGCGTAAAACTACTCCTGTTTTAATTTTGTATGGTATCAAGTTGGGAAAACATTGGCCGAAAATTAATTTTCAGAAAATTTTAGGCGGAGGAGGAAGATGCCGAAAACTTCGAAAATTCGCTCTTATAGCCATGCTGCATGACTGTGGTTTTTTTTTTCCACCCATTCTTTGTCACGCCACTTCAACCCTTTTACCTCGACCGATGTTTATGAAATTTGGTATGTAGATCAGGTTTGGCGTGGTGAAGTGCCTTTTGGGAGTTTTAACCGTTTTCGCACAAGCAAAGGGGGGGTTCCGGGGGATGGGGGCTTGTTTGTTCCACCCATTCTTTGTCACGCCACTTATATACCCTCTTCCCTAGACCGATCTTTATGAAATTTAGTACCGATCCAAATCATGTTAATGCGTGAAGTGATTTTGGGTGTTTCCATCAAAACGAAAATTAAAAACCACAGTCATGCAGCATGGCTATAAGAGCGAATTTTCGACGTTTTCGGCATCTTCCTCCTCCTAAAATTTTCTGAAAATTAATTTTCGGCCAATGTTTTCCCAACTTGATACCATACAAAATTAAAACAGGAGTAGTTTTACGCAAAGTAAAATTTGGGGTGGAAGGAGGGGGAGGGGGAAATCAAAAATGTTTTGAATACCAGAAGAGTAGGTATTGGGTACCTACGTAACAAATTTTTTGTTCCATTTTTTGCCGAGTAACACCTCGGTTTGTAGATTTTCCAACGCTGAACACGATGGTGAAGTCAGAATTGCGATATCTCATTCCGTTATCAGATTAGAGCAGACGAACCAGGAAGAACATCTCAAGAAATAACCACGTTCCTTCATCTTCAAAGTGCTCCAGTTTGAGAATGGAATGAGATATCGCAATTCTGATTTCACCATCGTGTTCAGCGTACAAAAACCTTTAAAATGAGGTGTCACTTGTCAGACTTTTTCATTTTGGGAATTTATAGGTAATTTCCCCCCTCTAAAACTCCCCAAAACTCCCCCTTAGGGTGATCCGATTCTGCCCATCTTCGAACTTAGCCTGTCGATTGCCAAGACAGATTTTTCGTGCAAATTTGAAGTTTTTATCTCAATTCTTTCGAGAGTTATCGTCTGGAATGACACATACATATAAATATATATATAAATATATAAATATATAAATATATAAATATATAAATATATAAATATATAAATATATAAATATATAAATATATATATAAATATATATATATATATATATACATATAATTTTTGGTGTCTTTCGGCAGGGAATTCAGGATGGTCTGAAACGGATTTTGGTATAAAAATCTTTCGGAAATTCGAGTTTTAAAAATTTTGGACCGAGAACAATAGCTTCCTTTTCTTCGAAAATTCGCTAAAACTGTAACGCCGAAGTGACATGGCGAATAACGGGAGGTCTACCCTTTCCAATGTGAAGTGTCAAGCATTTTTAGCATTGCTTGTGTGAGAATATCGTCGTTGCACCACATTGATTCAGGCTTCGGATATTGTTGCGCCACATTCATTCAGGCTTCGGATATTGTTGCGCCACATTCATTCAGGCTTCGGATATTGTTGCGCCACATTCATTCAGGCTTCGGATATTGTTGCGCCACATTCATTCAGGCTTCGGATATTGTTGCGCCACATTCATTCAGGCTTCGGATATTGTTGCGCCACATTGATTTCAGCTTCGGGTGGACCATTTCCGTTTCTCATTCCCGGTTCTCGGATGTCTATCCATTAATAAGTGGTCTGCGCAGCAGTGAACAACTGGTCAGCTGTCAACCTCAACTAACACCGTTATAGCGTGAGTTCCTTCTGTTTATCCATTTAGATTAGGTATTTATTACCTCCTAGCTTGATTCGGTTTTAATATCTTCAACCATGGTTTCCAAAACTCGGAAGAGTAAACAGAAGAGGAGGGAAAGATATGTACCTACACCTTTTGATATTGTGTATTATGGTGTTTTCAGATGTTGGAATGGGAAGCAGCCGTCACGGCACATAAAACTGCTAAGGCTCTCGAAAAAGAAGCCGTCACTGAGGCTGAGCGAGCTCGGAAGGTCCTGGCTGAGAAGATGGCTAGAAGACATGAAGCGGCAAGGCTAGTGAAGGCCACAGCAGTTTTACTGGATAGCGCAAAACGACGCCGATTTCAACATGACTAACTACAGTTCCGTTTACTTGTTGCACAATCGACAGTCTACTGTAATATACAATTATTGTACATTATGTACTTATTGTAAATATATTATTGTAATTATGTCATTGTAAGTATTATATAAGTATTACTACTAAAATATAAGAACATAAATATGTACATATTGCACTTATGTTACTGTAAATTTGTTATTGTACCTACACATTCTTATTATTATTTTCATTACTATTGTAACTGGCGTCGTTTATGCACCTGATCCATCAACCCTTAACCTCACCAATGTCCAACACCTTGTCATGGATGTAGGGCTCACTAAATAGCAACTGTTTAGTGCTCATTTGTTCGAAAATGTCGTCTCCCCCCCCCCCTCTTCCTTTTCACTTAATTTACTATTTTCTGTAAGTAGGTACCCACACAACTATATGAACAACATCCAACTGGAAGCACAAAAAATTACAAGTTTTCACAAAGTTCAACAACAAACTTAGGTATCGGAAATCAGTCTCCTCGTCTTGAAAAACAATACCTCACCCCCCCTCCAAACTTACTTGCGACCTTTCAAAATTTGTGATATCTCCTAAAAAAAAACACTCCCTGTAAAAAAAGATGCCAAACTACAAAAGGTGTGATATCCAGGTTGTGCCAAGCACTGTGCCTAATAATCTTCCGTCCACATCCGACAGTTCATTTTCGACGTTAATTTTGAGGTGAGGAGTGAGTTAATCTTTAGGAAGTGTGCTGCTTGTCTGTCTACGACATATCAGGCACATAGCATGTGAATCAATAATTTTGATGGCTTCGAATCCTTCGTGTAGGAACTGAATAGATCAGTAACTAGACCGGCCAAGCAGCACACTTCCTAAAGATTAACTCACTCCTCATCCTGTTAGCTAAGTCTAGTCTATAAATTAACGTCGAAAATGAACTGTCGGATGTGGACGGAAGATTATTAGGCACAGTGCTTGGCACAACCTGGATATCACACCTTTTGTAGCTTGGCATCTTTTTTTACAGGGAGTGTTTTTTTTAGGAGATCTTGTAATACCATGCTCCTTACCTAGTGGGGACAGAAACATCTGTCTTAATCTAGACTGTAGAGTCTGGACAGTTAAAAAAATCCACAATGTGGTTGCCAGTTTGTTTGTTAACGCCAGGACTCGTTATCTGGCAAACGAACTTGTTGTAGATTTTTACTATTGCGCCAGTAGGAGTAATTCAGGTTAGGCAATCTATCCCAACTGTCTTGTCGTTGTTAAAAATTATATTGTAGCCTTCTTCATTCTGTTCGCCTTGGTTGCGAAAGGCGTGGTTCTGTGCTAAATACTCGCACATCTCTGGTTTGTTAAAAATCCCCACAAAATCCTGTGTAATGTCTAAATCCATTAGGTAGAAGTCGTGGGCTTGCAGATCCAATAGCATTTCGGGCAATTTTTCCTGTGGAGTAGCCAGCTCAACATCCGCCAACTGCACCTTGTGGGGGATTGCAGTGGGATTTTTAAATTTCGTTTTAATGGCTTGCATCCTATCTGCACCAATGGGTTCCGCCATTGATCTCTTTCCAAGCAAAAGGAATGGTAATTTTGCCTTTACACCATGTCTTGCGGACACCAATTCGGCAAATTTCCCACGAAGATAACTACTTTTAAACACTCCACAGATATCCTTCTTTACGATGGTCTTCCCCTGTTCGCAACCTGAACTGTCGGTTATTTTAACAAGCATTCTCTCGCAGGTCGCAGAATGGTTTTGTTAGCGGAATTAGTGGTTTTATATCAACCACAGACAGCAACTCTTCTCCTTACGAATAATTAATATTTCCAATATCTGTTACCAGGTTGCTGTTGTGCAGATTCTCTTCCAGAAGCCAAAGTCCAAATCGTTCGTTGGTTGGTTTAATTCTGCTACCCAGAGCTCGGAGACCTTGTACATCTTGGAGGGGGACATGTTTACTATTCTAGCTACTAGCTTAAACTGAGCTACCTCCATCTAATCACCCTTCTTAAGTAGCTAATCGCGAGTAAGACGCATGCGCAGTACACATGTCCCAACCGTAAGAAATATACAATGTGACATTGGAATGGTAGCCGAAACGATGTAACCGAACGCGACGCGACCCCTTGCTTACCTATATGAAAATTAGAGAAATTGGCGGGAAAGGGTTTACAAAAAGAGGCGGGAAACGCACAGGTTATTGTTGTCAAGTGGTGTTCGAAAATTGGCGGTTACAAACTGTAGGGAAAGAGAACATCAGCTGATTCCTGAGGGGGGGGGGGGGGTCGTGGTTGGCGGTTAAAAAAAGGCGGGAGATTGATTACCAGCTGGTCTAAGGTACTATGCATGGCTTAGAAGATGGGTGGAGGGAAGGTATTTGAAAAACTGGCGGGAGAGAGTTTAAAAAAAGAGGCGGGAAAATGTACAGGTTGTGTTTGAAGGTTAAAATCGCTGCAAAGTCCTTGTCACATGGGTTTATTATTCTATTGGACATACCTACAGAAAGGTTGGCTGTTCATTAATTGTTTCTTTCATGCGTAATAATCGAAATAGCTACTTCTGATGGTTTCCATTAATTTTGGCCCCCAAAACACAAATTAGGTACGCTCTTTTTTTCTTTTTTTTAACTATCTTTGATCATTGGTAGTGCCATTTAATCGTCCTGAACCACGTCTTGACACTTTTCCCAGTGTTATTATACAAACTGATGGTGATTTCAGACGATTTCCCAGGTTTTTGACTCATAAAAAATCAATTCTGGGAGCTGAACACTTGGTAGAACTCAATTTTCCACTCTTTGGTCAAAATCGACTTCATATTCGGTCTTCTCGTCCCCAAAAACATAGAAAACGATATCTCAGAAGCTCATGTTACCAATATGTTGCTAAAACGTAAAAAGTACCTATTTTTACACACATTTTCACTCATAACACCCCTGGGTATATTCCGATCGGGCTGAAAAGTTTCAGGACACAACTAGGGCCCAAATGGAGCATGTGTGCGAAAGAACGATTTTTTTAGACCGAAAATGAAGCCTGTACACGTGATACGGCGGACGGCGTACGGCGGACGGCGGACGGACATTGCATTTTTGGAATCTATGCACCTTGAAACGTAAAAGAAAAAAGTTTGAGGGGGTGTTATAAAAATTTTTTGCTGAGCGAATACATAGGTGTATTATTCACAGAATAATAAACCAAAACTGGAGGGAAAGAGAACATCAGCTGATTCCTGAGGGGGAGTGGTTGTGGTGGGAGACATTTAAAAATTGGCGGTTAAAAAAAGGCGGGAGATTGATTACCAGCTGGTCCAACGTACTATGCAAGGCTTAGAAGTGTTAGAAGATGGGTGGAGGGAAGGTATTTGAAAAAGAGGCGGGAAAATGTACAGGTTGTCGTGTTTGACAGTTGAAAACTGGAGGGAAAGTTCCTGAGGGGGATTGGTCATGGTGAGAGAAATTAAAAAATTGGTGGTTAAAAAAAGGCGGGAGATTGATTACCAGCTGGTCTAACGTACTATGCATGGCTTAGAAGTGTTAGAAGATGGGTGGAGGGAAGGTATTTGAAAAAGAGGCGGGAAAATGTACAGGTTGTCGTGTTTGACAGTTGAAAACTGGAGGGAAAGTTCCTGAGGGGGATTGGTCATGGTGAGAGAAATTAAAAAATTGGCGGTTAAAAAAAGGCGGGAGATTGATTACCAGCTGGTCTAACGTACTATGCATGGCTTAGAAGTGTTAGAAGATGGGTGGAGGGAAGGTATTTGAAAAAGAGGCGGGAAAATGTACAGGTTGTCGTGTTTGACAGTTGAAAACTGGAGGGAAAGTTCCTGAGGGGGAGTGGTCGTGGTGAGAGAAATTAAAAAATTGGCGGTTAAAAAAAGGCGGGAGATTGATTACTGGGTGTTTTCCATAATACTCCCAGCCTCCAAAAAATGCTCGTCAATACTCCCGTAGTGATAAGAGCAGAGTCGCTGATACTCCCCGAAGTGGAGCAGGGTCGCCGATACTCCTGGGCACGAAGTGAGGTTGTTCGCGGATACTCCCGCATTTCCCATCCCACTTTTCCAGACTGTGGACTGGTTACACAGCACATTCACGTGTAGGTGTGGTTCAAAATTTGGGATTCGTCGTCAAGGTGTCACAATAGCAATCAACTAAAAGCTAATAAATGAACAACGAAAAAAACATTAAGTCGAACTAGTGAATGGAACCCCCTCCACGACAGTTTTCTCAACCTTCTTACTCGGTCCATATCAACATCCACTTCTGGCAGTTCCCTCATAGCTTTACTTACTACCTACAACACCAATATGCCCCTCGTTAAAAAAAATTAAATGACGTGAATCGGATAAGTATTCGCAAGGAAAAAAAAAGGTAAACACGTACGAAAAGCCCTGTTCATTATACAAACAAACAACAACCAACAATTGTGGAAGGTCCTTACCTTTCTCTGGGTGCACCTACGTCGTCACTAGCAACTCTTTCTACTGCACTTCTGAGCTGAACGAGTGCTTTCTCAGCCTGCTCGGCATCGTGAGTGTGATCTTCCACAGCAAACACAACTTCCTGGTCGACAGTTCTCAAATACGATCTACAGTGAAACCTATTTTTCACAGCGCATGTCCACCTACGCTCTCCACTTGCCAAATGTTTGCGAAACACAAATTTGAACGCATCACGAAATATTACTTCTCCATCTTTATTTCCTCCACGCGACACGAACACACTTGACACTCCGTCGCTATTCATTGCAAAAATCACACTAAGCTTATCACAGCCATGGAGAGATTCCAGTCGAGTCAACGGACCCTTGACTCAATAACATTCACAACTGGAGTATCGGCGACTAACTCTTATCACTCCACAGGAGCATCCACGACCAACATTTTCTCGGACCTAGTCGACTTTCTCTTTTTGAGAGTATTAGGGGTATTCACGGTTGAGCTTGCCGTGTTAAACGTGCTAAGTAGAAAACTTCGTCCTCAGAAAAATCATGAGGCACCCTGACCCTCGGTAACGTGTTAACGTGTTATCACGAATCTCCGGGTGGTGGTGGTGGTGGTATGATTCTATTGCTAGCAGTTAGCCATGGAGCACTTCGGTGGTGAATCTCCGGGTGAAATGTAAAAAAACAACAACAACGTCCTCGGTATTTTGCTACCTTCCCACCTAGGTTATATTTGACGATTGTTTACATTTGTGAGTTTTTATTTACAAAAATGCCGATGAAGAGCCAAAAACAAAACCAAGTTGACGAAATTGTTACAAAAACAACAGTTAATCTCATCAACTCCGAATTCACTGACGAGGAGGAGGAAATCTGGGAGGAAAGTCTCCAAGAACTTGAAGTTGTTTTCATGTCCAGGTAATTCACTTATATGCAAAAGTGCGACCCTAAACTTGTTAAAACTGTTCATCAGGAAAGAAATAAAACACGGCACAGTACCTAACCCACCATTTTGAATCTTCGTCAGAAAACTGATAACACAGATAACATGGTTGCTGTCGACGTTTACCACACCTCGGACTCAGTTAACTTAACACAAGTGATAACGCACTTTGATAACATCTTTGCGACCGATTTTCTCCACGTTTAACCAGTTTAACACATTTAACTCGTTAACACGTCGACAACGGCCCGACCATGAATACCCCTAATATTGTCTACGCCCAACGTACTATGCATGGCTTAGAAGATGGAGAACAACTAGGCGGGGAAAACGTACAGGTTATCGTGTTTGACGGTTAGAAACTGGAGGGAAAGAGAACGTCAGCTGCTTCCTGAGGAGGAGTGGTCGTGGTGGGAGAAATTTAAAAATTGGCGATTAAAAAAAGGCGGGAGATTGATTACCAGCTGGTCTAACGTACTATGCATGGCTTAGAAGATGGGTGGAGGAAAGAGTTCAAAAATTGGCGGGAAAACGTACCAGGTTGTCGTGTTTGACAGTTGAAAACTGTAGGGAAAGAGCCCTATTTGTTTCATGGTAACTAAGAAAAGTGGCCAGTACGTCGTACCGCGTACGGCGGACAGACAGAAATTTTTGGTTTATTATTTTGAATAATGAACCATTGAAATCGACATGAAAAAATAAATTCTAACCCCCCCCCCCCCAAATTTGATGATTTACGTTTCAAGGTATGTAGAATCCGAAAATGCAATTAAAAAAATTTCTGTCTGTCCGCCGTACACCGTACTGGCCACTTTTCTTAGTTACCACGAAACAAAATTGATTAAATTCGGTTTATAGGTACCTTTCGGGGTCTAGTTGGTCCTCGAAGCTCGACGTTACTGTTAGTCATCTCTAACACTAAGGGGTTCAAAATAGGGGTTGAAATTTTCAAAACGCCATAGCTCGAAAACTTTCAATGGAAGGGTATGGTATTTTTTACGTTATTAAATTTTTCTCGGGCTAGACAATTTTTTGAGACCACCCGGAGTATTGTACGTCCAGCCGTTCGCGTGCACCAAAAAGCTTCGTCAACGCGATCGTGAATCAAACGGTATAAGTCCGGCCCGGATATCATCACTAGGGAGCACCTGATTATAATCAAGGATGGCTGTATGAAGTCGAGTTGGTTGTTCTGCGATATTATTTCATTTTATGAGTGATGGACTACTGGATTTTGTTGGTAAGTACTTCTGAAACTTGAACAAACGTTGAAGTATTATTGATGGGGAAAATTATAACACAATGGTAAATTATTACACAACGGTAAATTATTCGCCTACCAAGAAGGGGCTGGATTTTGTTGATCGGTACTTTTGCAAATTGAACAACCGTTAAAGTATTATTGATGGGTAAGTTATTTCACAACGGTTCATTATACTTGACCACGAGGGTAGGTATTGACCACAGAAAACAGTGATCTACGCAGAAGGGGCATCTATTTCACTCCACATAAACAATTTTCTTTCAGAACTTCATTATTTGCGTTTATTTTTGCCGTTTTAGTTATTTGTCATCGACAGAATTATTTTAGCAACATTCAACTCGTGATTTAGGTAGGCACCTAGTAACGAGTAGGTACGGGGTTAGGTGCTAACCTACGATACACATAACGAGTCGGCGATCTACATAATATGTATAGAATAGTACATATCATATTATATAGACGGGTTATCTATACAGAGAGCTGTGATCTGTAACAGGAGGGTATTCTGCACAAAATAATAAACCGTTGTGCAGGGATTTGCAGCGTTTTTATTGCATGTTCGGATTCTACATACCTTGAAACGTAAACCATCAAATTTTGAGGAGGGGTTAGAATTTTTGGTTTATTATTCTGTGACTAATACACCTATGTATTCGCTCAGCAAAAAATTTTTACAGCACCCCCTCAAACTTTTTTCTTTTTCGTTTCAAGGTGCGTAGATTCCAAAATAGCTTCCTTTTCTTCGAAAATTCGCTAAAAACGCTGCAAAGTCCTTGTCACATGGGTTTATTATTCTACTAGCTGTGTACCCGCGCTTCGCAACGGTAGAACAGACACCCCCTGTATCCCCCCCTCCACAACTGATCAGAAACCTTCCCCAATGCCAACCCTAACTGCCTTGAACCCCCCCCCACCCCCCCCCCCCCGTATCCTATGAACCCTCCCTACCTGGTTAGAAAAATTCCTCAATGTTCACACAACAAATTCCCAAAGTTGCACTCCAATTGGTCAAGTAGTTTTGAAATTTCTGTAGACCCCCCCCCCCCCTCCTCTCATAACCTGTACCCCCCTCCCACTAACATCCTGATTGAAGTACCACTTGAATGTACTCGTCGAGCTGAATCCAGAATCTAATTACAATCGGATTTACGTCCAACCGTTCAAAGTTATTATAAGCATAAACGTCCTCATGGAAGTGATTATAACACCTTTTGGTTTATTATTTTCAATAATGAACCATTGGAATCGAGCATGAAAAAAAAAAATTCTTACCCCCCCCTCAAAATTTGATGGTTTACGTTTCAAGGTATGTAGAATCCAAAACTGCAATAAAAATATTTCTGTCTGTCCGCCGTACGCCGTACGCCGTACGCCGTACGGGCCACTTTTCTTAGTTACCATGAAAAAAAATTGATGAAATTCGGGTTATAGGTTCCGTTCGGCGTCTAGTTGGTCCTCGAAGCTCGACGTTACTGTGAGTCATCTCTAAGGGGTTCAAAATAGGGGTTGAAATTTTCAAAACGCCTATACCATTTTTTTACGTAAATATTTTTACGGTTTTAAATAGTTCTTGAACTTGCGAGTTTTTTAAGACCATCCGGAGCATCGTACGTCCAGCCGTTCGTTCACAGTAAGGCCCCGAAGTTTGCACCGACAGGCATTTTCGACTCCAGTATGAATGAAATTGTATACAATTCAAACCAAATCTCGTAACCAGAGACGCGACCACAATAGGAATTTGTGAATACGGCCAATCATTGGTAGGGATCACCTGATTATATTGGCGGAGTATGAAGTCGAGTTGGTTGTTCTGTGATATTATTTAATTTGAAAAATGATGGCTCTTTTGGAGTTTGTTGGTAGGTAGTGAAACTTGAACAAACGTTGAAGTATTATTGATGGGTAAATTATTACTACGGTAAATCATTACTCAACGGTAAATTATTACACAACGGTTCATTATACCATCTACGTAGAAGGGGCTGGAGTTTGTTGGTAGGTACTTTTGCAACTTTTTTCACTCCTCATCAACAATTTCTTTTCAGAACTTCATTATGTGTGTTTCTTTTTGTTAGGTACTGTTTGTCATCGGCAGAATTATTTTAGCAACATTTAACTCGTGATTTAGGTAGGTACCTAGTAACGAGTACGGGGTTAGGTACTAACCTACGGAGGGTCTGCGATCTACATAATATGCATATAATAGAATAGTACATATCATATTATATAGACGGGTTATCTATACAGAGAGCTGTGATCTGTAACAGAAGGGTATTCTATACAAAGTAATAAACCGTTGTGCAGGGATTTGCAGCGTTTTTTAGTAGTATTTCATTCATAGCGTTTCAACGGATGGACAGATTCAAATGCGGATTTTTCATAAACCTTCCCAGATAAATTCTGCGTCAAATGGTACCAGCCGCAACTTTCTACGTTCAGCCGTTCTCAATTGATGCCGAGACAAACAAACAAACAAACAGACAGACACTGTTTTATTATATTTTATGTATAGATTATTTTATTGGTCTACAGAAATGCTGGCTGATTATTTATTGTTTCTTTCATGTAAAATAATTGAAATAGCTATTTCTGGTGGTTTCCATAAATTTTGGCCCCCAAAACTTGAATGAGGTACTAAGATCCTTATTTTTTTTTCAAATTACCTTTGATCATTGATTGTACCATTTAACCGTATTGATCCACGTATTGACACTTTTTCTAGTGTTATTATACAAATTGATGGTGATTTCAGACGATTTCGCAGGTTTTTGACTCATAAAAAATCAATTTTTGGGAGCTGAACATCTGGTTCAACCTCAATTTTCCACTCCTTGGTCAAAATCGACTTCATATTCGGTCTTCTCGTCCCCAAAAACATGAAAAACGATACCTCAAAAGCTCATTTTACTACTATGTTACTAAAACACAAAAGTACCTATTTTTATACACATTTTCACTCATAACACCCCTGGGTATATTCCGATCGGGCTGAAAAGTTTCGGGACACAACTAGGGCCCAAATAGAGCATGTGTGCGAAAGAACGATTTTTTTAGACCGAAAATGAAGCCTGTACACGTGATACGGCGGACGGCGGACGGCGTACGGCGGACGGCGGACGGCGGACGGACATTGCATTTTTGGAATCTACGCACCTTGAAACGTAAAAGAAAAAAGTTTGAGGGGGTGTTATAAAAATTTTTTGCTGAGCGAATACATAGGTGTATTATTCACAGAATAATAAACCAAAATGCTTCTCAGCAAAAAATTTCTATAACACCCCCTCAAAATTTTTTCTTTTCCGTTTCAAGGTGCGTAGATTCCAAAAATGCAATGTCCGTCCGCCGTCCGCCGTACGCCGTACGCCGTCCGCCGTCCGCCGTATCACGTGTACAGGCTTCATTTTCGGTCTAAAAAAATCGTTCTTTCGCACACATGCTCCATTTGGGCCCTAGTTGTGTCCCGAAACTTTTCAGCTCGATCGGAATATACCCAGGGGTGTTATGAGTGAAAATGTGTGTAAAAATAGGTACTTTTTGCGTTTTAGCAACATGTTGGTAACATGAGCTTTTAAGGTATCGTTTTTCATGTTTTTGGGGACGAGAAGACCGAATATGAAGTCGATTTTGACCAAAGAATAGAAAATTGAGGTTCTACCAGATGTTCAGCTCCCGAAATCGATTTTTTATGAGTCAAAAACCTGGGAAATCGTCTGAAATCACCATCAATTTGTAGAATAACACTGGAAAAAGTGTCAACAGGTGGATCAAGACGATTAAATGGCACTATCAATGATCAGAGATAATTTATTAAAATAAAAAAAGAAGCGTACATACCGTATTCGTGTTTTGGGGGCCAAAATTGGTGGAGACCACCAGAGGTAGCTATTTCAATTATTTTATATGAAAGAAACAATAAATAAATAGCCTACATTTCTTTAGGTATGTCCATTAGAATAATAAACCCATGTGACAAGGACTTTGCAGCGTTTTTTTATTATTAACAGCAACATAGCAACGATACGGATCGTGCCGCAAGAGCTAGTTCGGCAGACTGCCCAAATGTTTTAGCTCAAAAATTGTATAAACTTCAAAATAACTAAAATTTTAGTAACGTGAAAACCTTGAAAATTTACCATCATTTAGGGAGTCGTCAAAATCAACCCTGAAGCTGATCGATAAACGTTGTAACCGATACGGGTGGGCTTCATTATAAAAGCTACGATTCTAGGAGAAACCAAAGGCTTCTCGACAAAGAAAGTAAGCTCTTCCTCGGGGCGAGGCCTGAACATATATAATACAATGGGAAGGACCCTCTCGAACTTTCCTTTACTTAGAAAAGGTCGGTCTTGATACCTCCTTAATCCCTTGAACCTTCGCACCATTGAATCCTTCATCCCTGGGCTCAACCTTGTGGGGAACGAAAGCCTTTATCTTTCATTTATTGCCATCTTCAAACCACCTGTTACCTTGGACGCTTTGTTGAGGACGCCGAAGTTATGAAAATCCTCTTTCCTACGAAGGTTTTTCTTCGGTTTTTCCGTCCAAGTTTTCTCCTTCGCAGTTTTCTCCCCATCAAAAACAATTTCTCCCATTTCTACGCTCTGCGGGTGTGAAAGGCCAAGACTCAGGGGTAAGACGGCCTCGGGGAGAACTACCGCGGAGTAGTTCACGCCCGCCCCGCGAGATGGCAGAGGCTTGACCGATGGTCGTTTGCTAGTCCCTGTCCTCCCTCCTCCTCCTTCCACCACTTCCTGACTTCCACGGGACAGTACCCCCGACCGCTCGCCTGCAAGTCGCCGCCGCCGAATCAGCAAAAGTGAGCTGAATCGGCGGTTCCCACCAAGAAGGACGGAAGGGAGATAACTCAAAAAAGTAGGCAGAGGGAATCGAGACGAGCGGAAGAGCAGACAAGTCGGTGTGGTGAGCTGAGAACGATATAGCCGGACGAAACGGGTAGAAAACCTATCATTAGTAGCGTAGTTTCGGAGTAACTGTGGCCGATTACACGCGCGACTTGACAATCCGGCTCGAAAACTTTAATATTATCACCTTGTGACCGAACGGTTCGAACACGTGCGGGCGGAACGGGCGTACTCTCGGTCGTCGAATCGGAAGGCAGAAATCAGGTAGGAGAGACAAGTAACTTAACTAATTCATGGTGGCTATAAGACAAGGACCTGGTGGAGTAACAGTTTTGTGGTGTTTATAGGACCTAATTAATAGGGGGTGGTACGAACCATATAATATTGTCATAAAATTAATACGTAGTATCCATTTCATTGTTAGTCGGCTTCCCAGCTTGTAAGGGTAATAAGGGGTAGTACGAACCATATAATATTGTCATACAAATAATACGTAGTATCCATTTCATTGTTAGTCGGCTTCCCAGCTTGTAAGGGTAATAAGGGGTAGTACGAACCATATAATATTGTCATAAAATTAATACGTAGTATCCATTTCATTGTTAGTCGGCGTCCCAGCTTGTAAGGGTAATAAGGGGTAGTACGAACCATATAATATTGTCATAAAATTAATACGTAGTATCCATTTCATTGTTAGTCGGCTTCCCAGCTTGTAAGGGTAATAAGGGGTAGTACGAACCATATAATATTGTCATACAAATCATACGTAGTATCCATTTCATTGTTAGTCGGCTTCCCAGCTTGTAAGGGTAATAAGGGGTAGTACGAACCATATAATAGTTCATAAAATAATGCGTGGTATCCATCCCAGTGTTATTCCACAAATACAGAATACAAGCTTTGTGTAAGTAGTGTCGCACTTGATTCTTGCAGCTTCCCCGCTCCCTCTTCTCAGGAGACAAATCGGGCGGTCACAAATTGGTGTCAGGTGTGGGGTGATTTGCAATAAAAATCACCTAACCCACGTGGCCGTTCACTTTGCTGGGAAGGAGGGTGAGGGGGCGGGCGGTATTAGTTAATTGAGGAACAAGGCGGAGCCAGATCGGGAGGCGAGCGGAAACGGTAAGAGCGAGAGCGTAAATACGGGTGGATACTCCCCAGCGGGTGTAGACCGAGCGGAACCGAGGGGAGCGCCAGTGGGAGCGCCGAGGCCACGCCCCTCCGACCTCGTTGCGGGCTTCCCTATAGGCCCAGTTGAGCTGATATAGTCTGTGGTTGTACTGGAACAGTGAATCCCAAAGTAGCAGATTCGAAGTTTTTTATATAATAAAATAAGTAAAAAAAAGAAAAATCTGTGTTGCTTCCGCCCTTGGTAGGAAAGTTCATAAAAGGAAGATAGGATAAAGAGATTGGAGGAAATGGATGAGGAACGGGAGAGGCTCCTCCAACAATTGGCTGAATTACAGAGGGCCAACCAGGCCTATGCAAATAGGGAGGTTGCAGACAGGGCCCGGATAGAACGGCTGGAAACCGAAAGGGCAAGGTTAGAAATGGTAGGAGAGGGGGAGGATGGTGCAAGAGGGGGAGAGCGAAAGGAACCCCTCTTAGAACTAGTAGACCTATTACGAAGAACGGGAATGGGAGAAGAACGGGTCAGAGAGCCTCGACGGGACTTAGCTCTACAGACCCTATTGAAGCCTTGGGGAGGAAAAGAGGACGATATGCCGATAGAGGAATTCATCGGGCGAGTTGGCAGTGTGGCTAAGACGGGAAACTGGACCCAAGAGGACACGGCTACCATCTGTAGGCTGAAGCTTCAGGGCACTGCAGCAGCTTTTGTGGAGAGTCACCCAACCCTTTCGGACGCCGGCACGTCCTATCAGGAGTTAGCGGAAGCCTTATTGAAGCGCTTTGCTGACCCCCGGGTGTGGGAGATTAGGGAGGAGGAGCTGCGGCGTAGCGTACAGGGGCCCCGGGAGAGTTTGAGGGAATTTGCTGACAGGGTGCTTGGCGTCGGGCGCAGGGCCATTCGGCCTAGCACTAACCCAGCCGAAGGGGCCTGGCTGAGGCAGGAAGGGGAAGGCCGGATGATACGGGCCTTCGTCCGGGGGCTACGGAAAGGCCTGGCGAAGGAGGTAGCACTCCGGAAACCGGACACCATGGCCAAGGCCCTGGAGCTTGCTGTAGAAGTGGAAAACGCTCTACAGCAACTAAAGAGCGAGGGGGGTCTCCCAAGTACTGGGGTGTTCCCCGTTGCCGAAGGGGAATCTGCTACCGAAGAGCCCACCGACCCACAAACGGTAGCTGTAACCTGGCCGAAGGCGCCCCCGCGGCAGAACCAGTGCGCCCAATGTCACCAACTTGGTTCGTCCTCAGGACCGACGGGGACTATCCGGCA
Source organism: Leptopterna dolabrata (assembly GCA_954871275.1). Lineage (NCBI taxonomy): Eukaryota > Metazoa > Arthropoda > Insecta > Hemiptera > Miridae > Leptopterna > Leptopterna dolabrata. The sequence goes on from OX940983.1 coordinate 39,473,230, forward strand.
GAATACGTTACAATGTTACCGGTGCGGACAGTTTGGACACTTTGCCAAGTTTTGTGCTACTCCCCCCCCTCCAGCAGCGGTTGGTAAGGTGGAAGGCAGGTCTCGCCCTATCCAATGCTATAGGTGCCAACAGGTGGGGCATATAGCCCGTGATTGTCCCCACCCTCCTCCCCAAGGGGCTCCTCCTGGCGGAATGCCGGCCCCAAATGGCAGTGGCCCCCGCAAGGCTCCGGCGGCGGGCCAGGTGAACTAGGAGCTATCGTTATGCCATGGGTGCCATCCCTCCAATCGCTGGAGGATGGACCAGTGATAATGGTAGAGATTGAGGGAGTTAGAATGAGGCTTTTAGGGGACACTGGTGCCCAGGTCTCCATACTACAGAGTCCAGCGCCCGGAGTACCCCTACAAGCAAGCCCCAGCGATCTGCAGGGGTTGGGCGGTACTATGCGTACGTTGGGAAACCAGATGGTCCATGGGAATTATGGAGGGGTGGATTTCAAACATTTGATGAAAATCGTGGACGTCGGCCTCCCTCTGGATGGCATACTTGGTACCGATCTGATGGTGAAGTTGGGACCGGCTGTCCTCCAGGATATAGGACAGAAACTAGGGTTTCCCCGCCCAGCTCGGGATAGCGGGCACAAACGTGAGTTGATGGGTGCCGTGCCGAACGGGACCCGACATTGGATACAAACCGTAGTTTCCAAGATTGATGAGATCGAGGCCCGATTCCGGGCAGGGGCCGAGGGTTCCCCAGCGAGGGGAATAGGACCGGCCAGTGGCGATGGTATTACGGGGGGAAACAAGCGGCGACGGAAACGGAAGCGGCGGAGGAAACCGAAGTCAGGGAGTAAGACACCGGAGGGCCTTGGCTCTGGAGGACCGATGGAAGACCCACAACCTGCGGCCACCCATAGGAGTGGTAAAGAGCAACAGGAGAGAGGGGTCGAACCTCCCCAACGGGGCGCTACGCCCTGCCTGGCGGTGCTTGCCCAGGGATGTGTTGTCCCCGCATGGAGCGAGCTGGTTGTCCCGATCAAGGTCACTGACAACACTGAGCGAGAGGTGTTGATAGAACCAGAGATGTTGAGGACCCAAGGGATCCGAGTGGGGAGAGGCCTAACAACGATCCGCCAAGGAAGGGGGTGGGTGAAGGTTGTAAACCTTACCCTGCAGCCACTGAAGTTGGACGACTGGACGCCGCTGGGCCGGACTGAGGAGTATCCTGGTAAAGCGCCCGGTCCGCCCCAACTTTGTACGCTGACAAACGAGGCTCTCCAGCCAGGTCGACATGCAGCGGCCATCGCGGAGAGGATAACCCACCTGGAAGACAGCGGTCGGAAGGAGTGCCTTGACCTGCTGCTTCGATTTGAGGGCCTTTTCGATGAACCCGGGCCAGAGGGGTGCAGTCTGGCGGTGGAACATCGAATCGAAACGGGGGTGGCGCAACCGATTGCCAAGCGCCCCTATCCGGTTCCAGAGAGACAGCGGGAGGTGATCAAGGAACATCTCGACGAAATGCTACGGCGGGGGGTAATAGAACCCAGTGACAGTCCTTGGTCAGCGCCCGTGGTACTTGTCCCAAAGAAGTCTGCAGACGGAACCGTGAAACACCGGTTCTGCACCGATTTCCGGGCACTGAACCAAGTGACCCGAAAGGACGCTTACCCTTTACCCAATATTACGGATACCCTGGAGCATTTGGGAAAAAGCACGTATTTCTCCACCCTGGACTTACAGTCGGGATACTGGCAAATCCCGGTGGCTGAAGAGGATAAGGCTAAAACGGCATTCACTACCTGGGGTGGTCACTTCCACTACAATAAGATGCCTTTTGGTTTGGCCAATGCACCGGCCACGTTTCAGAGGTCGATGGACCGCCTACTGGCCTCCATCCTGAACACGGAGTGTTTCGTCTACTTAGACGACATCATCGTGTTCGGAGCCACGGTGAAGGAACACTTGAGCCGTCTGGAGGACGTGTTCATGCGCTTGGCTGAAGCGAATTTAAAGGTGCAGCTGACCAAATGTGCCTTCCTTCAGCCAGAAGTACAGTACTTGGGGCATCGAGTTGGACGAGATGGGGTGAGCCCTGACCCCGCAAAGATACAGGCAGTACAGGAGTTTCCCCGACCCAGCACTGCTCGAGACGTCACGGGGTTCTTGGGATTAGCGGGGTATTATCGCAGGTTCATTCCTCGATTCGCTGAAATAGCCAAACCCTTAACATCGACTTTACGGAAGGGGGAAGATTTTAGATGGGGTTTGGAGCAAGAAGGCGCTTTCGAACAGCTGAAAGCAGCATTGTGTTCGGCGGACGTGCTAATTTACCCCGATTACCAGGACCGTTTTATAGTATCTACGGACGCATCTGGGACAGCCATTGCAGCAATTCTGTCCCAGGTGAGGAATGGACAGGAGCGTCCAATATGTTATGCCAGTAGACAGCTGAACGCAGCAGAACGCAATTATTCCACTACAGAGCGGGAGTTGCTGGCTGTCATCTTTGCTGTAACAAAACAGTTCCGCTGCTACCTCTATGGTCGTACTTTTACTCTAATAACCGACCATGCCGCGCTTCGTTGGATGTTAAGCGTGACAGATCCCTCCGCACGTCTGACGAGGTGGACCCTTCGGTTGGCTGAATACTCCTACGAAGTTGTTCATAAACCTGGGAAATCCCATACTAATGTGGACGCCCTAAGTCGGGTGCCGAATGGGGAGGCGCCGGATGTACCCCAAGGGGAGAGGATTGGGTACGTCGAGAAGAAGGGAGCTTCCACTTGGGGAGAACTGGAGGAGTCGCAGCTGCAAGGACTGGTGGCGTTACAGGAGGAAGAGTGGCATGGGAAGTTGGGCAAGGAAGGGTACGTCCAGGACCAACGGGGATACTGGTACCGGTGTCCGACCCACGGGGACAATGTAGTGGACCCCTCCCAGTGGCGACTGTTGATACCCCCTGTCTGGCGCCAGCAGATCATAGAGCGCTGTCATAGCCCTGCTTGGTCTGGCCATCAAGGGAGGGATAAAACCCTTCAGCGGGTCAAGCAGAAGTACTATTGGACCGGAATGAAGAAGGATGTGGAGGAATTCGTGTTGAAATGTAGCTCGTGCAGTCTCCGGCGAGCTCCAAATAGCAAGGTGCCCATACAGCCCGTACAAATACCAAGTCACCCCTTCGAACTGGTTTCCATGGACCTCGTTGGTCCACTGCCGACCACCCGAGATGGTTACCGATACCTTTTGACATTTGTAGACCACTTGACAAGGTATCCTGAAGCGATACCGCTAAGGGACCAGACTGCTAAAACCGTAGCTGCAGCCTTTGTTCGCGAGATCGTACTCCGCCACGGTGCCCCGAAGCAACTCTTGACGGATCAAGGACGGAATTTCACGTCGGCCCTGATGACTCAGGTGTGCCGGTTGCTGGGGGGTGAAAAAGTTGCAGACCACACCATACCACCCCGAGTGTAATGGTGTGGTAGAACGATTCCACGGAACCCTTATGAGAATTATTGGTCATTTTGTGCGGAAAAGCGGAACGGACTGGGACAGGTGGCTCCCCTACGCATTGACAGCATATCGGAGTATTGAACACTCTGCCACGGGGTACTCACCTCATTTTCTCCTGTGTGGGCAGGAGCTGCAAGTCCCGGGGGAGGGTTGGAGTCGTCCAGTACACCCAGAAGAGAATGTCGCAGACCTCCAGAATCGACTGGCACGTTCGCGACGAGTGGCCAGACAAGAAATCGTCAAACAATGGGAAAAGAGGGCTGCCCGATGCAATCGGCGACGGCGGCCCCGCCTTTTTCGGGTGGGAGACTGGGTTTACGTACACAACCCCGTGAAGCCAGTGGGGGCCTGTGCTAAATTCCATTGTCCTTGGACTGGGCCCCATGCGATCAAGGAACGAATGTCAGACGTCACCTACCGAGTAAAGCTAGCGGGGGGAGGTGAGGCGGTGCTCCATGCTAACCGCTTAAAGCCCGCCTATCGGGATGACGAGTGCCACGACAAGGAAGGAAATACCCCAGATGGGCCGCGCGAGTGGGACAAGGAGACCACCACAAGTGGTGATGAGGGGACTGTCCCGAGCAGTGACAAGGAAGCCCACCCTGAGGAGTCAGAAAATTCACCCGACGAGGCCACTGAGGACTGGCAGGGTACGGGGCGCCTTACCGAAGACATCAGGAAGGCCATACCGCCGGTGCTACCACATGGGCCCCTTCCCCCAACAACCCGACCTAGGGGCCGGGGAGTCGGAGGACCCCAGGCGGACGCGACAACTCCCGCAACCGCTTCCGGTGGAACGAGTTCCATCGAGTCCATTCTCCCTCCTTGGATGCGATTCCCCGCTCCGAGCCCCGACAGTAACTCCTCTCAAGGGTCTAGGACCACTGGCACCACCGGACCGAGTGAGGGATCGGCCGACGAAGAGGACCAGGAGGACGAGCATTTGCTGGACCTAACCCCGGAGGGTGAAGAATCAGGCAGCCGGGGAGGAGAGGGAACCGAGGAGGGATTAGTGACCCCTGCCACCCCTGAAGCCCCTTATTGGGAAGCAGACCCGACAGGCCTTGGGCCGCGACCCCTATCGCGGGAGAGGGAAACCGGATCAGATGGCGTTGATCAACCCCAGCGGGGTGACCCAGGATCCCCTCGGGGCCGACCCCGACGGGATAGGATGATGCCAAGGCGCCTGCTAGACTGTCAACTGGAATTCTCAAGCGATTCCGAGTAGGTGCTGACAAGCCACCCTAAGAATGCATGGACCAAGCACGATGACCAACCACCGCAATTGGGAAGATCATGCTGGGCCATAACTGTGGAAGGGGAGGACAGTCTCGCTCAATTAAGATAGGGTACCGTAGGGCGTAGTAGGTCGAGTCGGGCAAATTCAGAGAACAGGATCACAGGGAAGTGTTGGGTTACCATGAGGGATGGGAATATGAGGTTATAGGTGGGTCGAGTAGAGTTAGAAAATGTTGGGAACTGCTAGGGCAGGACTAACCTTGGGGTGGCCCAGGAGAATGTGGGGATCAAAGGGTACTAAAGGGAGACGAATAAAGAGGTCAAGTTAACCTAAATTGTCTAGTTGTAAGAATGTAGTCGTAACGCGGTGAGAAAACTATCGGTGAGAATTCTGTGTAATGGTAAAATTGTTGTGTAATAATAAAATTGTTTGTGTAATGGTAAAATTGTCTATGTAATGGTAAACTTGTCTGTATAATGGTAAAATTGTCTGTGTAATGGTAAAATTGTCTGTGTAATGGTAAACTTGTCTGTGTAATGGTGAACTTGTCTGTGTGGTGGTGAAATTGTCTGTGTAATGGAAAAATTGTCTGGGTAAGGGTAAAAGCGAGTAATATTAAGGTCTGTAATGGTAAAACATGGTATAGGTTAATTAATAAGTTCAAACACGGTGGGATACAACGGCCTGCCGCAACAAGCCCGTCCTGGTTTGCCCTCCTGTCTTCCCTCTCACCCACCGCACTCAACCCAGCTGCCTGGGCAACCTATTTTACCAAAACGATGCAGCAGGGGAGCTCTGCGAATGGAAGGTATTGATGGGAAAACCCCCGGCCATCTGGCAGTGGGAGGAGGCCCAGCACCAATGGCACTACTATTTGGCAAATACTACGGTGATCACGCAGCAGTGTCCAGGGAAACCAGCGGTGGAGAGGACCCTGCATGGACGAGGTGTGTTTCGACCGCTTCCCCGGTGCACCGTCCGCACTAAGACTCATCAGCTGTTACCAGCCAATGATGTCATCCAGGAGGAGCACCACACCATGGACCTTGGGATGGAGACCCCAGTGTTAATCGGGATGAACCAGACCCCAACCGATGAGCGTAGTGTGGAATTGCAGCACATAGTACAGCGACTGCGCCAGCAGGGTCATGCTGCTCCTGGCCCCTGGTCCCAGGACGAAATCCGACTAGCCTCAGCACTAGAACTGTTGCAGGTGTCGGACGAGACACGCTGGAACGCCTTGGATTGGACCCTATGGACCATCGGCGCCACCGTAGCGACACTGGGATTGGTAGCAGCTGTATGGCAAATCACCAAACGTTGGCGGATGTCTCAGTATTGGCGACCCTCCATCCCAATGCCTGAGGCCCCTGCAGGGGCCCCCTGCCACGCCGAGGGGGCATCCCCGCAGGACGGACCCGGGATCCCGCGGACCCCACACCCCATCTCGTTTCCGGCGCCCCGCCATCCCTACAAAGGGTCAGCAGTATATGCTGCCCCTTTGAAAAAAGGGGGAGCGATGTGAAAGGCCAAGACTCAGGGGTAAGACGGCCTCGGGGAGAACTACCGCGGAGTAGTTCACGCCCGCCCCGCGAGATGGCAGAGGCTTGACCGATGGTCGTTTGCTAGTCCCTGTCCTCCCTCCTCCTCCTTCCACCACTTCCTGACTTCCACGGGACAGTACCCCCGACCGCTCGCCTGCAAGTCGCCGCCGCCGAATCAGCAAAAGTGAGCTGAATCGGCGGTTCCCACCAAGAAGGACGGAAGGGAGATAACTCAAAAAAGTAGGCAGAGGGAATCGAGACGAGCGGAAGAGCAGACAAGTCGGTGTGGTGAGCTGAGAACGATATAGCCGGACGAAACGGGTAGAAAACCTATCATTAGTAGCGTAGTTTCGGAGTAACTGTGGCCGATTACACGCGCGACTTGACAATCCGGCTCGAAAACTTTAATATTATCACCTTGTGACCGAACGGTTCGAACACGTGCGGGCGGAACGGGCGTACTCTCGGTCGTCGAATCGGAAGGCAGAAATCAGGTAGGAGAGACAAGTAACTTAACTAATTCATGGTGGCTATAAGACAAGGACCTGGTGGAGTAACAGTTTTGTGGTGTTTATAGGACCTAATTAATAGGGGGTGGTACGAACCATATAATATTGTCATAAAATTAATACGTAGTATCCATTTCATTGTTAGTCGGCTTCCCAGCTTGTAAGGGTAATAAGGGGTAGTACGAACCATATAATATTGTCATACAAATAATACGTAGTATCCATTTCATTGTTAGTCGGCTTCCCAGCTTGTAAGGGTAATAAGGGGTAGTACGAACCATATAATATTGTCATAAAATTAATACGTAGTATCCATTTCATTGTTAGTCGGCGTCCCAGCTTGTAAGGGTAATAAGGGGTAGTACGAACCATATAATATTGTCATAAAATTAATACGTAGTATCCATTTCATTGTTAGTCGGCTTCCCAGCTTGTAAGGGTAATAAGGGGTAGTACGAACCATATAATATTGTCATACAAATCATACGTAGTATCCATTTCATTGTTAGTCGGCTTCCCAGCTTGTAAGGGTAATAAGGGGTAGTACGAACCATATAATAGTTCATAAAATAATGCGTGGTATCCATCCCAGTGTTATTCCACAAATACAGAATACAAGCTTTGTGTAAGTAGTGTCGCACTTGATTCTTGCAGCTTCCCCGCTCCCTCTTCTCAGGAGACAAATCGGGCGGTCACAGCGGGAAATAACGTTCCGTGGAAGGAGCATTAAATCGTTGCGGGAGTTCTTCCGATTTTTCTCCTCCGTGGTTTTCTTGGCAGATGACTGATGGGGGTGTGAAGGCTGTACGCGGGTGGTAATAAGTATTGAGGTGAGGCAATTCGCTATCGAGTTACCTCTGACTGTGGCGAGTAGTCACGCCCCTCGTATCCCCCTCAGTGTATGAGGTTGAAGGCCATCAGGCAATACCTCTAAAATGATGTTTACAGAATTCGAAATCTCAGAAGCAGTATTGATTGATTGATTGATTTTACAAAGGGAGCCCATGAGGTCTATTTGTAAATGGATGCCAATAGACAGTCTTCATCTCTGAATGTGTTACTCTACTACAATAGTGACCGTCCACAGGAGAACGTAGGTACCTTAGCTTCCGGATTTTGAAATCGGGTTTATTGCATTTCCTGATAGACGAGAAGTTTCTGAACACGACGCCGTTTTCAGATTTTCGATATCTCAATTCGTTGAAAATTTATCATTTTTTGGACCTCTGAATTGCGAAAAAGCTGTTTTTAAGAAAAACGCTATCAAAGTTTTAGAAACTGTATTGACATAGTTTTGCACCTTTTCAGCCTGGTTTTTGATTTTTTTTTTCCTCTTCATTAGTACTAGCACTAACTGCTGGGAATGTTGTATGAAAGACTCAAAAAATTCCCAGCACTTTTCTATAACATCCGCCCTGTGCTGGGACTCTCTCAACTCCGCCTCATATATCATAGTCTGGTCCAGTCGGTTCTCCAATATGGAATAATCGTCTGGGGAGGAACCTACCCTTCGAATCTGGAAAAAATTTTAATTTTACAGAAATCAATTATTAAAATCATGTATAGGAAGCCTAAACTATTTGATAGTGAATCTGTTTTCAATGTACCTAAGCTGTTTTCTGTGCGTCATTTATTTTTGAAGACTTTATTGCTTTTCTACCATAAAGTCCCTACGTTGATCAGCGTCTCATCGGTCCATGATCATAATACCCGTTTCAAAGCAGCAGGGAAAGTTGTAGCTCCTCTAAATCGCTTAGTTTTGACATCTAAGAGCCCTCATTATATTCTCCATGTGTTATACAATAAATTGAGTGTGGAGCTGAAGTCTCCGTCTACTAGTTCTAAGTCCAAGTATAGGGCTGCAGTGATTTCTTATTTGATTTCCCTGACTCTCGTGAAATCCAACTTGATTTTGAAAAGTATTTATGTATGTTAATGTTCTCTCGTCCTCTTATTATTGTAATGTTGTATTTCCTATCTTTTCGTTGCTTTTCAACTATGGAATGTTTTTTGGTTTGTTTTAGCTTGTTTTGATTTTGATTTTATAGCGGTTGAGATTGTTTCATTTAATACTCTTTTTCTTTCATTGTGCTTACTGGTGTTTGAATAGCTGCTCTTGACCCGTCGCCTCGGGCTTTAGCCTTTAGACGGGCAATATTTGTTCTGCAATTAATTTTATCATTGTTTACACCATTTCTGTGAATAAAAAAAGTTTGAATTTGAATGTATTGGAGTAAATTTCCATCCAAAAAATTAATTTTTTCATTTTATTTAAGTATATTTATTTTTTTGAGATTGGGTCAATTGCAAAAAAGTGAGTTTTGTGTTGAATGGTACCACAGTCGTTTTGACTTCTTTTTATTTAATTCCAACTTGGTTTATTAAATTTCTAGTTCGTTGCGAACATAATAATGAAACCTGAATGGAAGGGGGGGGGGGGGGGTCACCAAAATATTTTTTTGTAGGTACTTTAAATCAGTGGTTCTCAACGGGGGCGGTAGAGGGGTACTGAGGGGCGGCGAACTTGCTTTGGGAGGTAGGGGGGGCTGTGGGTGGCTGGCTGAACACTTCAACAGGTTTAGGAATCTTTTCGATTCTGTGCTTAAGATGTATTTAGGTATATCTGAGGCCGATAGCTACAATTTATAATCGATGTTGCTTACTTGACCGATAAAGTCGCCAAATTCAATGGAATCAATTCGCAAATTCAAGGTGATGATCTCAATTTAATAAAAACGAAATCTGTTAAAATCTGCCTTCCAAAATAATCTCACTTTGTGCAAGCTGAATTTTGGCCGCAACGAAGTAGTGATTTGCCAGTTTTCAATCCTGTCGGATTAGCATGGTGAATATTATCCTGCATAAGAATATTGAAATCCCTTTGATGAAACAGTTTACTGTGAACACTGGAGTCTTTGTATAAGACCTTTTCCGAACGTTTTGAGGATATTTTGTCCTCAATGGGTCATGAATCCTCTGTGCACATTGAGAAAACAGAGGTTGAGATTCAGGAAGTATTGATTGAACTTTCAACTAATGAGGCGTAGAAAGCCAGTTTCCAGGATGATGGTAGGCTCATGGAATTTTGGCTTCAAGCTAACATCAGTTAACTCTACGCTGGTTAACTCTACTGTCGTCAAAAAAACTGTCAATTGCATCCCTCTTCTACCTCGTCGATCGAGCGCTCATTACTGTGACTGATTTACTTAATATTACAACAACAACAACAAATCCACCCCTTGACCCCGGGTGATGCCTCTGTACTTCGAATGAAAAATAATAAAAACTGAGTTATTGAGAGGTTGTCTATTTCCACTGATACACGAAAAATACACTGTTATACCATCGCTAGTAACACCGTCAAACCATCGTCAGTAACAAACAATAACTAGTTATTGTTACGGTTGTTGTTATTAGTTATTATGAAGCCGGTATAGATTGGAACCGGCGTACCGATAATACGACGATTCAAGGTTCGATGCGACGGTAAAAGGTCAGTTGTGCCCAACTTTAAAACGACTGGACGGATTTTGATGGAGATTTTTGCATCGTGTTCTGGGGGGTCCTAAATGGGAGGTCCTGATGTTAGAATCTGTGATGATCCAGCGGGAGCTAAAAGTAGAAATAAATGCACGAGACTACTTGAGTCGGTTTGTGTGGTCAAATGACAATTTATTGGCAGTTCACAGCTACTTTTATACCCCTTGATACATCCCCAGAGAGGGGTAGGGGAGCCCCGCTCTGGGAAGCCGTTAGACGCGGCTTATAATGCAAGCGACGCTATTTACATAGTGTTAGGGAGCAGCCGATCACCACACTGCTCCCCCCAGAATTGAAGTTAAATACTGCAATTATGTTAATGACGATGAATCTTGTTGATGAGGCGTCGGTGTTGGTGAAAGAGGCTGCGTGTGAGCTGTGTAGTCGCCATGTAGGTGGGTGGCTTGAGGAGTTCGCGGTGTCTCGCCGTCGTGTGTTAGCGGTGGCTGCGGTGTGGGATGCGTGAATGTGCTTGGATGCGGTCCAGCTGGAAGCGTCGAGGGCGATGTCACGGAGAGCGCTGGAACGGGCGGCTGGAAGAGGTGATCTTCCGAGGCGGCTTGAATGGGGAGGCAGGAGGAGGTGACGTCGGCCACGCCTGGGTCCCAGTGAAGACGGTGTCGGGAGAGGCCTGCGTCCCAGGGTGTGATAGGCCGTGTAGGTGATGGAAGACCGGGCGCTGTAGAGCTGTAGGTAAGTACGGCCGGGGTGCTGAGTCGGGCCAGGATGTGCCAGTGTTACAGCTCTCTCTAGGACATGTTTCGTTGCTTCGAAGGCGGCTTCGGAGTCGTGAGAGCAGTGGAGTAGGCGTTTATGTCGCTTACGGGCGGCCGTTCGATCGGGCAGATGTGTAATGCCGCTGGGTGATACGATGTGGCCGAGGAAGTATCGAGTAAGGAGTATCGAGTAGTAATTTTACGTGTGTAAAATGTTCCTCGATATCTCTCGAAGCTACTGGAAGGTCTTTGTAGACGGTGGTCCTATTGAGAGGCTTCGTTGAAGGCCGCGGTTGTCGGTGGTGCTGGATCACCTGCAACTACTCGTTGACGGTAGCCACACGAGGAGGAGGGAGAAGGGTCAAGGGTATGAGGCGGTTCCGGTTTCTTCGTAGCTCTGGTCTCCATCTTCTTCTTTGATGTTCCTGAAGGTGTGAATCCGAGGAATGAATGCTCCGTTGATGTTCGCTCTCGTTAAATAGGCAGCGGAAACGGCGAGATGTTTCTGGTTGGTTCGCTGGAGAGACGATAGCTGGTTGGTGGTGGATCTGACGAGTGGTGGGGGGCGTAGGCGGTTCGCTGTCGATCGCAGGAGGCGAGAAGCCGGGGCGAGAGGTGTATTAACATCGCCGGTGTTGCGTTCGCAGAAGGCCGGGGCGAATGTGCGTGTCTCACGTCGAGTTGTCGCCGTAGGCTGAAGATCGCAGAAGGCGAGAAGCTGGGGCGAGAGGTGTATTAACATCGCCGGTGTTGCGTTCGCAGAAGGCCGGGGCGAAGAGAAGGTCGCAGGAGGCGAGCTGGCGGGGCGCTGGTCGCAGAAGGCGGGAAGCCGGCAAAGGTGAGTGTTGAGCCGTCGCTAGAGGCGAGAAGGCGGGAAACTGTTCGCAGAAGGCGGGAAGCCGGCGAAGGTGCGTGTTGAGCCGTCGCTAGAGGCGAGAAGGCGGGACGCTGTTCCCAGAAGGTCGGAAGCCGGAGAAGGTTGCGTGTTCGTCGTCGGGGTGACCAGTGTGATGATCCAGCGGGAGCTAAAAGTAGAAATAAATACACGAGACTACTTGAGTCGGTTTGTGTGGTCAAATGACAATTTATTGGCAGTTCACAGCTTCTTTTATACCCCTTGATACATCCCCAGAGAGGGGTAGGGGAGCCCCGCTCTGGGAAGCCGTTAGACGCGGCTTATAATGCAAGCGACGCTATTTACATAGTGTTAGGGAGCAGCCGATCACCACAGAATCCATTTTTACCCGTGCGTTTCCCGGGAAACGACAGAAAATTTCACAACCGTACTGAAGGAAGGAATCTCATTTTCTAGTCAAACTGTTGAGCGTATGAATGCAAGTCCCCCATCTACGGACTTATTTACGGTGGAAAACCCTAGATGCGGGACTGCTTCTCCCTCTACCTGTCTCACTCGAGAAACCCTTCCCCTCTCCGCCCGTTGCCCGGACCTCCCCCGCTCCATTCATTCCTTCCCAGCTCTCGCCTCCGACCACTATCGTTCTTTAATAAACAGAGTAATTAAATTAAAGCCTCTTCTTTAATTACTAACCTCAACAGGTTATGGGCCCAGTATCGCGAGTGCCGTCTTTCTATCGAAGCAAAGTATAGTGCACAAATTCCGCGACCGCGATTTCGCTCGTTTTTTTGGAGAAAGGTGAGTTGTCTGTTGCCGGTAACCTCGCTGACCGTACAGACCACGTGTTCCCACAACGATCTCAACGATGGGCTCTCATTTCCCACCAATTGAGAAGTTGCGGGGCAGGGAAAATTATTCTTCGTGGAAGGTGGCAATTAAAGCCTACCTTACGATTGATAATTTGTGGAAGTACGTCGAAGGCACCGCAGAACTGACCGATGAGTCTTCGAAATATGCCGACCGGCAAGCGTTGTCGAAAATTACTCTTCTCTTGGACCCGATAAATTACGTTCACATCGAAAATGAGTCTACTTCACAAGCGGCCTGGAACAGACTTCGAGCTGCTTTCGAGGACAATGGTTTAACAAGAAAAGTTTCACTACTCAGAAAACTTGTTACCACGCGACTCGAAAACTGTTCTTCTGTGGACGATTACGTCAATACGATAATCTCTACCTCCCACAGACTGAAGGAAACGGGTTTTACGGTCGGAGATGAATGGGTCGGAGCTTTATTGCTCGCCGGATTGCCAGAAAAATACAATCCAATGATTATGGGAATCGAAAGCTCAGGCATTCAGATTTCCGGCGATTCGATTAAAGTTAAACTGCTCCAAGAAGTCGATAACCCTTCCTGATCAACTTCAAACGAAAACGCGGCATTCTACTCCAAGAAAAATAAAAATTCCAAGAAACCCGAAAGAAGAGAATCCACGCAGACAGAAAAAGTGCGCTGCTATTCCTGCTCCAATTACGGCCACTACGCGTCGGACTGTACGAAATCGGCGAAAAAGCCGCAGTCAAACAGCAGTTCATCAAATCGTGAAAAAACAGCAGGCGGCAAGAAGAAAGCTTTTTACGCTCAGTCTCCTCAGGCCGAAACTCACGAATGGTATCTGGACTCGTGTTCAACACTGCATCTCACGAAGGACCACAGCTGTCTCAAAAACCCTTCAGCCTCGAAAATGACAATCACTACCGCTTGCGGGGAGGAGTTGGTAGCACAGTCTGTAGGTGACGTCGACCTACCAGTGATGATCAACAATGAGGAAGACCTGGTGACAGCTCACAAAGTTCACCACACCCCTGGCATCACTGCGAACCTTCTTTCCGTCGGAAAAATTGTCGACAAAGGCAATACCGTCATATTAAAAAAATCGGGCGGAAAAATTGTTAATCCAGATGGTGACATTATCGCAACAGCAACTCAACAAAATGGAGTCTTCACGTTGGATACCATTCAGAAGCCATCCGTATCTCTCGGAGATACCAGACCCGTTTACTTTGTCGAGGCCGACGCTTTCTTGTGGCACCGACGTCTGGGGCACCTTAGTCGAAAACGAATGCATCAGATCAAGAAGATAGCCACCGGGATTGACGACGCAACTCCCTGCGAACTCCCGTGTGAAGTATGTATCCTGGGGAAACAAGCCAGAAAACCGTTTAAGGGCAGCAAGAAGAAGTCCGAAGCAATTCTCGACCTCATCCACGTCGATGTTTGTGGACCGATGGAGGAAACGTCAGTCGGAGGAAGCAGATTTTTCCTATCAATAGCCGACGATTACTCGAGATATACCCACGTTCATTTCCTCGAATCCAAGGAGGAAGTATGTACGCTGGTGAAGGATTTCATCAACTTAGCTGAAAGACAGACTGGAAAGAAATTGAAGAAAATTCGATCTGATAACGGCACCGGATTTGTAAATCAGAAGATGACCAAACTGCTAAAAGGGAAAGGCATTATTCATCAGCGATCAAACATCTACACTCCTCAACAAAATGGATTAGTAGAACGTGCTCAGAGGACAATAGTTGAACCAGCCCGATGCATGCTAGCTGATGCAGGCCTCCCAAAAACATATTGGGCAGAAGCAGTTTCAACCGCCGTTTATCTGAACAACAGAGCTCCCACCACTTCAATCAAGGACAAGACGCCTTATGAAATATGGTTTGGGACAAAACCAGATCTCAGCCATCTCCGAATATTCGGCTGCCCAGCAATGGTGAAAATTCCCTCAGAAAAACGAAGAAAATGGGATCCGAAGTCGAAAAAGATGATTTTCACTGGATACGGCGAAAACGTGAAGGGATACCGACTGATCAATCCCGAGGACGGCGTCCTCACTTTCTCACGCGACGTAGAATTCCTGGAACACCATCAACGAACCCCCGAAGTACCTGAAACAAAAAGAAAACCTGAAAAAAAAACTACATCGTTATGCCGGACCCAACTTCCACCGAAATGGGGGTAAACCCGACCAACGATGTTAGTGATTCGGAAAACGATTCCGACTCTACCTCCTCGAACACGGACGACGATGCGACAACAGTAGATCCCAACGAGACGGTAGCAGAAACAGATGTCTCCCTTTACGAACCGGATGTCGAAATCGAAATTGATGACGGACCTCCCAGAAGATCGGAACGTCCACCAAAACCACGGACAAATCTCACCTATTCCGCGGTACACACTCCCGAAACCGTTCGCGACGCACTCCAGGGACCGCAGGCAGTACAGTGGCAAGAAGCAATAAAATCAGAGCTGAATTCCTTCGAGGAAAACTGCACATTTGAATGGGCCGATTTACCTCCTCATCGAAAACCATTAAGAATGAAATGGGTTTTCCGCACGAAATTCAACAATAAGGAGCCAAAATATAAAGCTCGATTGGTCGTCAAAGGATGTCAACAAAAGGAGGGCATCGACTACCAGGAAATGTTCTCCCCAGTAATACGATACGCATCACTTAGGTATCTATTCGCACTGGCCGTCAAAGAAAATCTACAGATACATCACCTGGACGTCACGACCGCATACCTAAGGGCCAGTAACTAGAACCGACGATAACCTCACGATAGTTAACCTCAGGATAAACAGGCGGTAGCCGCTGACCGCTTTCTTATCAGTGGAGCGTAACTAGAACGCATTCCGAGGTTAGGTCAAGTTAACCTGAGGTTGAGCGCAGGGTTGCTCGCAAAGAATTTTTCAACAACCGTTGTTATGTTGTTCAAACTGGTAAACTTCGCGTGATGGCGGGACTGGTTCACGTCACTGTATAGCGTTACTGGTGTAGCTATATTTTCCTCATCCTTTCGTGTACGCGCCATTGTTTCGTTTTGTTTACTGCGGATTTTTCGGAATCGGAAAACCTCGCTCAACCTCCACTCAGATAGGTAACACTAACATAGCATTCCTCTCACGAAGTAGAGATACACGAAGCAGACATGTTTCCTTCCTTTTCAATGCAAAGAAAAAAGCGTTGAAAAAGACAAGCTGCTTCAGTTGGCAGCCCCGCTTCCCGGCAAGGCGCGGTTAGCCAATCAGATTGCTTATAGCTCCGGTTAACCGCCCATGCACGGCTGGTTAGAGGTTATCGTCTGATCAGGCGATAACCTTGATTCTTGTTACGCCTCATTAGCATCTGGTCAGACGATAACCGCTAACCTGTGTTCTAGTTACCGGCCCTAAATGGCATACTGGACGAAGAAATTTACGTCATCTCCCCAGAGGAAGCTCGAGAAATACCCGAACACCGCAACAAAGTTTGGAAGTTGAAAAAGTCAATATACGGACTCAAACAAAGCGGAAGATGCTGGTTTAAGCGATTGCACGAAGTCTTGATCAAGTACGGACTACAACAATCCAAAGCCGAACCCTGCCTATACTTCAAACGGGAAAACAACGTCAACATCATCCTGGGTGTTTTTGTTGACGATGTACTCCTGTTAACTGACAGCATCAAAATCAAAACTAAACTGATCCAAGAGCTTCAAAAGCAGTTTAACATGAAGGACCTCGGAAAAGTAAAAAATTTCCTTGGTATGAAAATCACCAGAAATGAACGAGAGGGAACCCTACAACTTGGCCAAGAGGACTACACCAACTCCATCCTCCAGAAATTCGGAATGGCCGAATGCCGCCCCGTCAGCACCCCCATGGACCCCGGAAGTCGTTGGAACGACGAGAGTGCCCCATGTGCTAGTGAAGTGCCATACTGTGAAGCAGTGGGTAGTTTACTATACTTGTCGCAAACAACACGGCCAGATATTTCATTTGCTGTGAACCAAGTGAGTAAATTTAACCAAAATCCAAAACAAATTCACTGGCATGCCCTAAAAAGAATTTTTAGGTATTTGAAAGGCACTTCAAAATTGCATCTAACATTTTACAAAAATGGAAATAGTGAGCTAGATATTTTCAGTGATTCTGATTGGGGAAATATTATAAATGACAGACATTCAATTACTGGTTGCTGTATAAAATATATGGGCGGGCTGATTAGTTGGTTCAGTAAAAAGCAATCAACAATATCACTGTCAACTGTAGAGGCGGAGTATATGGCACTATCATTCACAACTCAAGAAATTTTATGGTTTCGATCATTAATAAGAGAAATTGAACCAAATTTATCAGTTAAACCATTTAAAATTCATTGTGATAATCAGGGAGCAATAGCTCTAGCCAAGAATGATATTACTAGTCAACGTTCAAAACATATTGACGTTAGGCACCACTTCATCAGATCCCACATTGGAAAAAATATTGAAATTGAATATTTATCAACTGAAAAAATGCTTGCCGACTCCTTAACAAAACCTCTTACCAAAGATAAG
This sequence comes from Leptopterna dolabrata, assembly GCA_954871275.1. Lineage (NCBI taxonomy): Eukaryota > Metazoa > Arthropoda > Insecta > Hemiptera > Miridae > Leptopterna > Leptopterna dolabrata. The sequence goes on from OX940983.1 coordinate 39,490,541, forward strand.
CATGAAATTTTTGTACATAATTGTGGCTTAAAATTATGAAGACATCGTTGATATTTATTGTTCTGAAAATTGTTTATTGTTTATTCATGTCCACGTGTAATCCTAATTTATTGAAATGGAAGAGTGTAACCATAATTACGCATCTGTGATATATAATTCCTATTACGTATCAGTCCTCAGTCTTCCATCCAATCCAAATTCGAAAATGGGTGACTTCCATTCAAGGGGAGGTGTTGAGCGTATGAATGCAAGTCCCCCATCTACGGACTTATTTACGGTGGAAAACCCTAGATGCGGGACTGCTTCTCCCTCTACCTGTCTCACTCGAGAAACCCTTCCCCTCTCCACCAGTGGCCCGGACCTCCCCCGCTCCATTCATTCCTTCCCAGCTCTCGCCTCCGACCACTATCGTTCTTTAATAAACAGAGTAATTAAATTAAAGCCTCTTCTTTAATTACTAACCTCAACACAAACGGCACCTTTTAGGGGGTTGCCAAGATTGAATTTCGAGAGTTGACTTTTTGTGACCACAAGGCAATAGGCAAAATTTTTTTTGAGAAAATCACTTCTGGCAACCCCCTAAAAGGTGCCATTTGACTAGAAAATGAGATTCGCAAAGTTTTAGGTCGATCGGATAACGTTAACCCGTGCCGCATTGAGGTTGAAGATCAGAAAAACTCACTTTGTTTCATGAATATACTCTTCTTTTCCTCATAACATGGTAACCATTTGTCCTAGAGACTTGAGATTGGTCTCATTTTATTGAAAATGTTATCTTCTTCAACTTTTACTTGCATAATTTTTTCGCTACATCCTGTAGATTTTATGTTATTCAGCTTTTCCCATCTCAAAACGTGGTCCGTTTCAGCAAATGTGCCTTTTTACGCATACCCCTAAAAACCACACTCCAGTCAATGAAATCGACCTCCAGGCGATTAGACACTTCTTTATCACTCTGGTTTATTGAAAATGAGTATGTTTCAGGTATAAATGTAAAGGTTGAGGCTGCAACAAGGGGGGGGGGGGGGGGATCTAGGTAACTACCAGCTACCAGATATATTGAAAAATGAAAACGTAGAAAGAGTAGCGATCTTGATTAGTTGTGGAGATGAGGAACAGTTGATCGGAGTTCCTCAACTCGAAAATAGTACTGGACTCTTGCAAGCCCAGGCGGTATTTGGAGCCATTCAAGAGTGGGGTGCAGCAGACAAAATCCAAGCAATGTGCTTTGACACCACAGCTACAAATACTGGTCGGATTAGGGGGGCTTGTGTTTTGCTGGAGCAATTATTGCAAAAAGAACTTTTGTACTTAGCATGCCGTCATCATATTTTGGAAATTATTTTGAAAGCCGTGTTTAATAGCAAGATAGGCTCGACCACTGGTCCTGAACCTAGCGTTTTCAAAAAATTTCAAGTGGGCGGCCTAACTTCGACCAAACTAAATACAAAACTAGTCTACATGACGATAATACGAGTATTAGATGTTAAATTAGTATAACATTTATCAAGTTTCACTTTTTTTAATGGATGCCTGGAGGTCGATTTCATTGACTGGAGTGTGGTTTTTAGGGGTATGCATAAAAAGGCACATTTTCTGAAACGGACCACGTTTTGAGATGGGAAAAGCTGAATAACATAAAATCTATAGGATCTAGCGAAAAAAGTATTGGTGTAAAAGTTGAAGAAGATAACATGTCAAATAAAATAAGACCAATTTCAAGTCTCTAGGACAAATGGTTACTATGTTATGAGGAAAGAAATAATATTTTTAAGAAAAAAAGTGAGTTTTTCTAAACTTCAACCTCAATGCGGCACGGGTTAACGTTATCCGATCGACCTAAAACTTTGGCAATCTCATTTTCTAGTCAAATGGCACCTTTTAGGGGGTTGCCACGATTGAATTTCGAATGTTGACTTTTTGTGACCACAAGGCAATAGGGAAAATTTTTTTTGAGAAAATCACTTCTGGCAACCCCCTAAAAGGTGCCATTTGACTAGAAAATGAGATTCGCAAAGTTTTAGGTCGATCGGATAACGTTAACCCGTGCCGCATTGAGGTTGAAGATCAGAAAAACTCATTTTGTTTCATAAAAATACTCTTCTTTTCCTCATAACATAGTAACCATTTGTCCTAGAGACTTGAGATTGGTCTCATTATATTGAAAATGTTATCTTCTTCAACTTTTACTTGCATAATTTTTTCGCTACATCCTGTAGATTTTATGTTATTCAGCTTTTCCCATCTCAAAACGTGGTCCGTTTCAGCAAAAAAATGTGCCTTTTTACGCATACCCCTAAAAACCACACTCCAGACAATGAAATCGACCTCCAGGCGATTTGACACTTCTTTATCACTCTGGTTTATTGAAAATGAGTATGTTTCAGGTATAAATGTAAAGGATGAGGCTGCAATAAGGGGGGGGGGGGGATCTAGGTAACTACCAGCTACCAGATATATTGAAAAATGAAAACGTAGAAAGAGTAGCGATCTTGATTAGTTGTGGAGATGAGGAACAGTTGATCGGAGTTCCTCAACTCGAAAATAGTACTGGACTCTTGCAAGCCCAGGCGGTATTTGGAGCCATTCAAGAGTGTGGTCAGCAGACAAAATTCAAGCAATGTGCTTTGACACCACAGCTGCAAATACTGGTCGGGTTAGGGGGGCTTGTGTTTTGCTGGAGCAATTATTGCAAAAAGAACTTTTGTACTTAGCATGCCGTCATCATATTTTGGAAATTATTTTGAAAGCCGTGTTTGATAGCAAGATAGGCTCGACCACTGGTCCTGAACCTAGCGTTTTCAAAAAATTTCAAGTTGGGTGGCCTAACTTCGACCAAATTGAATACAAAACTAGTCTACATGATGATAATACGAGTATTAGATGTTAAATTAGTATAACATTTATCAAGTTTCACTTTTTTTAATGGATGCCTAGAGGTCGATTTCATTGACTGGAGTGTGGTTTTTAGGGGTATGCATAAAAAGGCACATTTGCTGAAACGGACCACGTTTTGAGATGGGAAAAGCTGAATAACATAAAATCTACAGGATCTAGCGAAAAAAGTATTCGTAAAAGTTGAATAAGATTACATGTCAAATAAAATAAGACCAATTTCAAGTCTCTAGGACAAATGGTTACTATGTTATGAGGAAAGAAATAATATTTTGATGAAAATGAGTGAGTTTTTCTAAACTTCAACCTCGATGCGGCACGGGTTAATGTTATCCGATCGACCTAAAACTTTGGGAATCTCATTTTCTAGTCAAATGGCACCTTTTAGGGGGTTGCCACGATTGAATTTCGAAAGTTGACTTTTTGTGACCACAAGGCAATAGGCAAAATTTTATTTGAGAAAATCACTTCTGGCAACCCCCTAAAAGGTGCCATTTGACTAGAAAATGAGATTCGCAAAGTTTTAGGTGGATCGGATAACGTTAACCCGTGCCGCATTGAGGTTGAAGATCAGAAAAACTCACTTTGTTTCATAAAAATACTCTTCTTTTCCTCATAACACAGTAACCATTTGTCCTAGAGACTTGAGATTGGTCTCATTTTATTGAAAATGTTATCTTCTTCAACTTTACTTTCATAATTTTTTCGCTACATCCTGTAGATTTTATGTTATTCAGCTTTTCCCATCTCAAAACGTGGTCCGTTTCAGCAAAGTTGCCTTTTTACGCGTACCCCTAAAAACCACACTCCAGTCAATGAAATCGACCTCCAGGCGATTTGACACTTCTTTATCACTCTGATTTATTGAAAATTAGTATGTTTCAGGTATAAATGTAAAGGTTGAGGCTGCAACAAGGGTGGGGGGGGGGGGATCTAGGTAACTACCAGCTACCAGATATATTGAAAAATGAAAACGTAGAAAGAGTAGCGATCTTGATTAGTTGTGGAGATGAGGAACAATTGATCGGAGTTCCTCAACTCGAAAATAGTACTGGACTCTTGCAAGCCCAGGCGGTATTTGGAGCCATTCAAGAGTGGGGTGCAGCAGACAAAATCCAAGCAATGTGAGGGGGTGAATTTAAATGTGAGTGAGTGTCTAGATGAGAAGGGAAAAGGAGGAGTGTTGGGTGAACGTCGGGTTCACCACTGTGATGAATTTAAAATTGGCGTATTTCATCACGGTGGTGTGAGGAAATGCCCAGGTGGGTTATGAGCGAAGGACCACCGACATTTAGGTTCTTTTGAGGAATTTGCTCAGGCGGGTTATGAGCGAATCACCACCCTTTCCTGAGATCTTTTTGGATAGTGTGTCCAGGCGGTTATGAGCGAATCACCACCGACATCTGGAATCTTTTGGGAGAATTCGCCTAGGCGGTTATGGGCTGACCACCACCGTCATCTAGGATCTTTTAGGTTTGGATAGAGAGACAAGGGTAAGAAGAGAGAGAGTAGCCAGCGGCTAGAGGAAGCGTCGAATGAAGAAAAAGGCGCAGGATCCGAGTTTTTATAGCCAGGGGAGCCTTCTCCTTCCAACCCCCTTGTTAGGGGTTGATGGAGGGGCTCCAGGTTGTGCACTCTGGATCCTGTGGCTTGTCTCCCCACTCGTACCGTTTATTGTTAGCAACTAACGTCTGTGGTCAAATATTTGGCGAGAACTTAATGCTAGATGGAGTGGTGCCTGGAGGGACTCACGACACCCTCCCCTCAATCTGCTCACCTGACAACCTTTCCCTCTGCACTACAGTAGAACTCCAATTATCCGAACTCCGACTATCCGAATCACTTTCAGAAAAAAATTTGTCCAAAAAAAGTCTAAGTGCGCTATTATTCTTCCCCCCGCGAAGCCTGAAAACAATGAATTGAAAAAACAATTGAAGTGAAAAACAATGATTTTTATTTCTAAACTTGTACATAAGTACATTTTATTTATATTTAAAACATGTGAAAATATCATGTTTCTTTCATTTAATTCAATAAAAAAATAGTGCAATATCAAAACGTAGCTTTTTTTCTCTCCAATGGCAATTTTTTTTTTAAAACTCCGATTATCCGAATATTTGATTATCCGAATGGGTCCCGGTCCCCATTAATTCGGATAATTGGAGTTCTACTGTACTTTGAAATCCCCCCCCCCCCCTCACATCTGCCCACCCAACAACCTTCCCCCTCTACATTAGCTTGAACTTCATACAACATCAAAGCCCCACTTCTTGCAACAAGCCTGCAAGACCTCAGCACCTTCCCAATCAAGACTCGGCCTTCAACGTTCACCACAGAAGATCACCTATGTCCAACATGGAAGGAGGACAACTAAGCAGAGAATTTCCATTCCATTCCAAACTGATAATAAATTAGCATCCGAATCCATATTGGTAATAGGTCTGATTCTGGTTAAATCTGCTTGACTGCTTGCATTGTGGCTTGCCCGACGTTCTGTTTTTAGCATTTTCCCTAGGGGATTCCGTGTTCTAATATTTATGAAGTTGTCCAGTTCATCTTCCTTCGTTCACTCAAAATGATAGTTGCCCGTCAGATGAGGGGTTTGCTGTCGTCGTTTTCAGGAGCCGGTGGAGTTCATGGTCAGTAGATACATACAGCCTAATACTTGATACTAACGACATTACTTACCCAAGTACCTCCATATTTATTCCGTAACTATAAAAAACTAAAATGTTAGTCTTGAGGGGTGTAAATGGACATCATAGAATATGATGTCGCTCCCCAGAATATGATACCTAACATTAGAGCAAGGTAGGTACCTACCTATATGATTTTATTTCTTGTTCCTATCATAGGAATGGAAGTATGGGGATAACGTCACAAAAGGTGGTCGAGAAAACCATGTAATCTTGTTCAGAAGCGCTCAAAACGAGTTTCTAGGCGGTTTTACGGTACAGGTCGCTCCCTACGTGTTTATCTACATACACATTTTATGTACGTAAGGCTCTTTTCAGCTCGTTAAACTCTTCAATTTGATATGAAAACGAGCTTTCTAGATGGAAATAAACGCTGCTAAGTCCTTGTCACATGGGTTTATTATTCTATCGGACATATATCTACAGAAATATACATTTATAGTTTCTTTCATGCGCAATAATTTAAATAGCTATTTTTGATGGTTTCATGAACCTTCGTTACAACCTCAGTTCTTCTCTCGTTGGTCAAAATCAACGTCATGTTCGGTCTTCTCGCCCTAAAAAAAGAACATGGAAAACGATACCTCACAAGCTCATGTTCACTAAAACCCCAAAAATCCCTCGAAAAACCCAATTTTTCCACCAATTTTTCTCCCCTGGGTGTATTCCGATCCGACTTCCGAGCTTCGGAGCTCAACTAGGACCCAGATGTGTTCAACAAAATGGGGACCCTAACTGTGTGCGGAAGAGCGACGATTCTAGACCAAATTTTAACGTAAATTTAAGGCTGCAGCTTCGTTAGAACCTCAATTTTCCACTCTTTGGTCAAAATCGACTTCATAATCGGTTTACTCATCCTAAAAAACATGCGAAACGATACCTCAAAATCCTGTTTTGGTTTGTTATTCTGTGAATAATACACCTTGTAATCGCTCAGCAAACAAATTTTATAACCCCCTCAAAATTTTTTTTTTATGTTTGTGTGTTATGTTTGCGTAGATACCAAAAACGCTGCTAAAGCTAGGTTCACATGGAGACGCAATTCCGGACGGCAATCCGGCACGGCAACGCATTTGCCGGAATTTTTGCCGCAGAGGCGTTCACATGGCAGCAGAGTCATAACAAAATGCAATCGCAAAAAACAAACAATTGCTCCAACTCGAAACCGCAATATCAACCACATAAATGTCGAATTTCAATATGGCTGAACAACCAAACAAGAGAGGTGTGCGCAGTAACCTCCGCGCAGATCCGGCAACGCATCCGACAGCGGAAAATATCTGGAGATTTTGATATAGTATCCAAGGCACTGCGTTGAAATAATCCATTTTGCGTTGGCCAATAGCATTGCAGAACGCATAGCCGTGCCGGGCTACCGTCCGGAATTGCGTCTCATGTGAACCTAGCTTAAGTCCTTGTCACATGGGTTTATTTTTATTATTCTACTGGACATACGTACAGAAATGTTGTCTGTTCACGTATTGTTTCTTTCATGTGCAATAATTGAAATAGTTATGTTTGATGGTTTCCATCAATTTTGGCCCCCAAAAACACGATTTTAGCTCGGTTTTTGACATTTTATGTCTTTACTTTGCTACATAAACTCGAAAATGAAACGCGGGACATGCAACGGAGACATGCAACGGAAACAACGTCACGAAAATATTTCTGATGATTTTCGCTTACAACCGATTCGTTGCTACGGAACTTTATCTTCGCCAGTTATCATCGTACAAAAATCGTTCACCACTCGTTGGATAGCTCTCGATTTACCTAACCATACTACGTTAACCACTGCGGACTGCGTGGCCAACAAGCTGCGGTATGAGCGTGATTGTTTAAATGAATGTTTACGTACATAATACAGTGGAGTCCGGCTAATCCGAACTAATTGGGACTGAAGGCTGTTCGGACTAGGTACCATTCGTTGGAAATCTTGACCAAAACAATTAAGTACGAAGTACTTGGTGTGGGTGCGGGAGGGGGCGCTAAGACATAAAATGTCCCTCGTGGTTGCGTACTTGTACGGAAGCTGTTTTGTCTGAGAACCTACTAGTTTTTTTAAACAGATTATCTTTGATCATTGATAGTGCCATTTAACTGTCTTGATTCACCTGCTAATACTACTTCTAGTGTTATTATACAAATTTATGGTGATTTCAGACAATTTCCCTGGGTTTTGACTCATAAAAAATGAATTTCCGGAGCCTTTGTTACAACCTCAATTCTTCTCCCTTCGTCAGGATCAACTTAATAGAGAGTTTTTGCAACACACTCGTGACGAAACGAAACGGAAAACGACACCGAAACGGAAATGGCGGATAGGGCGACCGAAGTCAGATGCTAACCTTTTTCGGTTCAGTTTTCGTTCAGCTTTGGCGTCTACCGGCTGGTGGAGTCACGCTAACGTTATGTCAACCTCTCTTTCATCAATTTTACTCCATGGTTAATACAAATCTATGTCCACACATGGCGTCAAGTCTGCCAAGACGCCAAGAAGCAGCTGTGAATACGACGCTCAACATTTTTATTTTCCAAGGAAAACAGAAGAAGGTAGGTAGCGTTATACAGATGTAAGGTTAAATTACGTTTCGTCATATCAACACCACGAAAGCTGACACCGCGAGATCCCGGTATTTTTCGTCGTCACGGTTCGTCAAACTTTTCGGTGTCTTAAGTGCGCATGCGCAGCACTGCTTTCGTTTCGTCGTGAGTGTGTTGCAAAAACTCTCTAATATTCTGTATTTTCGCCTAAAAAACATGGAAAACGACATCTCACAAGCTCATGTTCACTAAAACCTCAAAAATCCCTCGAAAACCCATTTTTCTTCCATAACACCCCCGGAGTGTATTCCGATCGGGCTCCCGAGCTTTGGAGCACAACTAGGACCCAAATGTGTTCCCAAATTGGACCCAAACTGTGTGTGCGGAAGATAGACGACTTTATACCAAAATTTAATGTAAATTTAAGGCTGAAACTCCGTTAGAACCTCAATTGTCCACTCTGGTGAAAATCGACTTCATATTCGGTCTTCTCGTCCTAAAAAAACATTGAAAACGATACCTCAAAAGCTCATGTTACTAAAACACAAAAAATACCTATTTTTATTCCAATTTTTCACTCATAACACCCCTGGGTATATTCCGATCGGGCTGCAAAGTTTCGGGATACAACTAGGGCCCAAATGGAGCATGTGTGCGATGGAACGAATTTTTTAGGCCGAAAATGAAGCCGGTACCCGTGATACGGCGGACGGGCATTGCATTTTGGAATCTGCGCACCATTAAACGGAAAAGAAAAAATTTTGAGGGGGTGTTATAAAAATTTTTTGCTGAGCGATTACATAGGTGTATTATTCACAGAATAATAAAACAGAAAGGTTCATTCGAAATTCCTGTAGGTAGCTAAAACATAGCATTAGTTTAATAAAGATGAACAATTATTAAAATTAAATATATATAATAAAATTAGAACATGGTGTAGGTGGGGCTTACCTTGCTAGGATGCAACATCCTGCCATTATAGCTCGCCCTAGTAGCAGGGGAAAACCTGAGGCTCCTGTGTTGGCCAGTGCCCACCAGTGGTGCTGCCTATGCTGCCTCTTGTGCTCATATGTAATTGCCGTGTGCACCCTAATACCAACTGATGGGTCTGGCAGGGTGGCTACCAAATTGTTCAGAGAATCATTGTTCATGTGGAGAATCAGTTGCTCCTCTGCTGTAGTGAGCAAACCTCCACCCCAGAGTAGATCTAAGGCCCAATTCACACATAAGAGGTGACACGCGGAGGTGCGGTGCAGGCGAGGTGAGAGGTACGACACTTCGGCACCTTCTCTATGTAAACAAATGGTTTAATATCCACTTAGGCGGCGACGCACGGGCGCTCACCTCCTCACCTCTTACTCGCCTCTTCCTCACTGCTCGAGTCAGTTTGGAAAAGCGCGCTTCTCGTGCACCCCTTGAAATTTATGAGTTTCAAATAACATAGGTACTTACGAACTAAATCACTCGCGACGAAATCGTGGAAACCCATTTCAAAGAAAAACGGAGTTATTGAAAAAATAGTCTATTTCCACTAATACACGAAAAACTCAAAAAACACTGTTATACCGGTTTCGGTGATCAAACCATCGTCAGTAACACACAATAACTTATTGTGTTTTTTGCGTTTTTCGTGTATTAGTGGAAATAGACTATTTTTTCAGTAACTCCGTTTTTCTTTGATAGGTACTTACCTCAGTGTTATCAGTAACCTCTCTTCTGGACCAACAGGTTCTCTCCACTTCGTAGCCCTTTTTGTCAGTCTGTCTTTTTCCAAGGCCAGTACTTTATAAACATTCGTGGGACATTCTATAAAGTTCTGGAACCTTTCTGGGTACATACCCAACTCCCTCATCAAGTCGAAAATCCCATTACTGTTGTTTTTCAACCATAAAGGGTGAACCCAGAACTTTCTCTGGCTGTTAATGTTAGCTAAAAAACAACAAGATCGAGGACGTCCTCGTTACTTTCATCGTCAGCATTAGGGTACATTTCGAGCACAACTGCCTACCGCCGTTTCACCACCATACCTGCACCTCTTCACCACCTTTCATGTGGACATCACATTCGCCTGTGCGACGACGTGCCTGCACCTCGCCTGCACCGCGCGGCCGCTTGTCACCTCTTATGTGTGAATTGGGCCTAAGAGGGTAGTGGGGTGGTGTGTTGCCACCAGGTTACCTCTCAGGTGGGTTTCCCAGACAGTCCTGCCATACATCATCAGTCCAAGGGCCAAGATGTCACACGTACCTTTATTTTTTAGTATTCCCACCCCTACAATAGTAATGCGAGGGTGAATGGCCATTGGATGCAGTGGGCCCGTCTGGACTCTTACTTGGGTGTAAGTGAGGACATGCAGGACTGCATCTTTCTGACAGAAGGGCAGTTCAATGAGTGTTCTCATTTCACACCAAGAATTTCTGCTGGATGGAATAAGGATTCCAGGAGGATTGATTCAGGAGCTTTCCTGGAATGTATGCATCCGGTGGACCAAAGCTCATGTCGGTACCACAGGGAACGAGAGGGCCGACAGTGCTGCTAAGGGAGCCGCTCTTCGTCTTGATGCCCCGATCTCGTTTGGTCTGCTCCCGAAGACATTTTTCAAGTGGAGAGCAAGGGGACGTGCTTTGTCGGCGTGGGAGGACCAGTACGCCACAACTGCTAACTCATCCCACGTCAAGATGTTTTTCCCTACAGTTTCATCGCGGCTGGCATTGGACATATTTGTGTCTTTCAAAATGACTCAAGTTGTGACTGGTCACGGTCGGCACAAGGCTTACCTGAAGAGGTTTGGAGGGTTGGTCTCATCTCGTGCGGGAGTGCGAAATTCTTGAGTCCCAGCAGTCACGGCTTATCCGTAAAGTGGTTTTGTCGGGCCATGTTTGGCCAGTTGAGTTCAGTGTTTTGGTGAAGAAGTTTTGGAATGATTTTTGCATTTTCATAAACAGTATTGACTTTGACTTATTATTTGATCATTAACAACCATTATCGTATTATTTTTGCAAAGTCAAGTTCTGTTTATAACTGACCTGTAGTCAATATTGGAAGCAGGTCTGTAAGTTGTTACAATAAAAAAAACAAAAAAAAACAAGAATTTGCCCAGCCGTTGTGGCAGTGGTCAGAATTACTTCCCCATCATGCACGAAAAGCCTCTACTACGGCCAGCATGATGGGTGTGAGAGACAACTTTTGTCAAATCAATCAAACCCCATAATTCGGCAAATTGTTCCTCACTGGGCATACTCAACCCTGGCAAGTCACAGTACAGTGCCCTAGTCATAGTGAATCCATTCTAAAGGATTTGCCGAAGGGAAAAGAAATGTTAAAGCCGGAATACTCGGAGAATGAATGCACTAGTTTATTATCGAAACACAGATAAGAATAACAGAAGAAGAATGAGGGTGATAATACGATCGATGTCTTGTGTCTACTAATAGCAAATAGCAGCTAACAATGAGTGCGATTGATAATTTTTATTGTTCCCTTGGGCTGATGAATTTCCACCTTGCTGCTTATTCTTCCCCTCCTTTCCATTATTGGGATTTTGATTATTGCCGTTTTTGTTTTTGAAACGACAGTGGGAACTATAGTGGTTCGATTTTTTACACACTGTGCAATACGGGGTTTTGTTATGCTTCTTGGAATAAAAGGCAGACTCATCTGATTTTGATTTAGAGGAATCAGGATCTTGTACATCTTGTAAAAGCTTTACCTTTATTCCATCCCCTGTGATTTTCGTTCCACTGCTTTCCAAACCCATTATCATCGGCTTGTATTCCTTTGGAAGACCGGCGAGCAAAAGACAGCCAACCCACTCGTCAGGAACTGTAAGGTCCAAGTCGTTCAGCTGTTGAGAAAGTGTAAGTATTGTATTGCAATACTCTTCGACTTTACCCGAAGTTTCAAGCCTTGTCGTAACAAGTTTGCGAAGAAGGCCGATTTTCCTGGTTAGACCAGAATCTTCAAAGGCTTTAGCGAGATTCTCCCAAGCATCTTTTGCCGTCGTTGCCAATCGAATGTGCGGAAAATTTAGTTTATCGACGCATAAAACGATTTTTGATAGGGCTTTCACGACTTTCTTAACGTCCTGTTCCGTCCCAAGGACGGAGTCCCACAGATCGTCCATAGTGGGGGCAGCTTGCATCTCGAACTTCCATGTTGCGTAGTTCTCCCGACCGATCTATTTTTCGACACTGCGTGTCGAACCGCTGGCCATTATAGATGGTTCGCGATGCGTTTGATGGATAGAAAACGTTACTGGGCCCATAACCTAAAGGATTTGCCGAAGTGAAAAGAAATGTTAAAGCCGGAATACTCGGAGAACGAACGCACTAGTTTATTATCGAAACACTGATAAGAATAACAGAAGAAGAATGAGGGTGATAATACGGTCGAGGTCTTGTGTCTACTAATAGCAAATAGCAGCTAACTATGAGTGTTGGCTTCGACTCCCTCAACACATTCACCCCGACGTAAACCCTCCCACAGCAAAATGCTGGCCCCACAGTTGTTGAATATTTTGTTAATATATTCAGTATGTACTGTTGAGGATGCAATTTTTGAATTCTGGTATTTTTCCCAGCTAACTATTCATGAGATCCTGCATAGGTCAGTTCTATTCATGAGATCCTGCATAGGTCAGTTCTTTTCATTAACCAACAACCTGTTGTAGCAATCCATGGATATAATGATGAGAAACCTCGCTTACGACCTGTGGGTGTAGTTTGCCTTATCACACTACTTGTGAGCGAACCTATAGTGAAACTGTCAATCTAAATATATAATATCTATTGATGTGCTCGAGGTTCGTAGGTACCTGCTTCAACATGTTGACACCATCGCTAAACCAGTACCCAACGACCCTCAGCTGTGGGACAGAATTATAACCCAGAAGAAGCCTGGCTTGTACCTACATGATAGTACAGCAGTGGTGTAGTTCTATTCTACTTTTTAGCGAATTTTCAAAGATAGTTCGTTACCCAGCCCGATCGCACTTTGCGCAGAGGTCCAAATTAAAAAATTTTTGGTCCAAAAAATCAAAACAAAGAGGGTTTCAGCAACATAGGGATGCGGGGTGTTGTCATTCACGTTTTTGGGTCGCTGGATCAATTGCAACCAGTCTCAATTCGATTAGTCTTACCCAGCATACCAAATTTCTAACATTTTAGTCCGAAATTCAAAAAATGCATGTTTTTTATTTAGGCATGTGAGGCGTGTTTACCATGGTTTTTTTCCCCGTCCCTGAATCGAGAGTAGTTCCAGCCCGTTCAAGCTGCATCGAGAGATCAAAATCACAATTTTTTGGTCCACTGAATGAACTAATTCTGTTAGTCCATGTGACCGTGAGTCGTTTAGTCATTAACCCATGCGTGGATACTCCACCTGTCCACCAAATGAACCTATCCAACTATTCTGTTCGTTCATGTGATTAGAGTGAGGAAGCTATACTGCCTACTCGAATTGGCAGACGTTTTTTGACATATTTTTTCTGCACGACGTGCCACTGGTCTCAACAAGTGCCCAGCCAGGAGTAATGAGTGCTCTGGCAGGTGACCATTAATTTAAATTCCAAAATTGCTTATTTCTTTGAAAATTCGCTCCGTGAGCCATGCTGCATGACTGGAATTTTTTACCTTCATTGACAAGAGCTGAGAGGTAATATTATTTCATTAACTCTATGAAAATACATAACTTGTCTTCCTGTACATACATTTTCTTCTTGTAGGTTGCCAACTTTTTCATCGGTGGGTCATGCCAACAATGAAAACATTCAACAATCGAAAGAAGAAGATGGGGCCTGAGGTTCCAGCCCCACGAAACACGTTTGCTGAGTGGTAGTTGCTAATTTTACATTTTTCTATTTTATATAATTTCATTATAATAGGTTTGTTCCAACTACATGACCTTGGTCGTAAAAGTTCAGTTCATTAACTGAGGCGGATTCACTGAGTTCATGAAATATTCAGGTTCGAGTTGGAACACCCTGCTAACCCATGCAGTGTCATTTGAAGAATAGGATGAAAAGACATTGAACTTGGAAAAGAGACAACTAGGAACCTATATTAGTACGAGAGTTCTTAGTGTAATAAACGCTGCAAAGTCCTTGTCACAAGGGTTTATTATTCTATCGGACATACCTACAGAAGTTTTGGCTGTTCGTTTATTGTTTCTTTCATGTGCAGTAATTGGAATAGTTATTTTTTATGGTTTCCACAATTTTGGCCCCAAAAACACGAATTAGGCTACTATTTTTGTTACAAATTAACTTTGGTCATTGATGGTGCCATTTAATTGTCTTGATTCACCTGCTAATACTACTTCTAGTGGTATTATACAAATCTGTGGTGATTTCCGACAATTTTCCAGGTTTTGGTTTATTATTTTCAATAATGAACCATTGGAATCGAGCATGAAAAAAAAAATTCTTACCCCCCCTCAAAATTTGATGGTTTACGTTTCAAGGTATGTAGAATCCAAAACTGCAATAAAAATATTTCTGTCTGTCCGCCGTACGCCGTACGCCGTACGGGCCACTTTTCTTAGTTACCATGAAAAAAAATTGATGAAATTCGGGTTATAGGTTCCGTTCGGCGTCTAGTTGGTCCTCGAAGCTCGACGTTACTGTGAGTCATCTCTAAGGGGTTCAAAATAGGGGTTGAAATTTTCAAAACGCCTATACCATTTTTTTACGTAAATATTTTTACGGTTTTAAATAGTTCTTGAACTTGCGAGTTTTTTAAGACCATCCGGAGCGTCGTACGTCCAGCCGTTCGTTCACAGTAAGGCCCCGAAGTTTGCACCGACAGGCATTTTCGACTCCAGTGTGAATGAAATTGTATACAATTCAAACCAAATCTCGTAACCAGAGACGCGCCCACAATAGGAATTTGTGAATACGGCCAATCATTGGTAGGGATCACCTGATTATATTGGCGGAGTATGAAGTCGAGTTGGTTGTTCTGTGATATTATTTAATTTGAAAAATGATGGCTCTTTTGGAGTTTTTTGGTAGGTAGTGAAACTTGAACAAACGTTGAAGTATTATTGATGGGTAAATTAGGTATTACTACGGTAAATCATTACTCAACGGTAAATTATTACACAACGGTTCATTATACCATCTACGTAGAAGGGGCTGGAGTTTGTTGGTAGGTACTTTTGCAACTTTTTTCACTCCTCATCAACAATTTCTTTTCAGAACTTCATTATGTGTGTTTCTTTTTGTTAGGTACTGTTTGTCATCGGCAGAATTATTTTAGCAACATTTAACTCGTGATTTAGGTAGGTACCTAGTAACGAGTACGGGGTTAGGTACTAACCTACGGAGGGTCTGCGATCTACATAATATGTATAGAATAGTACATATTATATTATATAGACGGGTTATCTATACATAGAGCTGTGATCTGTAACAGAAGGGTATTCTATACAAAATAATAAACCGTTGTGCAGGGATTTGCAGCGTTTTGACTCGTAAAGAAATTAATTTTGGGAGCTGAACCTTCGTTACAACCTCAATTCTTCTCTCTTTGGTCACAATAAACTTCGTATTCGGTATTCTCACCCTAAAAAACATGGAAAACGATACCTCAAGCTCGTGTGCACTAAAATCTGTGACAGAGGGGTATAGTGATGGTGAACCCTCGAGAGTCCCTCTCGAGCGATATTATCTTCCATATTAGCTATATTATTATCTTCCATTTTTTTTTTTAACCTCTGACTGAATTGCTTGGTATTATGGATCGGAATAGACCCAGGGGTGTTATTGGGGAAAAATAGGTGTAGGTATAACTAAGGTTTTTCGAAGTTTTAGCGAACATGAGTTTGTAAGGTTTCGTTTTCATTGTTTTTTAGGACGAGAAGAACGAATATGAAGTCGATTTTGACCAGAGAGGGAAAAATCGAGGTTGTAACGAAGATTCAACTCCCAGAATTCATTTTTAATCTATCAAAAATCTTATTTATCGAAAAAATGTGTATAATAGCAGTAGGAGTAGTATCGACCATTGAATCAAGCCAAATAAATCGCACTATCAATGATAAAAAATAATAAATGTAAAAAAAAGAGAAAAAAAAAACTTAATTAGTATGTAGCATCATTTATTTCATTTTTAAAATCATACTTGGGTAACTCAAAATTCCAAATTATTAATCACCTGGAATTGATCCCTCACCGGTTGATGTTGAAAAATATAATTCACTTTCTGTTCCGCAATTCGTGCAGTTATATCTCACTCGTAAATATTCTCAAATAAAATAGGACACGCACTAAAAGTATTTTTGGGGGCAAAAATAGGTGGAAACCATGAAAAATAGCTATTTAAATTATTGAACATGAATGAAACTATAAATGAACAGCCAACACTTCCGTAGATATGTCCAGTAGATTAATAAACCCATGAGACAAGGACTTCGCAGCGTTTTTTCCATTGTTTTGTTTTTATCCAACTCCAAGATAAGTGAATTATTCAACTCCTTCGAAAGTATATCGTCCTTTTTGGAGATAGATGGGAGTATAGGTAATGTTTTTTGTCTTATCTCTCCAGAGTACGCTATCATTTCCTGCTCTAGGAATATTCCCTCGAGTGCACACATTATTGCCAAATCGTCTGAGTAGTCCAAAGATCTGACATACCTTTCGGCAACTATGCCATGTAGGACTGTACTTTCCAAGGCCTTGTGGAGTGCTAAATTGAATAGAATAGCAGAAATTGCATCACCTTGCCTAACACCTTTCTCAACCTTGAAGGACCTGGTCAAGTCCACCAACACCTCGGAGTAGGTTTCATGGAGTACCTACTCCAGTGCCCGATTCTACATTAACTTGTTGTAGGACACCCCTCTTAATGGTTTCGGAGAATTCCTCGTGGTCAGATCCTATTCTCTCATGTTTCTTTGACAACACTTCGACTCCAGTACATATATCAAAAACGCTCCAAAGTCCTTGTCACAAGGGTTTACTGTTCTATTGGACATACCCACAGAAATGTTGGCTGTTCATTTGTTGTTTCTTTCGTGTGCAATAATTGAAATATAGCTATTTTTGATGGTTCCCACCAATTTTGGCCCCCAAAAACGAATTAGGCTCCTGTTTTTTTCTAAATTATCTTTAATCATTGATAGTGCCATTTAATTGTCTTGATTCACCTGCTGATACTACTGCTAGTGTTATTATACAAGTTTATGGTGATTTCAGAAATTTCCCAGGTTTTTGACTCATAAAAAATGAATGTTGGGAGCTGAACCTTCGTTACAACCCCAATTCTTCACTCTTTGGTCAAAATCAACTTCGTATTCGGTTTTCCGGCCTTAAAAAGCATGGAAAACGATACCTCAGAAGCTCATGTTACTAAAACACCAACAAACCCTATTTTTACATCCATTTGTCCCCCATAACCCCCCCCCCCCCCCCCAATGGGAAACCAAACTGTATACGGAAGAACGACGATTTTGGACCAAAATGTAACGTAAATGAAGGCTGAAACTTCGTTAGAACCTTAATTTTTCACTCATTGGTCGAAATCGACTTCATATTCTGTCTCCTCGTCCTAAAAAACATGGAAAACTGTTGTAGATCCACAAAGAATAATCCTTAACTTCGATAACATTCTTGGAGTTATCCCAAGCAACGTGAAGTGGGGTGTTACTTTTGGTTTTGTACAATAAAGATTCCGTTTTTACCATCGATGTATAACCTGGATCTCTCGCTCAAGGGAAAGGTAGCGGGCCGAGAAAGTCGGAGCGCTTCCCCCACCCATCGGAGGCAAGAAGCGCTCGCACTCCTATGTTCCCCTATTCCCCTCTGCTCGCTTATCTCACTAGACCATAAGCTGGATGGAATTGAACGGGGTTTTCTAGGTCATAAATAACAACAAACTAGTATTGTAGTATATTTTAATGTGCCAGAGGAGTTTTCAATATATATACAGAGACATTGATGAATATTATACTAAAAAACTAAAAAAAAAATAAGAAATGGAGACATTAATACAAAAATTATATTACAAAAGTAAGAATGATAAGAAACCAATACATTTGCCGTTATTTCGTTGATGTAATAACCAATTATATATACATAAGTGCCATACAACATAGTACCTATCTATACCAATATATACGTACGTAAGTAGTATACATAGGTAGTTAAAATATTATTTAAACGTTACTGAATGTGGTTATTTTACTGAGCTTTTGGCGGAGTCCAAGTTTACCTGAATGGGCTTTAATTGACTTATTTTTAGCGTTACTGTGGCAGAGAACATCATGTTTAGTTATAGTTCGTCTTTTTTTCGGAGGTGGAGCTGAAAAGTGGGTTAGAAAATCAAAAATTGAAGGAACTGCCTCTGGTTTCAAAAGGCGGTAAGATGCATTTGGACGAATTTGATAAGCATCGGCTGAAAAATGTTTGCTGCACAACGTTGCACCAGGACCTGGATCGAACTTTTCTCGTTTGGTCGCAACGATCCATTTTTTCCTTATCACCGGGTCTTTAGGAAACCTAAACAAAAAACAGGTACTGAGCTTATTATGGATCATGTACTGTTTTAAAAAACGATCAAATTTCATTTTTGTGTGCATATTATCATAAACTTACAAATGAAATATTGTAAAAAGTGCATTTACTGTACTTACCCATGAAATGTAAATCCACATCCTTTTGATTGCCTGTTGGTACAATTGTAGGCTGAACAAGATTTCACCATTGCTTAAAATTAAAAAATAAAAACTTGGAAAAGAGTGAAAATAAAACAAACTTGGAAAAGAATGGAAATAAAAGATGAAAATGAAAAACTTGGAGCTAGGGAGCAATAAAGCTTAGGTAAAAATGATTAGTTTACAGCAGAGACTAAGCATGAAGTGAAGGGACTTGCTAGGGGGAATGCCTCTTCTGCCTCTGATGGGTGGGGGAAGGTCGATGACTTATTAGGCTCGCTTCTGGCCTGCTACCTTTCCCTTGAGCGAGAGATCCAGGTTATACATCGATGGTTTTTACTCATGGGTATTACCAAGTAAACTGTGACTTATTTAAATCTAATCTGGTATCAGGTATAACATGTTCTGGTGATGGGATTTTTCTTTCGTTTTGCTAGTGAGTTCGTGAGTTTTGAGGCCCTGGATTTCTGGGTATTCTTACAGTTTTACTGGCATCGTTTGGACTTTCGGGATTTCACAGGACCCACCCCAGGGACAGTTACGCAACAACTTCCGCCCTCGACGCTTTTTGAGCTGGATAAGGGCTCGTGGAAGTTATTTTTGAAGAGAATGCGAAATACTTTCGTCACGTATTCGGCGGACGATCCCAAGGTACGAAAGTCTTATTTACTTTCAAGTTTAGCGGATGGAGCATACAATCTGTTGCACAACTTATGTATTCCTTTGGAACCGGAGGACCCTTCTTTCAATTTTGGTATGCTAGCTGAGAAATTGTCAGACCATCTCGCAGTGGTAAAAGCTTTATGTGCTGCCCGATTTGAGTTTTACATGGCTGGGCAAATGCAGTCCGAGTCAGCTGTTGAATTTTCCACTAGAGTCCCGCAGTTGGCCATGGCATGTACATTTGGGGCCAAGTTGAACGTAGTCATGCGTGATATTTTCATCGTCGGCTTATGTGGCAAGAAGGTAAGAGAATGGATGTTTGACGAAAACCCAACCAAGGAGGGTTTGACATTGGAAACAGCTGTCGCAACAGCAAAGGAGGCCTCTTGCCGAAAGTCCTCAGCTGAGTCCCTAGCAGTGAAAACAGAACCTACCGATCTCGCCTACATTAAAAGTAAATCCAAGAAATCACGAAGCACCAGGACGTCGTGCTTGCACTGTGGTTGGCGATCGCATGACTCCCGAAACTGCAATTTTGCTACTGCGCAGTGCCATAAATGCAAACAGACGGGTCACCTGGCAATTTAGTCGTAAATTACGGCGGACGGACGGAAATTTTTTATTGCATTTTCGGATTCTACATACCTTGAAACGTAAACGATCAAATTTTGAGGGGGGATTAAATTTTTTTTCATGCTCGATCCCAAAGGTTCATTATTGAAAATAATAAACCAAAACGGGATAAGACCCACTGATCAACATATCATACATCACATACATATCATCGACAGGCCCCAAGACCGAGATGTCAGCACCTTGAAATCATTTCTGGGAATGGTCACGTTTTTCATGAAATTCATTCCCTACACAGCGCACACCCTTCAGCCATTATATATGCATTATTGAAGAAAGGTACAAAGTGGAATTGGACCTATCACTGCCAGCAGGCATTCGATGACGTGAAGAAGCTATTGACATTGGTGCCATTTCTAGTCCATTATGATCCACAACTACCACTCAAGTTATTTGTCGATGCTCGTCCAAAGCCGTTGGGGCCATCACCCTGCATCAGCACCGGGAAGGGGATCGGCCCATCGCATACGCGTCCCAAGTACTCTCTGATACTCAACAGCGGTATCCATCAATTGAGCGAGGAGCGTATGCCATCGTCTATGAGATCACCCAATTTAAGGACTTCCTTTTTTGACGCCACATCTCGTTGGACAGAATATTTTTTCGTTCCCTCAGCGACAGCGGAACATGCCATCAAAAAATTACTGGAGACCTTTACACGGTTCGGCCTTCCCTGGGCAGTAACGACTGATGGAGCAAAGTGCTTTACTGGTGTAACATTCACTTCATTCCTGGAGCATTTTGGCACCGCACACTTATGTGGTGCGCCGTTTCACCCCCAGGCCGAATCAGCAGTGAAAATTGTTCGAGGTTGCATCAACATGACATTGGCGAGTCGCCGTTCTTGATCTCTGGGTCAGGCAGTGCAGGAATACCTTTTTCAACCCTGGAATACAGTCCGTGCTGCAACAGCAAATCTGTTACTGAAACGACGACCCTGGACTTTTTTGATCGGATGGTCCCTCCCATCGAGGACGCCACTTTTGGGAGACACCTCCAGATGATAAAAGGGGGAGGTAGACGGCAGTTGCAGCTAGACGCAGGTGAGGAAGTCTGGGCCTGGGGCTTCCGAAGCCAAAATGGACGCAGGGTACTATTGTTACGAAGTTGGGCAACCAGACATTCACCGTGAAAACGAGTGATGGAGAGAAACTGTGGAAGCACCATGTCGACCGGGAAAAGATGATTTAGTTTTTTTTTTTTTTCTAAGCAAAGGATGTGCCACAAAGAATATGGATCATGTAAACCTTAACTTCGATAACCTTCTTGCAGTTGCCCCAAGCAACGTGAAGTGGGTTAGTTTTTTTTTTTTTGGTACAATAAAGATTCCGGTTTTACTCGTGTGTATCACCAAGTGAATTGTGACTTATTTGAATATAATCCGGTATCCCATCCTACAAAAACGATGCCTCACAAGATCCTAAACTTACTTGTAACTAAAACACCAAAAAACCTTATTTATACACCCATTTTTCACTCATAACACCCCTGGGTATATTCCGATCGGGCTGCAAAGTTTCGGGACACAATGGGCCCAAATGGAGGAGCCTGTATGCAAAAAACGAATTTTTTAGATTGAAAGTAAAGTAGATATGGATGATACGGCGGGTGGCGGACGGACATTGCATTTTCTGAATCTACGCACCTTGAAACGTAAAAGAAAAAACTTTGAGGGCGTATTATAAAATTTTTTGCTGAGTGAATACATAGGTGTATTATTCACAGAATAATAAACCAAAATGGGTATAAAATTAGGTATTTTTTGTGTTGGTTTATTATTCTGTGAATAATACACCTATGTATTCACTCAGCAAAAAAATTTTATAACACCCGCTCAAAATTTCTTCTTTAATGTTTCAAAGTGCGCAGATTCCAAAAATGCAATGTTCGTCCATGGTACGCCGTCCGCCGTATCATGCATATATCTCCTTCAATTTCGGTCTAAAAAATTCGTTCTTTCGCACAGAGGTTCCATTTGGGCCCTAGTTGTGTCCCAAAACTTTTCAGCCTGACCAGAATATACCCAAGGGTGTTATGAGTGAAAAAGGGCGGGGGGGGGATGGGTTTTTTGGTGTTTTAGTAACATGGGCTTGTATCTTTTGGTTTATTATTCCGCGGATAATACACCTGTGTACTCGCTCAGCAGAAAATTTGTGTAACAGTCCCTCAAAGTATGTTCTTTTACATTACAAGGTGCGTAGATTCCAAAACTGTCCGTCTGCCATACACCGTCCGCCGTATCACGCATACCGGCTTTATTTCGGTCTATAAAATTCGTTCTTTCGCACACATGCTCCATTTGGGCCCTAGTTGTGTCCCGAAACTTTTCAGCCCGATCGGAATATACCCAGGGGTGTTATGAGTGAAAATGGGTATAAAAAAAGCATTTTGTGTTTCCATGTTTTTTGGATCCGAGGGGTCTAACGAAGTTTCAGCCTTAAATTTACGTTAAATTTTGGTCTAAAATCGTCGTTCTTCCGCACACAGTTTGGAAACACATTGGGGGCCTAGTTGTGCTCCAAAGCTCGGCAGCCCAGTCGGAACACACCCAGGGCCGTCATGGGAGAAAAGTGGGTGTAAGTGGGTGTTCGAGGTTTTTTTGAGGTTCTAGTGAACACGAGCTTGTGATGTAGTTTTCCATATTTTTTTTAGGGCGAGAAGACCGAATATGAAGTTGATTTTGACCAAAGAGTGAAGAATTGGGTTGTAACAAAGTTTAAGCTTCGAAATTCATTTTTTATGAGTCAAAAACCTGGGCTATTGTCTGAAATCACCATAAATTTGTATAATAACACTAGAAGCATTATTATATGGTAAATCAAGACAATTAAATGGCACTATCAATGTTCAATGGTAATTTGTAAAAAAAAAAAAAAGGGTGGAGCCGAGGTCGTATTTTGGGGGGGCCAAAATTTGTTGAAACGATCTAAAATAACTATTTCAATTACTGCGCATGAAAGAAACCATAAATGGACAGCAACATTCCTGTAGGTATGTCTTGTGGAATAATAAACCCATGTGACAAGGACAGCAGCGTTTTTTTTTTTTCAATATAACCCCCCTCCCCCCTCCTTCCATGAATTCATACTTAGTAATCTGATATTATATGCTGAGCATACCGAATTCTTTATACGAGGTCTAGATCTGTTGAAGAATTCGTTGCCTTGGCCAAGAGAAATTTGCTAGATGAGCTGGCTAAAACTAGCTTGATTTAGGTGGAAAAAGTATTTTCCATGATCTCCAGAATTGTCCACAAATGACGCTTCAGGTCCATATTCTGCATTGCACGTCAATATTACTCTTTCCCTTGTTGTACTTACATGGATCAGTAATAGCTTCGCACCATCAGCACATCCTTTCCCTGATAGTTGGGTTGCCTTTTAACTTGAGCGGAGAATATTCAAGCTGCAAAAGTGGATACGTCGAAACATGTACAAGCTTATTCCCCAGATGGGGGAGAGGGGATTTGGAATGAAGGTCTTCAACACTTGATTCACAGTATGTACAAAAAGGTCTGCAGCTTGTGAAGCGACATCACCAACTGAATCACTAGTGAGGAAATCGTAGAAACCCATTTCAAATAGAATTAAATTTTTTTTAAATATTCAGTTTAACAAAGCGGAGTTATTGAAACTTTGTTTTTTCTACTGAAACAGCAACACTAAGAACACAGTTATTGTTTGTTACTGACGATGGTTTGATCACCAAAACCAGTATAACAGTGTATTTTGCTGTTAGTGGAAATATACTTATGTTCAATAACTCTGTTGTTATTTGAAACGCAATCACCTGCTCATGATTCCCTCCACTTTGGCCATCAGTATGAACGTGTTCTTGACGATTACTCTTTTTAGTACTTAATTATTGTAAATATTTTTGGGAAAACGGAGTATTTTCAAACTCATCCATTAACTTCATTGCACAAATTAATACTAGCTCCATGACAGGTGATTTATTGCTTCAAACTATTTATTGGCCTGCTTCAGACCATTAAATTCAATGTTTCATAGGAACTACAATGCTGAACTTTACGCATTCGAGCACCGCCTCAGAGAAAACTTCGATAAAGATGCTTTAAAGCAGGCTCTGCTCGACCAGTCCTTTGTCCAGGAGCAGGAACAGGCTCAAAAGGAAGTTGGGATGGAGCCAGGACTGGATATCCAGGATAATTCGAAAATGAGTGCTGATGGTGGCCGACTAATCCAACTTTATGTCGAACAGTATCTGTCTTCAACCCTACCAAAGCTACCTAAAAAATACATGGGGTGAGTGATGAGCTGATGAGGCTATGTAGTTAATAATAAGGCACGTTCAGTTTATTTATTTATTTGTTATGAAAGTAGGTTCCATCCTGAGAATTTCGACATCACCACACTTTCCTATGGCAGGTAGTTTTTATTCTATGATTTTCAAAGTTTGTGCACTAGTGACGTCATTGCGCTCCTCCCACCTGGGTGGGAGCCCCTTGCCCGTGTGACGTCACTAGTGCACTTAACTTCCAAAAACCGTAGATAAACATAATATGGTCTAGAGTAATCCAAGGATTGTATGGCTCGGCCTTGGTACTGTGGGTGGAATTAGTTGAACATGTTTATAATAGGTAGTATTTTGTAGGACCATGAGGCCGGCCTCCCCACTCCTTTGAGTCGCCTTCTATGACACGCAGGAGATACAGTGGTTGTATTCTAGAGCTTCAACCACAGGGCAAAATGCTGCAAATGATTACACAATGGTTTATCATTATTTTTCTGTATAGATGAACCTTAAAGCGATACAGATTACTTTCCTTACGTAGTTAATACCTCTGTGACGAAATCGAGGTCTAATCTACCTACTGTACTTCCGTTAGTAAATGAAAGCTTAATGTTACTCTGTGCTAAATATCAACAATAACAACTTCTTCACCCTGAAATTTCAGATCTGGGCACCAGTTAATCTTGTGACTGTTGGATTATGGTGGTTTGATGGTTTTCATGTTTACCCATGCACAGTTTCCACTACTGATACGAATGCGACAAAATTCATATGAAACCAGCTAGCACCTAACCCTGAACTACCATAAAAATGTGAGTCAATTTGAATCAATGGGTTGTGGGTTTGTCATGGGACATGGGCCTATGTGTGCCAACAGGAAGACCTCTGGGCTGTCAGAAACCACCACAACCTTGAGGTTGATACGGGATGATAACCAGCCGGTCACCTGATAGAGCCAGCGAATGTGAATGTGGGATCTCCCTCCCCCCCCCCCCCCCCCCCCTTGATCATGAGAAAGAGTACGAGGACTGCAGAAAGTACGAAAGGACATCCAAACAATTATAAGTGGCATGGGAACCTCATTCTTGTTCCAGCGATCCAAAAGAATAGACTGACTACCTACTGAACCCAGTGTTGAGTTCGTCTTCCCAAAGTTTATCGAAGTGATAAGAGCCTTATGCCGGCTATCCACTTGTATCAAACTTCCGTACCGTAACTCCATCGTGTAACAAAAATCAATTAAAATTATGTTACGCCCCGATCATTTTCGCCTATTTGTTCGGGTTCGGGCGGATCGCTCCTTTGGCGGTTTTCCCCCGTCACATCAAAGGAATGATACGTTGCGAGGTTCGGATAGTGGTGACGGGGTCGGGCGCCCTCCCCTATCGTAACATCAGTCGAGACCCCCCTCCCGTCCATTCATGTGACCCTCATGTGAATCGCACACTCCCTTCCTCGTCGATTTTTCTCTGGTTCTGTTTTGTTCTCGTGGCGATTTTTTTTTTTTTTTTTTTGCAATATGGAGTGGGACAAGGAGTTAACTTTGGAATTTAATGAACATTACACGGCGTATTTTGGACCCGAAAAACCAAAATTATTTCAATAAATTTCGGAAGCAAGATGCTTGGGAAGAACTAGGTAAGAAAATGGATCAACCGGTGGGTGTGCTGAAGAAGAAAATGGAAACGTTGCTGGCTGGACTACGGAGAGAAAAAATGAAGATGACAAAAAGCTTGGGCACTGGGCATTCTGGTAAAATTTTTATAGAGCCCACTGACTTTGAAATTTCATGTCAGCCATGAGACTGGCCCCTCCATACAATTCGCGGTTCCCCCAAACATCCAGCATCCACCAATGAGGTGGTTTGCGGGTCTTTTGTTCTTCTTTCGTTAAGCAGTGAATAAAAATGTAAGCAGCAGCCACTTGTTGCAATGAGGACATTTTCACGGTTTATGACGGATCGGTCAGTATTGTTACGGAACGATGTTACGGAACGCAGTGATGATACAGGCGTTTTTTTCCCGTTTGATACGATACGGTGTTACGCTAGTGAGTTACGGTATGGAAGTTTGATACAAGTGGATACCTAGCTTTAGATCGTTCCAGGTTATGGCGGTTTTTGCACGTGTTCCAGGTTTCTTGTTTGCGCATGTGCAGTTTCTACTACTGTTACGAATGGGACAAAATTCATAGGAGACCATCTAAGACCTGAACTACCTTCATTGGGTTGTGGGTTATGTGGTTCACCGTTTCACGTTTGCACATGCGCAGTCGCTGCTTCTGATACGAATGTAACGAAATTCATGTAGGACCAGCTAGGACCTAACCCTGAACTACCATCAAAATTTGGACCATTTGGTTGTATGGCGGTTCAAAGGTTTTCACGTTTGCGCATGCGCAGTCGCTGCTACTTATACAAATGCGACGAAATTCATGTGGCACAAGTAGGACCTTACCCTGAACTTCCTTCAAAATCTGAGCCAATTTGGACCGTTAGCTTATGAGATGTGGGTTCGACGTTTTCCACATTAGCGCGTGCACTGTGTCTACTATTGATCCGAATGTTACAAAATTCATATGGGATCAGCAAGGACGTAATTCCAAACTAGCGTTAAAATTTGAACCAATTTGGACCATTGGGTCGTGAGTTATGTGAAGTTGACGTTGTTCACGTTTGCGCATGCGCAGTGTCTACTATTGATCCGAATGTTACAAAATTCATATGGGATTAGCAAGGACGTAATCCCAAACTAGCATCAACATTTGAATCAATTTGTACCATTGGGTCGTGAGTTATGGCGGATCGCAGAAATGCTTACGCACACACACTAAGTATCCGTAGTAAGAAGGACCTGAAATTTCCTTCGTTTCTCAATGGATTCGTGTTCAGCGTGGTCGAAAATGAGAAAGTCGGCCCCCTCAAAATGATGGAAATTGTATAAAAAATATAAAAACAAAAACATAAGGCCTCTGCCACTTCTGAGGGACCGGGCCTAAAACCAGCTTATCTTAGGAGAGTGCGGTTGGTGCCAAAATTCTCAGGATGGAGTCTACTTTCATTTAAAAAAATAAATAAATAAATAAAATTGAAGTACATTTTTCAGACCCATGGGTGTCACATACCTTGTGTCACATAGTGTCAAAATGTGAACTAACCTTTGGGCTGTTGCTTAGGTTTCTGAGAGTTCAAATTTTGAGTTTTTTTTTCCTTTTTTTTTACTAGTGATATTTATTTATTGCAACTGAAAATAATATATACATTTCATCTAGCAATATTTAGTTTCATATTAGTCAAGCTCACTGTTAGGCAGAATTCCAATAAAGTAGCCTATTTTTGGAGCAAAGTCAGGGACACTGGGTTACACTTGCACTCACTAATGGCACAGCACAGTTAAGTCCAGTGGTTTGTTTCGATTGAGTCGCCGAAGTTCTCCCTCGTTATTCAGAACGTTGAGCATCTCCAGGTTCTCATGATTGTGGAGGCGATGTTCATGCTTCCTCGCGTAATTGGTGATGATTTCGTTCCAACTATACTTCTCAGTAGTTTGTTCTGAAAAGTTTGAATTTTGTTGACATTCGATTTTTTCGCACAGCCCCACAGCTGAATCCCATAGGTCCAGATGGGGCGAAGTACCTGCTTATATAGAAGCAGCTTGTTGTGGAGAGAAAGAAGAGAATTCCTTCCCATCAGCCAGTACATCCTTCTAAACTTTATATTTAGTTCTTGTTTCTTTTTTTCTATATGGTTGTTCCAATTTAGTTTCGAGTCAAGGTTCATCACTAGATATTTTACTGAGTTAGCGTACGGTATTTTTTTTAAATTGATCTCGACTTCCAAGGCCGAGATTTTCATGTTTGTGAAGTTGATGTGAACTGACTTTGATTCATTCAGCTTCATTCTCCACATTTTAGTCCACTTGACAATCTTGTCAGCTGAGGTCTGGAGTTTGTTAGTTGCGATTTCCACGTCATCTCCCACAGAGAGGATAGCCGTGTCATCTGCAAATGTAGCAACAGTAGTGTCTTCTTGATGTGGTAAGTCCCGTGTGTACAGTAAGTAGAGTACAGGGCCCAGAACACTGCCTTGCGGGACCCCTGCTTTTATAGGGTTCAGGCGAGAGTATTGGTCCCCTTGCTTTACCCTAAAATATCTGTTCTCAAGGTAGGATTTTAGGAGCACATGATATTGGCTTGGGAGATCCCTGTGCAATTTGTACTCTAATCCCTCAAGCCAAACCTTGTCAAAGGCCTGCGCTACGTCTAAGAAAATGCTGGCACAAATTTTTTTGCCTTCCAGGGCTTTTTCTATGATGTTAGTGATGCGATGAACTTGATCTATTGTAGAATGGCGTTGCCTGAATCCAAATTGATGATCTGGAATCAGATTTCTATCTTCTATTATTGGTTTGAGCCGTTTAAGCAGCAACTTTTCAACGAGCTTTGACATGACAGGGAGGAGGGATATAGGGCGATATCCTGTCTTCTTGTTTGGTGACTTTCCTGGCTTGGGAATCATTATGACCTCCGCCACTTTCCACTGAGTTGGTACGTGTTTCAACCTGAACGTAGCGTTGATAATGTGAAGTAATTTTATTAAAGCCTTTTCAGGGAGCTCTTTTACTATTCGACCTGTTATGAGGTCGTATCCGGGTGTCTTTTTTGCATTGATGTTATTCTTTATTTCATTCTTAAGTTCTTTCAGTGTAACAGGTACAATTTCAAGTTCATCCGACTTTACTGTCCTTGTCGTATTTTCGTCTGAGGTCTGCTTTTGTAATGGTTGAAAGGTTTTGTAGAGATGGTCTGCGAATAGTAGTGCTTTCTCTTGGTTACTTCGGGCCCATGATCCATCATCATTTTTGATTGGGGGAGAGTGGACTACTGGTTGTTTCATATTTTTGGTTACCTTGTAGAGAGAATACTCCGTATCTTTCTCTGCAGTAAGGTTACTCAAGAAATGTTCGACTGATTCATTTTCCACGGGTTTTAACAAACGTTTGAGGTTGTTAGTATGTCTGTTAAGAACAGTTTTGTTTTCAGGAGTTCGATCATTCTTCCATCTCCTCCTTGCTTTTCGTTTTTCATTCAATAGATTTCTGACTTGGAGTGGGTATGATTTTAATTTGAAATCACAATAAGTAATTGTTGTTTTGGCTTACTGGGGTACTTTGCCAGGCTGCCTGTTGTATGTTATTTATGAACAGATCAAGTTCGTCTTCTAGTTGTAGTGAGGTTTTCAGGGGGACGTCCAGATTAATTGATGTTTGAAGCGCCTTCCGAAAGCAGGACCAGCAAGTTTTCTTATTCGATAAGTTTGGAGGATTTTCTTTTATAATAATTTTTTCGCTGATAGTCACAATAACGGGCGAGTGGTCCGAGGGCAAGTCATCACTATCGTCTACGTGGATGTAGCCACTTGATATTCCTCTACTTACATAAAAGTCTATTAGGTCGGGGGTTTTATTTGAATCTGATGGCCAGTAAGTAGGCCTTCCCGTTGAGAGGAAGTCGCACTTAAGTGTGGTCGCTGCCTGATATAATTCTTTGCCTTTGGTCGTGGTTAAACGGGAGCCCCAGTAAGTGTTCTTTGCATTGTAGTCTCCTCCCACTATGAAGTTATTTCCTAAGGATTTAAAGAGATCAATGTAGTCTTCTTTTTTCAAGTTATGCCTAGGGGGACAATATATTGCAGCTATTTTGAAGTTTTTATTTTTGAGTCGCACTTCTATCGTGGTTACCTGCATTTTTTCTTCTTCTATTTTTGGTTCCTCCTGGTGTACAATATTGTTTTTGATAAGGATTGCCGAGCCTCCTCTAGCTTTGTTGCTTGGGTGTACCGTATGGTAACATGTAAAGCCTGTTATTTTGACAAAAGAAGTCCGGGTGAAGTGAGTTTCGGAGACAAGTAGAATGTCTATTTTATTAGTGTGAAGGAATAGTTCAACTTCCTTGACGTGGTTGTATAAACCATTTGCATTCCACGCGGCTATTCTTAGAGTTGGATTCATCATATTAGTCCGTAGTTACTTAGTCCCTTTTCTAGCTTGGTTATTCTTTCAAATAACACCTTGTTTGTAAGATTTTGTTCGTTGATTTTTTCCAAAATTTGTGCGAGCATTTTTTCTACACTCGACTTTTCTACATTTACTTCTTTTTTTGTCACTACTGATGCGTATGAAACCTTTGGGGTAGCACCTGTCATAGTTGTCGTCAGCGATTTCCGTCTAGTGACACTTCTATCAGCAGAAACATCTCGCTTGGTCTGTTGGGATCTGCTGGGATTTACCACATGCGACTTAGTGGCGTTGTTTCTCATCCTTTGTAGCTCTTTAGCTACTTCACAGCCCCGATAATTTGCTGGATGATCTCCCTTGCAGTTGACGCATTTGGGAGCATCAGTCTTGTTGATCGTGCACTCGGATGTAATATGCGGACCAGCGCATTTCACACATGCAGGTTCCTTCCCACAGTAGGATTGCGTATGTAAGTAGGACTGACATTTTTTGCATTGGGGAATGTGTTTGGAGGTTTTCTTAACAGGCTCAATCTTCACAATTATGTTGAGAATGGCCTTGATTTCATGGATCTTATTAATATCCTCAGTTCTGTCGAATGTCAGCATATATAGTGGGAGAGGCTTTTGAGTGATTTCTATTTCTCCTCTCTCATTTCTCCCTCTTTCTCTCTTTAATATGTTGGTCACGTCTATGATTTTAAGTCCTTGATTCTTGACTTTGATAGGTCTATCCGTTTTGTCCTGGTACGTGTACCATTGTTTTTTGTCCGTACGTAGTGTGTCAGTAATAATTTTCCAGTTGTCTCTCGATTCTACGTTTATTTTCCAAACGTTGTTGTTAAGAGCAGTAACTTTGTACTGCTCTTTAGGAATGTTGGAGATTATATCTTTAATGGCCGAAAAACTCCTGAGGCCCACAATATTTATTGGGGGTGGAGGGGGGTCCTTTTTTTATTATGCCTAGTTTCTTCCAGCTTGGTAGCTACCTTGCTATTGTCAACACTAGACTTGTTGGAGGGCCATGCTACTTCCGGCGATGACCTAGCCTTACGTTTCTTACTTGCCCTTTTCAGGATCCAATCAGTTTCTCTTTGAGTATCCTCTTCATCCGTACTATAGGACCTTAGGACTTGGGGTTGAGTCGGTTTGGGTGCCCCTACTTCGTCCTTCCGTGCCTTCTGGCTTTGTAGTAATGATATTTGATCATTCGCTTGCCCGAGGTAGTCACACAAGGAAGCTACAATGTCATATAATTGATTAAATGCAGAACTTACGTGAGGGTCAACACTCCGCAACGGCCCAGTAACCTCGCGGTGACGCAACAATTCTTCCTTTGTTGTGGCCAAGACGACCTCAATCGACGGCTTTCCGTCTTCTTGCTCGCTCATTTCACTGAGTAAACAATAACCATTCCCGAACACGGGCACCTGACTCGGCACCTGTTTGTCTTTTACGCCAAACTACTCTCAGATGTTGACTCTTCGAGCTCTCGCACAAGACTGAATTTTGAGAGTCCACAATTTTAGCTAACTACCGAACGATTGTGAGTAGTGTATGAAGAAGTTCAGGAGAAAAGACCGGCTTTTGGTCCACACGGAGGAAATCCGGTACAGCCGCAACTCTTACGTCTAACGCTGATATGTGTGTACCTATCTAGAATTGTTGTTCTGTTTCATGAACTGCCATGCCTTGTTTTTTATTTTCAGATTGAAAATCATTTGAAATTTATTCAAATATTTATAAACGTACACCACACACATACGAGTATATGGGGGTAGGTCCCAATCTTAGTGATCGCAGATGTAGTGATCACCCGTTTGTTGTGATCAAAATCCCTGGGATTGAATCACTTCTATGTAAACACCCACGAAATCGCCCGGCTGTTGTGATCAAGGTCCCGGTTGTTGTGATCATGAAAACCCAACTGTATCAACATGCTCCTCCCCCACCGAGCTAATTTCCCACCAACTGGCTCAGTTTCGCCATTCATGTCAGCTCAGTATTGCCCGATCTGTCGACTGTGGACCTTCGATTGAGATTATGAGTGCCTCCCGCCATGTTCTGAGTGTTTCAGAGAAGTGTGAGCTGTTGAAATCGTACGATGCCCTCCACCAGATGAGCCAACGTGAAGCAGTTGCTCGTTTACAAATTTCACAACCACTGTTGAACAAACTTTTACAAGGCATGAAATCGAACAATCTGGTTTACAAAATGAGGATAAGAGTAGAAAAATAAAGCGAGGTGGGAAAGACAAGGATGTTGAAAATGCGTTGAAGGAGTGGTTCTCGGCTGTCAGAGAAAGAGATTGTCGTGAGAATGGACCTCTACTGAAGCAGAAGGCGGAACAGCTTGAGAAAATGATAGGAAAAGAAGACTTCACGGCTACGAATGGGTGGTTTTACAGGTGGTGCAAGAGAGTGAACCTCACTTACTGTAAGCCGCACGGAGAGCAAGGGGAAGCTGACCACTCAGCTGCAGATTGCTGGTTGCGCCTGCTTTGGTGTCCGAGTACCCCCCAGGCAGCGTCTACAACGCGGAAGAAACGGGGCTTCATTATCGCGCCTTGCCCGAGCACACTCTTATGTGTTGAAAAATGACGATGCTAAAGGAGCAAAATCATGCAAGGGACGAGTAACGGTATTGTGCTGTGCTAATATGGCAGGAGAAAAGCTGAAGCTGTTGGTTATAGGGAAGAGTAAAAGCCCGCAGTGCTTCAAGGGCATTAAAAATCTTCCTGTCCAATATGCCACGTCTGCCGCGTTTTTCTGTGATTGGCTTCAGTCCTGGGACAAAGCGTTGAACCGCTGCATTCTTCTCCTTGTTGACAATTGCACTGCTCACAAGGTCGATTTGAATTTGAAGAACATCCGAGTTCTTTTCCTCCCTCCCAGTACCACATCCATCATCCAGCCTTGTGATCAGGGAATAATCAGAACGATGAAGGCCTATTACAGGCACGAAATGAGAGCTCGAATCAAGCAAATGACTTAGCCAAGAAGTCGTCTCTCCTCGATGGCCTCCATTTTGTGGCGAAAGCGTGGAATTCCGTCAGCAAAACCACGGTACGAAACTGCTTCAAAAAAGGTGGGTTTGTACACCTTCTGTTGTGCCATTACCGACCTTTGACAACATTACTTTGGAGCAGTACGATGAGTGGATGGCAGTCGACGAAAGAGTGCAAACTTCGTTCCAACCGACTGAACAGGACATCTGTGACAACATCATGATGTAGCAGAACGACATCAACAAACAAGACCATCCCAGCAGCGAGGTTCTTGATGACGCAGTGGACAACGATCCTGGTGTTCCGCCTCCAACCCACAAGGAGATGAACGACACTCTGTCCTTACTCAGGCAAGAAGTACTATTCTACAGCAAAAGTTTCGATCCCCAATATCAGTGCGAGGACTCTGTAAGGAAGATTTTACAAGACAACAAGAGGCAATTAAAAATAGACGAATTTTTCCCAAAAAAATAAGCCATTCTTCTTCTAACTGTATACATTACTTACCGAAGTTACCTTGACTATGTAGCAATAAATGCCATTGTGTATGTACAAAATTTGTAAATTTGGGCTTCATTCCTCATTCCTCCACCCGTAATGATCACCCGCTTTTAGTCATCAGACTGGTCTCGCCCAACGCGATCACTAAAAGCGGGACTTACCTACTGTATTTCCCAGTTTTTTGTGCTTATTAGTTAATCTAATTGACAAATCGACTATTGACACATCAAACACACATTGACACATTGAACATCGAATGATTATTGATTTGATTCGCATTCGATTTATTTTCTTTAAACTAAATACTGGATATCTTTTACAGGAATATTAAAGCGTATCTAATCAGTGATGGGATGCTCGCCTACGTTGCAAAGGAATTGGGAATGGGGGATCTCATCCTGTGTTCAGTAAGCTTCAACATACTTATACCTGTTCCATTTATTATTCGAATTAATTATTAAGCATTTTCAGCCAGCAGGTTTTAAGAAATCGGTAGACCTAACTATAAGTTAATAGGTAGGTATAGGGTAGGTAACCTACATAGTTCCTCGATCAGTATCTACCTAACAAGGTGGATTTTCCCCCCCACCTTTCATAGTGATCAAGGTAAAAAGGTTAGGAAAGAAAACGAAC
This sequence comes from Leptopterna dolabrata, assembly GCA_954871275.1. Classification (NCBI taxonomy): domain Eukaryota; kingdom Metazoa; phylum Arthropoda; class Insecta; order Hemiptera; family Miridae; genus Leptopterna; species Leptopterna dolabrata. Next base: position 39,525,030 of record OX940983.1, read on the forward strand.
AAAGTTCACAAAGTAATTGCCACCCAGGTTTTGATGACTGTTCCGAGTTGTTTGAATGAATATGCTGCAGTTTAGACCAATGTATATTATGCTGCAGTTTAGACCGTACTGACTTGGAGGTTGGGGCAGGCCAAGACAAAAATGTTGTTATAGTATTTGTGACGGTGGGCAGTTCTTGAGTTGTTTGTGCTTCTAGTGAAGATGGGGGCTGTCAAGCTGTAACCTAATTGCTGTCCCTTCTTAACTGATGATAATATTACTAGTCTAGAAGGGATCCTCTTGAGGGTCCACCGTCACTGTCCTCACACTGTCACATTGTAGTAGCAGAGCGTGGTTTGGTAGTATGCGCTGAGTAGTTCTTCATAATCCATCCACTTTTTGAGGGCTTACCAGAAGAATAAGTCCAAAGGTTTCCAGAAGGATTCCTTTACAGACATCCAGTCCCTTTTATAATACATACATCTATTGGCTTCCCACTGTCATTCCTTCTTTAGAGCTGAGTATAATTAAAATATATTGAGCTCGTTTCAAGGCGATTAATGTCATGTCCCAATTTACAGTTGTTCCATCATAACAACGGAGGTTGATCACCTAGAGGTTGCCCAGATGATCAGTTCACTGGGCAACAACCTCTGACAACATTGTTCTCCGCCATTACTCATATTACAGGAGCTTCATTCTCCACCAGTAAATATTATTGCGGTTGTACCATTACGACGGCGGAGTTTAGTCACCTTGATGTTGTTCAGATGCCCTTTCCTGAACCAGAACTTCATACTTTCAACCCCCCTTTTCCCTCTCATACTTCTGCTACCCAGAAGTATGTTATGTGGGGAGGAGTGTGTGTGACAGTGGGCAGTTCTCGAGTTGTTTGCGCTTCCAGTTAAGAAGAGGGTGGTCAGGCTGAAACCTAATCGCTATGCCTTCTTAACTGGTGATAATATGGCTAGTCTAGAAGAGGGACTCTCGAGGGTCCACCGTCACTCTTGAAAGAGCACGATGCGCAGAACCTAGCCCCAGCAATAAAGATACCTAGTTGTTCTGTGCCCTTACTGTATGTGGCTGTCCAAATCGAATGAGACGCCAATTTCACCTTGCTAAATAAGCAGTGATTTATTAAAAGATGCACAGTGGAAGCAATAATAATTTATGTAAGTATTTCAAACAATAAATAATAATATACCTAAATATAAACTAATAATTTGATAACACCAATTTTCCAATTCAGCAATAACAACCTTCAACATAATGAAGTTTGTATAAATCATAATTGAAATTATATATATATATATATATATATATATATATATATATAGGAGGAGCTGCTAGCAATATTAGCGAGTCAAGTATATTTTGGTTGTACCTGATTTGTTTTATCATTTATTTATATATTTTACAATAATTATGTGACTTTAATATCTACAGTTTCCTGGCTATGGATGTTGTGGTGATACTTCTCTAATTGAGAAATGAATCCAATTAGTGCACGTGATTTATATTTCCATGCTCACGATATTTGTTTACCATTCAATTTCATATTGCTCATTTCACGTTGTGTTTTGGCTAATAAAGCCTTAATTCAAAAGGTTTTATCATTTCAATTTATTAGCCAAAACATAAAAAAAACGTTTACAACATGGACAAGTTACTAAAGCCAGAGAAGTTTGACGTCGATCCTTCAACTCCAAACGCCAGTCACGAATGGATTCACTGGAAGGTAACATTTCTGAACTTTCTCGCAGCCCTCCGCCACTGATCTGAACGCTACCCGTACCCGACTCAGCTAAGACCCTTCAGAGAGCTATCGGGATGTTTGCACATTACTCCCGATGGATTCCTCGATACTCGGATAAAATACGACCTTTAGTCCAAGCCAAAAATTTTCCTTTGTCGAAGGATGTAATTGAAACATTTGATAGTCTCAAATCTGATATTGCAAAAGCTACCATACAAGCAATAGATGACTCAGCACTGTTTCAAATAGAAACAGATGCATCAGATCACGCCATTGCAGGAATCTTGACACAAAACGGACGTCCTGTTGCCTTCTTTTCGAGGACTTTGAACCATAGCGAACAAAAACACCCTGCTATCGAAAAAGAGGCTTACGCAATAATCGAATCAATCAAGCACTGGCGGCACTTTCTTCTTGGGAGACATTTTAGACTGTTGACTGATCAAAAATCAGTTGCTTATATGTTTGACATGACTCACAAAAGCAAGATTAAAAATGAAAAAATCATGCGCTGGCGATTGGAACTGACTTGTTACTCTTTTGATATATTATATCGACCAGGCCGAGAGAACAAAGCTGCCGATACGTACTCACGTGACATTGCATCCAGCATTCCATCAATGCAAGATCTAAAAACTATACACGGCAATCTCTGTCACCCTGGCGTTCGCCGAATGCTCCATTGGGTCAGGAGTAAAAACCTCCCCTTCTCTATCGATGACATACGACGCGTAACATCTTCTTGCTCCACTTGTGCTAAACTGAAACCTCGATTTCATCAATTTCACGGTACCCTCGTTAAGGCAACAGCACCAATGGAACGCCTGAACATTGACTTTAAGGGACCACTTCCGGGAACGTCAACGGGCAAGAGGTACCTACTCACTATCGTCGACGAATATTCACGCTTCCCATTTGCCTACCCTTGTGCGGATATGTCTACAGCAACGGTTATTAAGAACCTACACGATCTTTTCACGACTTTCGGGCTACCAGGTTATGTACATTCAGATCGAGGAGCCAACTTCATGTCGTCCGAATTGAAAGGGTATCTACACACTCGTGGGATTGCAACCAGTCGTACGACTGCATATAACCCCCAAGGGAATGGTCAGATAGAGCGCTTCAACGGTATAATTTGGAAGACTATTGAACTTGCATTGGATACTCAAGGTTTGAAACACACCCAATGGGACATCGTTCTTCAGGATGCACTGCACGCTATACGCTCTTTGCTTTGCACAGCGACTAATACCACCCCACACGAAAGAATGTTTTCTTATCACAGACGATCTTCAAATGGTGCCTCACTTCCATCATGGTTAACAGAGCCAGGAAAAATCCTCATGAGGAGACATGTCCGAGGAAATAAATACTCGCCAGCAGTTGATGAAGTTGACCTTATCGAGGCTAACCCTGAATACGCATTAGTTCGGCTACCTGATGGACGCGAAGAAAACGTATCGTTGAGACATCTAGCTCCTTATGGAGAAGCCCTCGTGGACAATGAAAATTCCGAATTGTCGAATGTAGCTCCTCCTTCCGCGAACTTGGAGCCTACGACCCAGCGAGACGAATCTCCTCTGGAACAATTGTCTGACTCATCAGCAGAAGAGGAAACACCCCGAAGAAGCTCGAGGATCCGAACAAAACCCAACTATCTGAATGACTATGTTCTCAATTAATGGAGGGAAGAATGTGGTGATACTTCTCTAATTGAGAAATGAATCCAATTAGTGCACGTGATTTATATTTCCATGCTCACGATATTTGTTTACCATTCAATTTCATATTGCTCATTTCACGTTGTGTTTTGGCTAATAAAGCCTTAATTCAAAAGGTTTTATCATTTCAGATGTTGTAAGTGGTGCTGGTATATCTGGTAGAATATCTTTTGTGTTTTTTGCTCAATAGCTCAAATTGAGCAGCATTCTAGTTTGCGAAGTCGCAAGATAGTTGGAAAGGACTGACCTCAACTTCTTTGGGCTTGTGGTATCGTCGTAGAGTGGACAGGGAATAGAGTTGCAGCGACGTCCTTCCACAATATTCAGCTCAGAAATAGTTAGTGCACAAAGTGTTGCGATATAATAGTTGCAATCGAATTTTGACGGCCAATTTGTCAGCAAACTACACGCCAGTTTGTTTATAGAAGGGCGAATAGACAGCTGACTAGGTAGATGTACCCAGATGGTGGAAATGAGATCGGTACCAATTGGCGAATGGATCAAATTCGACGTGTACAAATTGATTTAGCGACCGAGCGGAGCGACAAGGGTTCACACTGGAAGAATAGTTGTTACTGAAGAGTTTGGGAATGACGGGGCGTCAGAGTCGTGAGAGCAGCGATAGTGGGGATTGTACGAAAGTGACATGTACCGAGATTAGAGGATCAGACGTGAGATAGGAGATCTTGATAGAAGGACCTTTGGCCTAAACAACTCTCCTCACTCTGTCACATATTTGAGGAAGTAGCATTCTCAACGATATTCATTGTTACCTAAGTTGCTGTGGTGTAGTTGCAAGCTTGCCTAACTGAAAAATTTATGAACAGGGAGACTTGAGTTCGATTCCTGACCTTGATGAAATGTTTTTTCTCAGTCAAAAATAATAACTTCAGCGTTTAAAATACTGTGGATTCCATTTATAACAATGGATGACGAGGCTTTCAGTTTTGGATGACTTCTGTGTTTGGGAATGCATAGAAGTTTTTGTAAAACTGAAAATGCGTACCTAATGATTCAACAAAACTGGTATTGACATAAAAATTAATTACAAGCTTCCTGAAATAATTTTAGCGTTGAAATGTAGGACTGTAGGATTGGACAGTTCCCCTTGAGGATTTAAAATATGTGTATAATAGGGGCTGGGGTGTGAGCAGATTAGAGTACCTTTATACACCCATTCAGGATACATGAGTGGATATTCAGCCTTTCCATTCCAGGGATTATAATCTCAGGTTGGATGGTTGGAACAATAACACTGGATTCAACCTCACTGTTATATCCCGGAGAATATTTTTGCTCGCACTTTAACGCCATAAAGGTTAAATAACCAGTAGGTTATTTAACCTTTAGTCATGGATTTTAATCATGAAAAGATTACAATTCCTACTTAACACTTAAAGCGCCATGTGTATCACTATGTATACACAAGTGGTTCTTACCCCCCGCCGTGTGTATCAGATGTATACATAGGAAGGTACTCCTCCTACGGTCCCAAATCGAATTTTTGCGGGAATCTGGCCATGGATAATCATTCTTAAGTTGCTCATGGATACTCAGTCAGCCTTAGCGTTTGGAAAAGTCGCCAACAGAGGTCAGGGCGATTTTTCAAAGACAGCTGTTTTTGGGTCAGGAACCTCAGGGACAAACAAACGGGAGTTCGTCGTCTGTGTTTTGTTTATCCATCCAGTTTTCAGTATTATCCGTGTGTTTCGGTGTCTTACATCCATAAAACACTCTAAAATGGTGTGTATCAAAATGATACATGTGGCGCCCTGCGACCGAATTGGCGAATAAAAACTCGATTTTTTACACGTGTATGTATTTGATACACACTTCATTTTCTGTTGGAATGTAGTTAGAATGTCATAAAATGATGAATATCGTACATTTTGAGTAGTTTCACCTAGCTGAAATGGGGAAAAGTACTGTGGCGTGGGGGGAAACCCATGGTTTTTAGGTGTGTTTGCTTTGACTTCATAGTTTATGATGTTTGCTTTGATTTCATAGTTTTGATACGCAGTGATTGTACTTGTTTACTGTTCAACTTTTTTATGTAGGGCTTCCCTATCGAAGAAGCAGTGCTGGCCCGCAGTTTCAAAAGCGTCATCCAAGCGTTAGCAGTAAGCAGCGGTGAAGACAAAGCCTGTGCTCTCGTCCGAGATCTGCTCGTCACTCAGCTCGTAGGCCAGGACTTGACCAAATTCTGCATGCCAGACGAACCAATGGAAGAACTGACGAATCTCTTGAAAACCATCGGACAGGAGGCCCCAGAGCCACGGCTCATCGCATCTATAGGGCAGAACACCATTCTCGCTAGTTACGATGTTGGGATTTACTCCAACAGAGTCATGATTGGTCGAGGTGAGATTCGTCACTAGTTTCTTATAGTTCCTAACACAATTTTGGCTGCGCCATTGTAACCTAGAACTCAGCATGGGGCCCCCTCGAATCCTTACAGTACCTAGTTATCATAAATGTCAATGTTGGTAACATCTGAAACCATATTATATATTTAACTAAGTACTGCTTGCGTCTTAACTGAGGAAAGGGGAGCTAGAAACTAAATAAGAAATTCCTATTTCTCTTTTTACCATTCTTGAATAGGTGTTCTGAACATTTTGCACCGGAGGCAAACAGCATTTGATAAATCAGGAATTTCTTATGCAATGTTTTTTGTAAATTTTCTTTCAACGCAACGAAATTTGGTATTTCATGTTGAAATGTACTTGATCAAAATTACCATAGTATATCGATCATTACGTACGACTATTATGCGTGTTTTGTCGTTATTTTGACCGGATTTTTTTGCTAAATAGACATTTAGAGGTAGATATGCTTTTTACTCATTTATCGAGTATCTAACCTCGCATCACATTGCCAATAGACGCTTGTCCATGCGGTCGAGAAAATAACGAAATCCTCCTATAAGCAGCATAACTAAATAGCTGCCGAGGCAAAAGCTTTAGAACTATGTTACCCCGGAAAATTCATTTAAAATAAATTATATCTGACCGACACAACTGAAACGATAATGCCAAAGAACTCCCTCGATTTTGAAGTGTCGTGATAAAATAGCTGATTTTTTGCCTGTAGAAGTAAGACATTGTTAACAGTTTGAACTCCATAGAAACATAGATAAAGTAAAGTATAAGTAGATAAAGTAATTTTGGGAATCCATTGTCAATCTTGAAAAATGCACATTTTCGATGTATCAAAAAAATTTATCTTGTTTAGATTTGTCCATTTTGTGGTGCATGCTCGTGCCGCCAGTGGGTGAGGTTTGTGGGCAAAGTGACCTTGTAGTGATCTTTTTCGAATGTATTGAGTAGCTTGTAATTGGCATGTGGTCATAGAGTCAGTTTTGACCCCTATCAGGTTTTGGAGAGAGCCTCAACACAGCAGAGAACATGGCCTGTTGTGACGCCCTCTGGCGACTCTGGGACGTCGGTCAGCGACGGAAGCCCCTCCCATTCAAACTGGAGTTGCTGCCACTCGCAAAATTCGCTGCATCTTCATCAACCCCACCCTAACTGTTTTATAGCTTTGATGTCTCGTTGAGAGTCCTTGCACAATAGTCAGACTGTAATATAATTGGGTGTAAAAAGGTTGTTTACAAAAATACATGGTTATGTAACACAAACCCGCCATTGTATAGAATATAGCTACTACTAAGCTCCCATTTTGATTCAACTTGATCTCAGTGGAGTCGTAATATTGTCAGTGCTAGCAAAATCTTAGTTACCGATTTTATTCTTAAGGTATGAAGCCTCCTCAGCATGTACTGAATGGCATTGACAAAAGAAAAATGCTGCAAAGTCCTTGTCCAGGGGTTTATTATTCTATCGGACATACCTACAAAGGTATTGGACTGTTCGTTGATTGATTCTTTCATGTCCAATAATTGAAATAGCTACTTTTGATGGTTTCCACCTATTGTGTCCCCCAAAAACACGAATTAGGTTCCTGTTTTCTTATAAATTACCTCTGATCATTGATAGTGCCATTTATTGGCTTGATTCACCGGTTGATATAAATTTATGGTAATTTTCCAGGTTTTGGGTCAATAAAAAATGAATTTTGGGAGCTGAACCTTCGTCGCACAAGCCCGTTCACTAAAACCTCGAAAAACTATGTTTACACGTATTTTTCCCCCATAACGCCCCTGGGTCTATTCCGATAATGCTACCGAGCTCAGGGCACAGTTAGGACCCAAATGTTTTCCCAAATGGGGACCCCAACTGTGTAGGGAATAACGGCGATTTTAGAGCAAAATTTAAGGCTGAAACCTCGTTAGAACTTCAATTTTCTACTCTGGTCAAAATCGACTTCATATTCAGTCTCCTCGTCCTAAAAAACAGGGAAAACGATACCTCACAAGCTCATGTTACTAAAACACCAAAACAAAAGTTTCGGGACACAACTAGGACCCAAATGGTCAGTGCTCTTGATAAGACAGATTAATTTGACATGGCGTTATTGGTGAATGACAATTGATGTCCGTTCTCTTGATGAGACATATTGATTCGACATGGCTGCCTTTGAACTAATTTCAGTCTTCACAAAATGAGTATTATAAAATGGTTTTCCTATTATATCAGTGGGAAACTTTAGAACGTTTACATGTAGTAGTTCCCTGGACTACCCTTGGACAGCCTGTTTTTAGAGAAATTCGAATCTCCCACCAAAGACAAAAACTACTGTAGGCCCGCACTCCCATACAGCGCTCCGCCATCGTCCCGGCCTGTGCTGTGGCAGCATTGGCGTCCCCCGCAGCATCTTCACTTATTCTTTGGATCTCCGTTCGACAGTTTTGTTTCATCAGATTTTTGGGAATTTTTTATTATTACAGGTAGTTTTACGTTATTTCCTTTGCTGCAATTAAGGTAAGATCGTTCATTTCTTTTGCGTTTATTAATAAGCGGCTCAGCAGAGAAGTTCTCTTTGCTGCGAATTTTTTTTCGCGACGTTTAGTCCGCCGTCTCCGCGCCGACTGCATGGTCCCGTATTCGACGTGCTCAATCTAATTTACGATGTGTGGAAATTTGGGTGGGGGGGGGGGGGGGGTGAATTCAATGAGGATGAACCTCGATATCTCCGTACTCGTTTGGATCGAAACTTCGACGAATTTTCTTTCGGATCGGAGGTATCGCTGGAGGCGTGAGGTTGGCACATAGCGCAGCTTCAGAGAAGGAAATTTCTTTCTGATCGGAGGTATCGCTGGAGGCGTGAGGTTGGCACATAGCGCAGCTTCAGAGAAGGCCACAGCGCACCGCTGTAATAGCTTCTTGGTTCAGGCCACTCTCATAACCCCTGCATTCTTTTAGTTCCATGAGTGAATCCTCCAATCATTTTATTATTACCAGTAAGTATAAGTAATGAAAACAACCGTCTTCTTTAATGCTTTATTTAAAAGAAAGGTACTGAACTAATACCTAGAACAACAGAAAGGAAAGACAAGATGACTTGGAGAAAATAAAATGGAACGTGAGCTAATTATAGTTTGCTTAGTTCTCTACTTCTTCAATCTGCGACTGTCATTTCGATTCATTATTCTCTGAATAATACACCTATGTATTCGGTTCGAGATTTTTTTTCTTAAACCACCATTTTTAGCGAATTTTCGAAGAAAAGGAAGCTATTGTTCTCGGTCCAAAATTTTTATAACTCGAATTTCCGAAAGATTTTTATACCAAAATCCGTTTCAGACCATTCTGAATTCACTGCCGAAAGACACCAAAAATTATATGTATATATATATACTTATAGTATATATATTTATATATTAGTAGTATCGGAATACCAATCCTGGCTCACTCCCTTAGATCTCTGATAAAAAGTTTTAACATAAAAGATCAGAACATATATTTTCACTTGAATCCTTGATGTTTTTTATTTTCACTTGAATCCCTGATGTTTTTTATTTTCACTTGAATCCCTGATAAAACTTTTTTACCACAAAACATCAGAACCAGTGACTTTTTTAAAAAATATTTTTTTATCAGAAACTCTAGTGAACTCTAAAAAAATGCAAATTTAGGGGGTCGATATTTTCGAAATTTAGCTCCCTCTGATGTTTTCACTAGAAAAAATAAAAAAATTAAAATGACGTCACGCTAAAAATATTTTTGAATCGTCTTAAATTAAAATGACGAGACGCTCTTCTGAATTTGGGAATCCCAATCTATTTAAAGGTGAGGTCGATTCGACGGGTCCTATGTATTTAAATATTTTTTTAATCTACGGACCCACCTTTAAGAATTCAATTCAGACAGGATAAATAGTATCCATACAAGAATAGACAAAAGAAAAAAGTGGGTGGATAAAAAAAATGAGGGGTAAGTTAAAAAAAAGAAAATAGTAATAAAATATAAGATGAGCAATAAAATTATATTACCAACTGAAATTTACATGGAGATCCGAGACAAGATCACAGATGCTTATGACCATTTCATTTTTTGCAAAGCTGTGAATATTCCAATAGATAAAAAGAGGAGTATATTCTTAAATGTAAATCCACAAACTCTCATATTAAATTTTGATTCAATCAAACATAAACAGTTTATTAGAGATTTTGTTGAAGAGTCTGGTTATTTTGTACCTTGGAATGAGATTTCATTGTATCCAAATCTACCAGAAAATTTCATTCGAGAGTTCAAGGATAAAGTATGTTGGTATGAAATATCATCTGAGCAAAAACTATCTGAGAAATTTATTCGAGAGTTCAAGGATAAAGTATGTTGGTATGAAATATCATCTGAGCAAAAACTATCTGAGAAATTTATTCGAGAGTTCAAGGATAAAGTATGTTGGTATGAAATATCATCTGAGCAAAAACTATCTGAGAAATTTATTCGAGAGTTCAAGGATAAAGTAAATTGGGAACGTATTTCATCTAGGCAAAAACTATCTGAGAAATTTATTCGGGAATTCAAAGATAAAGTACATTGGAGACGGATTTCATCTAGGCAAAAACTATCTGAAGAATTCATTCGAGAGTTCAAGGATAAAGTAGACTGGAATGAGATTTCATCTGAGCAAAAACTATCTGAGAAATTTATTCGAGAATTCAAAGATAAAGTATATTGGGAACATATTTCATCTAGGCAAAAACTATCTGAAGAATTCATTCGAGAGTTCCAGGATAAAGTATATTGGGAATATATTTCATTTCACCAAACACTATCTGAAGAATTCATTCGAGAGTATGAGAATTTTATTGACTGGTATTGGATTTCTGGACAGCAAAAACTATCTGAGAATTTCATCAGAGAGTTCAAGGATGTTTTAAATTGGAGATGGATTTCATCTAGGCAAAATTTAAGTGAAGATTTCATTATAGAGTTCCAAGATAGAGTGGTTTTGGATCAGTAAAAAAATAATAGTTTAAAAGTGTTCGTTTTAATGGGGGTTCTCCATTAAAACATATTGAACAAGATGCAAGGTTGTTCTGTAGGCCAGCAAACGCTATCTACCGACGAATCTGTGAACCGGTTGCATAACCAGGAAGAGGTGGCCGTCTCGCGGGAGGTGGCGCGTTTGACCTCATTCGGCCTTGAAATCCACTACTCAAGATTATAGAACGCCTCTCAGTTCACAACTGGAGTCTTGGCTCATTGGTTATCGTATCGGCTTTATAAGAGAGAGGTCGGCAGATCGCTGCACGGACAAAACCTCAAGATTTTTTTTCCTATAATAATGAGGATACACTTCCCTCGAGATATTAGAAGCGTTACTAGCTGATGGGCCCTTAAGGGGGCGCGGGACGGGAAGGCCAGTAGCACCCCCAACCACGAGAGTGCGCTGAACATCGCTTCCCCGGGAAGTTTCCCAGCGAGATTTGGAGATTTGGCGCCCGCCGGTAGGGGCGCCTGCCGAATTTCGATGGTTGTTGTAAGTGCGCAGTTAGTTTTTAGTTATCAATTCCATTGCCTCATGGACACTATAACATTCGTGATTACTTGTTACTTGAGCTCCCACTGCAAGTTGATAGGTTATATTCTGTTGTTTTTAGTTCATTCTTTGTTCTCTTTATTCTCTCACGCGGTTCGTTCACGTTAGTATCTCAGTATTCTATAGTTCATTCGTAGTGATATCCGTCGAGTGTATCAAAGTGTATGCCTCCATCGCCAAAGAAGTGGACCAGGAGAAACATCGGCAACAAAGGCGACAAAAAGAGGCGCAGAACAGTAAGTTGATACCACAGATTTACATAATTAGGTACCTAATTAATCGTTATTGTGTTTCCTGTGTAGAGCAACAATTTTTTTTTTTAATGTATTTATTGACAAAAGACTTAGTATTTACATTCACAAAAGATAATGACATAAATGTTACAACCCCTCAGTAACGGCACATCCGCAAAAAGATTCCCTTTTTACGGCCTGAAAAATACCTATATCTAGTACCTCAGTTAAGAATACGTCGGTATTTATGAACCTTCTTTCAATATCAAGCTGAACGATTCAACTTTCACACGATGTTGGCTTAGCATAAAAATTACCTACCTATCACGTTTCCTCTGTGGATCAAACTGAATTTTGCGGCCAACAGATTTTGAGTTAGTCTAATGATTGTCACGTAATTAGTACGTTCTCCGTAGTTTGGGAGTAAAACTCAGTTACCTACCCAGCATCCCACGAAAATCGTTAACCTTCGTTGCAAAGTTATTGTCAAATCTCCTGCGGCTAAATCTCCGTCGAGTTTTGTAGACCGAAAATGAAGCCCGTAGGTACCTATGCGTGATACGGCGGACGGACATAGCATTTTTGGAATCTACGCACCTTGAAACGGAAACGAAAAAATTTTGAGAGGGTGTTATAATAATTTTTTGCTGAGCGAATACATAGGTGTGTCATTCACAGACCTGCAATCCTTGTCACATCCTGCAACCAAACGCTGCAGAATCCTTGTCACATGGTTTATGATTCCGTTGGACATATCTACAGAAATGTTGGCTGTTTATTTATTGTTTCTTTCAATTCAATCAGTCAAAATATCAAGCAGATACAATCTGCGATGCAGCAATGAATAAAAAAATCTTTAGGTAGCTACCTACCCTACTGTGAACGTCAAAATTGAAATGCAATAAGTTTTAAAAAATGAATGTTTCCATGGTTAATATAGATGGATGTGTTTCCAAGGTTTTTTGGTTTTGTAGATTAGGAAACCTCAATAAAAACCTAAGAAATACTGTAAATTCCCAACTCTTGGCATGTTATGGTGTCAAAATCAGTCAAAACACCAAGCAGATGCTCGATAGATTAAAATGTATTTCTTGAATGGTTTTCATTGATATTTCTAATTCATTGCAATCAGTATACCCAAATTTACTGATTTTATGTTATTTTCTGTTCTCAGTTCATGTCCAAACAACATCCGATCCAGAGTCTGGCAGACAGTGATGTCTCCCACCAAATGGTCTTTCTTTGAGTAAAAATCAGGTAATACTTCTTGTTATTAGAAGCAGATCAAATATTTCGCTGTAATATCACATTCCCCTAATTCTTCATGCGCTTCTCTGGACTTGCAAAACTTTGACACGCTCTCCTGTAAAATCATCTGTATTGGACTTACCTACCACGTTTTGCCAGATCAGCACACAAAAAAATTCTGTCATGTAGCATGGCTATAAGAGCGAATTTTCAAAGAAATATTCCTGATATTGTGTAAAAAGATGATATAGCGAGAATCCATACCAGTTTTCTTGAGATTATATAACTTTTCGTGATTTTAGCCATTTTTACCGATGTTTGACCCTAATAACGTCAAATTTGACCCACTTGGTTTTGAGAAAAATAGTTTTATCGTCGAGGTAGTCCCTCCGTCGTCATTAACCACCCCACAGAACGTCAGGTGAATTAATATTGATTTTACCATTAATACCAATTTTTTACCCCAACAAATAAAAATCTGACCCCTATTCTGTGTGAAAAACAACTGAAATGGTATTTTTCTGTCTTCACTCAACCTTCCGTACCACTTCCAATGATTTTATATCAATTGTTTGCAATTTTAGCCGTTTTTACCGACATTTAGCCCCTAAAAACTCCAATTTGTCCCCCTTGTAATTTGAAAATTGCTCATCTTCGAACTCATCCTTTCGTTTGGCAATAGAAACGGTTTGGAGAAATCTGGAATTTTTACCATGTGCCTACCCAAGGACAGATATCATCTGGAGTGGCACATAAATCTACATAATAAATGTTTGCTAAAATCTAGGGATGAACTTAGGATGCTCTGAACCGGATTTGCCTATAAAAATATTTCAAAAATTCATGTTCTGAAAATGCTACCCATTGCAATAGCTATATTTTCTTTGAAAATTCGGTAATAAGGTTTGAAATTACAAAGAAAGCTGAATTTAAATTAAATTTAACAAAGCACTAAATGTTACAGATAACGTTAGGTAAGATAAACTGAAGAAATACACACAACAATGTTCGCAAATTTTTAAGGAAAATGAAGGTATTGCAATGGGTCCAAAATTTTCAGAACATAAGTTTTTGCAATTATTTTATAGACAAATCCGTTTCAGATCATCCTGATTTCATCCTTAGATTTTAACAAAAATGTATACGTATATTATATATATATATATTTATCTATGTGTCACTCCAGACGATACCTGACCTTGGTTACGTGATAAAAATTCCAAATCTCGCCAAAATGTTCTTATTGCCAAACAAAAGGATAAGCAATTTTCAAAAATTTGAAGGGGGTCAAATTTGAGTTTTTAAGGGGTCAAAAATTGGTAAAAACTGCTAAAATTGATATATAAAATAACTGAAAGTGGCATGGAAGGGTGAGTGAAGGCAGAAAAATACCATTTCACTTGCTTTTCACACAGAACAGGGGTCTAATTAGGATTTTTGGGGGTCATTAACATTATAGAAGATAGCACCTATACATGAAATAAGTGTATGTAGGAAAACTTTATTTACATTACATTCACTTTATTTACATTTACATTTAATATTATAGAAATGCCTGTTGTAATTTGCTACTGTGTATTTTTGTTCAGGAAGACGATCAGAATTGACGAGATATCCGAAGTTGACAACTCCAGTCGTATATACAGTAAGAAGCAAGAAGCGAGTTTGAACTCCGATTTAAATGAACATGAACCTAAATGGATTTCCGAATACCTACCTAGATCCAGACTAACTCAGTGTCCAATAAAATAAAATAAAAGCTAATGTGAGCAGTGTAACTGTATAATATTATTCATGAGCTTTGCAATTTACTTTTCTACAGCATGCTTTGGTATTACGATGTTATGATGTAAATCATCGTGACTACCAGTAGTACCTATGACTACTGCCTAATACAGTGTTACGAATTCCTTCGGTCACCCTTAGTATTTCTTTTTCATATATCACTGTAAAATCCAACCCACTCAACGTTACCCTATCTGAACAAATCCTTAATCAAAATCAAGAGCTCTTCACATGCTGTACCATGCCGGTACTATTCGAGAAAAATTCAAAAGTATGAACTGTGATATATTTATGATCAAGCTCCAAACCGTAGTTCTGTCATTTATATAGGTAATATTCTGTCATTATGTTTGTATTTTGGTTCACACTTTTATCCTATTCGGCATATTGGGGTTACCGTCTGTTTTATCCGTCACGTCGAATCACTAATACTAGCACTAATACTCACTAGTTATATAGTTTATTTGTTTATATTTCAGTCATTGAATAAAACGTAAACACCTGAAAAGTTATTTGTTACTATCTAATCCTCTTCCTATTGCCGTTCAATTCAAGTAGGTAGTGAAAGGTATGATGATTAAAAGTAGGTACTTGAAATCATGTTAAATCATTTGTCTTTGAATTGATTCTGTATTAGTATGACAGGTAGAACACTTTAGACAGTGTGTAATCAATCTTTTAAAAAGTCATGTCTAATTTTGAGTGAAGTACACATAAGTATAAATAAAAATGAAATGAAATTACAAATTTCACACTGGGAGTACCTAAGTTATTTGTCTCACATAGGTAGGTATCTACTTTGTGATCAGTCGATACATTCATTGGTCACACATTGATTTACATACATAAAAAGTAAAATTTGCATACATAATATATATATAAATGACCAGTAAAAATCCTCTCAAAATTAAATAATTACGTAATGTTAAAGTACCCCAGACAGAAAAATAATAGTACCTACAACTAACCGGATGGGTCAGAGATTGTAAGGCAAGGTAAGTTTCGAGGCTTTCAGATAATATTATGTGACACACAAGAAGTTCGAGCAGAATAGTTAAAAAATAAGAAAATTAAGTAGGTACCTGGCTATACTTCCTCAAATGAATTCAGGTAGGCACCTAGTGATTGTGGCGTCAACTTTTGATCTACCTAGTGGATTATTTTTCAAATAATTGTTTACCCACTTAAAACAATCTTCCCCTATTTTTTTTATTGATTTTGCTAAATTTAGGCCAATTTATGAAACATTTAATTGATATACGTAATTAATATGTACCGTAAATAGGTAAGTAGCTACCTACTACGAAGAATCAAAAAAATTTAATTAGGAAAGTAGGTACCCAAAATAATTGGGAAAATACTGTAAAACTTACCTATTTATTGTCCCAAACCATTGTAATCCAATCATGTGAAAATTATGACGGTAAATTAGGAAAATAATGAAAAAAGCTGTTGTAGGTTGGGGATGTGGAAGGAAGGGTAGGGGGAGCAACAGCTGAACAGGGAACTAATATTCTGAAGCTTAGCTGGGATGCCCACCGTGTGGGTTACAGCGATGCCATTCTTCCAGTGAATATGGCAACACCGCCTCCCCCCCCCTCTCCATCGGACCAAGAACGTTGAAAATTACCTCCTTCCCTGGCAAAAAGCCGCTGGAACTGATAATGCCATGGATACTATACTAGACTACACGACGAGCGAACCGACAGGGCAGGGTATCTGCGTGTGAAGGGGGAGAGACTCGGCACATTGCCCGCAGAGAGCGCCTACAGGCGGCGCCCCCTTTCTCGAGCCTTTTTTCAAAATACGTAAAATTTCTCTTCACGTTTTCTTTCTTATTTTACATAACAAAATTTTGATTCTTGGATTATCATCTTTATTATCTCTCCGAAAATGTCGTAAGACATAAACATTCAAGAAAAAGTTTTTTAAACTAAATTTTTGAATTTGAATTTTCGGAAATTTCAGGAATCATTTAGAGCTATGACCCTAACTCTATTCACGGATTAATATAATGCGTATTAAGACCTTCCCCAGAACTGTAAGTTAACCACAGCCAGAGAAAACGTGAAGAAACTGACAAAAAACAGGGTCTGCGCCCCCAATCTAATTCCACCTCGATGGAAGTGAGAGTCGACCTTATCATCAAAATTTCCTTTCTTAACTGTTCTGCTCTCAACATCTACTTAAAATACAGCAAAAACCGAAACTTCAACGTAACTGAAAAGCCAAGTTGAAATGACTCACGGAATTAAAACTCCGTTGTAAGTCGTGAAGGTTGTGCCATTCAAAGATCCCCTCCTATAAAGGGAGGTAGAGATCGTTCAGGAATGGATGCTGTGTGTAGAAGTTGAGCAGCCACAGAATGTGCGGTTAAGTTGGGACATTTTGCTGAAATTTCCTTTGATTTTTTTATGAGAATTGCACCTATAAGTGTAATTCATTTAAAATTTCGTGAGTTGTAATTCCTCAGGATAAAAATTTCCTTGGATTTCCTCTCCGCTTAAATCTTTAATTTTATAAGTAACTGGACTCGTTTCTAAAATCTCAGCTATTTCAAAAATCTCTTTCGTCCAATTTGCTTCGTATTTGTTTGCAAAAGTTTTCTTTGATTTCGTAATTCTCACACGATTTCCAATTTTAAATTTCTTTTTTCCATTTTTTCCAGTCTTTTTGAATAAATATCTCAGAATTTCATTTTCATTTCTCGCATCAACTTGAGCAGGTGTCATTCCAATAGAACGATGAACGTCTTGTTTGTTGTACTCATTAACTAATTCCTGTAAAATATCGACCCAATTTTTATTTCCATTCACCTCGAAACGAATTTTAAATTTCTGATTCAAAGTTCTGTTAAATCTTTCGATGATTGCAGATTTTTCTAAATTTTCCGTGTGATACATTTTAATTTTATACTCGTCTAAAAGTTCTTTGAAAAGTCTATTTTCAAATTCTAAACCTTTGTCCGTGTGAAGGAGTTTAGGAGTAGAATGATTATGATATTTTACATTTTCCAAAACTCCTTTGAAAGCTTTTGAAACTACCATTCCGTTTTTCTTTTTCAATGGAACTGACCAAACGTACTTTGAAAAAGTATCAATGATATTCAACATGTAACCGAACCCCTTGTTTTCATTCTCGTATTGTTTCATTATAATCAAGTCCGCGGCCCAAAGATCATCTTTTCCATGAGTAACAATTTTCCTTTTCTGAAATTTCTTTCTAACGGGTTTATGTAATTCCTTCGCAAATTCCAACTTTTCGTTTTCAGATAAATTTAAAATTTCAGTTTCAGGAATTACGTTAGTTTCCTCATTCGGATTTTTTATGAATTTACTTTTATTAGTTTTACATTTCAGACATTTAGCTGCAATTCTCCACCTTCCGTTCGCAGTTTGTACAATTTCCGCGTTTATATTTTTCGTTCGTTTTTTACATTTATGACAATAAATTTCATCCTCCATGTTTTATTAAAGGCTACCGAAAGATTTTTTTAAATTCTTAAAGAGGGATAGCGATTCGCTCCCCCTAATTAAAGCAAACACAAGCAAGTAGATTTTTTAATGGAGTGAACTCCATTAAAAATAAACCTTAGTATCTAATATTTAAGCTACTTCTTGCCTGATCATATTTTTAGTTGGATCATAAATTAAATTTGTTCTACTTACAATGATGACGTAACAAGTAGTACCTTCTGTGCTACCTGATGCAGATGCTACAGTTTTATTGAATTCTACGTGAAGTATCAAATTACTTTTACTTTGAGATACGTTTTGAGGTTGATCCGACAAGTCAATGCTATAAATTGGATAATCCCTTTTGGAAAATTCTGGTTCGATGTATGGAATTGATGGCTTGGAACTCATTGATTTTTTGAAGTCTAAAAATGCGTTGTACGCCAGAGAATAATCATTTTCATCGAAATCCAAATCTTGATTTTCCTCCGGGTATCTTCTACCACCTAATTCGATCCAATAATTTCTTACGTCTTTATGATTGAATCTAGAATTGTCCTTTTTCTGGTCGTTCGACGCGTCAGTTTGAAAAACTACGAAGCACCATAACGGATTATGCACGTTTCTGTAAATATTTGTAATATCGAACATTAAGGTTTTTCCTGTAACGTTTTTATGTTCTATGCACTGCCAACTTTTGAATTGAAATTGGTACGGCACGCTTCTAAGTTCTGCGATCAAATTAACTTTAGATTCGTTTTTATATTCAATCACTGGAACTCTCAAAACAAAAGATTTTATCTCCACAACTCCATCACTAGGTATAATCGAGGTTGCATCCTTTTTCCAAACTTGAATAACGTTATTATCGCTGTTTCGAATAAAAATTATTTCAAAACCTCCCTTGAAAATTGGAATGGTTATATCTTTGAAAAACCCCAAACCTAAATCACCGAGATAACCAACTGCACTGAAATTACCACCTCCTATTGCTTTCGAATTAAAACCTGAATTTAAAACTTCCCCATTATAATTCTTAGGGCCTGCAAAAGTGACAAGGCCCTGTACCAAGCCAGAAATGCCCGGATTCTCAATTTCGTCTACTACAACATTGTGTTTTTTCACTTCTACACTCGAAAACATTTGACCCACGAAATTATCTATCAACATGACTGAATCTGAACCTGAATACGCCTTGGTTGGATCTTTCGACTTTAAAACTCCCTTTACGTAATACTGAATGTTTTTAGACAGAAATTCGTCTTCTAGATCAATTTTGAAAGTTGTCCTTTTGTTTTCAGCATTCAAATTTAAAGTTGAAGTTGGATTTATTGTACGAAACTGCTTTCGCACAATATCGTCTTGATATTTATCAAAAATCTTTTTAGTTTGATACATACTTTATTATAGTAAAACATAATTTTTTTTGATTTTTTATTTAGGTACTATGAATAAATCTTTAAATACTTGACTTGTATTTGTCTTTAACGTTAAAGAGGGTGGCCAATTTGGCCACCCCCACTTTAAGAGTTTTGAAAATATTCTTTAAATGTTCTCGACTTGTATTCGACTTTAAGGTTAAAGAGGGGAGGTGATTCGCCCCCCCTCTTTAAGAGTTTTGAAAGAAATTTTTAAGTGTTCTCGACTTGTATTTGCCTTTAATATTTAGGTACTATGAAAAAAAATTTTTATGAGATTTTCTCATAAAAAACACAACTCACTGTAATAACTAAATTTAAACATTTTTTCTAATCGCGTTTATAATTTCCGCTTTTCCCAGTTCTTTTCCCTTTTCTAAAAGTTTCGCTTTTTCCGTATCATTATTTTTATAACCGTTCAAAATGTTGGTTTTCATCTCGTCGTAATTTTTAATTTCTTGTTCAATATTGTTGAATTCCTCATCCGAAATTTTACCATCTTTCAAAGCATTCGTGATTTTTTCCTCTATGGAATTTAATTTTGTTCTCGCCAAAAGTGCGATATCCGAATGTTTATTAATTTTGTTTCCTACATAACTGCCCGAAGTTCTCAGGATTGCAGAAAATGTTGTTAATACGACTGAAAGTGGAACTCCAAAAGGGATTGCCACAGGGAGAGTGATACAAACACCAATCATCCCCAGTTCGGTTAACGTAGTGAAACACTCTATTCCGAAAAACGTTTTCGATAATTTGCAGTATTTTTTTCTCAAATTTCCCCTCATTTTCATTTCGTTTTTTAAAAATTCATATTGTTTTATAATGCGATTTATTCTATAATTGTTGGAATTAAATTCCGGAACTGGAATCTGAGGGTAAATGTTTTTGTAAAACGGAGTAAATTGTATGTCATTTTCAACTGCAGGAGCAGACGGTTTTTGGTTTTCATCAATGTTGTTCATCTTATTTATTATACAAATTATTTACTTTTCAGCAACAAGTAAGCTTTAATATCGTCGAATTGAATCTGTTCATTATTTCCCGTGGTTGTTGACAATTTTATCATTTTTATTTCTTTCAGTCCTTTTCTTAGTGGAATGAAAACTACTTTCTTTGGTTTTTCCGTGTAAATAGTATTAGGTGGCATTGGTTTCTCTATGAAAGAAACGTGTAATAACTCGTTTTCAACGTGCAAATGGGGATGTTCATCATGATTTGTAAAGCTATATTCCGTAATGTTACAATGCCATTCGACTATATTATCAGAAAGAACGAGTTGTTTCGGATTATTCTCTGATACGTAGTTGGTATTCTTTTTAAACAAATTATTGGAACCTAAACAATGTTTCAACTGAAATATATCGCAAAAATTCCCCTCATCCACAATCTTCATGTCCATGGGAAAGTATGCAGCAATTCTGTAAGAATCGTCTTTTAAATACTCGAGATCGAATTTCAAACTATTCGGAGTAACTTGTTGTATTTCTTTCATTTGAGCTTCAGAATACTTTTTCATAGTTTCTTTTTTCTCTAACAAACTAGTTTGAAAATTGGATAAAAAACTAATCAACTTGGCTTTGAATGAACTCACATTGAACGTTCCATCGATTTTATATTTTAGATCATATTTTCCATCAGTAAAAGTATATCTGTAAGCGAACACGAAGTTTTTTATCTCAAACGTTTTCCTAGTTGTAAACAACAAAGCTGACATACCCAACTGATACTCTTTATTCGGATCGAGTGGAATTGGACTCTCAAACCTTAGTGTATCTCCTGAAATTTTTATAAACATTATTTATTTATATATAATAAATATAATAAATAAAATGAGTCAAAAATATAACATAGAGCTTTTTTCATTTGAAGAAAAGACAGCTTCTCACGATTTACTACCTCTGCCCCTACGCTGCCTAGTGGTAGGGCCATCCGGATGTGGAAAAACCAATCTATTGTGCAACCTGATTGTACAACCATGGGGAATTCCGTTTGGAAATCTTTACATATTTTCCAAATCTTTAGAGCAAAAAGTTTATAAAGATTTGAGAAAAGCTTACGAAAAAATAGCGGCTAAAGTTGGAACGGAAATAGCTCATTTTTACAATAATTGTGACGAACTAATTGTACTAGATGATTGTCAGTCGAACAGTTTGATAGTTTTTGATGATTGCGTTAATGTTCAACAACAACAGATTATAAAAGATTATTACATGAGAGGACGTCATAAGAATATTTCTTGCATTTATCTAACTCAATCATTCACTAAAGTTGATACACAGTTGATTAGGGAAAATCTGAATTTTCTGTGTATTTTCAAGCAACGCCTAGTTTACATGAAAGCGATTTACGATGAGTATGTTGGAACAGATTTTACTTTTGATCGATTCAAAGAAATATGCAACGAATGTTGGTACGATAATCATGGATTTCTGACGATAAACCTCGAGAAAAAATTAAAAGATGGCCGATACATGAAAAAGTTTGAGAAAACGTTTCTTGAATAAACGATCAAAAACACCGTTAGACGATCAAAAACACCGTTAAATCACCGTTAGACGATCAAAATAACCGTTAAACCATCGTTAGACGATCAAAATAACCGTTAAACCATCGTTGAAACGTTTTTTAAATATACGATCAAAATAACCGTTAAACCATCGTTGAAACGTTTTAAAAATATACAATCAAAAAAAATTTTTTGTTTACTATAATAAATAACTATGCCTACTGTTAAGCATTTAGAAAAAAATTTGTTGAAAAAATATAACGAACATAAAAAAAAGATTGAAACTGATGATTCAGAAACTCGTGATCAAACTGATGATCAAACTGATGATTCAGAATTAGAACCAGAAAATCGAATTTTAATGAGAAAACCCAAAAAAGAAATGACTGTCAAGGAAGCTAACAAAATTCGAAAACTAGAACAAGAGTTAAGAAGTGCTTTCAGAGAAGCAAGAGTGGATATGCTGAATGATAAAGAAACCAAAGAAAGAATGTTTGCTCCCATCACGGAAAAATTAGTTGAAGTGAAAAATGCTGTGAAACAAGCTGACGAGGACTTCAAGAAGTTGGAAATTGTTCCTTACATGCAAGCTCCTATGGCGAGTAGTTCTCCTGTCAAGAAAAGAAAACTGGTGACTTTCGGGCCTACTAATACTCTTGAAATTAAACCAACAGAAGGAGCTTCTGCACTAGTTGATACGACATCAGATGAGACCGTAGTAAACACAAGAAATAGTTTATCAAACATCATGGATATGGTAGATCAGAATCAATCCCCATCGAATAGTGTTGGTCCGAAAGGAATTGGTCCAATTGCTAGACTTTACATCAGACAGGATGATAAACAATTTGGTATATGGGGAGAAGAGGACAAAATTTTCATCGGAGACCAACAAATTCAAGTAAACGGAGATGCAATCGTTATTCAAAAAGAAACGTACAAAGGAACGCACGGATTATGGCGTTTGTTAACTGATCCTCTAGGGCCTGATCCTGATAAATACACTCAAGAGGATTTGAAAGTTTACAAGAAAATTCTCATTCAAACTAATTCTTTATACCAAAAGAATGATCCAACTACTAATAAAGTAAAGTCCAGTACAGGGAAAAAATGGAAAGATTTGATTGCACCTATTTGGAAAGAAATCAAAGCAAGTAAAGTTGGTTCGGGCTTGATAGAATATTCTGAAAATCCAGTGGAATTTAAATACATCGACAACCTCCAACAGCTGCATCAGCGTTTGTACTATTTGTACGCACAAGAACGAGCTGGTAATAACAATTTTCACAATGAAAAATTAGGAATTGTAAAGTTTATAACCGATCAGTTGGAAAAAAACATAGATAATCCCAAAGGAATAGAATATCTGTTGAGAGTTGTAAACAGTTTACCGAAAGGTATAATTAAAAATGGTTCCGGAGTTTTAAATACTTTGCTGAACAAACTTGATGGTTTCGTACCTGAAATGCATTTGTCGGGTGGATACAACTATTGTGGTCCATTTACAAAACTAGATAAACGATTGAAAAGAGGAGATCTGGGAATTAATAAATTGGATGAAGGCTGTAAGGAACATGATAAATTTTACAGGGATCACACAGACACGAAAGAAAGACATGTAGCAGATAAAGCACTGGAGGAATTAGCAAAAGAAAGAATGTACGCGAGTGATGCAAGTTGGAAAGAAAAAACTGATGCAGCTAAAGTGAGTGCTTTAATGAAAAGTAAACAATATTTCGGTATGAAAATTCATTATTAAAAAAATTTACTATAATAAATAACTATGATCACGAAAAAAATAGATTTAACCGAAAATCAATTAACCAAATTGCGAACCGCTTACAAAAAGCGTAGATCTGTTACAGTTCGTTTGACAGCGAAACAAATTTCAGGAAACGGAAAACATAAAATCAGTCTGTGGGAAACTCAATCAAAAACATTTGAAAAAGCGAGAAAAGAAAAGAAAGGAATTACGTTAACTTTGGATTATGAACAACTACATTTGAATCACACGGGTGGATTCCTACCACTGTTATTTGCAGGAATAGGAGCACTTGGAGCGTTATTGGGTGGAGGTGCTGCAGTAGCATCTTCAGTAATAGATTCAAAACATAAAGCTGCTGAAGAAGCGGAAATAAAACGTCATAATCTCGAGATGGAAAAACTAGCTCAAAATGCAAAAAGTTTAAGTATTGGGTCCGGTTTAAAAAAACGAAAAAAACGGAAAACTACCAACCTCTGAGTAATTTAGATTTAAATCGTTATGCGAAAAATTTTAAAATAAAACATTTCCGAGGTGTTTTCATGAAGGATGAACTTCCTAATCGGTCTAAACCCGTTGAATGCGGAATTATTAATTTAGAAAATTCTAATCAAAATGGTAGTCACTGGACTTGTTATTTTAAAAAATCCGAAAAAGAAAAATATTATTTCGATTCCTATGGAAACGCATCACCGCCTAAGGAGTTGGTAAAATACTTGGAAAATAAAAATATTTTTTACAATTCCGAACAAATTCAAAAAAATAACGATCCTCCAATTTGTGGTCATCTGTCTTTGATAGTGTTAAAAGAACTTTCAAACGGAAAAGATTATGAAACTGTTTTAAAAACATGCAGAGGGAAATTGAATTCTGAAAAAACTTGGTCTCTGTAGGAGACAACTCTTAGTATAATATTGTTGTTTTAATGGAAATTTTCCATTAAAAACGTTTTTTTTATTAAAATCTAAAAAAATGAGAGGTAAGTTAAAAGGATCTCACCAATAATAGACAAAAGAAAAAGGTGGGTGTGTACCATACACCCACCTTTAAGAATTCAAAAAAATGAGGGGTTAATTAAAAGAATCTCTTTTCTAATAAAAAAATGAATGATTCGAAAAATTATATATCCTATAATAAAATGTATGATACGAGAAGGCATTGTGAAAAGTGCAATGTTAGCACTACTTATAAAAATTGGGCTAGGCACCTAAAGTCTAAGAGTCATGGAAAAAACGACCCGGACCGGACAATGACTATCAGAAAACCTAGAAAAGCAAAACCTGTATTTGTAAATCCGAGGAAATTGCACAAAGTATTTAATTTTAGTGAAAAAGTATTTGAAAAAAGCAAAGAACCGAAAACGGAAGTTGTTGAAAAGGAAACTGCATTTGAATCTAGATTAGTGACTTACAACATTAAAAATACGAAAGGATTTAAAGATGCTTCCAAATTTCTGAACAGTATTGAAAGAACCGCAACAGGTTTAATCAAATGGAAACTTAGAGAAATGAAACTAAAAGTTAATGTAGTTTTAATCGCAGAATTTAAAAAAGGAACTAACAAAAATAACATGGAGTATCAGGAACTCAATTTCAAAACTAAAAACGTAATAATATTGCATTCAGCAGAAGTTGCAAACTGTTACGATGAAATGAAACAGAAAATTCTAAATGAAATGGAAACGTTCGAAATTAAAGGATCTAATTGGCAACTTCATAAGATCAAACATTTGGAACTGAACGTTAACAAGTACGTTCCTTTGAAAGGATCGTCTTACATTGAACTCCCTAAGTTTCTACAAAGTAGGAAAGCA
This sequence comes from Leptopterna dolabrata, assembly GCA_954871275.1. Classification (NCBI taxonomy): domain Eukaryota; kingdom Metazoa; phylum Arthropoda; class Insecta; order Hemiptera; family Miridae; genus Leptopterna; species Leptopterna dolabrata. The sequence goes on from OX940983.1 coordinate 39,550,659, forward strand.
ATTATAAATGTGAAAAATGACGATAATAAATGTTTCCTTTGGTCTGTTCTTTCAGCTTTACATCCAGCTGATAAAAATTCTGATAGAATAGGAAAGTACATTAGTTGGGAACATGAGTTTGACGAAGCGTTGAAAGATATCAGTTTTCCTATGAAACTTACAGACGTAAAAAAGTTTGAGAAAAGAACTGGGATTTCCATTAATGTTTACTGTCTGAATGAAAAAAATACTATAGTACCCTTGGAAATAACGAAAGATGAAAAGGAAAGGCACATTGACTTGTTGTACTTGAAAAACGAGAAAACTGAACATTACTGCTGGATCAAAGATCTATGGAAACTGGTAGGTCATAGTCAGCTAACAAAGGATGGTCACAAACGATTTTTATGTAAAATGTGTTTAAATAGCTTTGGAACTCAGGTTAAACTAAACGAACATAAAGTATATTGCGGTGTTCATAAAGCTGTTAAGGCGGAATTACCAGAACCTTATGATAACATCTTACAATTTGAAAATTATAGACACTCTTTAAAAGTACCTTTTACAATTTATGCAGATTTTGAATGTATGTTACAAAAGATTGATACCTGCAAACCAAATCCCGATGAATGCTATACAAATGCCATTCAAAAACATGAACCGTACAGTTTTGTTTACTTCATGAAAAATGCCGAAGACGAAAGTAGGAAAAACTATGTAGGCGATTATAAACTTGTACAATATTCTGGGCAGGATGTGGTAAAAGTATTTTACGAAAAAATAAAAAAAGATGCCTTAATGGTGGCGAGAAAATACTATGACGTTAATATTCCCATGAAAGATTTAACCGAAGAACAACAAAGAGAATACGATATTGCTGAGAGTTGCCACATTTGTGAAAGAAAATTTAATGAACTCCCACCTATAATTGAAAATAAACTTGATGTACTGAGAAAAACAATTCAACACTTTATTGATAAAAAAGATGACAATCAAGCAGATATATATAATGAAGAATTAGAAGTTTTGAAGTCAAATATACCTGATAATTGTATAAAAGTACGGGATCACTCACATTTGACTGGAATGTACAGAGGAGCAGCTCATTCGATTTGTAATTTAGAATATAAAAATCCTAAGTTTATTCCAGTATTTTTCCACAATCTTTCTGGCTACGATGCACATCTATTTATTAAAGAATTTGAAAAAGATAATTACGATATTAAACTTTTACCGCAAAGTGAAGAGAAGTACATTTCCTTTTCTAAAATGATAGCTTATGAAATTGATGAACTCGATAAAAATGGTCACAAAAAGAAAAAGACTATAGAATTGAGATTCATAGATTCTTTTAAATTTCTTTCTGCTTCTTTAGATTCTTTAGCTAAAACTTTAACTAAAAATCAATTTAAGGAAATAAAAAAGTATTTCCCAAAAGAACATCTCGAACTAATTACTAGAAAATTAGCTTATCCATATGAGTATATGGACTCTGTTGAAAAATATCGAGAAACTAACCTTCCACCTATAGAGAAATTCTACAGTAAACTAACTGGAGAAAATGTTAAAGAAAATGATTATAAAAATGCTCTAGAAATTTGGTCTACATTCAAAATTAAAAATTTGGGAGAATTTACAGAACTTTACAATAAAATTGATGTTCTTTTGTTAGCAGATATCATGGAAAACTTTAGAAATATATCTTTAGAAAAATATAAATTAGACCCCGCTTGGTATTATACAACACCAGGTTTCGCTTGGGACTGTATGTTGAGAATGACCAAACAAAAGATAGAATTGTTAACAGATTATGATAAGATTTTACTCATAGAAAAAGGAATAAGAGGCGGAATTTCTCAATGTTCAAAACGATACGCGAAAGCTAATAATAAATATATGGGAGACCAATTCATCAAAGAAAAAGAAACTGTTTTCATTGAATACTTGGATGCAAATAATCTTTACGGTTGGGCGATGAGTAAATTTTTACCTTATGGAAATTTTGAATGGAAAATGGATCTAGATAATTTCGATATACAATCCATTCCTGATGATTCACCCAAGGGTTATATTTTAGAAGTTGATTTAAAATATCCTCAAGAACTCCACGATTTACACTCTGATTTTCCTTTAGCTCCTGAAAATAACTATGGTGATGAAAAACTATCAAAACTTTTATGCACGTTGTATGATAAGAAAAAATACGTTATCCATTACATTACGTTAAAACAGTATTTACAACTAGGAATGAAATTAGAAAAAATTCATAAGGTTTTAGAATTTGGCCAAAGTGCTTGGTTAAAAAGCTATATTGATTACAATACAAATCTTAGAGCAAAAGCCAAAACAAAATTCGAAGAAAAATTTTTTAAAGAGATGGTTAATAGTGTATATGGGAGGACAATGATGAATGTACGTAAACATGTGGATATTAGGCTTTGTTCTGATGGTTTTAAATTGGAAAAACTAATTTCAAAACCAAACTTTAAAGGTAGAACTATTTTTTCCGAAAACTTAGCAGCTGTACACATGGAAAAAGTAAATATCACATTTAAACAACCAATTTTCATTGGTATGAGCATTCTAGAAATTTCAAAAACTTGTATGTATGATTTTTATTACAACACGGTTAAAAAACAATATAAAAGTGATGTAAATTTATTATACGGAGATACAGATAGTTTAATAATGGAAATAAAAACGGATGATTTTTATAATGATATGAAAAATATGTTGGATCATTTTGATACTTCTGACTATCCAAAAAATAATGTTTACAATATTCCACAAGTTAATAAAAAAGTGTATGGGAAATTTAAAGATGAGTTACAAGGTAAGATTATGGATGAGTTTATTGGACTTCGCCCAAAGTGCTACGCTTTTAAAATATTCGAAACTAATGATGTTACGAAAAAATCTAAAGGAGTAAAGAAAAATGTCGTTAATAAGAGTTTAAGTATAGAGGATTATAAAAGATGCTTATTCTTTAAAGAACCAAACTATCAGAAACAGATATTATTCAAATCGAAAAAACACGATGTGACCACAGTACAACAGAATAAGAAAGCTCTTTCCGCTCATGATGATAAAAGATTTATAATGAAAAATGGCATAGATACTTTGGCTTGGGGTCACTATGAAATAAACATAAGTAGAGACAATTTTAAAACTCGCCTTGAAGAAATAATAAAAGAAAATAATAAAAAAGAAATGGAATTATAGGTAGGATTAAAGTAAATACTAAATTATAATTTTTATAAGGGATCCCTTATAAAAGCCTAATGGGACCTCCTCTTACAAATATTCTGTGCACAAAGTTTAGCATAATTTGATTATCCTCTTCGATGCATTCAAAACAAATATTACCATTTCGTACTCTAACCCTAGAATTTCTGAAAGGAGTAAAATTTAGAATGTTTTCAGTTAGTTTATTTTTTCCGGTAAAAAAGTTACGTTTCACAGTTGGTAAATCCAAAAACTTATGATACTTCCTCACGAAATAATCAGTCAGTTCTCCAGATTCAGATACTTCCCACCACTCACTCTTGGAAAGACAATTTCCATCTTCTAGTTCTCTTAACGTTTTAAAGTGTTCCATTTTTATTTTATTGGAGAGATCCTTTTAACTTACCCCTCATCTGAATTGAATACTTAAAGGTGGGTCCGTAGATTAAAAAAAATATTTTCTATAATAAATAAAGAGATATGGGTTTAAATGATGAAGCATTAGATTTATGTGATGAACATGGAGGTTTCTGGGGGTTGGTAAAGACACCTGAATTTCGATTTTATGATAGAAACTGTGACGCACTAGACGAGATTCAACGTGTATTGAGAGAGTATAGATATTCTAAAGGGTTGTTGAAAGAACGTTTTTTGGGTGTTGATGGTAAACCACCGCTCCTAAAAATCCAGGTTCCTAAAAATGCTTCTGAATATCAACTTAGAAAATTGCTTTATAGTGAGAGTAAAGACAAACTAAAGAAGGATTTTGAGTTTCAGTTTCGATACTGTTGCTAAAAGCTCAGGATGTTTGGAATATGAAGGAGATTTTATTTTTAATGAGCTGTGTTCATTAAAAAGTTCTTATGCTACTAACTAGCAGGTTATTTTATATTGTATTGTTGTACACTTTTCCTGTCTGAATCGACCTCACCTTTAAATAGATTGGGATTCCCAAATTCAGAAGAGCGTCTCGTCATTTTAATTTAAGACGATTCAAAAATATTTTTAGCGTGACGTCATTTTAATTTTTTTTATTTTTTCTAGTGAAAACATCAGAGGGAGCTAAATTTCGAAAATATCGACCCCCTAAATTTGCATTTTTTTAGAGTTCACTAGAGTTTCTGATAAAAAAATATTTTTTAAAAAAGTCACTGGTTCTGATGTTTTGTGGTAAAAAAGTTTTATCAGGGATTCAAGTGAAAATAAAAAACATCAGGGATTCAAGTGAAAATAAAAAACATCAAGGATTCAAGTGAAAATATATGTTCTGATCTTTTATGTTAAAACTTTTTATCAGAGATCTAAGGGAGTGAGCCAGGATTGGTATTCCGATACTACTTATATTTATATATGTATGTGTCATTCCAGACGATAACTCTCGAAAGAATTGAGATAAAAAGATCAAATTTGCACGAAAAATCTGTCTTGGCAATCGACAGGCTAAGTTCGTAGATGGGCAGAATCGGGTCACTCTAAGGGGGAGTTTTAGGGGTGAAAAATTACCCATAAATTCCCAAAATGAAACAGTCTGACAAGTGACACCTCATTTTAAAGGTTTGTGTACGCTGAACACGATGGTGAAATCAGAATTGCGATATCTCATTCCGTTCTCAAACTGGAGCACTTTGAAGATGAAGGAACGTGGTTATTTCTTGAGATGTTCTTCCTGGTTCGTCTGCTCTAATCTGATAACGGAATGGGATATCGCAATTCTGACTTCACCATCGTGTTCAGCGTTGGAAAATCTACAAACCGAGGTGTTACTCGGCAAAAAATGGAACAAAAAATTTGTTACGTATCCAATACCTACTCTGTATTGGATACGTACCATACGTACTGTACTTATGTAGGATACGTAACTGTACGTATATTGTAGTACCAATACTACAATATACGTACAACTTGAATACCTATAATTACCCAATAAGTTAAAGATTGCCCATATTTGAATGGGATATCCCAAACATCACATTTTACATAAAATCAGTTATTTCTTCGAAAATTCGCTCTTATAGCCATGTTGCATGACTGTGGTTTTTTTATTTTACGTTTCAAGCTGTGTAGATTCCAAAAATGCAATGTCCGTCGGCCGTGTCATCGATATCTACCTTAATTTTCGGTCCAAAAAAGTCGTTCTTTTGCACGCAGGCTCTATTTGCGCACTAGTTGTGACCCCCAGCTCGGCAGTCCGATCGGAAAAAATCCAGGGGTGTTATGGGTGAAAAATAGGTGCAAAATTAGATATTTTTGAGGTTTTAGTGAACTTGGGCTTGAGAGCTATCATTTTCCATGTTTTTTTTAGGGTGAGGAGACCAAATATGAAGTTGATTTTGACCAGTGAGTGAAGTATTGAGGTTCTAAGTTTTAACTCTCAAAATTAAATAAGATTTATGAAAAACCTGTGAAAATGCTGTCATCACCAGAACTTTGTGTAATAACTCAGAAGGTAGTGTCAACAGAGGTGAATCAGGACAATTCTATGACAAGTTCAATGATCGAAGATAATTTGTCAAAAATAGGAGCCTAATTCGAGTTTTTGGGGCCAACATTGGTGAAAACTGTCTAAAATGGCTATATCAATTATATAAATTACACATGAAATAAACAGTAAATGAAGAGCCAACTTTTTTAATGTCCAATAGTTTTTTGATTTTTGATCACAAACATTCTTGGAATAATGGTTCGTAATTACATTGACCGCACGTAATGCTGTCTTCTAATGTGGAATCCCCACGTCCAAGCGATCTCTCTGAGACAAATGTTACAATGCATTTTTGGTTAGGAGCCTTCAAAATGCAAAAGGATTTTGAAACCCCCTCAAAATTTGATGGTTTACGTTTCAAGGTATGTAGAATCCGGAAATTCAATTTAAAATGCATTCCATTCTGAAGTCTTCGACACCAACCACAATGTCCCACGAGTAGTAGTTCTTTTTCTATGATTTTACAAAGTTTCCAGAGGTTCCTACTTCTGGTCAAGGGGGGTCCCGCCCAGGCGAGTGGCGTACAGTGACGTAGGAACCTCTGGAATCTTTGAAAAAATTTATAAAAAATCTCTAAGGGGTGAAAAACGAAAAACACAAACGGTGGGTACAGCTTCCGTACAAGTACGCAACCACGAGGGACATTTTATGTCTTAGCGCCCCCTCCCGCACCCACACCAAGTACTTCGTAGGTACTTAATTGTTTTGGTCACCTAGTCCGAACAGCCTTCAGTCCCAATTAGTTCGGATTAGCCGGACTCCACTGTATTATGTACGTAAACATTCATTTAAACAATCACGCTCATACCGCAGCTTGTTGGCCACGCAGTCCGCAGTGGTTAACGTAGTATGGTTAGGTAAATCGAGAGCTATCCAACGAGTGGTGAACGATTTTTGTACGATGATAACTGGCGAAGATAAAGTTCCGTAGCAACGAATCGGTTGTAAGCGAAAATCATCAGAAATATTTTCGTGACGTTGTTTCCGTTGCATGTCCCGCGTTTCATTTTCGAGTTTATGTAGCAAAGTAAAGACATAAAATGTCAAAACTAATACTAGAACTCTTGAGATGTTAAAATGTTCATGATATTCAATGATGAATGTCGTATAATATTGTATAAGTAATCATACTACCATTGTAGTTGAATCATGGATAGCACTGTCGGTACGTATATAGGTTTTGCAGGGTCCATTCTTTCCGATCTCCCTGTTGAGGGTACCTACTTATCTACTGTACCGAATTAGTTTTCGGAAAAATTGTATATACAAACCACTGACCTTGGTTTTGGTTCCCAATTAGTACAGGGAATCGCACGACGAATTCACTTTTTCATCCTTGGGAAAACAAAGCGAAGTCACGTTCTTTTGTACTTCCGTAATTACTTCTGCACTCTGGCACGACACAATTTTCCGGCATTTTGTTATCATTAAAAACGATCACTTTTGTTAACAGTATTATTGCTGAAAATAATTTTCGTGAGAAGATCTATAGGTAATCCTTTGAACCCCCCCCCCCCCCCCCAAAAAACCTAGGCTTATTATTGGGCAATGTCGCAGCTGGCCTGAAGTGCGATGTTGCAAATTCTCTACCTACCACTGCGGTTTTCTCTGAAGGCTGTATGTTTCTTGCCAAGATTTGCGGGATGCTCGCCAAAATAGTGAATTTGGGGTGCATGTTGCCGAGTTTAGGATCGTCATTTGCGGATGCGTCACCCATATCGCAAATTTGGGGTGCATCTAGCCCGTGATGTTGATCGAACATGGTGTTTCCGTGGGCGATTCGGGGCCTGGCGATGCTTTAGATGATGAAGGGGCAGCAGATATTCCGCCCCCAACACACACGTTGGCTAGCGATCTCGCCCGTGATATTGACCGTGAATCGGTACACAGTGTTTCCACGGGTGATTCGGGCCCTGACGACGCTTTGGGTGATGAAGGGGCAGATATTATGCCCCCAACACCCTTGTTGGCTAGCGATCCCACTCGGGATCCGCCCGTGGCTTCAGGATCCTCGAATTTCGCAGGGTTTACCCCACCTGCGGGAGCTGCGGTCCCGTATCAAGGCCCTGACGCCGGCTTGGACCCCCAAGTGCTCATGGCCCTGGGAGATAACCCCGTTGTTGTTGTACCCCTCTAGAATACCACTCAAATGTACATACTTAGATTTTCCTAAATAAACCAAGTGAATGGTGGGCCTACGTGACACGAGGCATAGGTAGTCCTCTCTCTCCACCAATCCCCCCAACGGCTCCTAACAACCGTCAGAGGACCCGGAGAGGGTAGACGAGCTCCTATAAAACCTGCTCTTCTCACCCAGCTCGCCATTCTACGCTCACACCTCAAGCCGATGACTTCTCTCTACCCTCACCTTCCTCCTCAAACCTCTCGCCTAAAAGAACTAAGAGTGGTGGAACCAGTCTGGTGATAACCAACGTGGTGGAACCGTCAGGGCACAACCTCTAGCGTTTCTAATGGTGGTAACCTTCCTGGCTTCGCCATAGGTGCATCCTTTCAAAAGCTAGCTATCCAAAACCTCAAGCTTCACATCTCAACTTCACCTATCCAGGCCAAGCCTTAATTTCTCTATCACCACTCCCACCATATCTCCGCCCCCGGCTCCGCAACTTCACGCATGCATTGCGGATAGATGGGAACACCATTTGCGTAATGGTGTCCCATCAGATGTATTTACTGCCCTTGGGCGAAATACCAGATACCCACAAATTTGCCTGCACTGATACCTCCCAAAATGAATCTGGAGATCGCACCGTAAGTGGGGACGGGTCGCAAGTCTGTGGACGCCTATTACTCATATGTCAGTCTTCAACGGTCATTTTGGCCTTAGGAATGGGCCTCTCGTCCATTGTACAACGAGGTGGTGAAGTCGGGGACAGTTATATTAACATGTTTAATGCGGGGCGGACAGTGACTGTCTTATTATATCAATCGCACTAGGTAGCGCCTCTTATTGACGGCGTATTCCCAAACCCTCGAGAGGATCTCCAAAGCTGTGCCTCCTTCGGAATGGCTCTTTGGGGACATCCCCACAGCTCGGTACAAGGAATTTCAGGGTGACTTCCAGTGCTAAGGGCCTGGTCTCCTTGAAAAAGCCGCCTTCGGCACCACCTAGCCCTCAGCAGCCCAAAATTACGATCACATCCTTCGGATGGGGTGTATACTAACCAGCTGTCCATAATCATGGAAATGATGGTGAGTGGGGGAGTTGCACAAGAATTTGTTCCTCCAAGTGGTCCCCCTTTCATGGTCGATAAGTCGTCAGGAGGGAAGCGATTTATATTAAATTTACAACATCTAAATTCATTTATAGATGCTCCCCATTTCAAAATATTGGGGCCTCATTGAACCGTACAGTTTTGGGGCTACTATAAATGGCAGCCTCCTTCCTCCCACCTCGTCCGTGTGAGGAGGGTCGGGAAATTCGACGTCCCCAAGGGCTCCTCAACACCTCACCCTCGTCCTGTTGTTGTAACCCTTGTGAAACACTCCGTCAAAATGGATATCTTCAGACAGAAGAAGAACCTCAAGGGCTCTGGGCTGATCATAACAGAGGATTTGACTCCTTCACGTCGTAAAGTTCTTCAAGCAGCCATGGATAAATTTTCCCCAAAGAAAGTTTGGTCTTCAAACGGTATGATTAAATTCCAGCATAAAGGTAAAATTCACTCTGCCACAACGCTTAAGCAGTTTGAAGACATTGTTTCTTCACTCACTTGAACGCCAAACAATTTATCTAGATTCGAGTATGTCCTACCTACTTTTTAACTACCCTGCTGTTACTTGCATTTTCATTCTTCTGTTCAGGTTCTCTTATGGCCTGTTGTTTCTGGCCTAGGTTAGCTGACTTGTCTCTCGATTAGTCACTCATTACATACCTTTTGATTGCAAATTTTTCCACATGTTAGCTGTTTCCACATTCTCTATTTACTATGGTATTTCTTACAAATTTTCTCTTTTCTATTTTTTCGTATGCTCATTTTATTATTCTTGTTTTTTCAATTGAATGTTTTCGATTTCTTCGTTTTTACCAGACTTTGTTCTGTTTGCCTTAATATGTCCATACTTCTAATTGTTTTCAACAGTTCTATTATACACTCCCCTCCCCTTCTACACTATTCCATTTTTACACTGACTCTGGCTAATCGTGGGGGTTGTCCTCATGGCGGATGATGGTGCCTCCTCCGCAGCCTCCCCTGATACCTCGGTAGATTCTATTGATTCCCCTACTCATTCGAGTTCTTTTGACCTCCGGCCTAAAATTTTGGAGATAGTAAAAACTGACAAGAACACCCTCCCCGGTGTTATATCAACATTCAGTCATTACCTAGTAAGATAGAGGAGTTGCGATATTACCTCCAGCCATTAAAACCCCACGTCATTGCCGCCACAGAATCTTGGCTGAAATCTACGATTCCCAACAAAGCTGTTTCTCTAGAGTCTTATTCATTAGTTAGAAATGACCGTTTTAGAGCCCGTGGTGGGGGTGTCGCTCTATATTACCTTTCCCACTTCCAAACCAAAATTGTTCTTTGTAGCCCTCCCGGTTCTTTTTTTGAATACCTGTTTGTTGAAATTAAAACTCCACACAGTCCACTTCTTATTGGAGTACCTAATATATGTTCCAAGAACACCTACAGATTTTACTGAGCTTGAAGAGACCCTCTCTAGATTGGTTGGCAATTACTCCCATTCAATATTTCTTGGGGACCTGAACACTAATTTACATTGTAACACCACCTCGTCCGCCAAACTCAGGGATATTCAATTCAATTCTTTATTCAAAAACATATTTAATACATAATGTATAATATAAGTACAGAAATATGAGAAAACCACGTTCATGAATGGCCCCTAAAGGTCTTGACGACCCGTCCAGGGGCTGGTTGTCACTGAACTAGCTTATTAGTTTGGATTGAGCGTGTACTTTTAGCTGGAAACAATATATTTAGAGACAATATTCAACTTGAGTAAAAAAAAGAGTATATATGTATGGGTATGCAGCACCTATGCCATCCATATTCCAAGATAGTAATTACCTAAATACATAACACAGTTACAATTACAGATCAAACCTATTCAAGAAGTCAGTGTGCAGGTCAGATTTGTGCATTTGCAGCAGGTATGCGCCTATTCTTTTTTTGAAGGAATTAGTCGACTGATCTGATTGTAAGGTAGTCGGAAGTGAGGCGTATATTGTGGGAGGCAGCCATGGAAATTGTCTTGTGAAAAAATCAGTGGTAGGGCGGGGAACTCGAATTTGGCTACCCTCGCATGTTGCTCGGGTGACTCGCAAGACAATGCGGTGGGGTAGACATTTTTTAATCTTGTGTACACGAAGCAGGGAGCGATAAAAAAATATCAATCTTGGTGGAAGAATATCAAGTTTTTTAAAAAGATCATTGATTCGCGTTCGGGAATGCGACCGAGTGATGATCCGAAGGAGGGAGTTGCACACAACGTTGAGCAAGCGGAAGGTTTGGGCATATGCTCCGCCTCAGAATTCTATAAGTACCATATATTAGGATACTGTGTACATATGCGTAATAAACCATCCTTAAGTTACTTTTGGAGAGCCATTTTCGTAGTATACAGAAAAAGAAAAACGATTTCCTTATTCTCATTGCTAGGGTATCTATGTGCATCCTCCATTTTAGGTGCTGGTCTAGTTGGAGTCCTAGATATTTAATGCTATTGACTTGCTCAAGCTTAGTACGATTACATGTTCCATAATTTAAACATGATGTTTTGTGGATTTTTAAATTGGTGGAATCAGGCTGACCTGCGGAGGTTATAGAGAAAGTAACATAGTTGGTCTTAGAAATGTTCATTGTTAGGCTATTAATGCAGAACCATTGGTGTATTTGAGTAGAGTTTTACTTGCATCCTTGTGGACGTCCTCCCATGATTTATTTGTCAGTATTACTGCTACGTCATCAGCAAAGGCGACGAACTTGCCACATGTTTGTAAATTGAAGAGGTCATTTATGTGCAGTAAAAACAGTATAGGACCTAAAACAGATCCTTGGGGTACTCCAAATCTAATAGGCAAGGAATTACTGCGTGCTTCATTAAATTCCACACACTGACTTCTTTTGGAAAGATATGACGAGAACCACTGAACTGCTACTCCATCTAATCCAAGCCTATCTAGTTTATTTATCAATCTGCTTGTCTCAATGGAGTCGAATGCTTTCGTTAGATCAATGAAAACACTAAGCACCTTATCCCCATCATTTAGTGCATTTTAAATTTCGTTAACTACTTCAGCAAGAGCGTCTTGAGTACTCCGATTCGGTCGAAAACCATACTGTGCAGGTGATAGTAAATTGTTAGTTTCCAAGTAATTCACAAGTTGTGATTTGATTATCTTCTCAAAGATTTTGGCAAAGTTTGAGAGCAATGAGATTGGTCGTTAATTTGATGGCGAAGCCCTACATCCTTTTTTGTAATGAGGTATGCTGAGGTTAATTATATGGGTCAATGGAGCACTAATATATACTCCTAATGTTTTGATCAAGTTAGATGATATACCATCCCAGCCAGGGCTGGAGCCACCTCTGATTGACTGAATAGTTCTGAAAACTTCTTCAGTGCTGGTTAATCGTAGGCTCATCTTGACATTAGTTCTAGGGGGGAGGTTGTGCATAGGATTATAATTGAGAAATCTTTCGTTCAGTTGCTGGCCTACTGATATGAAAAATTCATTGATTCCATCAGCTATTTGACTGGGATTTGTGGTTTCGGATCCATTGATACAAAGTTTTTCTATTTTGATAGATTCTACTTCCTTTCCTAGTGCCGTGTTAATAGTTTTCCAGAACTTGGCAGGATTCCCTGCTTTTTCAATTTCCGTTTTAAAATAAGAGTTTTTCGTTCTTTCTATAATGGTTTTGAGTTTGTTCCTATATCTAATACTTATAGCTTTTTCGCAGTGATTCATCATTAGGGTTATTTTTGCTAAGCTTTGCCAGTTTATCGCGCTTACTGATAGACGTCACTATGCCACTGGTAATCCAAGGTTTAAGTTTTCTCATTTTATGATTTTTGGCTACAGCAGGTGAAGAGCTTAAGTCTATACAATGACTGAAAACATTGAAAAACAGATCATATGCAACGTTGGTATCACTTTGATTATAGACATATGACCAGTCGATAGACTGCATGATTGACTTCAGTTTATCATAATTAGTTACCCGAACATAGGTTACCTACCTTTTCTTGCTTATCCTTACAGACACTCGGATCACCGGTTCTGAAAGCAATAGTTGAGTGGTCAGTAATGGTTGAGTGCAATATAGCTGAAGCTGAGTGCCTAAAACCATTGGAAGGAGATTTAACCATAACGTGATCCAGACACGCTCCTTCCCTCGTAGGTACTTCAATCCAACTTATATATCCTAATTCTAGAAGAAAATCATAATACTCCGACACAAGTGGATCATTACCAGTGTTTAAAATGTTCATGTTGAAGTCGCCAATGAGGATGCTCGTATTTCTGCAGTTCAATTGTGTAAGTTGTGTTTTGAAGTCCGTGAGAAATGAAGACACTGAGTCTGTGTGTGATCGATACATCCCAATCACAGTGAAATGCTTTTGATTAAAGGAGAGGTCTAATTTAAGTGTCGATGCGCCGGTAATGAAGATTTCTGTTGCATCATCAAGCTGGATGTCGTTCGCTACGTAGGCAATGACACCGCACGCTTTGTTGATGGTAGTGGAGGTCACTTTCAAGGAATAGCCGCGTACAGAAAATGCGCTGGCGTAGTCGCACGCGGATGTGAACCAAATTTCAGTAAGGACGATAACCTTAGGTTTGTTTGTCATCTGGTCCAAGTAAATTAAGAACTGATCCCAATTAGCTTTCATACTTTGGATGTTCAAAGACATTATGGTGAATTCTGATAGTGAGAAAAAATTATCTAAATCGTCAACATTATTGCATATAGTAGTTTCAAGTCCACCATCATTTTCTATCATTTCAAATGTCATAATTGGTTCTGTTAATAAGGCCAGAGATTGCGTTAATGTAGCTAGGGCAATTATTGTCACTCGCTGCATGATCATGTGGTAGATCGAATTTTTTGCAGTTTGCGCAGGATGGTGGTTGTTCGCTCTTTGTGAAATCCTTAGTTGAATGAGCCCCACTGCAATGCCCACATGTTGGAGTGGTGTTTTTACATGTTTTAGCAACATGATTGAAACCATTGCAATAATTGTAACAACGTGAAACTCGTATGAAATCCTCAACACGGCAGCAACTCCATCCAAGATAGATTTTACCAAGGTCAAGTAGTTTTTTCCTCAAATCAGGCGACACCTCAATCACATGATGCGTGGTTATTTGATGCCGAATTTGAACGCAAAACTCAATTGTTCGTTTATGGTTTTTTCATCCAAACGGTTTAATCCAATAAGGCTTTGTTTGATCTCGTCCTGGGTCATTCCTGCAGGAACTCCGTACATTGCAAGTCGAGGAAGTCTTTTTTGGGGTCTGCTAACGTTCAGTCCAATGTCGTGAAATTTAGGGCATGCAAGTAGAGCGTTTAGATTTTCCTTATCGGCAGCCCGAATCATGAGTCCTTTCTCACCCAAATTCCTAATGCTGGTGATTTTTAAGTCCTGAGAGACCGGATCTATTGCAGTCTTTATGTCCTTTTTGATATCATCAGCCTTTTTTGTGCTATTTTTGTCAGACGGGAAAATCACTGCGCTGTTATCTCATTTTAAGGGCTTGTTAATTTTTTTTTAGTTTTTAGTACAGTGGCAAAGGAAGGCGTTTTTTCAGCATCATCATTTTGTAAAGTAGACACTATGTTCAAAATCGAGAGGGTGTTAGCTTCCAGGGTAGAAACGAGCGTTTTCTTACCTTCCTTAGCTTCTATGTACTTGCCATACAACCCACTCAAATGAAGTCCCGAGTCATTCACATATTGCACCATCGTCTTCACTATACTAGCCAGTTGAGTAGTTTCCGATTTCCCTATTTTGTTCTTACTGTCCAAGCAGAATTTAAGAAACGTTTCTTCATTTTTATTAACGGCTTCACAAACCTTCTGTACGTACTCATCCATGTCCATTTTGCTTGGCGATCCCATTATTGGGCCACGCAATCACTTCACTGCACCGTAGTTACGAAAACAATCGCGCTCACTGTAGATGTTCTCGCTGAGACGGCTGAACGACAACTGAGACGGCTGAACGACAACTGAAGTATGCTGAGTAACTTCAACCTCACTGTACTCCCTTCCGATCCAACTCATGTAACTTCTGCTCAGACTTGGATAGATGTATGCCTTGTGCTAAATCCCTCTCGTGTTACTAAATTCAACCAATTATTGATCCCAGCTTTCGGCCATCATAAACTCCTGGTCTGCAGCTACAAATATCCCTCTTTCAAATTCAAGAAGCAACCAATAACTTGTAGAAACTTAAATAAGATTGAAAAAGAAGCCCTTTTTGCTGACGCTAGCTCTCGCGAATGGTCCCCACTCTACTCACTCTCGGATGCCAATTTAAAAACTAATTTTTTCAACGCTTCAGTTCTGGATTTGCTTGATAATCATGCTCCTTTGCACTCATTTACTCCCAAACAGTTCTCCTATCCTTGGTTTTCTCAAGAAATTAAATATGCGATCTTGAAAAAAGACGCTGCTTTCATTGAGTGGAAGGCGTCTAATGATCCTGTAGATCGCGCTAGGTACGACAGGCTGCACGATTGGGTGAAAAAAATGATCCGAAGTGCGAAAAAGTCGCATCATTTCCAGCAACTAAATGTGGATCTACCCTCTCGCCAACTCTGGGCCAATATCAAGAACTTGGGGCTGTCCAGTTCAGCCGATCAACCCTCGCTACCGTCCGCTGATCCTGACGTGTTGAATGCATTTTTCACTGATGGTACTGTCCCTTCCTCTCCGTACCTTTGCCTGACCCACCTCCTATCTCTCTGATTCCTGAATTCCCATTCCAATGCATTGAACCTGGGGACGTGCTGGAGGCGTTTGTGAAGGTCTCTTCAAACGCAGTAGGCCCTGACCAAATCCCCCGACGATTTTTGTTGTTATTGCTTCCAGTCCTTCTCCATCACATAACATACTTGTTTAATTTTATTTTAACTTCGTCTTCTTTCCCAACAGCTTGGAAATCTGCCTTCATAAAACCTCTTCCAAAAACCAGTAATCCACGTAACCCTTCGGACTTTCGGCCTATTAGTATCCTCCCATTCCTCAGCAAAGTTTTTGAACATCTGATTCTCTCCCAGATAAATTCCCACATCTTAACACACAATCTTTGTCAATACCAATCAGGGTTCCGCAATTTTCACAGTTGTGAAACTGCTTTGCTTCGTATAGTTGAAGACATTCGTATTTCCATAGATAAGTCCTTTTGCACAGTCTTGTTTCTGCTTTTGGTTCTGTCTCTCACTCCCTCTTAGTCAACAAACTAAATCACTTCTTTCACTTTTCATCTTCTGCCTGCCAGATGATATCATCTTATTTGTCCTCCCGCGTCCAGAAATAACCTTCCTATTCTGACTGGTGTGCCCCAAGGAGCTGTTCTTGGTCCTATTCTTTTTTCAATGTTTATTAATGACATTCCTGATGTACTCCAGCACTGCTCTTACCATCTCTTTGCTGACGACTTCCAGCTATATTTATCTGGTAGTATTGATGACATTGTGAAAACAATACACCGTTTAAATGTCGATCTCACAGCCATCTCTTTATGGGCCCAAAGGAACGGTATCAGCATTAACCCTGCCAAATCCAAAGCGATCATCATATCCAAAAATTCCATTCAGAACGACTCTGTCCCACCCATTCTCGTGAGCGGGTCTGTTATCCCTTTCTCTAAGTCTGTTGTCAGTCTTGGCTTGGTCATTGACGATTCTCTTTCTTGGGGTCTCCATGTTGGGCAGATCTGCCGGAGAATTTATAGCTCCCTCCACCCTCTGCGCAGACTAAATAAATTTATCCTGCCCAATCTGAAAAGAAAACTGGTCATGGCCTTGGTAGCGCCTCATTTCTTGTATTGTGACGCAATATATTCCCACTCCCTCTCGTCCTCATGTGCCAATAAACTCCAAGTCGCCCATAACGCCTGTATTCGTTTCATCCATAATATTAGACCCCGTAATTCAGCACTGAACCTCAAACTATTTTCCCTTCCCTTGAAGAAATATTTCGATCTCCGCCACCTCATTTGCATATTTAAAATCTTAAATTGTACAGTCCCATCTTACTTGAACTCCATAATTATTAAAGCTTCTTCTCCACGGTCCAACGCACTCATGATCGTTCGGCACACCACAAAAATCTTCGGTAATTCCTTTGGTGTTGTGGGGGCAAGGCTGTGGAACGCCCTTCCACTCCGCCTCAGGTCTCTCCCTACAATTAGCCAATTCAAGTCAGGCGTTACACAGTTTTACGCCAATGGTGAATAGTGTTCCCCTCCCCTCCCCCCTTCTATTTTCTTATTTCTCTTTATGGACCTTTATTTTCGCAGAGTGGCATTATTATTTTGTTCTAAATTTTGACAGTGTTATTACTTATGTATTTTTTCTTAAACTCCTTGTAATTTGACCTTTGTAATTCGTGTGTGTTCAATGGGCCAATGGGCCTTTTCACAATAAATGGTTTTTATTATTATTATTATTACTATAGATCTAATGGATGCATAATGTATAGTGCCGATTGCCGAACACTCAAGTTTTTCTCAGATTTTGTTTCCAAAATCAGTTATATAAATTCATCTGCTTACCCATGGGTATGTTGGTATCTCCATATGTTTTCCACACACAACAGTTCACTACTCACAACTGTTTAATACCCAGGAATTGACGATTTTGTTGCACCAGGAGAAACGTTTGCAGATCAAATCGTTTTCGTATAGTTTTTCTAAACTGAGAAAATGTTCAGTACGTCAACTGCTGGCCTGATAGGGGTACTATGGTGGTGGCGATACCAGCAACCCCTGTGGAAAATTTTACATAATGCATCTTGAGGCGATCAAAGCACTGTGAGCCAATAATCAGGATTTTCAGGCGCAATTTCTTTTACCAGTATCCATACAGTCAGATATTGAGGGGTGGAGTTCAAATATTTTGACTTGGTCTGATCACTTGCATAATGACGATTACTCCCTGGCAGTCTCGACAGATGCTTCATTATCAGGTTTGGGAGCTGCCAAGGATGATAGCAAAAATAACGGTTGGTGGTCAGTTACCGAATCTGGTTGGCATGTCAATGCCTTAGAGTTGAAGTCAATTGAATTACCTCTTCAGCATTTCTGTGACCACGAGAAACACTGTCGTATCCTGATTAGAGCATATAATACCATGGCCATCAGCGATATTAACAGAGAGGGGTCTATGTCATCCCAGCTTCTGTTTGAGCTATCTAAGCAAATCTGGGGGTTGGGTGAACAGAGACATATTTTAAGTTTTGCTTCTTACATTTCATCCAAGGAGATTGTGGTGGCAGATGAATGCTCTTGGGTGCTTCCCTGGGACCGAACGGTCATTATGTGATGCAGGCGCGGATCCACGGGGGGGGGTCACAGGGGTCATGACCCCCCCCCAGAATCAGCCTGCATTTCAAAAACGCTGCAAAGTCCTTGTCACATGGGTTTATTATTCTATTGGACATACCTACAGAGATGTTGGCTGTTTATTTATTGTTTCTTTCATATAAAATAATTGAAATAGCTATTTCTGGTGGTTTCCACCAATTTTGGCCCCCAAAACACGAATAAGGTACGCTCCTTCTTTTTTTTTTAAATAAATTATCTCTGATCATTGATAGTACCATTTAATCGTCTTGATCCACCTGTTGACACTTTTCCCAGTGTTATTCTACAAATTGATGGTAATTTCAGACGATTTCGCAGGTTTTTGACTCATAAAAATTCAATTTCGGGAGCTGAACATCTGGTAGAACCTCAATTTTCTACTCTTTAGTCAAAACCGACTTCATATTCGGTCTTCTCGTCCCCCAAAACACGAAAAACGATACCTTAAAAGCTCATGTTACCAGCATGTTGCTAAAACGCAAAAAGTACCTATTTTTATACACATTTTCACTCATAACTCCCCTGGATATATTCCGATCGGGCTGAAAAGTTTCGGGACACAACTAGGGCCCAAATGGAGCATGTGTGCGAAAGAACGATTTTTTTAGACCGAAAATGAAGCCTGTACACGTGATACGGCGGACGGCGTACGGCGGACGGACATTGCATTTTTGGAATCTACGCACCTTGAAACGGAAAAGAAAAAATTTTGAGGGGGTGTTATAAAAATTTTTTGCTGAGCGAATACATAGGTGTATTGTTCACAGAATAATAAACCAAAAGCAGAGCTGAACGATTGTTCACAAACGGAGCATTTCCCTCTGAGAAGAGCGTTTTACAAAATGCTTGTTTCTGGCGTTTGCCAATTTTGGACTTATTCGGTTCTTGTGGGGAACCCCTCAAATAAAAGTGATAAATATTTACGAGAAATTCTATAAACAAAACATTATTGCAATTTGAATTTTAAATTAAAAACTGATTTGGCCACATGGTCTTCTCAATTTTGCTTCATATACAACTGTGTAAATATTTACCATAAAACATCCGTCAAATTGAAATTCCAATGCCCTCGCCACTAATTACTGTAATTTCTAATTACACAAACGGTAGACAGTGTTAAAAAAACTGAAAACAAAAAAGAACTATAAAAAATCTAAAAAGATTCGATCAAAAATGTCAAAATTAGTCGAATATAATCGTACACTTGGTCCTACCAATGTTACTTTATATACAATTATGTCAATTAATTTACCTTGTGTATACGTCAAATTAAACCTTGTTTATTTCTTCTTATTTTTGTTAATCATTATCTTGTTTTTGTTTCGTTCTCGTTTTCTTTCCTGCCAGATTCAGTAAAAACGATACTGAATCCACTGAGATCAACAATAGATTGTTGTGGTTTCAATGTTTTGATTTGCAAACTCTTAAGTTAGCTACGCTGCCATAAAATGCGCCAATTTGTTTGAAAACGCATTAGGACTCTTTTTTAGAAGAAAATTGAAAATAAATACATTTATCAGTTAAATAATTAATAGATATTGAAAAATATTTTTTACTTAAACAATGAATTTTATAAATAAATACAATTAATTTTGTAAGTAGACAAATTGGACGAGTTTAGGCATAAGGTTGAAAATTCGGTTTGTATTGTTCGTTTGGTTATTTTGTTATTTTTAGTTATTTTTTATATTGTTCTACCCTGTGACCCCCCCCCCCCCCCCCCCCCCGGAAAAAAATTCTGGATCCGCCCCTGATGTGATGGTGTATTTTGGGATATTACAAGTCACCTAGGGATTCCAGACATCGAGTTGTTTGCTTCGGCAGTTGATGCCTTCATGGTTTTGTGGAGGAATTGAAAGTTTTATGCTTTCCCGCTTTTCATACTGATTCTCAAAGTGCTCCGTAAAATCATTGCGGAAAACCCTAAGGAATAGTTGTGGTATCACAATGGCCTGCACAACCATGGCCCCCCACTTTTTTGAGTTATTGGTCTCATCTCCCAAGTACTTTGGTCCTAACAGAGATCTGTGGCATTTACCTTTCAGGGACCAGGTAAAAGGGAGAGGTAAAAATGGATTCTGATATGGGGAAATGGGGGCATATTTAGGCCCTCCAGGCATGATGCAAAAATTTCTATCCATTATTGGCATTTTGAGCAAGACCATGTAGGAGTATTCATGGTCAGGAAGTTCACAACGTCAAAACAGTTAAATTTGTTGAACTTTGAGAAAAACCATTAAAATCTGTTAGTACGTCTGTAAAATCTGTTAAAATCTGCTAGCAAACAATGGGGAACAGTGAACAGCAGACGCCATGATTCTGAGAGCCCATGTCTTTGTTGTGTCTCCTTATTTCATAGTTTATCTACGATCTATCTACCTGTGGCTTTTCTTTGGCATTTTTTTTTTCGACAACACAGCACACGGAACAATCACAGAAGTAGATAAATACTTAGCTTTCTGCTCAAACAAACAGCATAATCTGCAAGTGAAGCGTCTTCCTTATTGTTGTTGTACTCTATCTGCATTTACAAGTTTAGTAGAGCAGAGGGGCCTCATGATTCCCACCGTTTTCGATTTAACATTGTTGAGAAAACCATGAATACCCCTCATGTTTCATAGTTTCATTTGAAGTGAGTAAACTTCATCGTCGGGAGGGGGGGGGGGGGGGAGAGCCCATTGCGAGGTGCTGAGTTTCTTTATTGTATAGTCAATACAGATAACAGTTATTCTAAATATCTGTAAATTAGATTAAGGATTAGGGTTCAGTTCATTACATAAAATTTATAAACAATTATCAAAAATCGTATAATTATAGGAGTATTTTCTTAATGTGGCAGGCAAAAAGCGTGACAGTTAACAGTCCGATTTAGACCGATCCACTTACATATTTTTTCAACACCTCTTAGCTTAATTTGTAGGTACGCCTAATCAATCGGCTGTAATTTGGGGTAGTTAATGGGATTTATTCAAAACATGCTGGACCGATTTCAATCCGAAATTTCTGTTTTGGATCCCCAATGTCTCTCATAGCTATGTCAATTATTGGAAGTCGTGAAGGGTTGTCAGTGGAATAGGAAAGAAGTGTTTTTTCCCACTCGCCGTTCTTTGCCTGAAACATAATTGACATTATTATTAACGAGGGTTCTTCTAAATACTCTTAGCCTTGGTGCACATGGAAGCGTTGCATAACTTCGTAGTTGCCATCTATCTGCACATCTATAAGCCTCTGGCAGCCTAACTCCAAAATTCCCACTTCATTAAATCAATTTGTATCACAATATTTTAAAAGTTCCAGTCATGACTATAAGAGCGAATTTCCAAATAAACATTCGTGCTATTGTGTAAAAAGATGATGCAGCGAGAAACTATACCAGTTTTCGTAAAACTGTCGTAGTATATGAAACGGTATACACCTAGCCCAGATATAGTCACGCATGGCTATACGAAATCGAGTTGATTGTTTCGTGATATTATTTCATTTGAAAAAAAACCAGTCATGCAGCATGACTTAATGAGCGAATTTTCAAAGAAATATTCGAATTAATGGCTATGGTTTTGAATAAAGGAAAACTTCGGTCTAAAATTTGGTTTTCTATGTATATTCTCTTCGTATTTATTTTAATTTGTACGTTTTGTCCATCCTGATTCTACCGTTTGTTTATTACGTAATTGTACTAAGTGCTTATTTATTTGATCGCTGTGGGTAAATTCAAGGAGTTGTACTAATCGTTTGCCTCCCCCTTTTTTGCTTCGAACTCTCGTCTTCAATTAATACTTCTCACATATTTCAATCTGACCACTCTAAGGGGGTGGGGGGGGGGGGGTAAGAGTTTAAAGATTATCCTAGTTTTGGGTAATTTTTGCGCACTTTAAATGCTCTAATTTAAGAACGGATTTAGATATCTAAAATCCGATTTCACTATCGTGTTCAGCGTGCAAAAACCTTTAAAATGAGGGGTCACTTGTTAGAAAATAACATTTTGGGGATTTTTGGGTAATTTTTGCGCACTTTAAATGCTCTAATTTGAGAACGGATCAAGATATCTAAAATCCGATTCCACCATCGTGTTCAGCGTGCAAAAACCTTTAAAATGAGGGGTCACTTGTTGGAAAATAACATTTTGGGGATTTTTGGGTAATTTTTGCGCACTTTAAATGCTCTAATTTGAGAACGGATCAAGATATCTAAAATCCGATTCCACCATCGTGTTCAGCGTGCAAAAACCTTTAAAATGAGGGGTCACTTGTTAGAAAATAACATTTTGGGGATTTTTGGGTAATTATTGCGCACTTTAAATGCTCTAATTTGAGAACGGATCAAGATATCTAAAATCCGATTCCACCATCGTGTTCAGCGTGCAAAAACCTTTAAAATGAGGGGTCACTTGTTGGAAAATAACATTTTGGGGATTTTTGGGTAATTTTTGCGCACTTTAAATGCGCCAAAACCCTCCTTAGAGTAGGCCAATTTCGCCCATCTTCGAACTTAGCCTTTCGATTGCCAAGATAGATTTTTTGTGCAAATTTGAGCTGTTTATCTCAATTCTATCGAGAGTTATCGTCTGGAGTGACACATATATAAATAAATATATATATATATACATATAAAAAAGTGTTAAATTTCAGGAATCGTTTTAGAATGGTCTGAAACGGATTTCTATGAAGAAAATTTCCAAAAATTTATATTATTTAAATTTCGAAGCCATTGCAATAGCTTCATTTTCTTTGAAAATTCGCTAAATGATGGTTATTTTGGATTTTGTTGATAGGTACTTTTTAACTCTAACTATGCTTCGAGAATAACAGCAGATAATTAATTATGAAATTCTTTAGTCCACTGCATATGTATGAAACTGTTATTGCCAAGCTGGTTCCAGTAGGTGCTCGATTTAGGGCTTTCTTGGGGGAAGCACGAGGGTAGGTATTGACCAAAGAAAACAGCGATCTGCGCAGAAGGGGCAGCTATACATGTACCTAAATGACATTGGTGTAGTAGTTTCCAGTTTTATTTTTGCTTCCTACCTATTGAAATATCTGAAATCAGGTCATCGAGTTCTACTTTCGATATGGTTTCTTCTGTTGTATAACTTTTAGTTGCTTTGGTAAAGGAATGAGGAGGAGGTGGATGCTTTGATGGCTTGGTAGGAAGTGGCTTCATTTTTCTTCAGTCGATATAAATATGGTATCGATGTAATCGATATGTGGTGTCGATACAGCATATCAAACATCTGTGACAAGCAGGGAACGTGTGGAGGACATAGAAATGACGATGAAGACATGGAGCTATCCTGACTGACATGCATAGAAGGATAGGAATCTTGGACTTCCAGGAGTTTATGAAATTGATACCCCAAGGAGAACTAATGAAGGAGACTACTCCCGTTATTTTCAGTCTTCAAGTATTAGTAATATGACTGTCGAAAGCTGCAGTAACCTCAGCTCCCAGGTTCTTCGCTATGTTAAACTACACCTAACGTAAGTAGGTGGTACCTATATAATTTTATTACCAAGACTATGTGCTGAGAGTCCATTTTCTTTACATCGAAGATTTATTTTCCAACAGTCGATCCCACTTTCAAATTCTGCGTCATTTACTTCATCTAGAGTCCGAAGAATTCTCCCGGTATGAGCCTCAACAAAGCCATCGTGAATACCTATCTGCACCTGGGCCAAAAGCAGACTTCTAAATCTATTTTTCCCAATGCACCCCCATCCAGTGTTGCCAACATCCGAAAGTCCAAACCAGGACACTGGGAATTGGGATACCTGAGTTTATATATACACCACATTGTGCGTTTCACCATTGCTTTATTGATTTAAAAACTTGTATAATAAAAACTGTATCACTGGTTGTCTACCCCAGGGAATAGATTTTTAAAAATCACACTTATTTACGTTGGGTCATACCTGAGACATTAATATCCTATCAGGAACTTGAAAAATCGTATACGATGATGAATGATACATCACATCCGGGTGTCTTCCCCAGGAACTAGAAAACAGTATTTCATTTGGGTGTCTACCCTAGGAGGAACTATAAAACTGTATACAATTTGGATGTCTACCCAGGAACTAAGAAACTGAATAACGTTAGAAAACGAAATAATATTTGGGTCTCTAATACCGCAGGAACTATAAAACAGTAAAAAAAATTGGGGTTAGGCAGAGTTAGTAGGCACAGGAATCGCGATAAAAAATTATGATGACCTTGTCGCCGAAGGGCGAACTATGAACAGGTAAAGTGAGGGTCTGGTAGGGAGATAAGGGCAACACTAACGCCAACTAGCAGGTACATCGCAAACCAACTAAAGGATAAGATAGGGTGTTCCAGCCAAAGACGAGTTAGTAATGTTTCGGGCGCGAGTGCAAGAAGAGTCACGTAAGTCAATCATTTCACTAGATGATTATCAATGATGTCGATTTTCACTAAGTTAACTATTTTACTTATGATTGGTAATAATGACTTTCTTTAGGTATTAAATCTTGGGTTCGCCTGTCTCTTGTGACAGGGGAACGATACGTTGGGGCTAGTACAGTTGCTTCCAGGGATAAATGGTGGATTTATCCCTGCTCCAGGTGGAGAAACAGTAGATAAAATGGTTTCCATGTAAATGGATTCGACTACCCCAGCGTATCACAGTGGCAGTTCAGAGACGAACTTGCATATCATAGTTGCAGTACCACGATGCACTATGCAGTTAGAGTCCAGAGACGGACTAAAGTATCATAGTTGCAGTACCACGATGCACTATGCAGTTAGAGTCCAGAGACGGACTAAAGTATCATAGTTGCAGTACCATGATGTAACTATACAATTTGCGTCCAGCAGTGGACTAGAGTATCATAGCGGCAGTACAACGATGCGCTATGTGGTTGGGGTCCAGTAGTGGACTCTTAACAGTTTGGTTCTAATGATATTAGACACTAGTATGATATAGCTGTGCGAGGATAGGGACGGTTGTAAGGGGAGGTTGGAGACCGTCGGGGTGAAGCCCCATTCAGGATTGGGATGAAGGGAATCACCAGTCAAACGTTGCAAACATATAATTCAGGACTGGAGATTTGTTCATCCCAATCATACAGTTTGTTAATTTCAAGTTGTGCATGAAGTACAAGATTTACTATCCCAAGTAGATACAATTTAGCACCTGCTCGTATGACACGACTGATTAATCTCAGGCACTCAGTAATTTAGTTAATACTATCGTTATTCCCTAGTTAATTCCTGTTAAGGATTAGATTATGATTGCGATAGAGTTGGTAAATGAAGAGCATTTACTACATGGTGGAGATGCTGGGATCGAACGCTGATACTCGTATGAATTACTGGTATTAGAAAAGGAATAAGGAATATTTAGTGCGCGTAGTTGAGTTCTAAAACGTAATTTTCACTCAAGCAGGTAGTAAAAGGGTCCAGTGACTTGTTTTTGAGAGGGTCCGACTTCGCTTTCACCGAAGGGTGAGGTGAGCTATCCTTGAGTGAGACAGAAAATAGGTTGGAAATGAGAGGGTAGACGTCCCTTCTTTCGAAGAATTTTCTTCTACCTTTCTGTCTTCTATCATGAAGAGTTCAGGACAGCCTAGTCGAGCCAAAGCCATGTTTATCGTGTTTGTGAACATTCATTCTATTATTCCCACCCCGCGGTGTGGGGGTCTGGCCAACCCTATACACTTGGGGAATAGGGACTTCATAATTAACTTGTGTTGAGTTTTATAATTCAAGTTTTTTTCCCTAATTGTTTTATATTTTTTCAAAGATTGTAATGTGAGCGAATTGGTTCGACTGGTTGTCTGAGACGGTGGGAGTGTAGTAATGTCCTATTCCGCCTTTATCCAGTCGCTTTCTACTCCGCTTCGCCTAGGGCTGGTGCCAAATAAATTAGGATGATGCAGTATCCTACAACATACATACAAGGAAGCCCTTTTGAGTTATGTAGTGTTCTGGCGTACCAAGTTTAGATAGAAAATTCGAATTTTTGTTGTTGCAGATGAAATCCGATTGAGCAGAAAACAATAGAATGGAGGGATTTTACATTAAACGATTGACTAGTTTAGGAGGTAGAGTGCGTGATGGGGTGGGGGCTTGCAAGGAGATATTGAATCTCCTCGGATAGGGTCAGCCTTGCAGTACCGATCAAGAAATTGAGATTGGTAAATTAAAAACCTCCACTGACAGTCTTTTGACGGAGGTTCGGGAGGTACTCCGAAATGTGCCAGACAGTAATAATGACGAGTTGGCGTTGCTGTTGGATGAGTCCACAGACACGCAATTGGAGGCGAAGCAGATAGTGGTGGAACTGAGCGTTCGACTAAAGAGCGTTAAAGAAAGGATGACTCAACACTCACTACACCCACCACACAGTTCAAATAGTCGCCTCCCGAAACTAGAGTTGTCAAAATTCAATGGAGACGTACTAAAATGGACAGAATTTTGGGACCGGTTCACCTCTACAGTGGACGGCCGACAAGACATAGCCGAAGTAGACAAACTATCCTACCTCGTAGGCTCTCTGGATGGGGTAGCCAGGCAGTCGATTGAAGGCCTAGAGATAACAAATGCGAATTACCAGATCACAATTGAGAAGCTCAAGGAACGGTTTGGGAAGCCCAACTTGATAATTGATGCCCATTATGTTGCTCTATACCGAATACCTACAGCACCAAACAACACACAAGACTGTAGGAGGGTCTTTGACGAAGTAGAAAGACACCTGAGGATTTTAGAGACTATGGAAGAAGACATTAACCACAACCAGTTACGAACCACTATCATGGAAAAGTTTCCACAAGAAATAATTTACGAACTTCGCATGGCAATGGAAACAGGAGGATATTCGGTTCAGACAATAAGGAAGTCCCTAGAAAAGATTATTTCAGCTAGAGAAACTTCATTTGCCATCTCCCAAACCAGGTCTTCAGGAAACCTATCGTTCAATAATGAACCCGATTACAACCATTTCACCACAGAGACGCTCTTCTCTGCAGGTCCATCTCAGTCATATCAAGTTAATTCATCTAAAAAGCCACACAAAGACAGTACATCAAATAAAAATAAGAGGAAGAGAGATTCCTCTAATTATCAACCTAAACAGAAATCTACTCAATTGTTTACCAACAAACAACCCTCAGAACCGCCTTACAAGAGGAAGAAATTGGAATGTATTTTTTGTACCGGTAATCACTTTAATGATGAATGTCGGAAATACACTACACTTGAGGAACGGAAGAAACAATTGAAAGGCAATTGCTACCAATGTTTCCGGAAGGATCATAAAGCTGATCAGTGCAACAACAAACGAAAGTGTTTTCATTGTGGCCTATTAGGAAAACACAATCGTAGTTTATGTCCCACAAAATTCAAGAGTCACAACAGAGAGGTATCAAACTCCTTGTTTTCAGATACCAAACAAGATACTATTCTCCAAACAACCCTGGTTAATTTACCGAACAGAACCAAAACAATTTCATTTCCAGTCAGGCTTCTTTTTGATACAGGAAGTCAGCGAAGTTATGTAACGGCATCATTAGCCAAACAGTTACAACTACAGCCAATAGAAGATAGCAATTTAACCGTATATACCTTTGGGAGTATGAAACCTAAGACCATTAAAACCTCTCTTGTACCTCTAAACATAAAAATAAACGCTGACAAATCAATCGAGATTCAAGCATACATTATACCGAAAATTACTGGCACTATCTCGTCAAACTTTGATTTCAAGAAAATTGTAGCCAAACTCCATCCTGATTTAGATTTTGCCAAAGATAGTCTGACAGATTGTCCGGTTGATTTGCTTATTGGGAACGATTATTATTATTCATTTTTCACAGGACAGACTAAACAGATTCAAGGTGGCCTATTTCTTGTTCATTCAAAACTGGGCTGGATTTTATCGGGGCTACCTAATACCCCCTCATCAGAGGAAACTCTTTCCTTTTTGACCTATGTACAAGGAGGATGCAAAAGGTGCAATTCTCAGTTCACAATACCTGACCCACCAATAAATGACCACGATATTAAAAACTTGTGGGAACTTGAGGCAATAGGGATACAGGATTCTCCCAAAATCCTTCAAGAAGACGAGATAATTGATTTTTTCAACAAAACCACTAAATTTGAGAATAACAGATACCTTGTAAAGTGGCCATGGATCCAGTATCCTTCAGACCTCCCTCTTAACTTTGGCCTTGTTGTGGGTAGGTTAACAAGCCTCATCAAGCGAACAGACAGTGAAGTCTTAAAACAATACGACCAAGTTTTAAAGGACCAGCTAAAAAAGGGTGTGATCGAGGTAATCGAAGATGCATCCCTACCGTCCTCACATCCTGTTCATTACCTACCACATCATTGTGTGATCCAAGAGGGGAAAACCACAAAATTGCGGATAGTTTATGATGCCTCAGCCAAGACAAAGGGTCACTGTAGCTTGAACGAATATCTCTACAAGGGCCCTCATATGTTAGAAGATCTTGTAGGGCTCCTTCTGTGTTTCCGAATGCACCAAATTGGCATCACAGCAGACATAGAGAAGGCATTTTTGCAAGTCGGTTTACAATCTGAGGATCGAGATGTAACTAGATTTGTCTGGTTGAAAGACTTAACAAAAGGGGTGCATGAAAGTAACCTCCAGCATTTACGCTTTTGTCGAGTCCCATTTGGGATAATATCAAGTCCGTACATTCTTGCAGCGACTATCAAATTCCACCTTTCACAAAAGGATTCGGTAGAGGCTACCCTGATTGCCAACAGCCTCTATGTCGACAACCTAATCACTAGCGCTAGTTCTGTGGAAGCAGCCCATGCGATTTACTCTGAAGCCAGGAGTTCATTCAATGAACTCTCCATGAATATAAGAGAATGGAAATCAAATTCACCAGAACTCATGAGCAGAATAACCACAGATCAGAGAAACATTGATAGATGTACTTCAGTGCTAGGCCTCATCTGGGACACTGAACAGGATAACCTATCAATTTCCTTCAAGATGCCCTTGTTGACTGAATCCGGCATTACCAAACGAAGTATCCTTCGCACTGTGGCATCGGTGTTTGACCCATGCGGGTTTGTTGCACCATTCACATTACCAGCCAGACTTTTGCTCCAGGAACTGTGGCAGGAAAAGTACAAGTGGGACGATCCATTGTCGGAGGACAGAGTTGAGAATTGGAAACAGTGTGTGCCTCTACTTGAGGCTGTGAATGAATTTTCTATTAACCGAGCCTATTGTCACTTTTCAGGGTGTCCACCTCCCTCTAAAGTGGAATATGAGCTGCATTGCTTCACAGATGCATCACAAAAAGCTTATGCCGCAGTAGTATATCTCCGTATTACCCTGGATAAATCAAACACCACAAGCTTTGTCATGTCTAAGTCAAGACTGGCACCTCTACGTCAGAAAGAACACATGACCATCCCTAAGTTAGAGTTAATGGGAGTCCTAATAGGTACCCGTCTCATTACATATGTCCAGCAAAGTCTCAACCTTGCAACTGCCAAATTGTTTTTATGGACTGATAGCCAAGTAATCCTTGGTTGGTTGAAATCAGACAGACTATTACCACCCTTTGTCAGCCGCCGGCTTTCAGAAATTAAGGCAGCAAAAAACCTGCAGTTTAGATACATCAAAACTGACTCCAACCCAGCAGACATAGCTACACGCCAGCTTCAAATTACTCAATTGCCTGACCTATGGACTGTGGGTCCGCCTTTCCTAACCCAGGAAGCAGTACAGTGGCCGGGTGATCCCACAATACAATATTCCTCTGCGCTGACCTCATTGACAGAGAAGGATGAGCCTCAGGCAGATACCCAGGAATGCGGTTTAACGACAGGAACTGGTAATGTTAGCAGTGGAGAACACACTGATATCCCGGCAACCTCACCAAGTGTGCATGACTCAGATTCAATCCATGAACTCCCACACAGAGTTGGGGATACACTTCCAGTGTGTGTCAGCCCAGAAGGACAGAATCCTACTGATCAGGCCAACCCAACACATACTGACTTAGAGGAGCACACCCACAAACGTAGTATTAAAGAACTCCAGAAAGTGCATTTCCCCAGAGAAATTCAGGGGAAATCAACGGACCTAACCAAGTCATTGCGGCTCTTTCAGGATGATAGTGGAGTCTTGAGGTGCCTAGGGAAGTTACAGAATGCACTCATACCATATGAGCAGAAGTTTCCGATACTTCTTCCAAAAAACACTGATTTTACAACAGCCATTATCAAGAAAATCCATGAGGATAACCATCATGTTGGCACCTCCCACACGCTTGCACTTCTCCGAAAACAGTATTGGGTGCCCCAAGGTCGAGCACAGGTAGCCAGAGTCTTACGGGCGTGTCCCAAATGCATCAAGTATGGTGGTGGGCCCTTTAGGCTCCCAGACATGCCACCCTTGCCCAAAGAACGGGTAGCAGTGTGCCCCCCTTTCACATACACGGGTTTAGATTACTTTGGGCCTCTCACTGTCCTCAATGGGGGTACGCCTCAAAAACGATGGTGTTGTTTATTTACCTGTATGGCGGTGCGGGCAATCCATCTGGAGTTGGTGGCGGACATGTCTGCTGAAGAATTCCTCAACTGCCTCAGACGCTTTGTGGCTGCACGAGGAGTGCCGGTGGTGATTGTTTCTGATAATGCCACCCAATTTAAGCTCACTTCAGCTGTCATACAGGCACCCCTTTGCCTTGACAATGGGATCCAGTGGAGATTTATACCTGCCCTTTCACCATGGCAAGGAGGTTTCTATGAGCGCCTAGTGGGGTTGGTGAAACATTGTCTCCGCCGCACCCTTGACAAGATACTGTTGACTGACACACAGCTCCTCACCATCCTTAAAGAAATAGAAGCTACTTTGAATACCCGTCCTCTGGTAACAGTTGGCCAAGACTTGGATCATATACTGACTCCCATAGACTTTCTTCGGCCTATTGGGCCAATGTCTCTCACTCCCCCAGATGATGGTGCTCATGGCACAATGACTGTGACAAAATCTGACCTCATCAACAGTTGGAAGAACAGTAGAGTTGCATTTGATGAGTTCCAGAAAATGTTTACTGACCGCTACTTAACGTGCTTACAGGAGAGGGCACAGTTCACCCACAAACAACCACGAATTGTGGCTGGTGAAAAGCCAGGCATAGGCGATGTGGTTCAGGTCAAAGATGACATTCGCTCACGAGCTCACTGGCGAGTGGGTCGCATTACTGAATTGGTTCCTAGTAAAGATGGCCAAACGAGAGTGGCCCGAGTAACTTTCCCGTCAGGTCAAATCCTCACTCGGTCAGTATCGCACCTGTACCCCTTGGAAATGGGTTCTGATCCGCCTGCCATATCTAGTTCTGCTCCAGCCTGCTCTGATCCCATAAGTTCTCTGCCCAATGATGCCCCCACTCTACCTCCAGAGCCACTCCCTCACGCCACAACTGACTCCCCAGGTCAGGCCTCTATTTCCAACAGGATCGGGGAGGGACACAGCACAAATTAGCAGATGCCTCCTCGCCCCAGGCGTCAAGCTGCAACCGACGCAAGAGCCAGGATCCAGCAGTGGACAAGGCAGCTCTTGGCCATTGCGGCTGCTGCCACCAGAAGTTCTCCATTGTCAGACAACTGATACAGTTATCCTTCCTGCTAACACTTGACCGTTGGTCCTTGTTCTTCTTTTTACTCTTCAATAAATTTCTTCAATGCTTATCCAACATCTATCTGCTTTCTTGACCTTGTCCTGGGGGAGGGCGCTAGGCGATTCAATTTCAGTTCATCTCAGCATATTACACATAACAATTTGATGATTTAAGTTACCACAGATCCAAATAAAGCATCACCTCTGTCTTGGGAGTGTCGCCGAAGGGCGAACTATGAACAGGTAAAGTGAGGGTCTGGTAGGGAGATAAGGGCAACACTAACGCCAACTAGCAGGTACATCGCAAACCAACTAAAGGATAAGATAGGGTGTTCCAGCCAAAGACGAGTTAGTAATGTTTCGGGCGCGAGTGCAAGAAGAGTCACGTAAGTCAATCATTTCACTAGATGATTATCAATGATGTCGATTTTCACTAAGTTAACTATTTTACTTATGATTGGTAATAATGACTTTCTTTAGGTATTAAATCTTGGGTTCGCCTGTCTCTTGTGACAGGGGAACGATACGTTGGGGCTAGTACAGTTGCTTCCAGGGATAAATGGTGGATTTATCCCTGCTCCAGGTGGAGAAACAGTAGATAAAATGGTTTCCATGTAAATGGATTCGACTACCCCAGCGTATCACAGTGGCAGTTCAGAGACGAACTTGCATATCATAGTTGCAGTACCACGATGCACTATGCAGTTAGAGTCCAGAGACGGACTAAAGTATCATAGTTGCAGTACCACGATGCACTATGCAGTTAGAGTCCAGAGACGGACTAAAGTATCATAGTTGCAGTACCATGATGTAACTATACAATTTACGTCCAGCAGTGGACTAGAGTATCATAGCGGCAGTACAACGATGCGCTATGTGGTTGGGGTCCAGTAGTGGACTCTTAACAGTTTGGTTCTAATGATATTAGACACTAGTATGATATAGCTGTGCGAGGACAGGGACGGTTGTAAGGGGAGGTTGGAGACCGTCGGGGTGAAGCCCCATTCAGGATTGGGATGAAGGGAATCACCAGTCAAACAGTGCAAACATATAATTCAGGACTGGAGATTTGTTCATCCCAATCACACAGTTTGTTAATTTCAAGTTGTGCATGAAGTACAAGATTTACTATCCCAAGTAGATACAATTTAGCACCTGCTCGTATGACACGACTGATTAATCTCAGGCACTCAGTAATTTAGTTAATACTATCGTTATTCCCTAGTTAATTCCTGTTAAGGATTAGATTATGATTGCGATAGAGTTGGTAAATGAAGAGCATTTACTACAGACCTTACAGTGAGCAAAACCAGGACATTTTGCGTCCGTTTTCCGCTTGATGTCGCTCCGTACGTATGATGGAATTTCAAATGGTCATAACTTCCTCAAAATACAGTCTTTTTCCGATTTTATTTTTTTAGGCTTTGTACAGCTCTTGGGAGTTATGGTGAGTTTTCTAATTTTTCGATTTTCAGCTATAAGTGCCGTAAAAGTGGACCAAAATCGGTACGGTTGGTACCAAAATGTCCGTTACGATGTTAAGATCATTCCTATTCATTTTGAGCTCAATCGCATTTGATTTGGCCAGTTAACAGAAGTACTTATGTCAATTGGTCCAACGTTTTATAGGTTTACTAGAAACGACGTTGGTCTGGTGTGAGAAAGTGGTTGAAAGTGAGACTTCTATGCAAGTTTATGAATTTTGACCGAAATGGGCGGCCAGTCACGCCGCAGTGGTCGGCATGTCAGGCTGAAACGGCCGCCACACTTGTATGTGTGCTATCATGAAGAACATGGAGATATTGTGTAGCAATACCCACTCCGGAACTTTAGGTAGGTACTTCCCATTGGTACAGGAGGTGTGGCTCTAAAAACTGATCTAGGCGTATTTAGATAGTCCAGTAAAGTAAACAGCCTTTCAGGCTGGGGCTTTACTCCGACTGCCCTGCCAGCGTCGTACATGTGAATCAGCTGTCCTCTAAAAAGAGGCTCTTGGCTACTCATTACCTCAGCCCTTTGAGTGTGAGTGGTTCGCCCAACAGCTATGGGGGTCATACTTGAAAGTGTCACGGCAGTCACCCGACCAAGCGCTAACCACGTGCAAGGTACCTATTTTTTTGGTGATCTCAGCAGTAAGCATTAAGGGAAATGAGCTCAGAAATGAAACACGAAACTCATCTATGAATCTAGTACACTGCCCACCAAGTAGAACAAAATTAGCTGTTTTTTGCATTTTGTGGCGCTGATACCCTTGGGCCTTGGGATGGCCTTGGGACTTCAAAAACTTTACCTACTTTAAATTCTGATGGTCCAAAGAGTATACGCCCAGAATTTTAGGTCATTAAACTCATTCAGAGGGTTATTTTTGCTTGATAGATGCAAATGTCCAACAAAACCTATCGCCCAATAAAAGTAATACAATCGTATTCACGCGCAGAAGGAATGCAATAAGAAATAGGTACCTACCTTTATAGAGTTTGATGGAATTTCAATACCGAACACAAGAGTTAGCAAAATTCTGGGTTTATTCCTCGATTCTTATCTGTCATGGAAGCCCCACATGTTACATTTAGAAGGCTCTTGTGAGATGGGTTAAATTTGTTGAGAGCAGTTGCACAAACTAAATTAGGGGCAGATCCGAAAATTGCTATCTTACTTTATACGCAACTGATAAGATCTAAAATGGATTATGGTAGTTTCTTGTTTGCACATGCTGCACCTACCCATTTGAAGAGAGGATAAGATACAGAATAAATAAGGCTTTAAGGTTTTTGTATTGCTGCGATAAACCCAACTCCCATTAATATATTAGAAGCTGAGAGTTCCCTCCACTGAAATTTAGACGACAGTTCCTAGCCGATACTTTGGTGACTAATTCCTAGAATTAGTCCTGAACCATGCATAGCATACCATCGCTCAATACGACAGTTCTTACAGATTCTTACTGGGAATTAAAACCTACTCCATTGTTAGTAGAAGCGTTCTGTGGAATTGCACATGACACTGAAAGAATGCAAAAAACTCCTCAACATCCAATTAATACACTCTTTCCCAGTGAATTTCCAAATGAAACGCAAGTTCAGAATAGCCATTCCTCGTTGAAACACTACAAAACCAGTTGAAATAACGATCGTCTGACAATAGAGATGGTGAACATGATAAATGTACTAGCAGATCAGGGAGTTGAGGTAAACCTAGTTTGGGTGATGACACATGTCAACATCGGGCCGAATGAGGACGCCGACCGAATGGCAACAGGCTCCTATAAGTGGAACACCGTATAATTTTCATTCATCTAACGATTTAAAAAATACAAGCAAAATAGAAATGTATAAGCGATGGAATGAAGATTACGCACGGAACATCCATAAAAAGGAGAATACTATTTAAGCATCCAACCAGAGATCCCAAGACTGCCGTGATTCTATGAAGGAAATATTGGTCACAAGTTCATCAAAATCATTTCTCGACTAAGGTTGTGGTAGTTCTCGAGTCGTTTGTTTTTCCAGTGAAGATGGGGTCGTTTGGCGGAAGCCTAATTGATATCTCTTCTTAACTGGTGATAATACCACTCGTCTAGGAGGAGAGACTCGAGGGACCACCGTCACTCCCCTCACACTCTTTCACACGGTTGCACAGTGTGGTTCGGTAGTATGCGCTGAGTAGTTCACTATACTCCATCCACTATTTCAGGGCTTTCCAGAAGGATAAACCCAAAGGTTTCCGGAAGGATTCCTTTACAAACATCCTGTCCCTTTCATAATACATACATCTATTGTTTTCCCAACCCCTATTCCCTCTTTAGAGCTCAATATAATTAAAATATATTGAGCACATTTGAAGGTGATTAATGCTGTGTCCCAATTGACAAGCCCCAACAGCTGTTCTATCCTAACGA
The DNA here is from genome assembly GCA_954871275.1 of Leptopterna dolabrata. Taxonomy (NCBI): domain Eukaryota; kingdom Metazoa; phylum Arthropoda; class Insecta; order Hemiptera; family Miridae; genus Leptopterna; species Leptopterna dolabrata. Next base: position 39,586,458 of record OX940983.1, read on the forward strand.
TGGAGGTTTATCACCCAGAGGTTGCCCAGATGATCACAATTCACTGCAAACTCTTACAACATTTTTCTCCACCAATAGTCGTATGTAGGAGCTTTCTTCTCCACCAGTAAATTATTGAGGTATTACCATTACGGTGGAGGTTAATCACCTTGAGGTTGCTCAGATTTCCTTAACTGAACCAGGTCTTCATACTCTTTTTCAACCCCCCCTTTCCCTCTCATACTTCTGCTACCTAGAAGTATGTCTTATGGGAAGGAGTGTGGCAGTGGTAGTTCTCGAGTCATTTGTTTTCCAGGTGATGATGGGGTTGTTTGGTGGAAGCCTAATCGATATCCCTCTTAACTGGTCATAATACCACTAGTATAGGAGGGGGACTCTCGAGGGTCCACCATCACTCCCCTCACACAAGGTTCAATCATCATTGACTTCATCTGTATCATCTCTACCAAATCCGTGTCCTGGACAGCCCGAAGTGTAGGCATTGCAACGGAACAGAGGAAGGAGACGCTGACCATGTAATTTTAAAATGCTTTAAATTCCAGAACCAAAGACAAGAATTATGGGAAGACCTCGTCCAGGAAAGTTTAGTTTCCAACTAGAATGAAATGTCTGTTGAGTAATAATAAGACTTACAAGTCTATTGTGAAGTTCAAGAAATGTGACATCGAACTCCAATACATAAACGAAATCATAAATCAATGTAATTGTAATAAGGAGCATGGCTAAGTATAATGTAAATTGTGACGCCAATAAAGGAAAAAATACAATTCTTACGTTTGGCAATTATGAAGCCATTAGAAATACCTAGTTGGACCCCAGCATTCAAAAAATCTTATGAGCTGGCTTATGTTTTGGCAGCTAGACTTTCAACAGCAGCTGATCAGATTTCGAGAAGAAAAATTATGATATTCTGAACAACATGCATTTCCAACACTTACCCGACATCCATCTTCAATGATATCGTATCTCAGTCTCTTGTGGCCTTTTGGTATAATCTCTACGTCATTCCATCCCAGGAGTTTCAGTCCTTTGCGATAGGTTTTCAAGTTCAAATCAAAATAGGCAGACGAGTCCAGGCAATGATACGTTATATTCTGTGTGACTGACATGGACAGGAGCTGAAGGAATCCTATCTGGTTGCTATCAGCTTTGTACGTGATCTGGAAATGGATTGTTCAAGTCATGAGTCTACACAGAGTTAGAAACGTCAACACTCAGCGTTTTCTAGGTAGGTACCTACCACACAATATGAATAATTGTGGCAAAGCAAAAATAGTAGTTTCTCACAAGAAATTCCGAAGTTAGGGTAGGTACCTATGCAATATTCCTTGCAATATTCGTTGCGTACATAAGGCGGCCCCTGCACCCAGAAACACAAAAAACTCCAAAAAAGAATTCCAACCATTTGTTCAGTTTCCCTCCGTATACTGTACCTAGCATTTTTCACAAAGTTCAACAGCGACTAGACAGAGTTCTCTGGCTATAGATATTCAATACCTATGTGTTTCCGTCATGTTGGCTCCCTGTAGCTCCAAGGAGCATTTTATCGGAATATAGCTACAGCAATCGATGTCTTGCAATCGAAATCGAAACCTACACTTCTGAAACTGGCAGATCCTGGGACCTGGTGTCACCATGGTAACCGAGAAAAGTGGCCCGTCCGCGCTAGCTCAGTTGAGTAAAAATTTGGTTAGCCACGCCTCTTTTCGGCCCCGTCCCAACGTTTCCATCCACAAATCGTTTGTGTTCACAATCGATTGGATTCTTTCAATTCATCTTGTCATCTCGATACGAGATGCTTGTCCTTCGATCTGTCCTCCCCTAATAATTCTTATCACTTTTGCCATTCTGTTCCTATATTGAGTTTTCCATTTTCTGCTTACGTTTCGAATTTTGTATGTTCCCATTCGAGATCCCGTGACAGATTTGGGTTTGTGATAATTAAGTGAGTTGTGTTCTGTCGGTGGTCTTGTGGATTGATTGATGTCAACATACACAGATAAGTACCTAGCTTCTAGTCTGATTCTCCATCCAAGTAGGTACTGGCCGGCGGGTCATTACTTCGTTGTATTTTGTCATGGGCCACAACCTGTGCCCACATGAAGAGCCCTGGGCACTCAGAAGCCACCACCACCTTCCAAGGCGGGCCAGCGTATTCCTCCGAAAGAGGCGGAGGATGCAAACAAGGGGGGGAGGCCAAGTACTTCTCACGATGAAAGGGGGGGGGGGGGGGACCGCGTTCACCGGTGAACCTCTTTCTCAGGTGAATGGCTGGTTATCACCTCGTATCAACCTCAAAGTGGTGGTGGCTTCTGAGTGCCCAGGGCTCTTCACGTGGGCACAGGTTGTGGCCCATGACAATTTTAGTCTAGTTCGTTGTTTTTAGTTGTTGTTTAGTTTATTTGCTTCTGTATTTTTGTACCACATGAATTCGGTGGCTAACTTACAGTCGAAATTTCCGACGTTTTCCTACGAGGATAGATTGAGTGATGATTAAGAGTTTAGGAAGAGATAGGCCTTTGCTGAGTATTAGTCAGTATGAAGCTATAGGACTTTTAGCTTCTGGTAATCCCGGGTACTGGTCAGAACTACTGTGAACACAGTGCTTACATTCTGACTTGCTAAGAACTGCGGTTGATTAAAATCCACCCATTTCTCATAAGAAGAGTCCACTGTTGGAAAACATTTACAGGTATTTTGTAGAAAAAGCTGGAAAACATTTACAGGTATTTTGTAGAAAAAGCTGTTGATTTGTGTTCCGGTTTGGTAGCCCACCATTTTCAGAGCCCACGCACCGCTACTGTGCCATAGGTATGCAAGAGCAAAAAATATGCGTAGGTAATTTACATAAATAATTTTGTTATTTCAAATGGGAGCCCCCATTCATTTCATGTTTGACTCATTATATTCTTTCTCAGCGCCATTAACTGTACGCAAAAGCGAAAATTGCCCAAACCCCTTATTTTTGGAAAAGGTCCTGTGAGAGAACAATTTTTTGTTTAAATGCTAGTTGTTTGTTGATTATGTATCTGTTTTCATACAAATAACCCAAAATGATTCAACATTAAAAATACCTAGGTAACTGCATAAAATTAGAGTTAGTACAACCACAAATGAAGATCATTTACAGGAACATAATCACAAATTTTACGAGTGAAACTTGTTTCTGTTGAAGGACGCTGTCCAGTTGCACCTTTGTAAAAGTAGGCAGGGTTTCCGAATCCCCTTGTACTACTACTACTACTAATAATAATAATAATAAAAACCATTTATTGTGAAAAGGCCCATTGGCCCATTGAACACACACGAATTACAGAGGTCAAATTACAAGGAGTTTAAGAAAAAACATAATCGTCTGAAATCACCATCAATTTGCTTAATAACACTGGAAGTAGTATCAACACGTGGATCATGAAGGTTAAATGGCACTACCAATGATCAAAGATAATTTGGGGGAAAAAAGGAGCGTACCTATCTCAAGTTTTGGGCCAAAATTGGTGGAAACCACCAGAAATAGCTATCTCAAGTATTTTACATGAAAGCAACAATAAATGTCCAGTAGAATAATAAACCCATGTGACAAGGACTTTGCAGCGTTTTTTCAGCTAGCAGTGCTGGGAACAACCGAAGGTATAAGATCGCCAGAATAATTTCTCCATTCATTGACGATCTCCTTCCTTCTCATCAAGTATTTTGATCATATTTGGGACGAAACATGTTAGTAATGATAATATAAATTTAGTACGATGGAGCCAACCAAGACAGGTCAGTAGGGCCCAAATGTGCATGTTACAAACAGGTACTTATGTTGAGTTAGGTTTGTGAATAGGAAAAAATTGGGTTAGTTTAGGTATTAGGGTTTTTATATTTTTATAGCGATTCAGGTTTATTCCTTTGGAAATAGGTACATGCTGCTGTAAAACTTCAATGAATAGGTAGGCACCTATGTGTCTATCTAATTACTTAGGTAATTATTAAACACAATACTGATTATATTTCGGTAGGAAGAGATTTGATAACTGGCAGCAGCTCTTTTCTACGCTTAGAGCAACCTGGTTTGAAAGTAAAAAGATGGAAATTTCTGTCTGATATGCTGGCAGCCAGCTCCCTCGGCTCGCCGACTCGGAGCCGCCATTCTCTCTTGTTTATTTGGAGCATAACCTAATCTAGCGATCGTTCAAACCTTTAGCGTGTTTTTTCAGTATTTTTCATTCGAAATTATCTTCTCTTCACCGTTCACGTCATTGTCTTGGAGGTTCAGTTTGGTTTTGCGTGATGGATGCAGATGAAAACCTGCTGGCTGTGGTCCTTCAACTGAGCACACTGGTTGAGGTGTCGCACATTTTGCCGGGTGACGTGGTGTGGTGTTGTATGGACACTGGGATCGAATAAATGCCCCAAGATTTTGTCCCCGACGATGCTGTGCCAGGAGGAGGGGAGAGGTCTTGTATGGCTGTTGTGGAGAGAACCAACGTGCGGAGGGTTAATGGGTCGGCCCCAATGGGCGTCGGACATGGCACGGCTGCGGCATCTCACCCAAAGGAGATTTGCACCACTCTCCACAACCCTTCCGTGCGTTTTTGTAAATACAAAAACACAGACTTGTGCGTGCAGAGGGACCAAGCTTCAGCCCCGATGGGCATAATACAAGGCACGACTGCGGCAACCGGCCCCAAGGTTGGCTGTCCTGTTTTCTACACCCCTCATGACCCTCATAGCATTTTCAACATATCAAAAATGCCTATGAGGATCATGAGGGGTCTAGCTGGCCTCCCGCCTCACGCTCGCTCATACGGAGTGGTCGCCCCAAGAATATATCGGCCGTTATCGGGATCGGACAAGATCATGCATCGGTCGTGATTGGCATTAGACAAGGTGAGGTGGGGGCACTAGTTCGCACTATTCACCCTTACACGACCACAACCCTTCATCGGATTCGGAATATTTCTCCAACAAAGCGTTGTAGAGTGTGCATAATATGGCTGTCAAGGTTCCTTTGAGGCGAACAGCCTGACAATGGATGCGGCTGATGTGGCACTGACAGTGATGCAGACGGATTCATATTGGCTCCAACGCCATTTGGAGGAAAGTAAAGCATCTGTCAGCATAGCACCTAATACCCATGACCAAATACTTGCCATATATGGATCATACTTGCATTCAGGACTACCACGGGATTACTACAAAACCTAGGTGCGATTTGAGTTTTCTGTCCCCACCGATACTGGACAAGATTATTGGTGACTATCGGAAAACAAGGCCAATTCAGGGATGCCGCAGTAGTGGGCAATCAATCCATCCAGGTGGTGGCACTGGTTGCTACGGGGGTGGGGCTCTCGAGGTTGGTCTGGGAGGGTGTGGATCTCAACAACGTGCCTACAAGGGGCATGTTGATTGAAGCCTTGTGGCACTCCTCGGCTGTTCAGCGTGCCGTTTTCACAAGCCCTCAGGAGAGCGTAAGCGGGTGAGCTCTCATTCCCTTCATGGTGTTATTCCGGGAAATGGCTATGTCTGCCGAAATAGGAGACCAATTTATGTTCCATGGCCAGGCCCAGTCAGCAACAGGTACAGGAAACCAAACGGATATCAACCCAGTTGATCACTAGGCGCCAGAGGCGTTAATCTCGTCCAGCTCATGCGCTGGTGTCAGCACTGGTTCCCCATCCGCCCATGCAAGAGTCGGGAAGCACCAAGTGCCCCACGGCATGGAAAATCTACCCGTCACCTGCTCTGAGGGGCTCTTGCAGGTTAAGCTATGCCCACAACCGTCCTCACCATCAGGGACATCCGAGGAGGAGATCACCCACAGACCATCAGTAAACACAGAGTGAGATATGCTGGTCACCTAGCATCTTTTAAGGAGGCCTGGAGGTACTGGTGGTGTGTCGGAATGGGTAAGGGGGATATCTATTTCCATTTGCCCCCCCCCCCCCCCCCCCCAGGATTTAGGCATTTCCGAGTGTTCGACCTCCCAGGCACCCATCATGAATGCTTTCATTTAGAAATACTGAATATAGGGGAAATTTATATTTTTCCTAGGAGGGATACCATTCTTCTAATCCTCAATTTTTCTTATCCCCAAAGATGAAGGTCGTTTTCGATTCATTCTAAATTTAAAAGGATTAAGTAAATGAGTGGCTGAGAGTAGACCATTTCTTGTTGGAAGATTATCGTTTGGTCCTGCAAGTTCTGCAACTGGATATGTTTGTATGGGTGGTAGATTTTACCGACGCATATTTTTTGGTTAATGTTCATCCAGAACACAGTAGATACCTGGTGTTTGCCTGAGGGGGATAGTTTGTTTTGTATGAACTGCCTCGCCATTGGCCTGGCCTCAGATCCCCATATGTTTCATAAGATGCTCTGCCCAGGAGTAGGGGAGTTGAGACAAGAGGGGATTTTATAATTATTTGGATGACTCTCTGATCCTAGGGGCTTCTTATAAACAATGTGAGGTGGCAATTCCCACTGTGAGTTTTGCAATGTCACTGTTTCAACATTTAGGCTGTATTATCAATTGGGAGAGGAGCCAGCTTTCCCCCGCACAGGTAGTTACATTCCTTGGATTTGTGTTCAACTCAAGGGAAATGACTACAAGGACTCCACCAACCAAACCAGGAAAACTGCAATCGGTGATTTGTCGGCCCTTCATGAATGCTCCAAGAATGACCATTCGTCAGCTCGTATGGCTGATTGGGGGATTGATAGCTGTCACCTCTGCAGAGCCATACAAGCTCCTCGATGTACGAGTGCTCGAGGGAGACCGGTACTTAGCATTACAGGTACATGCCACCGATTATGAAGCCAGGAGTTCAGTATTGATGTTATCACAGAGTGGTTTACGTTGGTGGCTCAGGGCCCTTTCACAACCACCATCCCCAATTCGACAGGACGCTTATGACGTTGAGGTTTTCACGGGAGCCAGTGATACCTGATGGGGGGGGGGGGGGGGAGTCCAATCCCCATTGGGTGGGGGGTGTCCAATCCCCATTGGGTGGGGGGTGGTGGTCCCAACGGGATGCCCATGAGAAGGAGATACGAGCTATTCCAAGTCAATTGTTCTCAGGGTAGATAACACTATGGCAATAGCCGCCATGAATAAATAAGTTAGGTAGTATTCGTTTCCCACTGTCATGACCTAGTCAGATAAATTAGGCAGTTTTGTGAAGAATGGAGCATGTGGGCGTTTGCATCCTACATTCCTTCGAGAGATGATATAATGGTGGATTTTGAATTCTGTGGAGATAATACTAGGCATACTGATTGGGGGCTTAGGCGCCACCTCTTCCTAGACTTGTAGAGTCAGTTAGGGATGCCTGATATTGATATTTTCCCATCCGGGGACCTACACCACTTCCCCTGCTTCCTTTCATGGTTTCCACACCCAAGGGCAGAGGGGATGGACGCTTTCACTCATGATAGGAGTAATATTTTCCTATGCATCCCTTCCCCCCCCCCCCTCCTTCATTTCAGATGTTGCATAAAATACGGACCCTGCCAGGGGCATAGTGGTGTCCCCGGAGTGGCCGTCCCAAATTTGGTCCCCCATTGTTATAGAACTGGTAACGTCCATCGTTATTTGCTTGAATCCAGATTATAACCCCTTGTTTTCTCCTTACAGCTCCGATCATCACCCCCCAGCACCAGGATTAATGTTGATGGCAACCTTATTTGGACACAATCCACTTGGCTTCCAATGCTCGAAGGTCTCGGTAACAGAATTGAGAAAATCTTTGACGTCAAGAGGCATGGAGTTATCTCGCCAGGATACAGATATTTGGGACCACTCAATCCTCTGCTAACGGGACCCCTGTAAATCATGTGGATGAAGTGAATGGTGAGCACGGCTAGGGACTGCCACATCTGTGCCATCGGTGTCTTGGTTTCGGGCATACCGTGGCCAGTGACAGTGGCAGGGGACAGTTCCACTGTCCCTGGCCACTGGCATGTGGGTGAGGTGGCTGGCCTTGGTCTTGTTTGTGTCTTCATGGGCCCCCGTAATGGACCATCACTGACTGTGGTGGTGGTAAGGGACAGCAGCATCCCAGGTGTCCTCCTGAGCCACCTCAGTAGTATGAATGTGGTTGTGGTTGGATTGGAGCCGGTTGGGTAGAGGTCGATTTTCTTTTAGCTGTTACTGCAAATATAGTTTAGACATACAGCCATGCACTAGTAAGCTAGAGAACGTAGTTAGGGCTTTAAGGGGCTAGGACGTCCCGATCGGTGCTGATGCGAATGCAAGATCGACCTGGTGGCATAGCCACTTATTTGATCAGACTGGGCCAACAGGTACACACATAGGAGGCCATGGGAGCGTGGTGAAGCCTTAGAGGACCTCATAGTTTCCTAGGACTTGTGGGTGCTGAACTCACCCGGGGACACAACCATGTTCAATGGGATGGCAGGGGAATGTTTAACATAGATATAACACTAGCAACCCCATCCCTCGCTAGAAACATAACAAATTGGAGAAAGGAGGCCGACTGGTCTTTGAGCCAGCACACCCCCATGCTTGTAAGCACTGGGCATAACTCGACAGGTGGGAGGAGGGGGGCCCTCAGGCGCTTTAATGAGAACAAAGTGAACTGGGAGAGGTTCTCCTAAGTGCTGAAGGCAAGGCTCAGGTCCACCCCTCTTCCCCCTGTTGAGAGCGTGGTTGAGTTGGAAGAGACGGCTGTGGCCGAGGGGATGACGATCCAGTCTGCTTCGGTCAAGGGACAAAGGCCGTAGACTGGTGGACCCATAGGATTGAAACGCTAAAGGGCGCTGAGAATGAAAAACCGATGGAGGTGTAGGGGTGAGAGAGCCACAGTGGAGGAGCAGACTTCCCTCAGTGAGGAAAAACGAAGTTACTAAAAGGTTGCCTATTTCCACTAATATACGGGGATATCTTGATAAGATAACTAACTTAGTAAGTTATTGATTGTTACTGACAATGGTTTGATCACTAAAACGGGTATAACAGTGTATTTTTTTGCGTTTTTTCGTGTATCAATGGAAATGGACAACCTTTCAATAACTCCTTTTTTCCCCTTTTTTTTGGTTTATTATTCTGTGAATAATATACACCTATGTATTCGCTCAGCAAAAAATTTGTATAACACCCCCTCAAAATTCTTTCTTTTCCGTTTCAAGGTGCATAGATTCCAAAACAATGTCCGTCCGCTGTATCACGCATAACGGCTTCATTTTCGGTCTAAAAAATTCATTCTTTCGCACACATGCTCCATTTGGGCCCTAGTTGTGCACCGAAACTTTGCAGCCCGATCGGAATATACCCAGGGGTGTTATGAGTGAAAATGTATATGAAAATAGGTACTTTTTGTGTTTTAGTAACATGTTGGCAACATGAGCTTTTGCGGTATCGTTTTCCATGTTTTTGGGACGAGAGGACCGAATATGAAGTCGATTTTGACCAAGGAGTGGAAAATTGAGGTTCTACCAAATGTTCAGCTCCCAAAATTGATTTTTATGAGTCAAAAACCTGAGAAATCGTCTTAAATCATCCTTAAATGTTTATAATAGCACTAGGAAAAGTGTAGACACGTGCATCAAGATGATTAAATGGCACTACCAATGATCAAAGATAATTTGGAGAAGAAAAAAGAAAAAAGAAAAGGAGCGTACCTAATTCGTGTTTTGGGGGCCAAAATTTGTGGAAACCATCAGAAATAGCTATTTAATTATTTCACATGAAAGAAACAATAAATAAATGAACAGCAGCATTTCTGTAAGTATGTCCAGTAGAATAATAAACCCATGTGACAAGGACTTTGCAGCGTTTATAAATGGGTTTCCACCATTTCATCGTGAGTGATCTAGTTCAGCCCTCAGTGAGGCCAAGAAGCTGTACTCCAGAGCATTAAGATTGGCGAGGAAATCTGACTGGAGGAATTTTGTGAGTAATGAGGGCGCCGGCTGACCTTATAGTACCCCTTACCGAATCGGGTATTGTCTCCAGAGAGCTGGTCGCTATCTACAGGGGTGTATTCCTCTGAATACTCCTGTATGCTACTCCCAGCTGGGTCCACCGGCTGAACGTGAGGCATTGGAATAAACTCGGGTTGGTGCAAAGAAGGGCTCTCCTCAATGTCACCCGGGCATAAAGGACGGCCCCCACAATGGCTCTGCCTATTCATACAGATGTAAGCCAGTGAAACTTGAGGGATGGAGAAGGTGTGCAGAGTACCGGATAGCAAAGCGCCAATGCTTTGTGATCCTCTGGGTTACACCGAGTTCTAAGCGTCCTTGGCAGGCCAAGTGGGATGAGGCCATCTACCGCACTGGTTCCTCGCAAGAACTGAGGAGAGATCGGAGAGAAGTGGCTGTGTCCCACACACTAGGTGGCGCAGTTTTGTGTTGGGGCATGATGAGTTTGCTGGAAAGTTGGCTGAGTTCAGGTTGGTGAAGCATATGAGGTGCGTCTGTGGGGGGTGAGGAGCTGGAGGATCATGTCCTCCTCCAATGCCTGCAATATGGCAATGCCAGGGAGTATTGGGGACTCGTAGCAGTCGAGATTGGGGAAATACGCACCAGTCCTGATAGTTTCTCTAGACTTGCTGGTTTCGCCACGGAGGTTTTGCCGCTCTTGAGGGACAAAACGTCCCGTGGCATACCTGTCTAGGAAACTGTCCGACGCCGAACGGAACTATAGTGTTTCGGAGCGCGAGATGCTGGCTATTCAGCATGCCTGCACCACCTGGCGACATTTCCTAATGGGCATACCGTTTACCATAATCACGGACCATGCTGCGCTCAAGGGCATCAACAACAGCCGGGACCCCTATGGGAGACTCGCACGAGCCGCTATGGTGCTGAGTGAGTTCGATTTCAAGATTGTCCATAAAGCCGGGGCTAATCTTAAGGACGCTGACGCCTTATCCCGTAATGTCGAGGGAGCAGAAGCCGTCAAGCCGAATATAATCACAGCCGATCAGTGTCCTATTGTCGCCTTTCTGACGACGGGAACCCCCGCCACCACCGCGGTTGACACCGTTTCCGTGGGAGCCGAGCAGAAAGCCGATCCGAAACTTGGACCCCTCATGGACCGTCTGGCGGTAGCAACAACCGACCGACCCCTTAGTCGAGAGGACAGACAGTTCGTATTGAGAGGCGATAAGTTATACCGGAAACATTATACCAAGGGAACCACCGCCCTACTACTGGTAATACCGGCGACTATGCAGGCAGACTTACTTCCCCTATTCCACGACGCCGCATTGGGGGGAGGCCATTTAGGCCAGGCAAAGACGTTGGCTCGGGTTCGCGAAATATATTGGTGGGAAGGGATGGAGAAAACAGTCCGCGAGTATGTGAAGACCTGTCATAGCTGTCAAAGCCGCAAAACGCCGAAGCAGCTACCCGTGGGACTTCTCAACCCTATTCCCATACCTCCAGCACCCTTTACTAAAATTAGTATGGACATCTTGGGGCCATTTAGACGAATCGATCAGGGTAACACAGTTTTGCTGTGTGTTACGGATCTGTTCAGCCGATATAGAGTAGTCGAGGCGTTGCCCGATCAGACAGCCGCCGTAGTGGCGGAATGCCTTATTAATAGGGTGTTTTCTGTTTTTGGCTGCCCAAAGGAGATCCTCAGTGACAGGGGATCGAATTTCCGGTCGGATTTAATTAAACAATTGATGGTGGGTTTAGACATTGAGCAGCGTTTTGCTACGGCTTTCCACCCCCAGACCAATGGTCTGACCGAGCGTAATAATTCTACGTTCGAGGCCATGCTGGCACTCTATGTCAACACCCAGTAAACCGACTGGGATAAGTACATCCATCCTTTGGTGTTTACTTACAACTGCAGCGTGTCAGAGTCATCTAGGCTCTCGCCCTATTTCATGGTGTTTGGACGCCACCCCCGACTACCGGCCGACGTTACCTTAGACCCGTACCCCGATGGCGATCCCAGCACTTACGATCCGCTGCATAGGTTGAAGGAGATGCAGGAGAAGGGACGCAACCACCTCATTAATGCCCAAGCAAAACAGAAGCGCCGAGCTGATCAAAAACGCCGTAGTTTATCGTATCGACCGGGAGACTTGGTACTGATCCACACTCCCAGAAGGGTCATCGGTCGTAGCCCAAAACTGATGTGCCGATGGTACGGACCCTACAGGGTATTAGAACAAATAGGCGAATTAAATTATACTGTGGAGCTAGTAAATTCGAGGTTCAGAGGGGCCGCTCCTAAACGCGACGTTGTACACGTCATACGCATGAAGAAGTATTACCTGCGGACACCGGATACTTTCCGGCCCGAAGAATTTATATCTGACTCCGACGATAGTGACGGGGACGATCCCGGAGGGGAATCAGTTGAGGACGGGAATGATAATACTAGGCAGCCGGCCCAGGCGAATGGCGAACACTCCCTCGCCGCACCTCAACCGGCTGTGGTCCCGGCATGTAGTGACGCTCCCCCGGAGCCTCAACCATCGACGTCAGGAGTACACCCCCGGAATACCCCAGTAGACAACGTTCCACCGATTGAATCTCGCACTAGGCGGACGCGACGGCCACCTGGCCATTTAAAGGATTACGTCATGACTTGGCGGGACGAGGACGATTCGGATACTGACTAGGCGTGCTCGCAATTTTCCCCTATTGAATTTTATAAAATTCATTTATAAATTGATGGTGATTTATTCCCTTATGAAAATAAATTGATGGCGACGTATACGACCTTAAAGAATTTTTGGAAGATAATATTATGGATGTTATGAAGATAAATTAACGGCGACTTACGCCCCTATAAGGAATTTTACAAAATTTATTTATAAATTGAGGGCGATTGGTGCTCTTATGGGACAGTCCCGTGATACCTGTGTTAATCAGACCTCTCTGTGGGACCTCAAGGCCTTGGTTGTATGTTCTCATATTAGTCAAAGTTCATACCTGCGGAATCGTTTGATGGGAAACTTCCACGGTATAATTTATTTTTAAAGGTTTCTTTCAGACCCTAATCAGTCTATGGAACAGTCCCGTGATACCTGCGTTAATCAGACCTCTCTGTGGGACCTCAAGGCCTTGGTTGTATGTTCTCATATTGGTCAAAGTTCATACCTGCGGAATCGTTTGATGGGAAACTTCCACGGTATCATTTATTTTTAAAGGTTCCTTTCAGACCCTAATCAGTCGGCCACGGGAGGCGTTTCAGATGATCTGTTGGGTAAAACTTTCAGCCGAGTTGTGGAGATTCGTGAATAAATAAACCTAGTAACCCACTTGTCCTCCGGCTGATGTTGTTTACTCTTGGGAGGTTGAGCAACGACAGTTATTATGAATATCTGGTGTTTGATACATTGGCGGAAATCGGAAGGCCTTGTTGCCTAATCCTGCGGTGTCACCCGGAAGTGACCCAAGGAGCCTTGCGTAATGCAACCACTGCTCCAGTTCCGATTGATACACCAAGTCGATGAAGACTAGTTGTGTGCCGACTGCCGTTCAAGATGTTCGCTATTAACCCTGTGTTCTATCTCTCCGCGGGCCTATGGGCCATGACGGGCGGGTTACAAACGGCGCTGGTAGGAATGTATTGGCAACCCATAGTTGACGTCGTGGTTTACGAGTCCACGGTTCCGATTACCGTCGTAACCCCGTGGGAAAGTGTCCAAGACCACCGACGGCTTTAATTTTGGAAATCATGTCGTCGACGACCCTGCACCCACTGGCCCTCCTCATGAATCGGACGCATTACGAGTGGATGCAAGTGTTTGTTGAGATGGAGTCCCAGTTGCATTACGACGAGAACCCCCCTACTGATGCTCGGGGTAAGCGTTCTTTAGCGTTCCTAGGCGAGTTCCTCCACTGGTGTTGTTCGGTACTCACCGACGAGAGGGCGTACCCACTCTTCGAGAACCAACAATTACTACAAAGGGACCAGCAGAGGTTACGTATGGCCGATGACTCCAACCATCATGCTATCGTTAAAACGATCGCGGCGATCAGGAACTACTCGGTAGAACTGAGTGCGATGTTCACCGCCGAACAAGGTCACATGTCGGACCTACATAAGGAGATTGCACATCTGTATAACAACGTTGACCTTGACAGTAAGGAAGCAGAAATGCGATTCAGCTTCCTGTGGGACATGGTTACTGTTCTGACTCGGGAAACCCGCAGTCTGCTCCGCCTACAGGCCAAGACCCGGACGTTTGACGAATGTAGGGATCGGAAAATTCCAGCATTTGTTATGCCCCTGGATCAACTCGCGCTCGAGTTAAGGAAGCTGGAAGTGACGCTGAGCACAACCAACTACCGGTTAGCCGTGTCTCTGGACCAAGCCAGCCGATACTATAAGATGGATGTTGCGGCCTGTACTTTTGTGGCCGGGGAGTTATATCTCACCATCAGAGTGCCATTAGTCGACCGTCGGACCGCCTGGCGATTACATAGGACCTATTGTGTGCCCTTCGCGTGGCATAATCATACTTGCCACCTATGCCACGGCACCAATTATGTCGCCACGTCTGGCTCAAGGACGGTTGTCATAGAGGAACCACAAACCTCGGCATGTCGACCTGACCACGACGGCACCTGTTATATCCCCCGTACGTCTTACGCTCAGACTCATGGCAGCTGCCACAGTAGGCTCGCTACCGACGCCACTATACAGGGCATCATCGAGTCATGCCCTGTGACCTGCCATGCAACCACAAGGTTCGTAGTGACCCAGGTACATGAGCAGAAATTCGTCATTACGCACCCGCCAGGCCCGCTCTCCTTGGAATGTCGTATGGGACAGAATGTTACCGTGCAGAAACTTGACGTTAACCACACAGCAGGCGCTTTTGAAGTTACTATTCCGTGCCACTGCCGACTTGTTGTACTGCGCACGGGTGACGAAATAATGTCTAGTATTTTCCCCTGTGATGGTGACGCGCTGGGCGACATCGAGGTGACGCACGTATTGCCTGCCGTTTCGTCGAAGTTCACCTCGATGCAGATACCCAAGCTACAACCGTATTTGCCGTCCCGCTTCGATAATGCCTCCGAGTGCCTAAACGGCAATTGGTCAATGCAGATCCCGCACTTCCGTACTCCGCGAGCGTCCTACTGGCCTACCTACGAGCCGAGTCGGCTCAACGGATTCGGTCAGGAGACGCGGACGCGCTCGGTCGAGTCGTACATACTAGCAGCACTAGTGATAGTATTCCTGGTGATCATATTTAAGAACCCGTATTTGCTATTGCCGACCGCCTGTGTTCAATCTGCCGCCGCATTTATACCGAATCATGTAATACAGCACTCCAGCTCGCTTCTCTGGGTGCTGATTACCGCCGGATTGGTAGGGATGATACTCGCGTACACTCTGGCGTACGCCTACCGCTGAATACGTGATCTCATAGTAAGACGAACATCACCTAACCCCGTAATCGAACCAAGTCATGTACGTCACCACATTTACGCCATGCCTAATTTACAGCCGCAACCGCCGAATAATACACCCCGCCGAATTTAGCCTAGCCACGAGCGTTCGCATGTAAGTTCAACTAACCGTCCAATACTAGCCGTTCAATACTAGCCGTTCACACCCGTAGTTGTTTTATCAGTCGAGAGGCCTTGCTCTACAGGTCACGCCACCCTGTGTCCCAAGGTCGAGTGCGCAGCCTCGGATGTTATTGTGCTGCTAACCTTAGTTAAGTTTGGTAAGTTGAAGTATGTATTCCGCATTACCCTATACCACTACACTCGTACACCACCCATTGTTGAGTTATGCAGGTACCCCCTTCTCTCTTGTCCTTGTTAACGTTTACCTCATGGGGCTTACCCGTGGTTAGGAGCAGCCGCGGGAGACGACTCATTAGCGGATGACTCGTTTCTGTCCAGTTCCGTTACGACTGATTCTCAGGTTCAGCCGCTACTCAACCTGAGATGAGGGCGTAACTGCACTCATGCTCTAACCTGGTAAGAATGCCCGCTTCGTAACGCCCAAGACCCTCCGCCCACCTGATCAGTGGTAGGAAGGTCCGACCCATAACTCTCCAATGCCTATGCTTCTGCTGGCACCTAGGGCCACTAAGGCGAGCCCGCACACGTGAACAAAGCACTTTCTAAGACGGTAGTCCCACCCCGGGAGCCACCAGGCAGCATAGCTCCGTACTGAGTGGGGGTTTAAGCATCGATATGGGTCCATATGACCCTGGGTTATGACTTATGGCCATCTGTTGGGTGCTATTTCTGTGTTTGTGTTTGCCATGTATTGTCATTCATTGCCCAGGCCCCATTGTACTGTCGTTATTTTGACGCATTGCCGCTATGTCGCTATGTCGTTCATTGTTGTTTAAAGGCCTCCGGCCAGTGTAAAGTATTGCTGCTATGTCACTAGGTCGTTCATTGTTGTTCAAAGGCCTCCGGCCAGTGTAAAGTATTGCTACTATGTCGCTAGGTCGTTCGTTGTTGTTTAAAGGCCTCCGGCCTGTGTAAAGTATTGCTACTATGTCGCTAGGTCGTTCATTGTTGTTTAAAGGCCTCCGGCCTGTGTAAAGTATTGCTGCTATGTCGCTAGGTCGTTCATCGTTGTTTAAAGGCCTCCGGCCTGTGTAAAGTATTGCTGCTATGTCACTATGTCGTTCACTGTCGTTTAAAGGCCTCAGACCTGTGTATGTTTTGCCTTTCTTTCTTTGACGTAAGTTTCGTCTTATTTCTTTTGACGCTGTCGTTTTATTGTTATTTAAAGGCCTCTGGCCTGTGTTTGTGTGTTTCATGTATTTACAGGTGGACCTGCTGTTGCGTGAGGGCTAAGTGATGTTGTGATTTGTCATTTTGCGGGTTTTTGTTTTGTTTTCTCCTTCTCTCATTTTGCGGGGTTTTTTTTGGTTGGTTATCTTTCTTTAAAAATTCGGGCAAATTTTCGTGGGGAGGGGGGTTGTCACGGCGGGCTGTAGAGGGGACAGCATTATGCACCATCAGCAGTCCTCAGCCCACCGTCCACCGTCCTCCTCAACGCCCCGAGTCTTCAGTCTTAATCACGCTACCAAGCCAACAAGCCGCGCCCTCATCGCAGCACCGGTCCCCCTTTTCATTCCATTATCCAATTTAACCAATATAAACCTAATTCAGCCCAAAAGCTCTACTTTTTCCACCCCCACACCCCTTCAACACGTAACAGGATTGTGGTTGAAGCATACCTCGGCCTAGGGTTTGTCCCACGGGTGTGATAGGGGTAGAGGATCACCTAGGAATTCTTTCTCAGGGTGTGCACCTCAGCATGGGAGTTATGCTATTAACTCAGGAACCAGCCTGCTGGTAGAGCATGCTAGAAAGCTGAACCAGTGGTGCGAAAGCAAACAGGTATGTACCTGTAGGGGGGGCAAGTTCTGACTCCCCCCCTCCCCCCGGCCTGCTCTTCTGGTTGCATGGGAGGGGGAGATGTGTAATCCTGAGTGGATAAGCTCTCCTTTAATGTGCATCCCTTCAATTCGAAGGCAGGAGGGCCTATGGAGAAATGTCCCAGGTGGATGTTACAATTTCATTATCCATCAAAAAGCAACAATAGAACATAAACAGAGTTCGATGACGATATTTTTCAATATCCTTTTTTATCTGAGAGAATAATGCCA
The DNA here is from genome assembly GCA_954871275.1 of Leptopterna dolabrata. Lineage (NCBI taxonomy): Eukaryota > Metazoa > Arthropoda > Insecta > Hemiptera > Miridae > Leptopterna > Leptopterna dolabrata. The sequence goes on from OX940983.1 coordinate 39,604,031, forward strand.
GAAAATTCATAACTCGGGTAACGTAGCGTCTGGGTAACTCCCATGTCCCTACATGGGGGTTGTTGTCATGGCAACCGTGGCCCAGTAGGACAACACCATAAGTCCTGTGTTTGAGGTTTAATTTCCTCGTTTACTCGCTCTGGCGTATTGATCCCTACATACTTGACTTAATTGTGCTGAGAAATGGTTGCCCAAACTCTCTATTATAATACAGACAAGTAAGCCACACATAACCCCTCCAAAAATATGGGTTTTTAGCTACATTTGCTATGCACTTGTTTAATGTGGCCACAAAAAATAATGGTTCAATCTCACTACAATTATCTCTATAATTATTATCTTTCTTCTTGTATCTTTATACAATTTTCTGTAGAATGCATAGAAAACTGTAGGTATGTACGCTTGTTGAAGCCCTTGTCAGAAGTTACTAGCCACTTTTGTTTTATTTTAACCAACTTACTGTACAGCTACGAAAAGAAGAATACTGAGTGTGTCCAAGTTTGTGAGTCACCCTGTAGTAGTCATCTACTCTATTTTACAAGAATTTAAAGTACCTAGTGTAAATTAAAATAGAGCAATTGCAGTGAGAAAAAGATGAATTAGTTACCTTCATTCCTCCATCAATTTCTGATAGCCACAGTTCTTGTTCGCTGCCGATATAGTTTATCTCAGAAGTTACATTTGGCTGGGGGTAGATGCATGTTATTCTCTTTGTCATATCACAGTGTGCCAGGATCGCATCTTTAATGTCACCATCATTCGGATCCAACCAGTACTCACCTGTTCAAGTAGACGAACTGATCAACTTCCAACAAGGTCAGATAAATCGTTTACAAAAAATGAATTTCACATCAACCAACCTGAAATGAAGGTTGGATGAGCCACAGACAGGTCTCTGCAGGATCTGGCTGGCGCCATTTTGGTACCATCAGGTCTAATGAGTCGATCATAACTTGCTTTAAGAGATTCATATGCTTTAAGCAGGAGTTTTTTCTTTTCTTCATCTTTGATATGCTTTCCAAACATCCTCATCGGCTCATCTCTGGCAATAGAGTTCGGTCCCTGAATCAGCAATTAAGTATATGTCATCAATATTATAAAATAATTTTATTAGTTGAATGAATTTTAATAGAGCGCCAGCAGGTCTCGGCAGATGTGAGAGTAGGTAAAATAGGTGGTGACGGCTAATGGGGCAGGGCCCCGAGGCATGACCTTGAGGGTCCCTCCCCTCACCCAGTGGGTCTAGAGCTCACCCCTCTCGCATCTCTAGCCAGAAGCTGAAAGGGAGGGCCTGAGATTATTTTTAGTTCCATTTCGTTGAATAATGGTGTTGTGAATGTAAATTCGACGCACATCCACTACGAGCGGTGTCGTGGGGGGGGATGTGCCCGGTTTGGTCATGGGCGGACCACCACCATGCCCGGGATCTTTTTGGATGTGTCCGCTTTGGTTATGGGCGTACCACCACCATGCGCGGAATCTTTTCGGGAGCGTTGCCTGGTTTGGTTATGGGCGGACCACCACCATGCCCAGGATCTTTTTGGAAGGGTTGCTCGGTCTGGTTATGAGCAGATCACCACCATGCCCGAGATCTTTTGGGTGAATTTGCTTGGTTTGGTTATGAGCGAATCACCACCATGCCCAAGATCTTTTAGGTAAAGGAGAGAGACGAGGTAGGGAGGAGAGAGAGTAGTCAGCGACTAGAGGAGAGCGTAGAATGGTTAAAAAGGCGAAGGAGGCGATATAGGTATATATAGTCTTGGGAGCTGTCTCCCTTCATCGCTAGTGGAGGATGGTGGGGATCTCCAGGCTGGCCCTCGGCTCTCCTGCGTCTTCCGTCCCCAATTCTAAGTTTATTTGGCGAGATCTTATTTCTGCATATTGAAGTTGTGGTTCTGGGAGGATACCCCGACAAATGGAAAACATCAGTTTTCCATATATATATATATATATATATGGGAGATACTTATAGCGAAATTACCATTCGTAGTATACTTCAAATCATCCAGTAGTCCACAAACATGCTGCTTTCCACAGTATGATTAAAAGAGCTTTATCTATATCGATAAGTGAACAGTTCTTGGGTAAAAAAAAACTTAACTGTTAAAAGTATAGCGGCGAGTAATGGCTATGGGGGAGATCTCGTTGATACATATGGAACAGGGTTCTTAGGAAAAACTGTAGGGAAGGATTTTCAAACCTAGTTAGGGGAGCTACGACTGATGAGAAGATTTGGATCAGTAGGTATACCGTATTATGGAAACATTTCAAACAAAATTGGTACAATATTAACTTCTAAATGGTTCAAAGTAGGATATAAAACTAAAAACAATCTCAGATCTTCATTAAGTTCAGTTAAAGATAAAATTAATGTTCAAGGTAAAAGGGTGTTTATAAATTAAAGTGGTCTTGTGGACTTAACTACTGTGGCAAACTGGAACGAAGTTTAGAGAAAGAATAAAGGAACATGAAAAAGATTTCAGGGATAATAATTTGCACGTCACTTGACTGAATCCAGTTATCATAACTTCAATTTTGATCTTACAGACAGACATTTTGTTGAATATCTTCATTTCTGCCCAAAAGGAGCATGCTGGATGTACTTGAAAAATTCGAAATGACTAAGAGTGAAAGTGAGGGTAAATCTTTGAATGATATAATTCCTTTAAATTTGTCTCCATTATTGCGTTCATTTCTGTAACAGCTTGATTCCCCCACCCCCACCCCTTTCCACCATACCTTCCTTTCATTTTTTGGCGTTCACTTCCACTATTTATCTTCACAACCAATCCCAATCGACCTTTTGGGACTATTTTTATAAGGTCACCTCTCCAATGTGTCTTCAGTTGTTGTTTGTCACTGACGACGGTTTGATCACCGAAACCGGTATAACAGCGTATTTTTCGCGTTTTTTCGTGTAGTCTGGAAATAGACAACTTTTCAGTAACTCCGTTTTCCTTCGAAACGTTATGGCTTCATGAATAATGTAATGTTCCTCGCGTTGATTTAGGGTTCAGGTTGAGAAGTCATAAACCCCGCACACAGAACATTACATATATTAATTTTCATTTTGTTATCGGGTGAATGACACAGTGGATTAAACGGGTGAGTCGCGTATAAGGTGCTATGGCAGGCTGAACCGGAGGGCGATGTCCTGAGGGGAGTTTGGGAAAACTGAGTCGAGCTGACCAAAGCAGTTCCGTCGAACTGGCTCGTAACAATAACAACAAAAATAATTAACTATAGAATTCTTGATTCCACCGCATATTTATGAAACGTGACTGCCCGACTACTCCAGTACTCGATTTAGGGCTCTGCTGTGTGAAGCACAAGGGTACCTAGGTATTGACCACAGAATTTCAAATATAAAATGTGTAGATGTAAGAAACTTTTTACTGCAAAATTAGTTGGGAAATAAATTGATACCTGATATATTGCATGGCGCCGATTGAATAGTTCATATGGAAAACATGGTTGAGGGAAAAAGCATCTAACGTGCACCTGACGAAAGAAATGTTTTATAGAAAGGGTTTAAATTAAAATCAATTCATACGTCATATTCATATTGCGCTTTAGTCATCAAAATGAAAGAACGAAAGTATGATACGATTTGTTAAATATTAAACACAAATAAACTAGGTAGGTGGGCTGTCAAGCAGGGTTCACATCCATCCGGAAAGCTATCCGGAAAGTGCGTACGAGCAGCTGATTGGTTGGACATCAGCTGGGGAGGGGGGAATATTCTTTCCGGAGAAGCACTTATGAAGCGAACTGTACACATCTGATTTTTCAGATATTTTCCGCTCCGCATCTGCGCAGTTCACTACTGCGCATACAGAATGGCGTCGGCAACCGAAACAGCTGTGGGAGGAAGCGCGGGAAACGAGTTGTCAGCCAAAATTCCGGATGGTTATGAACGCCTTCCCAACTTCCGCGATTCCCCTCCATCCCTTCCACTGCTTTTCACTAGCTTCCCCTATCCGTATTTCCAGACGGCTCCGGATGGATGTGAACCCTGCTTTAGAGCGTATTATTTGGGGGGGGGGGGGGGCCTCATCAGTTTCGTCATCGCTGGTTGGCTGTGTGTTGGTCCTGGAAAAGGAATATACTTAGGCTGCATCATTCATTATTATTATTATGTTATTGTTATCATGATGTTATTATTATGTTTACTTACTTACTTTCAATAAATGTATTTTGTTATTGTTACCGTTATCCGCACATTTATTTAGACGGAATCACGTTTATTTATTAACACAATTTTAGTAGGTTGGTACCTGGAACCAGGTGGTTTGGAGCCAAACATAATCTGCATCAATATGAGAGACCTTCATGTTGATATTACAAAGGTGTTTGCTAAATCCCCCACTACCTCCCCTTTTATGTAATGGTGATGAAATATTTTGTGGGCATTTTTTTTTTTCGAGCAATACATACCTACGCTTGCACATAGGTTGGTACTTTCAAATCCATTTTTGCCATAATTGTTTACATAAAAATAACTTAACTGAATAGGTATGTACTTAACTCATTTAAAGTAACGAAAACTATAGGTATTTTATTCCGAAAAAACAAACAGTAGGTACATAGGCACGTAACGAAAATTTGACAAGTGATTTCCAAGTGTGTTTACGCTCAATCAGTGTCACCGTTCCAGCGTTAAAAAGGAAATCATCAAATATAGTGTTGAAAATGTTCCCATCAAAACTTACTACCTATAATGTTGAATTTCATTTTCAACGTATCAACTCAAAACAGATCGCACGGGTAGGTGCTTGGAGGACTGAGGAAACTGGATCCTCCTACAGCACAATGTTTCATCACAGAATGAGAATATTTCCAACACCACATACAAATTATTGTTCAAATAAAGTAGCCAAATCTCAATTTATTTCAATAAGAAATTTGAAAAATGTAGGTAGGTAATAAACTTTGGGTGGGTATAAACAGACACGGATTCGTTCAGATTTCTGGACGATAAACGTTGGTCAAAATGTTTATTTTTAAAATAAGAATTTTGTCCTCCAACATCAACATTTCCACTAGGTACCGAGCGGTTTTACACATTTCTGAACAATTCTAGTTCTGTTTCTGTCTCTGTACGCAACGTGCACAAGAAATATTGAGGGATTACGCGGATCATCCCAAGCTTAACCCGCACAAACTATGTAAACTTGTTCAAAATCGGATGAGGATTGTGGGGGTATCATTATGTATGACAAGGATTTGTAGACAGACTGGCTCGAAACAGAACTTGCTGCAAATACTCCGATGCGCAAAATGCGAGCGGGAATTTTGAATTCGGAGGATAAAAATTATCTTTTCTCTGAAGGTGGTCACAAGGCTTCCGGAAAGCTGGTCGATTCGGAATCAAATTTTATGTATCTACTAACGTAGGTAGTGAACAGACTTAGCATGTTTACTGTAATGAGAGAATGTAGAGAAGTGTATTGTAGCGGATTCTATGAGATCGACACGTCTTGCTTAGAGGGATTGGAGTCGGGTTGCCAGTCAGGACTCGACATCTCTTGCTGGGCCGACTCACGAGGGGCGGCTTCCACGACAGGCTGAGAAGGCCAATCTGGGTTTGCCGAGGAAGGAGAGGGGACTGGGGAAGCCTCAAGAACAGGTTCTTCGGGCGTTGGTTCAGGATCACCCATTGGAGCCAAATGCCTATTGGACACTGTAGTCTTACCATCTGGGAGGTGGACGTGTGAGTATTCCGGGTTTGCCTCCAGGAGATCAACTTCCATGACAGCGGGGTCGTATTTGCTACTTGAGGGGGGTAGGGATCTCATAAGGACCTTTCCAGGGGTTGATAGCCATGTGGGCAGAGAATGGCAGTTGACAGACTTTCGGGTGTGTGTAAACATTCTCTCGTGTGGAGTTGCATTGGTAGCTGTACATAGTAGGGATCCCATTGTTCCGTTCTCAATCCTGCAGTTCGAAGTGCCATCTGTACTGTCTTCCAGATAGTACCGTTGAACCTCTCTACTTGACCGTTGCCTCTGGGACTGTAAGCAGGGTCCTGCTGGTGGCTGTTCCTTGAGATGTTAGAAAACGTTTCAACTCAGCAGACATGAATGCCATTCCACGATCGGAGTGGATGTAGGAAGGAACGCCAAAGATCGAAAACAAAGTGGTAAGATGACCGATTACCCTGGCAGCAGACAAATCAGTGCAGGGAAACGAAAAAGGGAATCTTGAGAATTCGTCTACCACAGTTAATAGGTCGCGGTTCCAAGCGGTTGAGGGAAGTGGACCTTTGAAGTCGAGGTTGAGTCGTTCCATAGGTGCCGTTGCCTTTATCAGTACGCCTGAATTCTTGAAGAAGCGGGATGAGTTCTGCACAGTCTCGGCAGCCTGACGTTACCCGTTTCACATCCTCAACCGAAAAAGGTAGATTTTTGGAGTGAACGAAGTGGACCATCCTAGTGACACCAGGATGACACATCGTCTTGTGTAGTTCAGTGAGGTCTGTTGTGCTAACGGAAGCACAGATTCTCGAAAAAGTGTCAGCTACGTTTTCTGTGCCTGAGCGATACGAAATATCATATTTGAAGCATGATAACTCAAGGCGCCATCTCATGATCTTCTCGTTTTTTATTTTACTCCTACGTCTATTCCTGTCAAACATGAATGAAACGGCTTCCTGATCTGTGATCACATGAAACTGTCTCCCAATGAGACAGTGACGCCACTTACGTAGTGCTTCGACTTTGGCTGCTGCCTCCTTCTCCATCGGTGGATGACCCAATTCAGAACCGGACAATGTTCTCGAGAAAACCACAGGACGACCTCCCTGAGACAGGGTCCCGGCGATCACGTGTTCCGAAGCGTCTGTCTCGACTGTAAATGACAATTTCTCGTCGATCGACATCAGAACTGTTTTGGATATATCTTATTTTAAGATCTCAATCAGTTTCTGTTGGTCCGAGGAGAGTGGAAAGGTTTTGGCAAGTACTAGAGGACGAATCTTGTCTGAGAATCGAGGGATCCACTTGGAAAAATGTGAAAACATCCCCTAGACACACCTCAGATCTTTCAGATTATCAGGAGCTGGCATCTCCTTGAGTGGTCTTCCCCAGTCACCTCACCTTCCTCAGCAAACCCAGACAGGCCTTCTCAGCCTGTCGTGGAAGCCGCCCCTCGTGAGTCGGCCCGGCAAGAGATGTCGAGTCCTGACTGGCAACCCGACTCCGATCCATCTAAGCAAGACGTGAGGCGATCTCATAGAATCCGCCGACCACCAAAACATTTGAAGACTATGTTACATAAACAGATGGGGAGAGTGTTGTAGCTCTAATTATTATTATATCATCTGTTTTACAGTCCTTGGCTACCAGGAAACATTTTATTTGAGAGACTTGATTCGTCCTGGGGCTGTAGCGCATCCAAGAAATTGGGGAAAGTGTTTTTCCAATGTGTGTAATCTTCCTCAGCTGTGGCCGAGGCTGGGTCTATGGAAAGACGTTCGGGACGGAGGTACTTTTCCATGATTCTATTGAAAATTATGCTGAATAAATTGTAATGAGAGAAGCCTTAGAATCGAAGGCTATATTCAGCATAAAACAATCACATAAGAACGGATTAGAACTATAGGTGAGAACTTCGGGAAATACAAAGTTTCCTTGTAGCCATGGACTGTAAAACAGATGATATAATAATAGTTAGAGCTACAACATGTATCCTGAATTCAGAGTAGGTACTATAAACTTGATAGTATATTTGAAAGGTTCACAAATTCATTCAGCATTCCTAAATCTACGAAGAACACTGAGTATATAATAACAAACACGTATTTTCTAGCATAACTACGTCATCAGCTGCACTAGTGTGGCACCACTCACCAAACATAGTTTTAGGGTACCCTAAATCATTTCTGAGGTAAGTAGGTTTTACGAATTATAGTTATCCTCTGAATCCAAAGCCCTAAAACCCGAATTAGCCGCTGTTGGCAGCGCAGAACCCCAACAGCAAATCTTACGCGTAAAGGTACCTTTCATTTCATTTTTTCTAAACATAGGTAGGTACCTACAATGAAGCCTACATATTAGCTATAATAGTGCGACACACCAAAAATGATTGCAAATCGTGTCGACCAAGTAAACAATGTTCGGCAATTATACCTAGACCGTACTGAAAAACGACAAATCTACTATTTGGACGAAACGTGGATTAATGCTGGACACACGAATTACACCATGATAACGTTTTTATTTATTTATTTTTGTTAATTATTAAATTCATCCATGTAGATTCATGGCCCTTAAATGTTATAATTATCACATGTTACATGCTACATCACTACATCACATGCTAACCTTCTGGTTAGCAATCAGTATGGTAGGCAACCCCGCATCACATGAGTGATATGCGGGCTCGACTTCATTGCCGTTTGTTTATCTGTGTTCTCAAAATAAATTGAACGTACTATAGTTCATTCTAATATCGAAACTAAGGAAAAAAATGTAGGTAGGTAGATATCTACCTGTAAATATCTTGAACTTACAATAATTTTGAATAATTTTGAAGTTACGTAGATAAGTAAGGTATAGGTAGCTCAAACTTACTTGGTGATTGCTTCATTATTTCTTTTCTCATGTCGGCGTTTCCCGTGTTTGTTGATTTTCCTTAGCTTCCTGCAGGAACATTCCTACTGCTTTACCATTTACTAGCCGCCTGGTCTACTTATCAAGTCACTTGGTTTACTAATCAAGAAAAACATGAACTGACACACTGGTTGCAACAAAATGGAGTGAAGACGCGCCAATCTTATGTCAACAAGTCAGCTCCACCTCAGAGGCCAGCGCGATGCTATCGGCATCTAGCGGCAGATGCGTGAACTCCGTTCACCCAGCACGGCATGGGCAGCCCCTTCCCATGACAAGAAATTTCCCAGCAGCATTTCCAACTTCTCTCTGGCAATTCAGTCGATTTTGGTGCTTCTTGTGACATTCTTCCTATTTTATACTTTTCAGGGCTATGCACTATGGACATTCAAAACGTAAATTTCAATATTGTACCTTAATTTGAAAATTTTCGGAATTCAAAATTTCTAGAGTTCATTGCTCGAGAGAATGGAAAATTTTGAAGAATGACGCAAGAATAATAAAACCGATCGATTACTGCCAGATAAAAGTTGAAAAAACACTTTAATACCTACTAATCTACTGGGGTACAAGCCATTCATTCTACGACCACTTTCATAGTTCACTCTAGAGATTTTGCACAAACCAAGTACAACTTATGGTTTTCACCAACTTGGTATTAATCAATATTGTTTTTATTAAATATAAAAAGTAGGTATAACAACATTTTTTTATAATTTGTTCTTTATTTTCGTCATAGGAACCCATTTTAGAGCATCCTAGTTTTGCTGAAATAGATGAACTACAATTTTCTGTAGACCACTGAAACCCTTGGTAGTTCGATGTTCCTGCCCAATCTAGTAATTATTTTAATAGTAATCCACGAGTTACTTTCGAGCACACGGGAAAGCGCCTAGTTACACAATATTGAAGATGGGCTGGGAAAATACATAGGAAGGTACCTACATCAAATTCTATGTAACTAATTTTATTTAAAAAATCTGTAAGGCTTCTAGTTAAAGTACGGCTCCAAGTTGCACTTTCAAGCTGGACTTGAGGCAAAAGCTACAATTATAATGGTCTAAAAAATTAGGAGCCTAAGGATATTGAGCAATACCTACTATGTGTGTCGTTGGTAAAATGACTTGAGGATCTGCTCTGCACTATGGCTACCCACAAGTTCATGGATTTTACCTTAGTCTGGCCTTGAGACAAAATGGCTGCTAATGCAGCAGCATCATATCCTAGCTGTTCTGCTGGCGGCCCAGGCAAGCCAGGGGGCCCTGGTGCTCCTGGCTGCCCCGGATTTCCTGGTTCTCCTGGAGGTCCCTTGGGACCTGGAGATCCTGCGTAGCCATGGGGACCTGGACTTCCATCACGTCCTGCTGGTCCTAGAAAGCGACCAGCGCTATATCAGTACAAAGTGCTGGTGAATTTAACTTCTCGAATTCATCTTTCCCATGACCTATTAAAAACCAGTGCAGAATGGATTGATTAAAGTTTTGTTGAATAAGCCATATAGGGCTCCTACAGAATTATTGTACAAGGAATTCCAAGTGTGCAATGTGGAGAATATATTTATCACGGAAGCTTGTTTGATGCTATAATATAGAAGTGGGATTAGCAGTGAACATGTGGGGAAAGTTTCATATACGATAAATGCAGTGAAATCCAATATCTCTCTTCCCAGAGTGAATACTGATTTCTATAAACGAAACTCCTATGTTAGGGCTTCGTATTTGCTCTGGAAACATAATGTTAATTTTAAAGATATTCGGAGCATAAAAGTTTTTAAAAACCTTTTGGCCAAAATTGTTAATACCGACTTGATAGTTTTATAATTCATTACAGGTTGCAATTCTGTTTTTATTTATAGGATCTCATCAGTATTTTATTTTTTCTCTCTTTTTTCTATTTTCCTTGTAGGTACCTCTTTTCATTTTTGTTAGCTTTTGACCTCAGTTGATATTTATTTTTGATTTATTTGTTTTTATTCGCATAAGCAAGTATCTGTGCTCGAGCAAATGAAGAATTTTTGATTTACCTTTTTTTGAGCGAATGACTCCACCGCAGGCCACAAGTCATTGACTTATTCTCGCGGTGGGCAAAAAAAGATTATTACTTATTTACTCTGTTAAGAGCACCTTCATTTGAAGTATATTTTTTTAAATTTATTTATTTATTTTTCATTTACACTTGACTATAAGTGATTGATTTCTTTGATTATTATTTTTGTAAACTTTTTTTGCCAATAAATCTCTCTCTCTCTCTCTCTCTCTCTCTCTCTCTCTCTCTCTCTCTCTCTCTCTCTCTCTCTCTCTCTCTCTCTCTCTCTCTCTCTCTCTCTCTCTCTCTCTCTATTAAGGGAAGATAAGTCAAGTCATAAATTCGAATTGTATGGCAGTAGGAAACTAGCGTGATAAGAGTATATACAGTCTGCACAGTGTATGCAGTGTATAGTAGTACAGTATATGTATAGTAGTACAGTCTGCCGACGACGCTTAAGTGCGAATCGTTCAGAAGAATTGTTCTTTCTCTGATCCTCTTTTTGTGACCGTTAAGATAAACATACATATATATTAATATATTTTGGGTTGTTGGGTGACTAGTTGAATAGATTTGTGGAGCAGGTTGTTGATTGATACAATTTGTCATCCCTTCTACCAACTTCTTAAGAAAAATGTTCAATGGTCTTGGATACGGAATGCGATCATTTCTTTCGAAAAATTAAGGAATTAGTGCAAAAGCATCGGTCGCTCGCCCATTAAGACCCAGAATTACCTAACTGACAGTGGATGGATCCAATCTTGGAGCTGCTGGTGTGGAACTGCCGGTGGCTTTCACTAGCCGCTCGCTATCTACTTACGAAATAGGTTACTCAGCAATTCAAAGGGAGGCACTTGTTGCCACTGTCCATTCCATCCATAAATTTCACATATACCTTTGGGGTCGTAGATGGACGCTGGTTACAGACCACAAACCACTTTTGGTCATATTTCGTCCAAAAAGTGGGATACCATCATGTGCAGCTAAGAATCGTCTTTAACGTTGGGCACAATCCCTATCCAACTAAATAGAGTATATTATGTCATCGCACAAAAATATTGCAGATTGTCTCTCTAGACTCCACTTCCGGAATCGACAACACCTGAGATTCTGATTTGCTTTCTAATTACGTAGGTAGGTACTTAAAAATAACGATTTACCTATACAATATAAAGATATAATAAAATATTCCAAGCAGGATTCCGTTTTAATAAAAGCTATTAATTTGATAAAATTTGGATGGCCAGATGTAGTACTAGATAAAATAGAACTGCATGTCGAAAGAGATGTTTTAATATGGGGGTATCGGTTAGTGATTCCAACCAAACGGCTCCAAGCAGTTTTAGAGCAATTACATTCCTCTCACAAGGGTGTTGTGAAGTGCAAAGCCCTTGCCAGGTCGTATGTGTGGTGGCCCCAAATAGATTGAGATACTGAACAGAAGGTGGCTAGTTGGGATAACGTTCTGTGCTAGATTCAGAATAATCCACCGAAATCTGAACTCATTCCATGGGAATGACCAAAAGCCCCTGGATGCAGTTACATATTGATTATCTTGGGCCACTCCTCGGTCATTATTTGCTAGTTATTGCAGATAGCCATTCTAAGTGGGTAAAGGCTTTTCCCACCAGATATATATTTCGGCAGGTACCACTGTTGACATTTTGTGCCAGACTTTTGCTCGTTTTGGGTTGTCTGAGGTATTAGTATCCGATAATTATTCCTTCTTCACTTCAGAAGAAATTGCAGACCTTCCTTGCTCGGAATCGCGTTAATTACAAGTCATGTGCTGCTTACAGCCCATGCACCAACACAATCGCAGCGCAGCCGAGAACGATAAACTTGATAAACAGGGCAATTCACCTGAGTTAGTCATCCAGCGTTTTCTCTTTGATAATCGGAATACTCCCCACTTAACCACTCGTATTTCCTCGGCAAAAGCACTTTTAGGTCGACAGCTACGTAGCCGACTGGATCTGATGCACCCACCACTGTTGCACATGTTCTGAAGCAGCAGTAGAAACAAATTATTCGTCACGAAGGTGTGGATGGTGCCAATGACGTTTTATGTAAATGACAAGGCTTGAGCCCATAATTTTCGTTTGTAGGGAGACAAGTGGATGCCAGGGGTCTTCACAAAACTTCTAGATCTACTGTGGAATAAATGGTAGGTTTCACTTCTATCTGTGTTTATATGAGTACTTACCTCATGATACTCAGAAGATGAGCGAAAAGCTTTGTACTTAATAAATTAGTGGTAAGCTGAAGGTTCATTTATTTTGTGTTTATTCCACATTGCAAGATGGCTTACCACATAAGGCATACAATGAAATTCGATGAATTGATGTACCTACTACATCCATGACAAATGCAAGTTTTGGTCCCTGATTTAGACCTTATTAGGGTTCGTCATCTGCATCAGCTCAGGGAACGAGTGAATTTATCGAATCCTAGCCAAACCTCAGTCAGGACACCTAGTCCCGCAGCTGGCACACATTCCCAATCTCCTCGTGCGTCTCCTACCTTGAGTCCAGATTTTAAGGGATTTGGTAGAGAGGACTGTGTAAGTCCGGGGAACTCTCCTAAGAATCCGGTAGAGTCAAGCCACAGTACGTCAAACATGACCCCCACCACCACTCGATATAGTAGGCAAATTAAGCCTGTTCCAAGGTTAACCAATGAATTAATTCATGTTCATTTTTTTAGAGATCACACATAATTTGGATTTCTCATGTGTGCACCTACATATTGAAGAGATGTCAAAGATATGCCTATCTAATATGTTTAGTCCAAAATTCCTGTCCATTTATTTGTATAATATTGTAACTGATGTAATCTTTTCTTAAGGGGGAGAGGTGTAGTATCCATAGGTCGACATAATTCTTGTGTTGGTAGCCCTGTTAGGTTGGCAGCCTGTGACTGTGCTTAATGTGTATGTTGGTCGGCCACTCGTCGTTCTTACCATAAGAAGTCTGTCTTTTCAATTTCAAATAAAAAAAAAAACCACAGTCATGCAGCATGGCTATAAGAGCGAATTTTCGAAGTTTTCGGCATCTTCCTCCTCCGCCTAAAATTTTCTGAATATTAATTTTCGGCCAATGTTTTCCCAACTTGATACCATACAAAATTAAAACAGGAGTAGTTTTACGCAAAGTAAAATTTGGGGTGGAAGGAGGGGGAGGGGGAAATCAAAAATGTTTTGAATACCAGAAGAGTAGGTATTGGATACGTAACAATTTTTTGTTCCATTTTTTGCCGAGTAACACCTCGGTTTGTAGATTTTCCAACGCTGAACACGATGGTGAAGTCAGAATTGCGATATCCCATTCCGTTATCAGATTAGAGCAGACGAACCAGGAAGAACATCTCAAGAAATAACCACGTTCCTTCATCTTCAAAGTGCTCCAGTTTGAGAATGGAATGAGATATCGCAATTCTGATTTCACCATCGTGTTCAGCGTACAAAAACCTTTAAAATGAGGTGTCACTTGTCAGACTTTTTCATTTTGGGAATTTATGGGTAATTTCCCCCCCCTAAAATTCCCCAAAACTCCCCCTTAGAGTGACCCGATTCTGCCCATCTTCGAACTTAGCCTGTCGATTGCCAAGACAGATTTTTCGTGCAAATTTGAACTTTTTATCTCAATTCTATCGAGAGTTATCGTCTGGAATGACACATACATATATAAATATATAAATATATAAATATATAAATATATATATAAATATATATATAAATATATATATATATATACATATAATTTTTGGTGTCTTTCGGCAGTGAATTCAGGATGGTCTGAAACGGATTTTGGTATAAAAATCTTTCGGAAATTCGAGTTTTAAAAATTTTGGACCGAGAACAATAGCTTCCTTTTCTTCGAAAATTCGCTAAAAGGGTATTTTTGCTCCAGTGTACTTTTTTATGTACTTCCTTAACAAGACTTTACAGGACAGTAACTAATCTCAATAACTGAGAGAACAGCAGTGAGTAGAAGTCAGTAAAAAGCGCCCACATCATCACTAGGCAACATTCTAGCATTCTAGAAGTTACAACCACCATTTTTTAGTTTTTTAGTTAGTTAGTCATTATTACTACTCATAGTCAATTATTGGTGTGATTTCAATCAAATTATAGATATACCATAACTCTGGTGGTATGCAACTAGTACAAACACGTGCCAGCAGTCCAAAGACCTTATGAATCTTTTGGTACCATCTCACCTTTTGTACCGGGTTCTCCTGGTGCACCTTGCTGTCCTGGGAATCCTGTCGTGCCCTTCTCGCCTGGAGGACCCTACATTAAAATTAATCGAAATCCTGTGAGAATGAGAACAATAGGTGCATTATACAATTTTGTGGAAGATGCCCTCCTCTTTTAGCTTCATTTCATGCTCTTTAGAATCAATATACAAGTAAATTTTTAATGACAGTCATTCCAAATTGTTTCTTAACTATTATGCACTTACTGCTACTCCTGGAAGGCCTTGAAGACCGTTTAGCCCTCGATGACCTTTGGCACCTTGAATTCCATCAGCTCCTCTGTCTCCCTTCTGTCCTTCCAAGCCTGGAGGCCCTAATTTTCCTCTTGGTCCCTAATACAGTAATATTAGGTAGGTATTGCATCTTATTATACTATTTCCATAATTAATAGACAGTACGTAAACACATGTTTGAAATTTATACAGGCCAGCCCTTACTATTGGACCAGCAACTCCTTGTGGCCCTTGCTCTCCAGGAGGTCCTCGTTCTCCTGCCACTCCAGGGGGGCCCTGGCTACCGGTAGGCCCCTGTTTGGAAGGAATTGAAATGAAATAAAATAATAAAGTCAATGCATAACATGTCTGCAGAACAATTTAAAATTTTTTTAGGGATTGCTCAACTGATCATCAGAATCATTGAGAAACATGTTTGGGAAAGAGGACCTAAGGGAGAAAAATCTCCCCCCCTCCAAACCGTGCTCAGCCTGTCTTGAGTTTTAACTCCTTGAAAAGTATGGGGTTTGGTAATTTGCCATACAAATCTACTCGTAATAGAAATGTTTCACACTAAGTCATATTTACCTGAAGTCCAGGTGGTCCAGTTACTCCTGGGTTGCCAAATGGTCCAATTGGCCCTTTATCTCCAATACGCCCTGGTATCCCAGGTGGTCCGGATTTCCCTGGTGGACCTTCTGGTCCCTGATCACCTCCTGGCCCCAAGGGCCCAGGTGGTCCTGGAGGTCCAGGAATCCCTGGTTTTCCCTCATTGCCTGTTTTTCCTGGTGCTCCAATGTCTCCCTTGAATCATAGCATTCAGTTTAATGAAACATTCAATTTTCCATCAAGATGGCCTCACGAAGAAATTAATGTATGAAAATATTGATCATACTTACTTGAGACCCTTTGGGACCTCTAAGTCCGGGACTGCCTTGTGGCCCAAACTGACCAGGTAGTCCTCTCTCTCCAGGAGGTCCTGTGGGGCCTATCGGACCCATCAGTCCAACTGGACCTTGAGGTCCAGAGTCTCCATTTAGCCCATCCAGTCCCGGTGATCCGGGGAGGCCTTGGGGACCAGGCATTCCGGGTTTCCCTTGATCTCCCTGGCTTCCTTTAATACCAGTAAGGCCAGGAGGACCTGCAGGACCAGCCACGCCCGTAGCTCCCTAATAATAAGATATTAGTACTTATAGCTAATCAAATAGAAAACCTAACTTCATTTCAAATTTTTTATATATTTTTTCATGTTCATCTTTTTATATCTTGTTCCATGTTCAGTTACACTGAACCTGTGTTATTCAACTCACCACTCGTCCAGGCTCCCCTGGGCTGCCTGGGGCACCCATGAAACCAGTGTCACCTTTAGGGCCAGTATCTCCTCTGACCCCCTTTGCTCCATGAAGTCCTACAAGGCCTGGTGGACCCTGTTCCCCATTTGCACCTAAAAAATATCGTATGAGATAATCTCTACTCCAACTCATGGTCTCTGAAGTTAGGCTCACACGGAGACCCCCTTAGAACTTTTGAAAATTTCTCTTAAGTATTCGATCTCACCATTTTGTTTGGCAATACGAAAGTTTTGGCGAAATTTGGAATTTTTCATAATGTACCCGAGGTCAAATATCTTCTGGAGTGACACATAAATAAATAAATACATCATATATTATAATTTTTTCTTAAACTCTAGGGATGAATTCCGGAAGCTCTGAAACGGATTTGCCTATAAATTTCGAAAATTCGTGTTCTGAACATTTTTGACCCATTGCAATAGCTTCATTTTCTTTGAAAATTCGCTAAAAACAAAACAAAAATTGTAACTTCACCTAAATTTAGGAAGGCCCTTGAGGATGAAGGAGAGCAGTATCGGAAAATCAAGGTGCCTTACACTGTGAGCTGTGAAGCGAGGAATCCAATGATAGACCTACCAACCGCGAGAAAATCGGTCCAAGAGTTTAAACGGAGAAGACGTACAGACACCCTTCGCGTTTTACATAATAGGATACATGGTACTAGAAACAAATATGGATAGGGTACCTACCTAGGATACCTACTACATCAACATTTCAAGAAATTTGTCGGAGTCCTGAATCTTGTGTGGGATCTGGAACTTTGATTTCACAAAAAACCGCACTTGAATGGTTTTATTATCAAAAAACCACAATAAATGGTATTATTATTATTATTACTTGGTTCGATTGAGCAGTTCGACCGTAATGATAGAACTTATTTATTTATAAAATTGATATGTTTTCTCCTGAGGTCAGACGGAATTTCGCGTCATGACTGATTTTACGGTCTCATGACAGCATTCTGTATTTTTTTGTTTTTGTTTGTTTTTAGCATGGAACATGCTTTAGCCTTGGACTAAAGCTAGGTTCACATGAGACGCAATTCCGGACGGTAGCCCGGCACGGCTATGCGTTCTGCAATGCTATTGGCCAACGCAAAATGGATTATTTCAACGCAGTGCCTTGGATACTATATCAAAATCTCCAGATATTTTCCGCTGTCGGATGCGTTGCCGGATCTGCGCGGAGGTTACTGCGCACACCTCTCTTGTTTGGTTGTTCAGCCATATTGAAATTCGACATTTATGTGGTTGATATTGCGGTTTCGAGTTCGAGCAATTGTTTGTTTTTTGCGATTGCATTTTATTATGACTCCGCTGCCATGTGAACGCCTCTGCGGCAAAAATTCCGGCAAATGCGTTGCCGTGCCGGATTGCCGTCCGGAATTGCGTCTCCATGTGAACCTAGCTTAACTATCCAAAAAATGTCACGCGGAAGTGTCACGAAATTTTAACGATGATTTTCACGTACAACCGAGTAGTTGCTAGGGAAATGAAACTTCTTTCATTTTCATCGGACAAAAATCGTTTTCCATTCGTTGGAAAGCTCTTGATTTATCACGAATTTATTTCGTATTTGTTCTTGGTATTTATTTCGTAGTTTCATACTATAACTATATAAATTGATGTTATAAATGGATAGTAAACAATGACGCTTGTTTGGTTGTCACTTGGTTGTATCCTGGTGACGAAGTGAAATCATAACAGTGCGGCTACAGAAGCATAAAAAGCGCGGCTAAAGCATGTTCCATGTTTCTTGAATTTTAGCCGTAGGCTCTAAGCAGTAAGCATCCGGGGGTCCAGGGGGCTTGCCCCCTGGCGAGGCGCGCAGCGCCGAGTTTAAACAAACATTTTGTTGCTATTTTAGTACAACTGCTACTTTAGTACAAAACTTCATGTTGTCATAATCTCCTTCCATTCATGATTATTATGGATGTTGATAATGCGGAGGAGCAAAATGAAGTTAATTTTGGTGAAGCTATATGAGCCGATGTGGAGATCTGGAACAGAGTCTCTTTGGGGCTGCTGAGTATAAGAATGAAAAGATCGGGAGCCATCCTGTTCAGCTGAGTCCAAAATTAAACTCTTCTATCTGCTGATACTAAAATTGAGCTCTTTGATCATCTGGGTAAGTTCAAGAACTAAACTTACCTGGTGGTCCGGGGCTCCCTTGAACACCTTTGGGTCCAAAGTAACCCCTCTCGCCTTTCAGGCCTGGTAGCCCTACCATACCCTGTGGGCCTGGGAACCCTGGCGGTCCTAGTGGGCCAGGTGCACCTCTGTCCCCCGGACTTCCAGGCAGCCCTGTTTCTCCAGGAATTCCACTCTGGCCAGGTTCCCCTTTCTCAGCTGGATCTCCCGGTGGCCCCTGCTGTCCAACTTCACCTTGTGGCCCTCTCTCACCAATCTTTCCTTTTATAGCAAATGCATAGCAGTATTATTATATTGTGCAAATGAGCAGAAAATGCGTTTCAGTGATAACCCCTGTATGATAGAATATTACTATAGCTTACCATGAGGACCTCCTGGTCCCGTTGGGCCTGTATCCCCCCGTTCCCCTTTTCCACCAGGCAATCCTGGGAGCCCTCTGGTCCCTGGTAGGCCTACTAAGCCCATGGATCCTTGGTGACCTTTATCACCTTTACTCCCCGGAGACCCTGCAATAAAAAGTTTCAGGTCTGATGTACCTAATTATTCTTATACCTACTTATCCACAAGTAGGTAACTAAATTCCACTTCTATCTAGGGGAAATATTTACGACTGTAGGTCTTCCCAATAAATAATTCTTCCTCGGACAATAATTGAGGGTTTTCATCTTAAGTGGGTTGTATCACATTTGCTATTAAACTAGGAATAAGATGTAGGTAGGTACTAGGTGCCGGACTTAAGGGGTTACCTACCTTACTGGCGAATCGTCACAATTCTTGCTTTTCAGTTTCCCAGAATTATTTTGAAAAATAAAAGCCTATTCCTGTCCAGTTTTGTACAAGGAGATTAAGAAAATCCATCAGAATACTTGCGTAAAATGTACTTCTATGTAGGTGCTAAGGGACTAGCATCAACATTATTTTTTATTACCTACCTATCTTTTTGTAACCCGTCAATGACACGATCCTAATAAGAAGCCAGAAAATTACACGTCTCAAGGGGTCAATGGCATGCCCGCCGAACTTATCAAATATGGTGGTGAGGATGTATGGAATTAACTCTATGATATGGAGTTAATCCTGATGATATGGAACACAGAAGAAATGCCGGACGGGTGGAGTGTAGCTGGGATTTGCCCAATACACAAAGAATGGGACAAAATACAAATTATAGAGGCATAGCCCTACTGTGTACAGGTCTCCCAGTCTAACTTTGCCAGCTTCTCCATAATGGACGGTTATACCGGGAGACCTCTAACTTCAGTGTACAAGGTGTCGACCTGTTGGCTGAACCAGAAGCTAATCAGTTCACAGAACGAGAGACAGGCGAATACCAGTGTGGTTTTCGCCACAACGGATCCACAGTAGACCAAAATTTACGCCTGACCCTGGAGAATACCTATGGACCTTCACCATCTGTACATCAATTTCAGTCAAGCTTACGACAGCACCATCAAAGACCAGTTTTATGATGACCTGGTGAGGTTTGGCATCCCAAAGAATATGTTCGTATGGTCAAGATCAAAATGAAAAGTGAGGGGCAAAGTTAAGGTGCAAAGATCCCTAACAAAAGTTTCCCTGTTACTACTGGTTTACGCCAAGGTGACCCCTTAGCACCAACGCTTTTCAATT
Organism: Leptopterna dolabrata; assembly: GCA_954871275.1. NCBI lineage: Eukaryota > Metazoa > Arthropoda > Insecta > Hemiptera > Miridae > Leptopterna > Leptopterna dolabrata. Next base: position 39,624,271 of record OX940983.1, read on the forward strand.
TCTCACTTGGAACCACATCGAGAAATAGCCTAACCAATCCAGGAGGAACGATCTGCAAGACATATGCAGCACCTCACCTACACTGACGACGTCGTTATCATGGCCGGAACAGCTCCTGCGCTCTCAGGGGCGTCCAAGGAATTTGAACAAGCAGCCAATGTAAGAGGACTGCAAATCAATAAATTAAAAGAAGACTATGAGGTATATGAGCACGTCAAGAAAGCCACCACCATCCCAGTCCATCCATGACGTGGCAGGCGAAATAGAAGCGCGCTTAACTGCCGGGAATATAATATGCTTCTGCAGTAGAAAAAAAGAAAGAAAAAAAAGTGAAATAGCTGGGGCTCTCTCACCCAGTTAAGCTCACCGTTTGTAAGACTATTATGCGCCCAACAGTCACATATGGCTGTGATACATATACTCTGGCTAGACAGTTTTTCAAGTGAAAAACATAGAGACATAGAGTTTTTCAAGTGAAAAACTCCTAAATTGCTGGAATTGTGAGATATTATACAAACTCTTTGGCCCTATTTGTGAAAGCGGAGTATGGAGTATCCGAAAGGATGCCGAGCTGAGACATCTGTACGGTGAGCCTGACCTTGTGGCATTCATCAAACGAGCTCGGCTCAGATGGTTGGGCCATGTCAAAAGGATGCCCCCAGAAAGATTCCCACGAAGGGCCATGTATGGGGGAACTGGTGGAAGATGCTCGAGAGGAAGGCCACGCCTGCGTTGGCCTGAACCAGCTTGGAGTGCGAAGATGGAGGAGCCATGCCCGGGACAGAAAGGACTGTTGACAAAGATAATTTGTCAAAATTGGTCGCCTAAATTCGAGTTTTTGGGGGCCAAAATTGGTGGAAACCATCAAAAATTGCTATTGTTGATGGTTTTTTCCAATTTTGGCCCCCAAAAACTCGAATTAGGCTCCTATTTTTGATAAATTAACTTTGATCATTAATAGTGAAATTTAACTGCCTTGATTCACCTGTTAATACTGCTTCTAGTGTTAATATACAAATTTATGGTACCTAATTTCAGAAAATTTCCCAGGTTTTGACTCATAAAAAATTAATGCTGAAACTTCGTTATAACCTCAATTTTCCACTCTTTGGTCAAAATCAACTTCTACCTCACAAGCCGTTTACACACAAGTTTTTACAATGACTTTGCAAATGGGTACCTCATTTTGCAAAGATGATGTTTCACCCATAACATCCGGGTGTATTCCGATCCGGCTGCCGAGCTTCGGAGCACAACTAGGGCCCAATGGAGCCTGTATGCGGAAGAACGACCAAAATTTAAGGTAAATTTAAGGCTGAAAGTGTTAGAACCTCACTTCTTCGCTCGTTGGTCAAAAACCGACTTCATATTCGGTCTTCTCGCCCTAAAAAATATGGAAAACGATATCTCACAAGCTCAAGTTACTAAAACACCAACAACCCCTATTTTTACACCCATTTTTCACCCGTAACACCCGTGGGGCAAAGTTTCAGGACACAACTAGGGCCGAGATAGAGCCTGTGCGAAAGAACTAATTTTTTAGACCGAAATTACAGTAGATATGGATGATACGGCGGACAGACATTGCATTTTTGGAGTCTACGCACCTTGAACGTAAAAAATAAATTTTGAGGGGATGTTCAAAAAAATGCTGTTGAGCAAATACATAGTGTATTATTTACGGAATAGGAAACCAAAAATAGGTCACATCTACCTACTTGATTTTTACTCTCTTACCTACCTAAGGATTTTGAGTGGCAGGGGGTACTGGGGGATAGTTGCTAGGGAATGTACAGCAAACATACACTAGCGACCATCCTTGGCCTGGGGCCAAGTTTCCAAAATACGGAGCCCCACTTTCTAGGTACGCAGCAATAGTGGGAGGAAGTTCAGTTCACTTGAAGGAATGGGAACAATCTCGTTCACTCTCGAGTAAGACCAGCTCCTGAACTGCAGTTATCGTTCCTACTCACCCCCCTCTCTTGCCTTCAACACTTCCCTTAGTTCCAGCTCCCCCTGTCGTTCCACCTGTTACTCCCACTCTCGTTCCCGCTGTTTGTGATTGGTCATAATTATTGCAACCGCGAGGGAGCACTTCTTCTCAGACGAATCAGAAGCCGCTGTTGAGAACCTCCCAAGTCACATCTGAACTGAGAAGTGCAGTTCTCAACAGCTGCTTTCGATTGGTCCGAGAAGAAGTGATCCCTTCACTGTTCAGTAGGTAGGTACATAGATATTGATTAACAGCAGTCAATGCACAAGGGGGAGAAGTGACCATTAGTTTGGTACTTGATCCTAACGGGCCCTTTCCAGTTCTCTATTTTGAGGAAAATATCCACAATTCCCTCTGTAAGTACAACAATAATTCCTGTTTTGTATACAGGAGCCTGCATGGTGGTAAGCCTGAACATGTGTCTGACCTATTTAAACCAGATGGATCGACCCGAACTCACAACTTAACAATACCTCCCCACAAGAAAAAAACTTTGGAGGGGTCGATTCAAGTTAGAGGGGCGAGATTGTGGGCTGAACTGCCTCACGATGTAAAGGCTTCGTCCACTTTGGGGGCATTTGGAGCAGGAATTGCGAAATTCATGAAACCGTAATAAAATAACTTCTAATTCATGCTTTCTTCTTCTTTCTCTCCTTTCTTTCACTTTCCTTCCATCTGTATTTTGTTTTATAAAATCAGCCTAATCCAGTACAATTGTGATTTATATTATGCGGCTATTTATAAGGACTAAGTCCTTACTTGTACTAGCAATTAATAAACAAATAAATAAAATAAATGAACAATAGCTGAAAGATCTCCTATCCTCACAGTTCCTAGTCTGGCCAGTTCACCTCAAGGAGCGCTTCTTAAGGACCAGCTCCCAGTCCCCATCACTACCCAGCAACTGTCTCCCTGCTGGCATGGGTAAATGAAGAACATTCACCGATCGTCCTTGTCAGGGAATTTGACGAAATTTGTTAATTTCAGCACTATTTTATGACCTTCGCAGACGTTCATTAGTCACGTGCAGTCTTGCCACATAGGTGATAACAAATAGATATGCATCAATATATTTATTACCTGGTGGCCCGTCCAGCCCCATAGCCCCTGGAGGTCCTCTTGGTCCAAGTGATCCCTGCAGTCCTGCTGAACCTCTTTCCCCAGGTGCCCCTCTTTCCCCTCTATTGCCTTGAGTACCAGGTGTTCCTGGTGGGCCAACCTGCCCGGGATCTCCATCTTTTCCAGGCAATCCGGGATTCCCAGCTCCTCCGGGGATGCCCTGGAACCCGGTGGGGCCTGGTAAGCCTGGTGGACCTCTTTCGCCATTCTGTCCCGGTGGTCCTGGGGGGCCTTGAGGGCCTGGTGTGCCTTCTTTTCCTGGATCTCCTCTTGGCCCAACATCACCTTGCTTACCAGGTTCGCCATCTTTCCCTGGTTCACCCTATGATTAGAGCATTCCAATGATCAAAGTCTTAGTGTCATTATATTATTTACTAAATAACAACTGTTCATCATTCCAAAATAAACATTTTTAACCAAATTTCCTTTTTCCCCGGGTGGTCCTGTCTGGCCTGGCAGCCCCTGCTGGCCGGGGGGTCCTGGCTGTCCTTGTTTTCCTTCAATGCCTTGTGGACCCCTGTCTCCTGGTGCTCCAACTTTCCCTGGAAGACCTGATCTACCCATCACCCCTCTGTGACCCTAGAAATGAAGGAAAATTATAAATGGTAGTACCTATATCAAATCTGCCTTCACCATTCTGGTTAATCATTGGTTTATTGCTATTTCCTACGAATAGGTACTAATTTTATAGTTGCATACTTGTGCCCCTGGGTTTCCCGTAGCTCCTGGATCTCCAGCTGCACCCTTTAAACCTGTTTGTCCAGGCGGTCCTTTCTCCCCTGTTTGTCCTAAAACATTATTATTATGGAGGCACTGCAGTTTGAAGCTTCACACAGAGAAAAGATGGAGCGAAATTGCAAGAGGGTCACCAAGGTACCTAATTTCTTATTTACATCACAGCAGATAACACTCACCTTTAGGGCCTTGAGGACCATCAGACCCAGGGAGCCCACGCTCACCAGGCTGACCACGTTCACCCTGTGTCCCTGGAATACCTTGAGGACCATGTCCACCACGTTTACCTCTCTTCCCTTCAGGCCCGTCAGCTCCTTGAGGTCCCCTAGCTCCTATAGCGCCAGTTTCCCCCTTCATTCCAGGTTCCCCAGGAAAACCTCTGTCTCCATGAAGACCCTTAAACAATAGATAGGTAATTATTAGAAAACTTACATTATTATTACCTCAGCAGTTTAAACCGGTTGTGTTCTGGAATACCTACTTGTTCTCCTTTGAGGCCTTGAAGTCCGATTGCACCTGCTTCACCTGGAGCACCTCTCGACCCAGGAAACCCGGGTACCCCTACAGTCCCTGGGATTCCAGGAGATCCTTTCTCTCCAGGAGCTCCATCTTTACCTGGGAAACCCGGAATTCCAGCTACTCCAGGTACCCCAGCTCTTCCAGATTCACCTGTCCAGAAAACCAATTTATCCGTCATTTTAATGCTACAAAAAACTGGCTTACCAGTATCAGTCTCATGCAATGGCATCATGTTCTGTTTCTAGCAGTAGATCTTCCTCACATCAGATGACTGAAGTATGGTTTAAATGCAGATTAAATACCTACCTCTGGGGCCTTGTGAGCCCAGACTGCCTTTTGGGCCCTGTGCTCCTACGTCACCCTTGCTCCCCGGTGTACCTGGGAATCCTGGAGGTCCTGGCTTCCCAACTTCTCCCTGCAAGTGGAAGTGACACTTGATTGCATGAGTGGTACCTACCACATCAATGCCAAGGAAACAAGGATTCTAGACAACCTACCAGTTTGTAGGTACCTTACATAGAACAGACCTAGGTAGGTAAATAATAACGTTCTTGGTGACAATGGAATTAGTCTCTATACGTACCAGAGTACCTGATGGTCCAGGAGCACCATCTATCCCTCTTATTCCTGGTGGACCTGGTGGCCCTTCACGCCCTCTCTCTCCCCTTCCACCTACTGGACCCTGCAACAATAGTATCAATGTTTGATACGAATAATTTAATTATTCCGACACTGATTATGTTATAGGTATTATCATACCGGAGGTCCTGGAGGTCCCATTGCCCCAAGTCCACCCTGTGTCCCTTTCTCCCCTTGAAGGCCCATCTCGCCCTTAGCGCCGTCTATTCCTGGATAGCCCTGATGTCCTTTAAGTCCTGTGATTCCTGGCATACCAGGGAGACCTCTTGATCCTGTAGGCCCTGGGCTTCCAGGGGCTCCTGCATCACCATCCATGCCAGGAGCTCCCTACAACAATAAAATAATCTGTATTCATCTTTGTCAGCTTCTCATTCCAGCCTACTTTTTGGTTTATTATCTTCAATAGGAAATGAACCTTTGAAATCAAGCATGAAAAACTTTTTTTTAGCCCACCATCAAAATTTGATGTTTTGGGTATCAACATAGGTAAGTAGGTGGTACGTAAGTAGAATCCGAAAATATAATTTAAAAAAATTCCTGTACCCTGCACTCCTTAGTTACCATTAACCAAAATTAATTAAATGAAATAATGATAGGTTGTCATTTGGAATTTGTTGATAGGTATTTTCTTTAGCCTATTTTGTTGATAGATACAAGTTTATTGTTCACGTTTAAAGGGCTCATCCTAATTAAGTGGAAATGAGGGAATTTTTCAAGGGTCCTACTTAGGTTAAGCGACCGTCAGAATTTCAAATTACGCGGAGGGGGTGGGATCTTGGTGCCGAAATGGCGCGATACAGGATACGGGGATGATGGAAATACGCATATTTAAATGTAGGTAACTGTAACTGCCCGTTGTGTAACCTAATGATTTGCGTTTTCTACTGTATGTCGTTTGTCCAAGTCGTTGTAATATAGCAGTATTTACGTCTTTCCCTGGAAGTCCTGGAGGTCCTCTACCACCAGGTGGTCCAGGAACTCCTTGAGGACCTGGTTCTCCTGAGTCTCCTCTCATCCCTTGGAACCCCTGTGGCCCGGGTGGCCCCGGCAGCCCTGAAACAATTCAAAATCATCAATCAATGAGAATAACTGACAACCAACTCTGATAATATGTGACATTCTGATGTGGTAGAGTTAGGGGAATCGGCAGCCAACCTGGCGGTCCACGCGGCCCGGCTGGTCCTACTTGGGCCTGGAGATAATGGAATGGCTCTGGAGGGCCCCCAGGGCCTTTCTCGTTTCCTGCATTAGCTGCTGCCAATTGTTGGTAGTATGTAGATACCTTCATTAATTACAAAATAAAACACACATTACCTAGGTAGTTAATATTAAGAACTGGTGAGGAGACAAATGTGACACCAGTGTTACTATATCCTACATTCTTCCAATGCTTTAACAACTGAGCTTTAATGCTAGCTAGTCAGATTACTTGCAGTTAGCCCCAGATTCTACATTTCTACGATAGATAAGGCATCAGGAAGGTGATAGGTAATTGAACCAAAGTGAAGATTTAAATTTTGTTTCAGACAGTGTTCGTGAGAATCATGCCTGACGGATATTATAGGTAGGCAGTTACTTACATCAGCTGGTGTGCCAGGAGCTCCAGGACTCCCTGGCACCCCGGGTGCTCCTGGCACCCCTGGTGACCCCGGCACTCCCTGCCTTCCTCCCTCCCCAGGCGGACCAGGGTCTCCCTAGAACGCACAACAGTTCAAATTAACAGAAAGTAAATCCAAAAGTCCTCACCTAGGCAGCGTAGCTTCCTCAAATCGATTCCTACCTATACCTACAAATGGCCAATGCATCCACAATGTTTTCTAGAGCAGGTTTAATGCACAAAAATGAACTATTTTCTATCAACTTTACAGCTATCAAACATGAACGAGGATCGTAGGTATCAGGTGGTGTCTACTTGGATTTCCACCAAACCAAATGGAGTGTTAGAGTATAATTATTTCAAGTTTGTGCATGTGCTACAGCTGCTCTAAGAGCATCTAACATATCTATAAATTTTTAGTAGGGACTATCTATACATATACCTATATCTAGTTTCCAAACATGAAATAGAAAATTTCGAAAAACTCGATCGAATAAATCAGGGGGCAGAAGGATTTATACCGTCGTAGATCCGAAGTCCCTTAATGTCTGAAATAAATAATGCGAGTGGAAATTTCTATATCATTGGAGGTCATACTAATTTTTCGGTTTCTGCATGAATAGCAGGTACAAGGCTTTCCGACTCTCAGTAGTCAGGAAGCAAAAGCCAACCTGGTGAACTATTTTGCAGATTACGTCTACCTAAGTACTGTGAAGTAGTCGTCATAGTCTTCCTGCATGTGTGAGGTGTACGAATGAGAACAAATATCAACTGCTTATCAGGTAGGTACATAACTACAATATTCTTAAAGATTGGAAATAAATATTAGACACATGCCTGAGAAGAAGTCGGCTTTTTTGATCCATCGTATATTCCAGGCTATTGGGGAATAAACAGAAAAAATCATCATTAGTGTAGGTATTGCAGAGTAGGTACCTACTTACAATTTAAATAGGGTATGAAGATGCCTGCCTGCCTATTGGTGGAGTTTTTATAATATGCGATATCAAATATTTCATTGGTAGGCTGTATGTGAATGGAAAATTGTTGGAGGAATTCAAATCACGAATGAACCCTCCATTTGTTCTTACTGGTACTCGTAAAGGGGAATGTGTGGACAACAGAAGTTGGGCAGGCTCCTACATACAAATGCTATACCTATGTAGTACCAATACAATAGGTAGTTACAAAAATACAGTATCTGTACCACCTCAGGAATGTGTATTATTCTTACCTCATACTCGCTTGGTAGCTCTACTCCATCTACTGGAAAAAATACAGCATTTGATGCAGCGTTAGGACTCATCATTTCATGTTGTAATAGGTAAGATAAGAAAGGTGCCTCACAAAATAGAGCTTGTTAATCAATAGTTTTAAAACGTATGTACCTAGTTACCAACCTATTCATACAATGGATAAGGTAGGTACGTATGTAAGTAATTATTATTAACAAGTGATAGCGACTGAAAATATTTCCGTATAGATGGAAAACATTTATTTGAACTTCTTCACTAAAATGGTGATTTTAGTGCCCTAACCCAGAAGTCAAGAACAATATTTTTCAAATTTTACACCGCATTTCAGTGATTCGGTGATTTTTGTGTACAGATCTCACAATGGGTCGCGTGAATAAAAAGCTTATACTTACCTACTCACCGAATTTTGAGTGAATACTCGCGTAGGAGAGAATAACAAAAACCACAGTCATGCAGCATGGCTATAAGAGCGAATTTTCGAAGTTTTCGGCATCTTCCTCCTCCGCCTAAAATTTTCTGAAAATTAATTTTCGGCCAATGTTTTCCCAACTTGATACCATACAAAATTAAAACAGGAGTAGTTTTACGCAAAGTAATATTTGGGGTGGAAGGAGGGGGAGGGGGAAATCAATAATGTTTTGAATACCAGAAGAGTAGGTATTGGGTACGTAACAAATTTTTTGTTCCATTTTTTGCCGAGTAACACCTCGGTTTGTAGATTTTCCAACGCTGAACACGATGGTGAAGTCAGAATTGCGATATCCCATTCCGTTATCAGATTAGAGCAGGCGAACCAGGAAGAACATATCTCAAGAAATAACCACGTTCCTTCATCTTCAAAGTGCTCCAGTTTGAGAATGGAATGAGATATCGCAATTCTGATTTCACCATCATGTTCAGCGTACAAAAACCTTTAAAATGAGGTGTCACTTGTCAGACTTTTTCATTTTGGGAATTTATGGGTAATTTCCCCCCCCCCTAAAACTCCCCAAAACTCCCCCTTAGGGTGACCCGATTCTGCCCATCTTCGAACTTAGCCTGTCGATTGCCAAGACAGATTTTTCGTGCAAATTTGAACTTTTTATCTCAATTCTTTCGAGAGTTATCGTCTGGAATGACACATACATATATAAATATATAAATATATAAATATATATATATATATAAATATATATATATATATACATATAATTTTTGGTGTCTTTCGGCAGGGAATTCAGGATGGTCTGAAACGGATTTTGGTATAAAAATCTTTCGGAAATTCGAGTTTTAAAAATTTTGGACCGAGAACAATAGCTTCCTTTTCTTCGAAAATTCGCTAAAAGGGCTTTACCTACTTGTTTCTGTGAGATCTGTACACAACAATCACCGAATCAGTGAAATACGGTGTAAAATATAAAAAACGCTGCAAATCCCTTCACAACGGTTTATTATTTTGTACAGAATACCCTTCTGTTACAGATCACAGCTCTCTGTATAGATAACCCATCTATAAAAAATATAATATGTGTAGATCTCGCACCCTACGTAGGTTAGTAGCTAACCCCATACTCGTTACTAAGTACCTACCTAAATCACGAGTTAAATATTGCTAAAATAATTCTGTCGATGGCAAGCAGTAGGTAACTAAAACGGCAAAAACAAACGCAAATAATGAAGTTCTGAAGGAAAATTGTTGATGTGGAGTGAAATAGATGCCCATTCTCCGTAGATCACTGTTTTCTGCGGTCAGTACCTACCTTCGTGGTCAAGTATAATGCACCGTTGTGTAATAACTTGCCCATCAATAATACTTCAACGTTTGTTCAAGTTGCAAAAGTACCGATCAACAAAATCCAGCCCCTTCTTGGTACATAGATGAACCGTTTTGTAATAATTTACCGTTATGAAATAATTTACCGTTGTGTAATAATTTACCCATCAATAATACTTCAACCTTTGTTCAAGTTTTACAAGTTCCTACCTACAAAATCCAATAGTCCATCACTTATCAAATGAAATAATATCGCAGAACAACCAACTCGACTTCATACAGCCATCCTTGATTATAATCAGGTGCTCCCTACTGATGATATCCCGGCCGGATTAATACCGTTTGATTCACGATCGTGTTGACGAAGCTTTTTGGTACACACGAACGGCTGGACGCACAATAATCCGGGTGGTCTCAAAATTTTTTTTAGCTCAAGACAAATTTAATAACGTAAAAAAACCATACCCTTCCATCGAAAGTTTTCGAGCTACGGCGTTCTGAAAATTTCAACCCCTATCTTGAACCCCTTAGAGATGACTGACAGTAACGCCGAACTTCGACCCCAATTGGACCCCGAACGGAACCTATAACCCGAATTTCATCAATTTTGTTTCATGGTAACTAAGAAAAGTGGCCCGTACGGCGGACAGGCAGAAATTTTTTTTATTGCAGTTTTGGATTCTACATACCTTGAAACGTAAACCATCAAATTTGGGGGGGTTAGAATTTTTTTTTCATGCTCGATTCCAATGGTTCATTATTGCCCTGGACTGCAGAACAGGGGGCCTCATCACTAGACGCCACAATGAGATCAGAGATGTCCTCAGGGACCTGATGGCAAAGGCATGGGGGAACTGTGTGAAGGAGCCGAGAATACGAGAGCCGGTAGATTCTGCACCAGCGCTGCGAGGGGATCTTGCATGCCGGGGGGTCTGGGAGCCACAGAGAGAGGCATTGTTTGACGTCCGTGTCGTAGACACTGATGGCTCTTATGGCTCTTATGGCTCTCGGTCTGTCCTTTCGGTCCTGTCGGCGGCAGAGCACGAAAAGATGCGAAAATACAGCGACGCAGCTGAAGATCGGCATGCCACTTTTACGCCGCTTGTATGCTCTGCAGATGCAACGTTTGGCCCCCAAATGAGTGTGTTTGTGAAGGTGTTGGGCGAGCGCTTGGCCGATAAGTGGCACCGGCCCCAGTCAGTAGTGAGGGGATGGCTCCGGGCACGGGTATCACTAGCGATCCTTAGGGCATCCAGCATGTGCCTCAGAGGCGCAAGGAAGAAGTGGAGAAGTGCGGAGCTAGGCTTCGGGGATGGTGCCGCGGTGCAGTTGGGCATGTAGGGTGACCTGGCACTTTAGATGGCATTCACGCACACACGAGCGGATCAATCTTCTTTGGAAAATCCGGCAAGCCAAATCCAAAGCGGGAATCCGGACAACGGCGACGATATTTTTGTTAGCTTCCTATTGTTACAAATGTGTAATAAAATGATTGTATTTGTTGTTTAAAAACAACAAATCAACAAAACAAACAACAAAAAAAAAGTAGTAATAAACCAAAATATTGTTCTCGACTTCTGGGTTAGGGCATTAAAATCACCGCTTTAGTGAAGAAGTTCAAATAAATATTTTCCATGTATACTGAAATATTTTCAGTCGCTATCACTTGTTAATAATAATTACTTACATACGTACCTACCTTATCCATTGTATGAAAAGGTTGGTAACTAGGTACATAAGTTATGGGGCTCTATCTCATAATTGATTAGGTACTGACTTTAAAACGAAATATAGCTCATTGAACTGCTATGAAACTAGCATCCTTATCGGTGATATAAATTTGAATATGTAGGTACTTTGGAGGCCACTACGGATGAACAGGTTGCCGAATATTATGATTTCTTGCTAGAGAAAGGCTACATTAGTTTGATAGATGTCCTACCCACTGGAGAAAAAGCTTGTCTGGATAACACAATGGTTAAGTCTCCGTCGAACGTGTCATTTAAGTGCCACCGTATTAAATTCATATATTTTACTGATCATTTATCCGCAGCTTTCAAATTAGGTAGACAAATGAATAAAACTTCGCCGACATATCCAAGCACAGAGAGGAAATAAAAACGAATAAACTATGATGTACTGAAAATTCTCTTACAAAAAAAAAAAACCAGAGTCATGCAGCATGGCTATAAGAGCGAATTTTCGAAGTTTTCGGCATCTTCCTCCTCCGCCTAAAATTTTCTGAAAATTAATTTTCGGCCAATGTTTTCCCAACTTGATACCATACAAAATTAAAACAGGAGTAGTTTTACGCAAAGTAAAATTTGGGGTGGAAGGAGGGGGAGGGGGAAATCAAAAATGTTTTGAATACCAGAAGAGTAGGTATTGGATACGTAACAAATTTTTTGTTCCATTTTTTGCCGAGTAACACCTCGGTTTGTAGATTTTCCAACGCTGAACACGATGGTGAAGTCAGAATTGCGATATCCCATTCCGTTATCAGATTAGAGCAGACGAACCAGGAAGAACATCTCAAGAAATAACCACGTTCCTTCATCTTCAAAGTGCTCCAGTTTGAGAACGGAATGAGATATCGCAATTCTGATTTCACCATCGTGTTCAGCGTACAAAAACCTTTAAAATGAGGTGTCACTTGTCAGACTTTTTCATTTTGGGAATTTATGGGTAATTTCCCCCCCCTAAAACTCCCCAAAACTCCCCCTTAGAGTGACCCGATTCTGCCCATCTTCGAACTTAGCCTGTCGATTGCCAAGACAGATTTTTCGTGCAAATTTGAACTTTTTATCTCAATTCTTTCGAGAGTTATCGTCTGGAATGACACATACATATATAAATATATAAATATATAAATATATAAATATATAAATATATATATAAATATATATATAAATATATATATAAATATATATATAAATATATATATATATACATATAATTTTTGGTGTCTTTCGGCAGTGAATTCAGGATGGTCTGAAACGGATTTTGGTATAAAAATCTTTCGGAAATTCGAGTTTTAAAATTTTTGGACCGAGAACAATAGCTTCCTTTTCTTCGAAAATTCGCTAAAAGAAAGAAAGTTCTCGTTCTGAAAGTTCTCGTTTGTGTAATGTTCCGGACGTTGATTTGAGCTTGAGAAGGACGGTACTCATAAATCCCGCACACAGAACATTACATATATTAATTTTTATTGGTTACTGGATGAATAACACAATTAATTTTTACTGGTTATACTGGATGAATAACACAATGGTATAATGGGACAGTGAGTCGCGTACAAGTTGCTACGGCAGACTGAACTGGACGGCGATGTCCAGAGGGGAGTTAGGGAAACCAGGTTCGAGTTCGAGCTTACAAAGCCAGTTCCCTCGAACTGGCTCCTAACATCACCTCCCCCTATGAGGATCACCTGCCATCAGTGCTCACGGGGTCACGGGGGGGGGGGGGGGGGGGGGGGGAGCAATGGCGCAAGTTGCGCCATTGAGACAAAGATTGGGGGGGAATGAAAATTTTGGGGGGGAACTTTTTAAAAACGCTGCAAAGTCCTTGTCACATGGGTTTATTATTCTATTGGAGTTCTAGAGATTCTTGTTGGCTGTTAAATGTATTGTTTCTTTCATGTGGAATGATTGAATTAGCTATTCCTGATGATTTCCACCAATTTTGGCCCCCAAAACATGAAATAGGTACCTACACTCTTTTTTCCCCCCCAGATCATATTTGATCATTGGTAGTGCGATTTAATGGTCTTGATTCAGCTGTTTACACTTTTGGTTTATTATTCTGTGAATAATACACCTATGTAATCGCTCAGCAAAAAATTTTATAACACCCCCTCAAAATTTTTTCTTTTCCGTTTCAAGGTACGTAGATTCCAAAAATGCAATGTCCGTCCGCCGTATCACGTGTACAGGCTTCATTTTCGGTCTAAAAAATTCATTCTTTCGCACACATGCTCCATTTGGGCCCTAGTTGTGTCTCGAAACTTTTCAGCCCGATCGGAATATACCCAGGGGTGTTATGAGTGAAAATGTGTATAAACATAGGTACTTTTTGCGTTTTAGCAACATGTTGGTAACATGAGCTTTTGAGGTATCGTTTTTCATGTTTTTGGGGACGAGAAGACCGAATATGAAGTCGATTTTGACCAAAGAATAGAAAATTGAGGTTCTACCAGATGTTCAGCTCCCGAAATTGATTTTTTATGAGTCAAAAACCTGGGAAATCGTTTGAAATCACCATCAATTTGTATAATAACACTGGAAAAAGTGTCAACAGGTGGATCAAGACGATTAAATGGTACTATCAATGATCAGAGATAATTTATTTAAAAAAAAAACGCTGCAAAGTCCTTGTCACATGGGTTTTATTATTCTACAGAAATGTCGGCTGTACATTTATTGTTTGTTTCATGTGAAATAATTTATTGAAATAGCTATTTCTGATGGTTTCCACCAATTTTGGCCCCCAAAACACAAATTAGGTAGGTACGATCTTTTTTTTTTTTTCAAATTATCTTTGATTATTGGTAGTGCCATCATTTAATCGTCTTGATCCACGTGTTGACACTTTTTCTAGTGTTATTATACAAATTGATGGTGATTTCGCAGGTATTTGACTCATAAAAAATCAATTTTGGGAGCTGAACATCTGGTACAACCTCAATTTTCCACTCCTTGGCCAAAATCGACTTCATATTCGATCTTCTCGTCCCCCAAAACATGGAAAACGATACCTCAAAAGCTCATGTTACCAAAATGTTGCTAAAACGCAAAAAGTACCTATTTTTACACACATTTTCACTCATAACACCCCTGGGTATATTCCGATCGGACTGAAAAGTTTCGGGACACAACTAGGGCCCAAATGGAGCATGTGTGCGAAAGAACGACTTTTTTAGATCGAAAATGAAGCCTGTACACGTGATACGGCGGACGGCGTACGGCGTACGGCGGACGGACATTGCATTTTTTGAATCTACACACCTTGAAACGGGAAAGAAAAAAGTTTGAGGGGGTGTTATAAAAAGGTTTTGCTGAGCGATTACATAGGTGTATTATTCACAGAATAATAAACCAAAAGGAGCGTAGTTTATTCGTGTTTTGGGAGCCCAAATTGGTGGAAACCACCAGAGATAGCTATTTCAATTATTTTATATGAAAGAAACAATAAATAAACAGCCAACATCTCTGTAGGTATGTCCAATAGAATAATAAACCCATGTGACAAGGACTTTGCAGCGTTTTTCTAATGTTAGTATAAACATTGATGGTGATTTCAGACAGTTTTCCAGGTTTTTGACTAAAAAAAAACAATTTTGGGAGCTGAGCCAATGGTAAAACCTCAATTTCCGCGTCTTTGGTCAAAATCGACTTCATATTCGGTCTTCTCGTCCCCAAAAACATGAAAAACGATACCTCAAAAGCTCATTTTACTAACATGTTGCTAAAACGCAAAAAGTACCTATTTTTACACACATTTTCACTCATAACACCCCTGGGTATTCCGATCGGGCTGAAAAGTTTCGGGACACAACTAGGGCCCAAATGGAGCATGTGTGCGAAAGAACGAATTTTGTAGACCAAAAATGAAGCCTGTACACGTGATACGGCGGACGGCGTACGGCGGACGGACATTGCATTTTTTGAATCTACGCACCTTGAAACGGAAAAGAAAAAAGTTTGAGGGGGTGTTATAAAAATTTTTTGCTGAGCGAATACATAGGTGTATTATTCACAGAATAATAAACCAAAAGCGGGTTTCGGATACGTTATTTACAAAGTTTAAAAAAATGTACAAGTTTGCAGTAGTTTTAACAAATTAAAGCTGTGAGAGGCAAGAAAAATGATGAATGATGAATGATTCCGACAGTGGTGTCTGAAACTATTTCTAAACTCCAATCTATGAGAACCGACGAGGGATGGGACAAAATGGTGGGCAGTATTAATCATTTTGCTCAAGAACACAATCTCCAGCAAACTTCAAACAAACGAATCCGAAAGAGAAAAAGATTCATGGACGAACTTGCCATTGATGAAATAATATTAGAGCCTATGGCAAAACTGAGGACAGAAGTCTTCTTTAAAGTGCTTGATTCCGTGATCACACAACTACATGATCGTTTTCCTGAAAGGTCATTAAATATTGTGCAGCAAATGACTCATTTTTCTCACGAAAACCTGCTAAACACTGGGGACGACACCCTAAACCCAGACATTGTCAGTGACCTGTGTGGTTACTATGGATTGGATACCGAGAAACTTTGAGAGGAGTTTGATGTTTTCAGCCAGTTATACAAAGGCAGCTATCAAAATATTGACCTGTCAGATGTCCTTTCTTCAAAAGATGATAAATACAAAAATGCAAGACTAACCAATGAAGAAGTTGAAGTTGAAACCCAAGATTCTTCTGATGAAACATTGGATTGTACAAGTACAATTGCAAAGCAACGATATCTTGATCAATGGATCAACAAGGGCTTTATAAGACCCTATCGCTGTTTATTGAACATATCTGGGTTTCCATATTCCACATCATTATCAGACAATTCTCGCCCTGCCAGCAACAAGTTGCTCTGCTGAAAGAGCAATGAGCAAACTTAAAATCGTTAAAAATATATTGAGAAGCAGTATGGGTGATACCTGGTTGTCTGATATGTTGGTTTTGGCATCCGAAAAGGATATTTTACAATCAATTCCAAACAGTGAGATCATAGACAAATTTGGCATTTCAAGTGAGAACAGGAAAAAACTGCTGCTTTACAAAGGCCATCAAGGGTAATCAAGGGTTAAGTTCATCAAGTTAGTTACCTTTTTGCAACACTTTCTAGCCATTTTGACTTTTAATTATAGTACTGTACATTGATTTATTATTTTGTATGGCATATGTGTTGTTTCTACATTTTATTTAAAAAATTTTACAATAATTATACTGTATAATTTATACACCCCCATGAATGGTAAATTTTTTGGGGGGGAATGCGCCATAGCCTTTGGGGGGGATGGGCACCCCTGGTCAGGTGTACACATAAAATTCAGCCTAGATTTTTTTTTTTTTTTTTTGAAAATGATTTATTGCACCAAGTAACCGAAACTTAAGTACTGAACTAAGTTCCTGAAGTTTTTGAAAGTTAGAAGTGCTAAGTGTTGCACGTGCGACGTTCACTGAATTTTCACTGAACGGCTTTAGTTATCGCGAGAACACCCACACTCACTTCCACAGGTCATGAGGCTTCTTTCTCTTGAGACGTCTGAGTAGGTTGTCAACGTCGAGCAACTGGACAGCTTCTTCATTGACGTGAACTTGTAGCCGCTTGTGATGGGCTATGGCTTGCGTCTTGATGACTTCATTTACGGTTGGGATACGAAGTTCTTTGTGTAGTCGGACATTTCTGGTGTACCGGTACGCGTCAACACAACATCTCAGTACATTATTTTGGAACCGCTGTATAACATCACGGTTGCTTTGAGCAGTGCAGCCCCAAAGGTGCGCTCCGTAAGTCCAAACAGGCTTGAGGACTTGATTGTACAAAGTCAATTTGTTCTGGATCGACAGCTTTGAGTGTCGACCCATTAACCAGTACATTTTTCTGAACTTGAGTACAAGTTCTGCCTTCTTTTTCTTGACATGCGACTTCCACCGCAATTTAGCATCCAAGGTCATGCCTAGATACTTGGCTTCATTGGCGTGCGGTATAGTCTTACCGTTGAGATGAACTGGGAAATAAGCCTAGATGTGAACTAGAATACACTGAAACACACTGAAGCTAAAGTGAATAACACATAGCAAACAGAGATCTTGGAGTTCATTCAAAGAGTTCGGGAACATTGGAGAGTATTGATTGGTATTCTTTCAAAACGTTGTGAATGGTATTCACATGCACAGTCGAAGAAGAGTAAGCTGTAAATATCTTGAGATATGCTTCCCATGGCAGCAAACACCAAATGCAGATTAGAGATTCCTTGGAAATATTTTGGAACGCCTCTAAGAATTGTCTGCAGGAAATGAAAGGTTTCCTTTTCGATTGCAGTCCAGCGTCACTTTTGATTTTGATTGGTATACGTCCTCTTGTTCGTAGTTCCTGTGCTTGTAAAACTAATGAAGGAAAGTCACGTTCGATGCCCAAGCATACTTGCTTCGACTCATCTGAAGTAATGCTGTTAAGAATCAACAACTGAATACGTATGCTGAATGGGAATATAGTACCTACGTAAGAAGAAGCTGGAATACTCGCAGGATTTTGAGTATGTACAGGTCCTCTATTAATGATTCTCCCTCCGCTTTTTGAGAATTTCTGACCTCAGACGGAAGTGAGGGCGAAGCGAATTTCTTCAAAGTAGCTTCCACACAGTAGTGTCCGATCCATGAACACAGATGGAGGGGAAAGGGGTAGTGCATCGTCCCGTTTTACGTCATCAACTTCGCGAATTCTAGCGAAGTTGAATGGGTTGCTACAAACAGCGAATTATGTGCATGTGGTTTGTTCCACTGACATACAAATCGGGAAGTACACCCGCTGGAATTATGTGTCGAGGCAAAGCAGTTGGCACACAAATCGTTAGAATGAATTAAATCCCATCTCTCTTCAACATTCATCCCTTTGGATGTTCTGCATTTACGGAGGGCATGACGCCCACTGCAAACTTTGCAAGAGAAATTCGATATTGCTGGGGTTGAAGAGGATTTGATATTTCGGGTGGGATGAGCGATCTGGTGGTCCTTCACTTGTGTAACACTTTGAGTTGTGTCGATTTCTGTTGCCAATGAAGACGATTGTTCCAGGCTGTGAATTTTTGATTTTTTCATTGAAATGCACGTCTTGGATACAGAGGCTTTGTTGATGAGGATATGGGCGTCGACTTGGTACGTGAGTGCACGTTTTACCCATTCAACAGCTTGTGAAATGACCAACTCAAGAGATTGAACTGGATGAGATTGATCTGGAAGAGATTGAATAAGTTCATCCAAGTTCCTATCTAATTTCTGTAGAGTGCGGCGGTAGTGAGAAGCTAAAGAGTGGGGGCTTGAAGTCGTATTAAAGGTCTTCAACCCTTCAACTTGGTGCTTCCATTGTATTGAATAGATAGCACAACTTACGCCCTCTGATGAAAGTTCGACGCTGAAACGAAACAGCAGTCACAAAAATTTAACTGCGTTAGCACACAACACTGAAACACGATAATTAATCACGGAATTCCTTATTGGGAACGAATTAAAGAAGAACATATGGCTGCACCAAATGTAATGTTACGGGCGTTGATTTGAGGTTGAGAACGACGGTACTCATAAATCCCGCACACAGAACATTACATATATTAATTTTTATTGGTTACTGGATGAATAACACAATTAATTTTTACTGGTTATACTGGATGAATAACACAATGGTATAATGGGACAGTGAGTCGCGTACAAGTTGCTACGGCAGACTGAACTGGATGGTGATGACCTGAGGGGAGTTCAGAAAAACTGGGTCGAGCTGACCAAAGCAGTTCTGTCGAACTGGCTCGTACACTCAGGCGATAAAAATATCGCCTATGATACATTCTTAAGTGTTATTAGACAATGTATATAGTTGATCACGAGGATGAGTGTGATACACAACCACAAAATGAGGAAGCTCAAACCTTGGATTACCGATGGGCTGGGTAACGCGATCAACAAACGTAACTAAACCTAAACTGGCAAAATTATCTAGAAGATATTCGCAGAATGAGGAACTTCGGAAAAAACATACAAGCTATATGAATAAACTTAAAACTATCACAGAAGCTGCAAAAACCCCTACTTCAAATCGGAAATTGAGAAGAATGCTTTCCAGGTGTGGAAGGTCATTAATCAAGCCTAGGAAAAATACAGGATCCGGTTGGAATATGTTTAAACTAATAATCAGTGGAAATGAATTACCTATAGCTAACAAAATTAATTATTTCTTTATGCCAGTGGAACACCAGCTAAACGTTAAATTCCCAACCTACGATCCTTGCAAAGAGCTACATCGGTCCGCCTGAAAATGAGCTTGCAAATAACAATGCCAAGTGAGATTTTCAATTCAGTTCAAACAACTAAATGTGGAACTGGCCCAGGCTGGGATGGCATTTCTTCGTCTATGATACAATTTCAAGCGATCTACATTAGTACCTAATCCGCTATCCCACATCATTAACCTCAGCGTATTAAACTGAACTTCTACCACCGTCCACCGTCCACCGTCCGCCGTCCACCGTCCACCGTCCACCGTCCACCGTCCACCGTCCACCGTCCACCGTCCACCATCACTCTACTAACTCTGTCACAGATGTTAGGCTGTCTCTTATTCTTGGTGTGCATAAATGATGTAGGTTTTTCAACTAGATACAAACGGACTAATTGCAGCGTTTGCTGATGACATAGCACTAACGGTAGCCAATTCCTCGTGGGACATGACAAAAAGAAAAGCAAGCGCAGAGCTAAAAAAACTATGCAAATTATTACACAGCGGTTCATTATTTACCTGTATCGATGCCCCTTCTGCGTAGATCGCTGTTGTCTTGGTCAATACCAACTCTCGTACCTCAAAATACAATTTTCCGAGATAGGGATGCTCCGGATAATTCAACCCCTGTTTATAACCCCTTGAAGTTGAGTGACAGTAACGCCGAGCTTCGCGGACCCACTAGAGCCCAAACGGGGCCCATAAGTATACCAAATTTCGTGAATTTTATGGGAACTAAGGAAAAAGCCACGGACAGCGTACGGCGGACGGACGGGAATTTTTTTATTCGATATTCGTATTCTATGCAGTTTCTATTGCAACTATGCAATTTTGAGAGAGGGGTTAAAAAAAATGGTTTCACCGTCGATTCCAAAGATTCATGATTGAAAATAATGAACCAAAAGATAAAGCAATGGTTCTCCACAAATAGTCTAACGAGAATACTTCTAAAACCAGTTGGGTGACCTTTCCTATCACCAAAGCAGGACAACCTGAATTCTGTAATGAAGCGCTTCATGGATTTTCAGATTACAGAATTCAGGTTGCCCTGCTCTGGTGATAGAAAAGGTCACCCAACTGGATTTAGAAGTATTCTCGTCAGACTATTTGTGGAGAACCATCGATTCATCTTTTGGTTCATTATTTTCAATCATGAATCATTGGAATCGACCTTGGAAAAAAACTAATTGCCCCAGAACTGAAAGAGCAAATAGTACTAAATAGGTACCTAGGCTTGGAACTTGACTGACATTTTAAATGGAAAGACCATAATATATAGAAACCGTAGTAAATAAATTACGAAAGACGTTTTCCTTCTTTGTAATACTCCGAGCACCGCTTTCAAAAAAAATTTACAAATGCTTTATCACGCTTGTGTATAAAACTAAACCTGTGTTGCAACGTGGTTTTTTCCTGCAGTCTTTTTCCCCTCTTGTACAGGTGCACCTGGTGCAGTAGTCAGGTTCCCATGATTCCCCTTCGTGGTACAGAATACCTTGATGCCAGCAATCCTCACTGTATTGTCCAGCTTCCCCTGAAATCCAACACAGGTTCGTATAAGTAGGTAGGTACACTGCGCTACTATACACATAAACAAACACATGTTTATTTATTAACAAAGTAACATTGTATATTATGTTTATATAGTCGCCACCACGCCAAAACCACGAATCTGCAAAATTACCATTTCGAGAAAACTGAGCTCAAAGTTGTGACTGTTCGGGGAAAATCTATATTATTATTATTTTATAAAAATAATAATGCTCGTAAAAATACCTGGGTCCCATTGACCATATATATCATGTGCCATTATGTACGTGAAAAGTTCAGGGGTTTCAAACTGCAGATTCGTGGTTTTGGCGTTGTGCGTTTTTATAATAGGTACCTACTGTTTATTATTGATTGTTATTTAAGAGAAAGGCAGGTTTCAGACGATCAATCGTGACAGTCTGGTGGCCGTGAGGAATATCGGCAACAAAGTGTTTGTCTGTGCGAGATATCACTCGGAAGGGTCCGTCATAGATTGGATGTAAAGTCTTCTTTGCTGCATCATGCCTGACAAATACATGGGACGAATGATGCAGCTCAGGATGTATAAATGCCTTTTTTGCAGAATGATGGCCCTGCTGGACGGGGCGCAGTGTTCTAACATGCTCGACCATTTTGGTTAGAAATGTTGGAACATCAGGTGAACAAACTGAATCGTCAAAGTAGTCAGCAGGGAATCGAACTGGTTCGCCATAGAGGATTGCAGCCGGAGAAGAATTTAGATGAGGTACGAGAAGTGAACGCAGGCCAAGAAGAACAGTAGGAAGTTGTTGCACCCAATCGTTAGAAAGCTTGGCACGTAACGCGGCTTTTAATTGGCGATGCCATCGATCCACCTTGCCATTCGCAGCTGGGTGGTAAGCAGTTGTCTTGATATGCTCAACTCCAAGTTGTTTCAGGGAACTAAACAGCGAGCAATCAAACTGACGTCCCCTGTCCGTTGTTATCCTCCTGGGAACACCATAGCGAGATATCCATGAATGCATAAGGGAGCTGGCGACGGCTTCAGCCGTTATGTCCCTCAATGGCGTAGCTTCTGGCCAACTGGAAAATCTGTCCATCATAGTGAGAAGATAGGAGAATCCATCAGATGTTAGCAGTGGCCCAACGATGTCCACATGAATATGGCTGAATCTGCGGTCAGCCACCTCAAAACCACCAATGGCGCTGTCAGTGTGCTGTGTGACTTTGGAGCGCTGACAGGGTATGCATGTTCTGGCCCAAAGGCTGACATCCCTGTTGATGGATGGCCACACGTAACGCTCTCGTACCAGCTGAAGTGAACCCTTGATGCCGGGATGTGCCAATTGGTGTAGATGGTCGAATGCTTGTCTTCGGAACTGCTCAGGCAAGAATGGCCGCAGTCTGCCAGTTGAGTCATCTACCCACAACTCCAAACCTGAAGGCAATATTATGCTCTTGAATTGAAGAGAAGTGTCTAGGGAAGTGCGACACTTCTGCAGTTGAGCGTCAGTTGACTGGATTCGAGCAATAGATTCAAGATCCAGAGCTGAAGGCAGGGTGATTTCAGATATCCGAGAACAGAAGTCCGCAGGAATGTTTTCTTTGCCAGGCAGGTACTTAAGGTCAGTGGTGAACTGACTGATAAAGTCAAGCTGCCGTAACTGTCTAGGCCTTGTCATGTCGCTGTAGAAAAGCAAAGGTGAGGGGTTTGTGGTCAGTGAATACTGTAAATGATCTTCCCTCAAGCATGAAACGAAAATGTTTGATGGCAGAGTACACTGCTTGCAATTCCCTGTCATAATATGTGCTTATACCTCTTTTGAGTATCACTGAATGTTTTGGAGAAGAATCCAAGTGGCTCAAGGCATTTGTCTCTGATTTGATGAAGAGATCCACCCATGGCATAATCGGAAGCGTCTACCATTAAAACCAGTGGCAGGTCACTGCAAGGATGAGCCAGAAGAGTAGCGTTGGCTACCTGTTGCTTTAAGTCTTCAAAGGCTTGAATGGCTTCAGGCGTCCATTGGACCTCACGTCGATCTCGCTTGCGGTTTCCTTCGCACAAACTAAAAAGGACCTGTTGCTTTCCTGCGGTGCCGGGCAGCAGACGGCGATAAAAGTTTGCCATGGCGAGGAATCGGCGAAGTTCAGCAATGGTTTTTGGCTGTGCATATGAGACTATTGCTTTCACTCGGTCTGGCAGCGGCTTAATACCATCAGGGGTTACTGAATAACCCAGAAATGTGATTTCTGAAGTACCAAAGATGCACTTGTTTATATTAATATTGATGTGATAGTTGTCAAGTCGCTGAAGCAGTATCTTGAGATGCTTTTTGTGTTCAATTTCATCAACAGAGGCTATCAAAAGATCGTCTAGACCTAGGTGTATTATTCACATAATAATAAAACAAAATGCGATGCCCGTCCGCCGTGCGCCGTCATACGTCGTACGCCGTCCGCCGTATCATCCGTATCTACTTAAATTCGGTCTAAAAAAATTCGTCCTTTCGCACCCAGGCTCCATTTGGGCCCTAGTTGTGTCCCGAAAATATGCAGCCCGATTGGAATATGCCAAAGGGTGTTATGAGTGAAAAATGGTGATGAAAATGGGGTTTCTTGGTGCACCAATTCATTTTTAGACGTCAGTTTTAGATGATATTTTTTAGCGGGAACTAAGAAATTCAAGTTTCAAACTCGTTGCATGCCTAGACCTTCCGACATAAACACCTCATTATTTGGTCCAATAGAGTTTAACCGTCACTGAAAAGAATTTGGCCAAAAAAAGGAGAATTTGTATCCACAAAAATTGCCCATTCAATTTGTGATTTCCTATTTTTTACCCGGCAGGTATACATACTTATAAGGTAAAAAGTATACCTCTAAGGTATACCTATACGGTAAAATAGTACACCTATAAAAAAGGTAAAAAAAAGACAAAGTCCTTGTCACATGGGTTTATTATTCTACTGGACATACCTACAGAAATGCTGGAAGTACATTTATTGTTTCTTTTACGTGCAATAATTGAATTAGCTATTTCTGATGGTTTCCACCAATTTTGGCCGCCAAAAGCACCATATATAAGCTCCTATTTTTGTCAAATTATCTTTGATCGTTGATCATGCCATTTAACTGTCTTGATTCACCTGATGAAACTACTGCTAGTGTTATTATACAAATTTATGGTGATTTCAGACCATTACCCAGGTTGTTGGCTCATAAAAAACGAATTTTGGGAGCTGAATCTTCGTTACAACATCAATTCATCACTCTGGTCATCTTGTCCCAAAAAAACATGGAAAACGATACCTCACCAACTCATGTTACTAAAACACCAAAAACCCCATTTTTCACCCATAACACCCCTGGGTATATTCCGATCGGGTTGCAAAGTTTCGGGACACAACTAGGGCCCAAGTGGAGCCTGTACGCTAAAGAACGAGTTTTTTTTGGACCGAAATTGAAGTAGATAAATATCTACTAGGATTATGCGTAATACGGCAGACGGCGGACGCCGACGGACGGACATTCCATTTTGGTTTATTATTCTGTGAATAATACACCTATGTATTCGCTCTGCAAAACAATGTTATAACACCCCCTCATAATTTTTTCTTTACGTTTCAAGGTGCGTAGATTAAAAAATGCAATGTCCGTCCGCCGTACGCCGTATGCTGTCCTCCGTATCATGCACAAATACTTCATTTTCGGTCTAAAAAATTCGTTTTTCGCACACATGCTCCATTTGGGCCCTAGTTGTGTCCCGAAACTTTGCAGCCCGATCGAAATATACCCAAGGGTGTTATGGGTGAAAAATGGGTGTAACCATAGGGTTTTTTGGTATTATAGTAAAATGAGCTTTTGAGGTATTTTGTCCATGTTCTGTAGGGCGGGAAGACCGAATATGAAGTCGATTTTGATCAAAGAGTGAGGAATTGAGATTGTATAGAAGGTTCAGCTCCCAAAATGCATTTTTTATGAGAAAAAAAACCTGGGAAATAGTCTGAAATCACCACATATTTGTATAATAACACTAGAAGTAGTATTAGCAGGTGAGTCAAGACAGTTAAACGGCGCTATCAATGATCAAAGATAATTCGAAAAAAAGGAGCGTAGGTCGTGTTTTTGTGGACCAAAATTGGTGGAAACCATCAGAAATAGCCATTTAAATTATTCCACATGAAAGAAACGATAAATGAACAGTAGGTATGTCCAATAGGATAATGCACCCACGTGACAAGGACTTAGCAGCGTTTTTATCCACTAACAACTACAACCTGTCGTTTCCTAACCTTCCCTTCCTCCCAAATATTATTTTGATGGCCTCAGTGGAGCTAACTTCGATGCTATTATACAGGGTGTCCCAGTTCCTTCTGGAGAAACTCAGGGAATCGATTCTACTCTTCATTTGAAACAAAAAATGCTCAGTAGAAAATTTTCGAAAAGTTCTTCAATAATTTAAAGATATCCAACAATTTGTGTTTTTCCGATTTCTCATTACCTTAACGCATAAAAATGCTAATAAATTCGAAAATATTGAGACTACAACAAATCCAATTACACCGTTTGAAAGAACGTTTAATTTCCTGTAAGATACTTTTGTTTCAATGGTCAGAGGTACTTAAAATGCAGGCCAATATCAGTTGGAACATTTGAAAATTTCAAAATTTAAAATGATGGAAAGGATTGTACGTTCAACTGGCGTTACAAACAAAATCTACAACTTGCCAAATTTCACAAAAACTTCTTCAACTAACAGTACTTCTTCCTCACCTAACCCCGTACTCGTTACTAGGTACCTACCTAAATCACGAGTTAAAAAAAGTCGCTAAAATAATTCTGTCGATGACAAACAGTACCTAAACGCTGCAAATCCCTGCACAACGGTTTATTATTTTGTATAGAATACCCTTCTGTTACAGATCACAGCTCTCTGTATAGATAACCCGTCTGTATAATATAAAAATCTACACTGCATGCAGATACATCTGATCATGGATATGTCTGTTTTTAGCAGTAAGGGAAAAATAAAGTAATTTGCATAGAGTGATTGATGATTAGTCGTGAAAACATGCCAAATTTCAAGTCTCTACCACCACGGGAATTGCGCCAAAAACGTTCACAGTATTCAGTAACTTCAGTAAACTGTATAAATGAAACTGAGTAAAGCAGGGTTCACATCCATCCGGAAAGCTATCCGGAACGTGCGTACGAGCAGCTGATTGGTTGGACATCAGCTGGGGAGGGGGGAATATTCTTTCCGGAGAAGCACTTTTGAAGCGAACTGTACGCATCTGATTTTTCAGATATTTTCCGCTCCGCATCTGCGCAGTTCACTACTGCGCATACAGAATGGCGTCGGCAACCGAAACAGCTGTGGGAGGAAGCGCGGGAAACGAGTTGTCAGCCAAAATTCCGGATGGTTATGAACGCCTTCCCAACTTCCGCGATTCCCCTCCATCCCTTCCACTGCTTTTCACTAGCTTCCCCTATCCGTATTTCCGGACGGCTCCGGATGGATGTGAACCCTGCTTCAGAAATGATAACAATCAAATGTGATAAGAGCGCTAGTGTCAACGTATTAACAGCGTCATTCGGTCGTGTTGGAAATCGTTTATAGAACCTATGCATTCATGTTTCTGCCAAACGAAAATTTTGTTTATAGTTCGATCAAATTAGTTTAGGAATGTAGCCAGGTGCGTAAGGAGGGGGAAGTTTGTAGCTTGAGATGTGTACATTTTTCACATAAATCAAGAGCTTTCCAACGAGTGGCGAACGATTTCTGTGCGATGAAAATTGCGGAAGTTACATTTACATACCAACGGGTTCGTTGTAATTACGTGAAAATCGACCGAAATGGAAACGTTGCATTTTTTTGTGTGTCGCAAAATTTTGCAAGACCCCAGGACTAAGACATATCCATGTCAATATGTACTAGTCTATACATGTTATGTGAATCGCAGACAGCGTTGGCCAATAGAATTGCAGAACCATTTCGGACCATGCCAATGCGCACCATGCCAATTAGACAATTCGATATGAATTCCAATTCAAATTAATTTGAATTCAAATTAATGAATTCCAATTCAATTAATGAATTCCAATTCAATTAATGAATTCCAATTCAATTAATGAATTCCAATTCAATTAATGAATTCCAATTCAATTAATGAATTCCAATTCAATTAATGCATTCCAATTCAATTAATGAATTCCAATTCAATTAATGAATTCCAATTCAATTAATGAATTCCAATTCAATTAATGAATTCCAATTCAATTAATGAATTCCAATTCAATTAATGAATTCCAATTCAATTAATGAATTCCAATTCGAAATAAATTGAATAAATTGATTGATTGATGGAATGGAGCGCTTCCCTGGTGACGAGCGCACAATGCCAATTAGGCAATTCGAAAAAAAATTCCAATTCAAATTAAAGTTCAATTCAGTATACCAATATTTACAATAAGTGAATTCCAATTGCAATTGAAAAACGCTGCAAATCCCTGCACAACGGTTTATTATTTTGTATAGAATACCCTTCTGTTACAGATCACAGCTCTCTGTATAGATAACCCGTCTATATAATATAATATGTACAATTCTACACATATATTATGTAGATCGCGGACCTCCGTAGGTTAGTACCTAACCCCGTACTCGTTACTAGGTACCTACCTAAATCACGAGGTAAATGTTGCTAAAATAATTCTGTCGATTGCAAGCAGTAACTAACAAAAAGAAACGCACATCATTTTTCAATTGAAATAATAGAGAGTTCCTAAGAGATAAGTTCATTAGGGAACGACCATATCTTTTGGCCACATCTAAGGCGAGCAGCTAAGATGCTAACTTTGGATGCTAACCAATAAGTCCGGTTTGACGGAAGTGGTGGGGGTAGGAGTGAATTAAAAAGTAACGTCACTTAACTTAGCACAACGCGAAATGGCGAAATCCATCCAGCTTCAGCTGCCTTTCTTTCCTGGTCGTTCCGTTTCCATTTCATTTTTAGTTTATTCTATTTTATTTCAAGTTCATCATGGAAGAGCTTGAAAATCTTTTTCGCCTCTACCTCAACGGACAAGGACTGTTGTCGGATGACGATATTATAAGTGCTTTTGAGGTGTATTTTGAACATCAAAATCCTCCTGCGATGCGTCGACTGGAGCTCAGGGTCCATTTTCCCTAGGTTTGGAGTAACTTTGAAAGACGCTATTATTCATAGCTGAGTTACTTGTATCAATTACTGAATCATTTGTTTCTTTGTCATTGCTGACAAAGGCCTGAAAATCATTGCTGAAAGGACTGTTCAAGGGGGCGAGGCAATGAGCAGCCAAGTAAAGAGCGAAATGATCAGATCGAATTCTGATCCTCCATTGGAGGACAGCTGATCACGTCCGCGACGCCGGCAGGGCAGTCGGACGAAAAGCCCCAGCCTGAAATGGCTGTTACTTTACTTTACTTTACTTTTACTTTACTTTGAAAGACGCTGGCGATGGCGAGGACCGACGACACATGACGCGTTAAAAAAAAAGACAAAACGCGGCAAAAAGCTGTGCACTGTTACCCCTGAGTAAGGTTAAAGACGATTCCTAAAGTTTGTGCCCTGGGAGATAACGCGCCTTATGTATAAGGCCAAATAAGTCGAACTTAAGGAAATAAGTTTGAACTTGGGCGACGCGCATGCGCAGTTGAAATAAATCCGAACACATCTTCCCGACTTTAGTCTTTAGGAATTCTCTAATATCACAGAACAACCAACTCGACCTCTTAGGTACCCCACTAATAGAATCAGCGCGTCCCTGGTGACGAGATTTCGTCTGTTGTATACAATTTCATTCACACTGGAGTCGAAAAAGCCTGTCGGTGCAAACTTCGGGGCCTTACTGTGAACGAACGGCTGGACGTACGGTGCTCCGGGTGGTCTTAAAAAACTCGTAAGTTCAAGAACTATTTAAAACCGTAAAAAGATTCACGTAAAAAAAGGTATAGGCGTTTTGAAAATTTCAACACCTATTTTGAACCCCTTAGAGATGACTGACAGTAACGTCGAACGGAACCTATAACCCAAATTTCATCAATTTTTATTCATGGTAACTAAGAAAAGTGGCCCGTACGGCGGACAGACAGAAATATTTTTATTGCAGTTTTGGATTCTACATACCTTGAAACGTAAACCATCAAATTTTGAGGGGGGGGGTAAGAATTTTTTTTTTCATGCTCGATTCCAATGGTTCATTATTGAAAATAATAAACAAAAATCTACAACTTGCCAAATTTCACAAAAACTTCTTCATCTAACAGGCTTTACATTGATATACCTAGATTTAAAAATAACGTTGTAGTAGAGTTAAAAATAATGACAATTGAACATTTGAAAACATGAGCAGAGGTGATTGGGGGAGGGGGAATTAATTAGACCTCGTAAAATAAAACTTCCACACTTCATATTCGAGCATTATTTTTATTTAACCAGTCAAGGAAGCGTTAGTTTTATTTTACGAGGTCTTCTAATCCCCCCCCCCCCCCCCATTCACCTCTGGTCATGTTTTCAAACGTTCAATTATCACTTTTTAACTCTACTACAACTTTATTTTTAAATCTAAGTATATCAATGTATAGACTATTAGATGAAGAAGTTTTCTGAAATTTGACAAGTTGTATTTTTTGTAACCTCAGGAGAACTTACAATATTTTTCACAATTTTAAATTGTCAAATTTTCAAATGTTCCAACTGATATTGGCCAACATTTCAAGTAACTCTGACCATTGAAAACAGAAGAATCTTACAGGAAATTTAGCGATCTTTCAAACGGTGTAATTGGATTTGCTTTAGTCTCAATATTTTCGAATTATTAGCGTTTTTATGTGGTAATGAGGTAAAAACTTGGAAAAACACAAACTGTCGGATATCTTTAAAACGAAGAACTTTTCGAAAAATTTCTACTTAGCATTT
This sequence comes from Leptopterna dolabrata, assembly GCA_954871275.1. Lineage (NCBI taxonomy): Eukaryota > Metazoa > Arthropoda > Insecta > Hemiptera > Miridae > Leptopterna > Leptopterna dolabrata. Next base: position 39,654,345 of record OX940983.1, read on the forward strand.
TTTGTTCCAAATGAAGAGTAGAATCGATTCCCTGAGTTTCTCCAGAAGGAACTGGGACACCCTGTATTACGCTTGCCCTCACACTAATTGGACCACCTTTGGACCTAATCGAAAGATTGAATTCTCTTGTTTTTATTTAACGAAGAAATCAAACCTAAAAACCGATTTGAACCGCAGAGTAATTTGGGACTCTGCAAAAATGTTGTAAACTCTTCATTTGAAATGCAGATTTTCCACTGTGCACTTTGTGAAAGATAACCTTTAGGATCGGAAATGTTCAAAACAGCGTAAAACTCTGCAATTCTACACTTGGCGTTTTATCTTCCTCTTCAAATCAAGAGCATCCTTTAGGAACGGAAATTCGTTGGCAAAGTGCTGAGTGTGGATTTGAAGAGTGCAGACTGCAGAGTGGAAGTCTTTAGGAAGGGGCCCCAGGTGTATAATTCGATGGTGGTGACGGGGCTGGTAGGTATTACTACGCTGCAGTCTATTGTTCTTCGAATACCCAGAAAACACTTGCTTTGTTTCTCCTGACCTGCGATGCCTGGAAACAGCAGTGGGACTGGTAAGTGTAATGATCTGTGATATCTCCATGGATGCGTTGCTACAGACTCTCACAATCATTGCAATTTCTAGTTCATTGCTATTACGAGTTTTGACAAGTTCAGAATAAATATGTCTATTCGCTTACACCGTTCGTAGTTCTTACAAGTGGCGCTGCGGAATGGTCAAATCTAGGAAACAAAAACAAAGCAGACGAAGCGACGATTCAAGTGATGGTGAGGTAGAACCGCCAGAATCCAGTAGAAGTCAACGGAAGAAGAAAGATGAGATCTCGGACGAAGAAAAATTGGCTAAGATAGTGAGTTCTTTTCGTTTTGATACATTCGATGAGGAAAATGAACAATGGGCATATTACCTTAGTAGGTTTGAAGTGGAGGTAGGACGGCGCTGCTATGGGCTTGCGGTGCCAGATCCTGTGTTGGCGATGCTACTATTATCGTCAGTCGGGGCTCGCTCTTTCAAGATGTTGTTCGATCACTTCCGTCCAAGACAGATTTCCACTGTTTCGTACACGGAGCTTAAGGCTGTGCTTTTTCGGTTTTACACGAAAGAAACTTGTATTTTTGCGGAAAGAAGGGGTTTTACAATGCGATTCAGACAGGAAGGGGAGACAGTTAACAAGTTCATTAATTCGTTACGGGAACTCGCGGGTACGTGCGAATTTGGCAGTACCTTTGAAGAAAGGTTGAGAGATCAGGTGGTCATAGGTATTAACCATGAACGTTGGCAAGAAGAATTAATTCGACTGCACCCTTCAAACGACGCTACCCTGGCTGAGGTTGAGAGTACAGCCCTTGGGTTGGAGAGAGCTTGTGAACAAAGGAAAGCTTTGAACAACTTACAGGGAACAACGGCTCCATGGGTCAACAATGTAACCAAGCCAAGGGGTCAACAGAAGTACCAGAGAAAGGAACCTAGGAAATTAAATCCTTCACTAGAGTGTTTGAAGTGTGGGTTCAAGAAGCACGTAGAGAATCAACGATGTCCTGCAATGGGCCAAAAGTGCAGTGCTTGTTATAAGGATCATCATTATGCAAGGGTATGTGTTTCTTCAGGACGAGCTATGATCAGCAAGACGTCAGACGAAAAGAATAACCAAAGGAATGTTAGACAACTGGGGGCTCCAGGTCCCAACGAACAAGAGGGATTTCTCAGTGATGGAGATCAGAGTGCAATAAATGGGATTGCAGGGGGAGGGAATCGCATCATGTTGAGTGTTTCGCTAAACAATTTCAAAGTGGACATGCTGTACGATCCAGGGGCTGTGCAGACGGTAATCAGCAAGTCACTGTGGAAAAGCATTGGGGCACCAGAATTAGAACCAGCGAGCGATTTAATTGCTTATACTGGTGTACCAGTCAAAACGTTGGGTAACAAGATCGGGAAAGGAAGCGTCCCCGGGAAAATCATTGATCGAACCGGAGATCTTTCTTATGTTGTACTAGTGGCTGGCAAAGAAGAAAGGAAACATGCTGACCAGTTGTGGAAGAAATGAGTCAAAGGCTGAAGAGGTAGGGGTGAGAAGATGTAATGATCTGTGATATCTCCATGGATGCGTTGCTACAGACTCTCACAATCATTGCAATTTCTAGTTCATTGCTATTACGAGTTTTGACAAGTTCAGAATAAATATGTCTATTCGCTTACACCGTTCGTAGTTCTTACAGTAAGTTCCTGGTTAGCCGAGGGGAGCTGCCCACCGACAGCAGCTACCCTCCTGGCTTCAACGAAATCTCCCAATCGGGAGATCTCTTGGTGAGGTTCTGGTGGCCCAATCCCATCCCTGGTATTTGCCTCATTTGTTTTTCCTATGAAAACCCTTCCCAGGCACCCATAGCACTGGCACCACTGAACCTACCAGAAACCAAACCGTCAGTACTTCGGTAAACTCGGGTGGGGCTCATCATTATCAGCCTGTGCTGTGCGTGTCTCCTACAAGATCTATCATCAGTAGGGCTAGGATTTTGCATGTTTTGCATATTTTTTTCAGAAGCCCCAAACCTTCATAGAAGTTCGTTTTGATCGTTTTCAGACCATTTGCAACCAAAAAAATCAAAATTTATTTTGCATGTTTAGCATGATTGTTTTGGTTTTTTCCCAAATTTTTGCATGTTTTGTGCATGTTTCGTGTATTCTTAGCAATTTTATAGAAAAAATTGACCAAAAATGGATTTTTTAGCTAATTTTTAGGTACAAATCAAATTTTTTTTAAAATAACCAACTAAAACGAGTGGTAGTTTGTTTTCTATAGCATTTTTCAAACTAAAATGGGGTGATTGGCCTCACTCAAGATTCAAAGGCAATAGAATGCAGGCAACCAGGCTGTCTGGAAAGGCCCGATTTACCTGTGTATATAATGCAAACCGTTTTTCAATCTTCTAACCCGTTATTCATTTTTGTAGAGTTGTATAGTATAGTTTGACAATACAATTTTTACCAATTTGTGAAATAGGTACTGTTCTTTCCTTACAACCCATCCCTTTGCTTGAGAGATTTTTGATGAAAAGCAATTGATGACTGCAAATTTATTTATACACGCATGATATAAAATTTTCAATTTAAAAAAATTAATTTATTTATTATTAGTTTGATACATTTCATCAACTTTTTTCATAGTTTTTCAAATATTCTTAACATTTTACGTACTTATTCGTTAAAACGGGTTCCACAAGCATTCATAGCCTAAAATTAATTTTTCTTTGAATTATTAAAAAAAAAATATATGCTTTTGCATGTTTTGGCATTTTTCAGTGCATGTTTCGCCTCAAATTTTTGCATGTTGATCCGAGCCCTAATCATCAGAACTGGACCAGCTGACCACCACTACGAGTTCTATCTTGGTATGTTTCGTATTTATGTGCATGCATATACCATTGTGCATTGTACCGTCCCTTTTGGTTAATTATTCTGTGAATAATACACCTATGTATTCGCTCATCAAAACATTTGTATAACACCCCCGCAACATTTTTTCTTTTACGTTTCAAGGTGCGTAGAGTCCAAAAATGCAATGTCCGTCCATACGCCGTCCACCGTCCGCCGTATGCATACCGGTTTCATTTTCGGTCTAAAACATTCGTTCTTTCGCACACATGCTCCATTTGGGCCCTAGTTGTGTCCCGAAACTTTTCAGCCCGATCGGAATATATCCAGGGGTGTTACGAGTGAAAAAAAAAAAAAAACACAGTCATGCAGCATGGCTATAAGAGCGAATTTTCGAAGTTTTCGGCATCTTCCTCCTCCGCCTAAAATTTTCTGAAATTAATTTTCGGCCAATGTTTTCCCAACTTGATACCATACAAAATTAAAACAGGAGTAGTTTTTCGCAAAGTAAAATTTGGGGTGGAAGGAGGGGGAGGGGGAAATCAAAAATGTTTTGAATACCAGAAGAGTAGGTATTGGGTACGTAACAAATTTTTTGTTCCATTTTTTGCCGAGTAACACCTCGGTTTGTAGATTTTCCAACGCTGAACACGATGGTGAAGTCAGAATTGCGATATCCCATTCCGTTATCAGATTAGAGCAGACGAACCAGGAAGAACATCTCAAGAAATAACCACGTTCCTTCATCTTCAAAGTGCTCCAGTTTGAGAATGGAATGAGATATAGCAATTCTGATTTCACCATCGTGTTCAGCGTACAAAAACCTTTAAAATGAGGTGTCACTTGTCAGACTTTTTCATTTTGGGAATTTATGGGTAATTTTCCCCCCCTAAAACTCCCCCTTAGGGTGACCCGATTCTGCCCATCTTCGAACTTAGCCTGTCGATTGCCAAGACAGATTTTTCGTGCAAATTTGAACTTTTTATCTCAATTCTTTCGAGAGTTATCGTCTGGAATGACACATCCCTACTATATTATAAAAACGAATCTCTGTCTGTCTGTCTGTCCTTCTATGCACGGCCAAACGGCTCGACGGATATCGACCAAATTTGGCACGAATATCCAGTAGGCTCCCAAGTTGTGCAACGTCGCATTTTTAATTCCCTGACCATAGCGGAACTATGGTCGACCATGGTCAACTCCTGAATGGCTTGACGGATATCGACCAAATTTGGCACGAATATCCAGTAGGCTCCCAAGTTGTGCAACGTCGCATTTTTAATTCCCTGACCATAGCGGAACTATGGTCGACCATGGTCAACTCCTGAATGGCTTGACGGATATCGACCAAATTTGGCACGAATATCCAGTAGGCTCCCAAGTTGTGCAACGTCGCATTTTTAATTCCCTGACCATAGCGGAACTATGGTCGACCATGGTCAACTCCTGAATGGCTTGACGGATATCGACCAAATTTGGCACGAATATCCAGTAGGCTCCCAAGTTGTGCAACGTCGCATTTTCAATTCCCTGACCATAGCGGAACTATGGTCGACCATGGTCAACTCCTGAATGGCTTGACGGATATCGACCAAATTTGGCACGAATATCCAGTAGGCTCCCAAGTTGTGCAACGTCGCATTTTTAATTCCCTCGCCATAGCGGTACTATGGTCGACCATGGTCAACTTTGTTAATTGAAATGGTAACCCCTATTTTTTATCGCGTATTCGTAATCTACGTGAAATTCTATCTACGATCGAACCTTCGGACTACCCCCGCGGTCGACCATAGCGC